>JAPDNY010000002.1:9216153-10520964 GCA_029375565.1 Gekko gecko
CGCATCGGGAAGGAACAGCAAAACAAAAAACAAAACCCAACTCACCCACGCTGCGTCTGATCACACAGTGGCGGGCTGCCCCCGCAGCTTCAAAGGACTGTGTGATCACACAACTGCCGGTCAAATTCATCCAGAGGAAATAGCCTCATTCCCTCCCCAGGTTATCTTGCACATGTGACTGCAACCATAGTTCTGCTGTTTCAGACCAAAATGGCTACCCACCTGAACTTGTCTGTCATAATTGTTCTAGTTAATGGTTAGTTCTTAACTAGATAAGCAATCTATGAGCTAATCTGCAAGTGCCTGTGACATATATCTGACAAAGCAAGATAAAATAGTCAACTTCAATCTTTAGCGTACTTTTGCCTTTATGAAAATACTTGAAGAGGACAGAATTCACAGACAGTTAAAAGCACCTGAACTCTTGAATAATTTGCAAACTCAGCAAGAGAAGCCTAGTTATATCACAGCTAGCTACAGCTACACTACCAACAGTCCTTCATCTGTTTATTGTGAGCCCCCCATCCCTCACAATTCCCCCTGCACCTGCCACTCAGTGCTGCTGGGAGAAGGGTATTCAGCAGCCAAATTATGGCAATTCTTCCTTATAAAGTACTGGGTTCGACACACGTTGCAGTGAATCAGCTCATAAGATTTATTGTAAGCACAAACTAAAAGACAAAACAGCTGGTCTGAAGACCGGCCTAAATCCCCAACAGAAACAACCCCCTGCTTCCCGTGATAGGTCTGTACTACACACCCACATCCCATATGTCCTTTTCCAGAATCCAAGCTGTCCCATTGGTCCCTTCTAGGATCCGAGTTTGGCATTGTTCACCGATGCGAAGCTACATCTGTTCGCATGGCCACGTGTAAAACCCCGACCGCGTGCACCATCCTACTTAGTATACAACATTCCTACTGCATACGCTGCCCAACACAGCTGGGGAAGGGTGTATGAGCACAGGGAGATTTAGCAAATAAAGGAGTGGATGATGCATGGCTTGGCAGTGGGGAGGAGAATGCAGGCAAGCGGGCAGTGAGGTGGGGGGGGACAGTGGGCTGCAGAGGAGGGGAGGGGGCCCCCCTCAGACTCTGCCCAGGGCCCACCATAACCTGGAACTGGATCTGTGAGACCGGCTGGGGGGATACTACTTAACAGTGTTCAGTATTAGGCTATGTGATTGGACCTCTTCCCCCCACCTGATAAGTGGGGGGAAGAAGAGTCACCTTGCTCTTCTTCCAAAGGAGACAAGGTTGCTTATCGGGAACAAATGTTCTTTGAGTGATCATCCCTGCTGTCACACAACCTGTTCCCCACAACAGGTGCCTGCCTGCTGTGTCGTGGCTAAAAATGAGGAGGGGGATGACCCCTCCATTCCGACTGAGGGAAAAATCTCTCTCTGATTAGCTCTAGAACATTCTACCTGAGGACTTGTTGAAGCTCAAGCATTCCTGGACATGTGGCTGCACAAATGTCCAGTCAAAGGAATCCATTCCAGGTAAGCAGCCACAACTTACAGTGGGAACTCTCAGTCAGTTGTTTCCTGGAGAAGGTGAAGCTTGAAGTGTGGGAATTGAAAGGTAGTGATTTCTTGGTGTCAAACATGAAATTGAGCAAACCTCAGTGGACAACGGGAGACAGGAGGGCCTGGCGTAATCTGGTCCATGGGGTCGCGAAGAGTCGGACTCGACTGTGCGACTGAACAGCAGATTTCCTGGTGTGTGTTTTTTTATTAAATATGTTGTTGATTTGTGCATGTTTAATCTCCATAATGGTTGAACAAAGTGATTTGAAAGAAAAGTTCTCAGGGGATGGGCAACAGAAAGTAAAAGCTGTGGATATAAGGATGGGGCAACACTGTCCCATTCGTGCCTGTTTTGTTCCTTAATGACACTCCGACTTAGATATAAATAATTTCAAAATCTGAACAGTAATAGAAATTCTAGAAGCCTGGCCATTGTGTGACAGAGTGTTGGACTGGATGGGAATAGAAGCCTGGTGTTAGCTGGGGTGGGCTGTGTTCCTTGCCTACTGGTATGCGTGAATAAGACTTCCCACCAAAGAAAGGATTAGGGAGGAATTACTGGGCCCAAGGCTAGAAGTCATATTGGGTCCATTACAAGACTGAGCTATATGGCCATGGACAACACTACTACACTGACCCTTTTTTTCATTTGACTGTCCCTTGGCTTTGCGACTAGACCCTGCCCCAATCCAGGTGTACCGAAAGCTGTCAGCCAGGCTCCATGAAGGTGATTGTGGAAGACAAGCCAGTCTGCTGCTACGCTTGTGCTCCATGTAAGGAAGGAACAATCTCCATTCAGGAAGGTAGGATGATCCACAGGAAAAAGGAAGTCCTGGGGAATGAGCTCAGGATTTCATTCAGGCGCTGCGATTGGTTGACACTTTCTTGGAATGTTCTTGATTTGTAGAAAGAAATCTCCGTAACAACTTTTAACAAAGTGAGTTGAAAGGTATCACCTCAGGGGATGGATGGCACGAAGCAAAAGCAGTGAGCGTATAGGGCTGGTCCCCTCTCCTCTATGTGTGCCTCTTTTGTACTTAAATCTTACTTCATCCCCCACATGAGCAAATTTGCCTGTAAATCCTTTTCATTCAACTTCTTGCAAGGGTTACCAGAAGAGTTACTGGTGGTCTGGCCAGTGGGGGACTTACCAGTAGAAAGAGGAAGGCTCAGGCCACGTAGCTGGTGTTGAACAGGAAGTGACATCATCTCACCAGTGACATCTGAGCAATTAAGATGTTATTTCATCAAAAATTCCATGGTAGAAGTGTTTTTTACTATGGAATTTTTGCCCAAACACTGGAGCATTGCAGTGTGATGAGGTCACTTCCTTTTCAATGCCAGTAACACGGCCTGGGCCTTCCACTTTCTTCTTGTAAGTCACCCCCAGCCCCCCACTGCGGGATTTCCAGAAGGGAGGTGGAAACCCTAATTCTGATTGAGAATGGCCCTCTAAGCCCTTAGAGAGCTGTCTTTCCTGGGTTGGGAACAAGACCTCCCTTTTAATGGTTGATGCCAAGTACCGGGCCTGGCACTTCCTGCAATATACAGCATGTACTCTAGCTCCGAATTCTCCATCCCCCATTGCATAGTACCAGTTCAGGATTCCCATCTTAATCTTCTCTGGCTCTTCTGTTTTTTTGGGGGATTAGAACTAGCATAGCTTTTATGAAAGGCAGTAGAACAGACTAGTATGGCTGAGAGGTAGCTTCTAGTGATACTGGACTCCCTCTTGGCCTTTCCAGATGCAGACCGCTGCGACAAGTGTCCAGAAGATCAGTATCCAAACAAGGACCGGACTCAGTGTGTCCCCAAGGTTATAACTTTCCTGTCCTATGAAGAACCTTTGGGGATCAGCCTCGTTTCCTTTGCCCTGCTGTTGGCCTTAACTTCATGTTTTGTGTTAGGAATCTTCATCAAATACCTTGATACTCCGATAGTCAAAGCCAACAACCGGGACCTCACCTACATTCTCCTCATCTCCCTCCTGCTTTCCTTTCTGTCCTCCCTTCTATTCATTGGACAGCCAAGGAAGGTGACCTGCCTTCTCCGACAAACCACCTTCAGCATCATCTTCTCAGTTGCCGTCTCTTCTGTGTTGGCCAAAACGATCACTGTGGTGGTGGCCTTCATGGCCACCAAGCCAGGAAACAGGATGAGGAGATGGCTGGGGAAGAGTCTGGCAAACTCCATTGTCCTTTTTTGTTCTGTTGTGCAAGTTGGCCTCTGCGTCATCTGGCTTGGGATCTCTCCCCCCTTCCCAGAGACTGACATGCACTCCCAGCCTGGTCAGATCACACTGCAGTGCAACGAAGGGTCTCTGGCCATGTTTTATGGTGCCCTGGGCTACATGGGATTCCTGGCAACCATCTCCTTCATGGTGGCTTTCCTGGCCAGGAAGCTTCCTGGGGCCTTCAACGAGGCCAAGCTGATCACCTTCAGCATGCTGGTCTTTTGCAGTGTGTGGGTGTCGTTTGTGCCCACCTACCTGAGCACGAAGGGGAAATACATGGTAGCCGTGCAGATCTTCTCCATCTTGGCCTCCAGTGCTGGCTTGCTGGGCTGCATCTTCTTCCTCAAATGCTACATCATTGTAGTGAGGCCTGATCTGAATACCAAGGAGCATCTAATGATGAAATCTGAGGATGGCACCTGACCTTTTATAAAACTTTAAACCCATTCTTCTCTGCTATGTCATGCACAGTAGTTATGAAACCCATGTACTTGACAGTGAAACCATGTACTGCTACTGTAACAAATCACTTTTTATTTCTTACTTGTCACAAAAGAAATTGTCCAGGGATGTGAATACAGAATGTCATTGAAATCACAGTATGTATCTGGTGTCAATCAGAATGGATGTGGATGATATTTTTTCCAGCAATTAAGATGTAGCATCTCTACCTTTATACCTCTTAGTCTGCACACATCTTTCAATAAAACAACTTTGTGCACTCACACTTGTGCATATGCTTTTTAAACATGTAGTCTGTCTTGCAGAGATGGGCATTTTAATGATTGAAGAGCTTGTATGTACAAGACTGGATGAGTTTGGAGGGAATAATGAGCTTGCCCTGGGCCCAGACAGAGATATTTGGTTTTGCTACGGGTGCTGATATATGATCCCTAGCTTGACCTGCCAGAAGAAAGAGCACAAAGCCATGCAGAGCCTTAAGGGCCTTAATTCAACTTTTTAGATCTTCCATTCGCCCCCTTTTGAATTCTCTCTTCTGTACCTTTTCCAGCTCTGCCATGTCCTTTTTGAGATACAATGACCAGAACTGTACATAGTATTCCAAATGTTGCACATAGATCTATACAGGGGCATTATAATATTCCCTTTTTATGTTCAATCCCTTTCCTAATAATCCCTAACACAGAGTTTCCTTTTTCACTGCTGCAGCACACTGAGTTGACACTTTCCTTGAGCAATCCACTACAACCCCTCTCTGTCTCAGCAAGTTCGGACCTCTTTAGCCTTGCCTTAAAGTGGGGGTTTTTTTGGTCCCAATATGCATCACTTTACACTTACCAACAATGAACCATCTTGAATAATTTAGTGTCATTTGTAAACTAGGCCACTGTACTACTCATCTGTAGTTCCAGATCATTGATGAATAAATCAAATAGTACTGAAGAAGAAGAGAGTTTGGATTTATACCCCGCCCTTCACTGCCCAAAGGCGTCTCAGAGCGGCTTACAAACTCCTTTCCCTTCCCCTCCCCACAACAGACACCCTGTGAGGTAGGTGGGGCTGAGAGAACTCTAACACAAACTGTCCTTGAGAGAACAGCTGTGCCAGAGCTTGTGACTGACCCAAGATCACATCAGCAGGTGCAAGTGGAGGAGTGGGGAATCAAACCCGGTTCTCCCAGATAAGAGTCCGCGTATTTAACCACTACACCAAACTGGCTCTGGTCCCAATACCGATTGTTGTTGGACCCCACTGTTTACTTTCCTCCATTCTGAGAACTGTCCATTGATTCCTGCTCTTTGCTTCCTATCATTTAACTATTGTTGGGAGATGTACTTTGAAATTGCTTTTATTTGTTATTTTCTGACTTGCACACACACCAGAATGGTGACGCGCAGACTGCGTAAGCAAGGTGTAGCCACCTTGAGCCACCAGGATTGTGCAGCAACTCCAGCACTTTAGCAAAGTAACTGCTATATAGCACCACACAGAGTCAGAGCTGTGGAAAACTATATACAGTGTTTATTCACAAGATACACCAACAAACTGCTCCGCCAGACACACACTTTGAGAGAAGAAGAACTGTACAGTACAAGACATTTACATTTATACATATCACAACCAATCAGCATCATGCTGAGTCATTGCCCACTGACCTCATACCTGGGCCGGTCTGAACAGGTCAGGACTTGTTCCAAGCAGCTTGCCAGCTGCCAGTTAGATCATGCTGATCTAGCTGCTGGATATTAACAACCAACACTCCCCCTTAATATACAGCAAAGTTAGATCAGATGCAATTGCTTCCTAAGGGTCAGGAATTTGGTTTCACAACACTCTTTGTACGATTGGTACAATTGTTTTTGTTCAAACAGCTTATCATCTGGCTCTCTAACATAGCCAGTGGACATAGGCGTTGAAACAGGATTTGCATTAGCCATCTTGTACTTTTCTAACAAGGTTTCAATTTTGTTTTCCTGGCTAATGGTAAAGTAGCCCTTTTCATTTCTGGCAATCTCCATACCCAAATAGTACTTGATTTCACCCAGATCCTTCATTTTAAAGTGCTGTTTTGTGGTTTCCTCAAACCAAACCAACTGAACATTGTGTTTGTACATAAAACAGATATCATCGACAAACACCATTAGATAGCACTTATCTCCATTAATTGTTTAGTGGAACATGCATGGGTCAGCAACGCTCTGTTTAAACCCCATGTTGGTCAAAGTACCAGTGAGACATACATTCCATAAATGCCCACTCTGTTTCAAACCGTATAATCCCTTTTTCAACCTTAATACCAGATTGGGATTTGTACTCTCAAAACCAGGTATTTGTTTCATGTATAGCTGCTCATCCCGAGCTGCATTCAGATATGCAGTTGTGAAGTCAAAATGCTGAACCTTCAACCCTTCTGCACCTGCCTTTGACAATGCTACATTCAAAGTGTTACTTTTTACTGTAGGAGCAAACGTTTCATCATAGTCCACCCCTAACTCTTGACTATACCCCTGGGCTATTAATCTAGCCTTCCTCTGAGGCATGTCACCTTGCACAGGTTTCAGTTTGTATAACCATCTTCACCCTATGACCTTTTCAAACACTTCGTTTGTGCATAGAGAATCATACTCCACTTGCATTGCTTTTAACCATGCTTGCTTTTCAGTTCCTGCATCATAGTTACATCATTGTAACAAGTAGGTTCCTTTGCACACACAAAATTTGCCACTTGTGTATCAAACCCATATCTTTGTGGCGGAACACTTTTTTGTACTTCTCTCAGACCTCCTGGGTGTGCTACTTTCTGTTTTAACACCACCTGTTACACTAGGCTGAGAAGAACTTGCCTCTGGAACCTCAGAACTTACATTAGTATCTGTTTCACCAGTAACAGGCAACACTGTTTGCTCAGGTAGAGAGTTTGCATGAATATTGTGCCAATTCTTGCCCTCAGAAAAATTGGCAGACCTGCTGAAAGTGATTTGATGGTGGTCATTAGAGAACCTGTAGGTTTTCATACCTGACTGATATCCCAAAAAGAGCAACTGCTTTGATCTGGGACCACCTTTTCTGTGCTGATCTACAGGTATGTTAACCCACGCTTTAGACCCAAACACACACAGATAATTCAACTTTGGCATTTTACCATGAAGCAAAAAGTAAGGAATGTTATTCAAGACTCTTGACCAAGTCCTATTTGAAACATATACTGCACATTTCAAACCTTCAGCCCAAAATGACTTTGGTAACTGGGCATCAGCCAACATTGCGTACATAATAGTCTGTAGGGTGGAGTTTTTTCATTCTGCAACCCCATTCTCGGGTGGTGCTGCTGGGTTAGCAACCCTGTGTTTTACCCCTATTTTTTGCAACCATTGCTGCATTGCATTTGACATAAATTCTCCCCCATATCAGTTTGCATGGCTTTTAACTCACCCAATTGGTTTCTTACTTTCTTGTGCCAGTATTTCAATGTTTGGCAAGTATCAGCTTTACTCTTTAAAATATAAACCCATGAAAAATGAGAATAATCATCCGTTATCATCAATGCATAACAATTATGAGATAAACTAGGAGGAAACGGCCCCATTAGATCCACATGCACTAATTGCAAAGCATGCGTTGATACTCTGTCACTTTTACAAGCTACAGGAAATGCCTGTGACTTAACTTGTTTACAGACCTGACAGTCAAGGAAAGTTTTACAATCATTCACTCCTTCCCTGCCTGTTAGAGCTAGAGTTTGATTTATGGCATGAAACGAGGCATGGCCTAAACGATGATGAAGAAGATGTAAACATTCATGGTGTGGATTCTTGTTCCCAGGCATGCTTGCTGTCGCTGCCGTTTCAGGGCAATCTAATACATACACACCATTTTTCAAGTTAGCAGTAGCCCTCACCTTCCCACCTTTGCTAATGCTGCAAGACTCATTTGCAAACACTATTTCAAACTGAGCTCTGTCCAATGCCAGGACACTGAGCAAATTATTCTCAAGGGAGGGTACACAGAGGACATTCTGAAAAGCATGACTTAGACAGGAAATTGTTAACTCCCCACAACAAGATACAGCAGACACGTGACCATCAGCCAGGGTCACATGTCGTAGTTGTGCTTTTCGTTGATTCTGGAGCATATCTGGAGCCTTACAGAAAATTTGACTCGCTCCACTATCCAGCACCCAGTCATGTGTTAAATCAGTACCTGTCAACACAAGCGAGGCATTAGGACGTTTAGACAACACGTCCTGCTGTCCACTGACGGGTTTCTTCTTCTGCTGCAAAGGACAGGTTTTTCTCAAATGGGACACAGACCCACATAGGAAGCATTTCTTCACGCGCAGAGCTCTTGCCGGCTCACATTTCACACTGAGTTCCTCTCTCTGCCTGCAGCTGGCCCCTTTGCATTCCACAGGCTGGGCATGCTGCCAGGAAACAGAAGAGTGCTTGGTGTTGATTTTAGCCTCGTACTCCAACGCACGACCGACAATCATTTGGAGATTTAATTGATCAACAGGTAATCCTTCCAGGGAGGTGACCAAAGTGTCAAATTTATCATTTAATGAACTTAATACAAAATAACACCTGTCCTCCTGGCTTATAGTCTTTCCTCTTCCCTGCAACTGCTGAAACAGCTCTGTCAGAGCGTTCACATGCTCCCGGACAGACTCTGCTGGAGCTTGAAGCTTTCTGTACAGGTGTCGCATCAAGGACATAATAGTACCTGCTGACGTTTGCACATAGACAGCTTTAAGCGAATCCCACGCTACCTTTGCATCAGCTGCAGATGAAATATGTATTAATTCGTCATCACTCACGGCCAGAACGATGCATGCCAGAGCCTTCTCAACCTTTGCCACATCTGCTGCTGGAACTGGATCAGGAGGGCCGTTAACGTACACCCAGAGCCCTTCCCTGATGAGATAGTGTTTCATCCGAAACGCCGACGTATCATAATTCGTGGAGGTCAGCTTATCCACCACCTGCGTTGTTGGCACCAAAGCCATGCTTCCTCCGGCTTTCTCAAGACGCTCAGGCTGGAACTGTTATCAGTCTCTCTCTCACACACAGCGCGACTCACCACAGCCAAGGCTTTCCCGGGTAGGCTTGTTCACTCCCCCACTCCTGGAAGAAGTCAGCACCCTCAGCTCCTTGTCCACTGCAGCACGCTCACTCTCGGTCTGGCTCACCGGCGTTGCCCAGATAGCAGTGCTGGCTGTCAGACTCACTGGTCTCCGACAGGCACGAATCCCCACTGGGCTGGTAGGCTCACCGTCGCTCTGGACGGTCCTCCCGCGAGGCTGGGCCCATAACCCTGATGCGCAGACTGCGTAAGCAAGGTGTAGCCACCTTGAGCCACCAGGATTGTGTAGCAACTCCAGCACTTTAGCAAAGTAACTGCTATATAGCACCACACAGAGTCAGAGCTGTGGAAAACTATATACAGTGTTTATTCACAAGATACACCAACAAACTGCTCCGCCAGACACACACTTTGAGAGAAGAAGAGCTGTACAATACAAGACATTTACATTTATACATATCACAACCAATCAGCATCATGCTGAGTCATTGCCCACTGACCTCATACCTGGGCCGGTCTGAACAGGTCAGGACTTGTTCCAAGCAGCTTGCCAGCTGTCAGTTAGATCATGCTGATCTAGCTGCTGGATATTAACAACCAACAAATGGTGCCAGCAAGCGTCTTTGCATTGGGAGAAATGTATGCCTTGTTGATGTGACTCTCTGTCATAGAAAGGTACCACACAGCTGTACTTTCATGCAAATGAAGTCACAGACACACACCTTGCATATCTCTACCCATAAGACCTTGGGAACAAGAAGCATCTCCATTAGCATCTCCATTATGGTTCTCTAGAAGGATGTAAAAACAACAGCCTTTCCACCATTGAGGAATCCATACCTTGCATGTAACCCACAGGATGCTTGACATTTGCATGTGTTAAGATTGTCACTTGGACCAAGCCGGAGTCATCTGCATTCTTAAAGGTTTCCATGCCAACCTATCTTTGCACCTTGACCAAACGCTCCCTTGTAGAAAGGTGTAGACTTTCAAAATTGCCCCACCTTAGTAGGAGGGTACCCCCACATCCTATAGCCAATAGGTATAGGGATGGGACGGACCAGAGACACCCCAAGCCAACCCCCAATACTAGCTGATAAAACGAGGTGTAACCTTTGTTCTTGGCTTCCTAGCCAGCCTCCTGCTTGCCATCCCCCAACCTTAAGTCTACTATTGGTAACTTTCGTGTGCTCTCTTGAAATCTGGATCAAGAGACCCTTTACAATTGTTGGCAGGTTCCAACATTGTAAAGTGAGAGTTTCCCTTAGTTAGAACTTATCCTTATTCTTCACTGGAAGGTCGGAACTACAGGATCAGATAAGTATTATATGCTTTGTCCCCTCCTAAAATACTTTTAGTTTGAATCCCAAAATTGTACTTCCATTTCTACTGTAACTAAAGGAACTTGTATGTATGTGTGAGTGAATCTGTCTTTGTATGCTTGTGTACTAAAAAGATTATTCAGTAAAGAGAATCTTGATTCAACTTAAGAAACCTTGTCAAGTGCTCTCTTTGGGGGAAAGGGTTCTTGGTACGAAGTTCACTTTCTCTGTAGACACAGGCCAGCTACTCAAATAAGTTAGTCCGCCATCTGCGTAGATAAGCAGTTCAGCTAACACTATGTTTTAATCCATAAGAGAACCCAAACTATTATCCCATGCTAATTGTAAAAGCCTTTAAAGGTGAAGGCTGCGAAGGAGTTCTACTCAGCCTCCATTGTGTCCACAAGCTCATGTCCAACACAGTTATTTAGGGTAGTCCCTCTCAGGAGGGACCCAAAGGATTAGCAATTCAGCTATTAGCTGTGAGGCTTTTGCAAGCTTTTTTTTTTCTTTTAAATACTTTTATTGAAATTTCGTAACAGAGAAAAAAGAGAACAAAGAAAATGGAGGGGAAAGGCTAGAAAAAAAGGAAAAAGAAAAAAGACAAGGAAAAAGAAAAAATGTAATTCAGCATGTATGCCCTCTCAATACACATTAGGGATACCTTACTGTCCATCTTATCAAAATCACATAATATCCTCGTGTCAAATATATAATAGTCTTATATTCATATTTATTCTTCAGCCACACATAGCGAAGAATCCAAACATCAACAAAGTCTTTTTCGGATTTCTCTTTCAAGATCATAGTTAATTAGTCCATCTCTGCACATTCCATGATTTTCCAAATCCATTCTTCTTCTGGAACTTCTTCTGGAACTAATCTGTTGTTTCCCTACTTGAGCTAAAGTAATCCTGGCTGCTGTTACTGCATGCAATGTAAAGTATTTTTGTTGTTTATTAAATTTATCTGAGATGTAGTTCAACAGGAAGAGTTCTGGTTCAAATGGTATTATCACCTGTAAAATTTCTTGCATTACTTTATGTACCATTTTCCAAAAAAATTTAACATGTCTGCAAACCCACCATATATGAAAGAAGGTACCTTCATTTTTAGAACACTTCCAACATTTATTAGACATATTTTGGTACATTTTTGCTTATCATTTGGGAGGTAAATACCACCTATAAAACATTTTGTATAGATTCTCCTTAAAGGAGATTGATTTTGTTATCTTTACCTTTACTTTCCATAATTTCTCCCATAGCTCAATATGATGACCCAGATTTCATGCCCATTTATTCATACAATCCTTAACTACCTCAGGTTCCATTTTCATTTGCAATAGGAAATTATACATTTTCTTTATAAGTTTCTCTTCAGAAGTACGTAATAGCTTTTCAAAGGTACATAGCTCTCTATAAAAACTCATGAACTTTCTATCTTTATTATATCTCAATTCTGTCTGCACTCTCATTCACCAATCAATTTGACCCCCCTGCTCAAGCAACCTACCTTTGATTTTAACTCATCATTTTCCTTTAGTAGAGCCTCATATCTAAGTATCTTGCCAGTGGTAAGTAAGTTAGGCTGTGTAAAGGCCTCTTGCAGGGATACCCATCCAGGTCACTATAAACGTTAGTCTCTGGGATTTTCTGGTTTACATATATATATATAACTTATGGATGTACAGAGGACAACTGCCCAGTATAATTTTTTCACCATAAAGTCAGGCACCAGTAATGTTAGGTAAAGGTCAAACAGTACATTTCTTTATTTCTCAGCAAGCCCAACAGGGGGATGGGATGTATTTACATAGGATATTTTGCTTCCTTGTAGAGTATAACTTTTTACTTTGCCTTCACGTATACTGTAGGCTTATCATAAGGCTTATCACTCTCAGTTTTACACAGATGTTCTTCAATACACTAAACACACTTATGATCCCACTCTCCAGTAACTGTTTTGTGGCTGTCCTTTGGACTTTATCTGTCTGGTCCCTTTGAGTCTAACTGGGCACCTTTCCAGCTTTCCAGGCTCCTCCAGACCCTTAGTCCTTTCTCTAGCCACTTCTACTAGTTCCTTTGGAGCAATGTATCTGGTGTTTGTGACCACTGAGGTCTTATACTGTTCACTCTCTGTTCACTCTCCTCTTTCCTTTAGAGGTTACTAGTGCAGAATTTTATTTCAGCCCCAGTTTTCTACTCAAATTGATATCAGGCTGTTTCCACAAAGCCACAGAGGTTTTGTTCTACCTCAGAGCTATGCAGTTAGCTGACCACTTTCTGCTAACTTCTCTTCCAACTCCTTCTTCCAACTGTCAGCCCCCAACTGTCAGTTGTCTACTATTATCTGTCACTCTTTGCAGGAGGGGCTTCTGGCCCCTTCTCATTAGCCGCAGACTTCGCTCAGTGCCTCCATAAGGGAGAGGCTGTAACAAGTGGGGCCAGGATGGTGCCACTGCTGCTTCGGCTGCTGTTGTTGCTGCTGCCCACACAGCCTGTGGGGGGCATTGGTGTCTGTCTCTGGTAGCCTGCTTGGGCCAGGTTGCGAGGGAGTAGTTGCCTCTGATTCTCGGTGGCCAGGGCTCTTGTAGTCGCTGTCTTCCGGGTCCTCCGGGAATATGCGGCGGCGCAGCTGGTCGATGTGGTGCTTTAAGAAGAAGAAGAAGAAGAAGAGATTGGATTTATACCCCACCCTTCACTACCCAAAGGTGTCTCAGAGCGGCTTACAAATTCCATAGGCTGTAGGAAAGTAGTCCTGTCAACTGGATGACCCTTGCCAGAATCCATGCGGGGCCCCTTGTGTAGTTCCAGCCGTACACTGGGTCCCTTGGAAAAAACCCTCGTGGTGCCTCCTGCTCTTCTGGGGTTATGCTGTTTTCTGGCATCCGGTCGGGGTGGAAGTGATCTAACCACGTCGTCAGGCATTGCCCTCGGAGTAGTTCAGCTGGGCTTCGGCCGGTCACAGTGTGGGGGGTCATGCACTGGCCAAATAGGAAAGTTACTCTGTAATAATTAAAGTGGAGCAGTTGAATCATTTTGGACTTTATGGTCTTATGGCGGCCTGCTTTAGACAGTATCATATGCTTCAAAAATCGAAGTGCAGCCTTCTTTTTGCACCTTTCTTCTGAAGTCCAGGCTCTGAACTTCTGCCCCAAAGACCGCCCTCCCCGATGGTACCACTATATTCATAACAACCCGAGTACAAAACTGCAAGGAGAGAGAGAGAGAGAGAGAGAGAGAGAGAGAGAGAGAGAGAGAGAGAGAGAGAGAGAGAGAGAGAGAGATTGGATTTATACCCCGTCCTTCACTGCCCAAAGGCGTCTTAGAGCAGCTTACAAACTCCTTTCCCTTCCCCTCCCCACAACGGACACCCTGTGAGGTAGGCGGAGCTGAGAGAACTTCTGACAGAAACTGTCCTTGAGAGAACAGCTGTGCCAGAGCTTGTGACTGACCCAAGGTCACTCCAGCCAGGTGCAAGTGGAGGAGTGGGGAATCAAACCCGGTTCTCCCAGATAAGAGTCCGTGCACTTAACCACTACACCAAACTGGCTCAAGAGGTGGGAAGTGGCTTGTGTTAGAAGGGGTTTCAACTGATGCACTGTCTGGCTCATATGTTCAGAATGCCAAGGAGGAAATCAGACATCTTTTAAAATTAGGGAAAAAGTAAGGAGGGGCTCAGTGGTAGAGCATCTGCTTAGCGTGCGGGAGGCCCCGGGTTCAATCCTCGGTGTCTCCAGTTAAAGGGTCTGGCAGTAGGTGACATGAAAGACCTCTGCCTGAGACCCTGGAGAGTTCCTACCAGTCTGTGTAGACATAGACAATACTGACAGTAGTGGACCAGATTCAGTAAAACGCAGCTTCCTGTGTGTTCATGTATTAATATGGTTCATAAAACTTAGTTCAGTAAAACTCAGGCCCACTTTTAATCTGCCTTCCTCAGTGACTCGTGTCGGAACATCAAGTTGCTCCGGTGAATTGTCGCAATCTTGTTTTTTTTTCCAGCTTTGCACCTGTCCACGAAGCCACCAGAGAGTCCAGGATAGTGCTGAGCACCTGATTCCCCCTTCCCACGCCCCTTATAGTGATCGGAAGCATGGTTATTTATTCTTCTTCTGGCGTTATGGTAATTTCACCCTTCCCCGGGCTAAGACTCAAGGGATTTCCCCAAAGATCACCGCGGAAAGCAATAACATAAACATCAGAACCAAGAGCGACATGAGGTAACTCTTTGCAGATGTGCCTGGAAAAGTCAGTGTATAAATAATTCCTAAGGGCCGAGGCTCATCTTTGGGGCGGAGGGGGCCACTGTGCCGGTGTGAGGCTCAACGCTGTCCCTCTACGATGTGCAGCCATGGTTCTATCGGTCGGGTCACCAGTGTCCCCTCTAAGCTGAGTTAGTGTGAGCCAGCCCACAGTTTTTTAGCCTCCAGCTCACACATTTTTGTCTTAGCTCAGGAAGGGAGGGCTCCAGAGCGAACTAATTTATGCAGGAGCCAAATCGCTTGCTCACAGCTTTAATGCCAGTCGCTCACAAAGTAGAATTTCTGCTCACAAGACTCCACGGCTTAGAGGGAACATTGCGAGGTCGCTGTCGTCTCGGCCTTGCAGGAGGGGCTTCGGGCCCCTCCTCATTAGCCACAGGCATCACTCAGTGCCTCCATAAGGGAGAGGCTGTAGCACGTGGGGCCAGGATGGTGCTGTTGCTGCTTCTGCTGCTGCTGCTGCTGCTGCCCCACACAGCCTGTGGGGTGCTGAAGGCCAAATGCCCACTGAATTTGAAGGAAGACCAGATAGGTGAATTGAATTACTACAGCCCCGGAGATCACATCATCAGCGGGCTCCTCTCGACAAGTGGAACGATGTCCCTGCACAGTCATATCCACTTCAACAGGGCTCCTTGCGTCTCCCTGATCCCGTAAGGAATGACGTGGTAGTTGTAGATTACTGTTGCATCCACTCCAGTCCTCTCAGCTGTCTAAGGACTGGCCGTGTGTTCTGAATTTTTGGGATGCCATCCTCCAGGTGAGACCTGGGGATCCCCCAGAATCACAGCTCATCTCCAGACCACAGAGGTCAGTTCCCCTAAGAACGAGTTGGATCAGGCCAATGGCCTATCCAGTCCAACACTCTGTATTACATGGTGGCCAAAAACTAGGTGCCTCTGGAGAAAATGGATGCTTGGGAGGGTGGACTCTCTGGCACTGTACCCTGCAAGGGTCCCAGTCCTTCCCAGGTTTCATCCCCAAATTTCCAGGGATTCCCGAACCTGGATCTAGCGACCCAGCCTCCCCCATTCCCTGCTGGTGGCTGGCGGGGACGTGGCAACCCTCGTTCTGGTAAATCACCATCATGGTGTTGTCTCTGGCTGCGGTCTCACACACTGAATAATCCACTTTCAATTCATTTCCAGAGCACTTTCCAAATGGATATTATTGTGTGAACTGGTCAAATCCAGTTGGAAAGTGCGTTGAAAGTGGATTGAAAGTGAATTATTTAGGCCATATCTGCATTCGTCTTCCCCACCAGTGTCCCCGCCTTTTGGCTCCATCTTCAAAAAGGCTGTCCACATTTGGTGTCGTTTTCACACCTCAACAGTGCTAGCACACTTTCGCACGTCCACATATGTTTACCGTCCTTTCGGGGCGGCTCCACTGTCATTGCGCCTCCACACTGCTTTAAAAGAATCTTCTCCAAACAACATTCAAACACGCAACTAATTTAAAATGCAAATGCAGATTTGGCCGTAGTGTGTGTGTGAACACAGCCTCTGTCTTGCCTGTGGGGACAGTTTGAGGATATATATTTATATGTATGAAGATTAATTGAGGGCCCAGCCTGACATTTCAAAACACTGCCGCAGGTGAACTTCACGATTAGCTGCCTGACAGAACATATTGGATGACGATTCGTGTTGAGATTTTTTTTTTTTAGCATGATACTAAAGAGAGGGATGGACGTGTT
The DNA here is from genome assembly GCA_029375565.1 of Gekko gecko. Lineage (NCBI taxonomy): Eukaryota > Metazoa > Chordata > Lepidosauria > Squamata > Gekkonidae > Gekko > Gekko gecko. The sequence continues at coordinate 9,232,745 of JAPDNY010000002.1, forward strand.
CTTTGATTGGTGACCACACAGACAGGAGAACTTCCTCGTTTTCTTCTAAGCCCAAAATGCCAGGGGACTGGCACCAGCCCATCTCTGTCAGCTGCATTGCTGCATATTGAGATTGTCAGATGTCTTTCAACTGCAGCTGCCTTATAGTAAAAGTTTAACCCTCTTGTGGTTGTGGTTGTTTTTATATGATGGAAATGGCACCGGTCTACTTCCTAATATACCTGCTTTGGGAGGCAGCTTAGGACATATTATTGCAGAACAAGTTAATAACACAGAGTAGACAGAGAAGGTTTTTCAGTACTGTGGAGTAGGCTATTGCCACAGCAACAACTACAGAGCAGCGTAAGCAGAGAAGGGCTTTCAGAGGACATGCGTCTGTGTTGCATGCAGCATTCCTTCTCTGTGTTTTGAGCTTCACAACTCCTTTGGAACTAACTCACAGGGAGCGGTGGCGCAGGTAGTAAATCACACCTGCTATAACATCAAGCGAACAGCCACTGTGGCTGTTCGAGTCCCACCGCGGCCGGGGTGAGCTCCCGGTCCCAGTCCCAGCTCCTGCCCACCCAGCGGTTTGAAAGCACTCGCAAGTAGATCAATGGGTACCTGCCTGTAGGTGGCGGGGGGCACCCTCCCTTCCGGGGTGTGTAGCAGCAGCGATTTCAGCAGTGGCGGCAACAGCGGTGATGGCAGCAGCGACGGCAGGCAGAAGCAACGCTGATGACTGAACCTGGCGGTGGGCGGAGCTATGAGGCGCAGGCAGCGTGACGGTGCAGCGCGACGGAGCCTATGGGACGTTGGCCGGAAGCCGAAGCCTACACGGGCCTGTGCATCGAAGATGGGCCTGCCACGGGAAGCCTCCTGGCCAAGGAAAAAGATCTACACCAGGGGCTCGAGGACATGAAGGCTGAAGCGCGGTTGCCTGAGGCCCTGCCGGAACAAAGACAAGAAGCCCTGCTTGGGTGCTGGTAGGATGTCCCTTCCCTATAAGACTGTGGCCCTAGTTAGGCAATAATTAAATTGTGTAAACCGCTCTGAGACCCCTTGGGGGGGTCTGAGCGGTATAGAAATTGAAACTATAAATAAATAAATAAATAAATAAATATTGTTCTGGACTGCAGACAGAACAAAGCCATCGGTCAGAAAATTGACAACTATCAGGCATCGACACCAGGTCCCTATTTGCTTCCAGACCCATTTCAAGGTACTAGTACTGAAATCAAAAACCCTATGCTGCTTGGCCAAATAGGCCAAATACATTAAAGATGGCCTTCTCCCACATGAACCTGCTGGTCCACTCTGGTCATCTGTGGAGGCCTGGGGATCTGTTGGAATTACAGCTCATCTCCAGTGTAGTTTAATAGTAAAGGAGAAGAAGAAGAAGAGATTGGATTGATACCCCACCCTTCACTACCTGAAGGAGTCTCAGAGCAGCTTACAATTTCCTTTTCTTTCCTCTTCCCATAACAGACACCCTGTGAGGTAGGTGGGGCTGAGAGAGCACTGAGAGAACTGCTCTTGAGAGAACAGCTCTGAGACAACTGTGACTGGCCCAAAGTCACCCAGCTGGCTTCATGTGGAGGAGTGGGGAATCAAACCCGGCTCTCTAGATTGGAGTCCACAGAACTGTTTGATTCCCTGCTCCTCCACATGATGCCAGCTGGGTGACCTTGAGCCAGTCACAGTTCTCTCAGGACTCTCTCAGCCCCACCTACCTCACAAGGTGGGTGTTGTGGTGAGAGGAAGGGAAGGCAATTGTAAACCGCTCTAAGGCTCCCTAGGGTAGATTAAAATGGGGTATAAAACCCTGTACATCTTCTTGTTCTTCAGCTTCCCTGGAGAAAATGGATGCTTTGGAGGTTGGGTCCCCCGAATCCTGTCCGGGATCCACTTCCAGATTTCCACAAATTTCCCAGCCTGGAGCTGGCAGCTCTTGGTACCCCTGCAACCCTTGGCTAGATGGGTGGCAACATGGCGGAGGGCCTTCTTGGCCACGCTGCTGGAACTCTGGAACTCCCTCCCTCCCCAGAGAGATGTGCCTGCCTTCTTCTATTGTTGTCTTCCACCAGTAGGTGAAGCTGTTCTTTGTTTTGTTTTTTTGGCATACCCCCAGGAAGCTCGGATTGGCCCTCCTCCTTGGTTGGCTTGTGTTCATCCGTGTATACACTTTTATTGCATTGTTAAACATTTTACATATCTTGTTGAAGGCTTTCATGGCTGGAGTTCATTAGTTGCTGTAGATTTTTCGGGTTGTGTGGATGTGGTCTTGGCATTGTAGGACCTGACGTTTCGCCAGTAGCTGTGACTGGCATCCTCAGAGGTATAACACAGAAAGGTGGAGTACTCTCTGTGTCAAGGTGAGCAGAAAAATGGTAGGCAGGTAATTTATCTCTACCCTGGAATGTGGGGTAGGGCTAAGTCATTCTCTTGTAGTAGTTCTCCAGGCTGTGAACATGCTAATGCAGGAGCTTTCCTGAGGAGGTTCTTTTGTCTATGGATTGTTTCCTGAGGAGGTTTCCTGTTTCTTGAGGAGGTTCTTTTGTGTGTGGAATGGCAATTGAAACTCTAATCTTTAGTGCTATTGTCAGCTGTAGAGCATTTTGTGTTTTTCAGGACATGGTTTCCTGAAATCTACAGCAACTAATTTTACATATCCATTTGAAATGCTGTTTTAATGCTTTGAATATTTTAATGCCTTGATGTTCTCTGCCTTGGGGACCCTGTTTGGGTGGAACGGCAGCAGAGAAATGTTTTAACTAAATAAAGAAGGGCAGTTTTTTCATTAAATATCTAAGGTCAAGAAAAGAGTTAAAGTAACTAAGGACAGGAAGTCCTGGCCCCTGGTCTGATTAATGCTATCCATGCCTATCTGAAAGCAAAGCTTTGGATCAAACAATGACTCATTGTTAGTAACGGTTTCACAACAAGGGTGTCCATAATAAAAATCAGGATAACAAGAGAGGGGTGTTTCTAGTACAAGCCTATTATCAGCAGACTTTTGAAGTATTGCTGACTAAAAGTATGGGACCTAAAAATACTTATTATTAACTTGTTCACTTTAGCTTATAGACGTTTCAGCACAGGAACACCTAATGGTCTGTAGAAAACACCTTCAGTAGTTGCCACCTGTTACGTCTTGAGCCTGAACAGCACCTGGAACTGGTTGAGCTTTTTCCCTCAGAACAATAGCTGACTAGGATCCTGAAGTTGACCTATAGTAAAGTAGTGTAATGTAAATAGCCTGTTGTTGGGAGTGGGGTGTGTTAGGGTGTGGTCTTTGCATGCTTTGTAAGCAGGGCAGCAAGCCCTGGATTGTTGTTTTCCTGAAATCACTAAATAAACCAGGAATGATCACTGCAATGCGTCCAGAACCCAGTATTTAACACCACCAAACCCCATCTGTTGTGTACTGAAATGTGGATCATTGCTATACTTTACCATGTAAAGCTTGAGTCTGAATGTGGCTCTTCAGATGTCGCATTATTATTGGCTGGTTTCTGTGAAACCTATGTACATAACCAATCATCTTGTAAATATGTATTTAAGCGGGAACAGTTGTGATTGGACCTTATCTCTGTATTTCTATTGGTTCTTAACTTATTATGGGTGTGGCTTTGGAAGCCTGGGAGAGTTTAAAAAGGAGCTGTGCTCCACTGTTTGTTGTTGGCGTTCTGAGTTGAAGTTTGCTGTTACCAATAAACTGAAATCACTTGCTGAAATCAAATCGTTGTTAAGTTGTCCATACTTAAGACCATCACTGCTGCCACCGGCAGTGAACTCCACAGTCTAATCCACTCTATATCGCCTTTGCTATGTGGAATAGTCTGGTATAGCCCAGTCTTGTCAGATCTGGGGCAGATAAGCAGGGTCGGTGCTGTTACCCAGGCTGAACCCCGAGAAGTGAAATGGAGGGAAAGTTCTCTGTATCCACTTTCCCCACCCCCTGTATAATTTTATAAACCTCTATCTTGCCCCCATTCCAGTAACCTTTTAGACTTTTGAGTCAAAGGGAGCACAGTTATTATTCAAGATGGCGACAGTCCACTTCGTTCCCAATATGGGAACTCAAGGCAACCTTCAGAGGCTTTGTTAGAAAAATCTTATTTGCAAAAGTCTTGTTTGCCAGCACTGGCTATGTCCAAGCCTGTTTAGTTTCAGCGAGGTGGGTTCATCCTGTGCTTGCCAAACATACCTTTGGGGACATAATTTTAAGAATAAATTCCAGGGCCTGAAAAGACCTCCTAGAGTTAAAGGAGAAATCTCAGAAGCTGTTTTTATGACATGGAGTATAATCATATGATCCTCCTGTTTTGTTGCAGGCTTGTACATTCGAAATACTGGCACATTCTGTCCTTCGTGTTCAGTGTTCATGAGATCAATCGAGATCCCCGGCTCTTGCCCAACGTCACTCTGGGCTACAACATCTATGAGACCTTGTCCAGTGCAAGACTGACTTATGATGCCACGGTAGATCTGACATCTGCAGAACGGAAGAACGTTCCCAACTACCACTGCGGAGGCCAGAATAACCCCTTGGCTGTTCTCGAAGGAGCAACCTCTGACATCTCTAACGACATTTCCAACATATTGGGCATCTACAAAATCCCACAGGTATGCATGAGAGAAAAAGCTGGAAACAATTTTTTTTTTCAGTCTCCCCAAAGCAGTCAGGAAGGGGAGCAAGGGTCAAAGAAGACTGTAGCTTAAGTAGAAGCTGGTTTGAGGGAGGTTTCTGTCCCTGTGATGTACACGCACATTTTGCAAACGGTCATTTCCTTGAAGACTCACAACTTGGCACGGTTGCTGTTTAAACAGATAGATGGTCCACCTAGTCTAGCATTCCGTCTCACACAGTGGCCAACCAGTTCTTCTGACCGGCCAACAAAGGCATAGACGAGGCCTTTTCCTGATGTTGCCTCCTGGCTCTGGGATTCTCTGAATGTGGAGGTTCCCCACAGCCACCGTGGCTAGTAGCCATTGATAGAATGATCCTCCATGAAATGATCTAATACACTTTTCACACTCTTTATTCCTGTGGCCATCGCTACATTCTCTGGCAGTGGATTCCACATTTGAATCACTCTCTGTGTAAAGTAATATTTCCTTCTTGAGCCTACTGCCCATCAGGTTCATTAGATGAACACAAAAACCTTCCTTCAAACCACTCTCTAAGAAAAAGAAATCCATTCCTATCTTTGAGCATATATTTTTCAATGGAAGCCTTTTTCAAGTGATACTCAGGGATGGCATTTTGGTGACCGATCCCTGTACTTGTTCCCTGGCCTTGATGATGCCCCCAGGGAATTAAGAAGTCTCCTGTTCTGGGTTCTGTTCTTCATAACACTTGTTAGAGAAATTTGGGGTATGGCACGCCTTCCTAACATTGCAATCCTAAAAAGAGACACACCCTTCTGAATCAGTGAGCACAGCAGAATGTAGGCACAGCAGAGGGCACAGCAGGAGAAGACTCAGCTTAGAATGGCACTGTAAGAAGCTGAGCAGCCAGGCAGGAACATCTCAGGGTTCTTTTTGTAGCCGGAACTCCTTTGCAAATTAGGCGACACCCCCTCTAATGTAGCCAATCCTCCAAGAGCTTACAGAGCTCTTCTTACAGGGGCCACTGGAAGCGCTTGGAGGACTGGCTACATTAGAGGTATGTGTCGCCTAATATGCAAAGGAGTTCCTGCAAGAGAGCCCCATCTAACACGATTCAGACCAGTGCCCTTCGGGTTAGCCATTCTCTCAGCCTACAGCTCTCCTCTTTTGGGGGAAGCAGCTGAGGCTCAGTAATAGCCCTTATGATTTGCATGCAGACAGGACAGCATTCAATACCTGGCACTGCTGGTTAAAAGGAATTAGGATAATTTTTCTCTTTTCCACTGCAGATCTCTTGGGACATCACAATGCAGATTACCTTCTTTAGTATGGCAACACACTGCATGGACTTGAAGACTCTTTTGCAGTTTGCCTTATCTGCAGTGTGCTTCTTTTGCAGGGCCTCCTTTGCAGTGTGCCACCTCCTTTGCAGCGTGCCGCCAAATTTGCAGTGTGTAGATTTCTTAGGTCACCAGTCCCATGTCAATGCTCTTCTTGCTACCTTGTCTGAAATGTTTTAGAGCTCCCTACTAAAGCTCTGTCCACACTCTCATCAGCGCTGTCTGCTTGACATGTTTTGGGGCTCCCGTGTTCCAAGGATCCGCTCTGCTTTGCCCTCATTTCCAAGGGCCCCAAGTATAAGCCCAATCTGCCAATTTTGTGGTAACTGCCTCGTCTGTAGGTCTCGGTGATCCATAACCAAGAAATCAGAAGGACAGTGAACTTGGGAAGGCCAGCCATGAAGGAACTAGAAAAGTATTGGCTTAAATGTAAATAAATATAGAATCATAGAATCATAGAATGTTAAGAGTTGGAAGGGACCTTGCAGGTCATCTAGTCCAACCCCCTGCACTCCGCAGGAGCACAGCCAAAAGATAGCCCTACATACCTATATACCTACAACATACCCGAAAGATGGTTGTCCAGTTTCCACTTGAAAACGTCCAGCGAAGGAGCATCCACCACCTCCTGAGGCAGAACATTCCACTGCTCAACCACTCTTACAGTTAGGAAGTTGTTCCTGATATTTAGCTGGTAACGACTTCCTCATAATTTCCACCCATTAGATCTAATCTTGCAATCTGGAGCAAGAGAGAATAGATCTGCTCCATCTTTTACATGACAGCCCTTCAGATACTTGAAGACTGCAATCATGTCCCCTCTAAGCCTTCTCCTTCCCAGGCTAAACATACCCAACTCTTTCAGCCTTTCCTCATAAGGCTTGTATTCCAACCCTCTCACCATCCTGGTCGCCCTCTTCTGGACACGCTCAAGCTTGTCAACATCCCTCCTAAAGTGTGGTGCCCAAAACTGGACACAGGACTCCAGGTGAGGCCTGACCATAGCAGAATAGAGTGGAACTACCAACTCCCGTGATCTGGACACAATGCTTCTGTTAATTATTTGCCTTGGAAGCACAGGTGCTTTACACAGCATCCTAGATCCTCCACATTTCGTAGTTAAGGGAAACTGCCATGCTCATAAGTTTAAAAAATGATTTGTCTCCAATGGGAACAAGAGAAAGAAATTTGACGTACAAAAACAGAAGCGCTTATATGACATATTCATGTAGGTACATTTAACTTATTGTGAACAGATTGACTTTAAGAAGGTTAACTTCCTACAACTCCAAGACCAGGTAAGAAAAAGAAAAGAGTGGTCCTATATAAGATAAAACAGAAGACAATGAATTGCCAAAATGCACGGACTCCAATCTGGGAGAACCGGGTTTGATTCCCCACTCCTCCACTTGCAGCTGCTGGATAACCTTGGGCAAGCCATAGTTCTGTCAGAGCTGTCCTTGAAAGAGCAGTCCTCGAGAGAGTTCTCTAAGCCCCGCCTACCTCACAGGGTGTCTGTTGTGGGGAGGGGAAGTGAAAGAAGATTGTAAGCTGCTCTGAGACTCCGAGTGAAGGGCGGGGTATAAGTCCAATCTCTTCTTCTTCATCAACATCAGACTGATGAGATGGTTGGGCCAACTGCCAAGGGTACCCGAGTGAGAGAATTCTCTTAACCATTTCCCTCCCAAATTCTCTTGCACGCGGAGTTTCAACATCCAACAAAAAGGTTTCCTGGTCCATTTGGTGACACATAAATAATGGCCAGCAGTGACAAGAACCTCCAGGAGGCACTATATGGACATCCACTGCCTCAGCCAAAGGCCTGGTGGAACAGCTCCATCTTACAGGACCTCCTGAATTGAAGAAGATCCCGAAGGGCCCTGATCTCAATGGGAAGCATGTTCCACCAGGCAGGGGCCAGGGCGGAAAAGGCCCTGGCCGTGGGTGAGGCAAGACGGATGCCTTTCGAGCCAGGGACCACCAGGAGACGTTGATCCATAGAGCATTGATCCATAGAGTGATCCATAGAGTGTAATGCTCTTTGGGGTGTATACGGGAAGAGACGGTCCCTCAGGTATGTTGGTCCCAGGCCGTGTAAGGCTTTAAAGGTTATTAGTAAAGGTAAAGGTAAAGGTAAAGGTTCCCTTGCTCGAAAGCCAGTCGAATCCGACTCTAGGGTTGCGGTGCTCATCTCCGTTTCAAAGCCGAAGAGCCAGCGCTGTCCGAAGACGTTTCCGTGGTCATGTGGCCGGCATGACTAAACACCAAAGCGCACGGAACGCTGTGACCTTCCCACTGAAGTGGTACCTATTTATCTACTTGCAATTTCTTGCTTTCGAACTGATAGGTTGGCAGGAGCTGGAGCTAGAGACAGGAGCTCACCCCATCATGCAGCACTCTCGGGTCTTGAACTGCTGAACTACTGACCTTCCACAGCCTGCAGTTCAGTGTCTTAACCACTTGAGCCACCGCAGCTCCAAAGGTTATTACTGATGCACAAATCTGTGCCTCCGTGCTCCCATGCCCAATTGGAAACACACAGTCGGAGTCCAACGAGTTAGATGAACATCTGTTTAATGCATTTAAGTCGGGAATACAGGGCTGAGTGCCTTTGCACTCAGCAATTCCAAAGCTGTATTCTTTCATAACCAGGAAGGGCAGAAGGTCTTATACCTCAAATGACATCACATATAGTTTATACATTAAAGAATCTCTAATTGGTCTCAAACAATTAACATCATCAGGGCTATTTTTGGGCAGGAACGCACAGGAACGGAGTTCCAGCTGGCCCCCAAGTTGGCCACGCCCAGCAGGAACTCATTAGCATAATAGGCCACGCCCAACAGCAAAAACCCATTAGGATTGACTACATGAGGGGTGTGTGGCCTAAAATGCAAAGAAGTTCCTGCTCTAAATAAAGCCCTGGGTTTTGACAACAAAGAAGGTAAACAGAATAAGAAGCAAAAGGTGGGTGTGGCTGGATGACCACGCTTCTGGTAACATGAGGGTGTGGCCTAATATGCTAATTAGCTGTGCTGTAGAGGGTGTGGCCTAATATGCTAATGAGTTCCTGCTGTTGGGTATGGCCTATTATGCTAATAAGTTCCTGCTGGGCTTTTTCTACAAAAAAAGCCCTGAACATCATGCAAGCATCATTTGACTCACTGAATCTCTCAGTGGTGTCAGTGATTACACTTGTTAATGTGGTCTTCAGAACACTGGGAACATTAAAGAACACTGGGTTCCTTTTCCGACCTACATATGGAGAGCTAGCTGATAAAAAATATGAATCACATTAAACTTCGCTCTTGGAGGCCTTACAACTTCTAAATAACATTCCATTCTTCTCATTACATCCCGATTCTTTCTACAGAGGCTCCTAATAATGCTTTTGCTTAATATGGCTTCTTATACAAAAATGCAAGTATAAAATATTTATATATATATTCTGCTATAAGTTTCTCTAATCATAAGACTCTAGGTTACATACCAAGATCTGAATCTACTATAATTAAAATTTTAAAGGCACAGTGACAACTGTCAATAGGTAAACATGTCAGAGGAAATATCAGAACCCGCATTCAGAAATCACATTCATTTTCCCCTTGTCCTACATTACCAAAACCTTGAACTCCGGAGCTCCGGAACTCCGGAACTCAACTGGTAACCAGGGCAATTGGTGGAGCACCTGCTGAGCATGAACCCACACAGGCGCATCGCTGTCAGCAGGCATGCCGTCGCATTTTGTACAAGCTATAATTTCCAGGTCACCCTCAAGAGTAAGCCTACGTAGAGCGAGTTGCAGTAATCAAGTCTGGAAGTGACCATTGCCTGGGTCACTGTAGCCAAGTCCTGGGGAAGAGATACGGTCTCAGTAGCCTAATCTGCTGAAGATGGAAGAAAGCAGACCAGTCAACTGCAGTAACCTGGGCCTGCATAGAAAGAAAGGCATCCAGTGTTACTCCCAGGCTCCTCACTTTCTAGGCCGGCACCAGAGAACCCCCTTCCAGCACGGGAAGCCTAATACCCAATATCCCCTCCTCTCCGACTCAGGTACAGGACCTCTGTCTTTGATGGATTAAGCTTCAACCGACTCTGCCGCAACTATCCAGCCACAGCCTCCAAAGCCTCAGCCAGATTGTTGGGGCGGAGGACAGATAGCCATCCAGTAACAGATAGCGCTGGGTGTCATCTGCATCAAGTTCTCCGAATTCCAATCTTTTATTTTTTTAAACAAGTGAGTCTCTAGACCCCTTCACTTAAATAGATATATAGGAAAAGGCATAATGGAAGAGGCTAGAGATTTACTTTTTTGGGGGGGGGGGATGAAAGCTGGGAATTCAGAGAACCTGTTAGATGCATCATTATATTGACAGGACAATATTCAATCACAATATATTAAAAAGGACAACTGAAAAAGCTCAGGTGTGGGAGAATGTGGCAGGGGAACTAAGGGGAAAGCTGCTATGTGGAAGACACATTGCCCCTGAAGTGTATAACAGCCACAGCAGGGAGCAGGGAGCGGTGGCGCAGGCAGTAAGAACACCTGCAAAACTAACATCAACAAACAGCCATTATGGCTGTTCGAAACCCACCATGGCCGGGGTGAGCTCCCGGCCCATGTCCCAGCTCCTGTCCACCCAACGGTTCGAAAGCATAAATGCAAGTAGATAAAAGTGGGTACCTGCCCTAGGTGGCAGGGGGCACCCCCTCCTCCTTGTGACACGGAGGTTTCGGCGGCGGCGGCAGCAGCAGCAGCGATGATGGCGGTGAGTAGTTCCTGGCGACCCGGTAGGAGCAACGTTGGAGGCGGAGCCCAGAGAAATGGAGGCTTGGAGAGCATGGTGACGTGCAGCACAGTGCGGCGGAGCCACCTGTGGACAATAGCTGGAACTGCAGCCAACACAGAGCCACGCACCGGGACGAGACCTGCTGAAGGAAGATGCCTGGAAGATCGGCTCCAGAAGGGCACCAGGACGCCAATATCTGAAGCTGTGGAAGGAAGCCGGATGACAACTAGCCCGGGGTGCTGGTAGGCAGTCACCACCCTGTAGACTATGTGGCCCTAGTTAGGTTAAAATTGATTGGTTAGAACCTCTATGTAAACCGCCCAGAGACCCTCCGGGGTCAGGGCGGTATATAAGCTGAAAGTATAAATAAATAAATAAAATAAACAGCAACAATGGTGCAACTGCAAACCTCTGTCCTCATGCAGAAAACACTTAAGAGCCATGCCATTACTTGGAGGTGGGGATGGAGGGGGGCACCTGGTATTTCCACTTGCCCTTGTTTTTATGGACTCTAGTAAAGATATGCCAGTTTTTTGGGTGGCATAATGTTTTCATGCTGATAAAAAAGAGATGAAACTTACACCAGTGTCTCCTTTTTCTGAACAGGTCACTTACAGATCCGGTTCACAGATTACTGAGGATAAAACGCAGTTGCCCTTTTTCTACCGGATGATCCCAAAAGAGGAGATTTATCTGCTGGGAATTGTCAAATTGCTCCTGCACTTCCAGTGGACATGGATTGGTCTGATTGTTCCAGACACTGACAACGGAGAAAAGTTTGAGAGGATCTTTGAACCTTTGATGACCAGTCATGGTATCTGCGTGGCCATCAAACAAAGCATCCAAGGAGACACTGGATATTTTCTCAATTTTTTCAGAGCAGCAGAGAACGCTGCTTTCTCTCTGACGCAGAGAAATGTCTCTGTGATTGCTTATTATGGGGACTCTCTCTCCATGTTCATTTTTGGACACCTGAAGAGAACAACTGTAAACATGAATACTGTTGTGGGGAAAATCTGGATCATACTGCATTGGCAGGTCATCACAATAAATAACGTTAGAGAAATGCATTACATGCATGGTTCTTTGTCAGTCTTCATCCAGACCCAAAAAAGGCAAACATATGACAATTATGATGCATTTTTCAGTCTTATCAAGCAGTTTGGGGACGAAGCATTTACTTGCTCCTTCTCAAAATATGTGTGGTCCGCAAAAGGCCGGGAAAGATGTGCTGAGAAGGATCAAGTAGAAATTCCCACGGTGGATGTGCTTGAAAGAGTCCTACATGGAGAAGGCCACGATATTTATGTTTCCCTCCAGACTGTGGCTCGTGCCTTGCATGCCGCATACACATCCAGAAGCAGTCAGCTGAGGACGGGGGGTGGAAACAGACTGGGACTTCAGAGGGTAGAGTCATGGCAGGTATTTCTTTTCCTTCAAAGAGATGTAGTTTTGTTGCTAATGTGCAATCTATTCCTGTTTTGTTATTTACCCTTATTTTATTGTATGCCTTCATTTATGGAAGATATTTGTTTATGGCATGGCTTGTCTCTCAGTGGAAGTGCTAAATTGGTCCCATACCAATCATAAATTTGGTGTAGTGGTTAAGTGCGTGGTGTAGTGGTTAAGTGAGTGGACCAGTTTAGTGTAGTGGTTAAGTACGTGGACTCTAATCTGGGAGAACTGGGTTTGATTCCCCACTCTTCCACTTGCACCTGCTGATGCAACCTTGGGTCAGTCACAAGCTCTGGAACAGCTGTTCTTGAAAAAAGAGCAGTTTGTGTCAGAGCTCTCTCAGCCCCACCTACCTCACAGGGTGTCTGTTGTGGGGAGGGGAGGGGAAGGGAAAGGAGCTTGTAAGCTGCTCTGAAACTCCTTTGGGTAGTGAAGGGCAGGGTATAAATCCAGTCTCTTCTCTTCTTCTTCTTTTTATTTTGAAGATAGTGGCAGGCCATGCCAGGTAACTGGAAGGAAGACTGGAAGTGGGGGCATGGGGTGCATGATGTAGGGTGTGCCATTACATCCCTTCCAGGTAAACAAAACGGAGTTTCCAGTGTTTCCTAGAGCTACCCTCCGTTACTTCTTGGTCTTCCCTGATTGTGACAAGATGGTATATTTATCAATGTCATTTTCCTCCTCCCACCTCCCACCGCTGCTTGGCGCAGCAGTGGGCAATGGGACCTGGGGACAGGATGGGGCAGGCATCGGCATAACCTGAGATGGGACAGGGCTTCAGGCAGAGCCCACGCCCACTGATGTGCTTGCTCTGCTACCTGATAGGCCGCCCTTCCCCCATCCATTTGGCACTCCATCCCCGATTATCCTTCTGCCACATGCACTGCCCAGTATTGCTGGGGAAGGGTGTGCAGATGGCACTGAGTGGTGGCACTCCCCATCCACATGCTGCCCAGAGAAAGGGTGGTGGAATGCCAGTAGAGTGGGGGCGCTGTGCACAGCAGGGGAGGGAGCTGATATCCAGAATGAAACTTGGTTGGTCTTAAAGCTGCCACTGGACTCCAAATGTGTTCTGCTGCTTCCAGGGGTCATTTCATAGAAAAAGAGGAGCAGGAGCTCATTAGCATAACTCATTAGCATAACTTATTTGCATACACCACACCCCCTGATATCACCAGAAGTGTGTCAGAAGGCAACACCCATCACTCAGGCTCCACCCCTTGGGACTGTCTTTCCACTCTGGGGGCTATCATTCCAGTTCCAGAGTAGCCGATCTTGGCCCAGGAAGAATGCTACACGTGCTGCTTTGCGCTCTGGCTGGGAACTGGGGGCAGGGCTTGCTGCCGCCTGGGCTTCTAACTGCCAGAGCTCTGCTCCTGCACGCTCCTGCTCCAAATGACCCCTGGCTGCTTCAGACCTACCCGGCTACGCACCTGAATCTATGTTCTCTCCCCTTCTGTTCTAAGCAGTTTCTGCTGCATGATCATGACAATGGTGTTGTTGTTTTTTTAACCTAACATCAGAACTGGCTTATCAGAAGGCTTCTTTTCTTTTCTTTTTAAGATAATGTTATTTTCCAATGCATAAGAAGATACAAAACACACAAAAAAGTAATCAGGAGTACATTCCGTTAGTGCTTAAGATTTTCTTTTTAATCATCAGTAAATTTTTGCACCTAAGCTGCTACTTTATAGATGCACATATAGTAGTTAAGGTTTCTATTTCTATTGCTATTTCTACGTATACTTTTAGATAGTTATAAGAGCTGCCACTTAAGGTACCGCTCAATTTATAAAGTCTTGACCGTGTTTTTTCAAAAATGTCTTCACTCTTGCCTTATAAGAGCAAAGTCAGTTTGTCCATCTCAGCCCTTTCTAAAAGCTTATAAATTATTTCTTCCTTTGAAGGTGTTTCTTCTTTTCTCCAATATTTAGCATAGAGAATTCTAATAGTAGTTACAGCATGTATAATCATGTAAACATTTGGAGTTTTATAGTTTTCTGGCATTATATTCAATAAAAACAATTTTGGTACAAAGGGTATATCTGTTTCTAGTATTTTTTTAACATCTCAGGTATCCAAATCCAATATTTTTAGCCTTTATTGCATGTCCACCATATATGAAAGAAAGATCCAACATTCAGTTTACATTTCCAATAAGCATTTGACATATTAGGATAAAATTTCGCTAATTTGTCTGGTGTCATATACCATATGAACTTCTGAGAATATGGTGTTTAAAATACTTATGTGAACTATCTCTACTATACCATACAAAAGCGTGCCAATCAAGCAATAAGTCATGTCCTTCTAATTTCAAGAGTCTTGAGTCTTCCAATATCAATCTCTCACCCATGTCAAGGATGCTGCTTTACGATATAGAGACCAAATCCTGCTCTTTCTTTCATATCTTGAAGTGTTTTCATCTTTATTCTAGGTCTCTTCCCTTGCCATATAAAGCGTCTTATCAGTTTGTCCGTCTTTGAAATACTGTTGGTTTCTTAAAATTGGGATAGTTTGAAATAAAAAGATGAGTCTTGGTAAGATATTCATTTTTACCGCAGCTATTCTTCCCATAAAGGATATCTGCAGATCCTTCCATTTTTACAGGTCCTTCTTGATTTCTGACAAAAGTCTCACATTATTGTCCTGCAGTAAAGAACTGTGGCTGAGAACACACTGGAATTTGCAGCGGGAGCCAGTCATGGCAAAAAAGCCCCAGAATAGACTGTTCTGGGTTTTCCTGGTCACATGGGGCCGATGGATGCAGGAGCATACCGGGAGGAGGCGCGCGGGGGCATTCAGACTGCTGCCCCGGAGGCGCAGCTGTAAACGGCTTTGTCCTCTATGTGTGTATGGGCACATGGGCACTTATGCACAAAAGCACATCCGGCCGATTTGGGGTGGACCCCATTGCACCGGCACCACATTGGGCGGTAGAGTGGAGCACAGCCAATCCAATAGCTGCTGCCTTATGCGTGGAAACACCTGACGCACGCTATAGAAGCGGGTTGCTCCAGGCTTTTTGGCTTCGCGTTCACACTTCCAGGAAGTGGAATACCATGGGATATACCATGGGAATACCCAAGGCGTCCTCTGGGATCTGCTACCACTTTTGTCAGGTATCTTTTTAATGTGGGAGCAAAGCGGAACAGCACAGGTTGCCTACGGGTGGGGAATGCCAGGCAGATGTGCCTGTGTGAACGCCCCCTTTAATCCGCTTTTAAAACGTCACTGAAACGTGGCTATAGCAGGGCAAATTGCCAGTCTGAACTCAGCCTGTATCTATTTGTCAAGGTTATTCCTAAATATTTCACCTTCTTTTGTACTTCAGTGCCTGAAACTCTTTGTAATAGTTGAATTTGGTCTTTAGTACAGTTTTTTGTCAACATGTTAGTTTTCTTGAAGTTGATTTTAAGACCAGCTACCTGTCCATAGAGCTGCGGTGGCTCAAGTGGTTAAGACGCTGAACTGAAGGCTGTGGAAGGTCAGTAGTTCAGCAGTTCGAACTAGTTCCAGCTCCTGCCAACCTAGCAATTCGAAAGCAAGAAATTGCAAGTAGATAAATAGGTACCACTTCGGTGGGAAGGTAACAGCGTTCCGTGTGCCTTGGTGTTTAGTCATGCCGGCCACATGTCCATGGAAAAGTCTTCGGACAGCACTGGCTCTTCGGCTTTGAAACTGAGATGAGCACCGCAACCCTAGAGTCGGATTCGACTGGCTTTCGAGCAAGGGAACCTTTATCTTTACCTGTCCATATTCTTGTAGTGTATTTATAAATGAAGTAATAGATTCTATTGGTTCCTCTAAAATGAATGCTAAGTCATCTGCAAACGCTTGTAATTTATATTCTTCTCCTTTTACTTTAAGTCCTTTGATTCAGATATCCTTTTTCACTATATCATTTAATGTTTTCCAAAGCAAAAATAAAAAGTAATGGAAAGAGTGGGCAGCCTTGCCTGGTTCCTTTTTGTATTTCAATATTTTGTGATAGGTCCCCATTTACCACAATCTTTGCTTGTTGTTTAGTGTATATTGCTCGAACCATTGTATAAAAATCTTCTCCACACTCCCAAGTTATTAATTATTTTAATATAAAGTTCCAGCTAAGATTATCAAAAGCCTTCTCGGTATCTAGAAAGACCAAAGCCTTCTGTTTCTCTGGATGTGCTTCAAAATATTCAAGTACATTCAAAATAGTCCATCTGGACCCGGTGTTTTCCCTTTCTTTTGATTTTTAACCGCTTCAGTTATTTCAGCTTCTGTAATTTTTTTGAAAAATTCTCTGATTTCTTCTTTGGTGGCTTCTCTTTTTTGGTATAAATTATGAAATGTCTCAACAATCTTCTTTAAGTCTCTAGGAATATTCCTTTCCTCTCCCATTTCATCTTTCAATATCTTTATATATTTATTTTCTCTTTCTTTTTAAAATTTGTATGCTAACTGTCTAGTTGGTTTATTTGCATTCTCAAAATAGTTTTGTTTTGCATAAGTAATTTTTTTGCTATTTCTTGAGATAGAAGAAAGTTCATGTGATGTTGTAGGCTTTTTATATTAATCCTTTTTTCTTTTGTAAAGGGTTCCCTCTTCATATTTTCTTCCTCTTTTTTGATTTGCTGTTCAATCTGAGTAAACTTTTGTTTCTTTCGCTTCCTCATCCAAGCATCTTGTCTAATAATCCATCCCCTTGCATAGGCCTTGAAAACATCCCATACTACATTGATAGGGATATTGGATTGTATATTTTGTATAAAAAACTCTTGGAATTCTTTTTTGGAATCTGTTATAAATTTTTCATTTTTTAGTATCCAAGTATTCATAGACCATCTAGTTCTTTTTGGTGTATCTTGTAATGTCAAGAGAATAGGATTGTGGTCTGCAAAAATTGCTGGTAAGATCTCTGTGTCCAATAAATCATTTATCATAGTTGTTGAAATCCATGTCATATCTAGTCTTCACCACGACCTACACCTTGCTGAAAAAAGTGAAATCCTCTTTATTAATATTTCTAATTCTCCAAGAGTCTATCAAATTAAACTCTTCTACTAATTGTAGAAATGAGTTTGGTAATTCATTTCCTTGTGTCTTTTTTCCTGTTTGCTTTTTCCTGTCAAAAGCTCTCTCAAAGACAGCATTATAATCTTCAATTATACAAGTTTCTTCAAAGTTTTGCTTTGATGTAATCTCCTGTAACAGTTTATAGAATTTTTCCTGGTCCTGATTTGGTGCATATATGTTGACAATCAGTGTTGTTTTGGCTTGTCTCTGAATTTGGACCATCAGAATCCTACCATCTACATAATTATATACTAAATGTGGGTGAAGGTGTTCTTTAATATATGTTACTACTACTCTTTTTTTGTTTTGTTAATCTGCTGAGATAAAAGCTTTTCTGAGTTACTTTATCTCTAAAAACCTTTGATCTGAACGTTTACTGTGGGTCTCCTGTAAGCCTACAACATCCAATTGCATCTTCTTAATTTGCTGAAATATCTGTCTTCTCTTTTGTGGGGCATTCAATCCATTTACATTAATTGAGATTATTTTTAGCTTCCTTCTAGCCATCTTGCATAACTTTGAGGTTGCCATTTTTATTTTGTTGCCAATCTGGTGATCATTTGTGATGGAACAATCTTCAACTTTCCCTTTTTAGGCCTAGAGCCTGATGCGCCTTGTTCTTGCATTTCTTCTTCATCCATCTCCTCTGCCTCTTCCTCTTGAATCCCTAAATTCTCTCCATGTGTCTTGAGAAAATCTTCTGTTTTAAAAATTGAGTTTATTCTATGTCTTTTGACATCCTAGGTAAAAAGTATACCTTCAGGAAGTAGCCATCTATAAGGGATCTCATTTTCCCTTACAAGACTTGCCAGGCATGTGTAGTCTTGTCTTTTCTCTCACCCTCCACAGCACTTCTTTTAGTATTCTAACTTCTTTTTCTTCTATTTGGAGGGGTGTTTCATCTGAAATTTTCAAAATCTTATCTGGCATTTGTTAAGTATGCAACTCAACAAGAGGCAGTGATTTCAGCAAAGTGATTCAGCTTTAATTGTGACAGCAACTAGACTATCAGAACACAAGGACAACACACAATGACAAGTGGAGCACAGCTCCTTCTTTTAAACAGTCTGGACTGTCAAAGCCACTCCCACAGATAAGTTAACATCCAATGGCATAACAGAGATAAAGGCCAATCAGGTCTGTTCCCTCCATAAACATATTTACAATTGTAATTGGTTGCCTTAAACCATTCCATAGGAATGACCAATAGAAATGTGACATCTTACGATCCTCTGTATAGAATCAAGCTTAACATAGCACAGAGTAGGCTTAGTTACAGTTAAGACATTACAGCATTGCTCTCTTATAAAATTTGACATGGATTTCTCTTGATAGTTTATTACTTCTCGCGTATGCAGAGTTCATTCTAAAAGCCGTATCAATCCCATCATATGTTTCTTCCACTGTTTCTGTTTTCATGTAATCTGCTAAAATTTGTGCCATATCCGTTTTAATATCTTCGCCTTTCTTTTCTGGAATGTTCTGGAATCTTAAGATGTAAGCCGCTCTTTCAATCTCCAATTTTATTAATGTGTCTTCCATAAGGTTCTGTTTTGTCTCTACAGTCTGTATTTGCTGATCCACTTCTTCAAATTTGCTTTCCAATTTACTTGTCATCTTGACCAAGGTAGATATTTCTTGTTTATTGTCCACAATCTGTTTTTTGATTTCTTCTGTTTGTGTAGTCATCTGTTGTGCCAAAGAATCCAATTTTGCTTTGATTGGTTCAACTGCAGCTCCAACAGCAAATGGAAGGGCAGACTCTACAGCCTGATCAACAGCTATTGCCGCACTTTCCTAAATAAGACTCTGTAAATCCATAATGGAAATCTGCGCCAAACTAGTTGCCACAGATTTTACCTGCCCTGGGGATGGGCCAGGTACTTTCTTGGTTCCACTAGACATGTTTACACACTTCAGCATACAACAGAGAAACTCCCCTCCCTTCTTCCAAAAAAACCCCAACCTTATTATTATTGTTGTAATTTTCCCTTAAAGTATCACTCTCAAAAGCAAAAAAAAAAAATCTACTTATTTAGAATGCCACAGCCTTTTTACACATTTTAAACTCTAAGCATACTTTTATCAGTTATTGACTTTACCAGAAGAACACTTCATACTCAAACAATGTCTCATAGTTTAGACCCAGCAACCCCAACTTAAAAAAACAAAGAGATGAAGTACAAAATATTGTCTCACAGAAACGATGTTTAATAATATTTTCCTCTTTCTTCTTTCTTCCCTCTTCTTTAAAGTTTGCCTCTGTTTTAAAGTTTAATTCAAGGTCCAGCTATTTTCTTTCACTTTACAGACTCAAATCCATTTTCTTCCAGGAAAAAAAAATTATAAATCCCAAAAGGCGCTTCATATGCCAAGGAAAGCCAGAAAAACCCCTTAGTATTCCAATATGGGGGGACCCAAGGGGGGAACCACTATGTCCAAGAAGAACCAAATAATCCACAATATTCCAATAAAAAGCACCAAATCCAAGAGAAGGCCGGTGGTAATTATTCGCAAAGAATATATATCCCAAAATAAGATCTTCACTTAAAAGTTAGCTTTTATATCCACAGATTGAGTAGTCCAACAAGAGATTAAGCAAAAAGGGCCATAATCCTTAATAATGTTTACACTGCAAGCTGAACACTTCCGATGAGTAGCTTTTATTCCAACTCAGAATTCCAAAACTCCAAAATTAAGGTCTCTTCAATAAGATAACACATCCCAAAGGCTCTATATTTGATCCAGCAAAGGAGGAGGAGAAGTGAAGATAGTGCTAATAACACTTAACGTTTCAAGCAAAGAGCCAGCAAAAGTCCAACTTGATTATAAAGCTCCCATCAACAAAGGTGAATTTACATCTTCCAAGAATAAGCCAAAAAAGAGAAATAAAGTGATCCAAAATAAGGCAGGAGCTGCGGTGGCTCAAGTGGTTAAGATGCTGAACTGCAGGCTGTGGAAGGTCAGTAGTTCAGCAGTTCGAGCCCCTAGTGCGCCGTATGACGGTGTGAGCTCCCGTCTCTAGTTCCAGCTCCTGCCAACCTAGCAGTTCGAAAGCAAGAAATTGCAAGTAGATAAATAGATACCACTTCGGTGGGAAGGTAACAGCATTCTGTGCACCTTGTTCTTTAGTCATGCCAGCCACATGACCACGGAAACGTCTTTGGACAGTGCTGGCTCTTCAGCTTTGAAATGGAGATGAGCACCACAACCCTAGAGTCGGATTCGACTGGCTTTGAAGCAAGGGAACCTGTACTTTTACCTAGTACTTTATCCAACTGTGTTTAGTTTCAAAAAGTTAAAAAAAAACCCCACAGTCTCACAACAGTCTCTCAACAGCCCTCTAAACCTTTATAGAAGATTGATGGGGGGGAAATCCAGCCCAGCTCTTCCAAGCCGCTTGCCAGGGAGTGGGGGGGAGGAACCACCCCTCCCTTTCTTTATAAATTGAGGCTTTAAAGCTTTAAAGTTTAAAGGGACATCAGGTCTTCCATGAAAAGTTACTATTATGTTGCTCACAGTGCTGTAGAACAGTTTTTTACTTCCTTAGAGTGGTAGGAAAGACTCCTCAAAGCCGGTTGATCATGCCTCTGCATGCAATGGCTGCCATTGAGTGCTCCCTCCTGGGTCCTCGTGTCGGAGCGATCTGGGGTCTACTCACATGCCGCTACACATGACAGCCCCTGGATCAAGCTCCCTGCAATAAGCCTCCCTCTGGGAGGGCTCAATGAGGTCCGGAGATTTGGCGGTTCCTCAGCTCGCTCTGATACCCGGAGATTCGGCGGTTCCTCAGGAGAGTCTCCCTGGACCGTCCAAAGTCAGCGCACCGCAGACCGCCCCCCAGCAGACTTATTTTCATCAAGGTCATCTATCTAATGAGTTTTCCTCCTGTCTTCTGCTGCAGAAGAAAGAGGAAACTTCTGAAAAGACCCTCAGATGCTTTGTGAATTTTGTTTTTAATGGCACAATAAGTCTTAGGGGTATAAAATTATAAATTGAGGACTGAGGTAAGACAGCATCATTTTTGTTTTCTAAATACTGGCTTTTCTTTGTCATTCTAGCTTCATACTTTTCTGAAACCCTTCAAGTTTCACAATACTTCCATGGCTGAAGCTTATCTGGGTGAGAATGGGGACCTAGCAGGTGATTATGATATTATAAACTGGGTGGTGTTTCCCAATAACTCCTTTGGTGGAGTGAAAGTTGGCAGTATAAAAAGAAAAGCATCCACGCCTATGAACTTCTTCATTGATCAGGATGCCATCGTGTGGCCCAGGGGGTATAATCAGGTGAGTAAACCATTCCTGCTTATGTCGTTAACTTGGGTTGTTTTATTCTTGCTTATGTAAAATTGATATTATTGTTTTTATTCTTTGGTTGCCTGGTTTTATTGTTTTTAATTTTTTTTGTTTCTATTTTCTGGAATAAGCCAATGGTGTATAGTCAATTGCGGTGCTGTCTCTTTAAATAAGTTAGCTCATTGCACAGAATAGACCCGGCTGTAATTGATTAAAATTACATGCACTTTATTGACAGTTTGAAGTTGCACATCAGTTCTATTTAGAAGAAGACTCAAGAAACGAATACTTTATCCTGAACTTTCATCAATTCAATGTTTTGGACCTTATTGTTATATTGTACTTTGTACCTTACATTGATTCATATTGCATTGTTATTGTCATATACTGCACTATTTGGACACAATTCTTGAGTAATTATTTACTTTAGCATCTATACACAGCTTTGTATAGAGCCAGTTTGGTGTTGTGGTTAAGTGCGCGGACTCTAATCTGGGAGAACCGGGTTTGATTCCCCACTCCTCCACTTGCACCTGCTGATGTGACCTTGGGTCAGTCACAAGCTCTGGCACAGCTGTTCTTGAAAAAGAGCAGTTTCTGTCAGAGCTCTCTCAGCCCCACCTACCTCGCAGGGTGTCTGTTGTGGGGAGGGGAAGGGAAAGGAGTTTGTAAGCCGCTCCGAGACGCCTTTGGGCAGTGAAGGGCGGGGTATAAATCCAATCTCCTCCTCCTCTTCTTCTTCTTTGCATGTTCTCTTCCTTATTGCATCACTGATCTCCAAACAGAGGCTTTGATGACGGTCAAGAATCTCCAGTCCAGGGGATCCTTAGTACAGGCAGGCAGAGAACAAAATTACAAAACCTTGGGGTGTGAATCCACACAGCCACCAGTCCGATATCTGCCACTAGCCCCTTGCCTACCCACACAGTCAGAAGCTAAGGGGCAAACTTCTAACCCTATTGGGATTAATCAAGGAAGTCAACCCTGCAAAGTAGGCCACTTGCAGAATGTGTTCCCATAAACCATTAGCCATGTAGATGGAGTGAAGTACTGGAATAGAACTGAAGCACTTGAATCCCAGAATGCACCAAGTGTAAGGAAATTATATTTATTAAAGTGTGCAAGAATATTTCAAAGGAACATAAGTAGTAGCTTGGGACTAGAGGCCCTGTTCAGTCCATTACGAGGCTGCGATTTATTCCCATAGCTGACAATTCTGCTGACCCCTTTTTTGCTTAATTGCTCCTTGGCATTGTGGCTAGACTCACTATAGGTGCACGGAAAGCTGTCATCCTGGCTCCGTGAAGCTGATTGTGAAAGGAAAGCCAGTTTGCTGCTATGCTTGTGCTCCATGTCCAGAAGGGACCATCTCCATACAGGAAGGTAGGATACTCTGCAGGACAAAGGCAGGCCTGGGGAATGAGTCCTGGATTTCTTCATAGACTCATAGAATGTTAGAGTTGGAAGGGACCTTGCAGGTCATCTAGTCCAACCCCCTGCACTCTGCAGGACCGTAGCCGAAAGATAGCCCTACAACATACCCGGAAGACGGTCGTCCAGCCTCTGCTTGAAAACATCCAGCGACAGAGCATCCACCACCTTCCGAGGCAGTCCGTTCCAGTGCTCAACCACTCTTACAGTCAGGAAGTTTCTCCTGATATTTAGCTGGTATCGACTCCCTTGTAATTTCCACCCATTAGATCTAGTCTTGCAATCCGGAGCAAGAGAGAATATTCAGACGCTGTGACTGGTTTACATATTTTGGAATAGTTTTAGAGGATAGCTGTGTTGGTATGGACAGCCAGAATCAAGTCCAGTAGCACTTGAGAGGCCAACAAGAAGTACGGGGTATAAGGTTTCAAGAGTCAAAGCTCCCCTCATCAGATACAAGTTGGAATGGAGATCTCTGAGTAGAGAGGGGCACAAACTGCATTTTTGTGGTTCATTCCCTGGTTTCTTGGCTGAACCACAAACCAAACCATGAACCTATACAAACCAGTAGGTTGGTTCACAAACCAAACTAGTTCATATAGTTTCATGACCCCCTCCTTTCTGCTCCCTGAGAAAAGCCACTGGGAGCAGAAAGCAGTGGTTTAAATGGCTCAAACCATTTAAACCAAATAGACTGGGGTTTTTTTGAGAAGAGCAGAACGCAGGGGGTTAAATGACTCAGAGCCATCAAATCCCTGCTTTCTGCTCTTCATGAGCTCCCATGAACTGTACTGAAATTCGTAGAGGTTCTTCAGTTCATGACTGTTGCTTCGTGAACTACGAACCACCAAAAATCCACGATGAACTTCCTTTCGTGAGCCAGTTTATGCCCATCTCTTTCTCTGAGCCCTTATATCCCAGTCAAAACAGGAAGGGGCTGTTACAAAGAAGGAATGTTCTTGATTTGTATAAATTAGTTTGTGTAACAAAAGTTAACAAGAGTCAAAAGAAATGGCCTCAGGGGATGAACAGCAGGAAGTGAAAGCAGTGAGCACGGGGGGGGGCTCTCCCTGCCCCCATGCATGCCCCTTTTCGTGCTGGCATCATGCTTCACCCTCCACAGGGGCAGATTTGCCTGTAAATCCTCTTCCTCCAACTTTTAGCCCTTAGTAGATAGGGAAGCAACACTGATTCCCAGCTAGCTTGTCCAAAAACAATCCAAAAACACCGGAAAACTGTGTAATATTTGCGCGAAAGAAATCTTTACATAAATCATACAACTAAAGTACGAAGGATAAACACACAATACATAAAATAAATGATAACTCAACAGTGATGATTTTAAACTGTGGTTGTTGTTAACGATGGTCTCCGGAATGGTCTACCGTTTCGATCATTCTCTTCTTCCGAACGAAGACGAACA
This sequence comes from Gekko gecko, assembly GCA_029375565.1. Lineage (NCBI taxonomy): Eukaryota > Metazoa > Chordata > Lepidosauria > Squamata > Gekkonidae > Gekko > Gekko gecko. Next base: position 9,257,133 of record JAPDNY010000002.1, read on the forward strand.
AGAAATGAAGAGCGTGTAGCGTCTCAACAGATGAAGAGCATGCAAGCGTCTCTGTTCAGTTTTTCGGCTATAAAGCGTCAACAATTTTTGCTGAGGTATCATGACATTATTGTCGCGAGATTCAAGTTAGTCTCAACGGGCAAGGTGCTGTTGAGACTGACTTGTTTATCCTTTGTACTTTAGTTGTATGATTTATGTAAAGATTTCTTTAGCACAAATATTACACAGCTTTCCGGTGTTTTTGGATTGCCTATCCACTGTTTCCATCGCTTGGTTAACGTCAATTTTTGATCCCAGCTAGCTTGACCAGCTCCCAGCACGAATGTTTCTGTGATTCTCTGGGCTTCTGTGGCAGGTTAGTTGGCATGGCAAAGACCTGTCAAAGGCAAAAAGCTGGAAAAGGTGTGCCCTAGACAACCCCCAGAGCTGCGGTGGCTCAAGTGGTTAAGATGCTGAACTGCAGGCTGTGGAAGGTCAGTAGTTCAGCAGTTCGAGACCCAGGTGATGCATGGCGGAGTGAGCTCCCGTCTCTAGTTCCAGCTCCTGCCAACTTAGCAGTTCGAAAGCAAGAAATTGCAAGTAGATTAATAGGTACCACTTTGGTGGGAAGGTAACAGCGTTCCGTGCGCCTTGGTGTTTAGGCATGCCGGCCACATGACCACGGAAACGTCTTCGGACAGCGCTGGCTCTTCGGCTTTGAAACGGAGATGAGTACCGCAACCCTAGAGTCGTATTCGACTGGCTTTCGAGCAAGGGAACCTTTACCTTTACCTTTAGACAACCCCCAGCCTACATTCATTGCACTTGCAACTACGCTCCAGATGATAGAGATTAGTTCTAGAGAAAATGGCTGCCTTGGAGGGTGGACTCTACGATATTACACCCTGCTGAGGTCACTTTGTTCCCCAAACCTTGGTTTCCATGACTCCAGCCCCAAATCTCCAGGAATTTCCCAACCAGGAACTGGCAAATGTAGAAAGCAGAAGGGGGGCGGAGTCTATGGGGCCTTTCGGGAAAAGGAAAGAGGAAATAGTGGGGAAGGTGAAAATAGAGGGGAAGATGCCTCCTGCAAGTCTTTCCGGGTTTCTGCTTCTCACAAAGCACCTGGGATTCAGATGCAATACACAAATGTTGTTTCCCATCTCAGTCACTGAAGCAACACAGAAAATTCCTGTATATTGGGCTTTTTCAGATGGCCTATGTGTTTCACTTCAGAAACCAGTTACTAACGGAATATTTCTGCCATTTCAGACAGATTCATTTTAGTAACTGGCCGCTGATGGATTATACTTACCTTTTCAGACCAATTCTCCCTCTAAGCTGTGGAGGCTCGTGAGCAAAAATTCTACTCTGTGAGCTGCTGGCATTAAAGTTGTGAGCGAGTGATTTGGCTGCTGCATAAATTAGTTTGCTCTGGAGCCCTCCTTCCTGAGCTAAAACAAAAATCTGTGAGCCAGAGGCTAAAAAACTGTGAGCTAGCTCACACTAACTCAGCTTCGAGGGAACACTGTTTCAGACTATTTCGCTTGTTGTCCTGTTCAGGAGACATGCCTGAGGCGTTCTAGTTGAAAACTGCTTTGTTCCGTTTTCAGTTCCATCTTCCATTTTTGAATCGCTATGTGATGCTGTGTAAAACACTCCCTAAAGCACGTTCTGTAATGCCATTTTGTCTTTTCAATCTGCTCGTGCACACAATCTTCTTCAGCCGTTGGTGGTGGTTTCTTAAGGCTCTAATGGGAACGCTGAGACGCTTAAAAAACAGAGCCATTTATTGCCATGGCGATTCCATACCGTGGTCTCAGCCTCATTTGCAATTCCCTCTTCCCAAGCCTCCCCCGATTGCAGCACAGTGATGCAAAGAAGAGGGGAAATCCCACTTTATCCCAAGGCTTCTCTCTCTCTCTCTCTCCCTCTCCCTCTCTCTCTATCCCTCTCTGACAGCTTACCCCCAACTTCTTTTTCCCTTTTACTAACTGTTGAGATTTTATTCCAGTTTTGTCTGAAGTATGTTTTGCACATGAAAGTTTACACTTTGAATAAAACTTTGTTGGTCTCAAAGCTGTCACTTGATTCAGGCTTCCTTCTCTCTCTGAGAGCGGGGAAAACAACTACATCTGCTTGGGGAGGGGGAATTGCGAAGGAGGCTAAGGCAATGGTATGGAATCGCCATGGCGATAAATTGCTCTGATAAATTGCTCAGTGCTCCCATTACAGCCTTACAAAACACACACACCACCAATGGCTGAAGATCCCGTGCACAAGCAGGGTGAGAAGAGGAAGCAGCACAGTTTGGTGTAGTGGTGAAGTGCGCAGACTCTAATCTGGGAGAACTGGGTTTGATTCCCCACTCCTCCACTTGCACCTGCTGATGTGACCTTGGGTCAGTCATGAGCTCTGGCACAGCTGTCCTTGAAAAAGAGCAGTCTCTGTCAGAGTTCTCTCAGCCCCACCGACCTCAAAGGTGTCTGTGGTGGGGAGGGGAAGGGAAAGGAGTTTGTAAGATACTCTGAGCCTCCAAGTGAAGGGTGGGGTATAAATCCAATCTCTTCTTCTTCTTCACTTTGTGAAATGGCCAGATGGCTTCAGAGATGGGCCCTTAATGGAAGGTAATTTGCTGTGTGAAAGACCCATCCATGTATCACTTTACTCAGAAATGGTCCAATGACGGATACCATCCGGTATATAAAAGTAATGTGAAAAGGGCCATTGTGTCAGACCATTGATAAATTTGACCAATGCTACTCATTCTGATTGAAAGTGGAACTCTAAGGCCTCAGACAGATGTTTATCCTGCCTCTAGAACAGGACATCTCTTTGAAGAAGAGTCAGTTTTTATATCCTGCTTTTCTCTACCCAGAGAAGTCTTAGTGGCTTACAATCGCCTTCCCTTCCTTTGGTGTAGTGGTTAAGTGTGCGGACTCTAATCTGGGAGAACCAGGTTTGATTCCCCACTCCTCCACTTGCACCTGCTGGTGTGACCTTGGGTCAGTCACAAGCTCTGGCACAGCTGTTCCTGAAAGAGCAGTTTATATTAGAGTTCTCTCAGCCCCACCTACCTCACAGGGTGTCTGTTGTGGGGAGGGGAAGGGAAAGGAGTTTGTAAGCCACTCTGAGACTCCAAGTGAAGGGCGGGGTATAAATCCAATCTCTTCTTCTTCTTCTTCTCTCCCCATAACCGAGGTCCTGTGAGATAGGTGAGGCTGAGAGAGCTCTGAGAGAACTTTGACTGACTCAAGGTCACCCAGCTGGCTTCATGTGGAGGAGTGGGGAATCAGCGTCTTCCACTCAAAACCACTGCACCACACTGGAACTATGCCAAGGACTGGACCTGGCGTTTCCTGCAATGAACAACATGTCCTCTAGTAGTGAATTCTCCACCCATCCCCATTGCATATTACCTATTCATGTTCCCCATCTTAGTCTTCTCTGAGTCTTTTGTTATGCTTGGGGATTAGAACTTGCATATCTTTTATGGAAAGCAATAGAGCAGGCTATTATGGGTGGAAAGAGGGCTTCTAGTGATACTGGACTCACTCTTTTCCTTTACAGATGCAGACCACTGCAACAAGTGTCCGGATGATCGGTATCCACACAAGGACCAGACTCAATGTGTCCCCAAGGTTATAGTTTTCCTGAGCTATGAAGAACCTTTGGGGATCAGCCTCATTTTCTTTGCCCTGCTCTTGGCCATAACTACATGTTTTGTGTTAGGAATCTTCACCAAATACCTCGATACTCCGATAGTCAAAGCCAACAACCGGGACCTCACCTACATTCTCCTCGTCTCCCTCCTGCTTTCCTTTCTGTCCTCCCTTCTATTCATTGGACAGCCAGGGAAGGTGACCTGCCTTCTCCGACAAACCACCTTCAGCACCATCTTCTCGGTTGCCGTCTCTTCTGTGTTGGCCAAAACGATCACTGTGGTGGTGGCCTTCATGGCCACCAAGCCAGGAAACAGGATGAGGAGATGGCTGGGGAAGAGTCTGGCAAACTCCATTGTCCTTTTTTGTTCTGTTGTGCAAGTTGGCCTCTGTGTCGTCTGGCTTGGGATCTCTCCCCCCTTCCCAGAGTCTGACATGCACTCCCAGCCTGGTCAGATCACACTGCAGTGCAACGAAGGGTCTCTGGCCATGTTTTATGGTGCCCTGGGCTACATGGGATTCCTGGCAACCATCTCCTTCATGGTGGCTTTCCTGGCCAGGAAGCTTCCTGGGGCCTTCAACGAGGCCAAGCTGATCACCTTCAGCATGCTGGTGTTCTGCAGTGTGTGGGTGTCGTTTGTGCCCACCTACCTGAGCACGAAGGGGAAATACATGGTAGCCGTGCAGATCTTCTCCATCTTGGCCTCCAGCACTGGATTACTGGGCTGCATCTTCATCCCCAAGTGCTACATTATTGTAGTGAGGCCCGATCTGAATACCAAGGAGCAACTAATGGAGAATAGTAAGGATGGGATCTGATTATAGTGAGGCCTCGTCGGAATACAAAGGAGCATTTAAGGATGGAATCTGAGGATGGCACCTGACTTCCCCTTCCATTTTAGAATGATTTTTTCTCTGCTGCATCACGCATAGCAGTTGTGAAACCAGTGTACCTGACAGTGAAACCATGAACTGCTGCTATAACAAATCACTTGTCCTTTACTGCTGATTTTTAAATAAACAGGCAAAGGATTCAAATTCAGGATGGCACTGAAATCTCAGATAGTATGTATCTGGTGTCATCCAAAAGGGATTTGCACAATATCTTTTCCAGCACTTAATATGTAGCTACTGTACCTTTGTACTTCTTTTTCTGCACACAGCTTTCAATAAAACAACTCTGGAGACCCACGCTTACCCATCTGTTTTTGAAAGGTCTAGTCTGTCTTGCAGAGATGGGTTTTTTTTAATGACTGAGGAGCTTGTATGTACAAGATTGGATGAAGTTGGAGGGGACAATGAGCTTGCCCTGGGTACAGAGAAATTAGGGGTGCGGTCACACCGGCAAGGTAATCATGCTTTGTTCCTGCTTTGTTTAAATCGGGAACCTTTTTCTTCAGGTTGGGCTGACTAGATGCAGCTGGCCCCTCTCTTCCAGCACCTGCTTGCCTGCCACTGTGCTGTCCCTCCAGGCGATCCTGCCGGCCACGGGGCAGGCTCGGACGGCTGCTGTTCCTGCCACCACTGTGGGGGGTGGTACCACTGCTGCCGCCATTGCCCCACGAAAAAAGGCTCCGCTGTCTCCGCCATCCTCCTTGCCGGCCCCCGTTTAGGCTGCCAGAGCCCCCGCCTCTGTTCCCGCCTCCAGGGCCATCTTTATGCATTTGGGTTTTTTTAAAGCTTCTGGTTTGAGCGCTTGAGCAAACATGCGCTTAATAAATCCATTATTAATCTTTAAATGGATTTATTAAGCACATTTTTATTCAAGCGCTCAAACCGGAAGCTTTTTTTAAATTAAAAAAAAATGCACAAAGAGCGGTCAGAGGGCCCTAATCGCAATCATTGTGAAAGATGGCTGTCCAGATGGGCGAAATCGTGCATTCAAAGCGCAAGTGCTAGGAAAATATTTGATTTTCCAGGGGGCAGGAAAGCCCAGAACAATTGTGAGAGTAAGTCTGCTTCGGCACAGGAGGCGGATTGGCACATGTGAACGTGAAATTTACATGCGTGAGGGAACAGCGGCGAACCCCGATCAAAAGGTCCGTGTGACTGCACCCTAGGTTTGGCTACAGGGTTCTGACATACAATCCCTAGTTCAACCTGCCAAATGAAAGAATAAAAGGCCATGCAGGGTGTTAAGGGGCTCAATCCAATTTTTAGACCTTCTGTTTCCCCCTTCTGCATTTGCCTTTGACTTCGAAGACTCTCAGCAGGCAATGACCACAAGGTTGGGAAACTTGGTTCTGCTTGATGGGTGTAGACATCAGCTGAGATTCCATTACCAGTGCTTCCCTACTTACCTCATGACCATCAAGTTTCTATTCTCATATGATATTTTCAGGACACAAATGGCTCGTCCTCTTTCAAAACTTTTCCTCTTCAGCTTCCGGCTGTGCTGGAATGTATGCTGGGGAGGGGGACATAAACAGGGCTGAGAAACTCAGACCAGAAAATATTAAAAACACAGCAGGAGGAGGAGGAGGAGGAAGAAATTGGATTTATACCCCGCCCTTCACTCAGAGTCTCAGAGCAGCTTACAAACTCCTTTCCCTCCCCCACAACAGACACCATATGAGGTAGGTGGGGCTGAGAGAGCTCTTTCAGGAACTGCCCTTTCAAGGACAGCTCTTGTCAGAACTATGGCTTGCCCAAGGTCATCCAGCAGCTTCAAGTGGAGGAGTGGAGAATCAAACCCGGTTCTCCCAGATTAGAGTTCCCGCACTTAACCACGACACCAAACTGGAGAATTATATGCAGTTAGCAGGCTGCTGCTGGTGGAAGGAGGTTCTTTTGTGTGCGTGTTCCTCAAGAAACAGGAAACCTCCTCAGGAAACAATCCATAGGCAAAAGAACCTCCTCAGGAAAACTCCTCCATTAGCATGTTCATAGCCTGGAGAACTACTACAAGATAATGGCTCAGCCCTACCCCACCTTCCAGAGTAGAAATAAATTACTTACCTACCATTTTCTGCTCACCTTGACACAGAGAGTCCTCCATCTTTCTGTGTTATACCTCTGAGGATGCCAGTCACAGCTACTGGCGAAACGTCAGGTCCGACAATGCCAAGACCATAGCCACACAACCCGGAAAATCTACAGCAGCTAATGAACTCCAGCCGTGAAAGCCTTCGACAACATGTGTTTTAAACTGTTAGCCCATCTTCGTGGCCTTTCTATGGGCAGAAAGGCGGGATACAAATTTTGTAAGCACAAAAATGCACAACCTGACTAAAATGTAAAAATGTTCATAAACAATACTGGCAAAATATACTATGACACTAGTACCATCAGAGAAAAGTTTTTATTATCTATAGTCTTCTGCCATTTTGTACCAATCAGATAAGGAAACGACATGAATCCAGCATGACTTGAACCTTAGACACAAGTGGTAGAAAGTACTGTTGCATCACAGTGGACTCATGGCAACCCATGATGTGGTTTTCAAGGTTGCTGGAATCTGCATAGTGACCCTGGACTTTCTGGTGGTCTCCCATCCAAGTACTCACATCTCTCAGTCCTCTCAAGGACAGTTCCTGTCAGAAGTTCTCTCAACCCCACCTGCCTCACAGGGTGTCTGTTGTGGGGAGGGGAAGGGAAAGGAGTTTGTCAGCCGCTCTGAGACGCCTTTGGGCAGTGAAGGGCGGGGTATAAATCCAATCTCCTCTTCTTCTTCTCTTCTCCACCTACCTCACAGGGTCTCTGTTGTGGGGAGGGGAAGGGAAAGGAGTTTGTAAGCCGCTCTGAGACGCCTTTGGGCAGTGAAGGGCGGGGTATAAATCCAATCTCTTCAAGGCTAGGACTTGCAATAATGAGTTTAAATTGAGGGCAGTACCGGCTGAATCTAAAAGAAACCCAGACTGTTCCCTGGAAGGCCAGATCCTGAAGTTGAAGTTCAAATACTTTGGCCACCAAGTGAGAAGGGAGCACTCACTGGAGAAGATCCTGATGCTGGGAAAGACTGAAGGTCAAAGAAGAAGGGGACGGCAAAGGATGAGATGGTTAGACGGTGTCATCGATGCAACAAACATGAAGTTGAGCAAACTTCAGCGGACAGCGGAAGGCAGGAGGGCCTGGCGTAATCTGGTCCATGGGGTCGCGAAGAGTCAGACTCGACTGTGCGACTGAACAACAACAACAAAAAAACCCCGGCTGAATATTAAGAAGAACTTTTTGACAGTAAGAGTCGTGCCACAGTAGAATCAGCTGCCTCGGGAGGTGGTGAGCTCCCCCTCATCGGCAGTCTTTAAGCAGCTGCTGGACAAAAACTTGTCAGGGATGCTCTGGGCTGAACCTGCATTGAGCAGGGGGGGGTGGACTAGATGGCCTGTAAGGCCCCTTTCGACTCTGGGATTCTGGGATTCTACTTACTCTGCTTAACTTCTGAGATCTGATGGGATCAGGATAGCCTCGGATGTCCAGGTCAGCGCACTGAACACTGACTTCCATCTTTTCTCTGATGAAGAACCAGTTTGGTGCAGTGGTTTGATTCCCCGCTCCTCCACTTGCACCTGCTGGTGTGACCTTGGGTCAGTCACAAGCTCTGGCACAGCTGTTCCTGAGAGAGCAGTTTGTGTTAAGAGTTTTCTCAGCCCCACCTACCTCACAGGGTGTCTCTTGTGGGGAGGTGGAGGGAAAGGAGTTTGTAAGCCGCTCTGAGACTCCAAGTGAAGGGTGGGGTATAAATCCAATCTCTTCTTCTTCTTCTTCTTCTTTTCAAAACCGTGCTGCAAGCTTTCTGTCCGTATTATTCAATATAGAACTGATGGGTGCTGGCGTCATGATTGACGGTCGCCAGTGGCCTGTTTACAAATCCCTTGTTTTAAACGGCTTGTTTTTATGGTGTGATACTTCCAGTCATAAGCTGCCTACAAGCAGGACTCTGAAGAGGAGGCACAGTAACATCATTCATAAAATAAACGTCCAGTTTTATACTGCATTTACACCGTGTGTTTCTTATTTTTATTTATTAATTCCATTTGTATCCCGCCCTCCCGGCAAACAGGCTCAAGGCGGCTTACCTTAGTCGATACAAGGTACCATAAAATCCACATGAAAACATTTAAAACATTTTAAAACAATCAGATAATCATAAAGAAGAAGAGGAGATTGGATTTATACCCCGCCCTTCACTGCCCAAAGGCGTCTCAGAGCGGCTTACAAACTCCTTTCCCTTCCCCTCCCCACAACAGACACCCTGTGAGGTAGAAGAAGAAGAAGAGATTGGATTTATACCCTGCCCTTCACTGCCCAAAGGCGTCTCAGAGTGGCTTACAAACTCCTTTCCCTTCCCCTCCCCACAACAGACACCCTGTGAGGTAGAAGAAGAAGAAGAGATTGGATTTATACCCCGCCCTTCACTACCCAAAGGAGTCTCAGAGTGGCTTACAAACTCCTTTCCCTTCCCCTCCCCACAACAGACACCCTGTGAGGTAGGCGGGGCTGAGAGAACTTCTGACAGAAACTGCTCTTTTTCAAGAATGGCTGTGCCAGAGTTTATGACTGACCCAAGGTCACACCAGCAGGTCCAAGTGGAGGAGTGGGGAATCAAACCCGGTTCTCCCAGATAAGAGTCCACACACTTAACCACTACACCAAACTGGCTAGTGCTAGTGATCGTAACCGTTCCATCATTAATTGAGATGCCACATCATATGATGTAACAAGCAGACGATTTCCGACTCAGTGATCTTCTGACGTCACACGATGGTATGGCTCGATCTCAAAGCTGGGGCCGGCCCGTAGCAGCAGATGTTGGTGGTAATCGTGAGGGCCGCTCCCAGTTGAAATTGTATTCTTACCTGCATTATTTATAACCACTTCCGTATAGAGAGCCAGTTTGGTGTAGTGGTTAAGTGTGCAGGCTCTAATCTGGGAGATTTACAGGGTTTGATTCCCCACTCCTCCACTCGCACCTGGCTGGATGACCTTGGGCAAGCCGTAGTTCTGATAAGAGCTGGTCTTGAAAAAGAACAGTTTCTGTCAAGAGCTCTCTCAGCTCCACCTACCTCACAGGGTGTCTGTTGTGGGGAGGGGAAGGAAAAGGAGATTGTAAGCTGCTCTGAGACTCCTTTGGGTAGTGAAGGGTGGGGTATAAATCCAATCTCTTCTCTTCTATAGGCAAAGGTGCACTGTATCTCTGTAATCTTCACAATACACTCACTTTTATTGCTACAACCTCTAGTACTTTGGTACTTTGTTTTGTTTATCCTCAGAGACATCCTTCCCCTTACTTTTTAAGCTGCCCTGAGACTCTGGATTCGCTATAACAGATTTTCACTGTTATGCCTCAAAAATCAAGCATGTATCATTTGCCCATGGGCACCTTTTTTCTCCCTTATGTGAATGATTTGCTGTGAATCTAGGGCTGTGTGCCACCTGAATTACTTTCCACTCGCCAGAAATTTGTGTTGCTTTTCCCCTCTCTGGGTTCTTTCATGAGAATTAAGGGGTCTCCACCCACTGAACCGGATATGGAACAACTGATTGGTTTAGCATAGGAAAAGGAGTACGACAAGGATGTATATTGTCCCCTTGCTTATTTAATTTATATGCAGAGTACATCATGCGAAATGCTGGCCTGGATGAATCGCAAGCAGGAGTTAAGATTGCTGGGGAAAAGATCAATAACCTCAGATATGCAGACGATACCACTCTGATGGCAGAAAGTGAAGAGGACCTAAAGAGCCTCTTGCTCAGGGTGAAAGAGGAGAGCGCAAAAGTGGGCTTGAAGCTCAACATCAAAAAAACTAAGATCATGGCATCTGGCCCCATCACTCCTTGGCAAATAGAAGGGGAAGTCGTAGAAGTAGTGACAGACTTCACGTTCCTGGGATCCCAGATCACGGCAGATGGTGACTGCAGCCATGAAATTAAAAGACGCCTGCTCCTTGGGAGGAAAGCGATGGCAAACCTAAACAGCATGATAAAAAGCAGAGACATCACCTTGCCAACAAAAGTCCGCATGGTCAAAGCAATGGTATTCCCCGTAGTAATGTATGGCTGCGAGAGTTGGACTATAAGGAAGGCCGAGCGCCGAAGAATAGATTCTTTTGAACTATGGTGCTGGAGAAGACTCTTGAGAGTCCCTTGGACTGCAAGGAGATCAAATCAGTCAATCCTAAAAGAAATCAACCCTGATTGTTCCCTGGAAGGCCAGATCCTGAAGCTGAAGCTCAAATACTTTGGCCACCAAATGAGAAGGGAGCATTCACTGGAGAAGACCCTGATGCTGGGAAAGATTGAAGGTCAAAGAAGAAGGGGACGACAAAGGATGAGGTGGTTAGACAGTGTCATCGATGCAACGAACATGAAATTGAGCAAACTTCAGAGGACAGCAGAAGACAGGAGGGCCTGGCGTAATCTGGTCCATGGGGTCGCGAAGAGTCGGACTCGACTGTGCGACTGAACAACAACCCACTGAATCTCTTTCTGCATCCTGAGCATTTATGTGGCATCCTCTCATATAAAAGCAAGTATTTATTAAAAGGCTTGTGCTCCACCTGTATTGCTTTCCACACCCCAAACATTTATAGGGTTTCTCTCCTGTGTGGGTCCTTTGATGAGAACTTAGAGATGAGCTCACGGCAAAGCCCTTTCCGCACACTGAGCATTTATAGGGCTTCTCTCCTGAGTGGATTCTCTGATAAGTAAGGGTTCCTCTGTGACTGAAGCCTTTCCCACAATCTGAGCATTTATATGGTTTTTCCCCAGTGTGGATTATTTGATGAGAAGTCAGGGTTGTGCACAGGTGGAAGCCCTTTCCACATTCCAAGCATTTATATAGCTTCTCCCCTGTATGGAGTCTTTGATGCAAATTTAAGGATGAACTAGCCTTGAAACCCTTCCCACATAGTGAGCATTTATAGGGTTTCTCCCCGGTGTGGACTCTCTGATGTTTAACAAGCAGTTTGTTCCATATGAAGCTTTTACCACACTCCAAGCATGAGTATGGTTTCACTCCTATGTGTATTCTCATGTTTTTTCAAGTTTGAGATACCGTAGAAGTTCTTGCCACAATCTGAACACTGATAGGTTTCATGGGAAGTTAGGGATGAGCTCTCCTTGAAGCTCATTCCACACGCCAAGCATTTATATGGTTTATCTCCTGTGTGGACCCTTTGATGCTTAAGAAGGTAGTTCCTCAATCTGAAGCTCTTTCCACACACCAAGCATTTATAAGGTTTCACTCCCGTGTGGATTCTCTGATGCCCATTGAGGGTTGATTTGGCACCAAAGCACTTGCCACAATCTGAACACTGGTACGGTTTCTCCCCCGTGTGAAGTCTTCGATGTGTTGTCAGGGATGAGCTCATAGTAAAGCTCTTTCCACACTCCAAGCACTGATACGGTTTCTCCCCTGTGTGGGTTCTTAAATGGGACGTGAGGGCTGACTTCACCTTGAAGCTCTTACCACACACGAAACATTTATACGGATCCTCTCCTGTGTGGATTTTATGATGTGAGAGGAGGCTTCCCTTGTGACCTCTTTCCACACTCAGGGCATGCATGTGGTTTTGCCCTGGTGTGAATTCCTTGGTGTCTCTTAAGGTTTGACGATGTACTAAAGTTTTTTCCCACAAACAGGGCACTCATTTCTTCTTCCTGTGCTACGTTTCTCTTGCTGGAATGAGGTTTCACGGAAATGCCAACACAGAGAAGCCTCGGATTCGTTCCTTTGGTTCTCTTTTTGAGCTCCTTCCTGTGTTTCTGATCTTTGCTGGTTCTCAGAATTCTCTTTCATCTCAGAAATTCCATTTGTTTCTGCCAACATTGCATTAGGTTCCCCCTCATTCTTTCCGCCTTCCGTGTCACATCCTGGAATGTAAGAAGAGAACAAAAATAACTATCCAAAAAGGAGAAAAGTAACAGAGCAGTGGAAAGGGCTGGGGCATCTAGGATAAATTGATTAACTGCAAAGGGAAATCTTACAGAGGTGGGAAAGCTACAGATCATTTGTGGGGGAGAGACCTATGCAATTCTCGGCAAAATAATATATTCTGAGGTGTCGAGTAATATCCAAGGATGGGTTTCCTCTAGTATCAGTGGCTGCAAAGCAAATTTGCTGAACTAGTTTTAAGGTAGTAGGCCCACCTGAGCCCTGAGGTGGAAAGGAAAGTCTGCTGCAATATCCTATCAAGTAGGCAGATCACATGAAGGCAACAGATATACTCAAGCAAGGTTTTACCGAAATGTCCATTCTCATAGTCACTGTAGAGAAGGCGAGTGATACTCCTGAAATCCCTTTCCCTTTCTCTGAAAGGAAAGCCCAACAGCCAGAGAGAAGCATCTTCGATCACCTCATCTCCTACAAAGAAGAAACAGGTTCTGAGACCTACCTGGCTTGATAGTCCCCTGCTCCCCCGCTCAACTCCAACAGAAGGAATCAAGTAAGAGTTCCCTTCTCTGCAGAGAGACCCCAACTCGTGGCCAAGCCAGAAGAACATACAGGATGTCTGATCTTAGCCTTTATACCTGAGCAGAGAGCTTGGCCATGAATTTCTCCTTGGGGAAATTCTTACACAGCAGTCACAAGTAATGGTGAGGATCCATAAGAACATAAGAACATAAGAGAAGCCAATGTTGGATCAGGCCAATGGCCCATCCAGTCCAACATTCTGTCACACAGCGGCCAAAATATACCAGGTGCCATCAGGAGGTCCAGCAGTGGGGCCAGGGCACCAGAAGCCCTCCCACTGCTGCCCCCTCCAGCACCAAGAATAGAGGGCATCACCTGCCCCAGACTGAGAGTTCCTTCCCAATAAAAGCTATATTCCCAGAATTCTTCTTCTTGACTTCACTGTTTTATTTTATTTATTTATTTTTTAAATGATATATCCCGACTTTCCTCATGGTTCAAGGCATATTGCTAAGCTCTGCGGCACTGTTCTTTAACTGTGAACAACAACAAAGGTGACATTTCAAAGAAAACAGATGGTCTCCACTATTAGGCTGGCAAAGACTGAGTTTTCTACCCATGCCACCTGGTGTTGTTGTTTTGTTTTGCAACAATTCTCCCCTTTTCCATTTTATCCTCATCAAAAACAACCCTGCAAGGTAGATTAGGCCGAGTGTGTGTGACTAACACAAAGTCATCCAGCAAGTTTCCACGGGCAGAAGGTGGATTTGAACCTCGGTCAATGTTGAATCAGGCCAATGGCCCATCTAGTCCAACACTCTGTCACACAGTGGCCAAAAATACCAGGTGCCCCATCAGGAGGTCCAGCAGTGGGGCCTGTAGAAGGCTGCTGTTCCACCAGGCCTTTGGTTGAGACGGCGGTCGTGCACCTCCCCTGCTCACACTGTGGCAGTGCTGACAGTTCGCCCTGCTCACAGAGACCAACAGAGCATCACGTTGCAGGAGGCACTATGAGTCTGCCTTTTGGGCCAAGACTCAGTTCTAAATTTTTATCTTTTAATGTTAGTTTTGTTTAATTGGCTTGGCCTATTTAAACCCTTATGTTTTGTTGTTGTGAGGTTGTTGGTTGAAATGCTTTGATCCGTCCTGAGTCCGCTTGGGGGGAGGGGGGATAGAAGTCAGACAAACCAAACCAAACCAAACCAGGGGAGGGTCTGTGGCTCAGTAGTAGAGCCCCTGCTTGGTATGCAGGAGGTACTAGGTTCGTTTCCCGGCATTCCCAGGTAAAGGATCCAGCAGAACTTGATGTGAAAGGCCTCTGACTGAGACCCCCGGAGAGCCGCTGATGGACCCGGGGTCTGATTCAGTGCAAGGCAGCTTTATGTGTGTTCATTTAAGAAAAACAAGCATTCGCCCACAAAGCAAATGCCATGAGAAGATCCAAAGACGGTCTCAAAGTTCCCTCAGGGAGCATCGGCTCGCAGTTCTCTCTACATGCTGTGCTTCTGTTTTGCATCAATAAGGCACACATATTCTGAGAAGCCCTTTATTATTTCAAAACTTCTCATGTTTGAGAAAGCACATTTCCAAAACAGAGATTCACAATGTGGGGAGACAATGTTCTGTGTGTCCCCCCACAGCAATGATTAGTTACAATTGTACATGAAACATCAGTAAGCGAGGAAAATGAGATACGTTATGATAACAACATATGTAAGCCAGGGCTCTTTTTGTAGCAGGAACTCCTTTGCATATTAGGCGACACACCCCTAATGTAGCCAATCCTCCAAGAGCTTACAGAGCTCTTTTTACAGGGGCTATTGTAAGCTCTTGGAGGACTGGCTACATTAGGGGGTGTGTCATCTAATATGCAAAGGAGTTCCTGCTACAAAAAGAGCCCTGATGTAAGCCATTTATCACCAAATAAAAGCAGTGGAAACTGTTCCTGAAGCAAGGAAAGATCCATCAAGTAAATGGGCCTTCTCAGCCACCATCCTTCTCCAGTTCAGGCAAAGTGCTCTGCATGTTCATAAGGCCACCACGTTTGTTTGCGTGGCATCAGTGAAAAAAGAACTCAGCAAAAATTATTAGAAAAGGGAATTAATGTAAAATTGACAGTATTGTAATGGCCTTGTATGGATCTCAGGTACTGTCCCATCTAGAATATTGTGCACAGTTCATAGAATCATAAAATGTTAGAGTTGGAAGGGACCTTGCAGGTTATCTATTCCAACCCCCTGCACTCTGCAGGAGCATAGCCGAAAGATAGCCCTACTTACCTACATACCTACAGTGTACCCGAAAGATGGTCATCCAGCCTCCACTTGAAAACGTCCAGGGAAGGAGCATCCACCACCTCCCGAGGCAGTCTGTTCCACTGCTCAACCACTCTTACAGTTAGGAAGTTTCTCCTGATATTTAGCCAGTAATGACTCCCTTGCAATTTCCACCCATTAGATCTAGTCTTGCAATCTGGAGCAAGAGAGAATAGATCTGCTCCATCTTCTACATGACAGCCCTTTGAATACTCGAAGACTGCAATCATGTCCCCTCTAAGCCTTCTCTTTCCCAGGCTAAACATACCCAACTCTTTCAGCCTTTCCTCATAAGACTTGGATTCCAACCCTCTCACCATCTTCTGGACACGCTTGAGCTTGTCAACATCCTTCCTAAAGTGTGGTGCCCAAAACTGGACACAGGACTCCAGGTGAGGCCTGACCATGGCAGAATAGAGCGGAATGACCACCTCCCGTGATCTGGACACAATGCTTCTGTTAATGCATCCTAAGATTGCATTAGCTTTCTTCACAGCCACATCACACTGCACACCACACTCATGTTTAGCTGGTCACTCTCTCAAAAATGATGGTTTGGGTTTAAGTTTGTATGGATGGACGGGGGATTTCTCCTTCTCCCTCAGTAGACCCGACGCCACAAGCTATTAGGGAAGGTGAGACGGCCCAGTGGTAGAGCCTCGGCTTGGCAGGCAGAAGGACCCAGGTTCAATCCTTGACCTCTCCAGTTAAAAGGGAGAGATAGCAGGTGACGTGAAAGACCTCTGCCTCAGACCCTGGAAAGCAGTTGCCATTCCGAGTAGAAAATACTGACCTTGATGGTCCAGAGGTCTGATTCAGTCAAAGCAGTTTCATGTGTGTTTCTGTGGTTCCCCCAGCCTCAGGGAATAGTATAGGGGGGAGTGGGTACTTTTGGTTATTGCCAGAGGGAGGAGGCAGGGAAGTCACACTCCATGAATGGAAATCCTTCCATCCAGGTAGATGTTAGGTGGAATCCAAGACGACGGACAACGATGAAGGGGGGGGGAAGCAACTAAAATGATCCTATATGAGGAAAAGCTAAGGAGTTTAGGGTTTTAGGCTTACAGAAAAGGCAGGCAGGGAGGCATGATAGAGGTTTATACAATTAAGGATGGTTTGGCTCAAGTGGATATAAAGAGTATTGTCTCTTTTCCCCATACTACTAGAACTTGTGGTCACACCAAGAAACTTAACGGGCAGTAGGCTCACAACAGTCAAAAGTGCCATTTCAAGTAACTTGTCATTAATCAGGAGGAGGAGGAGGAGATTGGGTTTATACCCCGCCCTTCACTACCCAAAGGAGTCTCAGAGCGGTTTACAAACTCCCTTCCCCTCCCCTCCCCACAACAGACACCCTGTGAAGTAGGTGGGGCTGAGAGAGCTCTGACAGAAACTCCTCTTTTTTCAAGGACAGCTCTTATCAGAACTACGGCTTGCCCAAGATCATCCAGCCAGGTGCAAGTGGAGGAGTGGGGAATCAAACCCGGTTCTCCCAGATTAAGAGTCTGCGCGCTTAACCACTACATCAAACTGGGAGTTTGGGGTGTGTGTGTGTGGCTCAGTGGTAGAACATCTGCTTGGCATGCAGAAGGTCCCAGGTTCAATCCCTGGTATTTTCAGTTAAAAGAGCTGGCAGTAAATGATGTGAAAGATCCCAGCCTGAGACCTTGGAGAGCCACTGGCAGACTGAGTAGACAATAGGTAAAGGTAAAGGTTTCCCTTGCTCGAAAGCCAGTCATATCCAACTCTAGGGTTGCAGTGCTTATCTCCATTTCAAAGCCGAAGAGCCAGTGCTGTCCAAAGATGTTTCTGTGGTCATGTGGCCAGCATGACTAGACGCCGAGGTGCTTGGAACGCTGTTACCTTCCCACCAAAGCAGTACCTATTTATCTACTTGCAATTTCTTGCTTTCGAACTGCTAGGTTCGAAAAGTTTGGTGTAGTGGTTAAGTGCGCGGACTCTGATCTGGGAGAACCGGGTTTGATTCCCCACTCCTCCACTTGCACCTGGTGATGTGACCTTGGGTCAGTCACAAGCTCTGGCACAGCTGTTCTCTCAAGGACGGTTTCTGTCAGAAGTTCTCTCAGCCCCACCTACCTCCCAGGGTGTCTGTTGTGGGGAGGGGAGGGGAAGGGAAAGGAGTTTGTAAACCGCTCTGAGACGCCTTTGGGCAGTGAAGGGCGGGGTATAAATCCAATCTCTTCCTCTTCTTCTTCTAGGTTGGCAGGAGCTGGAACCAGAGACGGGAGCTCACTCCGACATGCGGCACTCTCGGGTCCCGAACTGCTGAACTACCGGCCTTCCAACCTGCAGTTCAGCGTCTTAACCACTTGAGCCACCGCAGCTCCTCGAGTAGACAATACCAACCTCATTGAACCAAGGGTCTGATTCAGTATAAGTCAGTTTCGTGAGTTTGTGTGAGATGGCTAGCTCAGAGCTTCACGCTCAAAAAGGTTCCGGAGTCAATCCCAGACATCTCCATTGAAAGGATTTTCAGTTAGCAGAGTTACTTTTAAGAAGACCGTCAAAGTAAAGCTTGACAAACTGAGTGGCATCCAGTTTGCTCACCATGGATGGGAGACTGCTCAAGCACTGGGGTTGGGCAAGACACAGCATGGCACAGGATTCCTGGCTTGGACTGATGCTCTGTCCCCATTCCGTTGAAAGATATAGCTTCGCTCTGGGGTGGGCACTGTGTTGAGAGCGAAGACTTGTGTTCTGGCTGAAGTGCATTTCGTGCTCCCACTGTTTGTACAGCTGCTCTGTGGTGTGAACTCTTTGGTGCCTAGTAAGGCTTGAGGAACTACAGAAGCTTTGACCACATTCTAAGCACCGGTATGGACTCTCTCCCGTATGGACGACTTGATGCGAAATCAGCTGTACCTTCCACCTGAAGCTCTTTCCGCACTCCGGACATTGGTACGGTTTTGCACCAGTGTGGATTCCTTGGTGTCTAGTCAGGTTTGTCCTCTGACCGAAACTCTTCCCGCACTCTGAGCATTTATATGGTTTCTCCCCTGTGTGAATTCTCTGATGCCTGGCGCGATTGGAGGCATTGCAGAAGTTCTGACCACAGTGTGAGCATTTGTAGAGTCTCTCCCCCCTCTGAATTGTCAGATGTGATGTCAGCTCTGCATTCCATCTGGGGGTCTTCCCACGCCTCTGGTTTTTATATGGTTTCTCTCCTGTGGGGTTTATTTGATGTCTAGCAGGTTGAGACGTTTTGCCACAGTCTGAGATCGCTGAGTGGACAGACTGATGGGAAGGAAGGCATGAGTTCTGAACACAGCTCTTTCTCTGCTCCATGCTCTTGTGTAGATTTTCTCTCGTGTGGCTTCTCTGATGCTGACGGAAGCCGGATTTATTACTGAAACTCTTGCTACAATCTGAGCAGCTATGCAGTTTCTCCCCTATGTGGATTCTTTGGTGATCAATGTTTACCTTCTGAGTGAGGCACTTCCCCTGTACCAAGCTTGTATATGTTTCCTCTCCTGTGTGGGTTTTCTGATGTCTATGAAGGTAGGATTTCTCACCAAAGGCTTCACCAGATCCTGAGCATATGTAAGTTCTCCCCTCAGCGTGAATTCTCTGGTGTACATTAAGGAGTGATCTACTGCTGAAGTTTTCAGAACATATAGGGCACTCCTTGTTTTTCTTTCCATGCTTTCCTTCTTGTTTGATCTGGACAATGCGCAAGTCCCCGCTTGAAGAAGCATCAGATATATTCCTCTGATTCTTTTCTTGGTTTCCCTCCTGTGGCTTTCTTCCTTCCTGATTCCCACCATTTTCTTCTGCCCCTGGCTGCTTGGCTCTTTCCGCCAACATCCCATAATGTTCCCACTCATTCTCGCTTCCCTGCCCATCACTTCCTGGAATAATAAAGAGAAAAAAAACAGAGCACAAGTCAATAACGGGGTATCTAATCAGGGAACAAATGTAAGAACATAAGAGAAGCCAATATTGGATCAGGCCAGTGGCCCATCCAGTCCAACACTCTGTGTCACACAGCGGCCAAAAATACCAGGTGCCATCAGGAGGTCCCACCAGTGGGACCAGGACACCAGAAGCCCTCCCACTGTTGCCCCACCCAAGCACCAAGAATACAGAGCATCACTTGCCCCAGACCAAGAGTTCCTATCTTGTGGGTAACAGCTACTGATGGACCTCTGCTCCACATGCTCATCTAGTCACTGCTGTGAAGGAGGGCAGAAAACGATTTCTGCCTCCAAATCCCTTCCAAAGATTTAACAAGGCAGCAAATCGTGCCACAAATGAAACAAGTTCGATATACATTTACCGGAGACTGGATGTCTGGACTTACCATGACTTTCTGTTCTCTCCTAGTAACGGAAAGGCAGTCAGGAATGCGTGAATTGCTGTGCTCTTATATCGGAAGGCGGGGCTCAAAATCTTCTGACTTCAGGAGGTAAGGGGAGGCCCCCGCCCACCAGATTCAGCTTTCCTGGAACCTGCAGAACTGTTCCGAAAATGTGAAATGGCCCTTCAGAATAATCTCTGGGTCCGAGACCAACGCAGAGAGGGGAAAACAATGATGAAAAAAGCGCGAGGAAGACAAAGAGACATCTTCAGGAGGCCCAGAAATAACTCAGTAGCTCATAAGACATTCAGAAGAAGAGCCTCAAGGCATCAATGAGTAGAACCAAATTCCTCATATCTGGAACAAACCACTGGGAGGGGCTGTGTCTTCCTGTTCACGGTGAGCCCAGTCTCCCCCTCTCATCAAGTTAGGAGAGACAGTCAGGAATGGAATATACAAAAACACTGAATCATCCCATGAAAAGGAGAGGGAGAAGGGGGTCAGAAAAGGCTCCCGTCTTTGTTGTCTACCAGCATCTCACTAGAACAGATTCTCTAGTCAATTCTGCAGTGTCCCTGATAGGGGCAGCTCTAGATTATTTCCCTTTGGTGTCATTCTGCACTGAAAGATCCACTCTCACACTCAAATGCTTGGGGAAAAAACATTGGTCTCCTACTCCTGTTGGGAGGAACACTGGAAGACTAACAGACGCCCCTGAAGAAGCCTGTTGGCGAAACGCGTAGAGAAATTTTTAGCTGAGTAGCAAAATATATCTTTTCCTTTATTTGCATGGTTGGCCTCGGCCTTCTTCTGATCTCTCCCTGCTTCAAGGGTGGCAGCCCTTGCTTGCCCTCTGACCCCAATTTGGGGCCTTCAGGCCTTCCCTGCTACCTGTTGGAGGAAGCCGAAGGGATTTTACCTCACAATTTGCAAGGTTCAGAAATTTTTTAAATCTCCAGTAACAAATGAAGAAGAGTTTGAAGCTACTGTTGTGCAGCAGTTAACATGCCAGACTAGGACCCGGGAAAACCAGGTTCAAATCCCATCACTTAATCATGAAGCTCTTTGGTTAGCCTAGGGCTCAGCCTAACCTACCTCACAGAGTTGTTGTTGTGAAGATAACGCAGAGGAGGGAAAACCACGTATACTGCTCTCAGCCCCTGGAAATAAGGGCAGGATCAAAAAGTAACAGAAAGATAGTAAAGGTAAAGGTTCCCTTGCTCGAAAGCCAGTCGAATCCGACTCTAGGGTTGCGGTGCTCATCTCCGTTTCAAAGCCGAAGAGCCAGCACTGTCCAAAGACATTTCCGTGGTCATGTGGCCAGCATGACTAAACACCAAGGTGCACGGAACGCTGTTACCTTCCCACCAAAGTGGTACCTATTTATCTACTTGCAATTTCTTGCTTTCGAACTGCTAGGTTGGCAGGAGCTGGAACTAGAGACGGGAGTTCACTCCGTCATGCGGCACTCTCGGGTCTCGAACTGCTGAACTACTGACCTTCGACAGGCTGCAGTTCAGCATCTTATCCACTTGAGCCACCGCAGCTCCAACAGAAAGATACCACACGGTAAAGGCCCCCTTTTCAGGCCAGGACGTAAGAATAACCAGGAAGGGTGTGTGGGCTGATTTGAAACCCCGCCTTTTGAGACAACAGCGCAGGAGTTCAGCCATTCCTGACGGTCTCTTGCCACCGAGTGAGCGCCTTTAACAGCCCAGAAAAGGAACCATGTCGGTCAGCAGACAGGGCTTCGTTTCTCCAGCCAGAATCAGAACCCAAGACAAACGAACACAATCAAGAAGACTCTCCACAGTGGGCGGGCCTGACCTGAGGACAGCATCTGAATTGCAGACCTGAGGCAGGGTGCCAACTGTACCCCTGCCCCCATTTCCCTGCTGAAGAATTGCCGGTTGCCTAGTGTGAACACAACCCGCCCCAAGGTTCCGCCTGGATTTCTCTCTGACAGCTTTAGCTGAGGGGGGCTGAGGGAGAGTTTCTAACCTTTGCTTTCCATGTGTGAACTCATCATGATGCTTCCTTCATTTACGAAGCTTTATGGGGAGAGGTCTATCAGTGGCTACTTAGCCATGGTGACTGAAGGGAACCTCCATGTTCAGAGGCAGTCATCCTCTGAATCCGAGGGCCAGGAGGCAACATCAGGCCTCTGTGCCCTGTTGTTAGACCTCCAGAGGAACTGGTTGGCCTCTGTGAGAGACAGGACGCTGGACTGGATGGGCCACTGGCCTGAGCCAGCAGGGCCCTGGATATGCTCTTTATGGTTTTTTTACTGAGGCAGACCCACTAGTCTATCAAAGTCAGCACTATCTTCTTTGTTCTGATGATGATGAAGAAGAGATTGGATTTATACTCCGCCCTTCACTCGGAGTCTCAGAGCGGCTTACAAACTCCTTTCCCTTCCCCTCCCCACAACAGACACCCTGTGAGGTAGGCGGGGCTGAGAGAGCTCTGACAGAAAGTGCTCTTTTCAAGGACACCTCTGACAGAACTATGGCTTGCCCAAGGTCATCCAGCAGCTGCAGGTGGAGGAGTGGGGAATCAAACCCGGTTCTCCCAGATTAGAGTCCGTGCACTTAACCACTACACCAAACTGTCTCTCCTAATAGTACAGGGGTCTCCGACAGAGTGAGGCAGGATGCTGGACTACATGGACCACTGGTCTGATCCAGCAGAGCTCTTATGATGTTCTTACGAAGGCCTCGGCCTCTATGCCCTGTTGCTGGCCCTCCAGAGGAACTGGTTGGCCTCTGTGTGAGACAGGATGCTGGACTAGATGGACCAGTGGACTGATCCAACAGGGCTCTTCTTATGTTTTTTATGGGTTTTTTTTACTGAGGCAGACCTGCTGATCTACCAAAGTCAGCACTATCTTCTTTCTTCTTCTTCTTCTGAAGAGATTGGATTTATAACCCAACCTTCAGTCGGAGTCTCAGAGTGGCTTGCAAACCCCTTTCCCTTCCCCTCCCCAAACAGACACCCTGTGAGGTAGTCGGGGCTGAGAGAGCTCTGACAGAAGCTGCTCTTTTTCAAGAATGGCTCTTGTCAGAACTATGGCTTGCCCAAGGTCATCCAGCAGCTGCAAGTGGGGGGGAGGAGTGGGGAATCAAACCTGGTTCTCCCAGATTAGAGTCCACGCACTTCACCGCTAAACCAAACTGGCTCTCCTGATAGTGCAGCGGTCTCCCAATATGGCGCTTGTGGGCGACACGGCACCTGCCGACATCTTTCCTGGAGCCTGCCAAGTGTGTTTAGAATGTGGATGGGGGCTACTAGAGATCTGATTGACTGTGCAGATTAAAATAATGCTGTTTCAGTGGAAGCTGCCACTGCACTGTTATTTTTATTCTTTCACTCCTCTTTCCCAGTGTATTTTTAGAAATTATTCCTTGTGTACCTTGCACTTGGCCTTCTTCCATGTGTATGCGTTGCTCCATCTCCCACGGTGGCCCTTTCATGGTTGCGCCCACCGCCCTCTGTCAGAACTGCAAAGGTGCCCATAGGCTCAAAAGGGTTTGGGAATGTAGTGACAGTGGTCGTCCAGGGCCTCAGGCAGGTATCACCTACCACCTTATCCTTGCAACTGCAGACTGGAGGGCTTGGACTTGGGACATTCAGCATACACAGCAGACGAATCTACCACTGAGATAGGAGAACCTATGATTCACTTCTTACACTGGAGAACCTATGATTTGCTTCTTACACCATGAACCTTGTGGTCTGCTGAACTTGCTGAAATCAGGTTCCACTTACACCACCGGCAAACTGAAGAAGTCGAAGGAAATGCATCTTCTAAGTATCTAGAATGGGCGTCTTCGCAAAGGCTGTCTGGACAATGTTATGACTATGTAATCAAGTTACACTGATTACATGGACTTTATGTCTTATCTACAAAGGAGGAAATATTGTATCTTATGCCTTATTATAGTTACAGTCAATGTTCCCTCTGAGCTCTGGAGTCTTGTGAGCAAAAATTCTATTTTGTGAGCTGCTGGCATTAAAGTTGTGAGCAGGTGATTTGGCTACTGCATAAATCAGTTTGTTCTGGAGCAATCCTTCCTGAGCAAAGACAAAAATCTGTGAGCCGGAGGCTAAAAACCATGAGCTAGCTCACACTGACTCGGCTTAGAGGGAACACTGGTTACAGTACGCACTAATGTTGATGTTGTGACACCACCAGCTTTATAATTGCTTAATATATTGTTTGGTAATCTTTGATGGTGTTTTCTACTAGTGGAATTTGTGTATTTGGTACCACCTGAGATAAAGCACCTCTCTTTTCTGCACACGCAGACATACATAGCATATACCAGGGCTATTTTTGGGCAGGAACGCACAGGAACGGAGTTCCAGCTGTCTCCTCGGTTGGCCACGCCCAGTAGGAACTTATTAGCATAACCCAACAGCAGAAACTCATCAGGGTTGGCTACCTTAGGGGTGTGTGGCTTAACATGCAAAGGAGTTCCTACTACAAAAAAAGTCCTGGGTTTTGACAACAAACAAGGTAAACAGAATAAGAAGCAAAAGGTGGGTGTGGCTGGATGACCACACTTCTGGTAACGTGAGGGTGTGGCCTAATATGCTAATGAACTGTGCTGTCAGGGGTGTGGCCTATTATGCTAATGAACTGTGTTGTCAGGGGTGTGGCCTATTATGCTAATGAGTTCCTGCTTGGCTTTTTCTACCAAAAAAGTCCTGGTATATACGCTATTCTTCCACATTCTGCCAGCTACCCATCTTGCAAATCTGATACCATCTTCGGATGTCACATTTCTCCCCACTTCGGTCAGCTTTCCAAAACCCTGCAGTGTTTCCCCATCACAACACAATCTGCCCTTTCCTTGTTGTACCCTTGACTGAAGTCTCCAAGTCTTGCTCTGGGTACCCTGCTTCCTGACTAACCCCTTGGGGGTCTCAATTGCACAAGGGGGCTTCTTCTGTCCTCCTAAAATGACTCTATTCACCACCCCAAGAGGCTGATGGTAAAATAATAACAGTAGGACAATGGAACACCTCAGAGACTCAAAAAAAAGATATTAAAGCATTGGGAAGAGTACAGAAAAGGGCGACTGAAATGATTAAGGGGATGGAACGCCTTCCCTATGAAGAAAGGCTGAAGAGGTTAGGGCTCTTTTGCTGAGAGAAACAATGATAGGAGGTGATATGAGAGAGTTTTACAAAACTACGCAAGGGATAGAAGAAGGTAGAGAAAGAAGTGCTTTCCTCCCTTTCTCACAATACAAGAACGCGTGGGCACTCCATGAAATCAATCAGCACAAGGCTTGGACCAGATAGAAGGAAGTACTTCTTCACCCACAGAGGAATTAACATGTGAAATCCACTGCCGCAGAAAGTGGTGGCAGCTACAAGCACAGACGCTCTCCAGAGGGGACTAGAGAAACGTAAGGAACAGAGGTTGATCCGTGGCTCTTAGCCACAAGGTCTAGATGGAACACTCTGTCTGGGGCAGGTGATGCTCTGTACTCTTGGTGCTTGGGGGGCAACAGTGGGGAGGGGCTTCTGGAGTTCTGACCAAGCTGGTGGACCTCCTGATGGCACCTGGGTTTCGGCCACTGTGTGACCCAGAGTGTTGGAATGGATGGGCCACTGGCCTGACCCAACATGGCTTCTCCTATGTTTTTAGATTGATACCGGCCGGGTTGGGACGAGCCATTGCGATGCTAATACTTAGTTACCTTCAGGTTTGTCAGACATCTGACGGGGCTGCTAAAAGCAAAGCTGGGTCACGCCTTAAGAACTGGCACAGCATTCCTGCTGTGCAGCAGTGTGGTGCCGTCAGTGTGGTATCACCCCACCGTGTCTATTCCGTCGGAGGGTGACTATTCCATCGGAGACTGCACAGCTCTTTCCCCCTTAACCGAGAAGTCAGTTTTTCAAATTTTTAAGAGGCTTCCCTTACATTCAGTTTTTTCCCTGGCTATTTCCCACTGGACCCTTGCTGACACCTTAGTACTCTCAGTTCCCATTCTGGCAGGAAATACGGGCCTTTTTCTGCATTCTCATTTCCCTCATTTGTTTGCTCCTGTTGCTTTGGTGGGGGGGCAGTGTTCCGTTCCTCATGTGTTTGGCTCCCTCTAGTGGTCGAGTCGATACAACATCGCTTTATGTCTAGCATATATCCCTGCAGATTTAAACTGCAGGTTTTTATGCCGGGCAGAACTGCGGTGGCTCAAGTGGTTAAGACGCTGAACTGCAGGCTGTGGAAGGTCAGTAGTTCAGCAGTTCAAGACTCGAGAGTGCCGCATGATAGAGTGAGCTCCCGTCTCTAGTTCCAGCTCCTACCAACCTAGCAGTTTGAAAGCAAGAAATTGCAAGTAGATAAATAGATACCACTTCGGTGGGAAGGCAACAGCATTCCGTACGCCTTGGCGTCTAGTCATGCCAGCCACATGACCACGGAAACGCCTTCGGACAGCGCTGGCTCTTCGGCTTTGAAACGGAGATGAGCACCGCAACCCTAGAGTCGGATTCGACTGGCTTTCGAACAAGGGAACCTTTTACCTTTTATGCTGGACGTAAAGCAATGTAATATTGAATTGATAATTAAAGGGAGCAAAACATGTGTGAAACAAACAAACAAACAAAAAACACCTGAAGCAACAGTTGGGACACACAAGTGAGGAAGATTAGGATGAGGAAAGGCCCGCACTCAGGAGATTTCCCTGTTTTAAAATTCTGACAAACTTGCATGTTGAAAATTAGCCTATCAGGGAGCACAGCTCTACCCCCAGCCCTCTGCTTTTAAGGAATTATTGTATTGGCACAGGGGGAAACAGACTACACTTGCCGTCAAAACCAGTGCTTCCTCTAAGCTGAGTGTGTGCTAGCTCACAGTTTTTTAGCCTCCGACTCACACATTTTTGTCTTAGCTCAGGAAGGGATGGCTCCAGAGCAAACTCATCTATGCAGTAGCCAAATTGCTCGCTCACAGCCTTAATGCCAGTAGCTCACAAAGCAGAATTTTGCTCACAAGACTCCACAGCTTAGAGGGAGCATTGGGTCAAAACTACCGTCACAAGGTATCAATCAGACAGGAGTGGATCACAAAGTGACAACAAGATATTCACTCAGAGGATGCAGAACTTGAAAGGTCTTCCTCTCTTGCACAGGATGGAGACGAACCAGGAAAATCTCACCACCTCTCTGATGAACCCCCACCACTCCAAGACTCCCATATCTCAGTAGCTACCTGCTTCTATCTCTGTTTCCACAGAGCTCTGGGCAAACGCCTTCTTGTCGTCGTCTTCTTCCTGGCAGGAGCCGAGATCAGGTCTGGGAGCCAGAAGTTCTCCTTTGGGAGAAACCAAAGCAGGTGAGGTCTCCCGGGCACTTCTCAATGCATAAACATTCCAAACCAGCCTGACCTGGGTCTCCCTCCCTTCTCAATCAAGCACAAGGACAGAAGCTCATAATGTTGCTCTACAAAGTATTTATCCCCTGCACATGTAAGTAGCGGGGAAAAGACCTGAACGTGAGCCTGGAAACATCACCAGATGCTGCTCCAAACTTGGACCGAAGTTCCAGTCAGGAGTGCAGCTTTGATCAAGAGTCAGCTCAGAGGGAAGCATCCTCTCCATCAAGCCCTCCTCTTCCAAAGACAGATAGGAAGCATCCCCTCTGGCAAACCCATGTCATCCAAAGGGCAGACAGGAAGCATCCACTCTGAGAAACCCATCTCCTTCAAAGGGCAGACAGGAAGCATCCACTCTGAGAAACCCATCTCCTTCAAAGGGCAGACAGGAAGCAACCACTGAGATCCTCCACTCCTGTCTGCGCAACTCCCGAACCCAGAATCGGGAAAGAGTTCTGCTGCCTACAATGAAACCCTAAATCCCAACCAGGCTAGAAGAAATGGGCTCAGGAGGGCAGAGTTCAGGTATCATGCCAGGGAACACTAGCTGCCTACCTACTCCTGGCTTCACAAAATCCTTAGAGTGTACTGATTGCTAACAAGAGTCATGGAGATTAATTCATTTCAGCATCTGTCAACCAAATTGAAAGGGGCCCTTACCGAGAGAGGCCACATTCCCAAAATTCTCCAACATGACTTCCATGGCCAGGGCCCTCTGGCCCCGATCCAGCATCTCCCACTCCTCCTTGGTGAAGTCCACGTCCACC
The DNA here is from genome assembly GCA_029375565.1 of Gekko gecko. Classification (NCBI taxonomy): domain Eukaryota; kingdom Metazoa; phylum Chordata; class Lepidosauria; order Squamata; family Gekkonidae; genus Gekko; species Gekko gecko. The sequence goes on from JAPDNY010000002.1 coordinate 9,284,916, forward strand.
TCCTCAAAGGACACCAGACCTTCCTCGGTCTGAGCTGGCTGCATAAGGGCTTCTCCCTCTCCAGGACAAAGAGGAGATGACTCAGAAAGTATTGTTCCCAAGCCTGAGAGGAAAAGAAGGTCAATCCAGTCTCTTAAACACAGGCCAAAGGACTAGGAATAACAGTAATGAGCTTCAGGCATGCCGGGAAGAAAAACAGACATAATATTTATCTTGGGACTGTTAGAGCTCTTCAGGCACAAGGAATCTGTACCTGGCGAGGTGTACCCCATTGGATCCTCCTGCTTGAAGGCCCTGAGCTGTGGATTCAGGAAGGTCTCTGTCAAAGTCTTTTCTGACTCAGCAAACATCTCCATGAATTGTTCACACACCTGAAACACCACACAGGGGACAAAGAGAGGAGTCAGAGGAATAAAGAGAAGGAGTCTGTCCCCCCCTTCAGCCCCTGCTGCTATCACCGGGGCTAGAATCTAGCTTCGGCTTCTCCCACATCCTGGGTCATGACCCAGAAGGGGCAGGGAGACACTCAAGTGCCCCATGCAGCATTTGACCCCTGGGAGACGCCGCCTAGAGAGGGAGGGAGATCTCATCGGCACAAGAAAGGGGCACAGATGCTTTAGGAAAAGACTGAGGTTCTCAGATTCTTTTGTCTTGAAACCCTTACTCACCTGCTCTTTCTCCTCCTCTGCCTGGCTGAGGAGGAAGCCTTCTGCCAGGGCCACCGCCTGGGAACTGGTCTCCGGCCCGCACTCCCTCACCCAGCTCTCCATCTCCGGGGGCAGGACGGCCAGGAACTGCTCCAGGATCACCAGGTCCAGCATCTCCCTCTTGCTGTGCCTCTCCGGCTGCAGCCACTGGCGGCAAAGTTCGTGGAGGTGGTTGTACATGTCTCGGGGGCCCTCGGCCTCCTGGTAGCAGAATCGCCTGAATTCCTGGCACTGCAGGTCCAAGCCAAGGGCATCCTCACCCGGGAGGCTCTTCGGCCTTGTTTTCTCCCAGAGTTCCCTGGCACTCGACTCTTCTCCTGCTCCCATTCCGGCTTCAGGGCCTTTCTTGCCCACTGTCTGCATGTGCCCGAATGCCATCTGCCACAGAGGAGAAAATTCTCCTTGCTCTTCTTCCTCTTTCAACCCAAGAGGGGGAACTTCTGCTGTTTCTGAGAACCCCCAAGTTGAGGGGGCCTTTCCTGGTCACGAGTTCGAATGCTGTCGACGCAAGCAGGGGCAAAACTGGGTGCTTCCCACTAGCATCTGGATCTCCTCCCTGAGGAAAAGAAAAACCAGCCCTAAGACTCAGGGACAGCCAGAGACCATCCACTCCACGCCCTCCCTTGATAGGCTTGCCCGCTCCAGGTCAGGAGATTCCTGGAGGTTTGGGGGTGGAGCCTTGGGGGAGAACAAGGTTTGGGAAGGGGCGAGACACCAACAGGGGTCTACTGCTATACACTCCACCCTCCAAATCAGCCATTTTCTCCAGAACTGGTTTCTATAATCTGGAGACCAGTCGTAATTCCCTTTCCCCTTTTCTCTTCTGTGTTTCAGTTTACACAGGTTGATTGAACCTGGACAGAAGAAACTTAGGTCGAATCTGCATTTGCATTTTTAAATCAGTTTCGTGCTGCTGTGACGTGGTCTTTCTCTATGCCCGTTTGAAAGTTGTTTGGAGAAGATTCATTTAAAATGGTGCAGAGGCACAATGACAGCGGAGCTGCCATGAGAGGGTGATAAAACATATGCAGAGATGCAACAGGATACTAGCACTGTTGAGGTGTGAAAACGACACCAAATGTAGACACCTTTTTTTGAAGAAGGAGTCAGAAGGTGGGGACACGAGTGGGAAAGACAAATGCAGATTTGACCACAGAAGAAAAAGAGAAAAAAAGGACTACGAAACAGGACTTGTTTGAATAGTGGGTTTATTGGCACGGACTTGCCCTAAGGAGTTTGGTGCAATACTGTGAAATAAACTTTTTGTTTATTAAGGATCCTGTGAAAAGGTGAAGGAGTCCGATTAGGATTGATCATGTAACAATTTAGTTATTCTATCACGGTTGTGTTTTGTTATTTGCTGTTTACCCTTCCAGATCCCACCTGCCCATTTCATATCCTTGCTGGGACTGAAGTCCTCGCTCAGCCAGGGCCTTGGAGAGAACACCAAAAGCTGCCTCGGAAAGGGCCCACTTGTTCTTCCCGCTCCCTGCACTGACACTTGTGCTATCCGGGGTCAAGACCAGGGCTCTTAGAATCATAGAATGTTAGAGCTGGAAGGGACCTTGCAGGTCACCTAGTCCAACCCCCTGCACTCTGCAGGAGCATAGCTGAAAGATAGCCCTGCATTACCTACCACATACCCAAAAGATGGTCGTCCAGCCTCCGCTTGAAAACGTCCAGGGAAGGAGCATCCACCACCTCCCGAGGCAGACTGTTCCACTGCTCAACCACTCTTACAGTTAGGAAGTTTCTCCTGATATTTAGCCGGTATTGAAGCCCTTGTAATTTCCACCCACTAGATCTAGTCTTGCAATCTGGAGCAAGAGAGAATAGATCTGCTCCAGCTTCTACATGACAGCCCTTCAAATACTTGAAGACTGCAATCATGTCCCCTCTCCAACTCCATTCAACAGAGACGCTAGGGACGGAACCTGGGCCCCTCTGTGCACAAGACCTGCTCTCTGCTAGTAAGTTAACGTTCCCCCACCCCAAATGATTAAACAGGGATGTAGTGATGATGGCCACAAGTCTGGAAGGCTTTGAAAGGGAGGCCGGAGAAATCCATAAAGTGGCCAATGTAGAGCCACATTAAAAGGTAAAGGTTCCCTTGCTCGAAAGCCAGTCAAATCCAACTCTAGGGCTGCGGTGCTCATATCCGTTTCAAAGCCAAAGAGAGCCAGCGCTGTCCGAAGACGTTTCCGTGGCCACGTGGCCGGCATGACTAAACACCAAGGTGCACGGAACGCTCTTACCTTCCCACCGAAGTGGTACCTATTTATCTACTTGCAATTTCTTGCTTTCGAACTGCTAGGTTGGCAGGAGCTGGAACTAGTGACGGGAGCTCATTCCGTCATGTGGCACTCTAGGGTCTCGAACTGCTGAACTACTGACCTTCCACAGCCTGCAGTTCAGCGTCTTATCCACTTGAGCCACCACAGCTCTTAGAGCCACATTAGCTACCAGGAAAAGAGGGCAGGGTTTGCTCCCTCTGCCTTCCATATTGGCATAGTAACTATCAAGTAGACCAGATGGAGAAAGAACACAAGGGTTTCAGCTCATCCCAGAGAGGGAGAACACCAGGATCATCAGAGACCTGTAGACTAGAGAGGTCCAGATTCCCAAACTCTAACACAGACAGCAGGGAGGAGAGAACCTTTGCCAGCAGCTAAAGAAGCCTGTGTGAGAAAGGCAAAGCCACAAGTCCACGGCCCAAGGGAACATCTTGAAAAACAGCAGCCCAACTGCAGAGATAGCTGGGGGCTGGCGGAAGTGCCACCTTGAGGAGAGTTGGAGGCAGGAGGCAGGCAACAGAGACACCACATGAGTATTATTACGTTATAATCAGTGTTCCCTCTAAGCTGAGTTAGTGAGAGCTAGCTCACAGTTTTTTAGCCTCCGGCTCACACATTTTTGTCTTAGCTCAGGAAGGACAGCCCTGGGGCAAACTAATTTATGCAGTAGTCAAATCGCTCGCTCACAACTTTTAATGCCGGTAGCTCACAAAGTAGAATTTTTGCTCCCGAGACTCCACAGCTGAGAGGGAGTACTTGTTATAATATGTATATATATTATTATCTTTATTATTACATCATTATATCAATATGAGATGGATCAACTCAATCAGGAAAACCACATCCGTCATTTTGCAAGACCGGAGAATGGCTGTTAAAAATAGGAAGTTTTGGAGGACATTAATTCACAGGATCAGGAATGACTTCGTGGCCCTTAAAGGTAAAGGTTTCCCTTGCTCGAAAGCCAGTCAAATCCGACTCTAGGGCTGTGGTGCTCATCTCCGTTTCCAAGCCGAAGAGCCAGCGCTGTCCGAAGACGTTTCCGTGGTCATGTGGCCGGCATGACTAGACGCCATATTAGAGAATTATCTGCTTATCAGATTCCGAGCAAACAAATGAGGTGGGACCATGGCTCAGTAATGGAGCATCTGCTTGGTGCGCGGAAGGTCCAGGCTCAGCCAATCCACAGCATCTCCAGTTAAGAGGACCAGGCCGCAGGTGACGTGAAAGACCTCCGCCTGAGACCCTGGAGAACCACACTGACCTCGATGGACCAACGGCTGGATTCAGTACAAGGCAACTTCATGTGTGTTCAGATGGAAATGTCTGACCAAGACCACCACGTTCAAAGAAGGAGGGGAAAGGAACATACTATTTCCTTAACTAATTACTTGACAAGACGCTAACATTTACAAGTTAGCTCTTATCTGACTCTGCCTGGCTCATTCTCCATAAGCCAAATTCCATTTTCATTTATAAAGGTAAAGGTTCCCTTCCTCGAAAGCCAGTCGAATCCAACTCTAGGGTTGCGGTGCTCATCTCCGTTTCAAAGCCGAAGAGCCAGCGCTGTCCGAAGACGTTCCCGTGGTCATGTGGCCAGCATGACTAAACACCAAGGCGCACGGAACGCTGTTACCTTCCCACCAAAGTGGTACCTATTTATCTACTTGCCATTTCTTGCTTTCGAACTGCCAGGTGGGCAGGAGCTGGAACTAGAGACGGGAGCTCACTCCGTCATGCGGCACTCTTGGGTCTCAAACTGCTGAACTACTGCCCTTCCAAAGCCTGCAGTTCAGCGTCTTAACCACTTGAGCCACCGCAGCTCCATTTCATTTATACCAGTTTGAAAATCCTGTCTGGATACCCATTCTTGCAGCCTGGAGTTACAGACCTAGGGCGAAGGGGAAGAGGACTGCTAACTCCAGGAAGGGAAATTCCTCGGGGTTTGTGGAGGGTGGGGAGGGACCTCCGCACGGTGTAATGCCATATAGTTTACCCTCCAAAAGAGCCCTTTCCTCCAGGGGAACTGACAACTGTACTCTGGAAAACCCGCTGTGATTCTTCCAGGACATCTCCAGAACCCACCTGGAAGTTGGCACCCTATATGGGAGCACCAAGCACATAAGAGCGTCCCTCCTGCTGCTGCCTCCCCGCTCCAAACACCTGCCCGCAACTCACCTGCTCCCTCCCAGTTAGCCCCAGCTCAGGGGGGCGGAGCAGGAAGTGCCTTCCCAAGTTGAAAACTCCTGGTCTCCCGGATGCCTCTCTAGGAAGGCGGCCCCGTTCCAGAGGTTCCCTTTAACCCTTGCAGAGCCGCGCTTCCCAGGCTAAGGGCCCAGCGGAGCCGCTTCCCCGCCTGACAAGGGAGGAGGAACATCAGCAGAGAGGGAGATGGAGACAGGATTTCTTTTTTTCCTTTCCGAGCTGCAGATTCTCTCCGGAGGGGCAGCCCCTTCTTGCAGCAGGAAGAGCAGGAAAATGCAAGAGATTAGAGAAGATTCATGGAGAATGAGGCTATCCGTGGCTGCTGGCCATGGTGACTGAGGGGAACCTCCACAGTCAGGGGCATTAAACCTCCGAATCCCAGGGCCAGGAGGTAATCTCAGGGGAAGGTCTCAGCCACTAAAGTGACCTCCTTCCTAAGAATGACAAGCAGGTTCCTCCAATCCCACACAAATCCCCATCTCTGATGTCAGAGGTTGATGTTAAGTATGCAATTCAACACAATTGGATTTCAGCAAAAGTGATTTTTCAGCTTTACGGTAACAGCAAACTCCACTCAACAACACACACAGGGAATAGTGGAGCCCAGCTCCCTTTTTAAAGGATCTGGGCTGTCAAAGCCACACCCATAAATAAGTTAACAGCCAATAAGAAAACAAGGATAAAGACCAATGAGGTCTGTTCCCTCCAAGATACATATAGACATTTTGATTGGTTATTCACAAGGTTTCTAAGGCAGCGTTCCCATCAAGTGCTATCTGGCCCTATTTTACCGGCCACCCTCCCTTTTGACTTTCGTCTTCAAACCTGCGTGGAAAACCACAGTGCTTTGTAGAAGTGTCGCCATGTTAAGTCACATGAAGCCAAAACGACAGTGTCTTGGAGGGCCCGGACAAAACAGTTATCGTGGCTTTGGTTTTTGCGAGCCAGAATCTTTGTGCCTGCCCTGACGAGGGCTGTAACTCAAAGAAGCGTCTGTGAGGTCAAAGCCCTGGCACCCTGTCCCCTTCCAGACCCTGCCTGCCCAATCAGTTTCTCTTCCTTGCTGGGACTGTAGTCGTTGCTCAGTCAGGATCTTGGAGAAAACACCAGAAGCTGCCTCAGACAGGGCCAGCTTGTGCTTCCCACTCTCTGCATTGACACTTGTGCCCTCCAGAATGTACGTCAGGGCTCTTCTCCAGCCAGCCCCATTCAACAGAGATGCCAGGGAGTGAACCTGAGTCCCTCTATGAGCAAAGCCTGTATCCTACTGGCAAGTTAACCTCCCCCCGCTCCAAATGATTAAACAGGGATGTAGTGATGATGGCCACAAGTCTGGAAGGCTTTGAAAGAGAGACCAGAGAAATCCACAAAGTGGCCAGTCTACAGCCACGGTAACTACCAGGAACAGAGGCCAGGATTTGCTCCCTCTGCCTTCCATATTGGGATAGTGACCATCAGGTAGGCCGGAGGAAGGAAGAGCACAGAGTTTCTCCTCGTCCCAGAGAGGGAGAGAACCGGGATCCTCGGAGATCTGAGGACAAGAGAGATCCGGATTTCCCAGGCTCTAACACAGACAGCAAGGAGGACCTTTGCATGCGAGGACCTTTGCAAACAGCTAAAGAAGCCTGTGTGAGAAAGGCAAAGCTACAGGTCCACGGCCCAACAGAATTATCTTGAAAGACCACAGTGCAACTACAGAAATAGCCGGGGGTGGGGGGGAAATGCCATCTTTAGGAGTTTGAGGAAGGAGGCAGGCAACAGAGACACCATATTATTATTATCGTTACAATAATAAACAATTTCGTATCATCTGCAAATGTAATAAGCGTTCCCTCCATTCCTTCATCCAAATTATTTATAAAGATGTTGAACAAAACAGGTCCCAGGACTAGATGGACACTGGTCTGATCCAGCAGGGCGCTTCTGATGTTCACCTTATAGGCTAAGAATTTTCTTGTGGGTGCAAAATTCTCACTCCAGAGCAACAATATAGACTAACTACAAGTGTCTCTTTCTTTCAAGAATTGCTTCACAGACCTTCTCCAGATTCCTTTTAAAATCCCACTGAACGCCCAGGGGCTGAAATGCAGCTTCCTTTTGCTTTGAAGCCCTAATACAATTAGTCACTCCTTGATTTTTATTAACTTTTTAATGTATTAAAATGTTAACTGACTATTAAAATGTTTATATTCTGCCAACCACTGAGGCTCAAGATGTCATATACAGAGGCCCATGAGTGGCTCTTGGCCACAAGGTCTAGATGGAAGACTCTGACTGGGGCAGTGATGCTCTGTGTTCCTGGTGCTTGGGGGGCAACAGTGGGAGGACTTCTGGAGTTCTGGCCCCCTCTGGTGGACCTCCTGAGGGCACCTGGACTTTGGCCAGTGTGTGACACAGAGTGTTGGACTGGATGGACCATTGGCCTGACCCAACCTACTTAACCTAAGGGACCACCTTTCCCCACATGTGCCCCAGAGAGCATTAAGATCTGGATCCCAAAATTGCCTGCTCCTTCCGGGCCTGAAAGAGACCAGGTTGGCTACAACGAGGGCCAGGGCCTTCTCTGTGGCGGCCCCTCACTGATGGAATGAACTCCCGGATGACATCAGGGCCCTGCGGGACCTTTTGCAGTTCCACAGCTCTTCTGTAAGACGGAGCTCTTCTGCCAGGCTTTCAAGCAGGGTGCCACCTTAACAACATGGCTCTGGGCCCTAAGACTGACATCACCACCAACCTGGCCGAAACACCAACATTACCACCAGCCGGATGATTAACAGCTTGGCAGGAGCCTGGAGCTGTTATAAGAACATAAGAGAAGCCAATGTTGGATCAGGCCAATGGCCCATCTAGTCCAACTCTGTCACAGTGGCCAAAAATACCAGGTGCCATCAGGAGATCCAGCAGTGGGGCCAGGACACTAGAAGCCCTCCCACTTCTGCCCCCCTTGAGCACCTAGAGTGCATCACCTGCCCCAGACTGAGAGTTCCCATCTATACCCTGTAGCTAATAGCCACTGATGGACTTCTGCTCCATATATTTATTTAATTCCCTCTTGAAACTGTCCATGCTTGTAGCTGCCACCACCTCCTGTTCACTCAAATGGAGACAGAACGACGCCATCTTGTATCTTGGTTATGTGTTTTATATTGCAATTTTAATCGAATGCTGTTTCATTATATATATTGTAATTTTAATGTATGTATTTATAAACATGTTGTTAGGTGCCCTGAGCCTGCTACGGCGGGGAGGCGCGGGATATAAATTTGAATATAAATAAATAAAAGATGGCTTCTCTTATGTTTAACGTTCTTAACTATCCCCTCCCAATACATACACCCTATTTCTAAAGTGTCTGCTTCAGACGGCCTGTGTACTTCTATGATGCTCTTTCCATGGGTTGACCGCTGCCTGTGGCACTTATGTATCTTCTGTCCCATGGACAGAAATAGAAGCAGGCCGGAAACCTTCCAAATCTCCTCTCAAGACCCCTCTTCATCCCCTCCCCCACTTGCTTGTTGTTGACAGACTCAAGATATGTCTTGTTTTGTGTTATGCTGGTGCATGACTGTAATAAAAGAGTACCGATACTCGATTAACAGACATAACAGGTGGTTTTTATCTGACGTTCACCTTCCACCTCCCAAGACTGGAAATGTTACTTGAGAACAGGTATAACATAATGAAAGGCAAAACGGACAAACAATTTGTGAACCCATTAATCTTCAGTAGCCTTCCAGAAAGTTCTAGTAGTTGCAGCTAACACCTCTGAACCTTCCAGAGCCTTTTCCCGGCTGCAAAGTGACGAGTTAAGCTGGATGGTGTTCGTCAGGGAACCGAAATTCATCCTCTCACTGTGACTCAATCTCGACACTTTCCATCTGAGCAGAAGAATTTCTCAGACAGGGTTGATTTATTGGTCCTGCTACCCAGCAAGGCCTGGATCTTCACCTCTATCTTTTTATGACGAGGGGAAACAAAATTTTCCAGGCAGCTTCTATCACAATGATAGAAATCTGCATTTCGATTTGATCCAAGCCACAGAATGAAACAGAACAAACAGCTGATACACTGGTGCTCTCATATCAGAAGAAGACGAAGAAGACGAAGACGAAGAAGAAGAGTTTGGATTTATACCCCACCCTTCACTGCCCAAAGGCGTCTCAGAGCGGCTTACAAACTCCTTTCCCTTCCCCTCCCCACAACAGACATCCTGTGAGGTAGGTGGGGCTGAGAGAACTTCTAACAGAAACTGTTCTTTTTCAAGGACAGCTGTGCCAGAGCTTGTGACTGACCCAAGGTCACATCAGCAGGTGCAAGTGGAGGAGTGGGGAATCAAACCCGGTTCTCCCAGATTAGAGTCCACGCACTTAACCACTACACCAAACTATCATCCCTGGTCTACATTGGCTATTGGTGTTCAAAGGGGACAACAGGTATTTAGGAACACAAGAATCTAAGAAAAACCCTGCTGGGTCAGACCAGTGGTCGATCTAGCCCAGAAAACTGTTTCACACAGGGGCCAACTATAAAGTTACTATGGAGGCCAACAACAGGGTAAAGCTGCTGAGAGAGAAATACCTTCTGCCAGTGGTATTCAGAAGTCGGATGCATCTGAATGTGGAGGTTCCCTTCAGTCACCATGGCTAGTAGCCACTGATAACATGTTCTCCGTGAAATTTAATCCAACATATGATAACTTTTCAGATAAAACTGAATAGTTCTTCCAACTGGAAAACAACAGTACTCTGCATTTTGTAAAAGGAGGCATTAAAAAGGTAATAGGAAGGATTAATCTATCTCATTGCCTCAGTGAATGATCCATAAGTATCAGAGGCTTAAACAGACTACAGAGGAAAATATCTATGTTTTGGTCACCAGACTGTGCTACATACATTTGTTTGAAGCTGAGAACAAGGGGAGAGGGTGGACACAAAGGAGAAAAATAAGCACAGAGAAGGTCCCCATCGAGGGCAACTATCATAAAACAGTTCATGCCCACAAATTGGCAGGGTCAGCCACTTTAACAGGTTTCCTACATGCTGACGGTGATTTTAAGGCTCTTTGCCTGTGTGAATCCTGTGGTGGAAGGTAAGGCTTCGACTCAGACTGAACCACTTTCCACACTTCAGGTATTTATGTAGTTTCTCCCCAGTATGAATCTGTTTATGTTTTGGTTAGGTCACCATTCCAAAAGAAGTATGTTTCATACTCCAAGCATTTATATGGCTTCTCACCTCTATGAATATTCTGAGGTGCTTTTAGGGTGCCATTCCAAGACAAGTACTTTTCACACTCCAAGTATTTATACGGCTTCTCACCTGTATGAATCTTTTGATGTGATTTTAGGGCATCATTACGAGAGAAGCACTTTCCACACTCCAAGCATTTATATGGCTTCTCCCCAGTATGAATCTTTCGATGTGATTTTAGGGCGTCATTCCGAGAGAAGCACTTTCCACACTCCAAGCACTTATGTGGCTTCTCCCCTGTATGAACCTTTTGATGTGCTATTAGGTTAGCACTCCGAGAGAAGCACTTTCCACACTCCAAGCATTTATTTGGCTTCTCCCCAGTATGAATCTTTCGATGTCCTATTAGATAGCGATTCCGAGAGAAGCACTTTCCACACTCCAAGCATTTATATGGCCTGTCCCCTGTATGAATCTTTTGATGTGCAATTAGGTGGGCATTCTGAGAGAAGCACTTTCCACACTCTAAGCATTTATACGGCTTTTCCACAGTATGAACATTTTGATGTGCTTTTAGGGCATCATTCCGAGAGAAGCACTTTCCACACTCCAAGCATTTATATGGCTTCTCCCCGGTATGAATCTTTCGATGTGATTCTAGGGCACCCTTCCGAGAGAAGCACTTTCCACACTCCAAGCATTTATATGGCTTCTCCCCTGTATGAACCTTTTGATGTGTTATTAGGTTATCACTCCGAGAGAAGCATTTCCCACACTCCAAGCATTTATTTGGCTTCTCCCCAGTATGAATCTTTAGATGTGCAGTTAGGTGGGCATTCTGAGAGAAACACTTCCCACATTCCATGCATTTATTTGGCTTCTCCCCAGTGTGAATTGTTTGATGTGCTATTAGATAGCCATTCCGAGATAAGCACTTTCCACACTCCAAGCATTTATATGGCTTCTCCCCTGTATGGACCTTTTGGTGTGCTATTAGGTTATCACTCCTAGAGAAGCACTTTCCACACTCCAAGCATTTATATGGCTTATCCCCAGTATGAATCTTTTGATGGGCTATTAGATAGCCATTCCGAGAGAAGCACTTTCCACACTCCAAGCATTTATATGGCTTCTCCCCTGTATGAATCTTTTGATGTGCAGTTAGGTGGGCGCTCTGAGAGAAACACTTTCCACACTCCAAGCATTTATTGGGCTTCTCCCCTGTGTGAATCCTCTGATGCCTAGTTCTTGTACTACTCCAAAGGAAGCACTTCCCACATTCCACGCATTCCATACTGCTGAACCCTTTCCGCTTCATGGCACCGTTATGACTTCTCTTTCTCTTCCCGGTTTCATCTTGGGCTGAGACCTCAGACTTATGTCTGCTCTGACAGGCCACCGATTCCTTCCTTTGCTTCTGTTTTCCTTCCCTTTTCCTTCTGCACTGTGTCTTTGGTGCCACCTCATCCCCAGATTTTGCTTCCACCCATGGACTGTTGTCCATTTCCACAGCTCTCCTTCCTGACTCCTCCTCATTCACCATCTCCCTCACATCTTCAACTGCAAAAGAGAGACAGAAATCAGATAAGAATGAAAAGGTACAAATGGCAGTGAACGGGTAAGCCGAGTAGTGAATAGTATTTTGTGTAATCGGAACATGGGGCCTGGAAAAACCTTCAGGAATATTTAACCATACACTAAGATATCTTGGAAAAGAAGAAACGGTGACCAAAGAGACAAGGGAGGAGATTTCTTGCTTCTGTTGCAGAATCTTGCTCTCCCCCCCCACTCTATTTATATATTTTTTTAATTTTTATACAACAAAACAGGGAGTCTCGTTAATAGAGTGTAACTGAAATAGTTTGAAGTAACAAGCACCTGTAAAGCCCTATATGGTCAGGGACCTACTTACCTAAGGGACTGCCTTTCCCCACATGTTCCTCAGAGAGCACGAAGATCGGGATCCCAAAGCCACCTGGTCCTCCCGGGCCCTAAAGAAGCCAGGCTGGCCACAACGAGGGTCAGGGCCTTTTCTATGGCGGCCCCTTACTGGTGGAATGAGCTCCCGGATGACATCAGGACCCTGTGGGACCTTCTACAGTTCCGCAGGGCCTGTAAAACGGAGCTCTTCCACCAGGCTTTTGATTAGGGCGCTGCCTTTTAATACCACGGCCCCGGCCCCAACGTCAACATCGGCACCAACTCGGTGACCCAACAGCCTGGGAGGAGCCTGGACTATGGCGGCAGGTGACTGTTCCAATGTTGAGAGAGCGCCGCCGTCTCTTATTAACATCTACGTTCTGAGAATGTATGATTTTATATGCTGTGATTTTAATTTAATTCTGTGTTTTAACATATTCCGGTGTTTTTATATATATATATATATATATATAACTGGGGGGGAAGCCCGTTGCGGCCAAGGCAACGGGCCCTAGGGAGAGTCCTTGGGGGTGGGCAAGGCGGCTGGGCTGGCCCCGTCACGCAGGGAGGAGGGGCGGTGATCTCCGGGCAAGGGAAGCGTCCGAGGCCCGCCGCTGACTCCGCAAGGAAGCCTCCCTGCCCCGCCGTTCGGGAGGGCCCTCCGTTCCCGAAAGCCTTCAGGGAGGGGTGGCCGCGCAGCGCTCCTGAGGCCCGCTGCGCCCTCCCCCACAAAGCCTCCATACCCAGCTTTGGGTGAAGTCCCTCCGAGCCGGTAGCCGCCGCCCCCCCCCCCAGGCCGAAGCGATCGGCGGCTGGAGCAGACTGGGGTCGTGAGGCTGCGCGGTGGCTGAGTGGGAGGGCGCACAGCCACGCCGGAAGGCTAAGCAGCCAGTGGCGAGGGACTCTGTCTCTGACTGGCAAGTCCCTCGGCCAACTGATTCCGGCGCGCATTTTGACCATATAAGGTATGACCAAAACTCAAATATATATAAGGAAGGATGCCATGGCGGGGAGGGCAGGATAAAAATTTAACAAATAAAATAAATAATAATCAAACATAGTACACATTCTAGCCTAGTAATGATAAAACATTAAAACTAACAAGAAATCTTTTAACAGACAAATATTGGCTCATTGTGCATGGGTTACGTAGCCCAATCAATCTATCAGTCTCATTGAGCTAAGGCTTCAAGGATGCTGAGCCCTAAGAGTATGCAAGAAAGCTATAGAAACGTTTAGCAAGGTGGGCATTATCTAGCTCATTTTGTATTCACGAATGATCCCAAAAACAGTAGCCAGCGTTCCATGAAGTTGGTTTGAACCACTTGTGCATCTGACTGAATACTCTGTCTGATGAGATACTCCTTCCATCAAAAAATGACCCCCAGAGTCTGTTATAAAGGTTTCCCTTGTTTGAGAGCCAGTCGAATCCGACTCTAGGGGTCGGTGCTCGTCTCCGTTTCCAAGCCAAAGAGCCGGCGCTGTCCGAAGACATTTCCGCAGTCATGTGGCCAGCATGACTAGACACCGAGGCGCACAGAACACTGTTACCTTCCCACCGAAGTGGTACCTATTTATCTACTTGCAATTTCTTGCTTTCGAACTGCTAGGTTGGCAGGAACTGGGGCCAGAGACGGGAGTTCACTCCGTCACATGGCGCTTGGGTCTTGAACTGCCGAAGTACAGACCTTCCGGTCTGCAGCCTTAACCTCTGAGCCACCACGGCTCTTGAGTCTGTTATACCACTGCACAACTGACAGACGTTTTTTTGCTTTCCAGTTAGCTGCAATAAGGATTCTAGCTATAGACAAAGAGTTCTGTTATTAGATCTTGATGGACTGCCGGAATAGAAGGATCTTGCCATCAGTATAGTGGCACACTTTCTGGTGTAGCTGGAACCACATATCCAGTAAGTTGTTGAAATGCTGTATTATTTTCCCCCAAAACGTTTGTATAACTGCACACCCTCACCAACAATGGAGAGACGGCCCTATTTCCCTACACTGTTTCCAACACAGGGGACAGCGGTTCTCATTTATAAAATGCATTCCTAGAGGTGTTAGGTACCGACGATTTATAATCTTAAAATGATTGCATTTGAATGTTTATTGACCTAGTGTAGAATATATTAACCTGTGCCAGATATTCTCCCACTGGGATCCAGGAAACAAAATCTGACCGTCAGTGTCTCAAGATTGTTGATAACCAGTTAAACTGGTTGACGCGATTTGAAGTAAGATTTTGTAATGATACTGCATTATTGCTTCAAGGTTTTGGACCTAGAAATATCAAAATGTATCAGGTCATATAGATTCAGGACTTCTTAGTTCAAATATTCACTACTTCACGGATGGAAGTACTTCTTCACCCAAAGAGTGATTAACACATGGAATTCACTGCCACAGGAGGTGGTGGCAGCTACAAGCATGGACAGCTTCAAGAGGGAATTAGATAAACATATGGAGCAGAAGTCCATCAGGGGCTATTAGCCACAAGGTCTAGATAGGGACTCTCGGTCTGGAGCAAGTGATGCTCTGTATTCTTGGTGCTGGGGGGGGTGTCAACAGTGGGAGGGCTTCTAGTGTCCTGGCCCCACTGCTGGACCTCCTGACGGCATCTGGTATTTTGGGCCACTGTGTGACATAGAGTGGATGGGCCATTGGCCTGATCCAATGTTGGCTTCTCTTATGTTCTTAATGTTTCCAAAGTATAGTTTTAGTGCATTTTGTAATAAATATATATTGTTTGGTTTAATTTATTTCTCAAAATATTTTTTTCTTTCTTTCATCCAACTACTGGGTACCCAAATTCGGGGATCACCAAGTGACAATGAGATATTCACTCGGAGGATGCAGAGCCTGGCAGGTCTTCCTCTCTGGCATAAGATGGAGAAGAACTAGGAAAATCCCACCACCCCTCCGAGGGAGTCCCACCACTCCAAGGATCCCACATCACAGTAGTTACCTGCTTTCATTTCTGTTTCCATATAGCTCTGTGCAAACACCTTCTTGTCATCTTCTTCTTCCTGGCAGGAGCCGAGATCAGGTGTGGGAGTCAGAAGTTCTCCTTTGGGAGAAACAAAAGCAGATGAGGTCTTCCAGGCAATTCTGGATGCATAAACATTCCAAACCAGCCTGACCTGGGTCTCCCTTCCTTCTCAATCAAGCACAACAAGGACAGAAGCCCAGAATGTTGCTCTACAAAGTATTTATCCCCTGCACACGAAAGACCTGAATGAAGTTCCAGTCAGGAGTGCAGCTTTGATCAAGAGTCAGCTCAGGGGGAAGCATCCTCTTCACCAAGCCTACCTCTTCCAAAGACAGACAGGAAGCATCCCCTCTGGCAAACCCTCATCATCCAAAGGGCAGACAGGAAGCATCCTCTCTGAGAAACCCATCTCCTTCAAAGGGCAGACAGGAAGCAACCACTGAGATCCCCCACTCCTGTCCACGCAACCCCCGAACCCTGAATCAGGAAAGAGTTCTGCCACCTGCAATGTGACTCGAAATCCCAACCAGGTCAGAAGAAATGGGCTCAGGAGGGCGGAGTTCAGGTAGCATGCCAGGGACACACTGCCTGGCCACCTACTCCTGGCTTCAAAATACCCTTAGAGCGTACAGATGGCTAACAACGGTCATGGAGATTAATTCATTTCGGCATCTCTCTACTAAAGTGAGAGGGGCCCTTACCAAGAGATGCCACATTCCCAAAATTCTCCAACATGACTTCCATGGCCAGGACCCTCTGGCTCGGATCCAGCAGCTCCCACTCCTCCTTGGTGAAGTCCACGTCCACCTCCTCAAAGGACACGGGACCTTCCTCGGTCTGAGCTGGATGCATAAGGGCTTCTCCTATGCCAGGACAAAGAGGAGATGACTCAGAAAGCGTTGTTCCAAAACCTGGGAGGAAAAGAAGGTCAATCCAGTCTTTCAAACACAGGTCAATGGACTAGAAATAGCGGTAATGAGCTTCAGGCACCCTGAAGAGAAGAACAGAGACAAAGTTTATCATGTGACTGCTACAGCTGCCTCACCTGGCGAGTTGTCCCACATTGGATCCTCCTCCTTGAAGGCCCTGAACTGTGGATTCTGGCAGGTCTTGGAGGGGTTATTTTCTGACTCAGCAAACATCCCCACGAATGGGCCACACACCTAAAACACCAGACAGGTGACAAAGAGAGTAATAAAGAGAAGGATTCTGCCCCCCTTCACCTCCTTATGCTATCACCGGGGCTAGAATCTGGCTTTGGCTTCTCCCACATCCTGGATTGTCACCCAGAAGGGGTGGGGAAGCACTCAAATGCCCCATGCAGCGTTTGACCCCTGGGAGAGGCTGCCTAGAGAGGGAGGGAGATCTCATCAGCCCAAGAATGGGGCACAGATGCTTTAGGAAAAGACTGAGGCTCTCAGATACTTTTGTCTTGCCAGGACACAACCCGACTCACCCACTCTTTCTCCTCCTCTGCCTGGCTGAGGAGGAAGCCTTCTGCCAGGGCCACCGCCTGGGAACTGGTCTCCGGTCTGCACTCCCTCACCCAGCTCTCCATCTCCGGGGGCAGGACGGCCAGGAACTGCTCCAGGATCACCAGGTCCAGCATCTCTCTCTTGCTATGCCTCTCCGGCTTCAGCCACTGGCGGCAAAGGCAGTGGAGTCGGCTGCAGACCTCTCGCGGCCCCTTGGCCTCCAGGTAGCTGAACTGTCTGAACTGCTGGCGCTGCACATCCAAGCCAAGGGCATCCTCACCCGGGAGGCTCTTCAGCCTCGTTTTCTCCCAGAGTTCCCTGGCACTCGACTCTTTTCCTGCTCCCATTTTGGCTTCAGGGCCTTTCTTGCCCTCTGTCTTCATGTACCCGAGTGCCATCTGCCACACAGGAGAAAATTCTCCTTCCTCTTCTGCCTCTTTTGTTCCCATGCAGGGGGGGGGACTTCTGCTTCTGCTGAGAAGCCCCAAGTTGAGAGGGTCTTTCCTGGTCACGAGTTCTGATGCTGTCGACACAAGCAGAGGCAAAACTGGGTGCTTCCCACTGGCATCTGGAGCTCCTCCCTGAGGAAAAGAATAGCAACCCTAAGACTCAGGGAGAGCCACAGACCATCCACTCCACGCCCTCCCTTGATAGGCTTGCCCGCTGCATGTTAGGTGGTTGCATATAGAGAAAACATGTATAAAATGTTTTATAGATGGTATATTACCCTGGATAGGTTATCAAAATTTGATGGAAAATGTTCTAATAAGTGTTGGAAATGTAATGTCAAAGTGGGTTCATTTTATCATATGTGGTGGACTTGTGAGAGGGTGAAAAAATACTGGATATGGGTGCATAGATTGATGCAGAATATTATAAAAAGTACTATTTTGTTTAAGCCAGAGGTATTATTGCTGGGAATACTTCCAAAAGAGGTGCGGAGAGAAGAGAGATATTTGATAACATATATAGCAACAGCGGTTAGAATTTTATATGCAAAGTACTGGCGAACTATAGTGGTACCAACTGAACAGGAGTTGATTGAGAAGATAATGGAAGCAGCAGAAATGGACAAACTGACTTTGACGTTGAAAGGATACGATGAATCAGCCTTTACAAACACTTGGCAACGCTTTTATGACTGGTACGATCGGAGAGAGAAGGATGGAGAGAAATAAGGAGGAATGGATATTATCAACTTTATGTTAAACTAGAATTGAATAGGTTAGAAAGTTAGAATTAGTGGATACAGAAGCAATGGTATAATACGTAGATCGGTAAGGTGGGAGGGGTAAAATTGGATGCGATGTGATGAGAATTGTACCCCCCCGTGAATGTTTAATGTTGTGGTTGTCTTTTGTTGTGTAGTGTGTATTGTTATGTATTCAGTGTGTTGTCTATTATGTTGTGTAATGTGGTAGTCATGTCATTGGTGGAAAAATAATAAAAATGCCTCTTTTGGGAGCGCTTTAAAAAAAAAAAGGAAATCCCTGGAGATTTGGGTGTGGTGCCTTGGGGGAGAACAAGGTATCGGGAGAGACATCAGCAGAGGTATACTGCTATACACTCCACCCTCCAAATCAGCCATTTTCTCCAGAACTGATTTCTGTCATCTGGCAACCAGTCGTAATTCTAAGAGATCTGCAGGCCCCACCTGGAGGTTGGCAACAACAAGGACCCTAAGGCAGCGTTCCCATCAAGTGCTATCTGGCCCTATTTTACCGGCCACCCTCCCTTTTGACTTTCGTATTCAAACCTGCATGGAAAACCATAATGCTTTGTAGAAGTGTAGCCATGTTAAGTCACATGAAGCCAAAACGACAGTGTTTTGGAGTGCCTGAACAAAACAGTTATCGCGGCTTCAGTTTTTGTGAGCCAGAATCTTTGTGCATGCCCTGACGAGGGCTGTAACTCAAAAAAGCGTCTGTGAGGTCAAAGTCCTGGCACCCTGTCCCCTTCCAGATCCTGCCTGCCCAGTCTGTTTCTCTTCCTTGCTGGGACTGAGGTCCTTGCTCAGCCAGGGCCTTGGAGAGAACACCGGAAGCTGCCTTGGAAAGAGCCAGCTTGTTCTTCCCGCTCTCTCTACATGGACACTTGTGCCCTCCAGGGTCTGCGTCAGGGATATTCTCCACCTCCATTCAACAGAGACGCCAGGGACTGAACCTCTAGCCCCTCTGTGCACAAGGCCTGCTCTCTGCTGGCAAGTTAACCTTCCCCCACCCCAAATGATTAAACAGGGATGTAGTGATGATGACCACAAGTTCGGAAGGCTTTGAAAGGGAGGCCAGAGAGAAATATTATTTATTTATTTTATTACTTCCCATTTATATCCTGCCTTGCCGGGCAAACTGGCTCAAGGCGGCTTACACAAGATAAAATACAATAAATACAGTAAAACTCCCATAATCAATGTTCCCTCTAAGCTGTGGGGTCTTGTGAGCAAAAATTCTACTTTGTGAGCTACTGGCATTAAAGTTGTGAGCGAGCGATTTGGTTGCTGCATAAATTAGTTTGCTGCAGAGCCATCCTTCCTGAGCGAAGACAAAAATGTGTGAGCCGGAGGCTAAAAAACCGTGAGCTAGCTCACACTAATTCAGCTTAGGGGGAACACTGCCCATAATAACATAAAATCCACAAGTAGTGAATCGAGAGCCAGGATCGCAGAAATAGCTGGGGGGTGGGGGAAGTGCCACCTTGAGGAGAGTTGGAGGCAGGCAACAGAGACACCACATTAGTATTATTACATTATAATAATAGAGCATCTGCTCGGTGCACAGAAGGTTCAGGCTCAGTCAATCCCTGCCATCTCCAGTTAAGAGGACCAGGCCGCAGGTGACGTGAAAGACCTCCGCCTGAGACCCACACTGACCTCGATGGACCAATGGCTGGATTCAGTGCGCAAGGCAGCTTCATGTGTGTTCAGGTGGAAATGTTTGAGCAAGACCACCATGTTCAAAGAAGGAGGGGAAAGGAACATAGTATTTCCTTAACTAATTACTTGACAAGACGCTAACATTTACAAGTTATTTATTATCTAATTCCACCCTAATTCCATTCTAAATAAACCAAATTCCATTTTTATTTATATCAGTTTGAAATCCTATCTGGATACTCAGTTCTGTGGTGAATCTTATTGCTGGGGCTCAGCCGAGAGCTACAGACTTAGGGCGAAGGAAGAGAGAAAATACTTTTTGAGGCAGGGATGCCAGTTCCAGGTCGGGAAATTCCTGGGGATTTGGGGAGGGCAGGGTTTGTGGAAGGACCTCAGCAATGCTCCCTCTAAGCTGTGGAGTCTTGTGCCCAAAATTTCGACTTTCTGAGCTACTGGCGTTAAAGTTGTGAGCGAGCAATTTGGCCGCTGCATAAATTAGTTTGCTCTGGAGCAGTGTTCCCTCTAAGTTGAGTTAGTGTGAGCTAGCTCACAGTTTTTTAGCCTCTGGCTCACACATTTTTGTCTTAACTCAGGAAGGAGGGCTCCAGAGCAAGCTAATTTATGCTGTAGCCAAATCGCTCGCTCACAACTTTAATGCCAGCAGCTCACAAAGTAGAATTTTTGCTCACAAGACTCCACAGCTTAGAGGGAACACTGCTCTGGAGCCCTCCCTTCCTGAGCTAAGACAAAAATGTGTGAGCCAGAGGCTAAAAAACTGTGAGCTAGCTCACACTAACTCAGCTTAGAGGGAACACTGGACCTCAGCATCCTACAATGCCGTATAGTTCATCCTCCAAAGGAGCCGTTTGCTCCAGGGGAACTGATACTTGTAGTCTGGAATTCAGACCCCACCTGGAGGTTGGCACCCTATATGAGAGCACCAAGAACATAAAAGCGTCTTCCTTCAAGCTCTACATGGGAACTGCCCAGGGAGCAACTGGACAGGCAGTGCTAGAAACAGGATCGCGCGATTAGATGATGAACCCAGGTCTGACCCAGCCGGGGCTCTCCGATGCAGGGCGTTTTTCTCCTGAATCCGACCCTTGGCCGGGACGCCCGTTCCCGCCACCTGGCCTTAGCTCTCCCGGCAGGGAGATCACACCACCCCTGGATGACCTCGCATCAGCAATGCTCAGTCCTTGCTCCCGGGCACTTACGCATGCCTGGCCCGATGCTCTGCCCCACCAAGTGGGGGGCTCCCTCCTGCGCCTCCCTCCCCTCCCCAGACGCCTTCCCGCAACTCACCTGCTCCCTCCCAGTTTCCCCAGCTCAGGGGGGCGGAGCAGGAAGTGCCTTCCCCAGTTCACAACGGTTTGCGCCCCCGGATGCCTCTCTAGGAGGGCGGCCCGTTCCAGATGTTCCCTTTAACCCTTGCAGAGCCGCGCTTCCCTCTAAGCAGTGGCCGATTAACCCTTAAGCAGACTAAATGAGAAGGGAGCGTTCACTGGAGAAGACCCTGATGCTGGGAAAGATTGAAGGTCAAAGGAGAAGGGGACGGCAAAGGATGAGATGGTTAGACAGTGTCATCAATGCAACAAACGTGAAGTTGAGCAAACTTCAGCGGACAGCGGAAGACAGGAGGGCCTGGCGTGATCTGGTCCATGGGGCGCTGACCAAACTTGGTAAACTTGGTGCCCCTCTCCTTTCCACACTGACCCAGTCCATTTTAGCTGTTGACCTGTCTGACCAGATATACAATGCAGGTTGCAGCAATACAAGAATTTATTCCTATGTTCACACAATATAGTGTACACAATAACACAACAAAAGGGCACCAGGGCCAAAGGGGGCACCGCAAAGTTGGGGAAAGGGTGAAAAGATGTAGAAAAAATGCCTTTCAGGTCATGAATATTGGAACTTTGATACATTTAACTTGTGAAATATTGAAATAGATGTTGTATTGGGGTCTGGGTAGAATTCATGAGGATCCATGTAGATCCGACTTTTACCTTTTTCCGTAGAACTGTATGTAGTCAAAGCTTGGCTTCGTTTGTACAGTATATTGTGTGATCATAGGAATAAATTCTTGTCTTGCTGCAACCTGCATTGTATATCTGGTCAGACAGGTCAACAGCTAAAATGGACTGGGTCAGTGTGGAAAGGAGGGGGGGCACCAAGTTTACCAAGTTTGGTCAGCGCCCCTGCCTGTAAGTGCCCAATGAAGCCTCCCATCTCCCGGGACGCCCCCCCCACCCCAAGCCCCCAGAGGTAGGAGACGTGGCAACCCTGCCACATATGCAGAGAAATCAGCTCGCAAAAACCAAGCCCAAACTGGCAGAAAAATAAATTTGTTTAAAACAACTTTTTTTTTTCTGTCGGAGGTGTTAAAATTGACAACTAAAGTGATGAAAATGTCCTCTTTGGGGGTTGGAAGGCTCGGGAAAATATTCCTAGTTAGTAGCAATCATCGCAGTTTAAATAATAGAGGTTTTTAAAATGAGATTTGCCATAGCTGATCACTTGCTTGAAAGTCCTCAGTCGGGAAATATCGTCTTATTTTTGCTTTTCAGAGTACGGCGACCCATTTCCTACAGACTGGCTCTCTACGGGTTAAAGGACGCGTTTGAGTTCCCAGAGAGGCACCTCGTGGTGATGTCACTTCCTACTCTAACTCCGCCCTCCGATCTGACCTTTTGGCAAATTTTGCAAATAGGAACTCCCTCTTCTCCCGCCGCATTTTTAAAATTTGGCATCTCTCTCTGCCAGGACTCCGCCTTGTTGGAGGCAAAAAAGCGTGCAGAAAGATGCTGATCCCGCTTTGAGTGACGCCAGGGCAGTCCGGTGCTCCTCCTGCTCAGGATATGCAGCGCTGGATCCGGAGAGAAGAGACCGGCTCCCGGGCAGTCGTTCTGGCTGGAGGCTTCCGACTGAGTCCAGCAGAGGACAAGTGAAGCAGGTGGGAGCATCATTCTCAGTGTGGTCGAGCCAGAGGGCTAAAACGTGAGCCGCGATCTCGCTCCCTACTAGATAAACGGCTGCGTCCGTGTTCCCTCTAAGCTGAGTTAGTGCCAGCTGGCTCACGGTTTTAGCCTCAGCTCACGCATTTTGGTCTTAGCTCAGGAAGGATGGTTTTAGGCTAACTCATTTGTGCAGCAGCCAGAGTGCTCACTGCGACTGTAATGCAGTAGCTCACAAGTAGAATTTGTGCTCATGAAATCCACAGCTTAGAGGGCATTGGCTGTCTCCCTATGCCTGCTGGACTTCTAATGGCACCTGGTATTTTGGCCACTGTGTGACACAAGTGCTGGACTGGATGGGCCATTGGCCTGATCCAACATGGCTTCACTTCTATATTCTTGTGTTCATAAGCAGATAAGCAGAAGCCCCTGCCTAATTAGCAGTTTCCCCAGTTATGCAGAAGAATAAGGCTTTGTCAGGAGTGGATGTGCTCCAGGAGGCATGCATTTCTGAGAGCAGCTGAGAGGCTGTCCAAGAGGGGGGAAAGAGGGAAGAGAGAAATTTGTCTTCCCAGTCGAGTTGCCAGGTTCCCCCCCCCCGGCCACCAGCAGGGGATGCGGGGGTAGGGTTACCAGATCTAGGTTGGAAAACTCCTGAAGATTTAGGGATGGAGCTTGGGGACAACAGGGACCTCCAGTGGGGTCCAATGCCATAGAGTCCACCCTCCAAGGCATCTGTTTTCTCCAGGGGAACTAATCTCTGTAGTCTGGAGATGAGTAGTACTTCCAGGGGATCCCCAGGAGGCTGGCATCACTACATCCCAAGCCTCTGACGGTTTATAGAATTTTGGTCAGGGAGGGCTCAGATCTCCAAATCTCTCTACACACACACACACACATGCACAGAGAGAGAGAGAGAGAGAGAGAGAGAGAGAGAGAGAGAGAGAGAGAGAGAGAGAGAGAGAGAGTGTCTGGGGATTCATTAATATGTGAATGAAAGTTTTAATTCTTTTGAGGAAGAATCTGGGCAAACTGGGCAGTAACACGATGAATAACAAGTGCCCAGGAGATATTATATTGTGAATATATCTGTGAGCAGTTTTCAGGGAAAGTATTTAAGTATAATAGGAATTGATAAACAACAACAACAACATAGCTTTTAAGGGGTCTGACTGCTTTGTAGCCAAGATAAGGTTGAGAACATAAGAGAAGCCATGTTGGATCAGGCCAATGGCCCATCCAGTCTATGGGTGTGATCATACGAGCAGTTTGGCCCGACATAGCCACCCCTCCCCTCTGGACCCAATGGGCACGATCAAACATATGGAGCAGAAGTCCATCAGTGGCTATTAGCCACAGGGTATAGATGGGAATTCTAAGTCTGGGGCAGGTGATGCACTCTATTCTTGGTGCTGGAGGGGGCAGCAGTGAGAGGGCTTCTAGTGTCCTGGCCCCACTGCTGGACCTCCTGATGGCACCTGGTATTTTTGGCCGCTGTGTGACAGAGTGTTGGACTAGATGGGCCATTGGCCTGATTCAACATTGGCTTCTCTTATGTTCTTATGTTCTAAACGTACGCATCTGGTTCCCATGCCCCGATGTTCCCTACCTCATGGTAAAATGACTTCCACACGAATTAAATAGCCTCTGGCAAATTCTGGTGCCAACCTCAGCGGGGCACTTCCATGGTGGGTTTCTGGGTCCTCTTGCTCGTGGTGATGTTGGAAAGTGCCTTCAAGACACAGCCAAGTTCTGGTGACCCCATAAGGTTTTCAAGACAGACAAACAGACCTGGCCTGCCATTGCCTGCTTCTGCATAGAAATCCTGGACTTTCTTGGCAGTCTCCCATCCAAATACGAACCAGGGCTGACCCTGCTTAGCTTCTGAGATCTGATGAGATCAGGCTAGCCTGAGCCATTCATCCAGATCAGGGCTCTCACTTGCACCATTCCTGTAACCCCTTTCCCTGGAATTCTGGGTCCTCTTTTCAGGTACATGGACCACTCATGGAGACGTCCACTGATTCCCCCGAGTCCGAAAAGCCTCCATCAAAAACCTGTCTGGAGCCACCAATTGGGGACATGAAACAGGAGGAACCAATGCCGGACACCTCCCCAGGTAAGGATTCCTTGTGCCTGGATGATGACGAAATTCCCGGGGGGGAAATTTGCCTCTCTTGGCTTTCTTTCTAAAACCATGCAGTCAGCACAGACAGGGTAGCAATTTCTCCATGTTTCCAACTCTGACTTCCCCATGTTGCTCATAACAGTCTGTTGGTGCCACCCTGAACAAAATTGGGAGCAGGGTCTCTAACAGGAGGCGGAAGCCGAAGTCTTGCTTTGCAAAGCCTGTGGATGGTTGGAGATACTCCGAACGGGCCTGTGGGCACAACCTTGCATAAACTTCCCTTCTGGCTTTGTGTGATCTGTTCATTCCTCCCAGCAGTTCCCTTCCTGGAATTCGTCTTCCTTGACAGCATTTGGGTAGAATATGAAGGCTGAAACGGTGTAGTGCTTAGAGTATTAGGCTCAGATCTAGAAGACCTGGGTTCAGATCAATGTTCCCTCTAAGCTGCGGAGTCTTGTGAGCAAAAATTCGACTTGATGAACTACAGGCATTTGAGTTGTGAGCAAGCGATTTGGCTGCTGCATCAATCAGTTTGCTCTGGAGCCCTCCTTCCTGAGCGAAGGCAAAAATGCGTGAGCCGGAGGCTAAAAAACTGTGAGCTAGCTCACACTAACTCAGCTTAGAGGGAACACTGGTTCAGATCCCATCTTGGCACTATACACTACTGCGTTACATTGGCTCCATAGTGCACCTGAAAGTGATTTTCTTTGGACCAGAATAGTGTCCTGGCCCCACTGCTGGACCTCCTGATGGCACCTGGTATTTTTAGCAACTACATGACAGAGTGTTGGACTAGATGGGCCATTGACCTGATCCAACATTGGCTTCTCTTCTGTTCTTACGAAGGTACACAATTGAATTACCACTCAAGTTACATGTACCTGACTAGGGCAGATGGTGATTTCAAATGAGGCCTCTTAAGCGCATCTCTGCCTCGTGTCACAGACATTGATTAGAACACAGTCCCGACTTGGTCCTATATTGAGTAATTACTGTAATATCATTGCAATGTCAGGGCTTACAGAGCTTACAGAGCTCTTCTTACAGGGGCTCCTGTAAGCTCTTGGAGGATTGGCTACATTAGGGGGGTGTCGCCTAATATGCAAAGGAGTTCCTGTTACAAAAAGAGCCCTGCGTGATAGCCTTGAAGGAGGTGGTTATGGAACCCCTGCTGAAGCCCTTCCCACCACCCAGGATGTGTGAAGCAATAGGCTAACAGGAGTTATCTCCCTATCGACACTGTTTAACATGTAGCAGGATAAGTCATTGTTCAACAGTGGAATCTGCTGCCTAGGGAGCTCCCCCTCACTGGCTGTCTTTGAGCAGCGGCTGGACAGACACTTGTCAGAGATACTCTGGGCTGATCCTGCATTGAGCAGGGGGCTGGACTATATGGCCTGTCTGGCCCCTTCCAGCTCTATGATTCTATGATTCTAAGAAGTCTGGAGGCAGTGCCCAGTAAGAGAATCAGTTTCCGGGGGGGGAGTG
Source organism: Gekko gecko (assembly GCA_029375565.1). NCBI lineage: Eukaryota > Metazoa > Chordata > Lepidosauria > Squamata > Gekkonidae > Gekko > Gekko gecko. The sequence continues at coordinate 9,311,139 of JAPDNY010000002.1, forward strand.
AGTGGGTGAGTTCTCTTTCTCTGGAAGTCCTCAAACAGAAGCCCTAGAGAACCACCTGCTAGGAATGCATCCTCCTCTGTACTTTTTCCACCCCTGCGATGTCTTTTTGGAGATACGGGGACCCGAACTGTACACAGTATTCCAAATGAGGCAGCACCATAAATCTATAGAGGGGTATTATAATATCAGCCGTTTTATGTTCACTCCCTTGCCTAGTAATCCCTAACATAGAGTTTGCCCTTTTTCACTGCTGCAGCATACTTGGATTGACACTTTCATTAAGCTATCCACTACAACCCCAAAATCTTTTCTCCCCCTCGGTCTCAGCAAATTCACACCCCATTAGCCTATACTTGAATTCTGGGGTTTTTTATCCCAATGTATGTTACATAAGAACATATAAGAACACAAGAGAAGCCAAATGTTGGATCAGGCCAATGGACCATCCAGTCCAACACTCTGTCACATAGTGGCCAAAAATACCAGGTGTCATCAGGAGGTCCACCAGTGGGGCCAGGGCACTAGAAGCCCTCCCACTGTTGCCCCCCCAAGCACCAAGAATACAGAGCATCACTTGCCCCAGAGTCCCTATCTATACCTTGTGGCTAGTAGCCACCGATGGACCTCTGCTCCATATGTTTATCTAATTCCATCTTGAAGCCGTCCATGCTTGTAGCTGCCACCACCTCCTATGGCAGTGAATTCCAAGTGTTAATCACTCTTTGGGTGAAGAAGGACTTCCTTTTATCTGTTCTAACCCGACTGCTCAGCAGTTTCATTGAGTGCCCACGAGTTCTTGTATTGTGAGAAAGGGAGAAAAGTACCTCTTTCTCTACCTGCTCTATCCCTTGCATAATCTTATAAACCTCGATCGTGTCACCCCTCAGCCGTCGTTTCTCCAAGCTAAAGAGCCCCAAGCGCCTCAGCCTTTCCTCATAGGGAAAGTTCTCCAACCCTTTTATCATCCTAGTTGCCCTTCTCTGCACTTTTGCCAAAGCTTACACTTAACGACACTGAACTTCATTTGCCATTTATCTTTATTGTCTACAAAGTCCTTTCCAGCTCGGTGGTTCTCTCTGTATCCTCAGAGCAGTGAGTTCTGTTCTGTTCAAAGGTTCTGTTATTCACTCAGTCTCTCTCTCTCTCTCTCTCTCTCTCTCTCTCTCTCTCTCTCTCTCTCTCTCTCTCTCTCTCTCTTAAACAAAAAAAAATCCAGGAGGTGATTGGGTCAAGAGAGAGGAGGAAACTCATGGAGTGCCTATAAAAAGGAATGAACATCCTAAGCTGGAAAAAACCACTGTGAATCCAGAGCAACCAAAAACACAGAAGGAAACCCAACTGGAGACTCGGAGAAACAAATCTCATACTTCTCAGAGTAGGGGTGGGCCTGTCCATCAAATCTCATTCCATCCAGAAAAATATATCGGGAAGAGGATGAACAAGTGCCCTGTGTGTGCGAAACACTTCAGTAAAAAGTCAAACCTCAAGAGACATCAGGGAATCCATACAGGGGAGAGAGAAGAAAAACGGTGCACATGCTCGGACTGTGGTGAAACCTTTTGCCAGACATCGAACTTGGTGAGACACCAGAGAATCCACACCGGGGAGAAACCATATTCTTGCCTGGAGTGCGGAAAGTGCTTCAGCCGGAGTGCAGATCTTGCTTGCCATGAAAGAATTCATACCGGGGTGAAGCCGTACACATGTTCCTTCTGTACTCAATGCTTTGCTGCTAAATCAAGCCTGAATAACCATCAGAGGATGCACACAGGAGAAAACCCATATAAATGCTTGGATTGCGGAAAGGGCTTCAGATGGAGCACGCACCTTATTAGGCATCAAAGCGTTCATATGGGAGAGAGCCCGTTTAAGTGCTCAGAGTGCGGAAAGAGCTTCAAATTGAGTTCGTCCCTCGCTTCCCATCAAAGAACCCACACTGGGGAGAGACCGTACCAGTGTTCAGAGTGTGGGAAGCGTTTTTGCGCCAAGTCAAGCCTCAGTGAGCATCAGAGAACACACACTGGAGAAAACCCATATAAATGTTTGGAATGTGGAAAGAGCTTCGGCCACAGTGGGAATCTTGTTTCACATCAAAAAGTTCATACAGGAGAGAAACCATATAAGTGCCTGGAGTGTGGAAAGCGCTTCAGTCACAAAGGAAACCTGGTTTCGCATCGAAGACTCCACACTGGTGAGAAACCATATAAATGTATGGAGTGCGGGAAAAGCTTTAGTCACCCTGGAAACCTTGTTTCACACCAGAGACTCCACACAGGAGAGAACCCCTATAAATGCTTGGAGTGTGGGAAGAGCTTCAGATGGAGTACACACCTTACTAGGCATCAAAATGTCCACCTAGGGGAAAGCCCCTATAAGTGTTTGGTGTGTGGAAAGAGCTTCAAGATTAGCTCATCCCTAATTTCACATCGAAGTCTCCACACAGGAGAGAAACCGTATCAGTGTCCAGACTGCGGGAAGCGATTTTGTGCTAAGTCTGGCCTTAATGAACATAAAAGAATGCATGCAGGAGTGAAACCATATAAATGCCTGGAGTGTGGAAGGAGCTTCATATGGAACACGCACCTTATTAAACACCAAAGAGTCCACAGTGGAGAGAAACCATATAAATGCTTGGAATGTGGAAAGAGCTTCAAGGTGAGTTCATCCCTAACTTCCCATCAAAGAATCCACACAGGGGAGAAACCATATCAGTGCTCTGAGTGTGGAAAGAGCTTCACAGTGAGCTCATCCTTAATTTCCCATCAAAGACTTCACACAGGGGAGAAACCATATAAATGTTCAGATTGTGGCAAGTGCTTTTTTTCCAAATCCAGCCTTAATGAGCATCAGAGAATGCATACGGGAGTGAAACCATATATGTGCTCGGAGTGTGGAAAGAGCTTCATATGGAACACGCATCTTATTAAACACCAAAGAGTCCATACAGGAGAGAAACCATATAAATGTTCAGTGTGTGGCAAGAACTTCCGCCTGAGCACAACTCTTACTAATCATCAAAGAACTCACACAGGGGAGAAACCATATCAGTGCTCAATATGTGGAAAGAGCTTTACAGTGAGCTCCTCCCTGACTTCTCACCAAAGAGTTCACACGGGAGAGAAACCATATAAATGTTCAGAGTGTGGGAAGACCTATAGGGGGAGCACAAGCCTTTTTTCACATAACTGCAATCAATCTAGGACAGAGCAGGGTGTGGAAAGAGCATCGGTCAGTGTGCAACCCTTAGTTCTCATCAAAGAACCTGCAGAGGAAAGAAACAACGTGAATGTTTGGAGGGTGGAAAGTGCTTCAGGAGAAGCACAAACCTAAATTTGCAATAAATAAATCCACACATGGGAGAAAGAGTTGTCAGTGGGCCAAACTACATCTGTTTTAATTTCTGAAACGTAGTTGTTCAAATCTGCTGCATAACAAATAGGAGAAAATCCTTGAGTAACAAAAGTATAGCACTGAGATCTTTTTGGGGGGATATTTGTGTCATCTCCTTGTGGGACACAAAGCACTGTGCCGGAACAATGATTTTGTTTATGGTTATTAGAATGCATTGTGCATGTGGGGGGGCAGGGGAATATGCATCATCCATTTGTTCTTAACTCTTTGCATCCTTGAACACATTTATTTATTCCATTTGTACCCCGCCCTCCCCACAATGCAGGCCCAGGGTGGCTCACAATTCATAAATACAGTTAAAAACAATGTAAAATCATCTAAAACAATGGCATTATAACTAATACAATTTCATAAGGTGCTGAAGATGGTTTGTTGGTTATTCAAGATGGCTTACTTTCAGAGAATACTTCCAAAGCTTCGGTGTCATTCTGCTCCAAGATCTTCCTACGGTGCAGGCTAAATGTCAAAAAAAACCCAAGGCTAGGTGTCAAAAACCAAGGGCCAGGGCTCTATAGTGGTGGCAGCACCCTAGCTAAAAGCCTGGCAGAAGAGCTCCGTCTTGCAGGCCCTGTGGAACTGTAAAATTTGTTTTGTTTTCAAACAAGTAGGATATGAACATATGAAGCTGCCTTATACTTAGTCCGTCATAGCCAGTATTGTCTACTCAGACTGGCAGTTGGTCTCCAGGATCTCCGACGGAGATCTTTCACATCAACTACTGCCTGGTCCTTTAAACTGAAGACAACCATGGCACTTGATTCCATCATCCCTGTAGGAGCTCATAATCTTGGAGCGTTTGAGGTGCAGTTAGAATTGTGGGTTGGATCCGAGTAGAAACTTCCACTTATGCTGGAGCTCTGGCACTAGTGGTAATGCAAGAAGAAGAGAAGAGAAGAGATTGGGTTTATACCCTGCCCTTCACTACCCAAAGGTGTCTCAGAGCGGCTTACAAACTCCCTTCCCCTCCCCTCCCCACAACAGACACCCTGTGAGGTAGGTGGGGCTGAGAGAGCTCTGACAGAAACTGCTCTTTTTCAAGAAGAAGAGAGCGGACTTATACCCCGCCCTTCACTACCCAAAGGTGTCTCAGAGTGGCTTACAAACTCCCTTCCCTTCCCCTCCCCACAACAGACACCCTGTGAGGTAGGTGGGGCTGAGAGAGCTCTGACAGAAACTGCTCTTTTTCAAGAGAAGAGAGTGGACTTATACCCTGCCCTTCACTACCCAAAGGTGTCTCAGAGCGGCTTACAAACTCCTTTCCCTTCTCCTCCCCACAACAGACACCCTGTGAGGTAGGTGGGGCTGAGAGAGCTCTGACAGAAACTGCTCTCTTTCAAGAAGAAGAGAGTGGACTTATACCCCCCTTCACTACCCAAAGGTGTCTCAGAGTGGCTTACAGATGGCGCCCTTCCCTTCCCCTCCCCACAACAGACACCCTGTGAGGTAGGTGGGGCTGAGAGAGCTCTTGACAGAAACTGCTCTTTTTCAAGAACAGCTCTTGTCAGAACTAAGGCTTGCCCAAGGTCATCCAGGTGCAAGTGGAGGAGTGGGGAATCAAACCCAGTTCTCCCAGATTAGAGTCCGCGCACTTAACCACCACACCAAACTGGCTCTCAGAGAGGGCTTATGGGCAAATTTGGGTTTGTTTGCATAATGTGTGAGAGGGTAATGAAATGCAGCCTGTAGCTCAGTAATACTGTCTAGTTACGGATGTTAAACACATGTACACACAAAATAAAAGATATGCTTGGGAAGAGTTAATGGATGAGAAATCCCTGCATTTCATGCTTGGAAATGGGAAAGTGCCATGGTGTTACTTTGTGAGTGGGCCCCACTTCGAAAAGTTTGAGGATCACTGGCTTTGCCCTTTTAAAATGTGTGTGTCCTAATAAATGTCTTGCTGTTCTTGTTGGATTTTCATTTCCTTCTTTTCATAACTCACCAGAATCTTAGATTTGTGAAAGAGGCACAAGAGATATGTTCCTTCTGAAGACTGGTTAAAAGGTAAAGGTTTCCCTTGCTCGAAAGCCAGTCAAATCCAACTCTAGGGGGCAGTGCTCATCTCTGTTTCCAAGCCGAAGAGCCAGCGCTGTCCGAAGACTTTTTCCGTGGTCATGCACCCGGTGATGTGACTTTTTTCGTGGTCATGCTGTTACCTTCCCACCAAAGTGGTACCTATTTATCTACTTGCAATTTCTTGCTTTCGAACTGCTAGGTTGGCAGGAGCTGGAACCAGAGACGGGAGCTCACTCCGTCATGCGGCACTTGGGACTTGAACTGCCAAGCTAATGACCTTCCGGTCTGCAGCTCAGTGTCTTAACCTCTGAGCCACCGCAGCCCATGAAGACTGGTTACCAGGAACTTCTCTGAGAGCAAAACATATTCTTGCTAAATGTTGTCATTTTTATTAGTAAAAATGGGGGGTAGAAGAAGGAAAACTTGGTGCTTGCCTATTCTTCAACCCTGTTCTTAATTATCCATCATTGCACTGAAAGGGGCAGGCCTTGGAAAGTCTCAGGAAGGACATGGCAATGGCAATGGACCATCTATGCAACTGACTGAGCTTCACTCCAGACATCTTGCAGCTTCGCCTCCCCATTCGTTTTTCCCCCAAGGCATTCTGGACAAAAGAAGCCTTCCTCTTTCCATTATATCTCTTCAATGAAAAGGGCAATCTTTAAAAATGAAAGCTGGGGATTCTTAGGATTGGGGGAACAGATGGTTGTAATATTATGGAGGATCCATAATATTACAACAGCAATTACCCATTCTTTGCTTGTTGCTGTAGATTTTCCAGGTTGAATGGCCGTGGTCTTGGCATTGTAGGACCTGTCGTTTCACCAGCAGCTGTGACTGGCATCCTTAGAAGTATAACTAGTCACAGGATGCCAGTCACAGCTACTGGCGAAACGTCAGGTCCTACAATGCCAAGACCACGGCCACACAACCCGGGAAATCTACAGCAACTAATAAACTCTGGCCGTGAAGGCCTTTGACAACACATTCTTTGTTTGTTTAAAAAGCTTTCCATTGGTGGGGCAGAAAGAAACAGTGGCCATAAGAGCCGGACAGAAGGAAAATGTAACCAGTGTCAGTGGGACCTTTGAAAATGTTCACCTTCAGACCACCTGCAAATGCTCTTGGATTGTGTGTGTGTTTAAAAGACTGGCAAAGCAGATTTGAGAAAGACTCCAGGTTTTCACCTGCTTTACTTCTAAGTGGCCACTTAGAGGTTGATGTTATGTGAATGCTAAAAGAAGCATTAGAAGCAAAGGTGGAGCAAAATGTGCCTTGGAAGCAGTGAGACACTTCGTTCTCATCAGGTAACAAAATTATACCCACCTATGCTAAATGTGGCTGAGGCCTGGTATTTATTTACTAAAGGAACAAATTCTCCACTAGAAGGAAGAGATTGGATTTATACCCTGCCCTTCACTACATGAAGTAGTCTCAGAGCGGTTTACAATCTCCTTTCCCTTCCCCTCCCCACAACAGACACCCTGCGAGGTAGGTGGGGCTGTGGGAGCTCTTTTGAGAACTGCCCTTGAGAGAACAGCTCTGAAAGAACTTATGACTGGCCCAAGGTCACACCAGCAGCTGCATGTGGAGCAGTGGGGAATCAAACCCAGTTCTCCCAGATTAGAGTCCAAGCTCTTAACTGCAACACCAAACTGGCTCACCTGATAGTTTCAGGTGGGTAGCCATGTTGATCTGTAATAGAACAACTAGATTCGAATGAATTTTCCACTGTTCTCTCCTCCAGCAAGACGTTTTGCACGTGGACTCCTGATTAATACAGTCCTTTGATCATTGACTCATGAGGAAGTCCTAGAGAATGTACTGTGACTAGGGTTCCCAAGAACTTACCGCGTGCCGGCGGGGGATGGATACGTCCTCGCAGGACCATCCCCAGGGGAAGGAGAGGTGCGGAGCACCATGCCGTCGCCAGGAAGGAACGGTAGGTGACGCTCTGGCAATGGGGCTGAAAACTCGATGGTACCATCGAGTTTTCAGCCCCATTGCCAGAGCGTCACCCGGTATCACTTCCTGGCGACGGCATGGTGCGTTACCAGGAAGACTGGTCCGGCCGGGGAGCATTCGTCCCCCGCCCCCAGACGGTAAGTACTTGGGAACCCTAACTGTGACTGAGACTTAAGTTAAAATTCATGACATCATGCTGTGTGACTACATGTTCCCTCCTTTTTCTCCATCTCACAGCATTGGGTAAGGCCTGACGGTCATGTCAATGATTGGTGAAGAACATAAGAGAAGCCATGTTGGATCAGGCTAGTGGCCCATCCAGTCCAACACTCTGTGTCACACAGTGGTCAAAACCCAGGGGCCATCAGGAGGTCACACAGCAGACAAAACCCAGGTGCCATCAGGTGATTCTTTGGGTGGGGGGAGCCAGGCATTATTTAAGCCAGACGCACCCAAAGTTGATCAAAAGCTTAGCAGCCCTGTTGATGGGGTGGGGGATGAGTCACATATTTAGAAGAGAAGAGATTGGATTTATACCCCGCCCTTCACTACCCAAAGGAGTCTCAGAGCGGCTTACAAACTCCTTTCCCTTCCCCTCCCCACAACAGACACCCTGTGAGGTAGGTGGGGCTGAGAGAGCTCTTTCCAGAATTGTCCTTGAGAGAACAGCTCTGACAGAACTATGGCTTGCCCAAGGTCATCCAGCAGGTGCAAGTGGAGGAGGGGGAAACAAACCCAGTTCTCCCAGATTAGAGTCTGTGCACTTAAGCACTACACCAGACTGGCACATAGCCAGGAAGGGAAGTAAATGATGCCTTAGTTAAAGGCATCATTTTCTTTAATAAATATGTGACTCACCCCCCATCCCCATCAATGAGGCTTCCAAACTTTTGGTCAACTTTGTGTGCTTCTGGCCTGAATAATGCCCAGCCAGCCCTCCCCACCTCCACTGCCGGCCTCTCCTAGAGAGTCTTTAAACCCCAACTGCCCACAATCAAAAAGGATTGTGTAAGCTGTGTGCTCCCTAAGAGTGTCTTATCTGAAAACCAGCTAGCTGTTTTCTCTGCCAGGAATCATTAGATTTTGCCATCTTCCCTTCCCCGCTGTGCTCTTCCCCAAGCTGGTGAGTGTTGTATTGCAGTGATCATGGAAAAATTGTGTTTTTGTGGTTAAGTGTGCAGACTCTAATCTGGGAGAACTGGGTTTGATTCCTGGCCCCTCCACTTGCACCTGCTGGTGTGACCTTGGGTCAGTCCCAAGCTCTGGCACAGCTGTTCCTGAGAAAGCAGTTTGTGTTAGAGTTCTCTCAGCCCCACCTACCTCATAGGGTGTCTCTTGTGGGGAGGGGAAGGGAAAGGAGTTTGTAAGCCGCACTGAGACACCAAGTGAAGGGCGGGGTATAAATCCAATCTCTTCTTCTTCTTCTGAGACGTAATGTTTTGTGCCTGCATTTTAAAAATGCATATAAGTTGTGGTATGAAGTGAAACAAATCAATGTGGCACATGTCAAAATATTTTTCTAAAGTTACCCCTATATTAGTTGCTGTAGATTTTCCGGGTTGTGTGGCCCTGGTCTTGGCATTGTAGGAGTACTCTCTGGGTCAAGGTGAGACATGCCTACCACTTTTCTGCTCACTTTGACACAGAGAGCACTCCATCTTTCTGTGTTATACCTCTGAGTATGCCAGTCACAGCTACTGGCGAAACATCAGGTCCTACAATGCCATGACCACGGGCACACAACCCGAAAAATCTACAGCAACTAATGAACTCCGGCCGTGAAAGCCTTCGACAACATATTACCCCTATATTTTTTAAAAAATGAAGGGGAAATTTTTTAAAAAAGAAAACCTGCTAGACTAAGGCTGTACTTAAATGTGAGGTAAACAGAGACCCCTGCTTCCTATATTTTTGACATGACCCTGTCAAGTTGACAGACACAAGACCCAGAAGGAGACGAAAAACAGAGGCTTATTTAATAGACGACCAAGCCTTTAAAAGGGAAATGGTGTGGATAGCTTCGCTGTACAAAGTAAAACTGGCTCTCAAGTGAAGTAGATAAACCCTGAAGGGAGATCCGATTTCCCCTTTCTCTAGTCCAGTTCCCTCAGCAGGTTCAAGGCAGCGCACTTTTCCACAGAACCCACACACACCAGCTAGGAATGAGGGGCCCTTAACAGAGTGCTTATTTGTCGCACAAAAATATAAGCTTTCTTTGTAGGTATATGGCAACTTTTGTGAGGCAAACCCGGAAGTGAAAATGCCTACATTATGTTCCTATATTAATGTCCCCACAGGGAAACATTGAGAATAATATTAACAAAGGCTGCAGTGAACATTTACTGAGAAACAGGGAGAGCAGAAACTTATTGGAGTTATGAGCTGTTTGGCAAAGCACATTAATGTTCTTTTCACAGAATACTTGCAACTTAGCACAATAGGCTCATACGCTTGTAACTATCTCTGTATATCCAACAGGGGGAGAGAGAAAAGACAGGAGAAAAACAATCGCTTGTTATGTGTATGATAGTAGCAATGTCTTTTCTGTAAATGTAGCAGAGGGGAAGGAAAGGGGCTGCGTTTTAATAAAACGCTGCTCAGTCTGCTGTTAGCTGAGAAAGCTTGCTGCAGATCTTGTCGCCTGTCGTTCTTGAACTCTGTTCTTGAACCCCAAGCCTACATTTCTTCCCTAAGAAGAAATTTTATTAACAGAATATTTATTCGTCCCTCCCATCCGGTGGACTTCCATGGGCGCTGAGGGGCTGACAGTCGCTTGGATTTGCAAAAGAAAAGAAAACAGGAGTCCTTGAAGACAAACAAAATCTGTGGCAGGGTGGGAGCTTTCATGAGTCACGGCTCATTTCTGGTGTATCTGAGGCGGGAGCCAGTCGTGGCAAAAAAGCCCCGGAACAAAGTGTTCCGGGTTCTCCCGGTCACACGGCGTGGACTGATGCGGGAGCATACTGCAAGGAGGCGCGCGGGACATTCAGACTGCTGGTCCAGAGGTGTGGCTGTAAATTTGGCTATGTGCGCATGTGCGCATAGGTGCCTATGCGCATCCCCGCGCGCACAGGTTAAAAGGAAAGGTTAAAATGCTTGGGGCTCTTTAGCTTGGAGAAACGACGGCTGAGGGGTGACATGATTGAGGTTTATAAGATTATGAATGGGATTGAGCAGGTTGAGAAAGAAGTACTTTTCTCCCTTTCTCACAATACAAGAACTCGTGGGCACTCCATGAAATTGCTGAGCAGTCGGGTTAGAACAGGTAAAAGGAAATACTTCTTCACCCAAAGAGTGATTAACACATGGAATTCACTGCCACAGGAGGTGGTGGCAGCTACAAGCATGGACAGTTTCAAGAGGGAATTAGATAAACATATGGAGCAGAAGTCCATCAGTGGCTATTAGCCACAGGGTATAGATGGGAACTCTCCGTCTGGGGCAGGTGAGGCACTCTATTCTTGGTGCTGGAGGGGGCAGCAGTGGGAGGGCTTCTAGTGTCCTGGCCCCACTGCTGGACCTCTTTGATGGCACCTGGTATATTGTGGCCGCTGTGAGACAGAGAGTTGGACTAGATGGGCCATTGGCTTGATTCAACATTGGCTTCTCTTATGTTCTTATGTTATGTTCACAGCTGGTGGTGCATGCTATAGACGCGGGTTGCTCCTGGCTTTTTGGGTTAGCATTCACACTTCCAGGAAGCGGAATGAAGTGGGATAAAGGCACTCTCCGGGATTTGCTACCGCTTTCACCGGTATCTTTTAAACGTGGGAACGAAGTGGAACAGCATGGGTTGACTACGGGTGGGGAACGCCAGGCAGATGTGCCTGTGTGAACGCCCCCTTTAATCTGCTTGTGAAACGTGGCTATAGCGGGGCAAACTGCCAGTCTGAACTCAGCCTGAGACTCAGTCATGAAAGCTCCCCCCCCCCGCCTCAAATTGTGTTAGTTCTTAAGCTGCTACTGGACTCTTGCTCTTTTCGCACCTGCTGATGTGACCTTGGGCCAGTCACAAGCTCTGGCACAGCTGTTCTCTCAAGGACAGTTTCTGTCAGAAGTTCTCTCAGCCCCACCTACCTCACAGGGTGTCTGTTGTGGGGAGGGGAAGGGAAAGGAGTTGGTAAGCCGCTCTGAGACGCCTTCAGGCAGTGAAGGACAGGGTATAAATCCAATCTCTTCTCTTCTTCTACTTGCTACAAACAGATTAACACAACTGCCCATCTTCGATTTGCAGGAGGCCAAAATCAAAAGGGTTGGTCCAGAGCCCAGGTGGAGCGGTAGGACGTTTAAGGATGATTGTCAGCGTGCCAATCATTTGGTAAGGGAGCAGGGGAGAAGGGTATGCCAGGAGCATGGGAAGGATTTGAGGGATGCTTCAAGGAGGCTGTTTTTCCAGAGCAACAACCACAAAAGGTTCTGGGGCACAAGCAGTTGGAGGTCATGACTCTGCTGTATGAAAGAAGAAGAGTTTGGATTTATACCCCGCCCTTCACTGCCCAAAGGCATCTCAGAGCAGCTTACGAACTCCTTTCCCTTCCCCTCCCCACAACAGACACCCTGTGAGGTAGGCGGGGCTGAGAGAACTTCTGACAGAAACTGTCCTTGAGAGAACAGCTGTGCCAGAGCTTGTGACTGACCCAAGGTCACATCAGCAGGTGCAAGTGGAGGAGTGGGGAATCAAACCCGGTTCTCCCAGATAAGAGTCCGCACACTTAACCACTACACCAAGCCCAATTCTCCAGTTAAAAACAAAACAAACCCAACAGCCAATGGCTTCAGTCATAAGAACACCAGAAGAGCCCTGCTGGGTCAGACCAATAGTCCATCCAGTCCAGCATGCTCACATAGTAGAAGTCATATTGATAATGACTCAGCCCTGCCCCACCTTCCAGGGTAGATATAAATTACCTGCCTACCATTTTTTCTGCTCACCTTGACACAGGGAGTACTCCATCTTTCTGTGCTATACCTCTGAGGATGCCAGTCATAGCTACTGGCGAAACGTCAGGTCCTACGATCAGCACCGGCTCGCCCACTAGGCGAGCTAGGCGCTCGCCTAGGACACTGGCCCTGCAGGGGTGCCAAAATGCCCCCCCCCCGTGAAAAGCCCCCCAGGCCACCCAGCACCGGCAGCACCGGCTTTCCTGGGTGTCTCGCAGCTGCGAGGCACTCAGAAAAGCCGGCGCCGCCACTGGAAGGGAAGGGGCGGGTGTTCTAAGCCCGCCCCTTCCCCGGCTCTCCCGGGCACCTCGCAGCTATGAGGCACCCGGGAGAGCCGCGCTGCCGCCGCTGGGAGGAAAGGGGCGGGCATTCTAAGCCCGCCCCTTCCCCGGCTCTCCTGGCGCTGGGCCATCTCCAGGCCCCACCGGGAGGTTGGCATCCCTGGTGGGGTGGGCGCCCCAGGCTGTCCTGCCTAGGGCGCCCAGACACCTGGGGCCGGCCCTGCCTACGATGCCAAGACCACGGCCACAGGACCCGGAAAATCTACAGCAGCTAATGAACTCCGGCTGTGAAAGCCTTTGACGACATAATAATATTGATAGTTACCACCACTCCTTCTATTCCCCACTTTACGACTTCCGTAGACTTCAGCTTTTGATTCTGCCCAGCAACATCTTACATCCCCTCACACTTTTTTTTTTTTTTTGGGGGGGTGCGGGTTTTGCTCAGCATCCAGTCTGAAGCTTGCTGGCTACTTGAGGAAGGAAGAACATTCTGAATTTTTCCTCCCCTACTGGACCACCATGGCTACCTGCAAGTTCCATTTACTATTCCACTCCCTCTCTCATGCATGCACTATAATCTTTTTCTCCCAATTTTCTTTTTATATTCCACTTTCCTCCCCATTTGGGGACCCAAAGCTGCTTAGAATATCATTCTCCCCTCCTCCATTCTCTCACAATAATCCTGTGAGGTAGGCCAGGCGGAAAGTTTGTGAAGGTCAGCTGGCAAGCTTTTATGGAAGTGGGGATTCAAATCTAGGTCCCTCAGAACCCTCCCTTGCACAAAGTTACCCTCTCCTTTTGGTGCAGAGGTGGTCTGTTGTTTAAGTGAATACTTAAATAGCCAGAATTCCCTCCTGCTTGGCTGGTATTTCAGACTGAACGTGACACAAGAAGGGCTTTTATTCTGTCCCCCACCTATTCCTTCTCCCAAAACATTCCACACTAGTACAAATTCTGTGCTAGAAAAATCTGAATCCTGGGAATAAAACTAAGGTGAGGGAATTTACAGAATTCCCCCCCCCAAGCAAAAAATTTCAGCCTCATATACAGTTATGCAGAACAGATTCCGGTCTGACTTGTTAAAAGGAAGGAACAAAAAACCATGCCAGATATTAAAAAAGAGGAACTAAATGAAATAAACTGAGCGGGCACAAAATAAGAACAAACATTCCACACTAAAACAATAATGTACAAATTCTGTGCCAGAAAAATCTGAATCCTGGGATTAAAACTAAGGTGAGGCAATTTACAGAATATTTTTTTCCCCCTCAGCAAAAAATTTCAGCCTCATATACAGTTATGCAGAATGGATTCCGGTCTGACTTGTTAAAAGGATGGAACAAGAAACCATGCCAGATATTAAAAAGGAGGAACTAAAATGAAATAAACTGAGGGGTATGTCTGTATTTATTTCAAATACATTCACATCCTGCCTTGTTTCCTTGGATTCAAGTAGTTCCCGATGAAACATTTATCCGGCGAGTAGAAACGTGTATTGGCCTTTTAAAATTTTAAATATGTATGGTATACAGGGATTCCGTTGTAATATCGATACTAAAGAGTTAGAACTGGAATTGCAATACAACAGGTCATAGTTCCAAACAAAATTCCAAATTCCTATCCATTCAAACAATAGCTGAAACCTACAAATGCTCTGTGAATCTCAGGATGGTGGAGTTCATGATTGAGCACCCTATTGGTGAAAATGTAACGTAAATAGATAGGAAATATGTCAGGGAGAGAGAATTGGGCCCCGTACATGTCTATTCAGAGGACTATTCTGTAATGATGATAATGGGGAAGGGCCATGGCTCAGTCATAGAGCATATACTTGGCCTGCAGAAGGTCCTGGGTTCAATCTCCAGCGTCTCCAGTAAGGAATAAGTTCTTCCTCAAAAGCCAGTCGAATCCGACTCTAGGGGGCGATGCTCGTCTCTGTTTCCAAGCCGAAGAGCCAGCGCTGTCCGAAGACTTTTCCGTGGTCATGTGGCCGGCGTGACTAGATGCCGAGGTGCATGGAACGCTGTTACCTTCCCACCGAAGCGGCACCTATTTATCTATTTGTAATTTCTTGCTTTCAAACTGCTAGGTTGGCAGGAGCTGGGGCCAGAGATGGGAGTTCACTCTGTCACGTGGCACCGGGGTCTCGAACTGCCAAACTACAGACCTTCCGGTTTGCAGCTCGGCGTCTTAACCTCTGAGCCACTGCGGTCCCTGTGAATAAGTCACAGGCAAGGTGAAAGACTTCAGACTGGGCCTCCGGGGAGCTGCTGCCCGTCTGGGTAGACAATACTGACTGTGACGGACCACAGGTCTGATCCACTATGAGGTAGATTCATGTGTTCAGCAATGTGCGTGGTCTTGAGGGAAGACCTGAACGGAATTGCCATGCAGATGCTCCGAATCTTGTTCTTTATATAAAAACAGATCAGTTTCGCAAAGTACTTCTAAAAACAGCAGCCAACAAATAGTGCACAAAATGGCTGTGTGTTTATACATGCCCCCATTTTATCCTATTTGTTTTTTTTAATTGCGTGGAATGAGAAATCCAGCAGAGGTTCTAAAACAGGAGTGTCAAACATGTGGCCCAGGGTCGGATGAGGCCCCCGGAGGGCTTCTATCAGGCCCGCGGTGGAACTGGCCATCTCCTGCTTCCAGTTCTGCTGCTGCTGCTCTCTCAATCGCTCAGCCATTTCATGTTTTCCCCCTGGGTCCCAGACTCAGAACTCTGAGCATGAGGTTTCTGCAGCGACTGTCAATAAATTAAAAGTAGGTTTGCAGCTTATAGATACGTACTTGGAACAGCACGCTCGAGACTGCAACAGCACAGACATTTTGATGCAATCATTCAGAGCAAGAGGTGTCAGTTATCAGAGACGGTTAAATAAACAAAATATTGCACGGGTGCTGATCTTTTAAGCATGTTTTTATTTTAAGTTAAAAAAAACAAACCCTTTGTGTCTGTGTCCTTTATAAAGTTTATATCTCCGCTACCTGGCATTGCATTTTATGATACGCATGGCCCGGCCCAACAAGGTCTCATTTATGTCAGATCTGGCCCACGTAACAAATGAGTTTGACGTCCCTGCTTTAAGCAATGAACACTGGGGTGGGTGCAACCATCCTCCACGGAAGAGCTACTTAGCTTGGCAGAAGATTCATTAGGCTGAAGAAGAGCTCCAAACTTTGCTTGGTGAAGTTGGGAGGATATGGGTAGGATCAGGGCTTTTTTGATAGAAAACGCCCAGCAGGAACTCATTAGCATAATAGGCCACACCCAACAGTAGAGACTCATTAGCATATTAGGCCACACCCGATAGCACAGCTCATTAGCATATTAGGCCACACCCCCATGTTACCAGAAGTGTGGTCATCCAGCCACACTCACCTTTTGCTTCTTATTCTGTTTACCTTGTTTGTTGTCCAAACCCAGGGCTTTTTTTGGAGCAGGAGCTCCTTTGCATGTTAGGCCACACACCCCTCATGTAGCCAATCCCAATGAGTTTCTGCTGTTGGGTGTGGCCTATTCTGCTAATGAGTTCCTGCTGGGCATGGCCAACTCAGGAGCCAGCCGGAGCTCCGTTCCTGTGCATTCCTGCTCAAAAATAGCCCTGGGTAGGATCCACCCCATTAAACGCATACACTGAAATCTGATGGTAAAATAAACTTTTCATGGTGTATGTTTTTTAAGGTCCCGTCCCCCTGCAATGAAAACTTACGAGAAATTAAACAGCCCTCCGTGTGAAGTTAGGACTGTTCTCCATCTGAAGCCCCTTCCACACTCCAAACACTTACAAGGTTCCTCCCCTGAGTGGATTCTTTGATGAGAACTAAGGGTTGTGCACCTATGGAAACACTTTCCACACCCTGAGTGTTGACTTGGTACCCTTTTGTGTGCCTGCAATTGTGTGTGATGAGGCTTGTGCTCCACCGATAGCTCTTTCCACACTGAGAACACTGGTATGGTTTCTCCCCGGTGTGGATTCTCTGATGATTAGTCAGCGTGGTACGCTGACTGAAGCTCTTCCCACACTCCAGACACGTGTGGGGTTTCTCCCCTGTGTGGATTCTTTGATGCTTAATAAGGTGGGTGTTCCACAGGAAGCTCTTTCCACACTCCGAGCACTTAAATGGTTTCACTCCTGTGTGCAGCCTCCGATGCTCGTTAAGGCTGGATTTGGCACAGAAACGCTTGCCACATTCTGAGCACTGATAGGGTCTTTCTCCAGTGTGAATTCTCTGATGTGAACTGAGAGTCGTGCTCCGGCTGAAGCTCTTCCCACACTCCAGGCATTTAAAAGGTTTCTCCCCTGTGTGGATTCTTTGATGGGAATTAAGAGTCGTGCTCCGGTTGAAGTTCTTCCCGCACTCCAGGCATTTAAACGGTTTCTCCCCCGTGTGGATTATCTGATGTAAAGTCAGGCCTGTACTGTGACTAAAACTCTTCCCGCACTCTGCACATTGATACGGTTTCTCTCCTGTGTGGAGTCGCCGGTGTGAAGTGAGGGAAGTGCTCACCTTGAAACTCTTACCACACTCCGAGCACTGGTAGGGCTTCTCTCCAGTGTGAACTTTCTGGTGTGAGATAAGGTTGCCGTGGTGGCTGAAGCTTTTCCCGCACTCCAAGCATTTATACGGTTTCACGCCTGTGTGAATTTTTTGGTGTGAACTTAGGGATGCGCTCATCTGGAAGCTCTTCCCACACTCATCGCACTTATATGGGCACTCTCCCGTGTGGATTCTCTGATGCGAAAGAAGGTTGCCATTGTCGCTGAAGCTCTTTCCACACTCCAAGCACAAATAGGGCCTCTCCCCTGTGTGGACGCTCTGATGCCTAATCAGGTGTGTGCTCCATCTGAAGCTCTTCCCACACTCCAGGCATTCATAGGGGTTTTCTCCTGTGTGCAGCTTGCGATGGCCGTTGAGGCTGGATTTCGCTGCAAAGCACTTGCCACAGAATGAACACTTGTATGGCTTCACTCCGGTGTGGATTCTCTCGTGGCAAGTAAGGTCCGCACTCCGGCTGAAGCTCCTTCCGCACTCCGGGCAAGTATAGGGTTTCTCCCCTGTGTGGATTCTCTGGTGTCTGACCAGGTTGGACGTCTGACGAAAGGTTTCCCCACACTCCGAGCATGCATAGCGCCTCTCCCCTGTATGGATTCTCTGGTGTCTCTTCAGGTTGGATTCTTTACTGAAGGTTTTTGCACATACGGGGCACTTGTTCCTCCTCTTTTCTTTCAGCTGCTCTCGTTGCGATGGGGTCTCAAGGACCCGCCCACTCAAAGAGGTGTCAGATTCACGGGCCTGATCGTCTGCTCCCAGCGTCTTTGATCCTTCCTGGTCCCCAGAATTCTCTCCCGCCTCTGGATCACCAGTTCTTTCTGCCAGTGCCCCGGGAGCTTCCCCCTCACTATCTCTTCGATGGTCATCAACTCCTGGAATACAAAAAAGAAGGTAAAAAGTTATTAACTTCTGTGAACTTAGGCAGATCATGAGCGGGAGGGCAGGAAGGGTTATCTCAGTGCTTAGTTTTGGTGGCCCTTTTTTAACACGCCCAGGGAAATGCTGATTGGCACTTTGGGGTCAGGAAGCAATCCTGGAGGGGTTTTTTGTCATATTCTGGGCGTGGAACAGGGGTCACCGTGGGTGTAGAGGGGGGAGGTATTTGTGAATTTCCTGCACTGTGCAGAGGGTTGGATGACCCTGGAGGTCCCTTCCAACTCTATGATTCTATGAATTTAATGAAACACATGTTTTCATCAGCCATCATTAACAGTGAATCCCATCAGGGAAGAAACAAGATTTATGGCTGTAAAAAAAAGAAAGAAGAAGAAGAAGAAGAAGAAGAAGAGATTGGATTTATACCCCACCCTTCACTGCCCAAAGGTGTCTCAGAGCGGCTTACAAACTCCTTTCCCTTCCCCTCCCCACAACAGACACCCTGCGAGGTACGTGGGGCTGAGAGAACTTCTGACAGAAACTGTCCTTGAGAGAACAGCTGTGCCAGAGCTTGTGAATGACCCAAGGTCACATCAGCAGGTGCAAGTGGAGGAGTGGGGAATCAAATCCGGTTCTCCCAGATTAGAGTCCGCGCACTTAACCACTACACCAAACTGACTCTGCACCAAATGTGCTCTGCTTCCTGACCCCCATCCAAAGACTTTGTGGGGTCCTATCCAGATCTTACCTATCATGTACATTCATATCCTTGCCCTTCCACCAAGCAATTCAGGGCAACTTACAGGGTTATCCCTTTTTATCAGAACAGAACCTTTATTGGCATATATAAAATCAATAAGATAAAACTTTGTCAAGGTAAAATTACATCTGTAGGTCTTAAAACCAATATGAAGAATAATTCCTTGCTACCAAAATCCTAGAGCTGTGGTGGCTCAAGTGGTTAAGACACTGAACTGCAGGCTGTGGAAGATCAGTAGTTCAGCAGTTCGAGACCCGAGTGCCGCATGACGGAGTGAGCTCCCGTCTCTCGTTTCAGCTCCTGCCAACCTAGCAGTTCGAAAGCAAGAAATTGCAAGTAGATAAATAGGTACCACTTCGATGGGAAGTTAACAGCGTTCCGTGCGCCTTGGTGTTTAGTCATGCCGGCCACAAGACCATGGAAACGTCTTCGGACAGCGTTGGCTCTTCGGCTTTGAAACGAAGATGAGCACTGCAGCCCTAGAGTCGGATTCAACTGGCTTTCAAGCAAGGGAACCTTTACCAAAATCCTAGCCAAAAAAATCAGCAATCTGTAGAGTAACTTCTGGTGACTTATCAGCTAGGAGAAACCTAATTACATTATCAGAATTGATCCTGAACAGTACAGGCTTAATCAGAAGTAGCTGAAAATGTGAGCAGAGGGGGCAGCGTAGCAGAATATGGTCTAAAGTGTCGGGTTCTCTGAATGAGCAATTACAAATTCTGTCATATTTCGGAATACCTCTTGTATCTACCTGAGACCCAAGATGAGGGGAAAACATTAAATCTGGCTGGCATAAAGGCTCTGTGTTGCAGTGGCATCAAGGCTCTGTGTTGCAGTGGCATCACCAAATTAGAAAAGTATTGTGCCATGCTGTTTGGTACATATCTGAGGCCAAGGGGGGGGGGGACAAGTGCCCCCGGCACCAGCCTGGATTGTTTGGGCTTCAATGTCCCAGATCCTTCTGCAAATTGTCCAGTATTAAAAAGGTCTCATCTTGATTTTCCAAGATCAGGGTTGCCACTTTCTGGAAAATCAGGGAAATGAAAATTGGTCAGGGAAAGTCAGGGAAATGGGCCTGAAGTTAGGGAAAGTCAGGGAAATTGTGATTGAAATATATTCAAGCAGTGGATTTTTGGCCTGCCACTGCAAGAGCACGATCTGTTCTTGCGGCAACCGGAATAGAGAAGTAGCAGAATACAAGTAAAACGTAATGATGCCCTTCCCCAACCATTTCAGAGAGAACGTTTATATAATTTGTAGTGTACCTTTAAAACAGTAACAAAAATGTTATGTCATTTGTTAGCATTCAGAGCTTGCTTGAAGTTTGTATCTTGGTGTAATTTTTGGTGCAAAACAAATGTTCCTGCAGTTAATGTTGAAAGAAGCTGATATTAAATCTCTTACTCTGACACATATTTTTGCAGTTGAGACTTGTGTCGTTGTAGAGTGGAACATTTCATTAAGCCTCGCATCAATGCGACACGACCTATTCGTTTTTTAAACTTGTGGTTATATTTGAAGGGTGGTCAGGGAAATTGACAAATGTTGGTCAGGGAAAGTCAGGGAAATGAAAAGTAAAATTTTAGTGGCATTCCTGAAGATGTCCAGGTCGCTTCCAATGGAGCATATTTTAGAAATTATAGCCTGTGCCCATTTGGATAGTCAAGTTTGCAGTAAGGCTATTCTGAGGGGCACTAAAATGGATGTGAAGCCAATATTTAATAGTGGTGATCCATGCCTGCGAGTCTAGAAGGTGAAGGCCCAGTTCAGCACAGAGAGAATAAAAGGTAACAGCGTTAGGCCATCCAAGAATGCGTCGTAAGAAAATTGCATACATTCGGTCAATCTCCTTTTATCCTCACAGCTACCCTGCGAGGTAGGGTTATGGTGCTTTGCTTGAGGACAGCTAGCTAGGTCTGTGGATTGGTGGAAGTCTGTGCCTGGGATCTGGGAGGGGCCGTGACTCAGTGGAAGAGCCACTGCTTTGCATGCAGAAGGCTCCCGGTTCAATCCACGGCATCTCTAGTTAAAAAAGTATCAGGCAGGAGGTGACGTGAAAGACCTCAGCCTGAGACTCTGGAGAGAGAGGCTGCCTGTCAAAGTAGACATTACTGAAATCGATGGACCCAAAGTCTAATTCAGTACAAGGCAGCTTCATGCGTGTTTATGTGTGGCCAGTCCTTGTAGAACTCCCAGCTCCTTGTTTGACACTGTAACTACTACACCACAGGGCTGCGATCATACGAACAATTAGACCCGACATAGGTGCAAATGCTGGGTGGATTTAAAGGGCGCGATCAGACAACAACATCTGGGAAGCACCCCGCAGCCCTTGGCAACCTGTTCTCCACCGCAGAAGCGGAGTTAAAAGACACCAGGGGAAACCCGGTAGTAAACGGGTTGCGATGGGCCACGGACGGACTTTCCCATGTCTGATCACTTCAGTGCGCTCTCATGCCATGTTTCCTTCTTTCCATTCTGAACCTACTGCCCATCAGTTTCGTTGAATGCCTTCAAATTGTAGTCTTTCGGGAGAGGGAGAAAAAGTTCTCTTTGTCAGCTCTCTCCACTCCATGCATAATTTTATAAATCAGACAGTGACCGGCCCAAGATCACTCTGAAAGATTCATGGTAGAGTGGGGATTTGAACCTGGATCTCCTGAGCCCTAGCCTTGCACTCTAACCACTACAGCACACTGGAGAGACAGACAGCATCCACTGAGCAAAGGAGAAAGAAAGCCTTACCCAGGAAGTCAATGTTCCCATCATTCTCCATCATGGCTTTTTCGTGCTGCTTTGGAGGGCTCTTCTCCACCTCAGCGAAAGGCACACCCGCCTACTCAAAAGACTGCAGGCCCTGAAAGAAGAAGCAAGAAAATTAAACTGTTTGAAGAGAATATCAAGGAGAACGGGGGAAATCATGGACCATCTGAAGGGGTAGGATTAGGCACGGGAATCTGAATTTCCCTTCCATTCCTCGGGGGACAACACTGGAAGACTTCACAGTTTCCCTGAGTCATCAAAATGACAAGCTTTGAGTCCCGTAGCACCTTAAAGACCAAGGCAGCTAGTCCTGTTAGTCTGTCTGTAGCAGCAGAAAAGAGCAAAGGTCCAGTAGCAGCTTAAAGACTTTGCGGCGGGGTCGGAGATTTTTTGTGTCACGGCTCACTTCTTCAGATAACAGCTAGAATGCGGGTCCACCTTCTATCTTAAAGTGTGGAGTGATCTCATATGGAAGGACAGATGAACTCACATTCTAGCTGTTATCTGAAGAAGTGAGCCGTGATTCATGAAAGCTCCTCCCCTGCCATAAATGTTAGCCTTTCAGGTGCTGCCGGACTCTTGCTCTTTTCGACTCAAAGGCCAACAAGATTTCTAGGGTAGATGCTCTTGAGAATCAAAACCCTCTTCCTCAGACACCTTGAAGGGCTTAGGGATCTCCATTCCTACCTGTGTTGGCCAAAGGCAGCTTTGCCTCTCCAAAGATCATACCTCATCTCGGTGGTCTCTTGAGGTGCATAAAGGACCTGATCCCTGCTCTTCTCCTGCCTGCCAACACTGTCACCCACACGAAACTATGAAACTGACAGAGAATGATAAATCTGCATTACCTGGCTGTCATTTGTTAATGTTCATTGTTCATGGAGAGGTCAAAAATTTCCTTGAGACCTTCACAGCAGTTCAGGCATAAGCAATCCTGACCTGGGTAGGTGTCTGCCGTTGGATTCTTCTGCTCGATGGTCCCGAACTGTGGATTCTGGCAGGTTTTTGACAGGTCCTTTTCTGACTCAGCAAACGTCTCCATGGATATTCCACGGACCTGAAACACCACGCAGGGGACAGAGAGAGGAGTCGGTTTGGGGTAGTGGTTAGGAGCGTGGACTCTAATCTGGGAGAAGACAAAAGTGTGTGAGCCAGAGGCTAAAAAACTGCAAGCGAGCTCACACTAACTCAGCTTAGAGGAAACACTGTTTTGCAATACTTCTATATACAATTTTCAAGCTCTTTTTCTTTCTAAATTTATCTCCTGCTAACTGCGCTCACTAGGAGCTGCGGTGGCTCAAGTGGTTAAGACGCTGAACTGCAGGCTGTGGAAGGTCAGTAGTTCAGCAGTTCGAGACCCAAGAGTGCCGCATGACGGAGTGAGCTCCCGTCTCTAGTTCCAGCTCCTGCCAACCTAGCAGTTCGAAAGCAAGAAATTGCAAGTAGTTCTCTAGTTCCAGCTCCTGCCAACCTAGCAGTTCGAAAGCAAGAAATTGCAAGTAGATAAATAGGTACCACTTTGGTGGGAAGATAACAGCGTTCCGTGCGCCTTGGTGTCTAGTCATGCCGGCCACATGACCACGGAAACGTCTTTGGACAGTGCTGGCTCTTCGGCTTTGAAATGGAGATGAGCACCGCAACCCTAGAGTCGGATTCGACTGGCTTTCAAGCAAGGGAACCTTTACCTTTAACTGCGCTCACATCGTTGCAGCAAACATGAACTTGAGCAGGCTCCGGAGAACAGCGGAGGACAGGAGGGCCTGGTGCAGTGTTCCCTCTAAGATGAGTTAGTGTGAGCTAGCTCACAGTTCTTTAGCCTCTGGCTCACACATTTTTGTGTCAGCTCAGGAAGGGAGGGCTCCAGAGCAAACTGATTGATGCAGCAGCCAAATCGCTCGCTCGCAACTTTAATGCCAGTAGCTCACAAAGTAGAGGTTTTGCTCACAGCTTCGAGGGATCATTGGCCTGGTGTGATGTGGTCCATGGGGTCGTGAAGCGTGGGACTTGACTGTGCAACTGAATAACATACAGCTGCCCTCGATATTTTGCGCTGGTGTGGAAATCAGCATGCTCAGAGCTCTTCAGGCCATGGGAAGGGGGAAATCTAGGGAGCTGGTGCAGTGTAGTGTGGTTACAGTTTCCACCTCTCTGCCTCACAGGGCTGTTGTGAGAATAAAATGGAAGAAGAAGAGATTGGATTTATACCCTGCCCTTCACTACCCAAAGGTGTCTCAGAGCGGCTTACAAACTCCCTTCCCTTCCCCTCCCCGCAACAGACACCCTGTGAGGTAGGTGGGGCTGAGAGAGCTCTTGACAGAAACTGCTCTTTTTTCAAGAACAGCTCTTATCAGAACTACGGCTTGCCCAAGGTCATCCAGCCAGGTGCAAGCGGAGGAGTGGGGAATCAAGCCCTGTAAATCTCCCAGATGAGAATCTGCGCACTTCACCACTACACCAAACTGACTCTCAGAGGAGGGCAGAAGGATGTAAACGGCTTTGGGTCCCCAAGTATAAACTGAACTAAATAAATAATGATATCATAAAGAAATGCAGAAATCATAAAGAGCTGCGGTGGCTCAAGTGGTTAAGATGCTGAACTGCAGGCTGTGGAAGGTCAGTCGTTCAGCAGTTCGAGACCCGGGTGCCGCATGACGTGGCTCTTCGGCTTTGAAACGGAGATGAGCACCGCAACCCTAGAGTCGGATTCGACTGGCTTTCGAGCAAGGGAACCTTTACCTTTTACCTAAAGAAATGCAAAGTGTTTTTTTTTCCTCCTCGGTGTGCACAGAGCCCTACCAAGTGAGTAGCCCCGCTTTGCTGTCCCACTGAGAGCCACGCGGTCACCCACCATTTAAGAGCGATCCTGACCCCTTGCTCACGTTCCGGGTTCCTTGGATCGATCTGGATGAAGTCCTTCTCACCTCTCCCGGAGTCTAGCGGTTTGCCTGGGTCGGGGTGGGGGGGAAGGAACCCTTCGGCCAGGGCGCCCCCTCCTAGGAACTGGGTTCTGCCGCCGTCTCTCTCTCTCTGCGCTACCAAGGCAGAAGGGATCACAAGAGCTGGGATCTAGTATTTTGCATGCCTCTGCAGCCCCGGCCGCTGGCTGCAGAGTTCTATTTGCAGAACGAAATGTGAAGCGGGAGGAGGCGGCGGCGGCGCGGGGTCGAGACAAGAAGACGGCAAAGTGTCAGCCGTCTCCCCCCAGAGCGGGGCGGAGCAGGAAGTGGAATCGCCAGGTCATCTCTCTCTCTCTCTCTGAATTCCTCTCTAGGAAGTCTTTTCTGTCGCTTTTAACCCATTGAGAGCCTCTGCCAAAAAAAAAAAAGGAAAAAAGATGATGTTGCGCTGCAGTGAAATCTGGCTGGGGATTTGAACCGGGTGGGGGGGGTTGTTTGTCTTTCACGAGTACTGCACATCTTCTACTCAGATGCATCCCTCCCTCCTGGAGTTGGCTTCTGTAGCCTGGTCGTTCGCAGAAAGGCTGGGCGGGTTCGCGGCTAAGAGAAGAAGAAGAAGAAGAGATTGGATTTATACCCCGCCCTTCACTTGGTGTCTCAGAGCTGCTTACAAACTTTTCCCTTCCCCTCCCCACAACAGACACCCTGTGAGGTAGGTGGGGCCGAGAGAACTCTTTCCAGAACTGCTCTTTCAGGAACAGCTGTGCCAGAGCTTGTGACTGACCCAAGGTCACACCAGCAGGTGCAAGTGGAGGAATGGGGAATCAAACCCGGTTCTCCCAGATTAAAGTCCATGCACTTAACCACTACACCAAACTGGCTCTCTAGCGGTGCTTCTGTTTTGAATGCAGAACGTCCCAGGTCCAGTCGCCGACATCTCTAGTTTTTTAAAAAGGCAAGTTCTCTCTGAAACCTACTTCACAAGGTCGTTGCTCTCTCTCTCTCTGTCTCTCACTCAGCCCGACCTACCTTGCACGGTTGTTGTGAGGATTACTGGTTTACTGTATCATGGCTAGAACAAAGTTGGAGTCCAGTTGGCAACCTTTCAGAGCAACCATGTTCTTATCCAAGGTGTAAGCACGCTTCGTCAGATACAATGAAATGGAAATGCGTGCCCACGGAAAGCTTACACCTTGAATAGAACTTGGTTGCTCTGAAAGGTGCCACCGGGCTCCAACTTTGTTCTGCGGCTTGAGACCAACCCACATAAACCGCCTTTCTTGCTGGTGCTCCTGTAGTAGCTCAGGCTCCGGAGGCTGTACTCAGTGGCAGATTAACCATGAAGCAGACCAAGCATGTGTTTAGGGCACCAGGGCCAAAGGGGGCACCACAAAGTTGGGGAAAAGGTGAAGAAAAAAAGGAATGAAGATTTGTAAAAAAAAAATGAGAAAACTAGTACAAATTGATCATGGTGCACCCTAGGGTTATCTTCTATTTTTTGTTGTCAAGGTGCAGTGTCATAAAGGTAAAGGTTCCCTTGCTTGAAGGCCAGTCAAATCCGACTCTAGGATTGCAGTGCTCATCTCCGTTTCAAAGCTGAAGAGCCAGTGTGTCCGAAGACGTTTCCATGGTCATGTGCCGGCATGACTAAACACCAAGGCGCACAGAACGCTGTTACCTTCCCACAAAGTGGTACCTATTTATCTACTTGCAATTTCTGCTTTCGAACGCTAGGTTGGCAGGAGCTGGAACTAGAGACGGAGCTCACCCCGTCATGCGCACTCACGGGTCTTGAACTGCTGACCTTCACAGCCTGCAGTTCAGTAGGCTCGTTAAAGTAAAATGCATGTGTTTAAAAGTAAAATGATGGAGCCAGATTCAGTTGTCATGACAGCCATTTCAATGACCCTCTCTGCCCCTTTTTAATTTCAGCCCCAAGTAAACGGCATGGCTTCAGTTTGTACAGTATATTGTGTTATCATATGAATACATTCTTGTCTATTGCCGCAACCTGCATTGTATATCTGGTCAGACAGGTCAACAACTAAAATGGACGGGGTCAGTGTGGAAAGGAGGGGGGGCACCAAGATTGGTCAGTGCTTAAGGCACTAGGTGAGCCTTAATCTGCCCCTGGGTACTGCTGGCCTGTAAGAAGCTTTTCTCCAAATTAAAAATCACTCACCCTCCACAAACCTCCATGGGAACCCTTGGGAATCAAACTGGTTCGGCAGTTCAGCAAATCTTGCCTGCTGTGACAGGTACCTTGGTAAGCGTCATCCAAATTTCTCCTTTACATGTGTGTGCAGACACACACTCACACCCGAGCTGGTAGCAGAGATTTTTTAGTAGAGGGACAGATTTTTTGTTAAGGGTGGAATTTAGCATGGCAGAGAGCAGCCCATTATGCGTCTGTACAGAACTGCCCTGGTTATACTTCTACATCATTAAGTCGGTCAAGTGGTATATCACACAAAAATATGTCAGGCTTATTCTTTAATTTATTTAAATTTTTTATTATAGTTTGCCTTTCTCAGGTGGACTCAAGGCAAGGCTGCACAGAGGGAGTCAGCTGAAGGGGATACTCAGTAGACAACGCAGTCGGTTGCAGAATGGAGCCAGAAATCTAAAAACAGAGCAGAATAACCTGACACAAGAAGAGATGCGACAGGAAGGCCCATTTTCAGGGTAGCATCTTCAGAAGGCCCTCCTTGGGAGAGCGAAGCTGCCCTAGCAGATCACAGAGGGAGGGGCTGTCCCGCAGATAGGAGGGACCCAGCCTGGGAAGGGCTTTGTATGTGACAGCTAGTCCTTAAACTGAACCTGGTAACTGATGGGCAACTGTGGAGAATGCATTGTCTCCTGGGAGGCTGGCAATGAAAAAGATCTCCACTTTGCGTCTTGACCATTTTCTTCTTTGAGTGGAAAACTGGTAGGAGGGGGGAGGAAATTAGCCCATGGCTTTCCAGAATCACTTCGGCTACCTCTTTAGGGCAGTGGGAGTCACAGAGGCAAGGCCTCAGATCTTGGAAGAGAAGCTGGGAGTCCTGTCCCTCACAGCGGGTGATTCCTTTAAAAAGACAGGTGATGGTAGCAGCTACTCGAGAAAGAAAGGCCCCTCCAGGGAGGTGGGAACCCCTAGGAGGACAGGGCAGAACAGGCCTGCAGGCCAGAGTGACCAAGTTCTGCCACAGCAACCAATGGAATGAGGGTACATTGGGAGTCATATGCAATCTCTTTTTAGCTCCCAGTAAAAGCATTGGGAGCTGCGGTGGCTCAAGTGGTTAAGACACTGAACTGCAGGCTGTGGAAGGTCAGTAGTTCAGCAGTTCGAGACCCGGGTGCCGCAAGACGGAGTGAGCTCCCGTCTCTAGTTCCAACTCCTGCCAACCTAGCAGTTCGAAAGCAAGAAATTGCAAGTAGATAAATAGGTACCACTTCGGTGGGAAGGTAACAGCGTTCCGTGCACCTTGGTGTTTAGTCATGCCGGCCACATGACCACGGAAACGTCTTCGGACAGCGCTGGCTCTTCGGCTTTGAAACGGAGATGAGCGCCACAACCCTAGAGTCGGATTCGACTGGCTTTCGAGCAAGGGAACCTTTACCTCTACCTAAAAGCATTGATGAGGCATTCTGCACCAACTGCAGTCTCCAAGTTGATTTTGAGGGGGAGACCTACGTAGAGTGCATTGCAGTAGTCTAGCCTCGAAGTTACCATGGTGTTGATCCAGGTGGCCAGATAGGCCCGGTGCAGGTAGGGGGCCACCTTGCAGGATAGACCGAGTTAGAAGAAAGTGTTTTTCTGCAGTGGCATTAACTTCTCCAGCAACTACGCTGCATCCAGTAAAAACCCGAAGCTCTTGAACTCCATCAAAAGTGGAAAGTACAATACTGGTCTTCAGGCCTTCCCAACTAACATTGTGCCTGGGTGAAGCTTTCTTTTGTTCGCTTTCAGCCTTTGGACCACAAAAGTCTGGCTCTGTCCCTTTGTGAGAGGCTTAATGGGATGCTATCTACCAGGGGGTGTGATTTATGTCCATTCTATGAAATGCGTTTTCTGCTCATTTCCACACACCAAGTCTCTACAAAAGGGACAGGACATTTTTCTCCAGGCCAGCTGACAAACATAATGGTATCTGTGGAGGTCAGTCTTGTGTACTCTGACCGGTAGCCGCTCTGCGTGGTCTCTGCAAGAGCTGGGGACTGAATCTGGGACCTTCTGCACGCTGGACAGATGCTGAGCTGCTGAGCCCTGCCCCACCCAATTCAGGCATGGGTACATACATTTTCCAGCTCACATGACTAGGTTTATGTGGTGGGGGTGGAAAGTTCTGTCAGGTCATGGCTGACTCATGGTGACTCCAAATTTACTGAGTTGTTCGGTTGGGGGACACTACACAGTTTGGTGTAGAAGAAGAAGAGATTGGATTTATACCCTGCCCTTCACTACCCAAAGGAGTCCCAGAGCGGCTTCCAATCTCCTTCGCCTTCCCCTCCCCACAACAGACACCCTGTGAGGTAGGTGGGGCTGAGAGAGCTCTGACAGAAACTGCTCTTTTTCAAGAACAGCTGTGCCAGAGCTTGTGACTGAACCAAGGCCACATCAGCAGGTGCAAGTGGAGGAGTGGGGAATCAAACCCAGTTCTCCCGGATTAGAGTCCGCACACTTAACCACTACACCAAACCACCAAAGTGGTTAAGTGCGCGGACTCTAATCTGGGAGAACCGGGTTTGATTCCCCACTCCTCCACTTGCACCTGCTGGATGACCTTGGGCAAGCCATAGTTCTGGCACAGCTGTTCTTGAAAAAGAGCAGTTTCTGTCAGAGCTCCCTCAGCCCCACCTACCTCGCAGGGTGTCTGTTGTGGGGAGGGGAAGGGAAAGGAGTTTGTAAGCCACTCTGAGACTCCTTTGGGTAGTGAAGGGCGGAGTATAAATCCAATCTCTTTCTTCTTTCAACCCAAATAAATCCTATAGTCAGAACTCTTCAAGGTGATGACACCCAAGAAAGCTCACAGCAGGCTGGACTGGGGAGAGATTAGGGTTGTCTAATGCCTCTCTAGAACTGCTTGTCAGATAAAAATGTTCGTGAATTAAGGATGCCAGCTGGTGACTCCATGTTTATACCAGTAGCAGAGAGGCTGGGGGTATCTGTTACCCTCAACTTGTCTATTTCCTCACAGGATTTGGGAAGAGAAAGTGGTTTTGCCAGTTTTGTTGATGTCAGAAAGCATTAGATTGGCAGATAACCTGAAGTAGCGAGTTTCACAGAGGAGGGCAACCACTAAAAAGGCCCCCCTTTGTGTAAGTACTTTCTGAGCCTTTCTGAACTTCCAGCACTGGGGGGCGTCTGAAGAAGACCCTCATCAGGACCAGCTGTAGGAATGTTTTACCCTCGTATGGACTCTCTGAAGACTGAAAACAGGATCTCTGCCTCAAGCTCTTGCCACACAATGAACATTTATGAGGTTCCTCCCCGTGTGGACTCCTCCAGGCTAAAGGAGACATCAGCTGATCTTGAATGTCCTTCAACTAGCAGAGCCCATCCTTGCTTTCTTCCCTGAGAGATCTATTGGGGGGGGGGGTGGTGTGTTTATTTAATATGTGCATGTGTGTATGTGTGCACCTGGAAGTCATGGCGACCTCTGTTAACTGACCTACTACTTGGGGACCTGGAGGATACTCAGAGAGGTGGCTGAATAAAGCCTGCCCCCGCCCTCCTGCCTCTGGTATTTCAAGGAGGTCTCCCATCCAAGTACTTGCCAGCTACTTACCCTGCTTAGCTTCCGAGATCTGACATGATTGTTCTTGCCTGGGCTATCCAGATCAGGGTGCTGTGAGATCTATTTGAGGGCTTCAAACATGGCTAAAGCTCCCGTTGTATAAAGTAAACAAGTTCCATAAGAACATAAGAGAAGCCAATGTTGAATCAGGCCAATGGCCCATCTAGTCCAACACTCTGTCACACAGCGGCCAAAATATACCAGGTGCCATCAGGAGGTCCAGCAGTGGGGCCAGGGCACCAGAAGCCCTCCCACTGCTGCCCCCCCCAGCACCAAGAATAGAGTGCATCACCTGCCCCAGACTGAGAGTTCCCATCTATACCCTGTGGCTAATAGCCACTGATGGACTTCTGCTCCATATGTTTATCTAATTCCCTCTTGAAACTGTCCATGCTTGTAGCTGCCACCATCTCCGGTGGCAGTGAATTCCATATGTTAATCACTCTTTAGGTGAAGAAGTACTTCCTTTTATCTGTTCTAACCCGACTGCTCAGCAATTTCATGGCATGCCCACGAGTTCTTGTATTGTGAGAAAGGGAGAAAAGTACTTCTTTCTCAACCTGCTCAATCCCATTCATAATCTTATAAACCTCGATCATGTCACCCCTCAGCCGTCATTTCTCCAAGCTGAAGAGCCCCAAGCATTTTAACCTTTCTTCATAGGGAAGGTGTTCCAACCCTTTTATCATTCTAGTTGCCCTTCTCTGCACTTTTTCCAATGCTATAATATCCTTTTTGAGATGTGGTGACCAGAACTGTACACAGTATTCCAAATGAGGTTGCACCAATGATTTATACAGGGGCAGTATGATACTGGCTGATTTGTTTCAATTCCCTTCCTAATAATCCCCAGCATAGCACTGGCCTTCTTTATTGCAGCTACACACTGTCTAGACATTTTCACTGAGTTATCTACTACGACTCCAAGATCTCTCTCTTGGTCCATCTCTGCCAGTTCAAACCCCATCAACGTGTATTTATATTTAGGATTTTTGGCTCCAATGTGCATCACTTTGCACTTGGCCACAGTCCTTCCACAGTCTAAGCATTTCGAACATTTCTTCCTGGTTAGGGTAAGATTTCTGTGTAGATTCAAGCTTTTCAGAAGAGCGTATATCATCTCAGTACTTTATATGGCCTGCGGTTGTCTGGTAGGTGCAAAATAAGAGAGCTAATTCAATGGGCTAAGCAGTTACATGGTTTCTCCTTATGTGGGTTCTTAGATGCTGTGACGGACTGTGCTTAACAACAGGTTTCCTAGTGCAGCAATTCCAGAGGGCTGAGAGGTGAAAAGTTAACTTTTCACTTGAATGGAGAGCTTGAATGGCAGGCTGCTCCCTCCCCCCCACCTTAGCCAGCACCAGCTGAGGAGAACTATACGGTTAGCCGAGTGCTGAAGGCAGTGTCCTTCTGGAGTCATTTGGTCAGTTGGAATCATTCTGAAGGCAGACAGGCAGACAGTCGGCGTCTGACAGAGTCAGTTGGAGTCAGTGAGTCTGACAGAGTCAGTCAGACAGGTTCACATTTGGAGTGAAGGGAAACAACTCCTTGCCTTAACTGTTTTCTATCAGTTCTGAGGAAGAATTCAGTATAAGAACTTAAGAGTCTAAGAGTCAGCCTAAACTGAAGTCCGCTTTACACAGACACCAGAACTGGGATTGAGATTTTGCGAGGGTAACAGGGTAGTGTGCTAAAACAACCATCCAGGCCAAAAGAAAAGGGCTATATCTTCTGAGGAGGAGGAGAAGAATTCCTGCCCAGTTACACAGGGGGTTTAGCTCTGAGGAGAACCCTGGTCTGTTCTGAAGGGGACCAATTTTAGACACCTCGGGATACTGAAATAAACTGTGGTTTTCAAAAGGGAGAAAGTTAGGTACACAAATAAAGAGACAGTCTGCAGGAAACTGGAATACTCATAGGAAGCTCTATGAAGAAACGTTATGACTGATGAATTTATATTTTCCCATCACCCCCTTTACCCTTCTGTATCCCACCTTTTTTCTGAGAAAATAATAAAAAAGAAAAAAGAAAATTATGAGTGTAGCTAAAATTCTCAGTCAAATGCCTCTCACTGTTAAGATCCAAGAATATATGAAAATTAGCTTCAGCAACACTATTTTGACTGTTTAAAAAGTATAATCTGTATTAACAATAATTTTTACCTCAGTATTTCCAACCTCTGACTACACATACTCAATCCCTGCCTGTTAAATAAAATTGTTATTTCTGTTTGAACGTTAAATCTTCTCAAGTGCCATTTGAAAGGGAAAAACAAGCGGGCTCTTGCTCATCCCATCAAGTTCTTGTGCTGGGCTAAAAGCCAAATTAGATAATGACAGGATGGGATGGATAGACTTTTAAGGCAATAACTAAATCCACACTATTTGGGTCTGCTCAGTCACAGTTAGGAACAAACTTTTGGCAGGAAAATCTGTCTCATAGTGGGGACGTGTCATAGATGATGGAGAATATTTCCATGCTGAATGAAACTCCATACTCTGAGCATTCAAAAGCTGTTTCCTCTTTGTGGGTTCTCTAATGCCACTGAAGACTGCTACTGTTACTCAATCTCTTTCCACACTCGGAGCACTCAAAATATGTCAATTCTTAGGTCCTGTTGAAGATGGAAACTCAAACGGAATCTCTTTCCACACACTGAGAATTCAAAGGGTTTCTCCCCCTGTGTTGGTTGTCAGATGCTGTATAAGATTGCCACTCAACCTGAATCTCTTTCCACACACTGAGCATTTAAAAAGTTTTTCCCTGTGTGGGTTCTTGGATGCAGTTGAAGACTATAACTGTTACTGAGTCTCTTTCCACACTCTGAGCATTCAAAAGGTTTCTCCTCTGTGTTGGTTGTCAGATGCTTTTGAAGATAGCCACTCAACCCGAATCTCTTTCCACACTCTGAACATTCATGTTTCTCCCCATGTGGGTTCTTTGGTGCAGTTGAAGATTGCCACTTTGACTGAATCTCTTTCCACACACTGAGCATTCAAAAGGTCTTTCACCTGTGTGGGTCCTCTGATGCTGTTGAAGATGGCCACTCTGACTGAATCTCTTTCCACACACTGGGCATTCAAAAGGTTTCTCCCCTGTATGGGTTGTCAGGTGCTTCTGAAGATGGCCACTCAACCGGAATCTCTTTCCACACTCTGAGCATTCAAATGGTTTCTCCCCTGTGTGGGTTCTTCGGTGCAGTTGAAGATGGCCATTCTGGCTGAATCTCTTTCCACACTCTGAGCATTCAAACGGTTTCACTCCTGTGTGGGTTCTCTGATGCCGTAGTAGAGTGCCACTCTGACTGAACCTCTTTCCACACTCTGAGCATTCAAAATGTTTCTCCCCTGTGTGGGTTCTTTGGTGCAGTTGAAGAGTGCCACTCAGACTGAAACTCTTTCCACACACTGAACATTCAAAAGGTTTCTCCCCTGTGTGGGTTATCAGATGCTTTTGAAGATCGCCACTCAACCTGAATCTCTTTCCACACTCTGAGCATTCAAAAGGTTTCTCCCCTGTGTGTGTTCTCTGATGCCGTAGAAGAGTGCCACTGTTACTGAAACTCTTTCCACACTCTGAGCATTCAAAGGGTTTCTCTGCTGTGTGGGTTCTCTGATGCTGTTGAAGATTGCCACTCCTACTGAATGTCTTTCCACACTCTGAGCATTCAAAAGGTTTCTCCCCTGTGTGGGTTCTGTGATGCAGCTGAAGATGGCCACTCTGACTAAATCTCTTTCCACACACTGAACATTCAAAAGGTTTTGCCCCTGTGTGCGTTCTCTGATGCTGTTTAAGATTGCCACTCTGACTGAATTTCTTTCCACACTCTGAGCATTCAAAAGGTTTCTCCCCTGTGTGGGTTCTTTGATGCAGTTGAAGAGTACCACTCTGACTGAATCTTTTCCCACACACAGAGCATTCAAAACATTTCTCACCTCTGTGTACTCTTTGATGCACAAGGAGCTGTGATCTACTTCTTAAGTACTTTCTACACTGAATGGATTTATTTGCCTTCATTATCCTATGCTTTGGAAAATGTACATTATGCTTTCTTCCATCTCGCTTCTCAACCATGTGCCTCCCTTTCTTTCTCTTAGGTCTGCCTTGATTCCTGATGTTTTCTTTCAAGTCTTCCTTTTTAACTCTATCTGGCATTTGCTGATGAAGTTCCACAACCTCCTTATTCCTCTGATCATCCTCAGCTGCAATAAACAGAGATCCTGTTAGAACCTGGGAGGGCTGGTAAGGTCCAAAGGCATCTATGTGACTGCAGTAAGAAAAAGGATTGAAGGCTCTTTGGCCTTGTCCAGCATGGCTGATCTTAACCACACCTCTACCTTTCCCCAGAATACCTAGTATTTAAGAATACCTCACCCCCTCAAGAGCCACAGCTGAGCTACTGCAAAGAAGTTTCTGAGCCTCCAGGTTTCAGGACCCCAGAAAGCCTCCCTTCTTTCTTACCCAGCGGGCTGTATGATCGTACCAAACGAAATGTTGGTCAGAAGTGAATCAGAAATCCCCCATGGCCTATTCCTTGCCTCTTCCCTTGATATAACCATGAAGATACTCACTCTCAGCCAGCTCATATGGAAAGGAAATATGCCCTTGGGATCTTCTAGAGGAACTCTCCAGCCTTTCTTTGGATGTAAGGCCGTTGCCTGTCTCTACCGAAGTCTCTCTTATATTTCTGGCTTCTGAGAGAGAGAGAGGGAGGGAGAGGGAGACAGAGAGAGAGAGAGATCATTCTTATATGGGGAAGGAAAGAAACTCAAAGAGTAAAAATACTTCTGGAAGGATGGAACCATGGTCAAGATCAAAGCCCACAATCAGAACCAGTATAAGGGGAATGGATCTGTGAGGCAAAGCACCCTAGTTCCCTCAAGGGTTAACATGATTATTAAGTGGCCTGGTCCAACTTGCAGGAGTCTCCAGTCTCCCTGCAGCTAACATCCTTATCTTTTTCAAGGCCAGAGTCCAGAATGTGGTCACTGGTTAATCGTGAGAACCTGTATCCAGTTGTGTAACCAGGAGGGAGGGGGCATTAGGAGGGTGCTGACAGCCTCCGGAAAACTCCGTCAGGGAGGACCCTTGATTGGGTCCTTAGGACCACCTGACCCTAGAGAGGTAGAAAGCATAACAGGAGTATAGACCAGAGGGAAGCCATGCTAACTTTATGCTCAGGCCATGCTAGTAGGCCTTGACATTTTCTTGCTTCATCAAGATGAATAGTTTTATGTAGAGTAACTCAGGCTACAGCTGGAATACTTATGCTGCAACAAGAGGTACCACCTAATACCAAGTTATTTCATGTATTAGGTAGAACAGTTAGCTTTCCTTGTTTTTATTTATTTTATTTTATTCTATTTGTACCCCGCCCTCCCTACCAAGGCAGAGATTGTGCTGTTTAGTGATGGAGGCTCCCTTTATTCACCAGGCTGAATAGCTCTGCTGAGATTTGTCTGCCTTTTCTCTTTTGAGCCACCTTGAGTTCCTCTTATGGAAGGAAGGTGAGATGTGAATATTTAAGTTAATGGGAGGAATTGCCCTCCATGAATTTTGTCTAATCTCCTTTTAGAGATATCACAGTTAGTAAACACTGAGTGCTGCAAATTAACTCTGTGTTGTGTGAAGAAATGTTTATTCCCCCCCGATCTGAACTCGCTACCCATCAAATTCACAGTGTGCCCCAATTGCACCCAGACACAAAGAGCCCTTACCACAGGAGAGGGCATCTTGGGTATGCTCCCGGGCCTGCACACTCTGCCCTTGCTCCAAGAAAGTTTCTTCCATCTCAGGGAATGTAGCTTCTTTCTTCATGGATGCTGACCGCATCTGAAACAGCAGTGAGGAAGAGCGGTAAGAGATGCAATAGAAAGGAGACCAAGGAACGGATCCTGCCCCAATCGCAGACACTGCACCTTTCCACCCACAGACCTGGTGAGTTTTCTGGAGAGATAAGAAATTCTCCAGTAGAAGAGGTTGCTGGAGGAGGCCGTGAAATCTCCCGTTTGGATGAGTGACACTTGAACAGATGTCTGGCAGGGAACCTTTAGGATAAGGCCAGATATTGTTGCTTGAACTGGACATATCTGGAAGGAATCCCCTCTCCTGTTCTGCCTGCCTCTTCTCCTCTGCCTAACTCAGGAGGAAACCTTCAGCCAGGGCCACCGCCTGGGAACTGGTCTCCAGCCCACGTCGTCTGACCCAGCACTGCATTTCCTGAGGCATTAAATGCCAACAGTGCCCTTCAGTTCTCTACATAGGGCAAACAGGTCAAGCCCTACGCCAGCTCTGACATCAAGAATTACAAGACTGAGAAACCAGTAGGAGAACACTTCAACCTTCCAGAATGTTCAAGTGCGGGACCTCAAAGTAGCTGTTTTATTGCAAAAGAATGTCAGAAACAGAGCAGAACAGGAGATTGCTGGAAGTACAAGTTATTACAACACACAAGGCAATGGAACCCCCAGGGCTTAACAGAGATATCAGGTTCTGATCACAGAAATTCCCTAGTGAAATTCCCTTGTAAAAGAGGCTGCCAAAGGAGACCATTAAATCTCCCATTTGGATGCTTAACACTTGGGACAGACATCTGGTAGGGAACCAGATATCGTCTGCCTGCCTCTTCTCCTCTGCCTGACTCAGGAGGAAACCTTCAGACATGGTCACCACCTGTGCATAATCAGTGAAGGGCAGTTAAGAAACTGAATTTAATAAATAAATAAATATTAATAAATAAGGACACTTGCCAAAGTTGTTCAGTTCTCACATCGGTTGGTAAACTCGTTTCTTATGCAGCATGCTAATTTGTTGCTATTCACATGTCTTACCAATTGCCTTGTCGCACCAGAGAGTTCTTAAGGAACTCAGATGTGAGGTCGTTGATCTACTCACCCATATACGTAACCTATTACTAAATTGAGCTGCTCCACCAGAAGACTGAAGATCAGCGAACGTGACACCAATTTTTTAAAAAGGGATCCAGAGGGGAACCAGAAAACTACAGGCCAGTCAGCTTAATGTCTATTGCAGGCAAATTAGCAGAAACTGTAATCAAAGCTTACAGATAGAATTGTTAGGCACATAGAAGGACAGAGCTCGCTGAGGGAAAATCAGTATGGCTTCTTGCAAAAGGAAGTCCTGCCTCACTAACCTTTTGCAGTTCTTTGAGAACATGAACAAGTATGTAGACAATGGTGGCCTGGTAGACATTATATGCCTGCACTTTCAACAGGCTTTTTGACACGGTACCTCACCAAAAACTCCTGAGTAAACTGAATAAACTTAGCAGAGGTCCATCAGTGGCTATTAGCCACAAGTTATAGATAGGGACTCTGGGGCAAGTGAGGCTCTGTATTCTTGGTGCTTGGGGGGTCAACACTGGGAGGGCTTCTAGTGTCCTGGCCCCACTGGTAGACCTCCTGATGGCACCTGGTATTTTTGGCCACTGTGTGACCCAGAGTGTTGGACTGGATGGGCCATTGGCCTGATCCAATATTGGCTTCTCTTATGTTCTTAGCAGTCATGGGACAAGAGGATTAAAAACTGGTTAAATGACAGGAAGCAAAGAGTAAGAATCAATGGACAGTTCTCACAATGGAGGGACGTAAGCAGTGGGGTGCCACAAGGATCAGTACTGGGACCAGTAGTATTTAATTTATTCATCAGTGATCTAGAATTAGGGGTGAGTAGTGTCGTGGCCAAGTTTGCAGATGACACACCAGATTATTCAGGATGGTGAAAACCAAGGCTGACCGTGAAGAGTTCCAAGAGGACCTCCCAAAAACTTGGTGATTGGGCAACAATGTGGCAAATGAAGTTCAAGTGTTGGTAAGTGTAAGGTGATATACATTGGGACAAATAATCCCAAGTTCAAGTCTAGGCTAATGGGGGTCTTAACTTGCTGAGACTGAGAGGGAAAAGATCTTGGGGTCATAGCGGACAGCTCAATGAAAGTGTCAACCCGGTGTGCTACAGCAGTTAAAAGGCAAACAATACATTAGGGATTATTAGGAAAGGGACTGAAAATAGAGCAGCTAATATCGTAATGCCATGATAAAAGTTTATAAAATTATGCATGGAGTGGAGAGAGTTGACAAAAATAACTTTTCCCCCTCTCCCAAAATACTAGAACTTGGGGGGGGGTCATCTAATGAAGCTGATGGGCAGTGGGTTCAGGACGGTCAAAATTAAAATGATTAAAATGTGCCATTTGCTGCCAGAGGATGTAGTGATGGCCACAGGTATAAACAGCTTTCAAAGGAGATTCAATAGTTTCATGGAAAATAAGTCTATCAGTGGCTACTTGCCAAGGTGACTGAGGGAAACCTCCACTTTCAGAGGCACTAATCCTCTGAATCTCAAAGCCTGGAGGCAACATCGGGGAAACACCTTGGCCTCTATGCCTTGTTGTTGGCCCTCCAGAGGAAACAGTTGGCCACTGTGTGAGAGAGGATGCTGGACTAGATGGACCGCTGGTCTGATCCAGCAGGGCTCTTTTAATGTTCTTATGAAGGCCTCGGCCTCTCTGCCCTGTTGCTGGCCATTGAGAGGAACTGGTTGGTCATTGTGTGAGACAGGAAGGTGGATTTGATGGACCACTGGTCTGACCCAGCAGGGCTCTTCTTATGTTCTTATGCCTTAATCCAATCTTAGCTTTCTTTATTACTCTGTTAGTTATGCATCTTGACTCTCATTAGCCCATCCTGGCATCACCCTTTCCTTATACGTAATGGTTGGTGACTTCTGTTTCAGTGTGTTTGAAGAAGTGTGCGTGTACACAGAATAAAACTGTGTTGGTCTTAAGGGTGCCGCTGGACTCACGCTTTGTTTTTCTGCATCACACCAACATGGCTTCCCACCTGCACTGCGGTCACACACGCTAAATAATCCACTTCCAATCCACTTTCAGTGCCCTTTCCAACTGGATTTTTATTTTATTTATTTTATTTGAAGACAAGAGAGAGGGAGAGAAGAGACTGGATTTATACCCCGCCCTTCACTCGGAGTCTCAAAGCGGCTCACAAACTCCTTTCCCTTTCCCTTCCCACCACAGACACCCTGTGAGGTAGGTGGGGCTGAGAGAGCTCTGACAGAAACTGCTCTTTTTCAAGAGCAGCTCTGCCAGAACTATGGCTTGCCCAAGGTCATCCAGCAGCTGCAAGTGGAGGCGTGGGGAATCAAACTCAGTTCTCCCAGATTAGAGTCCGCGCACTTAACCACTACACTAAACTGGTTTACACAGCCACCGTGCAAAAGATACTATTTCACAACAAGTCTTACTGCTCACTTAGCAGCACACATCAGCAAGGAAAGGATTAGGCTCCATTTTCATCCAGTTTACCAAAATCTATGGCCTTTTTAAAAATGTAAACAAAACATATTTGTTTGATCCGGGGTCAGGAAGCAATTTTTCTCCAAGCCAGTTGGGCTGGAGATCCTGGAGGTTTTTTGCCATCTTCTGGGCATGGAACAGAAGTCACTGGGGGTGGGGGAGGTATTTGTGAATTTCTTGCATTGTGCAGGGGGTTGGGCTAGATGACCCTGGAGGTCCCTTCCAATTCTATGATTCTATAAAAAGCTAGAACCCACCATTTGCAATCCATGCCACCCCCACAGAGCACTGGGGTTCCCACTTGGTTCTCTAGCACATGTGAACAATCCTAGCAGATTTCTTGTGGCAGTAAGTTCTCCTGAGGTAAATCCTACTTTCCCTTATGCTACAACAAATCTGTCACAGCCTTGAAGGTGCCACACTTCTTTCAGATTTGGCTGGGCGCCCCCCCCTTCCCTCAGGAACAGTAACAAAATGGGATCTTTGACTAAAGCTGCTCTCTGGAGACTGTGGCTAAAAATATGCCTCACCTGTGTAACCAGAGGACTCAGAGCCCATACCAATGCAGGGCCCAAGCTCAGAAAATGGCTCACATCAGGCTTCAACTCAGCATGGATCTTTGATGAGAGAGGCCGCCTGTTTGTACCGTTTGTGCCACATTTCGAGCACGTGTTCTGATCCTCCCACATGTGTGTTTCCTTGTGCTGACGGAGCTACCATTTGCCATTGAAGCTTTTCCCACACTCAAGGCACTTGCTTACCTTCTCTACCAGAAGGGCTCGTTGGTATGGGGGCAGGGGGGCATTCTGACTGGAGCACTTGCCACAATCCGAAGCACATTGACGGGGCTTCTCTCCTGCGTGGCTCTTCTGGTGTACGAGGAGGTCAGAATGACAAGGATACGTTCTCCCACACTGCGAGCACTTACACATTTGCTCTGCTGCATGAGTCCTCTGATGCACCGTCAAGGCCGAAGTCCCTCGAAATATTTGCCCGCAATAAGAACAAATGTATGTTTCTTCCGCCATTTGCAGGCTCTCGACTTATGTCAATGTGCTCTGACAGCTGTCTTGCTCCCCCTGTGCTCTCTCACGCCTCAAGGATCTCTCACCCAACTCTAAACTTCCAGCATTTGCCTCCCAAACCAAGGCTAGTTCTGGGTTTTTTCTCCACAAGATCATCCAAACGACTTTCTGTTCCCTGCTGAATTTCAGGGCCCCAGAAAAAAATCCCTTCAGATCCTTCTAGAAGTTGATCACCAACAGCCACTTGCTCAGCTTTCTTCTGCAAACAATCCTCCTCATAGTCCAGCACTCGGATATGAAATCCTGGGGAAAAATTAGGACATCATGAGCAACGTTCCCCCCTCACAGCCATGATTACCCCTCATCTCTTCTAATTCAGTACTGAGCCAGGGTGCGCTGCAGTGGCTCGGAGTGTCAGGCCTTGACCAGGGAGGGTAGAAGCGCATCTCTATGCAAAGTCATTCCCATCTTAAACCCGTGGATTTCTATTTATGTAGACTGGAATATCGCCACACAGGATGCCACTGTGAGGCAGAATTCAGATGTCACAATAAAGCAAGACTTGTTTAAGCCACAGTTTATGCAACACACTCTATTTAGCCTACCAGATATAAGGTAAAAGTTTCCCTTGCTCGAAAGCCAGTCGAATCCGACTCTAGGATTGCGGTGCTCATCTCCGTTTCAAAGCCGAAGAACTATCACTGTCCAAAGACGTTTCCGTGGTCATGTGGCCGGCACGACTAAACACCAAGGCGCATGGAACGCTGTTACCTTCCCACCGAAGTGGTACCTATTTATCTACTTGCAATTTCTTGCTTTTGAACTGCTAGGTTGGCAGGAGCTGGAACTAGAGATGGGAGCTCACTCCGTCATGCGGCACCCGGGTCTCGAACTGCTGAACTTTCACAGCCTGCAGTTCAGCGTCTTAACCCCTTGAGCTACCGCAGCTCCACCAGATATAAGTAATAAGACCCAAATTTGCACATAAACCCTGGTTTGTCTGCTTCCTGCCACTTCTCCCATCTACCCCCAGGATGCCAGCTACAAGCCTGGTTTGAAATCCTGTTTTGGCACACACCAACAAACCGCGATGTGTTGGGTCGTCTACATTCAGATGTTAGGGAAACACAACACACAGCCCAGAGATTTTCAAATAAAAAGCAATAAAGTTGGACCAACTCAGGGAAATTCACGTTACCAAGGTTACACCAGGTTCCTCAGAGCATGTGCAGAGTTCCTTGATGTACCAAGATGTTGGAAGAGTCCTTATATCTAATGAAAACCCAACCTCCTGTGGGTTCCACTGTAGATTTCCACTGAAGGCAATGGAAAATCCCAAATGTCCAAGTATTTATGGTCAATGGAATCTAATCTAAGCCAGCCTCCTCTCTAACAGTGACAAGCTAAAAGTTTGTTTTCAATTGGGAAGGGGTAGTGTTCTTCAAGGCTACGTTTCACAGCTGGTATATGGCAGGGGATTAAAAATTAAGAACTACAGACACCAGACTGGTGGTGTTCATCCTGCTGGATCTCCCTGAGGTTTGCCAACCTCCCGGTGGGGCCTAGAGATCTCTCAGAACTAAAATTTATTGTCACATTACAGAGATCAGTTCCTATATTAAAAACAGCTGCTTTAGAGGGCAGTCTCTGTGATATTGCACCTCACTGAAGACCCTTACCCTCCTCAGAAATTTCCCTACTCAAATTCTATCCCACCCATCTTCTAAGAGCTCCACACAGGGTACCCGCCCCTCATTTCAACCAACCAACCCTCCTGCGAGGTAGACTAGTCGGGAGAGGGAACGCTTGGCCCAATAAGAGTAAAATTTGAACTCAGACCTTCCTTCAAGCAGTTGTCAGACCTTAACTATTCCCCGCCCCGGTCTTCCTCAGGGCGCTTCTGAAGACCCCCTCCCTCTACTAGGGTTGCCAACTCCAGGTTGGGGAAACTCCTGGAAATTTGGGAGGGTGGCGCCTGGGAAAGGAGTTTGGGGAAGGGGACGTGGTCAATAGGGCTATGATGCCACAGAGTCTACCCTCTGAAGTCGCCCTTTTCGACAGGGGGACTGATCTCTGTAGTCTGGACCATCCTTATTCGAGAAGATCTCCAGGCC
Source organism: Gekko gecko (assembly GCA_029375565.1). Taxonomy (NCBI): domain Eukaryota; kingdom Metazoa; phylum Chordata; class Lepidosauria; order Squamata; family Gekkonidae; genus Gekko; species Gekko gecko. Next base: position 9,353,871 of record JAPDNY010000002.1, read on the forward strand.
TTACCTAGAGGTTGATAATCCTATCCCGACCGCAGCACGAATCCCGCGGCAGCCCCCCAATCCCTCGCCCGTTGCCTTTCCCAGCCCGTCTTCAGCCGAGGCTCTGCCCAGGAGCGCAACCCGAACGATCCCCAAATGCAAGGAAGCGCCAGCAAAAGGGAGCCAAACCGAAATGCTGCTCTCCCCCCTCCCCGCCCAACCTAGGCCGGGCTTCCCTTGGCCACTCCAGCAAAGGAGGCGGGATGCAAAACCTCTTCCCCCTCCCTTACTTGCGGGAGGTCGGTTCAGGCGACAGCGAGAGGGGCCAGCGATGATGCGCATCACGGAACGAACCCCCCGCCATAGATTCGGTTGCAGGAGGGCGGACACGTGTACGGAAAAAACAATGCGATTGGCTGCGCTCGCCGACCCGTGATCCGGGCGAGACTTCCGTGGAAGGGGGGGGCTTCCTTGGGAGGAAGCAAAATAAGCGCGCAGCGTCCTAGAGGGGTGGGGGGATTCCTGCGATCTTGTGGCTGTTGTCTGCTTGCCGGGAAGGTTCCCAGTCTCTTGGCGCGTTGCAGACTATGCAAAACTGATTCAGATTGAAGGGGTGGCCGTGTTGGTCTGAAGCGGCAGAACAAAATGAGTTGGGGGGGGGCACCTTTCAAACCGGCAAAGCTTAATTCTGGCCCCGGGTACAAGCCTTCGTGTGAATGCACACCAAAGCTTATACCCAGAGTTATGGAAAACTTGTTCCCTCCGGCCCTGAGCAATCTGGGAGATGCCTGAAGCCCCACTGGGAGGCGGACAATCCTCTGTGAGACACGCCCCCCCCTCTTCCGGCACTGCAACCCTTTTCTTGGCTGCTTTGGCAGCTCCCTCCCTTGCACAAATCCCCCTTCCCAGCCCCAGCAAAGAACACGCTGCTGGTTCAGACGCATCTCCCCTTCCACACCTTGGAAGGAAGGTGCCTGATACAGAATCAGACCACTGGTCCATCAAGGACCATCCTGAGCCAGTTTGGTGCTGAGAGCCAGCTTGGTGTAGTGGTGCAGTGTGTGGACTCTAACCTGGGAGAACCGGGTTTGATTTCCCCACTCCTCCGCCTGCAGCTGCTTTCCCATAGTGATTGTCTTTCCCATACTGATTGCCTTAAAGCGGTGTTTTTGCTTGTATGATTCCCTGGGTGCGTTCAGACGCGCCGTTTGAGCCGTTTTCAGCACGGCTCAGAAACGGCTTTTCCCTGCGTGTTCACACACCCAACATCTGCCCACCGTCCCCAGCCGTTGCTTTCTGGAGCAAACCCCCTTTGAAACGGAGTATTTTGGCACCACTTACCCAAGCGGTGTTTTCCATGATTCTCCGTTTCAAGCCGCACTTTTCCCTGTCTGATCGCTCCATCCAGCCACTTCCGGGTGCTTCAACCCCCCCTCCCCTCTGGGAAGCTGCCTCCAGCTTCCGGTTTTAGTCCTCCATTTTTTTTTTCCCCTTACCGGTGTGCGCTTGAGCGGAGCTCCGCACTTAGGTTAAAAAAAGAAAAGGTTCACTGGTGCCTAGTTTAGGCATTTAGAGGAGTCCGGGATCTCGGGGAGGCCATTTTAAAAAGGACTCTTCCTTTAAACTTTAAAGGGACCTGTTGAGCTCACTCTTCTGCGCACCGGCCAAACTTCCTGTTCGGGAGAGGGCTGCCTGTGCGCATGCTCAAAGGAGAGGGGGAAACCCCTCCCACCTGCAGGAGGACGGCGGGGCGCTCGGAAGGAGGAGGTGAGTCTGAGCGCGATTCTCCAGTTTAAAAAAAAAACGCATCGTGCCGGAGCAGTTTAAACCGCTCCAGCACGCTGTCTAAACGCACCCCCTGTTTAGTTTCCCCAGCATTTTGTCATACCTGTTATACACCTCTAGCCCTTTAGAGAGATGGACTATAATTAGGAACTCATTAGCATATAGGCCACACTCAACAGCAGAAATTCATTAGCATATTAGGCCACACCCCTGGCAGCACAGCTCATTGGCATATTAGGCCACACCCCCATGTTACCAGGAGTGTGGTCATCCAGCCACACCCACCTTTTGCTTCTTATTCTGTTTACCTTCTTTGTCAAAACCCAGGGTTTTTTTGGTAGCAGGAACTCCTTTGCATGTTAGGCCACACACCCCTAATGTAGCCAATCCTAATGAGTTTATGCTGTTGGGTGTGGTCTGTTATGCTAATGGTTCCTGCTGGGCGTGGCCAACTTGGGAGCCAGCCGGAACTCTGTTCCTGTTGGTTCCTGCCCAAAAATAGCCCTGGGAATAACAATAATAATAGCAAGGATGAGCATCACCTCCTGGGCTCCTCAGATCTTTCCCTCTATGCTCATTTCTTGGGGACGGGGGAGGGCTCTGTGCATGACTGGACACTTAATCCTGCCTTGACACATTTTCCATGGGAAATGCTCCGTCTTCACCCTGGGAACAGACAGGGGGTGGATCTTCCCTGGCTACTGGGATGTCATGGAGGTGGTGGCAGCTCCAGCCCCTGAAGTGTGGATGATCCTGTCCTTTCTGGGACAAAGGAGTTGGCAGCCTCTGATAACACTGAGCTAAAAGAAAGCATATCTTAAATATGCTAAAATAAAGGTGTAAAAGTACCTGCCCATCTGTTCTGATTTTGGGGAGAGAGCCTCTTCCTTGTTAACCCCCAACTTCTGAAGGGAAGGACGGGGCCTTCTCAGTGGTGGCAGCTCATTTATGGCCCTCCCTCCCTGCAGAGATTTGCCCAGTGCTCATCAAGTGAAAACTCTCCTTTCAGTTTGGCCTTGGGCTGACGTTTTAAATCCCTCTCCCCACAGTTTTAGACTCTCTTTATTATTTTTAGCAGATTCTATTTTTCAAGTGTATGGCGGGTTTATCTGATTTTTATGTCTGGGTCTGAATGTTTTGTGCCTGTTCAGGAGGGCCTTCTTAGAAAAGGTGTTGGGATGTAGTGAAATGGAACTGTTTGGGAAGGCGCTTTTTAGAATAAAGGGAACGGAAATGTAGCTTGCCTACTCAGTCCTCTTTTTCCTGTGCTGCCTTCATCTTCCTGGCTCCTAGGGAGTAAACCGTCCCTTCCTTTGCAAATAGAGGAGGGTTGTTCTGGAGCTAATCTGAGCCTGAATCATCCCATTCCCTTGATTTTTTGGCACTGAAATCCCCATCATCACCCTGAAATTGGTGGCCAGTTTTCAAATGCCTAGCTTTACATCCCAACACAAATGCTGTCTGAATCTCATCTCATCCAAATAGAGAAGAAAATAATGACAATGGGCTTATCCATGGATTCCCTATATAGTGGGAGGGCTTCTAGTGCCCAATACTGGTCCCTCAATGGCTGAAAAATCCCACCCACACCTGCTTTTCCGCATGAAACTGCAGGGATGGTGTTGTGTAGTGGCGTCGACGCATGAAGAACCTGGACACTGTGTGATTGTTAGCCCATAGTTCACTAGCACACACAACAGAACAGAGAATCCTGGCCCGATGACCAACCACCCACAGGTCCCATTGGTGGGTTTAAACTTCCCACCAAGATTCCTATTGGTGACCGCTTGAGGTTTCAGGATCCTAGTCCCTATTGTCTCTTGAGATCCAACCTCTGGTGAACGTCGCTGTCGCCTAGTGGCGGTCAGCGGACATAACAGGTGGGGTTTCTCTGGCAAAAGTACCCGAACGCTTCCGAGCTGAGCACAGGAAGATCAGATCGGTGCTCAAGCTTCCGGACACGTAACCTTCGAGCCGGTCTGTCCAAGCTCCAAAAAAAGGCAATGTTTGGCCCGGATTTTGGTTTGGGGTCCAGGTCTGTGCCCAACTCTAATATTGAACCACTTTTTACAGCAGTATTGAACACTGATATTTCTGTAGGTTTTTTGAAGTTGTCCTTGGGTAAGTGTGTTTGCATCTGTGTTTATATTTAAGCTGGTATTTAAGCTTGTAATTACATTTGGACGAAGAAGGGTGACTTCATTTACACATATTTCCGTTATCTTTTATTGCATGATTTACAACTTGTTCCAGTACTGAAGGTGGCTCTGATGAAGGAAAACTAAACATCTGATCCGGACTATGTCAGTCTAGTCTTGTCTTCGTGGCACATTGCTTTACAAGAGATTTTTAAAAGCTTTGAACATTTAATTGTTTCTCTGAATGTCAGAGTTTGAGGTCTTGCCAGTAGATAGCGACACTGTCGGTATGTTTGTCATGACCCTTGCTAAGTCGTGAATGACTTCATTTGTTATACTACGTGATGAGCACAAAACGATAGTAATTATAATTGTTTGCAGGAACTTTCAGTGGTGCATATCAATTGTTTATTGTAAGCATCATTGACTACTTTAGTCCACACAATGCTTTTTGGTTTCAATTACTCATTGCACTGTGTCCCTTACGAATATCGAAGGACAGCTCATATCAGAAAAGTTACCCCTTTTAAAGTTAAAAGTGGTTGTGTTAGGCTTTTTGGGCAACTCCCTATTTATACAAATGTTAAATTCAATGACATTATGGTCACTGTTCCCAAGCGGTGCAATCACTTTTACATCTCTCACCAGGTCTTGGGCGTTACTTAGGACCAGGGCTTGGATGGGGGCGGAGCTCCCCGGAGCAGCGCTCCGGGAGTGAGGTGCCAAGGGGGCAGGCACATGGTGAAGCCCCGCCCCCTACTTCCAGCCACCCTCTGCCTCCAGACCTCATTCGGGCCCAGGAGGAGGCAGAAGACGGACTTAAGTAGGCTTCCTCCCCGCCTGGTCCCTGCCTGCCCGGCCCCTGCCCGGCCCCTATAAGCCCCCCCCCATCTTCCCGGAGCCGTGCAGAGCCGCACGCTCTGGGAAAGATTCCTCCCCCCGGTCCCTTCTTGCCTCAGGGCTCCATGTGGCCTAGCAAGTCCCCCCTCCATCTTCACGGAGCCGTATGTAGCCACGCGCTCTGGGAAAGATTCTCCCCGGTCCCTGCTAGCCTCAGGCCACTCCATGCAGCCTAGCAAGCCCCCCGCCCTTCATCTTCCTGGAGCCACATGGAGCCGCGTGCTCCTGGAAAGATTCCTCCCCACCGGTCCCTGCTTGCTTCAGGCTGCTCCATGCAGCCTAGCAAGCCCACCCCTCCATCTTCCTGGAGTGGCGCGGAGCCGTGCACTTCGGGAAAGATTCCCCCCCACCCGGTCCCTGCTTGCCTCAGGCCACTCCATGCAGCCTAGGCAAGCCCCCCACCCTACGTCTTCCCGGAGCCATGCAGAGTCGTGTGCTCCGGGAAAGATTCCCCACGTTCCCTGCTAGCCTCAGGCCGCTCCATGCGGCCTAGGCAAGCCTCCCCTGCCCTTCATCTTCCCGGAGCCGTGTGCCTAGCAGAAGATTCCCCCCCCAGTCCCTGCCTGCCTTGGGCTGTTTCACAGTGTCCCAGGCAAGGTCCTCCCCCTCCCCGGTCCTCCATCCTGTCCTATGCCTGGGGCAGTGTTGCTCTTCATTCTTGGTGCTTGGGGGCAAGAGTGGGAGGGCTTCTGGGGTTCAGGCCCCACTGATGGACCTCCTGAGGGCTCCTGGTATTTTTGGCTGATGTGTGACATAGGGTGTTGGACTGGATGGGCCACTGGCCTGATCCAACATGGCTTCTCTTCTGTTCTTATGTCTGGGGCAGTGATGCTCTGCATTCTTGGTGCTTGGCGGGTAAGCGTGGGAGGGCTTCTGGGTTACAGGCCCCACTGGTGGACCTCCTGAGGGCCCCTGGGTTTTTTCCAGTGTTCCCTCTAAGTGCAAGCTAGCTAATAGTTTTTTAGCCTCCGGCTCATACATTCAGGAAAGATGCCTCCAGAGCAAACTAATTTATGCAGTAGCACAACAAGGAAAGGAATGGAGTAAGCTACTTCTTTTATATTTGTATGAATATAGTTAGTATATATTGATTGTAAACATCTGTTTTCTTCTCCCCAGTAGGGACCCCAGTAGCTTATTTTTGTTATATTTATTATTGATTTATTTAATTAATTTATACCCCACTTTTCTCCCCAATGGGGGCCCAAAGTGGCTTACATCATTCTCCTTCCCCCCATTTGATTCTTACAAAAAATCCTGTGAGATAGGTTAGGCTGAGAAAGTGTAACCTTGGGTCACTCACAAGCTCTGGCACAGCTGTTCCTGAAAGCGTAGTTTGTGTCAGCGTTCTCTCAGCCCCACCTACCTCACAGAGTGTCTGTTGTGGGGAGGGGAAGGGAAAGGAGTTTGTAAGCTGCTCTGAGAGTCCAAGTGAAGGGCGGGGTACAAATCCAATCTCTTCTTCTTCTTCTATGGCCTGAGTGGGGATTTGAATCTGGGTATTCCAGATTTTAAATTCTCTTGCGGCCTGCCCAGTAATCTATTCAGAACTGTCAGATCTGCCGTGCTCTTCTAATGCTCTAGAAATGCTGGACAAAAGTTGATCCTACTTAAACTGTTATACAGATCCTTTGACCGTGGTACTAGACATAAACTGGCAATATCAGTCAGCTATTTCATAGCTTCTACACATCTGGGTGCCAAATGATTGATTTGTCGCTACTGACATTGGTATCGGGAAAGCAGATCTGCAGTTGTCTTAGGCCAGAGGCTCAGGGCTAGATTTTATTTAAAGGAGGCTTCTGGCTTTTACTGCAAAGAACAGCCGCTTGCCTCTTCCTCTCTCTCTCTCTCTGTCTATCTAATGTGCACATTGATAACTGTTATGTCCTGAAGCTAGAATCTGTCTTATCTCTTTACATGTTAAGCTTCAGACATAAAATTGGATTGTTTGGTTTTTTTGCATTTTTAATTGACTTTTAAGAGAGAGAAAAACAAAGACAAAACGAAACAAACAAAACAAGCAAAAAAACCAAACAAACATACAACTTCAATCACTGATAAATACATAATTACAAAGTTCTTCAATTTTACATTTAAAACAAAATATTCCTAAACCACTGTTCTAGTATACATGCCGAATATGTATCCTTAACTCAATATCTTGTCTTCTTTTAACCATTTATAGAAATTTGACCAATAACTTCCAAAAACATCCAAGCTTTTTTCTTCAATAATAAATGTTAATTTTTCCATCTCTGCTATATCCCATAACTTAAAGATAAGCTCCATTTTATTTGGAACGTTACTGTCCTTTCATTTCCTAGCATATTCAATTCTCGCTGCCGTCAAAATTTGCATTATTAAGTAAATCTCCTTTCTCTTAAATCTGTCCAGAATTACATTTAGTAAAAAACATTCAGGTGTAAGTGGGATGTTTTTATCTAGTATTTTGTCTATCATTTTTTTAACCATATGCCAATACTTTTTGGCTTTGGTACATAACCACCATAAATGAAAAAACGTTCCATTACAGAATTTACATTTCCAGCATGCCTTCCCTAAATTTTTATTATATTTATTTAATCTTGCTGGAGAGATGTGCCATCGGTAAAACATCTTTAATATGTTTTCCTTAAATGCACTCGTTCTTACAGATTTAATATTCCTCAACCAAATTTTGAGGAGACATAAAATTGGATTGTAATCTGTCGCATTCCCATTGGTCAGTTTCTGTGAAACCTTGTAAATAGCCAATCACAACTGTACATAGCAATTTGGAGGGAACGGACCTCATTGGTCTTTATCCTTGTTTTCTTATTGGTTGTTAACTTATTATGGGTGTGGCTTTGACAGCCCGGATCATTTAAAAAGGGAGCTGCGCTCCACTATTCTCTGTGTGTGTTGTTGAGTTGAGTTTGCTGTTACAATAAAGCTGAAAACACTTTTGCTGAAATCAATCGTGTTGAGTTGCATACTTAACAATAACCCTGCTTTTCTTCCAAATGGGAACCCCTCCAGAAGGCTTATAGCATCATTCTACCCTCCTCTATTTTATCCTCACAATACAAGAGAGTCAGAGCCAGTTCTGTGTCGTGGTTAAGAGTGGCACCTGCTTCGTATGTACTGGGCTCCAGGTTCAGCTTGTGGAATCTCCAGTTAAAAGGATCTTAGACAGCCGGTGTCGGGAAAGACCTCTCTCTGCCTGAGACTAGGAATTAGCAAATGTTCTCTGTTTCATTTCTTGTTATGTTCTGTCAGTGGTTTTTGTCCTCTGCTTTTGGCTGTTACTTCTGAAGACTGTTTTGTATTGTGTACGTGTTGGCTGGTTTGTGTACATTTTAAAGGGAAAAATCAGTGCGAAGAAAAAAGAAATGGAAAAAAAGTATTTCTAGATCAAAACAGCAGAGGTGAAAATTTGAAACCCTTTCTGTATGAGACCTTGGTGGGCCACTGTCAGTAGGAGCAGGTGGTACCGGGCAGATGGATAGGGCTGGATCCTTTGCATGGTATCACCCTCCTCCAGTACAGTAGGCCTTTCCTTGATGCAAGGGGTGTTAACTATTATATTTGTACCAAGCTCACAGAAATTATGCTTGGGCCCTGTGTGTGTATAGGAGAGGGGCTGTGGCTCAGTGGCAGAGCATCTGCTTGGCATGCAGAAGGTCCCAGGTTCAATCCCTGGCATCTCCAGGTAAAAGGACCAACAGAGAAGGTTGATTTGCTATCCTGCCCCTGCTGGAGTCTCACTTTACTGTTTATGTCCTCAGTTTCTGGTCCTGATGCTGATTGTCTTCTTGTTTGAATGTGCATCTTGCATCACAGCCTATACTTACCGTGGCTTTGTAAGTATGGGAGGGGGGACGTCTTCTAATTATGCCATTTTTTGACGGGGGCAGAAGGCCATGACTTGGTCCGGGGGAGGACCAAGCTGTCTGGAAGGTTGCCTTGCCTTGCTGCATCCTGCACCAGCCAGCCATACCTTCTTAGCCTTCTGACACACTTCCGGTGATGTCAGGGGGTGTGACATATGCTAATGAGTTATGCTAATGAGAGCCAGTTTGATGTAGTGGTTAAGTGCGCGGACTCTAATCTGGGAGAACCGGGTTTGATTCCCCACTCCTCCACTTGCACCTGCTGATGTGACCTTGGGTCAGTCACAAGCTCTGGCACAGCTGCTCTTTCAAGGACAGTTTCTGTCAGAAGTTCTCTCAGCCCTGCTTACCTCACAGGGTGTCTGTTGTGGGGAGGGGAAGGGAAAGGAGTTTGTAAGCCACTCTGAGATGCCTTTGGGCAGTGAAGAGCGGGGTATAAATCCAATCTCTTCTCTTCTTCTCCTTCTCTTCTGCAGCTCTTTTTCTACGAAAAGACCCCTGCTTAGGACCAAATCCAGGATCGCCTCTCCCCTGGTGGGTTCTGTGACCATCTGTTCCATAGCACAGTCATTGAGAGTGTCTAGAAATGCAATCTCTTTTTCCCGACTTGAACACTTATTGAACCAATCAATGGAGGCTGAGACTTGGAAGGGCAGCCGTGAAGGAAGAATTAACTTACACTGATTTATGGGGATTAGTAGCAATCCAGAAGTCGTCCAGTTGATTAACTCAGGATTGCAAACTCGGATTCTGGCTGCGCCATCTTAAGAACAGTGACACTTTTCTAAGCTAGTTGACTTTAATGAAGATGGTGTGTTGCTGTTTGGAATGGTAATCTAAGTTGCCTTTAAGCCGCTCATGTACTAGTTACATGAATATTGCTTGGTCGTTATCCATGCTGAAGATAAAGAGGGATTTGTAATTCAAAAGAGCATTGTTGCCAGTGTAGGTCTCTTTAGTCGCATCGGAAATCTACTCAAGCAAGAAACTGATACAAGAATGCAAGAGGGGTAGCCATGTTAGTCTATAGCGGCATCATAAAGACTGACAAAATTAACCCCAGCGGAAGCTTTTGTGAGTCAGAGACTGCTTCATCGGGTTCACTGAAGTATGCATCCACAGCATCCATCAGATGCATGAAGTGTACGTGTTATGTCCTGAAGCTAGAATCTGTCCTATCTTTTCACATGTTAAGCTTCAGACATAAAGAGGAATTGTAACCTGTCGCATTCCCATTGGTCGGTTTCTGTGAAACCTTGTAAACAGCCAATCGTAACTGTACACGGCATTTTGGAGGGAACAGACCTCATTGGTCTTTATCCTTGTTTTCTTATTGGTTGTTAACTTATTTATGGGTGTGGCTTTGACAGCCCGGATCATTTAAAACGAGAGCTGCGCTCCACTGTTCTGTGTGTGTGTTGCTGAGTTGAGTTTGCTGTTAGGATAAAGCTGAAATCACTTTGCTGAAATCCAATCGGGTTGAGTTGCATACTTAACAGTATGTGGTTTTCAAAATGGCCTCTCTTTGTAGCCTCTTCCCCATTTCCAGTTTTCTGTTGCTTGTAACAGAATGCAAGTTGAGGTGAGGACCTCATTGGGAGGGACCTAATGAATCTTCCCATGTGATTTTTTCCTCCAGTTCAAGAGTCCCTCTCTTTTGGGGCTGAATTCTTTTTCTTTTCTTTTTTTGCACTTTGGACAAATCAGAGGTAAACTTTCATATTGTTATTATAAGAACTGCCGTGTTTTTCTCTGCTCTCAGTCTCCCAGGAGACCTCTGTGTTCCATCTGGCATCAAAGAGACATTTGGTCAACTACTGATATTTAAGTTTTCAGTTGGATGGCTTTCATTTTTTGCATCTTCTTCCCAAAATCTAAGGGTGCGACTTGATACTAGCTAGAGCAAGTGTCCTTTGAAGTTGCATTCTGTCCAGGATACAGGCAGAGGCCATAAGATCATGGCCTGAAAGGTCTCCCCCTCCACCTTTTATAGTATCTAGCCTGGAGAACTAAAAAAGCTGTGCTATTTTTTGTTGTTGTTGTTCAGTCGCACAGTCGAGTCTGACTCTTCGCGACCCCATGGACCAGATTACGCCAGGCCCTCCTGTCTTCCGCTGTCCGCTGAAGTTTGCTCAATTTCATGTTCGTCGCATCGATGACACTGTCTAACCATCTCATCCTTTGCTGTCCCCTTCTTCTTTGACCTTCAATCTTTCCCAGCATCAGGGTCTTCTCCAGTGAATGCTCCCTTCTCATTTGGTGGCCAAAGTATTTGAGCTTCAGCTTCAGGATCTGGCCTTCCAGGGAACGATCAGGGTTGATTTCTTTTAGGATTGACTGATTTGATCTCCTTGCAGTCCAAGGGACTCTCAAGAGTCTTCTCTATTTTAGCTGGTCTCAAATGACATTACATGGCTTTTATTTTAGGATTTCTACAATGGATCTATGCGACTACTTGTATCTTTGTCTGCTATGATTACAAGAAGGTAGAGAAACTATAACTGCTGTTTGTGTCCCATCTCTGGATCTCTTTTGGAGAAAGTTAGGCTAAAATAAACAAACAAACGAATGAATGATATTGCCTCCTACTAAGAGGCCCTCTTGGGACTTAAGACAATAAATTAAAGTACAACCAGGGCTGGCCCGTCATTGATAAATTTTAGACCCTTGCCTAGGGTGCCGGCCAGACGAGGGCACCGGCCTGCCTTGGGGGCATGGCTGTGGGCTCCCCAGCTGCAGAAAAGCACTCCTCCTTCTCCCCGTCCTGCACCCCAGCCGGCCTCTGTTCTCCTCCAGTCCTGCCTCTCCGTGCCCCAGCCGAGCTGTGTGGCCCACGGGCGCCCCCCTCTGCGGGGCCTGGCGGGGAGGTGGCAGCAAAGGCTCCTCCCCTACACAGTGGTGGCAGCGGCGGCTGAGGTGAGCGTGGTCAGGCAGCCGGCGAGGCGCTTCGGCCAGCCAGTGCAGGTGGCTGCCAGCAGCGCTGGAGAGCTCGTGAGCGCGGGCGCTGGGGCTGGGGGGGCGTCCCTTGCGGGCGGGTCTCTGGCGGTGGAGAGGGTGGCTCTGCGGTGAGGGGGCACCACAAGGCAGCCTCACCTAGTGTGCAAAAAATCCTGGGGCCGGTCCTGAGTACAACTCACTTATATTGATAATGGCATATATCCACTGAGCAAAGGAGTGGCCTTCCTCCTGGCTTAAGGATCTTTATCTCCAGTGGAAGCCCAAGCTTCCTGCAGTCTAAAATTAGATACATGCTGCTGTCCTCACAGAAAAGTTCCAAACCTTACTATGAGTACGGAGTGACAGCAGTGCCCTACTGGCTCTGCAGTGGTCCCTGTTTCTCATCTCTAGGTAGCTACCATGCTTGGATGAATTCAGGGGAAAACTCAAACAGTAGACTCTTTACATCACGGGTGTCAAACATGCCGCCCGGGGGCCACATCAAGGCCCCCCCCGGAGGGCTTCTATCAGGCCCGCAGTGGAACTGCCTGTTTTCTGCTGCTTCTTCCAGTTCTGCTGCTGCTGCGTCACCGTAGGTTTGCAGCTTACATAAGAACATAAGAGAAGCCAATGATGAATCAGGCCAATGGCCCATCTAGTCCAACACTCTGTCACACAGCGGCCAAAATATACCAGGTGCCATCAGGGGGTCCAGCAGTGGGGCCAGGGCACCAGAAGCCCTCCCACTGCTGCCCCCTCCAGCACCAAGAATAGAGTGCATCACCTGCCCCAGACTGAGAGTTCCCATCTATACCCTGTGGCTAATAGCCACTGATGGACTTCTGCTCCATATGTTTATCCAATTCCCTCTTGAAACTGTCCATGCTTCTAGCTGCCACCACCTCCTGTGGCAGTGAATTCCATATGTTAATCACTCTTTGGGTGAAGAAGTATTTCCTGACTGTTCTAACCCGACTGCTCAGCAATTTCATGGAGTGCCCACGAGTTCTTGTATTGTGAGAAAGGGAGAAAAGTACTTCGTTCTCAACCTGCTCAATCCCAGATACACACGTGAACAGCATACCCAAGACTGCAACAGCACAGACATTTTGATGCAATAATTCAGAGCAAGAGGTGTCAGTTATCAGGCACTGCTAAATAAAACAAAATATTGCTAATGTCTTCACCATGTTTTTATTTTAAGTAAAAAAACCAACAAAACCCTTTGCGTTTGTGTCCTTTATCAAGTTTATATCTCCGCTACCTGGCACTATATTTTATGACACACGTGGCCCGGCCCGACAAGGTCTCGTTTATGTCAGTTCTGGCCGTCATAACAAATGAGTTCGACACCCCTACTTTACATAGATGCTTTTATTGAACACAGTAGCTACAGCCGAATAGCCGGTATGCTTCTGAGGCATTATCAGCCAACAACACCTACTTTGCAACACCGTGCAGAAGTCCAGTCAATGTTCTGACACTGGCAGTGACAAGCAGCATTACCTCGGATATCCCAGGATCCACAAGCCATTCCACAGGCACAGCCAGTGGCCTTGTAACCTAGGATGGAAAGAAAGAGGTTAGAGGGAAAAAGAGCAGAAGAGTTCACTCTGTTCTCAGTTCCCAGCTCTTAATTTTCTTCCCGATGAAGCCTCCCTCCAGCACAGTAAATGACTTACCTGAAGGACAGGAGACATCGGCCCCACGTGATGATACATTGGTGCAATCAAGGTCGACTTTTGCCAGGACTGAAGACACTGCAAAGTGAGACAGCATAGCTGTTACTTTCGCCACAGTCACCCTTAAGTACATAAGAGTAGCTTTGATGGATCAGGGTCATTTGGAGCAGGAACGCGCAGGAGCGGAGCCCCGGCAGTTAAAAGCAGAAGCGGCAGCGAGCCCAGCTCCCAGCAGGAGCACAAAGCAGCACGTGTAGCATTCCTCCTGGGCCAACACTTTCCTACAGTTAACTCTGCACAATTTGCATTGAGAGGTATTATCAGGGTTGGGCCTGACGAGTCCTCCTCGGAACACAAAGAGGTCATCATGGCAGCTAATCCTACAGAGACTGAGATTCCAGAAGACCCTACAGTCCCTTAGACATCCAGAACTCAGACAGGCCACCTGCCAAGAGCACAACCAGAAAACCGAAGGGCTCATCATAAACACGAGCTGGACATGGGAGCCACAGAAGTACCTGTTTGTGAAACCTGCCCTTTGCCAGGGATCCCATGGGCTCCCCCAGTGCCCCAGTAGTGGAGGAGAACAAGAAGAACAAGAGGAGGAGGAGGAGATTGGATTTATACCCCACCCTTCACTACCCAAAGGAGTTCTCAGAGTGGCTTACAAACTCCTTTCCCTTCCCCTCCCTACAACAGACACCCTGTGAGGTAGGTGGGGCTGAGAGAGCTCTGACAGAAACTGTCCTTTTTCAAAGAGAGCTCTGAGAGAACTCTTCTTCTCTCTTCTAATCACTACACAATATTGGCTCTAAACCACTGCCCCTAAATCTCCGGAAATTTCCCAAGCTGGAGCTGGCAACCCTAGTTCTTACGGAGCTGCATACCTAGTGATTCGACGGATGACTTGATCATCAAGTTAATCACATTATCGACTGTACATGACTGAGTGCACGACTGAGCACACGTGTACTGAGAAGGGATCAACACCGCAAACAGAAGGAATATGGCGACCTTCACCATCTTGGCGCAGAAGTTCCTGCAGAGGGGGGAAAAAAATGATACGCCATCATATACTGTACCATGCCAGGGTGGCAGAATCTGGAGAAGGGAGAGCAAAGTTCCTGATCACACAAGAACATAATAACCAATAAAAAAAATCTCAAACCAGTGACCTAAATTGTGTTTCATAGGATTCTTCCTCACTGTTGAAGAAGAGGCCAAAAATTGCCAAATAAAGGGCATGGTTGAAGGTCTGTATGTGAAACCACAAAACGCAATAGACTTGAAAGACACAATAAATTTGGGAGGGAAATTTAAAATTACTGAGGGCACAAGTAGTTATTTTATGTGTGAAAGAAAAGTCCTGCTGGATCATACTAAAACTAGCTAGCACAGCAGCCTGTTTCCTGCAGTGGCCAATGAAGAAGAAGAAGAAGAAGAAGAAGAAGAAGAAGAAGAAGAGGAGGAGGAGGAGGAGGAGGAGGAGGAGGAGGAGGAGGAGGAGATTGGATTTATACCCTGCCCTTCACTCGGAGTCTCAGAGCGGCTTACAAACTCCTTTCCCTTCCCCTCCCCACAACAGACACCCTGTGAGGTAGGTGGGGCTGAGAGAGCTCTTAACACAACCTGCTGTTTCAGGAACAGCTGTGCCAGAGCTGGTGACTGACCCAAGGTCACATCAGCAGGTGCAAGTGGAGGAGTGGGGAATCAAACCCGGTTCTCCCAGATTAGAGTCCACACACTTAACCACTACACCAAACTGGCTCTCTAGCCACTACACTTAACCACTACACCAAACTGAATAGCCCCCAGAAGTCCCCAGAGAGGGCATGTAGGCCAATAACCTTCTCTGGTTGCTGCCCCTCCTGCATATTCACAGGCATATTTTAAAAATAACCTCTTATAGTCCTGTCTATGATACCATCTACCATATTAGCTTTTAAGAAAGGCTTACTCACTTTAACAGCTGTTACAGCAAAACGTTGTCTTTTGAATATTACACTTCTCCCAGTTAGCAGAATATAAAAATTCTGTTTTCTGCTGTAGAGGCCAGTAGGTGACTATAGTCAAAATCTGAACTAAGGAAATAGAATACTTGAGCAAATAATGGGGGAGATCCTCTCCCTTTCTATATGCAAGGCCTGAACTTCTGTGGTTATTCTAACTACACTGTCCAGCATCACTGGTGGCATGATATAGGAGCAAACAACAGCTACTTACCTCTCTCTCAATATGGCCACTAATTCCAGCTATGGTATTCCGGTTGCCACCATCTAGCGGTTTTTCAGCACAAAAAGTAGCCTGTTTGGTATCTACTAGAACTCATTCCTTCTCTGTCGTGGGGTGGCCATCTTTTGAAGCAGGCTTCCGAAGGAAGTAAGAGTGGCACTGGTTTTTGGGAGGTGTAATATTTTAGGAGGTGCAGTATTTTATTTCTGAGGGCTTTTTATATGATTTAAGATGCAGACATTTTCTGGGGAGGGGGTTAATTGTGGTTTTACCATATTTTATATGCTTTTTTAAAAAAAATTGTAAGTGTATGGGAGTATGAGGGCATTGTCTCTACGGGAGAGCCATGTGTCTCCATGGAAGGCCATGAGAAGCAAGTGAGATGACAAAGGAAGGGAGAGGAGAGGTCAGAGGGCAGCCCCCAGGTTAAGACAAAGAGAGGCATCCCATTGAAGGAGAAGAATAACACCTATACACACACGTTGAGTGAGGTCATGCCACCCAATGTCCAGGCATGTTGAGTAGCTCACTCCAATACCACTACCTGAAACTTTTAACTGGAGATGCTGGAACTGAACTTGAGACCTTATACATACAAAACAAATATTCTCCGCTGAACTTGAGACTTTATACATACAAAACAAATATTCACACACGCACAGGAGCAGTGTTTCCTCTAAGCTGAGTTAGTGTGAGCCAGCTCACAGTTTTTTAGCCTCCGGCTCACACATTTTTGTCTCGGCTCAGGAAGGGAGGGCTCCAGAGCAAACTAATTTATGCAGTCGCCAAGTCTCTTGCTCACAACTTTAATGCTGGTAGCTCACAAACAGCATCGAGAATAATGTTAGCCCGTTATTGGAAAGATGAAAAATTACCCTCAAGACATGAAGTAGCTTGGAAACTGTTAGATATTGCTGAGATGGACAAATTAACAATGTATATTCAGGGACAAAGTGAAAAGGTATTCCGAAAACGGTGGTTAAAGGTGTATGAGTGGTGGGGAAATGAACATGTAATGTGACTTCAAAAATGTATGGAGAAATGTATGTGTGGATGGTATTATAAGTTAAAGCGAATTAAAAAAAAAGTTTTTAAAAAAAAGAAATTTTGCTCACAAGGCTTCACAGCTTAGAGGGAACATTGCACAGGAGTGTGAAGCCTTTCCCTGCTCTTTGGTTTATCTTCTCACAAGTCCCTTCACGTCTTCTTCCCATTGAGCTGCAAATGTGTGTTTACGAGGGTGATTCTATACCTGAATTCCTGAGGGGGAAACATATCGAAGGGATGGTCCTGAGTGGGAAAATGCCCAGCATTCCCTGGCCGACTGGCCGTTACCTTCCCATGCTACAAAAAGTTAAGGTGGGCCACATGTACCTATGACCCAGATCAGGGTCTATGGATCACATTCAGTAAGAGTCATCTGCTTAGAGATTTCTTACAAATGAACCTGTGGAAGAAATGCAGTTAAAATGACCAGGGCCCCATAGATCCTGCCTCAAGCTTCTTTCAGTGCTCCAAAACAATGATAAAAGTATGCGTGTTGTCTCTGCGCTTTCACCATGTTTGCCTGCTTATCCATTACCTATACTTCTGCTGTGAGGCAAAACCAAAGTCCAGCTAGCTATAGCAGGGAGAAAAGGGTGGAGAAACTTTGGATGGTCTTCTCTTCCTAGTGATGACTAGGAAGCTGGTTTGGTGTAGTGGTTAAGTGCGCAGACTCTAATCTGGGATAACTGGGTTTGATTCTCATCTCCGCTTGCACCTGCTGATGTGTCAGTCACAAGTTCTGTCAGAGGTGTTCTTGAAAAAGGGCAGTTTCTGTCAGAGCTCTCTCAGCCCCACCTATCTCACAGGAGGGTGTCTGTTGTGGGGAGGGGAAAGGAAAGGAGTCTGTAAGCCGCTCTGAGACACCTTTGGGTAGTGAAGGGTGGGGTATAAATCCAATCTCTTCTTCTTGAAAAAGAGCAGTTTCTATCAGAGCTCTCTCAGCCCCACCTACCTCACAGCAGTGTTCCCTCTAAGCTGAGTTAGTGTGAGCTAGCTCAGTTTTTTACCTTCTGGCTCACACATTTTTGTCTTAGGGAAGGGTGGCTCTAGAGCAAACTGATTTATGCAGCAGCCAAATTACTTGCTCACAACTTCAATGCCAGTAGCTCACAAAGTAGAATTTTTGCTCACAAGACTCCATAGCTTAGAGGGAACAGCGCTCACAGGGTGTCTGTTGTGGGGAGGGGAAGGGAAAGGAGCTTGTAAGCCACTCTGAGACTCCTTTGGGTAGTGAAGGGTGGGGTACAAATCCAATCTCCTCCTCCTCCTCCTCCTCTTCTTCTTCTTCTTCTTCTTCTTCTTCTTCTTCTTCTTCTTCTTCTTCTTCTTCTTCTTCTTCTTCTTCTTCTTCTTCTTCTTCTTCTTCTTCTTCTTCTTCTTGTTACTGATTAGTTTCCAGCTTCAATTCAAGGGTGTTCTAATGCTGCTCACAGCCCATAATCCACACATCTGCAGGAATACCTCTCTCTCTCGGTATGCCCTGTTGAAACAGCTTCACACACTGAACCTCTGAAGACCCTTCTTCTTGTTTATATTTGCGATTCAGCCAAGAAACTGCTGCAGGTACTTCACACACACACATACACTACCCCCATCCTCTTTTTTCCTGTAAGTAACCCTTGGGGAGATTTTATTCCATTTGTCTGAAGAAGTGTGCTTTGCACATGAAAACTTACACTTTGAACAAAACTTTGTGGGTCTTAAAGGCACCACTGGACTCAGACTTTGTTCTTCTTGTATTTTAACTGTTAATCGGTTTAACCCATTAGCAACAAGTTATTGAGAGTTTTAAAAAACTTAACAGTCTGACATGTTTCTGTCGACAGTGTTTCTTGGAATACAGACACAGAAGACATCGCAGAACCAATGCTCCCTCTAAGCTGTGGCGTCTTGTGAGCAAAAAATATTTTGTGAGCTACTGGCATGAAAGTTGTGGGCGAGGAACTGGCTACTGCATAAATTAGTTTGCTCTGGAGCCATCCCTTCCTGAGCTAAGACAAAAATGTGTGAGCCAGAGGCTAAAAAACTGTGAGCTAGCTCACACTAACTCAGCTTAGAGGGAACACTGCCTGTGCCTCATTATTTAACCCACACAGACCATTTAATTTCTTTGTCTAAGAAACACCCACTTACCTTCTAGAATCAGGACCTTCTTGCAGGGTTTCACCAACTGAGCATGCTGTCCCCTTTATATATGGTCAAGTTGCAACATTTCCCAAACGCCTGCTTTACCTTTTCAGAAAACGTTACTCTCCCAACCGCAACCGGATAATACATGGAGAAATTCTTTACATAGTGTTCTCATTGAATTTCCCAGTTTGCTTAATGTTTATTATGCAAAACAAGAAATAAATGTTATTTAACATAGATTAGGAGAGCTCAGGGCTTTCCCCAGGAAGCCTCAGTTTGGCAATTGCTGAAAGAAACCCCATTTCTCAGTACAAACTTGCAGACAATGAGACCCGTTCTTCAGAGCAAGATGGAAACAACAGCTTCCTCCTCTCAGGTTCCAGGAAAGCAGACATTAAGTGCACAGTGTACCAAACATCACTGTTTAAACAGGGTGGAGGATGCATACGGGAAAGGTTCACATAAATTTTTTACAAAGGTCAGAAGTGCATCCCAACGGGTGAACACACTCATAAGAACATAAGAGAGAAGCCAATGTTGAATCAGGCCAATGGCCCATCTAGTCCAACACTCTGTCACACAGTGGCCAAAATATACCAGGTGTCATCAGGAGGTCCAGCAGTGGGGCGAGGACACTAGAAGCCCTCCCACTGCTGCCCCCTCCAGCACCAAGAGTAGAGTGCAGCACCTGCCCCAGATGGACTTCTGCTCCATATATTTATCTAATTCCCCCTTGAAACTGTCCATGCTTGTAGCTGCCACCACCTCCTGTGGCAGTGAATTCCATATGTTAATCACTCTTTGGGTGAAGAAGTACTTCCTTTTATCCTTTCTAACCTGACTGCTCAGCAATTCCATGGGAGTGCCCACGAGTTCTTGTATTGTGAGAAAGGGAGAAAAGTACTTCTTTCTCAACCTGCTCAATCCCATTCATAATCTTATAAATCTCGATCATGTCACCCCTCAGCCGTTGTTTCTCCAAGCTGAAGAGCCCCAAGCGTTTTAACCTTTCTTCATAGGGAAGGTGTTCCAACCCTTTTATCATTCTAGTTGCCCTTCTCTGCACTTTTTCCAATGCTATATTTTGCTCAGTACCACAGACCTATCTTCAGGCAAAGGGCTTTCTAAAATCCATAATTCTGTGCCGTGTGAGTCCTCTTCATTGTACTTTCCAAACACACACAAACCAATAATAAACCAATAATAGAGATCAGGGGTGCTTGGGGGGGTCAACAGTGGGAGGGCTTCTAGTATTCTGGCCCCACTGGTGGACCTCCTGATGGCACTTGGTATTTTTGGCCACTGCATGACAGAGTGTTGGACTGAATGGGCCATTGGCCTGATCCAACATTGGCTTCTCCTATGTTCTTAGGGGTCTGCAACCTTTAAAAATTATAGGTCCGAACTGTGTCAAAATTTAGAGCAAGAGATCAACGAAGAGCCTGTATAAGGAAATCCAGTTTCATAACTGAAATTATAGAATTTAACATTGCTGATAATTGACAAGTTTGATTTCCACAGCCCCGACACTGGTTGTTGTGAGCCCTTTATTAGGGATTATTGGCACATACATAAATAATAAACATACACAAGAGCACCCTGTGCAGGTTTTTTTTTTTTAGTATACACTTAGTCCCATAAAAACATTTTAGCATCTCACCTTCCCCTCCAATGTTCCTTAACTTAAATATTATTTGCTTTTTCAAACAGCCATATTTGGTCCCATAGTAAAGGTAAAGGTTCCCTTGCCCGAAAGCCAGTCGAATCCGACTCTAGGGTTGCGGTGCTCATCTCCTTTTTCAAAGCTGAAGAGCCAGCGCTGTCCGAAGACGTTTCCGTGGTCATGTGGCCGGCATGACTAAACACCAAGGCGCACGGAACGCTGTTACCTTCCCACTGAAATGGTACCTATTCATCTACTTGTAATTTCTTGCTTTCGAACTGCTAGGTTGGCAGGAACTGGAACTAGAGACGGGAGCTCACTCCGTCATGCGGCACTCGGGTCTCGAACTGCTGACCTACCAACCTTCCACAGCCTGCAATTCAGCGTCTTAACCTCTTGAGCCACCACAGCTCCCTATTTGGTCCCATACTGAGCCACACATGGCTTTAGTTGCAGACTCCTGATACAGATGATAACCAGACACTTTTCACACTCAGAGATTATATAAAGGGCTGCCAAATTAAAACCAACATTTTTCAGATAGGGGAAATGTGGGATCTATGATGTCTGAATAAAAGAAACAGCATTATTAAGAAACCCATAGAAATCCCAGCTCCAGCAACTGCATTTTGTTAAGGGGGGGGGGCATCCCTAGCTTCAGACCAAAAGCGATGAGGAAATTTAGCGTTGCATCAGCGTTCCTCTGTCACAAAGCAAGCCTGACAGTTTTCACCCCCAACTTCTATTTGCTTTGTTTCAACTACGTACTCAAGGTTACATCCTTGAAAAAGATGTTAATGGCTTTAAGCCCAGAACTAAATCTTATAATAGAAAGAATGAACTGATCTCACGTTTGCCACAATTATCTCTACGGGAAATTCATCCTAAGCTCAGAGGCATTTATATCATGCCTTCAAAGGGAACAAATTAAACTTTTGATAGTTTCACATAACTGGGCCTACATAAAGTACGCCAAACACTTCTGAATCTCTCCGACGGGGGTTACATGAGGCTACTTAACGCTTCTGAGAGCACTTTGGTAAGAATCTACAAAAACTGCATGTTATCTTTTAAATTTAAGACAAGTTAAAGACCAATGGCATTGCAGGGATAAAGACCAATCAGGACTGTTCCCTCTTTGCAACATTATCACACAGTGATTGGCTATTTACACTGGTTTCGCAGAAACCGACCAATACGAATGCGACAGTTTAGAATCCACATTCAGAATCAAACTTAACATAGAAAAGAATAGGCTTGATTCACAGTTCAATACATAACAGTGGGGGGTCTGTCTTCTTGGTGCTTGGCAGGGGCAATAGTCGGAGGGATTCTGGAGTCCTGGCCCCACTGGTGGACCTCCTGACGGCACCTGGGTTTGGGCCCCTGTGTGACACAGAGAGTTGGACTGGATGGGCCACTGGCCACCTGATCCAACGTGCCTTCTCTTGCGTTCTTATGTCTGGGCCAGTGGGGCTCTGTCTTCTTGGTGCTTGGGGGGAGCAAGAGTGGGAGGGCTTCTGGAGTTCTGGCCCCACCGGTGGACCTCCTGATGGCCCCTGGGTTATAGCCACTGCGTGACACAGAGTGTTGGACTGGATGGGCCACTGGCCTGATCCAACATGGCTTCTCTTATGTTCTTATGAGAATAGGGCCAGGGCTTTCTCTGTAAATGTGTCTCTCTGAGTGGTATGGAGGTGGCTCTCCTCTTTTGAGCTCTTAAAACACGAATGAAAATGCCCCCTTTTTGGGTTGGAAGATAAGGAATATTTCTTGTGAGTAGCAATGATCACAGCTTAAATAGTAGGGTATTTAAAATGAGATCTCTGCCATACTGATCACTTGTTCGAAGTAGTCAGTCAGGAGATATGTCCTCTTTTTTGCTTTTCAAAATATGATAACCCTGGAGGAGAGTGTTTGGTGTGGGAGTGCATCAGGTACGACATGGCTGTGTGTGAGGCAATGTGTGAGGCACACTTCTGGTAACATGGGGGTGTGGCCTGATATGCTAATGAGCTGTGCTGTCAGGGGTGTGGCCTAACATGCTAATGAGTTTTTGCTGTTGGGTGTGGCCTATTATGCTAATGAGTTCCTGCTGGGCTTTTTCTACAAAAAGAGTGTTGCTTACCATCTTCATTTGGGACCTTTAACCCACCCCCATCTTACTTCTTCCTAGCCCAAACACCCTGATATGTTTGGTGGTGGAGGAAAGCGCTATCATGTCACAGCCAACTTATGGCAAACGTGGAGGGTTTTCAAGGCAAAAGACATTCAGAGGTACTTTGCCATTGTCTGTATAGCAACCCTGGACTTTCTTGGTGACCTCCCATCCAAATACTAACCGGGGCCAACCCTGCTCCAAGATCTTACAAGACCAGGCTATCTTAGCTGATATGTTTACCCAGAAGTATGCCAGGCTTGCTATTACCAGGGCCAGGGCCTTCTCAGTGGTGGCTCCGTACTGGTGGAATGAGCTCATGGAAGAGATCAGGGCCCTGCGGAATCTTTTACAATTCTGCAGGGCTGCAAGGTGGAGCTCTTCCACCAGGCCTTCAACTAAGGAGCCGCCCGGCCAAGCTGGATAAACTGACATTAACCTTAAAAGGTCAATCAGAAGATACATTCTTGAATACTTGGGGTCGTTTCTATGATTGGTACAAGACAATTGAGTGGAGGTAGCTAAAAGGTGTTAGAGATATAAGATAGTCCTGAGTCTAAAGAGTTACATTTGGTATTGAGGGAAGAAAAAAAAGTTTAGAGATATAGCAAAGATTTAGCAAAGAAGGCTTGTAGAAATCGAGATGAGACTAATCGAGGTATTTAAAGCCCCTCCGTAAATGTTTAATGTTAGATTAGATGGTTAGTTGTTGTGTTGTGTTGTTTTTGTAGGTATGTAGATGTACTGAATTGTGTGTGTATTGTGTATTGTGTGTGTAAAAAATGAATAAAAATTGGCCTTTTGGACTTAAAAAACCCCCAAAATACTACCACCAACAATCATAGTTATAGATCTTGGCCCTCAGTTTTAACATCTGACCTGTGCCACCGCATGATTTAGGAAGATTACTGAGCTGAAAAACTGTGTGTTGTATGTATGCATGTACTTTAGTACGCCTCCTTAAGTAATTCATGAAATATGTCCAGCACTTTATGATTTTCTGGTTTTACGATCTTATTTGAAATGGAATCGTTTTAATGATTTTATGTAGATTTAATGGTTACTTATGGACAGGCCCATAGCCAGGATTTTTTAAATTTGGGGGGCCTTTAAATAAGTCAGGGGGCACCCTACACACACCCCTGCTACACACACACCCAAGGGAGTACCTGAGCTGGATGGGAAGCCGGGGGGCCTTGGCAGGAAGTCAGGGGGCCAGGCCCCGAGATGCCCCACTGTACCTATGGGTCTGCTTATGGACCAACCAATGTAAGCCGCCCGAGCCTGTTCGCGGGGAGGGCAGGGTATAAATTTAATAAATAAATAAATAAAGTAGATCTCAGGGAGTTCAATGACATTTACTTTCTAGTAAGTATTCTTAGGGCCGTAGTCATGCAGCCTAGTTGTATGTGTATTTACTCAGAAGAAAATCTGACTGTTTTTACTGGGACTTACACCCAAGGAAGTACAGATAGGATTGCCGGCAGGTCTGCCAATCCTATCGTAATATGGTTGCTGCTACATTTGGTTGGTTGCCCAGCGTGCCATGTCGTCAGTCTCTCCCTCTCTCTCTTTCTGGCAGCAACAACTGTGAGTTCAATACATTACCTGCAAGCATGGAGGGTGTGTTGGAACTGAAGG
This sequence comes from Gekko gecko, assembly GCA_029375565.1. Lineage (NCBI taxonomy): Eukaryota > Metazoa > Chordata > Lepidosauria > Squamata > Gekkonidae > Gekko > Gekko gecko. The sequence goes on from JAPDNY010000002.1 coordinate 9,378,038, forward strand.
ACAGTGTAAACGCACTGGGAGACGTTGTCTTGAGTGGAGACGAAAAAGAGAACTGGACCTTGGTATTGTCAGCACCTTGCTCGGTAAGATCCAGGTGAAAAAACAAGGTCTGTGAAGTTGTAATGGGTGTAACAATGTCACTGTACCACCGCAACTAGGATGACCAACTGGTCAGAAACAAAAATCCAGGCTGGCCTGCTTTGTGTCCCTTTTAATTTGATACGCACAAACCAACAGGTGCAGCTTTTAAGAGCAAGGAGCTAATTGCTCATTTGCTTCTGATCAAACTTTTCAAGACTTGGCAATTCTAACTGTCGTTTCTCTATCCTCGAGTATGACTTCATACCCTGGAGTTACACAGGCGAGGGACATTAACAGCAAGGCTATTTGCACCTTTGGAGCATTAAATTGTCTTTAGTTCTTTATTGTGTTTCACATGTTAGAAAAATAAAAGAAGCCAATGTTGGATCAGGCCAATGGCCCTTCAAGTCAACACTCTGTCACACAGTGGCCAAAAATACCAGGTTCCATCAAGAGGTCCACCAGTGGAGCCAGAACTCCAGAAGATCTCCCACTGTTGCCTCCAAGCACCAAGAATATAGAGCATTACTGCTCTAGTCTTTCATCTGTACCTTGTGGCTAATAGCTACTGATGGACCTCTGCTCCATATGTTTATCCAATCCCCCAATCTTAAAGTTGTCTATGCTTCTAGCTGCCACCACTTCTTGCAGCAGTGAATTCCAATTGTTAATGACTTTTGGGGAGAAGTACTGCCTTTTATCTGTTTTAACCTGACTGCTCAGCAATTTCATTAAGTGCCCACAAGTTCTTGTATTGTGAGAAAAGGAGAAAAATAACTTCTTTCTCTACCTTCTCTATTCCATACATAATTTTGTAAACTTCTATCATGTCACCCCTCAATCATCACTTCCTCAAACTAAAGAGCCCGAACCTCTTTAACCTTTCTTCATAGGGAAAGTGTTCCATCCCATTCATCATTTTAATCGTCCTTTTCTGCACCTTTTCCAATGCTACAATATCTTTGAGGTGTGGTGACCAGAACTGTACTCAGTATTCCAAATGAGGCTGCACCACAGATTTATACAAGGACATTACGATACCAGCTGATTTGCTTTCAGTTCCCTTCCTAATAATCCTCAGCACAGCATTTACTTTTTTTATTGCAGTCACACACTGAGAGTCAACGTCTTCAGTGAGTTATCTACCACAACTCCAAGATCTCTCTCCTGGTCAGTTACCACCAGTTTGGACCCTATCAACGTATATTTATAGTCAGGATTTTTGGCTGCAACGTGCATCACTTTGTACTTGCCCACGATAAACATCATTTGCCACACTAAGGGTACGTTCAGACGGCTCTTTAGATCTGCGCCATGTACGAGTGCCTGGAGGATTTAAATGTAATTTCCAGACTGCAACATCTGGGAAACATACCTCGTCCGTGAGCATTCCGCTTTGCTGTGCTTCGGAGCCATATTAAAAAGGTGGTACTTTAAAACTGGAGTTTTCAGTTCCCAATAGGCCATTCATGGACTTTCCCCGTCTGATCGTTACAGCGCGCAATTAAAAAATGGCGCCTGTTCAGGATGGTCTGATGTCAGACCATCCCGAACGGGCGCCATTTAAAAAAATCTCGATTCTGCGCATGCGCGGAGAAAGAAGGATGTGATGTCACGCCTATGCGCTTGCGCAAACTTTCTTTTTTTAAAAAATAAACCACTGCACATCCCTCCTTCAGTGGATGCCGTCTGGACAATCCACAGCAGAGGCAGCGCACAGTGAGACGATTCATGGGAGGGGCTGTCTGGTCGTGCAACGATGGATTTAAAAAATCAGGATAAAATTAGAGCCGGGCTAATGGCGGGATTAGCTGTCCATCTGAAGGCACCCTAAACCTCATTTGCGACGTTGATGCCCAGTTGTCTGATCGTCATTAATGCAGGAGAGAGGCATTTTTAATTGACACGAATCAGCATTGCCACTGCAGGTTTTACAACTACATTTACAAATTTACTGAACCAAGAGCAGCTGAGCCTTGTGCATGAAAATACTCCGGATTAGTTTCCACAGCAGCCTAATCTAAACAGGATACAGACAAAGGCTTCAGGATCATGACCTGCATTTTTTTGTCTCCTCTATTCTTTTGTATTTTAAACATCCAGGCTGATTTCGCATAAGACTTTGTGCCAGGGTCAACCCTCTGTTTCCTCCAGTCTCAAGGAGATTTCTGAGAAACACATGTTGCATTGTGCTGCTTCAGTTGGTCTCAATAAAAAGGTATTATATGGCTATTTAATTTTTTTTCCCTTTTAACTTTTATTCACCACACATAGCTTCACAAGGGTTTGTTTAAAGCTTTTCACATAAAACGTTAGGCACACACAGTGAAGATTATTTTCCATGGCGATTGTTCTGTTGTACACATACAATGCATGATTTATTTATTCATTCATCAACCACCCTTCGCACTAAAGGCAAATTACAGAATCACAAAACAATGCAATAACGATCAGCCTAATACATAACAGTAAACAATGCCAGGGGAGGAAATGGGGAGAACTGAGGAAGCTGTTTGTTCCTCCTCTCGCCACGGGCACTGAAGGCCTACACAGGGCCGCGGGCAGAAGCCTACAACCCTAGTTTTTTGCCCTTCTGCTTCTTCTTCCAGTTCTGCTGCTGCGTCATTGTAGGTTTGCAGCTTACAAATGCACACCTGAGCAGCGTACTTAAGACTGCAACAGCACAGCCATTTTGATGCAATAATTCAGAGCAAGAGGTGTCCGTTATCAGACACTGCTAAATAGACAAAATATTGCAAGACTGCTAATGTTTTAAGCATGTTTTTATTTTAAGTAAAAAACAACAACACCCCCTTTGTGTTTGTGTCCTTTATAAGGTTTATATCTCACTACCTGGCATTACATTTTATGGCACACGTGGCCCAGCCCCACAAGGTCTTGTTTATGTCAGATCCAACCCTCGTAACAAATGAGTTCGACACCCCTGCTCTAGGGCACGTGAGAAACCTGTGCAAAAAAAAAATCCCCGGTTGGCCCTTACTCCCTGGGATGTTCGTTTTCCTTTCACGCGTCCAGTGTTTAGGTCAACAAACACGCACAGCCCCCTAGCATTTCTTTCGGAGCCCCGACAGCAGGCTCATAGCTACAATGGGGCATCTCGGGGCTAGGCCCCCTGACTTATTGGCAAGGCCCCCTGACTTCCCATTGTTGTACATATTTGATTCCATGTCAAAAATGAAGTCAAAGGAGGAGGAAGTTCTATGTTTTTATTTCAATTAACAAGAAAACAGTTGGAACCAAATAGTCCATCCAAAACTGACTACTTTCTTCTCAGCATATTTGGGAGATAGGCTTCAATTAACAGGAAAACAATTAGACCAAATAACTCATCAAAAATTGAAAACTTTCTTCTTTTTCTTCTTCTTCTTCATCTTCTTCTTCTTGAACATATTCTGAGCATATTCAGGAAATACATGATATTTTATACATGGACTGACATCATCAAAAAACCAATATTAAAAAAGCATAATTGGTTACAAAAGACAGTGGTCATTTGAATAATAAGCCTCTGATTTGCCAGATGTAAAGAAACATATCTACATCAAATCTACGTAAAACCTAAGTGTTTACTTAACCTAACCTAAATGATAACGGGCAAGGATTCTTCATACCCTAAACAAAAGTGTTTGTTGTTCTTGATATGAGAGCAAAATCTTATCTGATCCAGACACTGCAAAGTGTTGCCCTTAAGAACTACAGAATCATGAACTTTGTACCTGTTATGTTGTCTGCTGACAATATCAGACCTACAAGAGGAAAGCCTTCTATATAACAGGTCTTTCTTATATCCTAATAAAATATTACTTAAAAGAGGAATCCAGAAAACCAAGAAAAGATATGAATATGAATAATCAAGAAGAAAAAACCTATATAAAAAATCTTTATATTCCCACTCATACTACACCATCCAGCCCAGGGCCCCTGAGCAGTGGCAGGTGTGGAGAAGGAGCTGGGTATCCCTTTAATTCGATTAGCCAGTGCCCCCTAAGAAATTTAAATGCCCCCCAACTTTAAAAATCCTGGCTACAGGCCTGCCCGACAGTGTTCCCTGTAAGCTGAGTTAGGTGCGCTGGGCACACTGATTTCCGACACCCAGTGCATCATTTTCCTTCTCAGTGCAGGGGTAGCGGGTCTCTTCTTCCCACGCCTGCACTAACTATTGGGGGGAACTCACAGCCGCCCACCTTCCGGCAGAGCGGAGCAACCTGGGAGCTGCCCTCCAAAACCAAGCCACTTCCCCGCTGAAACTGCCACACCCAGCCATCCTGCAGGTCCACCTGTGGGAAGCTGCAGAGCCGGGATCAGAGCGCACCTGGCCGCCAGTTGGTGAGGAGGATGGAGGTTGGGGACAGGAGGGGAGCCGGGCAAGGATGGAGGTGGGGGAGGGAAGCCTCGGGCCGGCAACGTGGCTGGCGCTCCTCTCGTTGCCAGCAGCATCAGCCAGGGGCTTGCTTTCTCCTGCAGTCAGGTTTAAGAAGATGAAGGAGGAGGATTGGATTTATACCCAGCCCTTCACTCAGAGTCTCAGGGCAGCTTACAAACCCCTTCCCCTCTCCACAACAGACACCCTGTGAGGTAGGCGGGGCTGAGAGAAACTCTGACAGAAACTGTTCTTTTTCAAGAACAGAACTACGGCTTGCCCACGGTCCTCCAGCCAGGTGCAAGTGGAGGAGTGGGGAATCAAACCCGGTTCTCCCAGATTAGAGTCCCCGCACTTAACCGCTACACCAAACTGGGCTGCAGGAGAAAGCCCGCCCCAGGAGCTTCTGTGCTGCGCGGAGCACTTTGCCCCAGCAGCACAGACAAGCCTGGGCTCACTTTCTCCTGAAGTCAGTGCATGAGGGGGGCCTTTTCTTTCTCTCTTTCTGTCTTCTTCTCTCTCTCTCTCTCTCTCTCTGTTGAGGTGTGTGGGAACTGGAAGCCAGGAGAGGCTGGGGAACAGCTCCCCCCCACACCACTCCAGGCTGCTTGCCTTGCAGCCTGATTTCCCTTATTTATTAGATTAGATTTATATCCCGCCCTTCCAACAAGGGCTCAGGGCAGCGAACATAAAGGCACATGCCATACATACACAATGAACAGTAACAATCGTTACAATAAACAGTTAACAGTCATTAAAAGTCATTAAAAGTCGGTGCGCAACAAGCCGGATCAATTCGTAATAAAATACCCATAACAAAAACACACTCGGGTCACTCTACCATTAAAACCAGATGTAATTTTATTAGAAAATTGGGGAACGTTACCTATAGTACCAAATGAAAAAGAAGGAATTACAATATTACTAGCGATAGCTAAGTCATTAATTGCTTTAAAACGGATAGACAAGAAATCACCGACTATACAACAATGGTTAATGAAAATATGGGAATACTTTGTTTTGTATAAAATGTCTTTCACATTATGTAATACTTCACCATTACAATATCAAAACACAGTAGTAAAAACTTGGTATCCAATAATAAGTTACTTAGTAGAAAAAGATATTCTTCCACAAACTACTATGTACAAAAACCTGATTTATTTTTAATTGTCTCTTTCCTATGTCAATTTAAACTATTTACAATTTTCTGTTGTATCTTGCTTTAAAAGTTAATTGTTGGAATATTTGTTTGTTGGTAATGTTAAAATACTAAAAATTGTTAATAAAAAAAAACATACTCGGAGTGAACACAATTGTCTCTGCTGGGTTGATGATTCCGCTATAACTATCAACCCCATTCCCAGGGCCAGCGCATCTCTTGATGTTCATACAGTGGTGGTACAATGGCGGTGGCAGCCCCTCCTCGAGGTCCCCCAGGGCCCTGATTTCCTCTGGGAGCTCATTCTCCTCCGGGAGCTTCCTTTCCTCCCTTCCCTTCTTTCTGCCTTTCCCTTCTCTCCCCCATCTATTTGCTTTCTTTCCACCTGTCCCTGTCCCTCTCTCCCTCCTCGCCATCGATTTGCTTCCCTTTCACCTCTTCCCTCCCTCCCCTTCCAAACCAGCACAGTGTGTGTGTGGGGGGAAATGTGTGTATAGCTCCCTACAGACCTATCATAAGCTGGCCCCTGCGCAAAACATTGCCCTCCCTCCGAGCAAAAAGTTCCCAGCCACGACGAGGCTGAGTCAGCCCCGATAACTTTAAGGCTTTGCGGCCACGAAGTCAGAGTCCCCACCAGTGTTCCCTCTAAGCTGAGTCAGTGTGAGCTAGCTCACCATTTTTCAGTCTCTGGCTCACACTTTTTTGTCTCAGCTCAGGAAGGGATGAACATAAGAACATAAGAGAAGCCAATGTTGAATCAGGCCAATGGCCCATCTAGTCCAACACTCTGTCACACAGGGGCCAAAATATACCAGGTGCCATCACTCCCACTGCTGCCCCCTCCAGCACCAAGAATAGAGTGCATCACCTGCCCCAGACTGAGAGTTCCCATCTATACCCTGTGGCTAATAGCCACGGATGGACTTCTGCTCCATATGTTTCCCTCTTGAAACTGTCCATGTTTGTAGCTGCCACCACCTCCTGTGACAGTGAATTCCATATGTAAATCACTCTTTGGGTGAAGAAGTACTTCCTTTTATCTGTTCTAACCCGACTGCTCAGCAACTTCATGGAGTGCCCACGAGTTCTTGTATTGTGAGAAAGGGAGAAAAGTCCTTCCTTCTCAACCTGCTCAATCCCATTCATAATCTTATAAACCTCGATCATGTCACCCCTCAGCCGTCGTTTCTCCAAGCTAAAGAGCCCCAAGCATTTGGATGGCTCCAGAGCAAACTAATTGATGCAGTAGTCCAATCGCTGGCTCACAACTTTTAATGCCCCAGGAGCTCCCAAAGTAGAATTTTTGCTCACAACAACTCCCCAGCTTAGAGGGCGTATTGGTCCCCACGGGCGCATTAGAGGACTCGGAGGCAGCGACTGCGGGACTTTTTCCGGACCGGCGAGAGCCTCCCTCGCGCAGGGAGGGGGTGTGTCCCCACAGGGCGGTCCCAGAAGGGGGTGAGTTCCCCGGGCCTGTCGTGTGACGCCCCGCCCGTCTCCAGAGGCGGAAGTCGAGGCCTGTCGGGAAGCAAGAGGCGGACGCGCTCGCCGGTGGGGGGGCCATGGCGCCGGCTGGCCTGAAGGCGGTCGTGGGCGAGAGTGAGTGCGGGGCGGGGGCCGGGTGGGTGGGAGGGTGCGCGCGCGCGTTGGGGGCCCTCTGCTGGGGGACAGGCGCGCGACTCGGCTTGCTCCCCCCGCGAGGCGGCTGAAAAAGGACCGCCGCTTCCCTCCAGCCCCCTTTGGCTCCGCGCCCGCGGTACTAAGAAAGCAGACCCGCCCAACCCGGAGGGGAAGGTGGGAAGGGTCGGAGCGTGGTGGGAGAGTGTCTCTGACAGCAAACCCCCTCCCCTTCATTGCACCTTCCGCAGGCAGGTAGGACACCAGAGCCTTGATCCTTCGGGTCGTCGGCGCAGGTCACCTTCTCTGGTTGGAGGATCCTTGCAAAGGGCAGGGCTGACCCAGCCCCTCCTTTCTCAGGAGTATTGGGCTGCTGGCTGCAATGCTCCCTGGTTTTTTTTGTTTTTAGATCTATTTTGTGCTCTTTTTCTATACTGTTATATAGATATGACTGTCAAGTATTACCAAACATAGGTTCACCGAAACAATGCATCAAAAGTGCAGGTTTGTCCTATGTTCAAACACTCAAACAGCACCTGTAGTCAGTGTCACAATTACTCTCCCAGGGGACTCTAGGTATTTTATTTATATATATATATATATAATTTATTTTTATGTAATTTTTGGTGAATATTACATACTGTCTTTTAACCCACACATTTCGTGACAGTTTAGCTGCAATGCTCCCTCTAAGCTGTGGAGTCCTGTGAGCAAAAATTTCTACTTTGTGAGCTACCGGCGTTGAAGTTGTGAGCGTTAAAGTTGTCAGCCGCTGCATAAATCAGTTTGCTTTGGAGCCATCCCTCCCTGAGCTAAGACAAAAACGTGTGAGCCAGAGGCTAAAAAAACTGTGAGTTAGTTCTCAGCAGCTTGTGAGCAAAAATTCTGCTTTGTGCATTAAAGTTGTGAGCCAGGGATTTGGCTGCTGCATCATTTAGTTTGCTTGGAGCCATCCTCCCTGAGCTAAGACAAAAACATATGAGCCAGAGGCTAAAAAACTGTGAGCTAGCTCACACTAACACAGCTTAGAGGGAACACAGCTTGTGAGCAAAAATTCTGCTTTGTGAGCTACTGGCATTAAAGTTGTGAGCGAGCGATTTGGCTGCTGCATCATTTAGTTTGCTCTGGAGCCATCCTCCCTGAGCTAAGACAAAAACATATGAGCCGGAGGCTAAAAAACTGTGAACTACCTCACACTAACGCAGCTTAGATGGAACACTGGTTGCACTTGCTCTGCTATTAAGCCAATGTCGCTATCTTTCCTTTCCACCCTTAGAAGTGTTTTGTGTTCTTTAGCCCCCTTTCCCCATATACCACATCTGCAAAGAGTGCCTGGTTGTTTTGGACATACTCCTTGGGTTTAATCAACACTGCTCCTTCCATACTGGTAAACAGCGAATGTCCATTGGAATCCCTCCATCTCTGAGAGATGCCTTCTTAGCCTCCCCTCCCCACCCCCGCTTAAAATTGTGGGGAATTGATCCTGAATTGCTGAGTCAGGATCCAGACCTGCTTTGATTACTGATTTAAGGTAGATCATGATCAGTGTTCCCTCTAAGCTGAGTTAGTGTGAGCTAGCTCACAGTTTTTTAGCCTCTGGCTCACACATTGTTGTCTTTGCTCAGGAAGAATGGCCCCAGAGCAAACTAATTTATGCAGCAGCCAAATTTCCTGCTCACAACTTTAATGCCAGCAGCTCACAAAGTAGAATTGTTGCTCACAGGACTCCACAGCTTAGAGGGAACATTGATCATGATACCACCCCCAGTGTTCCCTCTAAGGGAGCCAGTTTGGTGTAGTGGTTAAGTGCGCGGACTCCAGTCTGGGAGAACCGGGTTTGATTCCCCACTCCTCCACTTGCACCTGCTGGATGACCTTGGGCAAGCCACAGTCCTGGCACGGCTGTTCTTGAAAAAGAGCAGTTTCTGTCAAGAGCTCTCTCAGCCCCAGCTACCTCGCAGGGTGTCTGTTGTGGGGAGGGGAAGGGAAAGGAGTTTGTAAGCCGCTCTGAGACTCCCTTGGGTAGCGAAGGGTGGGATATAAATCCAATCTCCTCCTCCTCCTCCTCCTCCTCCTCCTCCTCCTCCTCTTCTTCTTCTTCTTCTTCTTCTTCTTCTTCTTCTTCTTCTTCTTCTTCTTCTTCTTCTTCTTCTTCTTCTTCTTCTTCTTCTTCTTCTTCTTCTTCTTCTTCTTCTTCTTCTTCTTCTTCTTCTTCTTTGAAGGTGAGTGAGTGTGAGCTAGCTCACAGGTTTTTAGCCTCCAGTCCACAAATTTTCATCTTAGCTCAGGAAGGAGGGCTAATTCATGCAGTTGCCAAATCGCTCGCTCGCTACTTTAATGCCAGTACCTCACAAAGCAGAATTTTTGCTCACAAGACTCCACAGCTTAGGAGGGAGCATTGACCACTCTTGCCGCTACTACTCCCATTCTTTTAGGAGAAACGGAGAGCGACGGTGGGAAATGAGGTGAGAGCAAGACCCAATTTGATGTGTTGTGACTAATTAAGAAGAATTTACCAGTGTGGAACTGCTTAACTTGCTCCTAGTCTCTTGTTTCAACTAGGATGCTCCTCATGCTATGTGTACATGGTGAGCATTGCCAGGCTATGGATGTCTTCTGTGCTAACTTTGCATGTGCAGCGGATGAGAGCCGGTTTAAAGGAGATGCTTTGTGTATGTGTACTCTTGCACAGCTAAGTTGTTCTTGCCCACCAACATTGCATTTAAATAAGGGCTAAAAGATAGAAAGAAACTGGACGGACATAGAAATAAAGGAGAGAGAAAAGGAGGGAGACAATATACAGTTAAAACAATAAAAAATGGGACCCATGGAGCATTTTGTGAAAAAGACTGTAGGGAAGGAGCACTAACAGATTGTTTTGTTGTTGAATTACTTCTAGGTTATTTTTCCTCCTAGCACTTACATTTAAACTTTTAGTCCTGTAAGTTATCCTTTTAGTCCTTGTCTGATCTCTGGTGGATGTATGGAACGATTATGTCCTTTCTTGCTTGGAACCTGCCAAAAGGGATGGGGGAACAAGAGTGTGCATTGCGTGCAGCTTTTTTAAATCAATATGTTGTCAAAGGCTTTCACGGCCGGAGTTCATTAGTTGCTGTGGATTTTCCGGGTTGTGTGGCCGTGGTCTTGGCGTTGTAGGATCTGACGTTTCGCCAGTAGCTGTGACTGGCATCCTCAGCGGTGTAACACAGAAAGATGTGTCAAGGTGAGAAGAAAAATGGAAGGCAGGTAATTTATATCTACCCTGGAAGGTGGGGTAGGGCTGAGCCATTAATTTAATTAATTCACAGTTTTTAAATCTGTGTCGAGGTGAGAAGAAAAATGGTAGGCGGGTAATTTATATCTACCCCGGAAAGCAGGGTAGGGCTGAGCCATTAATTTAATTAATTAATTTAAAGTTTTTAAATCACTTTAAAATCTTGGCGGCCTCATGGTAACCACAAGGACACCACTGTATCTAGCTTGGTCCTCAGTTCTTTCTGTTTCAATGGCATCTCTCTTTAATTGTAGTTCACGAACCACTATTTGACTGAATAAGCCTGTTTCTTTGCCCTAGGCAGGGATGATGAGAAGCCTGATAAAATGCCAGGAGTTGGGTCAGGTTGCTAAAAATGCCAGCCGCCCAGTTTCCTGTAGCATCATAGACCTCACAGAAAGCACTATGCCAACTTCGTATTAGCCAAGCCTGTTCTCTGTAGGGATGAACTCCCACTTTAAAAGGGGATATTTGAACAGTCCGTGGCTTTTTAGTTCAACACTAAGGCTTGCAGTCTTATGTACTCTTACCTAGGACTTGCTTGCTTTCTTTTTTTTTTTTGCAAAAACCCTCCTAAAAAGGAGAGAAATTTATTCTTTTTATATATAGAAAAAGGTAGGGTATATAGAGGGACTAAGAAAAGGGCAGAGTGAGTATCCTGTTAATGGGGGTTAGATTAAGTTAGTATAGATACATTTTTTGACGGTCACCGCGGTCGAAGAGTCTTCTTTTTAGATTCCAAAATAGCTCTGTTAATCAGGTTAGTAGTGTCCTTTGGGGTTAGTTATTAATCAACTCCTTTCAGACGTCTCATGAACAATCATTTCTTTGGTTGTCTTCCTTTAGTGTCTCTCAGGTTATACGATGGGCCCTCTTTAGCTTTCCCACCTCCCGCACCGGCACCTCCCTCCTCTGGACCGCTGTCATCTTCGCTACTTGTCCAAGTTGCGAGAGCTGCATCTTCCTCTGAGCTGGCGTGCCTCTTCAGGAACTCTTGTGCTTTGAAGATAGAGTCAATCTTTTCTCTTTTATCCTTGTACTTGAACACTAGGCCTTCCGGGAACGACCATCTGTACGTGATCTGGTGCTTTTGTAGAAAGTTGGTCAATCCTTTATACGCTTTCCTCTTCATCCGAATTTCATATGGCACATCTTTCAGAGTTCTGATAATCTGTTCTCCAATTTTCAAGGGCACCGCTGAGACTGCACGCAAGATTTGATCTCTAGTATTCTGTTTAACAAACTTGACCACCACTTCTGCTGGCAGGTTATTTTTCTTTGTAAAGGTGGAATAGGCCCTATAGACCTTATCCATCTCTTCTTTTATTTCACGCTGATCCCTGCCAGTTACTGGTGCCAAGGCATTTGCTAGTATAGATCTGAGATCTTCATTATCTTCTTCTTTAATGCCCTGAAAACGAAGCATCAGATTCGATTTCTCCATTTGAAGCATCAAAATCCTTTTTTCTTGCTCATCTTGATGTTTTTCTAGTTTGTTGACCTTTTTCTTAACTTTTCCGATGTCTTCCGTCGAGACCAAGCATTTTTGCGCAATATCCTCCATCTTCTTAGACGTTTCTGTCAATTGCTTTTGTTGGCTGCTGAGGACACCTTCCATGCTAGTTAAAGTTTCGCTGATTTTCTGTATTTGAACCAGCAGAGGGTGCAGTAGCTCGCTTGTCTGTTGACTGACAGCAGGCTCTGGGGGGGTTACCCGGGCCGGAAGTCCCGCCTCCCTTCTTTTCCGGTTTGAAAGGGACCTTCTTCATGGCCGACATCTGCTTTATTTGTTTACTTTTTAAAAGTTCGTGACACGTCCCTCAGGAGACCCGCTTACACTCAAGCTTCAGTAGCACCCCAAAGGTATTTTCATCAACCCTTCTTTCCTTATAACCCCCTTCGCTTTCTTTTAAAAGTCCCGCTTCTCACTGGGGGGGATTCCCCCTCCTCCCAAACGCTCATTCGCTCGAGGGGAAAGGATTCGGGTTTTCGCTTCAAAGTAAGACCTTCGACTCACGGTTCACCGCCGCTTCTTCTTTTGCTTTAGTTCATATCGCTGTTCCTCACTCCTGGAAGTCGGTGGCGCTGCTAAGTCCCATTACGGGCACAACGCAGCGGGGCCGATTGGGGCGGGGAGAAAGCCTCAATTTCCCGGCTGTCTGCCGGCAAAGAGGCTACTCCCCAAGCGCCCCCGGTTCGGAGCCTTATCCTAAGGCTCACTAGGGTCTTTCGCATAAGCGAAGACCCCCCTGACTGCGTGTGGGCTAGCTGCCTCCGGGATCGTCCCGAGACGCGGCCGCCATTCGCAACGCCAGAAACCGAAACCGCTTGCTTTCTGACTAAACACACTAAGGATTGGGGCTGTAAGTTCTTTGGTAGCAGGTTATGTCTCTGTGTTTGCCAGGCAGAAGGTATAAGATCAATTAGATTGCTTAACATAAGAAGAGCCCTGATGGATCAGACCAATAGTTTATCTGGTCCAGCATCCTGTTTCTCACAGTGGCCTGCCATTTCCTCTGGAGGGCCAACAGCAGTGCATAGAGGCCGAGGCCTTCCCCTGATGTTGCCTTCTGGTTCTTGGATTCAGAGGATTAGTGCCTCCGAATGTGAAAATTCCCCTTAGTCACCATGGCTAGTAGTTATCGATAGACATTCTCCATTAATCTATCTAATCCCATTTAAAGCTCTTTATTCTTGTGGCCATCACCAGATCATCTGGCAGCAAATTCCACATTTTAATCACTCTCTGTGTAAAGTAGTATTTCCTTTTGTCTGTCCTGAACCTACTGCCCATCAGCTTCTAATGCTCATGTTATGTAATTATGTTAGAGTAAGATGAGGTTAACTCATCATTCATTTAACTCTTTCATATGGGAGAAAAGGAAAAGTTTTCCTACCTCATCCATTCCCTCTCTGAGCTGTAATGATTGCATTCTTAGAGTTGCAGTGAGTAACCCTTTTTTTAAAATTAAGTTTGTGAATTTTAAATTAATAAATCAGATGAGGTCATTGTTAAGTTCTGGTCTTTACAGATGGCTTAACAACGCACCCTGTCCCCTACCTCTGCCTGTTTTCTTAATGCTACATTGGCTGGGCTTCTTAACTTCTCTGCTTAGTTTCCAGACTAAGTGTACTCAGATGTTGATTGATCAAAAATTAGTAACTGCCTAATGTTAAATTGCTTGCAGTCTGTGGCATACACACATTACTATTTTGATTGTCAGCACTGAGCAGTTTCTGTACATGATGCATGGTTGTGACGGAAATGGTGATCTACTTTCTGTGATTATTGTGGCTTTGGAATCTCTGCCCTAGAAACTCTTGAGATGCCTTCCTTGTGTCTTTATGTGGCAGCTGGGCTAAAAAGCAGGATGACCCAGTTAAAACCTTTCCCTAGGGGGAAATTAAGAGAAAGAAGACCTCGTTCTTTACTACTGCTGCTATTAGTACTTCGAACTGGCCAAGTGTCTTATAACCTTTTGTTGTGTTTGCTTTCACAACCTGGTGGAATGCAGCAATATTATTGCCATTTAAGAAGAAGAAGAAGAGAAGAGATTGGATTTATACCCCGCCCTTTACTACCCAAAGGAGTCTCAGAGCGGCTTACAAACTCCTCTCCCTTCCCCTCCCCACCACAGACACCCTGTGAGGTAGCTGGGGCTGAGAGAGCTCTGACAGAAACTGCTCTTTTTTTCAAGGACAGCTGTGCCAGAACTATGGCTTGCTGAAGGTCATCCAGCAGGTGCAAGTGGAGGAGTGGGGAATCAAACCCAGTTCTCCCAGATTAGAGTCCACGCACTTAACCACTACACCAAACTGGCTCATCTGTGACAGCCCTATAGCCTGAGGCAGCCCTATAGCTAGGGAATTTTGAGGAGGGGGCCTGGGGGGCTGCCAGTTAATCAAACCAACGTTAATTAAATTTAGTTAGTGGAACTCCTTAGAGCCCTGCAGCCTCGCCAGGCTTGTGGGAAAGTGGGGGGAGTAATGCCCAGCAGTCACAGCTCCCCTCCTTCCTGGCAAGGGTTTGGGGAAGACACAGCTTGGGGGTCGTGTTGGGCACTCACCATCAGGCGTGTTGCTCTGCTAGCCAGGTGGCAATGAGCAGTGGCGGTGGGGGAATCCCTCCTGAGGATCAGTAAGGAGGGACTTGCTGAAGGTCACACAGTTGGGTGCGTTCAGACGGGCCGTTTAGTCCGCTTTCGGCATGCTTCAGTAACGGATTTTATATCCGCGTTCACACACCCAGCATCTGCACACCGTCCCCCAGCTGTCGCTTTCCGGATCAAACCCCTTTTAAAACGGAGTATTTTGATACCACTTACCCAAGTGGTGTTTTCCTGATTCTCCGGTTTCGAGCCGCAGTTTCTGACGTCTGATCGCTCCTGCGGTGTTGAGCCACTTCCGGGTGCCTCAACCCCCTCCCCTCTGGAAAGCTGCTTTTCGTCCGCCATTTTTTTAATGCCTTGCAGTATGCGCATGGGCGGAGCTCCGCTCCTAAGTTAATAAAAGCAAAGTTTAAATGGTGCCTAGTTTTAGCACTTAGATGAGTTCGGGATCTCACAGATCTCACAGAGGGCAGTTTCAGGGGTAAAAGTTTCATTTAAAGTGTTCATTTAAAGTTTAAAGGGAAGTGTGGAAATCACTGTTCTGCGCACGTGCGAAAATTGTGCGCATGCTCAAACTGAGAGGGAAAAAAACCACCGATGCATGCTCCCGGCAGGGAGCGATGTGGCTGCGCAGCGATCCGGAACAAGGTCAGTGTGATCGCGATTCTCCGGGTTAAAACCCCCCCGCATTGGACTGGAGCAATTTACACGGCTCCCAGGACACCGTCTGAATGCACCCAATGAGTCCCTAGGAGAGATGGAGGCTGTAGCCCAAGTCCAATATGCTATATTGGTTTATTATTTTCATTTTTCATTTTTTTAATTTGTATTTGATATTTGAACCGTTGTATAACCTTTGGATTACCCAGGGCCTTTTTTGTAGAAAAAGCCCAGGAGGAACTCACTAGCATAATAGGCCGCATCCAACAGCAGAAATTCATTAGCACATTAGGCCACACCCCCAAAAGCACAGCTCATTAGCATATTAGGCCACACCCCATGTTACCAGAAGTGTGGTCATCCAGCCACACCCACCTTTTGCTTCTTATTCTGTTTACCTTGTTTGTTGTCAAAACCCAGGGCTTTTTTTGTAGCAGGAACTCCTTTGCATGTTAGGCCACACAGCCCTAATGTAGCCAATCCTAATCAGTTTCTGCTGTTGGGTGTGGCCTGTTATGCTAATGAGCTCCTGCTGGGCGTGGCCAACTCGAGAGCCAGCCGGAACTCCGTTCCGTTGCATTCCTGCCCAAAAATAGCCCTGGGATTACCCATGGTGGGAAGCAGATGGAGATAATGTGAGCAAAGGTGTTGCAAGACTGATGCCTCCCCCATCCCTGCATTGTCTGCAATGGCTGGCAAAAGGTTTTGACTGAATCTCCTTTGCTGTACTATCAACCCTAATAAACTATATAAAAATTTGGATTTCAGAAATGTGAGAGAGAACTTTCTGAGCTTACATATCATAGGGCAATCTCGAACAAGTCAGACATTCGTAGCTCATTTTTTGCTGACTGTTGGAAGGGAAGGATCTTTCTGATTATTAGAGTGATCACCTGACTGAAGATTTTTTTCCCTTTGCTTAATTACTGTCTCTGCATGTTTACAAAGCCACATCTTCCCACTGCAAAACCTGGTGTACGTGCTGTGGGAAATGTGGCATGGCTTGCATGCTTTAAGGGGATACCTAGCACCAAGAGCCATTATTATTGTAGGCTACCCACAGTTTAATCCTGTAGACATGATTTCAGAATTCTCCCTTCATCTGTCGTTGAAATGTTCAGCCCGTAACTGAGGCTGTACAAATGGACTCTCAGTTTGAGTGATAAAACACTCATCTACATATTTTTTTAAAGTCCAGTGGGGAACCCCCCCCATTGTTTCCACCAGTTTTGAATTTTCTCCAGAAATGATAGACCAGTAGGTCCCTAAAAGGATCTGTGGATACATTTCAGCATCTACTATCTTAAGTATAGGAAATGTCTGTCTTCTGCAATGTGGTGCTTCCTTGTGGACGATGAATATAGAGTCGTCGTGTTAAACAGACGGAACAAAAGACATAGCCAATTTTGATTTTATTTTTGTCAACAGGATCAGTTGTAGATTGGCCGGAGGTTTGGGCTGGGGTGTCACCAGTACGCTGATGACACCCAGCTCTATCTGATGTTGGGCGGTCAGTCAGACTCCAGACCGGAAGATCTGGACTGGGCACTGCATGCTGTGGCTGGTTGGTTCAGGCTGAGTCGGCTGAAGCTAAACCCGGCAAAGACAGAGGTCCTGTGCCTGAGTCGGGGCGGTTCAGGGTTGGGGCTCCCGCTCCAGGCTTTCTATGGGGCACCATTGGTGCCTGTGCCGGTGGTTAGGAGTTTGGGAGTGCTCCTGGAACCCTCCTTGTCAATGGAGGCCCAGGTAGCAGCCACTGCTAAGTCGGCCTTTTACCATCTGTGGCTGCTTTGGCAGTTGGCTCCCTTCCTCAATCGTGATGACCTGGCTACAGTGATCCACGCGATGGTCACCTCAAGGCTAGACTATTGTAACGCTCTCTACATGGGGCTGCCCTTGGCGCAAATTCGGAGGCTGCAGCTAGTGCAGAATGCCACAGCCAGGCTACTGATGTGCCTCCCTAGATGGGAGCACATCCGGCTGGTGCTGAAGGGGCTACACTGGCTGCCAATAGCATACCGAATTCGCTTCAAGGTGCTGGTACTTACCTTTAAAGCTCTATATGGCCAGGGTCCAACATACCTGAGGGACTGCCTTTCCCCGTATATACCCTAGAGAGCACTACGGTCGGGGACGCAACATTGACTGGTTATTCCAGGCCCCAGGGAGGCCAGGCTCGTGGCTACTAGAGCCAGGGCCTTCTCAGTGGCGGCTCCTTACTGGTGGGACGAGCTCCCAGAGGAGATCGGGGCCCTGCGGGATCTTGTGCAGTTCCGCAGGGCCTGCAAGACGGAGCTCTTCCACCAGGCCTTTAATTAGGAGCCGCCCACACTACCATCAACGACCACTATTAACATCGGTGGTGGAGGCGGCCTGCAGTGAAATTGAGCCAAACCGCCTCAGAGCCTGTACTTGCCTAAGCCTGCGTGATAGATTACGCCATCTTGGTTATTAGTTATTGACTGCACTTTAACTGAAATCGCTGAACGTTTTAAATGTTTAATAGTGTTAAATGTTTTAATGTTTTAAATGTTTTAACTGTATATGAACCTTGGCACATTGTGCCAGGCAATGTGAGCTGCCCTGAGCCCACTTGCGGGGAGGGCGGGTTATAAATACAACAAATAAAATAGTAAATAGATGCTTTTAAGAAGATCCATAAGCATGACATAATTTTTTTGTCACAGGGCAGTGTTTTTGGAGCAGTTATTTAAAAGGGGGAGAGGGTAGGTTTTTGACCATATGAAGTTCAGTTAGGTTTTTGGTGCATCCATTTTGTTTGCAATGTGATATTCGGCTGAATGGTGAGAGATTAGCAGGAACCTTGGTACACACGTTGAGGGCAATATTCTGTGATTCAAAGGCAAGTTAAGGGGTCTAGGAAGGACGTGGAGCACAACACAGTGTGGCTTTCCTCTTGAAGTCTGTAACTTCAGAGTGAACGTCGATGCGTAATAAATAGACTTCCTTTCAATCTGGTTCACGAATCCAGTACAGCAGAGGCTTATGACTTCTTTCCAACAGTTCGTCTTAAAGGTGTTGTAATCTCTTGTTCCTTCTCAGTAAGTACAAGCGAGCTTCACCTTGAGAGAGAGAGCCAGATTACAAGAAGGTTACATGCTCCCCCCTCCCCCATTTTAGTTGCTGGACACAGTCCTAGCTGAGCTGTCCATAGGTACCTTGTTCAGATCCTATAACAATAGGGCAATGAAGAGGGAATTGCAAAGAAGAAGGCTGTGAAAATGTTCCCGGTCCCAGTGGAAAAAGCTTTAATTCACTGAAGGTCTCCCTTTCATCTGAGAGTAAATATACTTTTAACATGCCAGTGATGCAAGCCCTGATTCTAGAAAGTTCTCCTGTTGTGGTTCTCTCTGTAGTGTTTTCTTTTTGTTCTCCTTTCGTCGTTAATTAAATATGTTGCTCTAACAAACAACGTATTAAAATAGTCTTGTAAAAATATTAGGTGGTAGTTGTCCTTCTCATTGCTATATATTTTCCTAGGGATATGTCTGGGTATTGTAGGGGAGGGTAAATTTAGCTGTGCAGTCCTCCTAGAGCAGTGCTATAGGGCTGCATTCACCTAATTTGATGAAAAAACACGGTGGTAGCTGCATAAAGGTCTTGTAAGGTTTTTTTTAGCAGCAGCAGGTAACCAAGGGAATAGCTAATTGCAAGCCCGGTTTTCAAAGAGCAGGAGTAATTTAACCACCAAAGAAACATTAAGCTGTCCTGCCCTGAGTGGAAATATTATATTAGTAAGAGTGGTTTAAGAACTAATCCAGCTGAAAAAGCGACTAAGCAATAGGTAGTAGTATGCTCTGCTAGTTTGAATTATTCATTTATAATTCCATAATGTGTCCTCACTCTTTTGCATGCTAACCACTCCTATATATACGACTATGATATGTAATTCCATTTCATCGTCTTGACGGAGTGGGCATGCACACAAAAACTCACACCTTGAATAAAACTTTGTTGATCTTGAAGGTGCCACTGGACACTAACTTTGTTAGAACGGCCTTCAACATGCATGCTAAATTTTTGAATCAATCAAAGGCTGTGGTTCTAGTATTAACTTCATATTTTTTAAAAAAAATCACGTTTACTGTAGTCTCTAAAGAATCCAGTAGTTTGAAAGGGTGGTGTTGTGGTTAATCTGTTATCTAATTTCTGCTCTATGTGTTACAGCTGTTGGTGACTAACCAGACCATAAAAAGGAAGGGTGGAACACAAAAACACACACAGTTTGAAGATAGCTTTCCACCCAAGCCCAGGGTTTGCTTGGGATTTGTTGGTTTGCCCTCCTTTGTGATTGGAACCTTTCTTAGATTTCCAGGGTTGTTTCTTGCACTCATTTTTTTCCAAATCCATCTGAGATGGACTTGGTCAAAAGAGGATGGTTGTAAACGGGAAAGCTCTGTATTGGATTATGGGACTGAAATTCATGACTATGCAGCCAGTGATTCTTGTATTGGTGGTACACTGCTGTGGGCAGAGTTGATCATGTTCCGAACACTGTCACATGATGGATTCAACATGTGACGACAGACTGAAGAGTCCAGCTGGTGCCTAGACCCCTCAGAGGGCTGGAATGGAGTGGTGCTCACAAGTCCCTGGGGCGGTTCTGCCACATATGTCCATAGACAAGAATAGGCCACCTTGAGTACATGAAACTGAACTCATACCTAAAGCTTTTGGCTCAGAGCGGGCTCCAGCAGTGGGAAACCTGTGCGTGTTTTCCTCACCTTCTTTCTTTCTCCTCGCCACAAAGCTGACTGCTCAAGCGAGGCTGAGATTGCAGTGAGGGAAAATAAAGGGTGCCCAGGCTTCCCCCTGCGGAAGTCTACTTTGAGCCAGCCAGAAGCGTTGTGAAACTTCTCTTCACAAGAAGAGAGGGAGCTAGCGGTGGAGAAGAGGTAGTGAAACCGCCAATAGCCACTGTGAGGAGCTTGCTCTTTCTCTTGGTGATTGCCATGGCGATAGTGGTAGTTTTAAACTCTCTTCTCTGTAGCCACCTTGCTGTCTCCTGACAACTGCTTGCGTGTTGGGATGGGGGTGCAGAGGCTGCAGAGAAAGGGGGGTTCTGAAGAAGAGGGGACCTTTATTTCCATCCCTGGCACAAGGCTTGCACCTTAGGTGGTGGCTCCTTTGAGCTGAAAACCACAAGCTCACCGGGCAATAGGCTTGCCACTTTCCAGAAACATGGGATGGATACCATGTTGGGGAATGGTGTGCACAAGAGTCACAGGTGGCATGACAAAACTGCATGTGGCTCTTGAGCCACTGTGTGAGTATTACAGCCAGGGGTCATTTCGAGCAGGAATGCGCAGGAACGGCGTTCTGGGAGTAACAAGCCCGGCCCCCTGACTTCCTGCTAAGGCTCCCAGCCTTCAAGCATTTCGGTCAGTAAAATGTAGGGGGAAAGAGCATGTCAGGCCTGACAGCAGCCACCATGCAAATGGCATAACTCACGCGGTTGCTACTGCTCAACAGCTGCTGCCCCATGAAGTACTGTGCAGTGGTTAGTGTTCCAGACGAGGATTTGGGAGACCCAGGTTTGAACCTGAGTTGGGAAATACCTGGAGATTTTTGGGGTGGAGCTTGAGCGGTGGGTGTTGCCTTCTGGTTCACTTCCAGTGATGCCAGGGGCATGTGCTAATGAGTTATGCTAATGAGTTATGCCAATGAGCTCCTGCACCTCTTTTTCTGCAAAATGACCCAATCCAGAGGGATTCTGTGGCTTTCCATGTAAAGGGGCTTTATTTTAAAACCCAAGCTTGTAAACACTAGGTGTGACAGTTCAATTGCAAGAATGGGAAGATCTGGTTGAATTCTGATAACCATTATGGATGCCAGCTGGTCTCATCTTGTATGCACGGTGATCATAAGGTTTTGTTTCTTAAACTCAGGGGTGGTTTAAAAATTGCTTCTCATCCTATTTACGCGAACGTAGAGGAAGCCCTAGATGAAGTTACTTTCATTGTTATAGCCTGATAGGGAGGCTGTCCCAAGCGAGATGACCTTGAAATGTGTAACTCTCAATGACTTCTGTGAAGGGCCCTCCACAAAGACAGAACCGGTTGTGAATAAGAAGGTGAGAGTAGTGAGATTCTGAATTAACTAGCTAGCCGAGGAGCAAATTGTTATTCTTGTTCTTGCAGGTGTGAAATTTCTTTCTGTGACAGGCCTTAACTAAGACAAACCATGCTCTCAAGATTAGATGAGTTGATGGGAACATAGGTTTAAATCCTCAACAGCAACAAAAAACCAACCCCAAACCCTTTGGATCTGATTTCCCATTTATTATTTGAGCTACTTTACCATTTCCTCTAACAATGCACAGTACGACCATTATGTTACATCAATTTGGCTATTGTATGTTCAGATTTCTACTGCCTTCCTGAACAGGCTGACAAGTGACATATAATTTTAATATAGCTTTATGTCACCTTTTTTATATATCGTCGTCTCCAAGTTCGTAAATGCCTGAGTAAATTTTGAGAGAAATAGTGGGATCAGTTCTTTCGCAAGAAAGTGATATGATTCTTTAAAAACACTGCAGCAAGCAGCAATTTCTGCTCTTCCCTACTGGACTTGGGTTTTCAGGGAATTTGCTTTGCGCTTTGAGCACTGGCCTCATTACACTGACCAAGCTAGCTCGGGCCCAATCCAATTACTCCCAGGGTGGTGTATGAACCACAATTTACCTGTTTCCACATAAAACCCTGCAACTTGTCAGCCCTGTTTTTTAGTCATAACATTAGTCATTGTGCTTTTCTTCTGAATGTTTGGCACCAACTCATGTAGACAGGTGCGACTGCAGTGTGTTAACATAGCACATTATGCAGGGCAAATGGCTGATCCTGTGCAAATGAGCCAGTTTGGTGTAGTGGTTAAGTGCGTGGACTCTGATCTGGGAGAACCGGGTTTGCTTCCCCACTCCTCCATTTGCACCTGGCTGGATGACCTTGGGCAAGCCATAGTTCTGATAACAGCTGTTCTTGAAAAAGAGCAGTTTCTGTCAAGAGCTCTCTCAGCCCCACCTACCTCACAGGGTATCTGTTGTGGGGAGGGGAAGGGAAGGGAAAGTTTGTAAGCTGCTCTGAGATACCTTTGAGTAGTGAAGGGTGGGGTATAAATCCAATCTCTTCTTCTTCTCTTCTTCAAGTGCTCTTTGGCCAAGTTATTATTGCATCATGAACTTTCCTCATAAGTCTACAATGTTGATGTGCTGGCATTGCCACTTGGTATCTCTTGTGTGCTAGACAGGATGGCACTCCTTTCATGCTAGGGGTAGGCCTGAAGCATCACTGCCTCTGAAAATTCTTCTTGGTGATTTTTAGATCAGACTCTGCTTGGCTACTGTTTTGTTTCCCAGGGATGCCGGACTTTCAAAGATACTGTGTGTGGGGTTTTCTTTACCGATCATTCTCCTGGCGAGAAAGGCACAAGAGGCCCTAACCTGGATAGCCTGGGCAAACGCAATCTCGTCAGATCTCGGAGGCTAAGCAGGGTCAACTGTGGCAAGGACTTGAATAGGAGGCCTCCTTGGAATACCAGAGGTGGGAGGCAGGGGCACGCTTTATTTGGTCACCTCTCTGGACATCTTCCAGGCCCTCAGTAGGGGTCAGTCACCAGAGGTCACCATGACTTCCAGGTGCACACGCAGTCAGTCACCAGAGGTTCAGTTTATTTATTTACGGTCAACGGCTATACTCAGAAATACAACAGAATAAAAAACCGATTTAGATATAATACCCGTTTATGACTCCAGATGAAAAAACAGTAACAACAACAACAGCAATAATATGTTGTCGAAGGCCTTCATGGCCGGAGTTGATTAGCTGTTATAGATTTTCCGGGTTGTGTGGCTGTGGTCTTGGCATTGTAGGACCTGACATTTCGCCAGCAACTGTGACTGACATCCTCGCAGGTATAACACAGAAAGATGGAGCCATCTTTCTCTGTTATACCTCTGAGGATGCCAGTCACAGCTGCTGGCGAAACGTCAGGTCCTACAATGCCAAGACCACAGCCACACAACCCGGAAAATCTATAACAGCTAATAATAATAATAATAGCTGATTTTTTAAAAAATTGAAAACGTTCCAGTGGCCTCAGAGAGGGGGGAATGGCTGTTGTTGGGGTCAGGGAAACTGTGGGAAAACCTGCCATGTGGAAGCCCTGTTGATGCGGCACTGTATCAGCTGCCACATCACCAGTGGGGATATCACAAAGGCCCGTCAACATGTGGAAACCACTACATTAACATGGAACATATAGCCATATGGGGCTCTGTCTCACTTCTATACTTCAAGAGCTAGAGCTTTGGTTGTGGTTTACAAACATTCTCTCCTGCTTTTCTGGATGATGTGTTCGCTGCTTTCTCATTGACTTGGTATGTGAGGGATGGGCTGAGATTCTTATCTGCCACATACTCTGGTGTTGGCTTTCTTGACCCCTATTTCTTGTTAATCTACTTTCCAGTATTGCTGCTTGCTCTCCTCTTGCAAAACACCGTGTTCCAAGGGACGCTGGTATCCTGTAGCCACCTAAAAGCATTTGGTCTTCAGCAAACATAAAACAGCTCCTGAAGTTAAGAGTCATTTTGAACGCTTAATGCTGTTAATCAAGGAGCAAGTGAAATAGTTGCTGTATCCTTCCGTCTAGGTAGCACGCAGTTAACTTGGATCAGTCCAGAGACTCTTTGTTCAAGTAAAACACTTTAGCCTGGTTTTGCAATATCTGGATATTCTTGGGACAATTGTGACTCCCTAACTGTTAATGTAGTAACCACTCTGTTTTTCATAACGTGCTTTCTATGAATGCTCGTATGGGCAGAGTTGAAGGTTAACCAGGAGCCAGTAGATTTCTGAAGCTGATTTATACAGGTATGGGAGTATTACTTATCTGCATGGGTTTTTTTGTACTAAAAAGTCCAGTTTAGCTAATTTCCTGGATCAAATTTTTCTTGCAGCCTTCATTTTGCATGATGCACAAGCACAGCAGTGATACCAGGTGTTTGAAAGTGGGTTTAATAGCAACGTTAAAATAGGTGTCGTGCGAAATTGCTGGACAGCAGAACTGCGCAAACTCATAGTGCAGCTAAGTAAATTCACACTAAAAATTGCTGGAGAAAATTTTACCTCTGTGCTTTCCTACACTTCAGCTAATCTGAGTAGTTAATATTTGTACGAGTGGGAATCTGTGATACTCTCGGGGTGGGGGGGGGACCCTTCAGTTTGGTGTAGTGGTTAAGTGTGCGGACTCTAATCTGGGAGAATCGGGTTTGATTCCCCACTCCTCCGCTTGCACCTGCTGATGTGACCTTGGGTCAGTCACAAGCTCTGGCACAGCCGTTCTTGAAAAAGAGCAGTTTCTGCCAGAAGTTCTCTCAGCCCTGCCTACCTCACAGGGTATCTGTTGTGGGGAGGGGAAGGGAAAGGAGTTTATAAGCTGCTCTGAGACTCCTTTGGGTAGTGAAGGGTGGGGTATAAATCCAATCTCTTCTTCTTCTTCTTCCCCCTTACCTTTATTTCCCCCCATCACTGCAGCCGGGCACTAGCACGGCTCCCAGCCCATGCTGCTGGGCCCACTGACTCTTCTCCCCAATACCGTCAAGGGTTATGGGAGTGAACCCAGCCAGGGTCCTGGCAGCCAGGCCCGCTGAAGCTTGTTCCCAGCTGAAATGCTGGTGAGCCCCACGCAGGCCCTGGCCTCTGCTGCTGGACCCACTTGCCAAGGAGAAAGATGGTAGTTGAACCCCTCAGGGCTCCTATCCACCAGGCCCACTGAGACCCTGACACCAACAAGCCCTCTCAGGGTCCTGGCCTCCACCATCAGGCTCGCCAACTTTCCCCCACACACTCTATCAAAGATAATAATGGTGAGCCTCACACACCTGCCAGGCTGCTGAGGCTGAAAATGGCAGTGAGCCCGGCACAGCTCCCGGGCCATCTGAGGTTTCTTCTTCCCTGTCAACAACAATGTCTCTGCCACAGGCTTCCTGCCCCAGCTGCCATCCAACAGAGGGGGAGGTAGGTTCATTATCTGCACATGCACAGGCAACAAATGTGTTTGGGGGCCCTAGTAGCTTTTTGCTTGGGGGTTGAACAGATAGTTCTGATCAAAAGAAATCAAATTATTATCTAACAAAAGCTTGTTAATAAGAGCTGTACTTCATTTAATAAGACTTCTTTTTTTAACTAATATTTTATTAAAGTGTACACGCATGCACACACACAAACATATATATATATACATACACACACACATATTTTGAACATATCTTTTAAACAAAATTCATTTCTTGTACCCAAAAGTCAAACAAAAATTGAAGATGTTATCAATTACTTTTATTCTAAAATCCCCATCATCTTTATCTTATTCCCTTTCCTTACCCATTTCACCAAACCACCGTACCACTTCCTCTAGTTCATAGTCTAATCTTTATTACATTCTTTCATTAACTTTTCAAAACTTCTTTACTTCTTCTACAGACTTCCCTTCTTAACTCACTCGGTTTTTAGTCTTAATCTGTCTTCTTCTGTAGCTATAAAAGAAAGCTGGACAGGGTTGCCTCCGATACTGGATGCTGCAGAGGAGACCTCTACAGCAGGAGGGAAACCCTCCTCCCTCTTATCAGAGGTCTTGGGGGGGAGCCCACCCTTCACCTCCTTGCTATGCTGTTGGCTCTGCCAGTTCAATCCCTATATTATTCTTAGCTTTATTATAATCCCCAATTAACATATCTGCTATCTTTAAATCACTCTACTTTTCCTCCTATTGGTTGCTCTCTACAGCTCTTCCTCAATACCCGTTTCCCCGGTTTAACCACTTCCATCCATTTGTTTAATTACTGTGTCCAATAATTTCTTGCCTGTAACTTCATTGGCTAACTTAGCTTGTTGCTCAGGGGTTAAACAGATAGTTTTGGTCAAAAGAAATCAAATTAGTATCTAACAAAAGTTTGGTAATAAGAAGCTGTACTTCCTTTAATAAGACTTTTGATGGAGATATCAAATGAACTTCTTAAATAGCATCCGCTACAGTGTGCCGTAAATCATTAAGGAAAGTAAGGTGAATAAAACACAGTGATATCAATTAATAAACAAATGATTTTGCTGTAAAGCCTTGACACGCAGTTGTCGTTGTTGCTTTCTGGTTTTTATGCTCTTCTGTTGTGACTTCTCTTGTCTTTCATCAGTTTCTTTCCCGTAGTCTTGTAGACCAACCCAGCATGTTCTTACACAGTACTAATTAGCTTTCTCCATCATTGCTTCCTTTCTGGTGTTACCTCTCAGTGGATGCATTCAGACAGCGTGCTGGGAGCGGTGTAAATTGCTCCGGTCCGATGCGTTGTTTTTTTAACCCAGAGAATTGTGATCACACTGACCTCCTCGTTCCAGATCCCTGCGCAGCCACATCGCTCCCCGCTGGGAGCGTGCATTGGTGGGTTTTCCCCCCTCTCAGCTTGAGAATGCGCACAGGCAGCCATCTCTAGAACTAAAATTTTCACGCGTGCGCAGAACAGCAATTTCCACACTTCCCTGTAAACTTTAAATGAACACTTTAAATGAAACTTTTACCCCCGAAACTGGCCTCCGTGAGATCCCGAACTTCTCTAAATGCTTAACCCAGGCACCATTCAAACTTTGCTTTTACTGACCTAGGAGCGGAGCTCCGCCCATGCGCACACCGCTGAGGCTTTAAAAAAAATGGCGGACGAAAAGCAGAAGCCTGAGGCTTCTGCGGCAACTTTCCAGAGGGGAGGGGGTTGAGGCACCCGGAAGGAGCGATCAGACGTCAGAAAAGTGTGGCTCGAAATGGAGACTCAGGAAAACACCACTTGGGTAAGTGGAATCAAAATACTCCATTTTAAAAGGGGGTTTGATCCGGAAAGCGATGGCTGGGGATGGCACATAGATGTGCACATAAAACCCGTTCCTGAAGTGTGCTGAAAGTAGACTAAATGGCCCATCTGAACGCACCCAGTAGCTCTCAGCTTCCTATTACTACCTTAATCCCCACTTCCAGGTGTGTGATTCATAAGTGCATAGTCCACTGTTTTGTGATATTTCATGAATCCCGCCCTCCCCACAGTATCAAAATAGTCTATAGTCTCTGGCCGTTCTCTTGCCACGTCTTTCTTCCCTGTTTCTCTGCGATTTGTTGATATTGAAATGCAGGAATTTAGAAGTCTTGCCCTCTGGTAGGTGCTCACCTCTGAGGTGGGGGATGCCCTCTAACGGTTCTTTGCCTGAATATTCTGCTTGTCTGACAACCCCTGATCTGCGAAGAACATTCGTCTTAGCTCGTTTCAGTGTTCTCCGTTCCGCCGTATTGTCCGGGAGGTTCAAGAAAATCCCGTACTCGTCTAGGGTTTGTGCCTGTGGCTTGGGAGAGATCGAAAGTATTGAACACGTTCTCCTGTATTGTTCTTTTCACCGTGATATTCGTGCTGTTTTTCTAGAACCTCCTTATCAGAGTCAAGTAGGGGAATCTGATTGACTATAAGATTAGTTGCTGTAGATTTTCCAGGTTGTGTGGCTGTGCTCTTGGCATTGTAGGACCTGACGTTTCGCCAGTAGCTGTGACTGGCATCCTCAGAGGTGTAACACAGAAAGATGGAGTACTCTCTGTGTCAAGGTGAGCAGAAAAATGGTAGGCAGGTAATTTATATCTACCCTGGAAGGTGGAGTAGGGCTGAGTTATTATCTGGTAGTAGTTCTCCAGGCTATGAACATGCTAATGAAAGAAGCTTTCCTGAGGAGGTTCTTTTGTCTATGGTTTGTTTCCTGAGGAGGTTTCCTGTTTCTTGAGGAGGTTCTTTTGTGTGTGGAATGGCTATTGAAACTCTAATCTTATCTGTAGTACTATTGTAGTGCTCCTCAGGAAAGCTTCTCCATTAGCATGTTCATAGCCTGGAGAACTACTACAAGATAATGACTCAGCCCTACCCCACCTTCCAGGGTAGATATAAATTACCTGCCTACCACTTTTCTGCTTATGTTGACAAAGAGAGTTCTCCATCTTTCTGTGTTATACCTCTGAGGATGCCAGTCACAGCTACTGGCGAAACATGAGGTCCTACAATGCCAAGACCACGGCCACACAACCCGGAAAATCTACAACAACTAATGAACTCTGGCCGTGAAAGCCTTCGACAACATATTGACTATAAGATTGTTTCACTATTATCTTCCCATAATCCTGAGATCATAGAATCTGTAGCTAAATTTCTCTGTTGTGCTACTAAGAGGAGAAGAGTGTTTCAGTTGCAGTGCTAAAGGACGTATCCTTGTCTCCCTGCTGTATGCTCTGTCAATATGCCAATAAAGGTTTTGATTGATTGACTGTTTCTCTGTTTTCATCTGAGAACCTTCCTCCCAGTGGTTCTGACTGGAGTCCTCAATCTTAAAAGTCCTAGCTCTCCAATTGTTGTTTAAGCTTTTGCATAATGCTTTAGATGAGTGTTCAAAGTGTTTCACACACCTATATCTATTTGTACATTTTTATCCTGTTCTTCCCCCAAGGAATGGTAGATAATTTTCTCTTCACGATTTTATACTCACAAAAGCCCCATGAGATATGTTGGGCTAATGGCCTAAGTATAAGTTTCATTTTTCCTGGGTCAGGTCATAGATGTGTTCTAGCAACTCTGTACCATATTGTTCAGGCCAATCTAAACTGGCCATAGGGAGCTGCTGTTTTCCCCACTGGGGCTGGCCATACACTGATATGCCTAGATGTCATTTTCCCCTGTTTCAGATTGGAAAAGGGGGGGTGTCGAAGTCAGTATCATAATGCCCCTACATTAATCAATGGTGCAACCTCATTTGGAATATTGTGTACAGTTCTGGTCACCACACCTTAAAAAGGATATTATAGCTTTGGAAAAAGTGCAGAAAAGGGCACTCTTAAAAGGGTTGGAACACTTTCCCTATGAAAAAAGGTTCGCTTGGGGCTCTTTAGCTTGGAGAAACGACGGCTGAAGGGGTGACATGATCGAGGTTTATAAGATTATGCATGGGATAGAGCAGGCAGAGAAATTACTTTTCTCCCTTTCTCACAATACAAGAACTCATAGGTACTCAATGATATGCTGAACAGTCGGGTTAGAACGGATAAAGGAAGGACTTCTTCGCCTGTAGAGTGATTAACACATGGAATTCACTGCCACAGGAGGTGGTGACAGCTATTGTACAGTCCCATGCAGTCACTCTGGGCTAAGCCCATTGCTTTTAATGGTCTGAAGTTGGAGCAACCCCTCTATAGGAGTATACTGTTAGGTTTGCCTTCTCACAGAAGAAGCAAAGCTAAAATTCTTCTATTCTGTAACTTTTGCAAGTTTTCCCATCCTCTCAGTATGCCAGAGAGGTATTTGCCTTCCTCCTCCCAGATTTAGCAGAAGTGTTTGTTGTGCAGAGGCTATTGGAAGACTTTGTTTAACATAAACTATGTCATGTCTGTAGAGTGCTGCCCCATTTTTTTCTGAATGAAAGTTCCTAGACTTTCAGAGAGACTTGTCAGTGGTGCTGACGTGGGACCTTCCCAACGTGAGCTGTCTGTTCCATATGAGTCTGTTGTACAAACACTTGACTAGAGCAGATTATGTCCTAGCCACAGGTAAGTGGCAGCCACGCTGCTCTTATAACCTATGAGTCAAGTCTTGTGTGTCTGACATTAAAACTACCTAGATCTGCGAGGTTTTCTGGTGAGTCATGTTGGAGTGCAATTAAGGTATACTGGGTATTACAGTGCTGTGTATTGTTTAATTCCACCTCTTGGAGATGCACACTGCAAGTCCTCTGTGGAAGTGTTAGCTTCCCGATGTGTGATTAGTGTTGCCAGTGTACAATATCTGAAGTGAACCTGGCTTCTTTTTTTCTTCTGTTTTTTCAGTACTTCGGTACTGTTCTTAGTCCTCTGCTTTCAGAGTAACTGAGCCACTGAATACAGAAGGGTGGGACAAAAATAGAATGCAGGATCTGTTTCATTCCATAGAGACTGACGTGCCCGAATCCTGCGCCATCCAAAAAAAAATTGTCATGTTAGAGAAATTATTTCATTACTAGAACAGGGGCAGGCCACTCACAACTTTCTTCTGTGTCTCCAAACTATTGGAAGAGAATAGCAACCTAGGGGCTGAGTGGTGATTTGAGGCAGACTCAGCATGGGTTCTGTAAGGGAAGATCTTGTCTCACTAACCTGTTAGTGTTCTTTGAGGGGGTGAACAAACATGTGGACAAGGGGGACCCAATACATATTGTCAATGTTCCCTCTAAGCTGTGGAGTCTTGTGAGCAAAAATTCTACCTTGAGAGCTACTGGCATTTAAGTTGTGAGCGAGCTAGTTGGCTGCTGCATAAATTGGTTTGCTCTGGAGCCCTCCTTCCTGAGGTAAGATGAAATTCTGTGAGCTGGAGGCAAAAAAATGGTGAGCTAGCTCACACTAACTCAGATTCGAGGGAACACTGCATATTGTTTACCTTGACTTCCAGAAAGCTTTCGATGAAGTTCCTCATCAAAGGCTCCTAAGTAAGCTCAAAAATCACAGGATAAAAGGACAAGTCCTTTTGTGGATCAAAAACTGGCTAATTAATAGGAAACAGAGTGAGTATAAATGGGCAATTTTCTCAGTGGAGGGTGGTAAGCAGTGGGGTACCGCAGGGATCAGTACTCAGTCCAGTGCTTTTTAATTTGTTCATTAATGATTTGGAGTTGGGAGCAAGCAGTGAAGTGGCTAAATTTGCAGATGATACGAAGATGTTCAGGGTGGTGAAAATCAGAGTGGATTGTGAGGCACTCCAAAGGGATCTGTCAAGGATGGGCGAGTGAGCATCAGCATGGCAAATGGGGTTCAATGTGGCCAAGTGCAAGGTGGCCAAGTGCAAGCTTGGAGAAACGACGGCTGAGGGGTGACGTGATTGAGGTTTATAAGATTATGCATGGGATAGAGCAGGTAGAGAAAGAGGTACTTTTCTCCCTTTCTCACAGTACAAGAACTCGTGGGCACTCCACGAAATTGCTGAGCGGTCAGGTTACAACTAAAAGGAAGTACTTCCTCACCCAAAGATTTATTAACACATGGAATTCATTGACACGGGAAGTCGTGGTGGCTACAAGCATGGACGGCTTCAAGAGGGAATTAGATAAGCATATTGAGCAGAGGTCCATCAATGGCAATTAGCCACAAGGTATAGATAGGGACTCTGGGGCAAGTGATGCTCTGTCTTCTTGGTGCTTGGGGGTGGTCAACAGTGGGAGGACTTCTAGTGTCCTGGCCCCACTGGTGGACCTCCTGATGGCACCTGGTATTTTTGGCCGCTGTGTGACACAGAGTATTGGACTAGATGGGCCACTGGCCTGATCCAACATTGGCTTCTCTTATGTTCTTACATCTCTCTAGTGCCATAAAACTCAAAGTAAATGGGAATCATCATAAGATATTATCAAAAGCATCTACACTTTGCTTCCTATAAGTAGTGACATTATATGTTGATTACTAAAGCCCATCAAAGAAGTCTGCACTGAAGTTGTAAGGTGCTGCGAAGATTAACAAGTATAGGAAAAGGCCAGTTATTCTAATGACAATAGAAGGTGCCTCAGTGTTAACATCGAGCTGTTTTTTAAATTTGCAGAAATCCTGAATGACGTCATCCGTAGCATGAAGAAAGATGGCGAATGGAAGGTAGGCATGGATTACTGCGGTGTAGAGAAGACTGCATTATGGCCCTCAGGCTCCATATAGCCTACGACTAAAATCATTTTCTGCATCTTGAAAATTATCTCCAAAAGGGGCATTACCTGCCTTTGTGGAATCAGGTCCACATCATGTGTCACAGATATAATACGGCAGCAGGTGTTGACTAGATCTTTTGTGTCCTTGATTGTGGCAGTCATGTTTCCTAGAGGCGCCCATAACTTTTGCTGACATACTGAAAGCCGCAAATTACGGGCTGCAGACAGATCAAAGAGGCTGTTGGAATTAGCTTTGCTCCACTGGCTCTGCAGGGGCTTAATGTGGCGGCTTGAGTGGATTTGTTTTCCCGAGGCCTTTAGAACTTCAAAGCTCCCGTGTGTTGCATCTCTACTGTGACCAATTTAACTGCCAGTCGGTAGTACTAATCAACAGTGTATGGTAAATTAGGAAGCATACCTGGGGGTTACCTTGTACCACATATCAGGGCGTGCAGGTTATGAGAAGGCAGTACAACCCTGAATTTGTAAGCTCTGTACAGCTCTTTCCTGTGAAGGTGACTCCTAGGATACTGAAGGCAATGGATTATGCTCTTAGAACCTCTTAGCGTAACTCCCATACTCTGAATTCGGAGGAGGAGGTACAGTGGAGAGGTTCTGTGTGAAAGTGTGTTCATTATACATTTCTTTGGGATGTTGTACATTTTGACTTCTGTTAATTTTTTTAAATCAAGATTTAATTTTCCAGTAGTTTATACTATTCTGTTTTATTTGAGGAAGGGAGGTAAGAGCCTTGGTATAAAACACCTCCAATATTAAGTACTTCTGGCATCACTTTAGTGTTGCCATGTCTGGGTTGGAAAATACCTAGAGACTTTGTGGGTGGAGCCAGGAGAGGGCGGGGTTTGGGGAGGGGAGGGGCCTCAGCATGGTACAATGCCGCAGAGTCCACCCTTCAAAGCAGCCATTTTCTCCAGGGGAGCTGATTTCTGTCAGCTGGAGATGAGTGGTAAAAGTGGGGGAACCTCAGGCCCCACCTGGAGGCTGGCAACCCTACATCACTTTGAGGCTTGGGAGTTATTTATCAATGGATTAATTTATATTCTCACTTCTCCAAATACAGAATGTGTGTGATGCACCTATCAGTTATATAATCATACCCAAACACACAACAGACCACAGCAGGTACATTCAGTGGGTCGAGACAGAAAAGAGCCAAGTAGATGAGAGCAAAAGAAGGCCAGTCAAATATATGGTGATGCAAATAAGTCTGTGCCTGGCACCAAAGTGCTAGTAAGCTATGTGCCATGTGCATTTCCCAGGGAAGGATATTCCAGAGATGATCAGCCACCTGCCTTGTATTGGGTGATAGGGAAAGTAGAGAAGGCAAAAGCAGATGGGAAACCATTTCTCAAAAAATGCTACATTTTAGTAGAACCCAAATGCATTTTGGGAATAAGCTTCCCTCAGATGCATAAACCTAAAACAGTCAAATAGCTAAAAGTACAGCTGCAGAATATGAACGGATTGCAAAATGTCTGTATGTTACAAATGATACATTCACAAACAAGGTAAATTTGAACGTGCGTCAGTCTCCAATAATACATGGCAGTGGTTAAGAATTTAGTTTCCCTTCTGTTTTGGTCATTATACAGTCCCCCATCCTGATTTCACTTATTTATTAATTCATTTATTAAAACATTTTATTTTCTGCTTTTCCTCAAGACAGCTTACAAGTCACAATTAAAACATTTCAGTTTAAAACCGATAGAATGATACCCTTCCCCCAAAAAAAGATGTCTTTAGTTTATACCCTGTTAAAGGCACTGGCAAATAAAATGGCCTCAACAGCACCTCCTATAGATTTCTAATGATGGTGCTCCCCTTCACCTCCTCTGGGAGCCAGTTCAACAAAGTGGGAACTGCAGTAGAAAGGCCAGAGCCTCTGGTTGATGTGAGCGGGTCACCTGAAGTGAGGGAACAGGCAATAGATCGCAGCCCAAAGACTCGCTAGTTGGTGTAAAGGAGTGAACCTTTAGATATGTCGCAGGGCTCTTTTTGTAGCAGGAACTCCTTTGCATATTAGGCCACACACCCCTGAAGTAGCCAATCCTCCAAGAGCTTACGGTAGCCCCTGTAAGAAGAGCTCTGTAAGCTCTTGGAGGATTGGCTACCTTAGGGGTGTGTCACCTAATATGCAAATGAGTTCCTGCTACAAAAAGAGCCCTGGATATGTGGGTCCCAGGCCATAAAGTGTTTTAAAGGTCATAACCAGCACCTTAAACTGGACCGAAGAAACAAACTGGTAGTTGGGGGGAGGAGTTTGAACTAAAGCAGGGCCTCTTAATGAACAGGAACTCCAAAAACAACATCCGTGATAAAAATAACAAAGAGTCAATAAAGATACGTCGCAAAAACATTTACCGAAGTAATTCTGTAAGAAATTTTCTTCTGTTATCGCTCACACGCTGACGAATACTGCGCAATGTGAACATTCGTTTCACAATATTTGCTTTATCTGAGTGTGCAGCAATCCCAATTCTTATCAAATACTACTTATCAACTCTTGATGGAGACATTCCATGTTGACTCTCTAATAACAGAACCCAAGGTCTTCACAAGAGAGTCAACATCATGGAATGTTTCCATCAAGAGCTGATGAGTAGTAATTGATAAGAACTGGGATTGCTGCACGCTCAGATAAAGCAAATATTGTGAGACGAATGTTCACATTGCGCAGGATTCGTCAGCGT
This sequence comes from Gekko gecko, assembly GCA_029375565.1. Classification (NCBI taxonomy): domain Eukaryota; kingdom Metazoa; phylum Chordata; class Lepidosauria; order Squamata; family Gekkonidae; genus Gekko; species Gekko gecko. Next base: position 9,412,775 of record JAPDNY010000002.1, read on the forward strand.
GTGAGCGATAACAGAAGAAAATTTCTTACAGAATTACTTCAGTAAATGTTTTTGCAATTTATCTTGATTGACTCTTCGTTATTTTTATCACGGATGTTGTCTTTGGAGTTCCACTTCTTCCCGTGATCTCTCGTTTTTGGTTCCTCTTAGTGAACAGGCAGGTCCCCATGGGAGCATGTGGCTCTTCAAATATCCTGGGCCCAAACTATTTTAGGGTTTCGTATGCCAAAACCAGCACTTTGGATTGTGCCCAGAAACAAACGGAAAGCCGCTGTATTTCTTGCAGTACAGAAGTGATCCTTTCACTACAGCATGTTGCTGTCAACAGCCTTACTGTTGTTTTAGACCAGTCAAGAGGGCCTTAAAGACAGCCCTACCTAGAGCACCTTAGAGCAATTTTAAGCTTGATGTGACCAAATTACGGATAACCATGGCAGGATTATTCCTCTCCAAGAAAGGGTACATGTCAGGTTTAAAATCAAGTAGATCCAGTCATTCTTGCACAAAGAAAGGTTTATTAGGATTATCTTGCTAAAACCCACAGTAGGAGGTCATTGTCAGGAATGGGGAGCAAAGCAAAGCAAGCTAACTTATAGTGTGATGCAATGAAGCGCCTAGCGAATAAAACTTGAGCACTCGCGCGGGAACTCCCGGCGGGAGAAATACTTGATGAGCGGGAGACTACTCCCCCCCTCCCCTTGCATTCCCAGGACCGGAAAATTCTCAGCTGAACAAGAATAGTCCAAAGCCTACATTCAAGGCCACCGTGATAAGGAAAAGCGGCAGGGAAGAAGCTCCCACGTTTCTGGCTGCATAACTACGCAAGCGCAAAGCGGGGTAGGAACATAACACAATGGATTCAGTGAGAAACATCAAAGGCATCACTTTCTGACATTCTGCCCTTCCCAAAACACCACCCACCCACCACTCAGGAAGGAGCGAACAAGGGCCCCCAGGTTTATTAGGGTATCTAGCGTGAAAGTCTTTCAGGTGATCAGGTGCATTGATATCAGAAACTTTCACCCATTCCCTGTATTGGGGCCCAAAGTGTACCCATTGCACAAGGTACATAAGTTGTCCACGAAGTATCTTAGAGTCCAAAATATCAGCGATTTCATAGTGCTCTTCACCGTCAACCATCAGAGGGGGGAGAAGCCGACGTCTCGGGATGCCATTTAGTTGGGGGTAAGGCCGGCTTGAGAAGGCTGTAATGGAAAATTGGATGTATTGCTTTAAGAGATTTAGGCAAGTCTAGCTGTACAGTTACTTGATTCACACATCTTAGCACTCGGAAAGGACCAATATATTTCCACGCAAGTTTCCTGGACTGCTGTGCTAGTCTTAGGTTCTTAGTCGACAGATAGACAGTGTCTCCCGGGTGCAATTTCCATCCCCCGGCCCTTTTTTTATCTGCTTGTTTTTTATACTGTGCCTTGGCCTCATTCAAAGTCTCGACAATTAGGGGCCAGGAGTCACGGAGAGTTTGACACCATGCCGAGGCTTTACCACCATTCTCACCAGGTTTTAAGAAGGGAAGAGGGGGCTGTCATAGCCCATGGCAGCTTTGAATGGTGACATTTTCGTGGAAGCGTGCCATGAGTTGTTGTATGCAAACTCCGCCAATGGTAACAAATCTACCCAATTGTCTTGTTGATAATTAGAAAAACACCTCAGATATTGTTCCAACGTCTGGTTCACCCTCTCCGTCTGGCCATCAGTCTCAGGGTGATAGGCAGTACTAAGAGCACGTTCAATACCCATTAGAGTCATTAGCTCAGACCAAAACTTGGAAACAAACGGAACCCCCCTGTCGGAAATGATCTTGAGGGGCAACGCATGCAATTTGGCAATGTGTTGAATAAATGCTTTGGCCAAGACTTTTGCTGTTGGCATACTGGGGAACGGTATGAAGTGAGCCTGCTTAGAGAATAAATCCACTACCACCCAAATGACCGTCATATGTTTAGAGGGGGAAGATCAGTGATAAAGTCCATAGAGATTACTTCCCAGGGTCTACTCGGGGTGGGTAGTGGTTGCAGGAGGCCTGGAGGTTTTCCTGGTCTGGCTTTACAACGATTACACGTTGGGCAGGACTGTATATAGCGAGACAACTCTTGTTTCATTCGGGGCCACCAGAAGCTACGTTGTAGAAGCCTTAAAGATTTTACATATCCAAAGTGTCCCGCAGCTTTTGAATCGTGAACTGTGTGCAAAACCTGGGCTCGGGTAGCTTCTGGGACAAACATTTTATTTCCCTTGTACCAGCAGCCATTAGGACCACAATTCACATCATCCCTGGCTTGTAACTCACTCGTTTCTGGTGGGGTGATGTCAGATAAAAACTGTTTTTCCCAAGTCAATGTTTGGATGGGACTCATTGGTGCCTGTTTAGCTTTCCGGGTTACAACTGCACCAACTAATTGTTCCGGGGTGAACATAGATTCCCGAACTTCGACCCTCTTAGAAAAATGTTGGGGAAGGCGGGAGAGAGCGTCCGCCAAATGGTTGGCTTTCCCTGGGAAATGGTGCAGGGTAAACTGAAATTTGGAGAAAAACTCAGCCCACCTGAACTGTTTAGCATTTAAATTTCGGGGTTTTCGCAATACCTCAAGATTTTTGTGATCAGTCCAGATTTCAAAAGGTATTCGGGACCCCTCTAACCAATGTCTCCATGTGATCAATGCTAAACGGATAGATGCCGCTTCCTTATCCCAAATGGGCCAAAATCTCTCTGTGTCATTAAATTTTCTTGACACATAAGCCAGGGGTTGTAGCTGCTTTTTAGCATTCTCTTGCAAAATCACCCCACCCATAGCAGTGTCTGATGCGTCTACTTGCACTACAAATTTCTTTGTCTCATCAGGGTGTGCTAGTATGGGCTCAGACGTGAACAACCGTTTAAGTTGTTCAAACGCTTGCTGACACTGCGGGGTCCAGTCCAAAGGGGCCCCTGGGACTGAAGCCTTAGATCCCCTCCCCTTAGTTTTTAGCAGTTCCGTGAGGGGAAGGGCTACTTGGGCGAAGTGTGGCAGGAATTGACGGTAAAAGTTGGCGAAGCCGAGAAAACTTTGGAGCTGGCGCCTGGTTTTGGGGGCTCCCATCTCAATACATCCTGGACCTTTTTGGGTCCATCTCCAACCCACGGAGGATATACGGTATCCCAAAAAGTCAATGCTCTCCTGGTGAAATTCACATTTTGACAGTTTAACAAACAGTTTGTGTTCTAAAAGCTTTTCCAATACTTTCCGCATAAGGGTAGTGTGGGATTCCTGATCCGGGGTATAGACCAAGATATCATCTAAATAAACAACCACTCCCTTGAATAAATAGGGGTGTAACACTTCATTGATTAAGTTCATGAAGACCCCTGGTGCCCCTTGTAACCCGAAGGGCATTACCCGGTATTCAAATTGCCCCAGCGGGGTATTAAATGCAGTCTTGTATTCATCCCCCTCTCTGATACGAACCCGAAAGTAGGCATCTCGTAAATCCAGTTTAGAGAACACTTTCCCTTTAGCCACCTCTGCCAGTAAGTCTTTGATGAGGGGCATCGGGTAGGCGTTAGTTGCAGACACTGCGTTAAGTCCCCGGTAATCCGTGCAGAGTCTGAGCCCCCATCCTTCTTTTTACAAAATAATACAGGTGCTGCAAAAGGGGATGATGCTGGTCTAATAAATCCACGGGCCAGATTTTTATCAATAAAACGGCGAAGTTCTTCCTTTTCACTTGGGCTCATGGCATAAATTTTCCCTTTTGGTAATTTTTGACCCGGAAGAATCTCAATTGCACAGTCGGAGTTACGATGGGGGGCAATTCATCTGCTTCCTCCTCCTCAAACACCCGGGTTATATACTGGTAATCCTCAGGGATGCGGTTAAGCTCCTCCGTTGCCAAACAAGCTCGTGGAGGTTCATTGCATGGGGGATTTCCCCACCCGGGGTCCCATTTGTGTTCTGTACATTTTGGGGAGATAAATTGTACCTCCCCTTCTTCCCATAAAATGTAAGGGTTATGTCCATGTAACCAGGGGCTACCCAACACCAAGGGAAACTGGGCTTGCGGAGCTATTACGAATGAGCGCAGCTCCCAGTGGTCACCAATGCCTATTCTTAAAGGAACAGTCTCAAATCGGCATGGTTTTTTCATCGGAGACCCATCCATCTGTGTGAAAGTTATTGGGTCTTTCAAGTGGACCACGGCTGCCTCCAACCCCATAACCATAGAAGGGTTTATGAGATCCCTCCCGCACCCTGAGTCAATGAGAGCCCGGACCCGAATGTGAGTCATCATTGCTGGATTCATCACCAAAACAGTCACAAAGAAGAGAGAGGGGTAGTTGCTCACCAGTTTAGGCGCCTCAGGTGCTGGGTCCTGCTGTGTAGCGCCATTCACCAACAGGACCATCTCATTTCCCTGCATCTCACTCTCCTCCTCTAGCATCAAGGTTTCCACTTGGTCGGGGCTAGCAAACAGAGCCCGTGTGTTGCGTGGTTTGGCGGTACCTTTTCTCGGGGTAGGGGTTGTCCACCTTCTGGGCTCTTCTTGTGGTAGAGCTCTATTGGGATCCCCTTTCGGGCAGGCAGCGGCGAAATGCCCTTTCTCCCCACATCGCAGGCAGAGCCCCTGTCGCATACGCTGATCCCTCAGCCCACTTGGGGTAGATGTTGGCTTGGGTCTGGCCTGGCCCGCCGTACTACTCGGACGATTGTTACCCAAGGATAGATCCAGCTTCATCATTTGTAAGCGACTTTCGGCCTTCTCGGCTTCCTCCATCCAACCCTGGAGGGTACGAGGTTGCTGAGAGCTGAGGACATTATTGCGGACGTCAACGGCTAGTCCCATTCTATATTGTTGGGCCAACACCGCATCAGTCCAGTCTCGAATTTTCACAGCATGCCTTTGAAACTCTCTTGAGTACTCCCGCACTGAGAGTTTGCCTTGTCTGAAAGTGCGAAGGAAGGCTTCAGCTTTTTGGGCCGCCCCGGATCTTCAAAACGGTTTCTCAAAGCCCACATGAAGTCATCTACATTCCCCAACTCCTCCGCCTCCAGATCATGAAGGGCTACATACCAGCTAGTAGCACTCCCCCGGAACCTGGATGCAATAAACTCCACCTGCTGTTCTTCATCTGGGAATACATAGCCCCATCTTTGTACAAATTTTCCAACTTGTAATATGAAAAAGGACACAGTCTCTGGATCTCCATCAAATGTGATCTCAAGCATGTCTTTGGGGCGGATTACCGGGGGGCCTGCGCCATGATCGGTACCGGCTGCATGAGGGGTGCTGGAGCCGGAGGTTGAGGCGGAGGTACAACTGGCGGCTGGATAGGTCCTGGTGGCCCTGGCCCCGCTCCCGGTACTGGGGCAACTACTGGAGGTGGGGCTGGTGCTGGCTGGCCCGGCCCCGGCCCTGGGGGAGCTGGTTGGCCCGGTCCTGGACCCGGTGGTACTGGTTGGCCCGGCCCCGGCCCCGGAGGAGGAGGAGGTGGCCGTCCCGGCACCAACGGTGGCGCCGGGGCTGGAGCCGGTGCGGGTGCAGGTCTGGGTTGTGTCAGCGGATGGGCTCTAATAGCTTGATCCATCATCTGGGGTAGGGACTGCATTAGTTTACTCATATCCCTCACCAGCCGTCGGGTGTCCTCTTGGATAGAATCCATGCGGGCATCAGTGTCTTGGCTGGACCCCGTTCTGGGAGATCCCCGGGACACCCGCCCTTGGGGAAGACCAAAACTACCTCTGGGATCCAGGAGGCTGTCACGGCTCTGGCTTCCCGGCATAGTCCAGGTGGTCTGGGTAGTGTCCAACAGGTTCTTAGTCCAATCGCGCGATCTGCGAAAAGTCACCCCTTATCCCAGGGTGTTGGGACTCCTGGCACATAGGTTCGTGGAACCGCACCTCCCTGACTTGGTATCGGCCCGGCCGGGCTGTAGATCGGGAGTGTGTACGTGGCTCCAATTGTGCCAATCGATGGTGGGGTAGCCAACCCGGCTGCTGAATAGATAGTCGGTGTCGTCACCACTGTAGTTGTAGTCACTGGAACCACGGTGGTAGTCGGAATAGTAACCACCGGAGCAGCCACAGAAGTAACGGGAGCCGTGGCTCCCAACGCAGTAGTCACTGGAACGGCACCTGTGGCTCCCGCCGTAGTGATCGCTGGAACTGCCCCGGAGGCTCCCGAGGTAGTAATCAACGGGACTGTGCCCGGGGCTCCCTTTCCCGCCCCGCTCATCGTGGTGGATGGCGGACGTTGACGGTGAGGGAAAGATGGGATTCCTGACAATTTCTGTCAGGTTTAAAATCAAGTAGATCCAGTCATTCTTGCACAAAGAAAGGTTTATTAGGATTATCTTGCTAAAACCCACAGTAGGAGGTCATTGTCAGGAATGGGGAGCAAAGCAAAGCAAGCTAACTTATAGTGTGATGCAATGAAGCGCCTAGCGAATAAAACTTGAGCACTCGCGCGGGAACTCCCGGCGGGAGAAATACTTGATGAGCGGGAGACTACTCCCCCCCTCCCCTTGCATTCCCAGGACCGGAAAATTCTCAGCTGAACAAGAATAGTCCAAAGCCTACATTCAAGGCCACCGTGATAAGGAAAAGCGGCAGGGAAGAAGCTCCCACGTTTCTGGCTGCATAACTACGCAAGCGCAAAGCGGGGTAGGAACATAACACAATGGATTCAGTGAGAAACATCAAAGGCATCACTTTCTGACAGTACAGCTGGTATACGAACCCAATTTAGTAAAAAGGTGTTTCTGCCCACAGAAGCAATTTCTGGAGCCTGAGATAGGGTCATATATCGAAGTACCCCCGTCCAACCCATGAACCTGCCCTGTGGCATCCCATAGCAGAGTTGCCAAGGGGCAGAACTAAACTCCTGCAGTATCAGCTTCTAGAATGTACCTTCCAAAGAGAGACCAAGCTAAGGAACAGCAAAAGCCCTTACTATTGCTCTTCACAGGGTAGCAGAGGTGACTGTATCAAAAGCTGCTGAAAGAGCCTAAACCCTCAACAAGGTAGCACTCTTCCTGTTTTTTTTTATCTTGGTGTAAGTCTCTGTTCAGAATGACAAAAGTAGTTTTGATACCAAGCCTGAGCCTGAAGCAAGATTGAGATGGGTCAAGATAATCAGCCTCCTCCAGAAGTGCCTGGAATTGTCTAGCCAGCACGTATAACAATGCCTTGCTTTAAAAAGGGAGACATGAGAACAGCCAATAGTCTGAGCAATCCTAAGAAAAGGGCAACTAGGATGATAAAAGGGTTGGAACACTTTCCCCGTGAAGAAAGGTTAAAGCGCTTGGGGCTCTTTAGCTTGGAGAAACGATGGCTGAGGGGTGACATGTTCGAGGTTTACAAGATCATGCATGGGATAAAGCAGGTCGAGAAAGAAGTACTTTTCTCCCTTTCTCACAATACAAGAACTCCTGGGCACTCCATGAAATTGCTGAGCAGTCACGTTAGAATGGATAAAAGGAAGTACTTCTTCAGCCAAAGAGTAACTAACTCATGGAATTCACTGCCACACGAGGTGGCGGCGGCTACAAGCATGGACACTTTCAAGAGGGAATTAGATAAGCATATGGAGCAGAGGTCCATCAATGGCTATTAGTCATAAGGTGTAGACAGGAACTCTCAGGCTGGGGAAAGTGATGCTCTGTCTTCTTGGTGCTTGGGTGGGGAGGCAGCAGTGGGAGGGCTTCTAGTGTCCTGGCCCCACTGCTGGACCTCCTGATGGCACCTGGAATTTTTGCCTGCTGTGTGACAGAGTGTTGGACTGGATGGGCCATTGGCCTGATCCAACATTGGCTTCTCTTAGGTTCTTATGAGAGTCCAAGGAGGGTTTCTTTTGGAGTGGCCTAATGATAACATCTTTCAAGGCTTCTGAGACCACCTGTCAAAGAGGCATTTATCATCTCATAGACAGGTTTATCGTCTCCTGGATAGATGTGACCAGGCAAGAAGAGTCAAGAGGATAAATGGTTGGCTGGACCCCTCCCAGCATCCTGTGCACTTGCTCAGGTTGCAATAACTGAGACTCTAGTGACTGCGTTGTATCAGCAGTGAATGCAAATTATGTATCCGCAAAGCGCCTTGTAAACACATCACAGTGGTAACATTGAGTGGTCAATAAAGCTGTAACCCAGTCTGCACCAAGCAGGTTCTCTGGCACGCTCAAAACAGCTCCAGTGGACGGCGCTGAGCAGATGCAGGGGTGGTGGGAAGTAGCCGGAATGTAAGACAGGTGGAGTGAGAAATGTGAGTAGACTGGTCTTCTCAGTTCTGAAATAGGCGTGGAGACTTAATTGGCCTTGGGATGGGGCAGGGCACCAGGACTGCTAGTGCACAGAAAGAAGTGGGATGTAGCAAACAGAGGAGTCCACATGTTTCATGCTTTGTCTTCTGGAACCATGTGGAAGTAGTATGCCTCTGATCTTCTCTGGTAAAAAATGGACCATTAGAGAGCCAGTTTGGTGTAGAGAGCCAGTTTGGTGTAGTGGCTAAGTGCACAGACTCTAATCTGGGAGAACCAGGTTTGATTCCCCACACCTCCACTTGCACCTGCTGGATGACCTTGGGCAAGCCGTAGTTCTGACAAGAGCTGTCCTTGAAAAAGAGCAGTTCCTTTCAGAGCTCTCTCAGCCCCACCTACCTCACAGGGTGTCTGTGGTGGGGAGGGGAAGGGAAAGGAGTTTGTAAGCCGCTCTGAGACTCCTTTGGGTCGTGAAGGGCGGGGTATAAATCCAATCTCCTCTTCTTCTTCGTTCCTACAGGTGCTCATCATGGACCATCCCAGCACACGCATTGTCTCGTCCTGTTTCAAAATGTCAGACCTTCTGGCTGAAGGAATCACAAGTGAGTGAATTTAGGAAGGTTCTTTGTGCTCTGGGTGATCTCGTGAGCAGGTACCTTGCTTCGTGTCTGCATAACATTAGCTCCTTCTTCCATCCCTCAAATGATGTGTCAGTCCAAGCCCGGCTGGATCCTCAGATTGCTGTCTAGCACCATTCCCCACACAGTCCGCTTCTCTCAGGGTCTTGATGCCCTTGGTCCGTATGTTCATGTAGCCTCCGTTTTCTTCAGGGAATTGTTTTGCTCTTTTGTTTCTTTTGTACCCATCCCAGATAACAACCTTCTGATAATATTTGCTTCCTTCAGTTATTGAAGATATTAACAAACGCCGAGAGCCCCTCCCCAGTCTGGAAGCCATCTATTTGCTGAGCCCCATTGAGACGGTAGGTCTTCAGTCCCTGCCTCTGCTGGGGTGGCTCTCTGCCAATTCAGGGAGAAGAAACAAATGTATTGGAAGATCTAGCTGTTGTAGATTTTCTGGGCTGTGTGGCCATGGTCTTGGCATTGTAGGACCTGACATTTCGTTGCTTCTTATTAACTATATATACTGTGTACAGAGAACCATCTTGTTACTTCCTTCTGGACCTGACATTTCGCCAGCAACTGTGACTGGCATCCTCAGAGGTACTCTCTGTGTCCAAGTGAGAAGAAAAATGGTAGGCAGATAATTTATATCTCCTCAGGAAGGTGGGGAAGGGCTGAGTCATTATTTTGTAGGATTTCCCCAGGCTGTGAACATGCTAATGGAGGAGCTTTCCTGAGGAGGTTCTTTTGCATATTTATTAGGTGTTTCCTGAGGAGGTTCTTTTGCATAGGGATTGTTTCCTGAGGAGGTTTCCTGTTTCCTGGAGAGGTTCTTTTGCATGTGGATTGGCTATTGAAATTCTAATCTTATCTGCAGTGCTATTGTCCGATGTAGAGCCTTTTGTGTTTTTTAGGACAGGAAGCCACGCCCTATTTATTTTTAAGCTCTCTTCTTTTCTGTTGAAATTGTCTTTATGTTTATGAATTTCACTTGGACACAGAGAGTACTCTATCTTTCTGTCTTATACCTCAGTTTGGTGTAGTGGTTAAGTGCACGGCCTCTTATCTGGGAGAACCGGGTTTGATTCCCCACTCCTCCACTTGCACCTGCTGATGTGACGTTGGGTCAGTCACAAGCTCTGGCACAGCTGTTCTCTCAAGGACAGTTTCTGTCAAAGTTCTCTCAGCCCCACCTACCTCACAGGGTGTCTGTTGTGGGGAGGGGAAGGGAAAGGAGTTTGTAAGCCGCTCTGAGACGCCTTTAGGCAGTGAAGGGCGGGGTATAAATCCAATCTCTTCTCTTCTTCTTCTCTGAGGATGCCAGTCACAGCTGCTGGCAAAACGTCAGGTCCTACAATGCCAAGACCACGGCCAGACAGCCTGGAAAATCTACAACAGCTAATGAACTCGGGCTGTGAAAGCCTTCGACAACATATTGGAAGGACTGATTGGAGTGGAGTGTGCGTGCATGGATACATGTGTGCATGAATACACACATCTTTGTCTGTTACTACTTTCTGAGGTCTTTACGGGCTCCATGCAATTCCAAGAGGAACTATCTGTCCATCCCCAAGTTGTGTATGATTAAGGGTGCATGATGGCTGATTTGGAGTATGAAAGGGAAGCTGGTGGCAGAATCTCCAGGCTATGTGTTCATGCTACTAACACACCCTTTTCCTCTCTGCAGTCAGTGCATGCTCTGATAAGTGACTTCAAAGGCAGCCCCACCTTCTCATACAAGGCCGCTCATGTCTTCTTCACTGACAGTAAGTGAAGGGCTGCTCTCCAGCGTACAGGAAAAGGCTAACTGGGAAGTGAGAGGTGCTGTGATTCAGGAAATGTACGGTGCTTTGAAGCTTGCCAGGGAGTTCCTGGGATCCTGACCGCCACTTGCATTCCCACGGAAGCCCAAAGGCTCACTAGTTGGTGTCAATGCACCAAGAGGTCAGAGAGAGGAGAGCAGAGAGTTTTTGCCAAGAGAGAACCATTTGCTGTATCTGCCAGGCAGGGCAAGATGGATACCTGTTATAAAATATGATCTGGGTACGGAGATGTGTGGGATGCAGGGCTGGCCTGTCATTGACAAAATTTAGGAAGCTGCCTATGGATGCCGGCTTGACGAGGGCGCCATTCTGGCCTGCCTGCCGCCCCGCCTTCCCCTCCAGCAGAATCCAGCTGAGAGAGAGCTAGGCGCGAACGTCAGTCTGCTATGGTGCAGCAGCAGGTCTTCTGGCGAGGGAGGCGGCCCTCGCCACTGTCAGGGACACCTTTTTGGGCCTCTGGGGACATGGGGAGGAGAGTGGGGACGTCCCTGTGGGGTGGAGGAAGGGGGCCCAGCAGCCTGCTGGGTCATGCATTGCATGCGGACACCTCTCCCCTCCCGGCAGCCACGGGTGGAGCTTGCTCTGGCCACACTCCTGCTCCAGAACCGTCGTGGAAGCAGCCCCGTCTCGCAGTTCCAGCCAGGAGGGACTGCAGCAGGAGTTCCCCCCGCCCCCGCCTTTGTTGTGCCCCTGAAACCAGACTGCTGGCGCTCGCGGAGGGGGTGGGGGGCTGCCAGAAAATTGGTGGGTGCACAGGGGGGCACACGGGGGCTCCTAGTGTGTAAAAAAACCTGGGGCCGGCCCTGGTGGGATGTACACCCTGGGATGATTGGGAGACTGGGATTCAGTTTCCCACATGGGGCAAGTTCCCTAAATCTGCACTGGGTAACAGGTTTCCCACCAGCAAAGGCAGGAAAGATTAAAAGATTAGAAACATCTGTTAGTCTTTGTTCCATTGCCAGGAGTTGGATTCTCCTACATGGAGCACATGGGGGTCGGGATGTGCATTTGCTCCACAGACATCCAGGGGGGAAATGTCAGAGGCAACTCTTCTGTATTAAGTTTACCTTAGTGTTATGTTTTCTCTTCTTTCCTTTAGATCTGAAAGCAGTCAGGGTGATAACTACTTTCCCTCTCTTGTCCTCTAGCGTAATGAGCAGCAATAAAGTTTTCCCGTTTGAGAGAACAGGCTGTGAGAGAACTCCTCATGCACCTTAATCGCTCGCTAACATTCAAGCATGCGCTCACAGGAGAAGGGCTGAAGTGACTTGGGAAACTCTGCCCTCTGTACTTGTTCAGAGGCAGCCTTTACCAGTGCTTCCCAAATTGCTGTTAGCCGGGGAGGATGAATTTCTAACTTGGGGGGGGCGGCACGAGGAAGAGGAACCCAATTTACATGTGTGTAAACACACATGCAGTTCGAAAGCAAGAAATTGCAAGTAGATAAATAGGTACCACTTCAGTTGCGCCTTGGTGTTTAGTCCTGCCGGCCACATGACCACGGAAATGTCTTCAGACAGTGCTGGCTCTTTGGCTTTGAAACAGAGATGAGCACCGCAACCGTAGAGTCGGATTCGACTGGCTTTCGAGCAAGGGAACCTTTACCTTTTTAAACACACACCCAGACCCAGGATGGGTTTGTGACAAGAGGAACCCATTGTGGGACAGGAGAGTATTGTGGAGCATGGACTCCTGCCACTGAGAAGTTCTGGCTTGTGTGCCATGTCATTCCCCACATGAATGGAAATAGTTAAGCAATATGAAGGACATCCTGTCTTAGAAGAGAAGAGATTGGATTTATACCCCGCCTTCACTACCCAAAGGAGTCTCAAGAGCGGCTTACAAACTCCTTCCCCTTCCCCTCCGCACAACAGACACCCTGTGAGGTAGGTGGGGCTGAGAGAGCTCTGACAGAAACTGCTCTTTTTCAAGGACAGCTCATAAGAACATAAGAGAAGCCAGTGATGAATCAGGCCAATGGCCCATCTAGTCCAACACTCTGTCATACAGTGGCCAAAATATACCAGGTGCCCCATCAGGAGGTCCAGCAGTGGGGCCAGGACACTAGAAGCCCTCCCACTGCTGCCCCCTCCAGCACCAAGAATAGAGTGCATCACCTGCCCCAGACTGAGAGTTCCCATCTATACCCTGTGGCTAATAGCCACTGATGGACTTCTGCTCCATATGTTTATCTAATTCCCTCTTGAAACTGTCCATGCTTGTAGCTGCCACCACCTCCTGTGGCAGTGAATTCCATATGTTAATCACTCTTTGGGTGAAGAAGTACTTCCTTTTATCTGTTCTAACCCGAGTGCTCAGCAGAACTACAGCTTGCCCAAGGTCATCCAGCAGGTGCAAGTGGAGGCGTGGGGAATCAAACCCAGTTCTCCCAGATTAGAATCCGCACGCTTAATCACTACACCAAACTGGTCTTAAAATGCACCCTCACTTTACAGGCCTTTGGTTATGCACCAAGTGCATAATGTACCATTAGGTAATTGCTTGAGGAATCAACAGTAAGGTTGCATGGATGTGGGCCCCCACTGTTATGTGTTTGAAACTAAGAGCTGTCCAGCATAGTGAGCAGAGGACATTTCCCCTCCAAAAACAGCATTTTTTATTTGTTATTGCTTCTGTGTAAGCTTGTTGAAGCTTCAGTTTGAGTCAGTTTGGTGTAGTGGTTAAGTGTGCGGACTCTAATCTGGGAGAACAGGGTTTGATTCCCCACTCCTCCACTTGCACATGCTGGATGACCTTGGGCAAGCCATAGTTCTGGCAGAGCTGTTCTTGCAAAAGCCAAAGTTTCTGTCAGAGCTCTCTCAGCCCCACCTACTTCACAGGGTGTCTGTTGTAGGGAGGGGGAGGGAAAGGAGTTTGTAAGCCGCTCCGAGACTCCTTTGGATAGTGAAGGGGTATAAATCCAACTCCTCCTCCTCTTCTTCTTCTTCTTCTTCTTCCCTCTTCTTCTTCTTCTTCTTCTTCTTCTTCTTCTTCTTCTTCTTCTTCTTCTTCTTCTTCTTCTTCTTCTTCTTCTTCTTCTTCTTCTTCTTCTTCTTCTTCTTCTTCTTCTTCTTCTTCTTCTTCTTCTTCCGGATTATCTGAACAAAACCAGGAGTCCTTGATGTTTTGTGTGACATGTAGTTGCTGAGGTATCATGTAAAGACATTGGCACCCATTTGGGGGAGTTGTCAGGGTGGGCTTATTACTGTAGTTTTATTGTGCAGTAAAATAAAATGGGTAAAGGGGGGAGTGTTTGTGTACAGCAACAGGGTAACACCAACCTCCTCCTCTTCTCTTTCAGCCTGCCCAGAGGACCTCTTTAAGGAACTCGGCAAGTCTCGAATCATCAAAGCAATCAAAACTCTTAAGGAAATCAATGTTGCCTTCCTCCCCTATGAGTCACAGGTGAGGAGAGGGGCAAGCAGAGCATGGGATGTGTGGATGCAGGGCCTTCTGTGTTCCTTAACTGGACTCTAAAGAGCTGGGGGCTTTCTATAATGGCTGTGTGAAATTTGAGATGATTAGAAGAACAAGCCCAAACTGGAATTCTTAGCTACCTGTCTGAGAAGACTCTCCTTCTTCGTAACCAGTCAGACATCCCTCTTTTTAATCTGGGGACCAGGGCCTTTTTCAGCCCTGTGGGTAATAAACTTGACTAGTCGAAAGAAACAGACTCATTGGTTTCACTGATATTAATTAACCGCTTCATTAAAGCACCATGAGTAACACTAGAAAAGAAGCCAAATTACAAATTACGTAAGAAAATGTGAAAAATATAAAAAGGATGCCATATGTTGCCACAAGAAAGACCACTGGGATACATGGATATGGAATAAATCGACTTCTGCCTAGGCCCCATGACTGTTCCTCAGTAGAAGTCACAACTGGTGGCGAATGATTATAAGTGACAAAGACACTCACTGAAAAATTATACTTGTAAAATAAAAGATGGTCAAAAACAATGCTCCCTCTGAGCTGTGGAGTCTTGTGAGCAAAAATTTGACTCTGTAAGTGGCTGGCGTCACACTTGTGAGCAAGAGATTTGGCTACTGCATAAATTAGTTTGTGCCGGAGCCATCCTTCCTGAGCTAAGACAAGAATGTGTGAGCCGGTGTCTAGAAAACTTAGAGGGAACACTGGTCAAAAATAAGAGCAAATGATCAATACAGCTGAGAGTCAATACTTTTTGCTTCCCTAACAGTCTCCTGCCCTTCTCCAGTTAAAGCTAAACTCTCTAAATTCCAAATGTTGCTGCCAGAGCTGCCTATCAAGAGGTTCAAGGGCCAGGGCAGCATATGCAGGGCTGCCCCCCCCAACTAACCAGACTCATCCGCCTGCCTCTGCCTGGGACCCTATCTGTGTGTGCATACTTGTTTCTTTCTTTTGCTGTCAATTCACAGCTGACTTAACAGCATCCCCATAGGGTTGTTTTTTTAAAGAGTTTTATTAGTTTATACATAGAAAGAGAGAGAGGGAAAGAAGGAGGAGAAAAGAATTACAGAGTTATATAAAAAAATCCAGTGTAACATTCTGCTTAAAATCTTCTCATAAAAGTTTCACAACTCTTAGTCCTACCATTCTTATTGTTTTTCATTTGATCTTAGTTTCTCAGGACTTATGTTTGGACCAGTCATAAAAGGCCCTCCATGGTCCCATAAATTCTTCTTCCATTTTTTCCTTTTGGTATATTTGTCCGTCTGTCCATTTCAGCACATTCCATAATCTTCGTTATTAACTCATTAAGCGTTGGTATTTTCAGTGTCCCCCATGTCGTTGCAAATAAAATTCTGGCTGCTGTTATAACGTGTAAACAGTTTAACAGAAATATTTGTGGTTTAAAAGATATTGTAATATTTAACACTGATTGTAAAGAAGTATGTACTTCAATCCAATATTTATGCACCTTTTTACATGTCCACCACACATGGTAGTATGATCCAACATGACTATTACATTTCTAGCACCTATTACTCAAGTTTTGCCCCTATTTGAGAGGGGGACTCCCATAAGGTTTCCAAGGCAAGAAACTTTCAGAGGTGATTTGTCAGGACTCCGTTATTCCTTGGAGGTCTCTTGTCCAAATACTAGCCAGAGGCTGACCCTGTTTAGCTTCAGAGATCTGACAAGATCGAGTTAGCCTGGGCGATCCCGGTCAGGGCAGACCATGTCTACCTTCCCCTTTATCCAGGGTACCCTACGTGTCAGCCACGGGATTAAGAAAACACATTTTTCCACATAAAGTGATCCACACCTTAGTCATTGTCATATGGAGTCGCAGGGCTTGAGAATCATTTAGTATTCCAAATTTTTATGCGGAAAATGAATGAGGAGTTTAAAATGTTATGATGGAAGCTAGCTGTGGTTCAGCGGGTCTCCGTCAGCCCTCCCCGCTTTTGCCCGGCAACCCATTCATCAAACTGCCTTGCAGCTGCCGGGCTTTAATCCTGCTCTTAACACCTCCAACAAGCATTCAGAATGGGGTGAAAAGGGCACCATATATGTGATCGGGGCTTTTTTTGTAGATAAAGCCCAGTAGGAACTCATTAGCATAATAGGCCACACCCAATAGCAGAAACTCATTTGGATTGGCTACATTAGGGGTGTGTGGCCTAACATGCAAAGGAGTTCCTGATCCAAAAAAAGCCCTGGGTTTTGGTAAACAGAATAGGAAGCAAAAGGTGGGTGTGGCTAGATGACAACACTTCTGGTAACATGGGGGTGTGGCCTAATATGCTAATGAGTTTCTGCTATTGGGTGTGGCCTATTATGCTAATGAGTTCCTGCTGGGCGTGGCCAACTCAGGAGCCAGCCAGAACTCCGTTCCTGTGCGTTCCTGCCCAAAAATAGCCCTGAATGTGATGAATAACAGCCCCAAAGAGCTTGAGGTAATAATGCTAACCGGAGACTTATGCAGAACTAGGAAAAGCCAGGGCGTATAATAGATAAATTACAGGCTTCTCTGAGCCAAGGATCTGACAGGCCTTAACGGTTTAAAGTGTTACATATCCAGAGTTCACAAGTAACCATCAGTGCCTGTCCCCATGCTGATGGTGTAATGTCCTAAGTGAGGAAGCGACTTTCAGGTGGATTTAACACACAGCACCCCGGAGATGGCCCAGTCAGATATGGACCTGTTGACACCAAGAGGGTATGTGTGAGACCCTCCAGAAGTGGCCTTCAGGAGATTGTTTTCAGAAATATGCAGTTTGTTTTGTTTTGTGGCAGTTAGTCTTCAAGAAACGGACTGTTTTGGCTAAGCTTGTATGACCTCCTTTTAATCTAAAAAAGATTTAAAAATAAATGGGCTCCTCTGTGATTATTCTGTAGCTGCTTCCAATGGAAGAACATTGCTTGAGTCCAGTGAGGTCAGGGTGCTTCCGCACTTGGGTCAATGCACCAGCCCCGTCTTCTGATCCTCTTCTCTCCCACCAGGTGTACTCCCTGGACAATCCCCAGAGTTTCCACAATCTCTTTAGTCCCTACTGCAGAGAGGATAAGAACAATCAACTGGAGAGGATGGCAGAACAGATCGCCACGTTATGCGACACTCTGAAGGAGTACCCCTCGATTCGCTACAGAAAGTTAGTGCAATGGTCTTGGCCATACGTAGAAGTGGGGGGCGTGGGGGGTAATCTGCAATAAGCAAGTGCTTGTCCTCGGCTTTCGATCCTGGAATCAAGAAGGATGAAGCAGGCCATATACTGAGTGGAGTAGTTGGGGGAGGTGGACAAGAAGAGGTTTTCCAGCTATCCATAGCAGGAAGATTATGGCGTGAGGAGATAACTGTCTGTAGCTCAACAATAAGTAGCAGGAGATCTGGATTCTTGCTTAGGGTGAGCCAGTGTGATTTAGATGGTTTGTGTCATTCGAGAACTTGGGAGATCAGTTTTAAATCCCTGTTCAGCCATGTAGCTCACTAAGTAACTTTTGGCCAGTTTGGTGTAGTGGTTAAAGTGCACAGACCCTAGTCTGGGAGAACCAGGTTTGATTCCCCACTCCTCCACTTGCACCTGCTGGATGACCTTGGGTAAGCCATAGTTGTAACACAGCTGTTCTTGAAAAAAAACAGTTCCTGTCAGCCATAGTTCTGGCACAGCTGTTCTTGAAAAAAAGCAGTTCCTGTCAGCCATAGTTCTGGCACAGCTGTTCTTGAAAAAAGAGCAGTTCCTGTCAGCCATAGTTCTGGCACAGCTGTTCTGGAAAAAAGAGCAGTTTCTGTCAGCCATAGTTCTGGCACAGCTGTTCTGGAAAAAAGAGCAGTTTCTGTCAGCCATAGTTCTGGCACAGCTGTTCTTGAAAAAGAGCAGTTTCTGTCAGCCATAGTTCTGGCACAGCTGTTCTTGAAAAAAGAGCAGTTCCTGTCAGCCATAGTTCTGGCACAGCTGTTCTGGAAAAAAGAGCAGTTTCTGTCAGCCATAGTTCTGGCACAGCTGTTCTTGAAAAAGAGCAGTTTCTGTCAGCGATAGTTCTGGCACAGCTGTTGTTGAAAAAAGAGCAGTTTCTGTCAGCCATAGTTCTGGCACAGCTGTTCTTGAAAAAAGAGCAGTTCCTGTCAGCCATAGTTCTGGCACAGCTGTTCTTGAAAAAAGAGCAGTTTCTGTCAGCCATAGTTCTGGCACAGCTGTTCTTGAAAAAAGAGCAGTTTCAGTCAGAGTTCTCTCAGCTCCACCTATCTCACAGGGTGTTTGTTGTGTGGAGGGGAAGGGAAAGGAGTTTGTGAGTTTCTAAGCTGCTCTGAGACTCCCTTGGGTAGTGAAAGGCGGGGTATAAATCCAATATCTTCTATTATTGTTGTTGTTGTTGTTGTTGTTGTTATCTTGGCCTAAATTCACAGGACTGCTGTGAGGAAAAAAATGGATTAGGAAAGAATCTTATATGCTACCCTGAGCTCTTTCAAGTAAGGGCAAGGTTAAAAAGTGTGATAGATAGGGTTGTGACGCCCAACTAAGTGGCTGCTGTGCTGTGGGCTTTAAAGATGACAACCAGGCTGCTTTGAATGGTCATAGGGGGAGCTGGGCTGGGTTCCTCAGAGGGGAAAAACCCTCCCTTGTCTCACTGGGGTAGAGGTAACTGTGTTGCTGTTTCCACATGTCTGATAGTGAAGTGCAGTTGCTAAATAGAGACTTGTGTTCCTTTGTTGTAGTGGTGCTGAAGACTGCTGTCTTTTGGCCCATGCGGTGTTGGCCAAGCTGAATGCCTTCAAAGCAGACAACCCCACCATGGGAGAGGTGAGCAATGCTGGAATTTTCTCAGAGTCTTTTGGAATTAAAAGCAGGAGGAACGGAGTGAGTGAGAACAGTGCTGTTCTTTGCAAGACAGCTGCTCGGTAGGGATGAAGAAGAAGAGGAGATTGGATTTATACCCCACCCTTCACTACCTGAAGGAGTCTCAGAGCGGCTTACAAACTCCTTTCCCTTCCCCTCCCCCCAACAGACACCCTGTGAGGTAGGTGGGGCTGAGAGAGCTCTGACAGAAACTGCTCTTTTTCAAGAAGAGCTGTGCCAGAACTCTGGCTTGCCCAATGTCATCCAGCAGGCGCAAGTGGAGGAGTGGGGCATCCAACCCGGTTCTCCCAGATTATTGTCCGCACACTTAACCACTACACCAAACTGGCTCTCACACCAAATTGGATGTGATCACGTTCCTCAGAGCCAGTTTGGTGTAGTGGTTAAGTGTGCGGACGCTAATCTGGGAGAACCGGGTTTGATTCCCCACTCCTCCACTTGCACCTGCTGATGTGACTTTGGGTCAGCTCTGGCACAGCTGTTCTTGAAAAAAGAGCAGTTCTCAGTCAGAGCTCTCTCAGCCCCACCTCCCTCACAGGGTGTCTGTTGTAGGGAGGGGAAGGAAAAGGAGTTTGTAAGCCGCTCTGAAACTCCTTTGGGTAGTGAAGGGCGGGGTATAAATCCAATCTCTGCTCTTCTTCTTCGTTTCATCTCTGCCGTTTGACGAAAACCCTTGTTTTAATTTGACATCTCTCTCATGAGAAATGAACTTTATCTCTCTGTTGTCTTTTCCTTGCAATGACTCCCCCTCCCCCCATAAAATGTATGATCTTTTGAATGTTTATACATTGGAATATGCGAATGTTGTACGTTATCTTTACATATTGCATGAAAGCAACAAACAAATTTTCTAGGCCCGTAACAAAGCTGGGTGAACTGCAACTGTTCATAATAGCAATGCACTGAAACAAAGAAGAGCAGATTTATCCACCAGCTAGTGCTCTGATACTGCATGAGCAATTCCCAGCAGCAGAGGTTGTGCTAACAGAACATGATTATGAAACTTATTTAGTCAGCAGTAATCCTTAGAGTCTCTGCATTGCCTGAGTTAGGTTAGGGAATTAACTGCAGCCTTCCAGCAACAATGAACAATTGGGTATGAAAAGCCACCTTCTCAAAGGTACAAGTATCTTTCAGAACGTGTGGAAGAGCATGTCTTGCAAATGTAGCCATTACCTACTGGTATACGTTCTTTTTAACAAGATGCAGAGGTATTCTGCCAGATGGCTAGAAAATGTGCTCTTCAGAGTTCCCCACTGCATCCCATAGTGAGCTGAACTCAATTTAAACTTACACTGAGGGATAAACCAGGCAGTCCACAGGAAGCTCCTATGAACAATCTGCTTTTCTCCGAGGATTCAAGGTGGTTTCCCAGGTTGCAAAAGCAGTTAAAATAATGCTTTACTCAACATGTTGTCGAAGGCTTTCACGGCCGGAGTTCATTAGTTGCTGTAGATTTTCCAGGTTTTGTGGCCGTGGTTTTGGCATTGTAGGACCTGACGTTTCGCCAGCAGCTGTGACTGGCATCCTCAGAGGTATAACACAGAAAGATCGAGTGCTCTCTGTGTCAAGGTGAGCAGAAAACTGATAGGCAAGTAATTTATTTCTACCCTGGAAGGTGGGATAGGTCTGAGTCAATTATCTAATGTAGTTCTCCAGGCTATTAACATGCTAATGGAGGAGCTTTCCTGAGGAGGTTCTTTTGTCTATGGATTGTTTCCTGAGGAGGTTTCCTGTTTCTGAGGAGAATCTTTTGTGTGTGGAATGGCTATTGAAACTCTAATCTTATCTGTAGTGCTATTGCCAGCTGTCGAGCATTTACTCAACAGTTACTAAGCTGAAGATACCACTGTTATCTTCTGCACCGTCAACTAACAAAACCAACTTTCCATTAACCTCCCAAAACGTTCTCCAAAAGAGAACACTTTTGCTTGCTGTTTGAAACGTCCCTTCAGTGTCCCTTCTAAGCTGTGGAGTCTTGTGAGCAAAACTTCTACTTTGTGAGCTACTGGCGTTAAAGTTGTGAGCGAGCAATTTGGCTGCTGCATAAATTAGTTCTCTCTGGAGCCATCCCTTCCTGAGCTAAGACGAAAATGTGTGAACCGGAGGCTAAAAAACTGTGAGCTAGCTCACACTAACTCAGCTTAGAGGAACACTGCTCCCCTCCACACTTCCACAGCTAGGCCGTTCCAGGTCATTGGGCTGATGATAGAAAATACACTTTTCTGAGCTGACAGAACACATTTCGTCTGAGGGGGTCTCATCAGGGGGCTACCATCTGAGGAATCAAAATGCCCTTCCAGCTGTTGTTGGTTGTTTTTTGTAAAATTCATCTGTCAATGGCTACCTGAGAATAGCATTTGCTTCCATAAGATACTGCTGTATTTGCAGCGCCTCCTGCTGGCTGAAAGGTGTGTGGCACACACCACAAATGTGTGACTTCTTCCTCACTCTGGGCCAGCTTGGCACATGGCTTGGAAACTGGGGCTTAGTGCTGTGGCTGAAACAGCCTAACGTAAACAGTAGTATGGGAGTTGCACAGCAGTGGTGGGGGGACAGGACGACAACCTGCTGCTCTTCTTTTTATAGAATAAAAGGTTCAATGAACTGGGGGAAAGCCTTCTGTAAAAGTAGAGGATCCCCAGGCCCCACCTGGAGGTTGGCAACCACATAACAATCCCATCAGGACACATTCTCGCTAGGACCCTCAACCATCATCACTCCTGATTGCCCCCCTTCCCATCCGGTGGGCCACAGAGGTTCTCAAGGAGAGCCGATTATCACATTCCTAACCCTGGCCTTGAAGAGAAGGGCCATGTAGGCAGAGAGGCCCAACTGCTAATACCCGAAAAACGGAATAAGCTCATTAGTATTCACATTAGCCCTTTAGGAGAAATCAGGGGTGCTTTTTTGCCTCACAGTGTTTCTTCGAGAAGCAGCAGCCCTGTCCGTGTACAAAGGTCTACGAGAGTGAGAGAACAAGCTAACGTCTCCTCCTCTTCCTTTTGTCACTCCACTTAGGGCCCTGACAAATCCCGCTCTCAGCTCCTGATCGTGGACCGGAGCTGTGATGTCGTGTCTCCTCTCCTGCACGAACTGACTTTCCAGGCCATGGCCTATGACCTGCTTAACATTGAGCAGGACACTTACAGGTAAGAGACATGCAGGGGGAAGCACAAGAAAGGTATATGAAAGAGAGGGCTATCACAGGCTTCCCAAGAACTTACCGTAATTCGGCGGGGGACGCATACGTCTTGGCAGGACCATTCCCGGGGGGGAAGATGCGCCGCACGATGCTGTCGCCAGGAAGTGATGCCGGGCGATGCTCTGGCAATGGGGCTGGAAACTCGATGGTACCATTGAGTTTCCAGCCCCATTGCCAGAGCGTCACCCAGCGTCACTTCCTGGCGACAGCATCGTGCGGCATGGGTGTTCCACGGAGGAATGTTCCGGCCGGGGACTGTGTCCCCCCCCGCCGAATTACGGTAAGTACTTAGCAACCCTAGGCTACCATCATACTGAAACAGCAGGTGTATACGTATTAATTATGTAGCAGGGTTTTTTGGCTTCTCCTCTATCCTGCTGCGGTGGCTCAAGTGGTTAAGATGCTGAACTGCAGGCTGGAAGGTCGGTAGTTCAGCAGTTCGAGACCCGAGTGCCGCATGACGGAGTGAGCCCCTGTCTCTGGTTCCAGCTCCTGCCAACCTAGCTGTTCGATAGTAAGAAATTGCAAGTAGATAAATAGGTACCGCTTCGGTGGGAAGGTAACAGTGTTTCATGCACCTTGGTGTTTAGTCATGCCGGCCACGTGACCATGGAAATGTCTTTGGACAGCGCTGGCTCTTCGGCTTGGAAACGGAGATGAGCACCGCAACCCTAGAGTCGGATTTGACTGGCTTTCGCGCAAGGGAAACCTTTACCTTTTGCCTTTTACTATCCCTCAGATATGAATCGACAGGTATCAGTGATGCACGGGAAAAAGTAGTACTTCTGGATGAGGACGATGACCTGTGGGTGCAGCTACGCCACATGCACATTGCTGATGTGTCCAAGTGAGCACTTGTCCCTTTATGCGCACATGCACACCCAAGCCTTCAGTCCCGACTACCCTATATGCATCTGAGTTGGCCTTTTCTGTAGCTGTCGCTCCTCTTCCCGGGGCTGCTTTGGTTCAAGTTTAAAAGAGGGCAGCCTCCCCCCCCCCCACTTCCAGCACTGATGTCCTGTGAGCTGCTGGGAGCCCTGTCTATCTTCAGCCACGTGGAACTCTGTCCTTCGTCGCAGAGCCCGAGTCCCATTGTTGTGGTGTGTTCTGTTTGGTTCTGGCTCTTCTTGACATAACTTCCTTCCACAGGAGAGTGACTGAGCTCCTACGTACCTTTTGTGAGAGCAAGAGACTCACCACGGACAAGGTAATGCTATTAGGCCTGTATCTGTTTCTTCTTCGTCTTCTGTGGAATTCCAAAAGGGGTCACCTATGGTTCCCAAGCAATGTTTTTCCAGTCAGCTTGTTGTGACAAGACCTAAGTTTCAACGTAAGAACAATGTTAATGCACTTTCATCTCATTCTCTGGACCTTCTGTGTAGGAAATCAATGCTCCCAAAACTAGTTTTCTTTGCTGTACGGGCAAGAACATAGGGCCTTTTCTGCCCTGGCCCCAGCCTAATGGAACATGCTCCCAATTGAGATGAGGGCCCTGTGGGAGCCATTTTACCAGGCCTTTGGCTGAGGCGGTGGACGTCCAATTCATTTCAGCTTCCCCTACTCACACTGCTCGCTTGGTTTCTACTGTGTTGCAGTGCTTATTGTGCCCATTATGACTTGCCCTGCTTAAGAGGTCAGTCAGAACATTACCAGTAAATAGATTGCTATTAATTACCATCCAGTCTAGCATCTTCCAGGTGGCACCGTGAACTGTCTGAATAATTGCCATCTTCTTGTGATCTGAGTGAACTTGGCTCTTATATGTCATTTTATTGTTGCTTTGTGTTGTCGAAGGGTATCACGGCCCGAGTTCATTAGCTGTTGTAGATTTTCCAGACTGTATGGCCGTGGTCTTGGCATTGTAGGACCTGACATTTCGCCAGCAGCTGTGACTGGCATCCTCAGAGGTATAACACAGAAAGACAGAATACTCTCTGTGTCAAAGTGAGAAGAAAAGTGGTAGGCAGGTAGTTTATATCTACTCAGGCAGGTGGGGTAGAGCTGAGATTATCTTGCAGGATTTCCCCAGGCTGTGAACATGTTAATGGAGGAGCTTTCCTGAGGAGGTTCTTTTGCATATGGATTGCTTCCTGAGGAGTTTTCCTGGGGAGGTTTGTTGCTTTGTCTAAATGGTTGTTTGTTTGCTTTTAATGACTTAATATATTACATTTTGTGACCTGCCCTGAGGCTGCTCATGGGGGGGAGGGCAGGTTATAAATCTAAATAAATAAATAAGAACTTGGCTGGGGGGGACAAAATATGGACAACTGTTAATGGAAAATCTTGACCCTGGAAAGGTAGAACAGGATAGTATACGTGAATCCATAAGAGAGATGTTTCTTGAAGAAGTTTAAGGAAAAAAACAGATTTGCCATAGGGAAAACTGTCAATTAGAAGGGACAGGCAGGGAGAAAGGGCGCCATCCGTGTTCTCACTGACCACCAGGCATAGATACAGGGGTATGAACCTCTAAAGTATTTATTTTATTTATTTGTTTGTTTTGTTTACTTAGCCATTTGAAAGCAAGAAATTGCAAGTAGATAAATAGGTACCACTTCGTTCCGTGCACCTCGGTGTCTAGTCATGCCAGCCACATGAACATGGAGACGTCTCTGGACAGTGCTGGCTCTTCGGCTCAGAATCGGAGATGAGCACCACATCCCTAGAGTCGGATTCAACTGGCTTTCCGAGCAAGGGAAGCCCTTTACCTTTACCTCCCCACAAAGTGGGCTCAGAGCGCCTTACTGGGTCACGTAGTATCGTGATAAAAACAAGAAATAAAGGTCTGTATCCAGACATTTAAAATTCCAGACTTAAAAGCCAAAGTAGAAGTCACCACAAAAGTAACACACAAATATTTATTTATTTACTCCTTTAATTTGTACCCTGCCCTCCCCATCAGGCGGCTTAGACAATATGTTTAGACAGTTAAAACTCCATATTTAAATAAAATCAGAGACATTACAAAATAAAACGTTTCATAAAGTGCTAGTATAATCCATGGCCGATGGCGGCGATTGCAGCATCCTTGTAATCAACTACCTCCATAGTCTGGGTTTAGTCAGGCTATTAATCATATCTGCAGTTGGTGTTGACATTGGGGTCATGGCCTAGTTGTTGAAAGGGCGACCCCTAATCGAAAGCCTGGTGGAAGAGCTCCATTTTACAGGCTCTGCAGAACAGTAAGAGGTCCCACAGGGCCCTGATGTCATCCGGGAGCTCATTCCACCAGGTTGGGGCCGCCACTAAGAAGGCCCTGGCCCCTGTCACAGATAGGCTGAGTTCTTTTGGGACTAGAAGGGCCAGATGACTTTGGGACCCTGATCTTAGTGCTCTCTGGGGAGGCTTCTGAGCAGTGTCATAGGATGTTAAGCTACTGAGCTTACTACAGTAGCTGACTTAAGGCCAAAATGCACATTATGTGTGACATGAGGAGGGTCACAACTGCCAGAACCAACTCTTAAGTCACACAGTCATGCAGGGATTAGCCTTTTAAGAACCACTCTGTCACTGTGTGTGCCTCCAAAAGTTGCAAGAGGAAGGACAGCCCTGCAGGTTTCCCTCCCGTGCCATTTTCACCAGCAGAAATGGCCACGGGGGGGGAGGGCAGCTATGGTCTCTTCTTCTGGCTCCATGGATCCGTCCAAGTGCAAGAGAGAAACATGGAGCCCTTCCTGAATGCCAGTGCCAGGAGTCAACATCAGGGGAAAGCCCTGATCTCTGTTCCTTGTTCTTGAACCTCCTGAGCCGGGGTGGCCCAACTGTTGTTCGGCTCCCGGCAGGGCAGCTGGGGAAGTGAAGGGGAGGCACGCCTCCCTGATCGGTCTTTCTATAATGTA
The DNA here is from genome assembly GCA_029375565.1 of Gekko gecko. Lineage (NCBI taxonomy): Eukaryota > Metazoa > Chordata > Lepidosauria > Squamata > Gekkonidae > Gekko > Gekko gecko. The sequence continues at coordinate 9,438,803 of JAPDNY010000002.1, forward strand.
TTGGGTTAATCAGGCCAGCTAAGGATCCATAACAATAGCTGGCTAGGATCCTAGAAAACACCAATAGGGAAGCTGATCACTTTACGCATCTGAACCCAGAATATTTCACTTTCCTTCCCCAGCCAGTGTTCTTTCCACCTCTCTTTCTCTTTTTCTCCCTTCCTTCCTTCCTTCCTTCCTTTCTGTCTCTCTCTTTTCTTTCCTTCTCCCTCCTTCACTTCCCCATCTATTTGCTTTCTTTGTTTCTCTCTCTTTTTCTCTTTTCACCTCTTCCATTCTTTCCTTTCACCTCTCTCTCGCTCGTTCTCTCTCTCTTAGACAAATAAATATCATTAGCAAGCAAATAAATATTATTGGACAAATAGATATCGTTATCAACATCTGTTTTTACCCCTTTTGTTTTCATTTTCGGCAGTCCCGTTTAAAATTAATAAAAAGTGTGTGTGATATTTGTCTTGCGGCGCTCAGGCATCTGGCGTTTATTCTGTGGGGCTCTTAACGTTAAGCAAGTTTGGCCAGGATGACAGGAGGAACTGGTTGGCTGCTGAGTGAGACAGGAGGCTGGACTAGATGGCCCTTTGGTCTGAGCCAGCAGGGCTCTTCTTATATTCTCCTTCTGCATTGTAGGGTGTGGAGCCACCTGCTGTGATGGGAGAGGTTTTTAAAGGGACAGTCCTAGCATGAAAGTGTGACTGAGAGTCAGGTAGCTGCGACTGAGAGCCAGTTTGGTGTAGTAGTTAAGTGCGTGGACTCTAATCTGGGAGAACCGGGTTTGATTCCCCACTCCTCCACTGGCAGCTGCTGGGTGACCTTGGGCAAGGCATAGTCCTGGCACAGCTGTTCTTGAAAAAGAGCAGTTTCTGTCAGAGTTCTCTCAGCCCCGCCTACCTCACAGGGTGTCTGTTGTGGGGAGGGGAAGGGAAAGGGGTTTGTAAGCCAAGTGAAGGGCGGGGTATAAAGACAATCTCCTCCTCCTCCTCCTCTTCTTCGTCTTCTTGGTTCATCTTGTGCCATGCAAATGTGTATTTGTCCTCAAGCAAGCATGCTGTTTGAAGTAGCTGACCGGACACTTTAAGATAGGGACTTTTCGTTGCTTGAAGTCCTGCATTCAGTTTCATGGAGCATCTGGAGTGTTCCCAGGTGTTCCAGGAATCTTGAGCTAGGGCAGGCTTCAACTTGAGATAGATGCCTCTACCCTCAGGTATTTAGGATATGAAAGAATCTCCAGTTCTTGTTTCTGCTTTGGGGGTGATGTCCGTTGCATTTACTGCATTTTCTGTTTCTATCCCAGGCCAATATTAAAGACTTGTCACAGATCCTGAAGAAGATGCCCCAATATCAGAAAGAGCTTCACAAGGTAAAGTGGTCAAGAAACTGCGGGCTCGATTACGGGCTGCTTATTCCTTTCTGAGTTAAATGTGGAAATGCAGGAAAGAGAGAGAGAGAAGCCATTTCTGCCTTCATTTAGGTAGTTGGGATGGGACCACATGCTGTTCTGCAGCATGGCTCCTGAAGGGGCTAACTTACGAGGAAAGGCTGAAAGAGTTTGGCATGTTTAGCCTGGGAAAGAGAAGGCTTAGAAGGGACATGATTGCAGTCTTCAAGTATTTGAAGGGCTGTCATGTAGAAGACGGAGCAGATCTATTCTCTCTTGCTCTGGATTGCAAGACTAGATCTAATGGGTGGAAATTACAAGGGAGTCGTTACCGGCTAAATATCAGGAGAAACTTCCTAACTGTAAGAGTGGTTGAGCAGTGGAACAGACTGCCTCGGGAGGTGGTGGATGCTCCTTCACTGGACATTTTTAAGCAGAGGCTGGATGGCCATCTTTCGGGTATGTTGTAGGGCTTCGCTCCTGCAGAGTGCAGGGGGTTGGACTAGATGACCTGCAAGGTCCCTTCCAACTCTAACATTCTGTGATTCTATAATGTGAAAGGCAGGAGTCTGGAAATGTCATCCTGGGACCTGTGGAAAAAACCCCTAATACAACAAGATCAACCATGCTTTGGCAAGCATAGGAGCTCAGTATATCGCTGTGATGTCCATTCCAGCTCCACAGTTCCATCCATGTAATAACTGGCAAGATATCCCACAGGACCTCCAAACTCTAGGACTAGTTTGCTTGTGGGAACCTGAGGAATTTCTGTGTAGAGGTGCACTGGTGCTTCTGTGCATTCAGACCACTTTCGAGTTACTTTGCCGAGTGTCACATACTAACAGTGGATCAGGTCTATGGGATTGTGAGCAAGAGCAAGAAAATCAAAGCGTCGTGAGAACCTCTTCTCTTTTTTCTGCTGATTCTAGCCCTTAAGGCTGCATCGATGGGCTTGAAAAGGATGTGAACAGCATCTCCAAGTCATCCAGGAGGCTCAGTACGATTTCCCCATGACTGAGTCGTCATTGCCCCGTTTGACTGCTTGCTTGTGCCCCTGAGTAGCAGAAGGAGAATACACGACGCAAATAAAGGCAAACAAACTTGCTTAATTTGCAGGACTTGGGTTGTCTCAGTGGAGAGTTGTTTTGTTTGCTTTGTAGTTGATAACAGCCCTGTGACTTCCGTAGGGACCGCCTCAAATTCTGCTTTACCACTATTGGCTCTTATCTATCTATCTATCTATCTATCTATCTATCTATCTATCTATCTATCTATCTATCTATCATCTATCTATCATCTATCTATCTATCTATATCTATCTATCTATCTATCTATCTATCTATCTATCTATCTCTATCTATCTATCTATCTATCATCTATCTATCATCTATCTATCTATCATCTATCTATCTATCATCTATCTATCATCTATCTATCATCTATCTATCATCTATCTATCTTCTATCTATCTTCTATCTATCTATCTATCTATCTATCTATCTATCTATCTATCTATCTATCTATCTATCTATCTATCATCTATCTATCTATCTTCTATCTATCTATCTATCTATCTTCTATCTATCTATCTATCTTCTATCTATCTATCTATCTTCTATCTATCTTCTATCTATCTTCTATCTATCTTCTATCTATCTATCTATCTATCTATCTATCATCTATCTATCTATCATCTATCTATCATCTATCTATCATCTATCTATCATCTATCTATCTATCTATCTATCTATCTATCTATCTATCTATCTATCTATCTATCTATCTATCATCTATCTATCTATCTATCTATCTATCTATCTATCATCTATCTATATCTATCTATCTATCTATCTATCTATCTATCTTCTATCATCTATCTATCTTCTATCATCTATCATCTATCTATCTATCTTCTATCTATCTATCTATCTTCAGAGGATCTGCTGCCCCCTGTAAAACACAAATGGTGCCTCTGGTTGTGTTTCCCAACCCAACTTGGGGAAACACACGACAACAGTCCTGTAGAGAGGAAACACTAGAATATTTATTAATTAATAAAGGAAGCGTATGGTTATCAAGGTTGGAAACCCCTGAATACCCAACAACTTCTTCGAATTTTACAAAGGGTGACATAGGATTTTATACTCAAGATGGCACACGCAAATAAAACAAGATTATTGGTTCCATCAAACATCGGCACTCTGACCTGACAGATCTCTGATTGGCGGGAAACCTTTTGGGCTGGGCTTTCCCAAGAAAAGCTTTTTTCCCCTTTAGCTAAACAGTAAGCGCTTCTTTCTTCTTAGGCTATGCATCTCTAAAAGTATCCATATAGGTACCGGGTATTATTGCTCTCTATTCAGCTGGGCAGACATGGGCAGTCAGGGCCGCAAGCCTCAGCAAAAATATCAAGTTAACATTTTGTTCTTTCAGCATTTTACCCTGCCGGCATGCCTCTAAGCAATAGCCATAAACTGGACCAAAGTTAATATCTGAATACGTGTTCATGGTTGATTTCTGTTCATGTGATCAGAATCATCAATGGCACTTAGCATATATGTATATATACAGGGCTTTTTTTGTAAGAAAAGCCCAGCAGGAACTCATTAGCATATTAGGACACACCCCTGGAAGTACAGCTCATTAGCATATTCCATGTTGCCAGAAGTGTGGTCATCCAGCCACACCCACCTTTTGCTTTTTATTCTGTTTCCCTTGTTTGTTGTCAAAACCCAGGGCTTTTTTTGTAGCAGGAACTCCTTTGCATGATAGGCCACACACCCGTCATGTAGCCAGTCCTAATGAGTTCCTGCTGTTGGGTGTGGCCTGTTATGCTAATGAGTTCCTGCTGGGCGTGGCCAACTCAGGAGCAAGCCGGAACGCCGTTCCTGTGTGTTCCTGCCGAAAATAGCCCTCTGTGTGTGTGTGTGTATATATGTATGTATGTGTGTGTATCTTTCTCAGGGAAGTGCCCAGTATACCTACTAAGGTTAACCTGTTAGTCAGTGGCAGAGTACAAAGTGTTTCATAAACTGTGCGTACAACACCCCCAAGCAGATAGTTTGCCTGTGAAGGAGGAGCGAAGAGTAGTTTAAGACTGTGGCTGAGTATCTGACCTGATCCATGTACCCCTTCTCCTCCTCCCCGCAGTATTCCACACATCTGCACCTGGCAGAGGACTGTATGAATCACTTCAAGGGCACTGTGGAGAAGCTCTGTGGTGTGGAGCAGGTGAGCATGTTAAAGGGGCCGCCGTTAGAGACTAAACCATGGTTTGGTTTATGTCCAGTTCAATGCTCCCTCTAAGCTGTGGAGTCTTGTGAGCAAAGATTCTACTTGGTGAGCCACTGGCATTAAAGTTGTGAGTGAGTGATTTGGCTGTTGCATAAGTCAATTTGCTCTGGAGCCATCCCTTCCTGAGCTAAGACAAAAATGTGTGAGCCAGAGGCTAAAAAACTGTGAGCTAGCTCACACTAACTCAGCTTAGAGGGAACACTGCTCTGGAGCCATCCTTCCTGAGATAAGAGAAAAATGTGTGCCCCAGAGGCTAAAAAACTGTGAGCTAGCTCACAATAACTCAGCTTAGAGGGTACACTGGTCCAGTTCAAGGTGATGTCTGAATGCAGGCTTCCCAAAAACTCAGGTGGTTTGATGGGTGCAAAACTAAAATTCTGAACCAATCTTTGCACCTTGTTAGCTGGTGAAATGTGCGGACCCTACTCTGGGAGAACCGGGTTTGATTCCCCACTCCTCCACTTGCACCTGCTGGATGACCTTGGGCTAGCCATAGTTCTGTCAGAGGTGTTCTTGAAAAAGAGCAGTTTCTGTCAGAACTCTCTTAGCCCCAGCTACCTCACAGGGTGTCTGTTGTGGGGAGGGGAAAGGAAAGGAGTTTGTTAGCTGCTCTGGGACTCCCTTGGGTAGTGAAGGGTGGGGTATAAATCCAATCTCTTCTTCTTCTAGTTTGTACTGACTGTGGCTTGTCATGATGTCTAAGTACAAAACACCTCAGCTTGTTCAGTAGCATCAGTACTCTCTTAGCCTCCTGCGAAGGCTGCTTTCACAGCTTTCGATAGTGCACTTTCAAAGCACTTCAGCCGCTGTTTGCAAGGGCGGCTAAAACGCACTATCCAATGTGTGTGAGAGCATCCACTGCAAAGCAACTGCTAGTGGTGGCTCGTCTCGAGGGAATAGGTGCTCCAGAGATCACAGCCACACCTAAGTGGGGATTTTAAAAGGCAACAAAATAGCAAAGGGCTGACAGGAAATAGGAAAACCTCCTCAGGAAAGCTCAGGAAACCATATGCAAAAGAACCTCCTCAGGAAAGAGCTAATCCATATGCAAAGAACCTCCTCAGGAAAGCTCCTTCGTTAGCATGTTCACACCCTGGGGAACTCCTACAGACATTGACTCAGCCCTACCCCACCTTCCTGAGGAGACATAAATTACCTGCCTACCGTTTTTCTTCTCACCTGAACACGCAGAGAGCTTTCTGCCAGTCACAGCTGCTGGTGAAACGTCAGGTCCTACAGGGCCAAGACCACGGCCTTGCAGCCCAGAAAATCTACAACAGCTAGCAAAGGGCAGGTTTGTTAAACGTCTCTCTTTTTCAGAGTTTAGAAATTCAGGACTTTAGTGAAGCTTAGTGAAGCAGGTAGACAGATAAGGAGAGCTGACTGCCCTTGGCCAAGAGTGAGGAGGAGCCTAGGCATATCATCTCCCTACTCCTCCATTCTCTTCTCATTTGTTGCAGTTGACCAACCACAAACAGGTGGCAAAACTTAGTGCCAGCGGCTTGGCAATGCACGGGAACATAGGTTAATATCCAATGATGATTTTTGAGGTGGGAAAGGAGGCAAGTAGTAGACTAACCTGGGTTTATGAACAAACTAAGGTCTGTTGTCGAAGGCTTTCACAGCCAGAGTTCATTAGTTGCTGTAGATTTTCCAGGTTGTGTGGCCATGGCATTTCGCCAGTAGCTGTGACTGGCATCCTCAGAGGTATAACACAGAATGATGGAGTACTCTCTGTGTCAAGGTGAGAGTACTCCATCTTTCTGTGTTATACCTCTGAGGATGCCAGTCACAGCTACTGGCAAAACATCAGGTCCTACAATGCCAAGACCACGGCCACACAACCCGGAAAATCTACAGCAACTAACAAACTGAGGTATGTCACCTATGGTAGACAAAGCCATTCCTGGTGGAATAAACCCTTGTCAAACTACAGCCAGGAGCAGTGGAGAAGCTCTGAAAAAGCTGTAAGGCTCTCCCAATGCTCAGGCCAGGCATACACAAATGTGCCATCTGCTACTCTTGGTTGTACTATTTTCCCTTCTGAGGTCGTAATAGGTCGCTACAAGAAGGTACCTCTGGCTGAGCGTATTTGTCCTTGTGGTATTGGAGGGGCTGATACTATCAATCATAGTTGCGTGTGGGTTCTATCAAAATATACAAGCTACATTCATCCAACCCATACGGGAAAGGCTTTTAGGCCTTTCGGACTCTGATACTAGTATTTTGCTTATGATGGACGCCAATCCACAGGTGGACATTAGCATGTGCCAAATTTTTGGCAGCAGCCTACAGAATTAGGAAAGATCTCCTAAAAGCGTAACTCTAAAGATTCTTAGGCGAATGCAGTGTATTATCTCGGGAATGGCTTTGAATTCTTTTGAGCTGGATGTCTGCATGCTTGGGGATACGCTACGGTTGGACTGTTTGTGCCGGTTACGAACCGTGATAAAGATTTCTGTTCTGTTCTGCTACTCTTGGTTAATACTCTGCTCTTATCTTGGGAGGTGAGAGGGTTGCTCTTTGGCAGCCCTGCTGAACTGCTGCTCTTTAAAACGACTGAAAGAGGGGAACCTCTGTTTCCTAGGACCTAGCCACCGGCACAGACGTGGACGGAGAGAAGGTCAAAAACCCCATGAAGAATATCGTGCCCATTGTCCTGGATACCAGTGTGTCAGCCCTTGACAAAATCCGCATTATCCTGCTCTGCATCTTTCTCCAGAACGGTATTCCCTGTTTACTTTCTCCCCTCCGAGCAACTACAGGGGCTGAGGTTTAGGAAAGGGAGGGTATGATTCCATGTAGCCTTTTGGTTCTCGCCCTCTGCCAAAATACACCAACCTGGCTCGTGCCTCCCGGTCGTCTGAGCTAAGCTCAGGTGTGTTTGGGGGAACTTCGGGATGCCGTCTTTTCCAAACCCAGGAGCCTACGATTCCTCCTAACCGATACTCCCTCTAAGCCGTGGAGCCTTGTGAGCAAAAACTCTACAGTTTGTTCACTGCGGTCAGGAACACAACATCGACTGACCGTTCCAGGCCCCAAGGGTGCCAGGCTTGCTGCCACCAGGGCCAGGGCCTTTTCAGTGGTGGCTCCATACTGGTGGAATGAGCTGCAGGATGAGATCATGGCCCTGCGGGACCTTTTGCAGTTCCACAGGGCCTGTAAGATAGAACTCTTCCACCAGGCTTTCAATTAGGAGCCGCCACACCACCACCACCAACATCTGTGGCTATGGGTCGGCTCTGGTCCGGAGATCAGATTATAGCATCACGCTATGCTGAAGATCACTAAGCTGGAAACAACTGTTAGTATGCCATCTCATTTATTCAAAGATGATATAATCCCTACCATCACTAGCACTTTAATTATTGGATTGCTTTGATGTTTTAATGCCTAATTGCTTAATGTTAATGTTCATGCTGAAATGTTTTAATCTTTGTCTGTGATTTATGGTACTGGGTACCAACTAAATGTAAGCCTCCCTCTGAGCCTGCTTGCGGGGAGGGCGGGGTATAAATGGGAACAATAAATAAATACTTTGTGAGCTCCTGGCGTTAAAGTTGTGAACGAGCAATTTGGCTTCTGCATAAGTCCATTTGCTCTGGAGCCCTCCCTTCCTGAGCGAAGACAAAAATGTGTGAGCCGGAGGCTAAAAAACTGTGAACTAGCTCACACTAACTCAGCTTAGAGGGAACACTGCTCCTAACCCCATCAATGTATGTTACATCTTGGATATTTGTGTACAACATGTTTACAGTGGGAGGGGGAACTGGGCTTGGGGGTGAAGGACAGAGAATCCCATACTCTGATGAGGTATAGAATCCTTGAGTACCGTTCCTGAGCTGTGTTCCCTTGGCCGTAGGCATCAATGAAGAGAACCTTATGAAACTCATCCAGCATGCCAACATACAGCAGGAGAGAGACGTCTTCTACAATATGCACTGCCTGGGTGCCCCCATCATGCCGGAGGTATTTCATCTGCACGCCACACATTTCTACCAGGGCTTTTCTACCAGTTTGGTGTAGTGGTTAAGTGCACGGACTCTAATCTGGGAGAACTGGCTTTGATTCCCCAGTCCTCCACTTGCAGCTGCTGGATGACCTTGGGCAAGCCATAGTTCTGATAAGAGCTGTCCTTGAAAAAGAGCAGTTTCTGTCAGAGCTCTCTCAGCCCCGCCTACCTCACAGGGTGTCTGTGGTGGGGAGGGGAAGGGAAAGGAGTTTGTAAGCCGCTCTGAGTGAAGGGCGGGGTATAAATCCAATCTCTTCTTCTTCTTCTACCTCACAGGGTGTCTGTTGTGGGGAGGGGAAGGGAAAGGCGTTTGTAAGCCGCTCTGAGACTCCTTTGGGTCGTGAAGGGCGGGGTATAAATCCAATCTCCTCTTCTTCTACCTCACAGGGTGTCTGTGGTGGGGAGGGGAAGGGAAAGGAGTTTGTAAGCCGCTCTGAGACTCCTTTGGGTCGTGAAGGGCGGGGTATAAATCCAATCTCCTCCTCTTCTTCTACCTCACAGGGTGTCTGTTGTGGGGAGGGGAAGGGAAAGGCGTTTGTAAGCCGCTCTGAGACTCCTTTGGGTCGTGAAGGGCGGGGTTTAAATCCAGTCTCCTCTTCTTCTTCCACCTCACAGGGTGTCTGTGGTGGGGAGGGGAAGGGAAAGGAGTTTGTAGGCTGCTCTGAGACACCTTCGGGTCGTGAAGGGCGGGGTATAAATCCAATCTCCTCCTCCTCTTCTACCTCACAGGGTGTCTGTTGTGGGGAGGGAAAGGGAAAGGCGTTTGTAAGCCACTCTGAGACTCCTTCGGGTCGTGAAGGGTGGGGTATAAATCCAATCTCCTCTTCTCCTTCTACCTCACAGGGTGTCTGTTGTGGGGAGGGGAAGGGAAAGGAGTTTGTAAGCCGCTCTGAGACTCCTTCGGGTCGTGAAGGGCGGGGTATAAATCCAATCTCCTCTTCTTCTTCTACCTCACAGGGTGTCTGTTGTGGGGAGGGGAAGGGAAAGGAGTTTGTAAGCCGCTCTGAGACTCCTTCGGGTCGTGAAGGGCGGGGTATAAATCCAATCTCCTCCTCCTCTTCTACCTCACAGGGTGTCTGTTGTGGGGAGGGAAAGGGAAAGGTGTTTGTAAGCCACTCTGAGACTCCTTCGGGTCGTGAAGGGTGGGGTATAAATCCAATCTCCTCTTCTTCTTCTACCTCACAGGGTGTCTGTTGTGGGGAGGGGAAGGGAAAGGAGTTTGTAAGCCGCTCTGAGACTCCTTCGGGTCGTGAAGGGCGGGGTATAAATCCAATCTCCTCTTCTTCTTCTACCTCACAGGGTGTCTGTTGTGGGGAGGGGAAGGGAAAGGAGTTTGTAAGCCGCTCTGAGACTCCTTCGGGTCGTGAAGGGCGGGGTATAAATCCAATCTCCTCCTCCTCTTCTACCTCACAGGGTGTCTGTTGTGGGGAGGGAAAGGGAAAGGCGTTTGTAAGCCACTCTGAGACTCCTTCGGGTCGTGAAGGGTGGGGTATAAATCCAATCTCCTCTTCTTCTTCTACCTCACAGGGTGTCTGTTGTGGGGAGGGGAAGGGAAAGGAGTTTGTAAGCCGCTCTGAGACTCCTTTGGGTCGTGAAGGGCGGGGTATAAATCCAATCTCCTTCTTCTTCTACCTCACAGGGTGTCTGTGGTGGGGAGGGGAAGGGAAAGGAGTTTGTAAGCCGCTCTGAGACTCCTTCGGGTCGTGAAGGGCGGGGTATAAATCCAATCTCCTCTTCTTCTTCTTTCTGAGGAATTAGAACTGGGTCACGGAATGCGTATAGTATCGCCAGTTTGATTTGGGGGCCACGGAAAACGCTGGAGGCATGAGGGGAAGGAGAAATAATTTCTGGGCTTTCTGTCGAAGGAGGATTCCCCTGAGGGAGAGATGCGGTTGCTGTTCTGTCTGCTGGTCTCTCTCTTTGCTCAATCTGCTCTGTGTTCTTTTTCTCTCTTGCCGCCCCTCTTTGGCCAGAACGCCTGAACCCAGTCAGGTAAGCCGTCCGTCTCTTTGCAGCCTTTGACATTCCCACTGCCATCTCTTTCCTGCTTTCCAACCTGTACCCCAAGCCCCACCACACCCCTTACAGTGCTACTCACTCATGACTGATCCTCTCCTCACAGGACAGTGGGCAAATGAAACCCGTGAGGAAAGTGCGTTTGGAGTCTACCTACCAGCTCTCTCGATGGACCCCCGTTCTTAAAGACGTCATGGAGGTAAGCAGGGACCCAGAGGAAGGGAGGTTCAGGGAGGGAGAGGTGATCCTGGCCTCACTTGTCACGGGGCTTCAGGGGTTCCCTGCTGAGAGCATTGGCCTCTAGAGAGGCAGAGCAGCCGTGTAAGAGAGGGCTCGCTCTGATAGGCTGGTTCAGAACATGGGTCAAGGGTGAGAAATCCTAAGACCCAAAGAGCACCTGGTCCCCTGTAGCGTGTAAAACAAAATTCCGTGTTCTTGGTTAGGCCCTGTAGCACAGAACCGGGAGCATAGGAAGGAACAGGGCTATTTTGGGGCAGGAACGCACAGGTACGGAGTTCCGGCTGGCTCCTGAGTTGGCCACACCCAGCAGGAGCTCATTAGCATAATAGGCCACACCCAACAGCAGAAACTCATTAGGACTGGCTACGTTAGGGGCGTGTGGCCTAACATGCAATGGAGTGCCTGCTACAAAAAAAGCCCTGGGTTTTGACAACAAACAAGGTAAACAGAATAAGAAGCAAAAGGTGGGTGTGGCTGGATGACCACACTTCTGGTAACATGGGGGTGTGGCCTAATAGGCTAAGCTATGCTGTCAGGGGTGTGGCCTAATATGCTAATAAGTTTCTGCTATTGGGTGTGACCTGTTATGCTAATGAGCTCCTGCTGGGCTTTTTCTACCAAAAAAGCCCTGGGAAGGAACCTCCTTCTTTCTCATTCTTCTCCCCAGTATGGGCATCCCACGATCTTTAGGAAATCAGTTGTGCGGGTTTGGGGAGCAGAGTGGTAGGAGGCCACGGTGCACTAAAGCGGCCTGTGTGTGTATTTTGTGGTTTCTTGTGCTGTGCAGCACTCTGCCCCCAGGTTGTTTTATTTATTAACTTTTACCCTGCCCTCCCTGCCAAGGCAAAACAATAAAACAGTCTACATCTTAGTATAAAATACATCATAACCAATTTAAAACCATTGGTATATCGATGGCAGCATAAATATAGTAAAGTGCATCTAAAACATATTCAGCGGTGCAAACACTTTGAATAGCTTCGACTAGACATAGATGGGCACAGGGCCTAGCTCATTTGGGCAGCTCTTACCAGAATGCCTGCCGGAAAAGCTCCATTTTCACAGCCCTGCGGAACTGCGAGAGGTCCCCCGCAGGGCCCTGATCTCGCCAGGGAGCTCATTCCAGTGAGTCGGTGCCGCCAAGGAAAACGCCCAGATCCTAGTCGATGTCAACCTGGCGTCCTTAGGCCCTGGGAGGGCCAGGCGGTTTTGTGTTCCTGATCACAGTGCTCTCTGGGGAACATGTGGGGAAAGGCAGTCCCTCAGGTAGGCAGGCCCCTGAGCATTCTGATGAAAAAGTGCAGAGAAGGGCAACTAGAATGATAAAAGGGTTGGAACACCTTCCCTATGAAGAAAGGTTAAAACGCTTGGGGCTCTTTAGCTTGGAGAAACGACGGCTGAGGGGTGACATGATCGAGGTTTATAAGATTATGAATGGGATTGAGCAGGTTGAGAAAGAAGGACTTTTCTCCCTTTCTCACAATACAAGAACTCGTGGACACTCCATGAAATTGCTGAGCAGTCGGGTTAGAACAGATAAAAGGAAGTCCTTCTTCACCCAAAGAGTGATTCACACATGGAATTCACTGCCACAGGAGGTGGTGGCAGCTGCAAGCATGGACAGTGTCAAGAGGGAATTAGATAAACATATGGAGCAGAAGTCCATCAGTGGCTATTAGCCACAGGGTATAGATGGGAACTCTCAGTCTGGGGCAGGTGATGCATTCTTGGTGCTGGAGGGGGGAGCAGTGGGAGGGCTTCTGGTGCCCTGGCCCCACTGCTGTACCTCCTGATGGCACCTGGTATATTTTGGCCGCTGTGTGACAGAGTGTTGGACTAGATGGGCCGTTGGCTTGATTCAACATTGGCTTCTCTTATGTTCTTATGAGATTCTGATGAGATCAAGACAAACCATGCACAGTACTGATGAGATTTAGGAATCAAAGTTTGTTCATTAAGCACAATAGACCGGTATTCTAGCAACAGTGTGAAGCTCATACAAAACATGTTCCATGACGTCACTCAGTGGCATCGATGGTAACACCTGAGAGCTGCAAGGTGGCTAGCCATTCTCTTCAGTGGTAGAGGACTGCGATTAGATTGGATCTTCTCAGCAATGGCAAGGAAGAAGGAGAGACACCCACATTTGTGCCTAGCTTTACTTCTGCTGGCAAGTATAGCAGACAACAGAATTCCTATTGCTTTCCAAAAGCCGGTCAAAAGGTTAAGTTATGCCATCCCCCAGCAAAACTCTTTTCCATGTCCTCTGGCCACATCTGTCCAAGACAAGTTAACTTTCAGATACACGTGTGAAGAAAGGGCTTAAACAAGGTTTGCAGTCCTTGCTAGCTCCAGTGTGGCTTCTTTGGGGTAGCCAGTTTGGTGTGGTGGTTAAGTGCGCGGACTCTAATCTGGGAGGACCGGGTTTGATTCCCCACTCCTCCGCTTGCACCTGCTGATGTGACCTTGGGTCAGTCACAAGCTCTGGCACAGCTGTTCCTGAAAGAGCAGTCTGTGTTAGAGTTCTCTCAGCCCCACCTGCCTCACAGGGTGTCTGTTGTAGGGAGGGGAAGGGAAAGGAGTTCGTAAGCCGCTCTGCGACTCCAAGTGAAGGGCGGGGTATAAATCCAATCTTTTCTTCTCTTAACACAACTCTCATTTCGATGTTTATATGTTGTTTTGCCAGCAAGTACCTAGAAGAGAAGAGAAGAGAAGATTGGATTTATACCTGCCCTTCACTACCCAAAGGAGTCTCAGAGCTGCTGACAAACTCCTTTCCTTTCCCCTCCCTCAACAGACACCCTGTGAGGTAGGTGGGGCTGAGAGAGCTCTGACAGAAACTGCTCTTTTTCAAGAACAGCCCTTATCAGAACTACGGCTTGCCCAAGGTCATCCAGCAGGTGCAAGTGTGGAGGAGTGGGGAATCAAACCCGGTTCTCCCAGATTAGAGTCTGCGCACTTCACCACTACCCCAAGCTGGCTCTCAGTAGTGAACTACTGAACAATCATTTAGTAGATAGTTCCCAGACGTTCATTGAGCAAGAGATTTTCATAGGTGCCTTAGCTAGTTTGTCTACAAATTTATCTTTTGGTTCCATGTACTTATCCAAAGGGTTCCAGTGAACGGCTGTGGTCTCGTTTATCCAGAACTTAGCAAACCTGCTTCTTAATCTGCAGGCCTCCTTTACAACCTTCCCATATCAGTGTAACCTCTGAGCCTTTAATTCCTTAGCCAAGTTCTTGGACCCCTAAACTCATGGGTAACATGAATAAAATGCTTTGAAATTACACATTTGATTGCATTTCCTGCAAAAATGTACAAGTGCTTTAAAGTGGAGACTGCAGGCCAGCTTACCTGCAGTTTGGTGTAGTGGTTAGGTGCGTGGACTCTAACCAGGGAGAACTGGGTTTGATTCCCCACTCCTCCACTTGCACTTGGCTGGATGACCTTGGGCAAGCCGTAGTTCTGTCAGAGCTGTTCTCTCAAGGACAGTTCTTGGGAGAGCTCTCTTGGCCCTGCCTACCTCACAGGGTGTCTATTGTGGGGAGGGGAAGGGAAAGGAGTTTGTAAGCTGCCCTGAGACTCCTTTGAGTAGTGAATGACGAGGTATAAATCCAATCTCTTCTGCTTCTTCTGAAGTCCATGAACCCTTGCATTGCCCTGCCTTGGTGCTTTCAAGAAGCATGGATTGCATTTTACTTGGTCCTCGCTGTCTTCTTTTCCTCTGTTCCCCATCAGCGATTGCCTTGTTTTGGATGTTCTCTCATAGGGGACTCTGCTCCAATTTAATTAGTGCTATGGCCACCCTACATCACAGGATATGGAATTTTTCAGCCACCCTTGCTGGTCTGGACTGTGTTTCCTTTACTGTGATTTTGATACCGCCCTCTTGAGGATTTGCGGACATGCAGCTGATCCACCTTCAGTCCAATAGTTAATCCACTCAAGGGAGCCTTCTCATCTGCCCACCTCCCAGCCAGCTCCATGGATCTTTGTGAGAGGGGCTGCATGAAATGTTAAGCTCCCTTTCTAAAATGTTAGTGAACAGGATTAATGCGAAAGTCCCTATTATAAAGCATTACTCTGTTATCATATAGTCCCGGCTTGTTCATAGATCCAGCAGGTCTGCCAGTGAGCTGAGAGTCGCCTAGCAGTGATCCCATCTCCAACCTAGAGGCTGATCTGTGCTTTGAGAAAGGAGAACAGAAGATACTTCTGCCCCAGAATCTTGAAATTAAGGGTGAATCAACTGGCAGTTTTAAGATGTCTTATATAATCTACTCTTATCTTCCTGTGTCGTTGAGTTAGCCTTCCCACACTGTATGTTGTCGAAGGCTTTCACGGCTGGAGTTCGTTGGCTGTTGTAGTTTTTCCGGGCTGTCTGGCCGTGGTCTTGCCATTGTAGGACCTGACGTTTCACCAGCAACTGTGAGTGGCATCCTCAGAGGTTTAACACAGAACGATGGAGTACTCTCTGCGTCAAGGTGAGAAGAATAATGGTAGGCAGGTAATTTATATCTCCTTAGGAAGGTGGGGTAGGAAATCCTTTCTGTGTCAAGGTGAGAAGAATAATGGTAGGCAGGTAATTTATATCTGCTCAGGAAGGTGGGGTAGGAAGTCCTTTCTGTGTCAAGGTGAGAAGAATAATGGTAGGCAGGTAATTTATATCTACTCAGGAAGGTAGGGTAGGAAATCCTACAAGATAATGACTCAGCCCTTCCCCACCTTCCTGAGTAGATGTAAATTTCCTGCCTACCATTTTTCTTCTCACTTGGACACAGAGGGTACTCTGTCTTTCTGTGTTATACCTCTGAGGATGCCACTCACAGTTGCTGGTGAAACGTCAGGTCCTACAATGGCAAGACCACAGCTATACGGCCCGGAACAACTACAACAGCCAAAGAACTCCAGCCATGAAAGCCTTCGACAACATAGAGTGTGGGAAGGCTAACTCAACAACACAGGAAGATAGAGCTGCTGGCGAAACGTCAGGTCCTACAATGCCAAGACCACAACCAGACAGCCCGGAAAATCTACAACAGCGAACTTCCCACACTGTGTTCCAGAATTCAAAAGCTGAGTTTACCCTTGCCTTTTCTTCTCCAGTCTGCTGAATGGCTCATCTTGTACCTTGGCCTCTTTTTGAAGTCACTTTGGATGACGTAATGCACCCCCGGAGTCTTATTTATTTCTTCCATCCAAGTCGGAAGCTGACCTCACCTGTGCTCTGTGTTCTCGCAGGATGCCATTGAAGACAAGCTGGACAAGAGATTGTGGCCTTACGTGTCTTGCCCTGCCCCAGGCCCCTCCTCTCAAGCTGCTGTGAGGTGAGCAAACGTGTCACCATTTGTGATCCCACCACCACAACCAACATACACACAAAAAAACATGAATTTTAATCTGTGTTCCGGATGCTGGTGTTAGATCTCCAATAGATCTACATCTGCAGGTATGAAGAGTCTTTTCTCCAACTGTTGTTATTGTACTTCCCTTCCTTTGTTGTGGGTGGTAGTGACGGTAAATAGTCAGTCAGTCAGTTAGCCTTTATTGGCATAAAACAATACCTTAAAAGAGGATTACTATAAGAAAATATACAGATAAGACCATACATATAAAACCAAGTATTTTGCAAACGACATAGTATGCTGATTGTAAAAACATGGCTACCTTCACTGATATTTCAGTAGCGGAAACGGTGCACTTTTAAAGCATCAGGAAGGTCCGTCATGTTGGCTAAAATAGGGCTTAAATATCTAAAACATATATCTACATAAAATTTGCAGTGCAAACAGATATGTGAAACTGTCTCAATGCATCCAGAGTTAACAATGGCAAAGTCTAGACACATATGCTATATTATTATTTCTCCCAGGCAAGATTGCTGCTGGTACTGCATTGAATCTTGCGAGTGAAAAGGTTCTGTGCTGTTGTGGTGCTCGTATATCAGATAGGTATGGGGCCATTCGGCCTACCGTGAGGGGAATCTCAAAGTTCAGAGGGGAGCAAGATTTGTTGGCTAAGCCGTATAGCCTTTGTGTTTCAATGTCAAGGACTCTCTGGTTAATCATCTGAAAAGCACCCATAAAAGGGAGCATAAGCAGTGAGTCCAATGGGATACCCATGACAATTATTTTGTTCTCAATGTGTGGTAGCCAGTTAGACATGTTTGACTCTGTGAGCATTTGTTGTATGAGGCTCCCTTGGTCTACATTGTAATGTAGACGCAGCCAATATTTTATTGTCATTAGCCACGCACCAGATTCCACAAAATTTAACCCAGTTTCTAAACACAAGGCTGCGTAAGGTAACACAGCGCGGCATTCCTATGATCTTTCGAAAAAATTTAGATTGAATATTGAACACATTCTATTGTGCCATTAAGTGCACTTATCCATATTGGAATACCATACATGAGTCGGGGGATTACTATCTGTTGCTTTACTCAGATGTGCATATATGCACATCCAACTTCTTTTTTTGTAACTCTTTATTTATTGAATTTTTAAAAATTTTGATAATGACAAAAAAAGTTCAACAATAACAATTAACATAACTTCCAACAATAAAAAAGAAACAAATTACTAACATCAAACTTATGAATTCCTCTTACACTTCATTTTTCTATTATAACCACAGTAGTTTGTAGGTATTTCATTAAATAACTAGTGAAATGCAAAGTCTAGATATTTAGCGGGTAGAGCATTAAAGTCTTTCACATTTGTCTCAATAGAATGAAAAAAGGAAAACCATTTTTCTACAAAATTCAATTGCTTTGATGGATTATCTGCAGTCAGCAATTGTGTCGCAATTTTGTCATAAACAATTACGTCGCAAATTTTTTGAAAACATTGCCCCACTGTTATCTGTCTGCCAGTACTGAGCTATTAGTATTTTGGCTGCTATTAATAAAAGAGCTGCAACTTCTGCTTTTGTTTTAGTCAAAAATATATTTGTCAGACTCCTGAGTCAATCAGCTCCCAACAACAGTCACTCAGAAGAAGTACAGTTTATTGAGATCTTTATTGCATTCAGGTACCTTGACTGGTTTCGTGTTCGAACTGAAGATAAAGCGCACAAAGCTAATAGATATACAACATTCAGGGGGCACCAAAATGGCTCAGGGCCAATCAGATGACAGGTAGGAGTCCGCCAAGCTAACAGGCCAGCTTTCCCAAGAGAAAGAAGACACCAGGCACTCAAGGTTACACGGCTCGGCTTACAGGGAGAGAGAACCAAATCAAGAGACGTTCAGCAGAAACAAAAGGAAAGATTCCATAGAGAAGAAGAAGAGAAGAGATTGGATTTATACCCCACCCTTCACTACCCAAGGGAGTCTCAGAGCGGCTTACAAAATCCTTTCCCTTCCTCTCCCCACAACAGACACCTGTGAGGTAGGTGGGGCTGAGAGAGCTCTGACAGGAACTGCTCTTTTTCAAGAACAGCTGTGCCAGAGCTTGTGACTGACCCAAGGTCACATCAGCAGGTGCAAGTGGAGGAGTGGGGAATCAAACCCGGTTCTCCCAGATTAGAGTCCGTGCACTTAACCACTGCACCAACACCCCACCCCCCATGGCAGCCAGGATAGCACAGAGGCCTGGTGGACAATATTTTCCCAGTGATTTAGCAAAAGAGATTCTGGAGTATTAGCTATGTTTTGACCTACTATTGTTTCTATAATTGGTAAGATAGAGTCCGAAAATTTGTATCACCTGTGGACAGGACCACCAACAATGTAGAAAGGATCCGACTGAACTGCAGCTCTTCCAGCATTGGGGAGTTTTTATTGATTTACCATAAAATAGTCTTTGTGGGGTTAGGTACTAGCTTGAAAATATTTTATAATTCTGGAGTTTAATATTTAAGGATTTTGTGGTGTATAGAAGAGAGGACCATATCTTTAACCATTGGTGGTCGGTCAGCTGAATTTGACAGTCTTTGTGCCAAGCAGTTTGTTGAGACATAAGGGAAGACCACTACTTTTGGTATAACTGAAAATATAAAATTCTAATAATATCTTTTCTACCGTAGATACCATCTTTAATCAATTTCTGAAAAAGAGCAATTGGTCTGGCCAGCCTAGCTTTTAAATCATTAGTGCTGACCATGTAATAAAAGTTGGTGCTATTGCAACCATGGTATTGTAAGTTGGTATTTTAATTCTAATTGCTCCCTAGTCCAAAGTTTTCCTTGATGGCTAATATCATTCAATTTAAACAATCCTTTTTCTCTCCATTTTTTAAATGCTTCCATGTCTCTACTTGGTTCAAACCATCTTTGTCCCAAAAAAGCTGACATAGGTGAGATGTCTGGTGCTAGAATATTTCGGTATTTGTCCCATAAATCCAGCATAAATTTTAAAACGGAATTAAAAGGTATGTTTGGGCCTCTATCTTTTGGTATGTTCCAAAGTGCTTCATGCAGAAGAAGAAGCGATTGGATTTATACCCGCCCTTCACTACCCAAAGGAGTCTCAGAGTGGCTTACAAACTCCTTCCCCTCCCCCTCCCCACAACAGACACCCTGTGAAGTAGGTGGGGCTGAGAGAGCTCTGACAGAAACTGCTCTTTTTCAAGGACAGCTCTGACGGAACTATGACTTGCCCAAGGTCATCCAGCCAGGTGCAAGTGGAGGAGTGGGGAATCAAACCCTGTTCTCCCAGATTAGAGTCCGCGCACTTAACCACTACACGAAACTGGTGTAGAGGATGGCTGAAGGATGGCTGAAGGCATTCCTCTTCAATCAGAACCCAGGGTTTCTTGACATTAGGTACAGCAGAGTATAAAATATTTTTTAACTGAGTGGGCAAAAAGATATGATTTTAGATCGGGGAGAGCTAGTCCACCCATTTTTGTAGGGGGTGTTAGTGGGTTTTGATTTATATGAGGAGGTTTTTTAGCCCCACAAAAAAGTCTTCCCTAGAGATGGCCAAAACTGGAATTCCTTTGCTGGTATTGGTAAATTTTGAAAAAGGACACATCCAACTTCTTACTGCATGTATAGTTAATACTGCATTGAATACCATCGTCTGAAGTAAAAGGACACTGGAGCAATGTGCACAATATTGAACTCATGGGGGAGCCGGTCTTAATGGGAGCAGCTGGTCCAGCATGAAAGAAAATAGCATCTATCTGAACTATTTCTAGATATCAGTTTTCTTGTAACTGTTCCCTAATGCACATGTGCATCTCTCTTCCATAGTGCCCGCTTTGGTCACTGGCACAAGACCAAGACAGCAACTGAGTACCGGACAGGACCCCGCCTCATTATCTATGTGCTAGGGGGAGTTACCATGTCAGAGATGCGCTGTGCTTATGAAGTCACAGAGGCCACTGACGGCAAGTGGGAGGTGCTGATTGGTAAGCGTGCCATTGGTGGGCGTGACTAAGGTCAAAACAAAGGAGCACTGTGATGAAATTGACAATAACATTTAATGACAATTATATATATCAATAAAAACTTTAGAAATTCTAACATATTCAAGACAAAACTTTGGAAATTTTAACAT
Organism: Gekko gecko; assembly: GCA_029375565.1. Taxonomy (NCBI): domain Eukaryota; kingdom Metazoa; phylum Chordata; class Lepidosauria; order Squamata; family Gekkonidae; genus Gekko; species Gekko gecko. The sequence continues at coordinate 9,459,246 of JAPDNY010000002.1, forward strand.
ATTCAAGACAACATCCAATATCTTTAATGAGCACCCGGTTCTACACTCATGTCAATAGTCTTCCTCAGGAGGAGTCCTATTAAGTAACAAGGTGCCAGCCTTTTGATACATTTTAACTTCTTTTTTTGCTTCCTTCAAACAGTTGCAGCATTAACTTCTTTTTCTACTTTCTCCAAATTATAACTGTTTGACCTCTTCTTCAAATTCTCCTGAAACAAACATGATTATTTAGCATCGAAAGGAACATGAAGCCGAATGGAAACTAGATTAATTCTACTTTTTAAATTTTTGAAAACTATTAATTTTTAACTTTAGTAAATTTAAACTTACTCAGTTCCATTTCAAGTAGCTGGATAAGGAGCAAGCCAGTTAAATCATTTCTTAATAGTAGCAACCAGTCCTTCTATTTTTATATCTGGCTAGAAGCCGCCTTTTTTCAAATAGGCTGGCCAGTGCTCTCTATATTTCATGCGGCTGGCTCAATTGCTCTCCAGTAGATTTTAGGAGTAACATTGCAGTCTTGTTTTCTATCTGGCTGAAAGCCTTTTTTTAAAATAAGCTGGCAAATGCTCTCCGCCTCTCAAACTGGAACTGAAACTCTAAAAAAAAAACTATTCTGACTGATTCCATGCAGCTGCATATTACATGCTTCATTCTTAAAGGTATAGACCATTAACAGGATTGCTGAAGGCTGACCTCCTATAAATAATACATACATTTATAAATAATTTTGTGGGTAATCTTACAATGAGCTGAGCTCTAAACATTCTGATAACTTATGTTTCAATATCCCCAATGAAAGTTGCAACACTAGCTCTTTGGGGCAGGAACGATTTAGGAGAGTCAGTGACATCAAGGAAGAAGAAGAGATATTGCTGCAGGCGCTGGGATGTGTCGTTGCCACTAGAAGAGAATAGAATCATAGAATCATAGTCCTACAATGCCAAGGCCACGGCCACACAGCCCGGAAAATCTACAGCAACTAATGAACTCCAGCCATGAAAGCCTTTGACAACATATAGAATCATAGAGTTGGAAGGGGCCATAGAGACCATCTAGCCCAACCTCCTGCCCAGTGCAGGACCAGCCTAAAGCATCTCTGATAAATATTTGTCCACCCTCTTCTTGAAAGCTGTCAGTGAAGGGGGAGCTCACCACCTCCCTCGGCAGAAGGATGTTCATGTCAGCCAGGGACCAAAAAGAAATGCATGCCACTAATATCAGGCTGTGTATCCAGACAGGTTATCTGGGAATAAATAAAAACTTTCTACAAATGGGTGTGGAGAGTAAGCATTACACCTGCCAAGCAAATTTGGCTTGGGGTAATTCTTTTGCTGTGGAGGGAAAGATTGGCGTAAAATGTCTGCTGCTTCTTTCTGACCAAACTGTTTTGACTTCGTGTATCAACTTTCTAGATCTAGCTTTGTTGGGCATTGCCATCTCCCTTGCTCCAAACTGTGTCAGAACTCAAAGAAGAAATTTAATATGCTGTTGAAGGCTTTCACGGCCGGAATTCATTAGTTGTAAATAAATAAAAAATAGTAGATTTTCCGGGCTGTGTGGCCCTGGTCTTGGCATTGTAGGACCTGACGTTTCGCCAGCAGCTGTGACTGGCATCCTCTGTGTCAAGGTGAGGAAAAAAATGGTAGGCAGGTAATTTATATCTACTCAGGAAGGTGGGGTAGGGCTGTGCCATTATCCTGGGGAACTCCTACAAGATAATGACTCTGCCCTACCCCACCTTCCTGAATAGATATAAATTACCTGCCTACCATTTTTCTTCTCACTTTGACACAGAGAGTACTCCCATCTTATACCTCTGAGGATGCAAGGCACAGCCGCTGGCGAAACGTCAGGTCCTACAATGCCAAGACCACGGCCATACAGCCCAGAAAACCTACAACAACCAAAGAAGAAATTTACTTGCTGTATCCTTCCTAAAGAGTTGGAGGCACAAATCAGTTGTCTTGGATATGCTTACAGTTGCAGCAGTGGCCCACTGTTTGGGAAGTGGCTAGTGAAAGTGACTTTGGTGGTTACTGGCAATGAGGTTCAGTCTGCCGCCAGTGCAGTTATGACCATTTTTGGGTGGCCTGTGTGGCCTACTGCAGAGGTTTCAGTGCGGCTGCCAGCTGACCCAGCTGAGCTCACATCTGCACAGATGGTGTTGGGGTTCCTATGGTAATCCTGCACACTTTTTTTTCCTTCTTGGCGGCACAGGCTCATCCCACATTCTGACTCCCAAGCAGTTCCTGGAAGACGTGCGTAACCTGACTGAGCAGACTCCGCTGAAGTCCTAAGAGGACCCCTCGGCCTCCTAAGAGACTTGCTGACATCAGCGCCATCTATGTATCGGCTGGGAGAAAGTTGTTCTCAACCAGATTCCTACTCTCATGCCTCCGTCTCTGCTTCTGTCCTTTTAAGACTGGCCCTCCACCGGGTCCCTCCTTCACGAATGAGCCTGACATTTGGAGGATCTTGTCAACGATTCAGGCCGAAGATGGGGTCCGGCTACCTACTATGAGTTCCTTCTGACCTTCCCCCCCCCAAAGAAAGAAATAGGGGAGAGGAGGAGCGGCTGCATACTTGATAATGCTTGATGAAACTGAGGGGGAGCTTCAAGGGCAAAGAGCTGCTTTAGACGCCTCTCCTCACTGTTTTGTGGTTTGCAGGGCCCCACTGCGACACTGGTATTTTTTTTCTTTCTGTAAAGGAAAATTGCCCGCTGTGAAAGATAAAAAATGCCCGAGGCCGTTGAGGAAAACTGTATGAATGAATTCGAGACCATTCCACTGACAAATTCCTTGCGGGCAAAAGAACAATGGAGACAGTGGTCATCCCTGGATGCTCACCACTGCAGGGCCTGGCAGTGCCACTGGCAGCGGGTACAAAGTGAGGGTTGCGCCTCCTACTTCAAAATGACATCTCTGCACAGGACTGTGTATACTTTTTGTGCTGTATATCTCTAATAATGAAGTACAGAGTCTGTAAAATAAATGTGAAAAGTAAGCGTCTCTGCATAATCTGTTTTGCGGTTTGAAGTCAAATGGTAATAATTCTGACTGAGCAGCGCAACAAACCGACGCCTGCAGCCAAGATGAAATGTCCTAAGCGGGGCTTTTTTGGTAGAAAAAGCCCAGCAGGAACGCATTAGCATAATAGGCCACACCCAAGAGCAGGAACTCATTAGCATATTAGGCCACACCCCTGACAGCGCAGCTCCCTCCCAAGATCAGCTTCCCCAGGTACCCCATGGCTTGTGGGGTGCATGGGGAACCTGAGGAGGGCAGGCAGTTTAAACTGCCTTCCATCCCTGGATCGGCTTGGCTTCCCCAGGCACCCCGCGGCTTGTGAGGCACCTTGGGGGGGGGACTGGGACTTTAGGCATGGCCAATTCGGAAGCCAGCCAGAACTCCATTCCTGTGCGTTTCTGCCCAAAAATAGCCCTGGTCCTAAGACAATATATGATGGTTTTACTGTTTTCCACCCCTTTATCATTTTATGTAGACCTCCCTGGCACCGTAATCGCTTTGTTTTAGAAGCCTGTAGGTCAAACCCTCCTTCCTCTGCCTGTGGAAAGGTAGCATGTCAAGGAGAAGTATTCTAGCCTGTGCTTTCCCCTGATGCGTTAGCTTTCTGTTCATCGGATGTCCTGCTGTAGAGTGGAAGGGCAACCAGACACGCAAGGACCCATCTACGCTCCGTAGTAGTGTAGCTGCAAGATGATTGCACCAGATAAAACTTTCCAAAATATGTACTTTGGCTTCTAGTTTTTCTATACCATGTGTTTTCTACGGACATGTTCAACACTTCTCATTCTGATGCTGCCAGAGGGCTCTTCTCACAGCGGTTTGAAGCCTTCCCTTCTGCTCTCTCAAGTGAGGGACCGTAATTTTGTTTCCAGAAGTGACGCTCCAGGCGGTCCCTTCGATATAAATCTTTTCAGTATAAAAAAAATCACACATTGGCTATCTGCCAAGATGTAGTGTAATGACAGTAACCACGGCAAATATCCCACGGATGGTGTACGTCAAAAACAGCTGCCGTAACTTTTACAATCTAGAATTTAGAATGCCTGTTTCCCCAACGCACAACAAAAAAATCAATTTAGCACCACACCAAAACATTTAACGTCAGCACTGTCCCGCAGAGAAACCATGCTCCCTGTGCATTGTGGGTAACTACTGTAATTTTTACCCCCCAAAAAACCCTTGTCTTTTGCAGAGGTGGCTGTGAATTTATAAACAGTGAGACCAATGCAAATGGAGGAAAGGCATAATTAAATTTTGAAGCGCTTCTTTGTTGTAGACCTCGATTTCATCTTCCTTAAGACACGGTGGGCTGAGGGGTAGCCAAGTTGAGAACCGTGCAAACCCAATTCCCCGACCTTGACCTGCTCCATTTCACGGTGGGCTTTATCCCTATGGGGCACGCAGCATACCGCCTATTGATGTGATGGGGCTTGAGGAGTGGTGAGGCAGCTCCCAACTTTGTATGTAGCAGCACATCTCTTGTTTGAGTGTGAATACTGCCATCCAAGTCATCTCTGTTGGTTTATCAACATATTTGCATCCTGTGTTAGGGGAAGGGAGGAAAGAAAATGTCGGGGGACAGCTTCATACACTACATTCCCCCCCAAATATCTTACATGCATTTGTAACATTTATACCTCCTGTGTTTGTGGTATAGTCAGGCACCTAGACATGGCTGCAGGGCCAGCCCGTCATTGACAAAATTTAAGCAGCTGCCAGTGGGCGCCAACTTGATGAGGGCGCCGTTCTGGCCTGCCTGCCGCCCCGCCTTCCCCTCCCACAGAATCCAGCTGAGCGAGAGCTAGGCGCGAATGTCAGCCTGCTATCCCTACGGTGCAGCGGTGGGTCTTCCAGCGAGGGAGGCGGCCTTCACCACCGGCGGGGATGCCATTTCAGGCCTCTGGGGAGGGGGAGGGGAGGTGCGCACGTGGGGACGTCCCCGTGGGGTGGAGGAAAGGGAGACAAAATGTGTGAGCCAGAGGCTAAAAAACTGTGAGCTAGCTCACACTAACTCAGCTTAGAGGGAACACTGGTGGTGATATAGAAAAATTTAATCTTCGGCCTTTAATTAATCTCAAGGCTTTTTCTCTGATTATGGAATATATCTACCTGATGTTTACCGGGATGTAGTGAAATGGAACTGTTTGGGAACGCGTTCTTTGGAATAAAGGGAACAGGAATGCAATTTGCCTGCTCGGTCATCTTTTGTTCTGTGCTGCCTTCATCTTCCTGACTTCTAGGGAATAAACCGTCCCTTCCTTTGCAAATAGCGGAGGGTTGTTCTGGAGTTGATCTGAGCCTGAATCATCCAATTCCTTTGATTTTTTTGGCACTGCAATTCCATCACTGTCCTGAAATTGGTGGCCAGTTTTCAAATGTCTCCCTTTACATCCTGATGTGTTATGCCTGCCAAAAACAGGGAACCTAAGCTTGCACTTCAAATAGTGGGGGGTGGGGGCAGTCGGGTCTGGAGATAACCTAGGTCAGGATGTTCATAGTAGCTTCTTCATATTATATTTTCAAGAAATTCCTAACTTTATATGTTTTTTCTTATCTAATCGGGGGGGGGGGGTCAGAGTCCAACAAAATCTTCCATTTGCCCTTTTAAGATTAAAGTCAATTTGTCCATTTCCGTGCTTTCCACAGCCTTCATTATTAAGTCTTGTTCGGAGGGTACGGTTGGACGTTTCCAAGAAGTTGCTAATAATATTCTCCAGTGGTTCTTCGTGGGACATTCCTCACGTCTGGGATAAGCTCCGCCCTCCTCCTCAGGGTCGGCTCCGAACTTTGATCCAGGCAGGGAGGGGCTTATCCCCTTGGAGGCAAACCAGTTCCTTTGCCGACCCTGCTTCAGCAGGACGTGCTCCGGAGGCGCGGAAACGCGCCTATTGAAAGAAGAAACGAAACTACGAGAAAGATTTACAGCCTGACGAGGCTGTGTCTAATTACGACGGGCTTTGTATAGGGAGTGCTGACGCTTCCTGAGCCCAGCGACATTCTCTCCTCTGCCGGTCTGACCCGTCCCTGGGGCGGAGGACCTGCTCTTATTACAGAGAGTGCACAGAGAGAGAGAGCGAGAGAGAGAGAGAGAAGGTGGTTATGCCTTCAGTACAATCTAGGCTTTTTCCACAAGACTTATACTCCCGCCTCTTACCTAAAGTTTTGAGGACCCTAGATCTATCATCTAGACCTCAGGAGGAAACAGTACAGGAGCCAGAATTTCAAACAGGGGCTGGAAAGTTAATGCCTAAGGTCTCAGTTTCACAGACAGGGCTGCCTTTCCCCGCTTCATTCTACAATATTATGAAAGCGGAATGGGAACATCCGGCTAAACCCAAGGCTAATCACCCACTGTTCTCTAAATTTTATTCACTTATGCCAGAAGCCACAAAGAAGTTGAAACTTCCCGTGGTAGATGATCCGGTGACCAGTCTGTATTCTAGCTCGGTGCTCCCAATGGATGCTGATGGGATGCCTAAGGATCATACTGATAGAAGGGTGGAACAGGCTTTACGAAAAAATTTTGAAGCCTCCTCTTCCGCTATCAAAGCCTCTACTGCCGGCTCTCTCTTTGCCAGGGCTGCGTATGACTGGGCAGACAAATTGGCTTCGGCAGACAGTGAGGTGCCAAAGGAGTTCAAAGATGAACTGAAGAAAATAGCTCTGGCAATTGCCTTCACGGCAGATGCCACACTAGATGCTATGCAACTGTCAGCCAGGGCTTTAGCATGTAGCGTGACAGCAAGACGCAATAACTGGCTCCGTCACTGGGATGTGGATTCCTCTGCTCAGGCAAAGGTGGCAGCGGTCCCTTTTAAAGGTACTAACTTATTTGGAGATGGTCTGGATAGATACCTAGTGGAGGATAAGGACAAGAAAAAAGTCCTCCCCTCCAAACGACGGGATAACAGACAGAGAAAACGTTTTCAGCCATTTCGCGACCAGAAAAGAGGACAAAAACCCTCCTATTCACGGTCGTTTAAAGGAAAATGGCAACCTAGACATCAAGGGGGAAATCTTTCCCCCACTAAAAATGAACATGCAACGGCCAAAGGTCCCAAGAAAGGACCTTCAGCATGACTATATGGCCTCCCCGGGAAAACAGAAGATAGGGGGAAGGCTACAGGCATTCTCTCAAATGTGGCATACAACAATCTCAGATCAATGGGTATTGGAGACAGTATCACAGGGGTACAAACTGGAATTTTGTTCCATCCCCTATCGAAGGTTCATCAGAATACCAAAATACAGAAACCGGTTGAAACACCTCCAAATCAAGGAGGCGATACTTCACCTCCTGGATATAGGGGCAATAGAGAAAGTACCTGTGTCCCAACAGGGACAGGGCGTTTACTCTATATTCTTCGTGGTGCCAAAGAAAAACGGATCCACGAGAGCCATTTTAGACCTGAAATGGCTCAACAAACTCATTCGAAACAGGAAATTCAAGATGGAAACTCTGAAATCCATTCTTATATCCATCCAGGAGGGAGATTTTCTGACATCTTTGGATCTGTCAGAAACGTACCTCCATATACCCATTCACAGCTCGCACCGAAAATTTCTGCGATTCAATTATGCAAATCTTCACTTCCAATACAAAGCTCTCCCCTTTGGTCTCAAGTCTTCACCCAGGGTCTTCACAAAGGTACTGGTGACCTTGGTAGCACATCTGAGATTACAAGGGGTGAGTCTTTTTCCGTATCTGGACGACGTCCTGATCAAAGCCCCTTCAGAGGCGGTCTGCTCACAGGCCCTAAATCTGACTATTCTAACATTAGAAGCCCACGGCTTCATTGTGAATCGGGAGAAGAGTCACATGATTCCCACTCAGAGATTGCTCCACCTAGGGGTGGAGATAGACACGAAATTGGACAAAGTGTTTTTGTCACAGGAAAGGGAATTCAAGCTCAAAACACTGATGGACCAAGTTCTTCAAAAGTCAGAGACACAGCTAATGACCCTGGTCAAACTCCTAGGAATGCTTGTCTCCTGTCAGGAGATAGTGCAATGGGCTCGTTTTCATGTCAGACCCTTACAGTTGCTGTTATTACCACACCAAAAGGCGATTTCACACAAGAGAGTAAAACAGATCAGTCTTTCTACCCCGGTCCGGAATATGATAGCCTGGTGGCAAAATCCAATGAGGTTCAAAATCGGAGTTCCTCTCCGGGACCCCACACGATCTGTAATGACGACGGATGCCAGTCTCTCGGGATGGGGTGCACATTCGGGAGACCAGATGGTCCAGGGAGAATGGTCGGTTGCGGAGATGACAGAAAGCATCAATCTGCTGGAACTGAGGGCGATACGCCTCGGGCTTGTAAAACTTGTCGATGTTCTGTCAGGGACCCATGTTCTGGTACAGACGGACAACACTACAGCAAAAGCGTACGTGAATCGTCAAGGGGGAACCAAGGTTCGCTCCCTTCATGCGGAAGCATCTCTGATAATGACGTGGGCAGAGAAACATCTGTTATCAATAAAAGCCATTCACGTAGCAGGAAAGGACAACGACTTAGCGGATTGGCTCAGTCGGAAACGAATAGACCAATCAGAATGGATGCTGAACAGGGAAGTCTTCGTACAGATCCGCAACAAGTTCGGCAGAATGGTCATGGATCTGTTTGCCACAGACCTAAATTGTCAAATACCAGAGTTCGTATCTCGTCAACGAAACACTCTGGCAAAAGGGACAGATGCTCTAAGTTATCCATGGCCTCCAGGACTCCTCTATGCCTTTCCGCCCCTACCAATCCTACACAAAGTTCTACAAAAGATTCGTATACAGAAAGCAGAAGTGGTACTGGTTGCCCCTTTCTGGCCACGTCAAACCTGGTTTCAGGAACTGCAATCTCTGTCGACAACAAAACCATGGCACCTGCCTCTTCGGGTGGACCTCCTCACACAGGGTCCAACAAGGCACCCACGGCCGGAACTTCTTCGGCTGACAGCATGGAGATTGAGCGGAAAATGTTAGAGGGAGCGGGGTATCAAATTAAAGTAGTTGATACCATGTTGGCAGCCAGAAAGGTCTCTACTAAAAAATCCTATGATCATACGTGGAAGGTTTTTCACTCATGGAGCTTGGAACGGGGTCATAACCCGGTTACGGCTTCAGTTAGAATAGTCTTGGCTTTCCTACAAGATGGGCTTGATAAGGGCCTAAGTACTAGCACCCTCCGTAGACAGGTATCCGCCATCTCAGCCATCCAAGGGGCCAAACATGGAAGGTCTCTGCTTAGACATCCTCATATTAAGCGATTTTTGAAAGGGGCGATGTCCATTAATCCTCCGCAGGTCCACAGGTTTCCCACCTGGAACCTTAACGTGGTACTTAGGGCTCTCTGTAAATACCCTTTTGAGCCAATGGCTACGTGTCCTCTGAAGGAACTCACCTTCAAGACCCTTTTTTTGGTAGGTATCACCTCAGCTAGGAGAGTTTCGGAGTTGAGAGCTTTATCTATTAACAAGGAGCTCTGTATTTTCCACCAGGACAAGGTAGTCCTTCGCTTAGACCCAGCATTTATTCCAAAGGTGAATTCGGTTTTTCATAGGGCAGAAGAGATTGTTCTTCCCTCCTTTTGTCCCAATCCTAAACATGAAAGAGAAAAGGAATGGCATTGTTTAGATGTTCGGAGGGCCCTTAGTTTCTATATTGACAGAACTAAAGGGTGGAGACAATCGGAGACGCTTTTTGTTTCATTCAGGAAATCCTCCTTGGGAACACATGTCTCCACATCCACGTTGAGTAGGTGGATTAAGGGATGCATTATCTTAGCCTATAAAGCAAAAGGGTTAGAGATTCCGGCCGGAATCGTTGCACACTCCCTTCGGGGGACGGCTACCTCGGTGGCGTATCGATCCTTTCCCTCATTAGAAACCATTTGCCGAGCGGCAACATGGCAGTCGGTCCATTCGTTTACTAAACATTATAGAGTGGACACACTAGCTTCAGCGGAAGCGGCATTTGGTCGCAGGGTGCTTCAACACACTCTGTAAAGCTGGGAATGCCAGCCCACCCGGTAACATAGCTTTTGTACGTCCCAGACGTGAGGAATGTCCCACGAAGAACCACTGGAGAATGGAAGGTTTCTTTCACTTACCGTGAATCTTCCTTTCTCTGTGGTTCTGAAGGGGACATTCCTGCCCACCCGTTTTTTAGGGTGATTCCCCTCTTTACAGAGTTTGATACGGGGGGCAGTGGCTTCGAGAGACCACGCTGTTACTGTTGTTTTTGTGGGTTAAATTTCTTGCCCTATGGTAGTGTTTGGGCAGTTGGTACCCCCTTGGTTGTGGGGGGAAATGTTGTGTTTTCTTCTAGTTCCTTTCCGGCGGGGAAGATAATCGGGCTTGAGAAGGACTGGTTTGCCTCCAAGGGGATAAGCCCCTCCCTGCCTGGATCAAAGTTCGGAGCCGACCCTGAGGAGGAGGGCGGAGCTTATCCCAGACGTGAGGAATGTCCCCCTTCAGAACCACAGAGAAAGGAAGATTCACGGTAAGTGAAAGAAACCTTCCATTCTAGCTGCTGTTATGACATGAATTATAGAATATATTTGATTTTTATCAAAATCATCTGGTATGCAGTTCAGTAAGAACAATTCTGGTCCAAATGATAATGAAATCTGTAAAACTGCCTGTATAAACGGATGTACCATAACCCAGAACTTGCGCACAATTTCGCATGTCCACCACATAAGAACATAAGAGCAGCCAATGTTGGATCAGGCCAGTGGCCCATCCAGTCCAACAGTCTGTTACACAGTGGCCAAAAATACCAGGTGCCATCAGGAGGTCCAGCAGTGGGACCAGGACACTAGAAGCCCTCCCACTGTTGACCCCCCCTCAAGCACCAAGAATACAGAGCATCACTTGCTCCAGAGTCCCTATCTATACCTTGTGACTAATAGCCTCTGCTCCATATGCTTAAATAATTCCCTCTTGAAGCTGTCCATGCTTATAGCCGCCACTACCTCCTGTGGCAGTGAATTCCATGTGTTAATCACTCTTTGGGTGAAGAAGGACTTCCTTTTATCCATTCTAACCTGACTGCTCAGCAACTTCACTGAGTGTCCATGAGTTCTTGTACTGTGAGAAAGGGAGAAAAGTACCTCTTTCTCTACCTGCTCTATCCCATGCATGATCTTATAAACCTCGATCATGTCACCCCTCGGCAGTCGTTTCTCCAAGCTAAAGAGCCCCAAGCGCTTTAACCTTTCTTCAAAGGGAAAGTGTTCCAACCCTTTTACCATTCTAGTTGCCCTTTTCTGCACTTTTTCCAAAGCTATAATATTCTTTTTAAGGTGTGGTGACACTTGTTTTGGGAGCACTGATTTCCTACACAGAAGGTCCAGAGGTAGGTGGGGCTATTAGCCACAGGGTATAGATGGGAACTCTCAGTCTGGGGCAGGTGATGCACTCTATCCTTGGTGCTGGAGGGGGCAGCAGTGGGAGGGCTTCTGGTGCCCTGGCCCCACTGCTGGACCTCCTGATGGCACCTGGTATATTTTGGCCGCTGTGTGACAGAGTGTTGGACTAGATGGGCCATTGGCCTGATTCAACATTGGCTTCTCTTATGTTCTTATGTTCTCTTATGTTCTTATGAGAGAGCTGTGGCAGAAACTGCTCTTTCCAAAACAGCTCTGACAGGACTGTGGCTTGCCCAGGTCATCCAGCAGCTGCAAGTGGAGGAGTGGGGACTCAAACCCGGTTCTCCCAGATTAGAGTCTGCACACTTAACCACTACACCAGACTGGCAAAGGCAAAATAATCCTGGTTACCAGCCTCCAGGTGGGGCCTGGAGTTGTCCTGGAATCACAAATGACCTCTCCAATACAGAGACGGGGTGGGGTGGGGTGCTGAGACGTCTTTGCTCATTCTCCCCACCCACTTCCACCTTTCCAGCAGCGATACAGAGAAATCTGTCCTCCTTTTGTCATGGGAAGAAGCCCCGAGGACAGCCTCTGTGACCCCAGGACCCTGTCACACAGCTCAGGACCCTTGTCTAAAACCTTGTGATGCCCCTAGAAGGCAAGGACAGAGCCAGAGCCAGCAAAGCCCCCCCCCAAGTCGCCAGAGACCCACAATGACAACAGCCCCCACTGGCAAGCCCCCTTTCGTGGCTCCCAAGCCCCCTTACCGGGGGGGGGTGCGCATCCCTTTCCCTCCAGGTCAGCCTTTTCTCCAAAGAAGAAGAAAGAGAAGAGATTGGATGTATACCCCGCCCTTCACTCGGGAGTCTCAGCGCGGCTTCCAAGCTCCTTTCCCTTCCCCTCCCCACAACAGACACCCTGTGAGGCAGGCGGGGCTGAGAGAGCTCTCCTGGGAATTGCCCTTTCAAGGACAGCTCTGACAGAACTAGGGCTTGCCCAAGGTCATCCAGCAGCTGCAAGTGGAGGCGTGGGGGATCAAACCCCGGTTCTCCCAGATTAGAGTCTTAACTTAACCCGCTACACCAAACTGGCTCAGTGGAGGAAAAAAGAAATGCCCTGTTTGGAGAGAGAGGGAGAACTGGAAGAAGGGGGCGGCTGTGGAGAAGGGGGGGAGGCACACTTCGGCGGACAGGTCCCCCCCCCACTGCCTCGTCCCCAACAGGAAGGCCAGCGAGGCCGAAATCCTAGAAGGGCCGCCAGGAAAGGGATGGGGTGGGGGTGGGGAAGCCGCTTTCTTCCTGTCCGGACTTGTCCTGGGGGAAGCGGCCTCTCTTGTGCTCCCGCGTGCAAAGCGGCATCAGTGAGTCCGGGGGAGGGGTGTCCTTCCCGGGGCTGCAAGGCTGGGACATCTGGGGCGGGCCGAAGGGGAAGGAGGCGGGACAGAGGCAGGGCCTGATCCAGGCGAGCGAGCGAGCGAGGGAGCGAGGGAGGGAGGGAGGAAGGGTCGCCCCACTGCAGAGCCTTCTCCTTGGGCGCCCCTCCTTTCCTCTGCACCTGGCTGGGCCGGGAGGTGGGGGGGCGGTTTGAGATCCAGCCCCGTGCCCTGCATTGTGAGGTCCTGGCCAGGGGCTTAGATGGGGAGGGGGGAAGGAGCGGAGAGGCGGGGAAGGAGGGGCTGGCTGGGGGTTCCCCGGGGGTGGAGGGGAGGGTTAGGGACATCCCCAGGCACGTCCTCTCCCGGGCGAGGGGCTGGCTCAGGAGCAGGAATCGGGGGTGGGGGGGAGACTATATAGCTCCCCCCTCCTTCCAGGGAGAGGAGTCCGCGGTGGGGGGGGCAGGCCCGGCGGGGGGGGGGCGTGGCGTGTCTGTGTGCCTCGAGCGAGTCTGGAACCGGCGGCCGAGTCTGCAGAGGGTGGGAGATCCTCCAGGAGGGCAACGCCCCGAGCGGAGAGCAAAGAGCTCCCCGGGGAGGGAAGGAGGGTCTCCTCCCGGAGAGGCGGAATGGGGGCTCTGGCTCGCCTCCATCCCTGCTGCTGCCCGGGAGAGCTCGGTGTTCTTGCATCTGTGATCCCGCTCGCGAAGAGACGCCTGCTTCTTGCCTGGCTGGGGGGTGGGAGGTGGGAGAGCAAGGAGACCCCAGAATAGCGCCCGCTTTCCTGGAGAGGCACCGGGCTGGTGGGTGTTTCCTGCCCCCCCCCCCTTTTGCAGAAGCACCAGTTGCATTTCCCAGGGTTCTGCTGCTTCAGGGTATGGGGAGGATCTGGGGAGGAGCTCAGAGGGGCCTGGGAGGGGAGGATGGAGGGTGGGGGGGTCTGCAGGTAACTGGGAGAAGCCCCCCCAGTCAGCACCCCCTCCGCCTTCTGCTTTGTGCAAAAGAAGGTCGCCCCCCCAAAGAAGAGCCTGGGAATTAAGGCCAGGAGGAGACAGGAGGAGAGAGGAACGTCCCCCCCACACCTCCTTAAACATTGGGGGCTGCTTTTCTGCCCTGCTGAGTGTGTGGAGAAGATGGGTTTTCCTCCAGGCTCCCCCAGATGATGAACCAGAGTGGCAGGACCTTTCCAAGGTCACTCACCAGTGCCCCAGGGGTGGATGGGAGAAGAGAGACAAGGCCCCCATCTGGCATCACTTGAAGACGTCCATCTCTGACCTGATTCGTACAAGCAGAGACAGTGGGCACAACCTTCTTCTCCTCACAGTGCTGGCTTTCTAGAGCCAGTTTGGTGTAGTGGTTAAGACTCTCATCTGGGAGAATCAGGTTTGATTCCCCACTCCTCCGCATACAGCTGCTGGGTGACCTTGGGCAAGCCCTAGTTCTGTCAGAGCTGCCCTTGAAAGGGCAGTCTGTGTCAGAGCTCTCTCATCCCCACCTACTTCACAGGGTGTCTGTTGTGGGGAGCGGAAGGGAAAGGAGCTTGTAAGCCACTCTGAGACTCCGAATGAAGGATGGGGTATAAATCCAATCTCTTCTTCTAATATGTGCAGGGTGTTTTCCATGATGCAGTGCAGTTCAGGGCTGCAATCTCCCACCTGCCCTGTTGAGCCATGCAGTTCAATTCTTGCTCCTCAGGGCCTTCCCACCTCATGCCCTTTCTTCAAGGTGTGGAGCAGGCCGGAGGGTTTTGGCATCCCTCAGAGGGGAGAAGGGAATGCCACGGATTCCAGCAGGGTCAGGGACTGAGTGCCCAGGAATGGATTTGGCAAGGCTGGGTGGACACATGGCCAGAAAGAGATGGGGTCGGGTGGTCAAGGAATGTGTGACCTCTCCCCCACATAAAAACTGGCTGGGTAGGGGGAGAGATGTCAGGTCAACCTGTCCTGAGCTTTACTGGATGAATGCCAAGCTCTTGAATTGTGTCCCAACACCAATCTGGAGACAGGGTCACTTCAAAGGACTTAGAAGATGTCTACGTAGCAAAAATGGTTTCCCTTCATCTTTCTTTCTCTCCCAGGAAGCCACGGAAAGACACCTTTGATGCCTCCTCCCTTGTCTCTTCTATGTGTTGAAGGCAAAAGAGCTGTGGTGAATCCTTTTCAGGTAATGGGAGGCTGTTACCCTAATGGGTTGTGAAGGTCTCCTGAGTTTGTTGGGGAATTAGCCAGGAAACCCAAACAAAGTGAGAGGGGGTAATCTAGCAGGACCTCCACCTATGTTTATGGGGATTTTTCCCTCAGTGGATCTCTCAAAATGAACCAGGCCGTGATTAATGAAATGGTTTTTATTAAAGAGAATTAAAGAATAAAATCAAAAACTTCTTAACTAAAGAGTACTCTAAAAACACACATACAAGTTCAGAAAATAAAGGGGGTAATGTCATAGAGACAAAGAAGGGAACATTCTATGGGACAGGCAGATCTCTCTGAGGGCCGAGGGACAGGAGCAGAACCATCCCAGGCCCAGAAGGTTGGCTGAGCCCACCCAGGGCTGAGTGCGATGTGCTGCAGATTCCAGGTGAACAGCGGCCCTTTGTACAAGACAGGAGGACTTCTCCCTTCAGCAAGAACGGATGAGTGACAGCTGCCACTCTTTGCAGAAGTCAAGGTGTAATCGAAAGGTTGGTTTCTACTTTTTAATGTAATTTAAAAAAAAATCCTTTCCAGCTTTCTTCCCATGTTTAATGGCTCCTTTATCACTTTGGAGGACAGCACATGGGTTCTTTTACCAGCCTTTGGGCTGTCCATAAAGTTCAGCGACTTCTGAGAAGGAGGACGAGCGAAACGAACCAGCGTCTCACTCCAGGCAGGGTACCCAAGCTTTGCGTTGGGGTTGTAAGTTAGTGGACGTGCAGAGACACACACAGACATTACCAGGGGTCATTTCGTAGAAAAAGAGCTGCAGGAACTCATTAGCACAACTCATTAGCATAACTAATTTGCATATGCCACACCCTCTGACATCACTGGAGGTATGTCAGAAGGCAAGAAAGAAAGAGGGAAAGAAGGCAAAGAGGTGGGAGGAAGGAAGGGAAAGAGGGAGGGTGGGAAAGAAGGCAAAGAGTTGGGGAGGAAGGAAGGAAGGTTTGTGATGCTCAGTGATGTATCTCCATTCTCTTTGATCTCCCATGTGACTGTCTGTGGCTCCCTTCCCTCACACACAGGAGAGAAGGCTCTCTGCAGAGCGAAGTAACTAAAGACACCTTTCCACAGTCAGAGGTGACCCAAGAGAAAGGGAAAGAGATGGAAGAGGAGAACCCAGAAAGACCTGGAACTGGCAAGCCGGCAAGGAAAAGCCCCCATCCCAGCCCTGCTGGGAGTGCTGTTGAATTCTTTGAAAGCCCGATGCCAGATACCTGTGATCATCTCAGTGCAATCTCAGGCACACATTGCCGACGCTTCCGGCAACTCCACTACCATGAGGCCGATGGGCCCCGAGAGGTTTGCAGCCAGCTCCATGGACTTTGCAGCCAGTGGCTGAAACCGGAGAGGCATACCAAGAAGCAGATCCTGGACCTGGTGATCCTGGAGCAGTTCCTGGCCATCCTGCCCCCGGAGATGGAGAGCTGGGTCAGAGGATGTGGACCGGAGACCAGTTCCCAGGCGGTGGCCCTGGCCGAAGGTTTCCTCCTGAGTCAGGCAGAGGAGAAGAGGCAGGCAGAGCAGGTGAGGGGATTTCATCCAGATATGTCAAATTCAAGAAACGATCTCTGGTCTTATCTTAAAGGTTCCCTTCCAGACATCTGCCCAAGTTTTAATCATCCAAACGGGGAGATTTAACGCTTTCCTTCAGCAGCCTCTTCTACTAGAGAATTTCTTACACCTGAAGATAACTCACCAGGTCTGCTGATGGAAGGGTGCAGAGTGTGGGCATGGGGCAGCTGTTACCCAGAAAGCTGTCTCTTATTTCATTGGGGCCATTGGCGCCAGTGCTCCCTCTAAGCTGAGTTAGTGTGAGATAGCTCACAATTATTTAGCCTCCGGGTAGCTCCAGAGCAAACTAATTTATGCAGTAGCCAAAATGCTCACACATAACTTTAATGCCAGTAGCTCACAAAGTAGAATATTTGCTCACAAGTCGCCACTGATTAGAGGGAGCATTGGTCCCTATGTATACGGGGATTGTCCGCTTAGAAAAAAGGAGCTGATTTCCTGAGAAACCGATTGTTATAAATTCTGCATTACTTTAAGGTGGAGGGAAGTCCATGAGCCTTTACATTATTCTTCCAGAATCATGGCCCAGTTTTGCCTTTCTGGCTGACGTCCATGTTCCGTCATTTTTGGTCAGAGAGCATTGCACTTATGATTCTGGGGTAACATTAATACAAATGGCGCTTGGGCCTCTCTCTCTCTCTCTCTCTCTCTCTCTCTCTCTCTCTCTCTCTCTCTAGCTGCCAACGACTCCAATTTGGTGTAGTGGTTAAGTGCGCGGACTGTAACCTGGGAGAACTGGGTTTGATTCCCTACTCCACTTGCAGCTGCTGGATGACCTTGGGCAAGCCATAGTTCCGTCAGAGCTGTTCTTGAAAGAGCAGTTCTCAAAAGAGCTCTCTCAGCTCCACCTGCCTCACAGGGTGTCTGTTGTGAGAAGGAGAAGGGAAATGAGTTTGTAAGCCACTCTGAAACTCCAAGTGAAGGGTGGGGTATTAATCCAATCTCCCCCCACCACCACCGCCGCCTGAGGAGAGGTCTGACTGTTTACACAAAGTCCATTCCTTGTACTCTTTTCTATTCCATCTTACCCCTCTCCCTCGCTGTTGTTTCAGATGTGGGCCCCATCCCTGAAGACAGAAGATGCATTCCCTGAGGTGGGAGGAGCATCCTTGGAGGAAGGGCAGAGAGCGCAGGCCCAAGAGCGTGCCCAAGATGCCCTTTCCTGTGGTAAGGACTCTTAGTGCCTGGATGTGTTTGGGGCATCCTCATGAATTGGCTGGGTGGAGAGTTCAGGTCAGGAAAAGAGTTAAATCCTTCACACAACACAGAGTTAATTTGTGGCGCTCAATGTCCACTAACTGTAATTCCTCTCAAAGGGGAATTAGACAAATTCATTGAAGGCAATTCCTCCCATTAATTTACATATTCGTATCTCACCTTCCTTTTGTAAGAGGAACTCAAGGTGTCTCAAAAGAGAAAAGGAAGACAAATCTGGGCAGAGCTCTTCAACCTGGTGAATAAAGGGAGCCTCCACCTCCTGGGGCAGCAGAGCCTGAAAACCAGTTCCTAGGGGCCAGGAATCATGGGAAGATTTGACTTCTGTGCCCGTGCTTACAAGGGCATCTGAAGTGGCCGCATTGGGAAATACAGTGCTGGAGTAGGGATGGCAGGTTGTGGACTGGCACCCCCCAGGAGTTTTGGGGAAGGGCTTCAGGATGGGCTTGGGGTAAACGTGATGCCATATTGATGTGGCATCTGGCTGAAAACCTGTTTCTGACATTAGCGTGACAGCAGACACTCTGAAAATTCATTGATATTACCCAGAGGTTCCAGATGTGCTATAATCATGACTGGGCTCTGGACTGAATGTAACGCTGATGTGTCTTGTGATGTCATTTCCACCCCAGTCTTTCCCTCCCCCCAGGCCAGACAAAAGTCTCACAGAATTCTGAAATATGTTGGAAACATTTCTAATTCCTGAGGCTCCTAGGTACCTGGTGCTTCCATTCTGCCTCTGTCAGAATTTAGTAAAAAGTATTTAAAAATTGGTTGAGTGTGCCCAGGGCAAGTTTGCACAACCCTGGGAAGGGTGCGTCTGAAGCAGGGAACAAAGAAGCAAGCACCCTTCCTTCCTCCTTTCTCTCAGTAACAGGCAGTGGAGAGATGCTGCTGAGCTGTCGTCCTTTCAGAGGGGCGGAAACGGCTGCTGCACCTCCAGCCCAGGTAGGAGAGATGAGTGTGAGTGAGGGGGCAGCGTGGATCCTCCTCCTTTCTCAGGGGGCCTTTGCTCCTGCAGTTTCTACAAGGTATCCAAGCAAAAGCTCCTCTGAATGCCATTCCCTTTCCCTTTACCCTGCCTTCCATCCTGTACCTTGCCAGACTACGCCCTTCCAATGTGCCATCTCTGCCAGGCGAGATCTCTGCGAGGATCTGCTTCTTACTTTCAGTGTCCCTTTTCCTTGGAGGAGGTGTCCGTCTCTTTCATTGAGGCAGAATGGGCCCTGCTGGATCCAGGACAAAGAGCTCTGTACAAGGAAGTCATGCTGGAGAACTACGGGAATGTGGCCTTTCTGGGTAAGGATCTTTCATAGGGGCCAGAGAAGGTGCCCTGGCTACGGGTTTGCGCTCTGTACGTACTGAGCCGAAAGAAACCCTGAGAAATGCAGATTATATTCTCTAATCTGATTCAGCTACCAATATAGCTGGCCCAAATAAAAGCCAAAAAAAAATCAGCTTTTTTCAGGTAGCTAAGCAGTGCAAAGTTCACCCACTTACGGGTGAGGACTTTGGAGCCAACCAGCTATTAAAACGGGTCAGTTTCCCTCCCCTTTCTTCCCGAGCTTGGAAGTGGGGGGCAGCTAAAGGGAGGAGTTAAAATCATAGAGTTGGAGGGGACCTCCAGGGTCATCTAGTCCAAACACCTGCACAGTGCAGGAAATTCACAAGTACCTCCCCCCCACACACACACACCCAGTGACCCTGTTCCATGCCCAGAAGATGGCAAAAAAACCCCATCTTTTCCAGTTGGTTTTCTAGTTCTCCAGACATCAACCAGTGTGTATTCTTCAGCCAACTCAAAAAAAAGGTCTTGTTTTTTTTGTTTTTTTTAAAAGGTCTTGGAAGTAAACCTTTAGAAGATTTAATCTTCTTCATAGTTTTCCTGTCTAGGCCTTGATCAAAAACAGAATTAAAATCTCCAACCATACAAATATCCTCCTTGGGTCTAGACTCCTCTAGACCCCCACAAAGGTGAGCTAGTTCGGCACGTCTCTGGAGCTTCTCCAAGACGTGACCGACAGCGCTGCTGCATAAAAAGGAAGTCAGTATATAAATGTTTATTAAAGCTTAAAAAGAAGATATCACTAAGCAGCACAGTTTTTTCAGCTCAGCAAGAGAAAACCAGAAAAGATAACTGTTCTGTCAAAAACATGAAAGATTTGGTATTGGACGGCACCTCTTGTTGCAGCATAAGTATTCCAGCTGTAGCCTAATGCTCCAATCAAGGAATCTTCTAGAGGCTTCCAGAACCCTCCCAATCCCCCCTCCCTCCTGGTTGCACAACTGAATACAGGTAATTACTACATTCTGGAGTCTGGCCCTGAAAAAGATGTTAGCTCCAGGGAGACTCAAATCATGAACGCCCGCATGTCAGATCAAAGCAATAATCACCTTAACGCTTGGGGGAATCTAGGGTGCTTTCCTTCTCAGATCCATCCCCCTTGTACCAGTTGGCATTGTGGGCTTTGATCTTGTTTGGGGTTCCATCCTTCCAAAAGAATTCTTACTCCTGAATTTCTTTCCTTCCTCATATAGGAATGATCACTTTCTCTCTCTTTCTCTCTCTGTGAAAGAAGCCAGAAATATAAGGGAGACTCTGGTGCAGACAGGCAATGGCCTTGCATCCGAAGAATGGCTGGAGAGTTCCTCAGGAGGATACCAAGAGCATATTTCCTTCCCAAATGAGCTGGCTGAGAGTAAGTATCCTCCACGGTTATGTCATGGGAACAGGCAAGGAGTAGCCACGGGGGAGTAATGAGTAATGTTTTGTTTGGTACAGTCATAAAGCCCTCTGGGTAAGGTGGGAAGGAGGCCTTCTGGGAACCAGAAATCTGGAGGATCAGAAGCTCCTTCTGGGAAGAGCTCAGCTGTGCCTCTTGAGTTGTTGACGTATCCTTAAATACTAGATATTCCGGGGAAAGGTGTAGGGCTGCTTAAGATTGGCCAAGCTGGACAAGGCCAAAGGACCGTCAATCCTTTCCTAATGTAGTCACATGGGTTCCTTTGGACCTTTCCAGCCCTCCCCAGGTGCTAACAGGATCTCTCTCTTTACTCCAGCAGAGGATGAGCAGACAAATGAGGAGGGTGAGGAACTTCATCAGCAAATGTCAGATAGAGATAAAAAGGAAGACTTGAAAGAAAAGGTCAAGAATCTCGGCAGACCAAGGAGAAAGAAAGGCGGTCATATGGTCGAGAAAAGAGATAGAAGAAAGCATAGTGTACAGTTTACAAAGCACAGGATGATGAAGGCAAGTAAATCAATTCCATGTGGAAAGTATTTAAAAAGTAGATCACAGCTCTTTGTGGACCAAAGAACACACAGAGGTGAGAAATGTTTTGAATGTTCAGAATGTGGGAAGAGATTCAGTCAGAGTAGCGATGTTCAACGACATCAAAAAACCCACACAGGGGAGAAACCTTTTGAATGCTCACATTGTGGAAAGAGGTTCATGAGCAGTGGTAACCTTCAGCGGCATCAGACAACTCACACAGGGGAGAAACCTTTTGAATGCTCAGATTGTGGAAAGAAATTCAATCGCATCGGCAGTCTAAAGCGACATGGAAGAACCCACACAGGGGAGAAACCTTTTGAATGCTCAGAGTGTGGAAAGAGGTTCATGAGCAGTGGCAATGTTCAGCGACATCAAAGAACCCACACAGGTGAGAAACCTTTTGAATGCTCAGAGTGTGGAAAGAGATTCAGTGGGAGTGGCATTCTTCTAGAGCATCAAAGAACCCACACAGGTGAGAAACCTTTTGAATGCTCAGAGTGTGGAAAGAGGTTCAGTGGGAGTGGCATTCTTCTAGAGCATCAAAGAACCCACACAGGGGAGAAACCTTTTGAATGCTCAGACTGTGGAAAGCGATTCAATCACAGTGGCAGTCTTCAACTACACCAAAGAACCCACACAGGGGAGAAACCTTTTGAATGCTCACAGTGTGGAAAGAGGTTCATGAGCAGTGGTAACCTTCAGCGGCATCAGACAACTCACACAGGGGAGAAACCTTTTGAATGCTCAGATTGTGGAAAGAAATACAGTCAGAGGGGCAATCTTGAATGGCATCGAAGAACCCACACAGGGGAGAAACCTTTTGAATGCTCAGAGTGTGGAAAGAAATTCAATCACATCGGCAGTCTAAAGCGACATGGAAGAACCCACACAGGGGAGAAACCTTTTGAATGCTCAGAGTGTGGAAAGAGATTCATGAGCAGTGGCAATGTTCAGCGACATCGAAGAACCCACACAGGGGAGAAACCTTTTGAATGCTCAGAGTGTGGAAAGAGATTCATGAGCAGTGGCGATGTTCAGCGACATCAAAGAACCCACACAGGTGAGAAACCTTTTGAATGCTCAGAGTGTGGAAAGAGATTCAGTGGGAGTGGCATTCTTCTAGAGCATCAAAGAACCCACACAGGGGAGAAACCTTTTGAATGCTCAGACTGTGGAAAGCGATTCAATCACAGTGGCAGTCTTCAACTACACCAAAGAACCCACACAGGGGAGAAACCTTTTGAATGCTCAGAATGTGGGAAAACTTTCAGGCAGAGTGGCACTCTTCTGCTGCACCAAAGAACCCACACAGGGGAGAAACCTTTTGAGTGCTCAGAGTGTGGAAAGAGGTTCATGAGCAGTGGTAACCTTCAGCGGCATCAGACAACTCACACAGGGGAGAAGCCTTTTGAATGCTCAGAGTGTGGGAAAAAATACAGTCAGAGGGGCAATCTTGAATGGCATCAAAGAACCCACACAGGGGAGAAACCTTTTGAATGCTCAGAGTGTGGAAAGAAATTCAATCACAGTGGCACTCTTCAACTGCATCGGAGAACCCACACAGGGGAGAAACCCTTTGAATGCTTAGAGTGCGGAAGAAGATTCACTCAGAATAGCAGTCTTCAAATGCATCGAAGAACCCACACAGGGGAGAAACCTTTTCAGTGCTCAGACTGTGGGAAGAAATTCAGTCAGAGTAGCAATCTTCAGCAGCATCAGGGAACCCACAGCGGGGAAAAACCTTTTGAATGCTCAGAGTGTGGAAAGAAATTCAGTCAGAGTAGCAGTCTTCAAATGCATCAAAGAACGCACACAGGGGAGAAACCTTTTGAATGCTCAGAGTGCGGAAGAAGATTTAGTCGGAGGAGCCATCTTCAACAGCATGAAAGAACCCACACAGGGGAGAAACTTTTAAGTGCTTGAAGTGTTTCAAGAGATTCCGTTTGAGTTGCCCTCTTGAACAGTACCTAAGAACCCATCTGGAAGAAACATTTTGAGTTCTCAGAGTATGGAAAGAGATTGATAAACAGTAGCAGTCTTCAATGGTGTTACAGATCCCACAAAGAGGCCAAACCTTTTGAATGCTCAGAGTGTGGAATTTAACTCAGCATAGAAATCTTCTACAGCATCAAAGAACCCACACAACGAGAAGCCATGTAACTGCTTAGCCCATGAAAAGAACTTTTCTCTAATTTCTCATGCAAAAGACAACCACAAATCATACAAAGCACTGAATCTATATGAACTGTTGAAAAGGCTTGAATCTACACCGAAATCTTACCCTCACCAGGAAGAAATGTTAAAAATCTTGGACTGTGGAACGAATTTTAGCCGTGTTTGAAGGCCTCAAATACATCTCACAGGAAAGAAAGCAAGGATGTGCTCTGCCAGTTGAAAGCAATTCAAGATCAGCTCATGTCTCCTTTAGCCCGGAAGAGGCACACAAGGGAGGAACCTCATATATGCTCACCGCGTGGCAAGAGCTTGAGGGACAGATCCCATTTTCCTGTTCTTCAGAGGATCCATATGTTGGTGAAACATTTCTATAGCTGGTTCTGGTGAGTGTCTTCCTCAGACACCCAGATTTGGGGGTTCAGAAAGCCTCAGAAAGTAGTTACCCAAAGGAGGGCTGTGAGGTCCTGCTTCTTGGGGAGACTGTTTCTCCTTTAAAACACTCTGTGTACATTAACTTAGTAGATTTCTGCTGCCACCAGGAATTAAAAATTCCAAATCTCTCTGTTTTGGTAGAATGACCCTGTGTCTGGGCACTTCAGAGGACTATGTGGCCCTAAGGAAGGGCTGCTCTGATTGCTGGGAGTAGTTTAAACAAATCATGATTTATTTATAAAAGAACCAAATAGATCTCTGGTTATTTTGAACTGTTGTTGAAGAAAGGAACTTATAAATGTAACTGACAAAGCTTGGCGTCACACACAGTCTCTCAAGCACCAAAACTCAACTCTGACAGCCTTAGACGCTCAGTCTAATCTCTCAAGAACACCGAATCACCTCGGAGACACCCCTCCTCCCACATTCTCAGTCATCAGCCAATCACATCCCACTTATCTCCCTCTATCACGCTCCTTACATTATTGCAGTCAAACTAAACATTTAAAGAAACACAAACACATACCAAAACATGAAATCATTCCACGGGCCTTTTTAGTGGTTGCCCTCCTCTGTGAAAACTCGCTACTTCAGGTTATCTGCTGATCTAATTCTTCTGACACCTACAAAACTGCCAAAAACATTTCCTTTCCCAAATCCTATGAGGAAGTGAACAAGTTGAGTTTAACAGATATCTACAGTCTCTCTGCTACTGGCATAAATGTAGAGTCACCAGCCGGCATTCTTTATTGACACACATTTTTAGATGACAAGGATTTCCAGAGAGGCATGATACAACCCTAATCTCTCCCCAGTCCAGCCTGCTGTGAGCTTTTCTGGGTGTCACCATTTTGAAGCCCAAAGAGTTCTGGCAAAAGGATTCACATGGGTCAAAAGGAAAAGCTTGTGTCCCCCAACCCAACACCTCCATAATTTTTAAAGGTGCCGGAGCCCCCCCCCCCTATAATCCAGAATTGTTGAAATGGACTGGTATCCATGGAGTTGGCAGGTGGGGCACAAATTCCCCAATCCCAATTGTCCTCCCCACCCCACCCCCAGATTCTCTCAGGGAGAATCAGGAAGGAGAAGTAAGATTTCCTCCTCCTTCTTTGATTTCCCCCCCCCCAAACTCCATGAGCCAGAAATGACCTGGAGTAAGCTCTGGGCCAAGGCTTACTCCCCACCCCTGACTCCTCAGAGGCCCCCTTGAATTCCTCCTTGGAGACTGTGTCTTTGTGCAGCAGGGTGAGAAATTTCATCTCACTACTTTAATTTGGAAAGGTATCAGCATTAAGGTTGCAAACAGGCCTGGGGGTGGGTGGGAATCCTGTCTTTTCCCAGAAGCTTAGTGTGTGGAAATGGGCATCTGAAGTGTTAAATAACATCCCATAATGCCTCTGTTAAAGGGAGAGACTTTTTTTCCTCCAGTCAGTTGGTATCCCTTGATTAAACATTTCTTTAAGAATCAGAAAAAATGAAACTCAGGTGAGGCAGGGTCATAACTCATTAAACAGGTTATTATTTGTATTGGGTACATCAGACTTTGTGTTTTCTGTGCTTTGTGGGGGTTTTATGCATTGGGCTTCATTAAATGTGTCAAAAGTTAACATGGCATGTCTTTTTTCAATTGTGCATAAAGTTCTAAATGAATCCTCTTGCAGACGCTTGAGAGTTGCACCTGGGGCCACGACTGATCCCCATGAATGAACTTGACCCAGTTTGCCCCCACTCATGATGTGGATTCAGTTAAGTTCAAGTGCCAGCGTGTTGTGTTACAACTTGGTAGATCTGGGTTCAATTCTGCAGTAGGCTTGGAAGGTCTTTGGATGCCCTTTAACCTGTCACATTTCCTGGCTGACCGACCTTGCAAGATAGTTGTAACGATTTAAATATTTTGTGTAGGGGGGGGGTTTCTTGGAAGAGATGTGATAGTTGCGGAAATCTCAGTGCTTCTGTACTTATTTCCGAGTGGGAACCAGCAAGGACTTGTGGGATGCATCTCATTTCTCCCTCCCCCACTCCTTCATATTTCCCTTTCCTGAAAGACCCGGTAGCGCCTCCTCTTTTCATGCTTCCTTCTTTCCTTCCCGCCCCACGGCCAACCTATATTTTCCTGCCCCTCTGTCTTCAGCTTTTCCTCTCTCCCCCTCCAGCATCTTCCACCTGGGAAAGCTGTGGCCAAGTTGTGTGAGGCTGGCCAGTGGGCCAGGTCAACCTACATGGTAGGGAGCCCTCAAGGATTCGGAGGGGCACCTCACCCGCCCACCAACACACTTCCCTCTTTTCCTTCTCCTGGCAACCCCCATATCCTCTCCCCTTTCCCTGCCTTATTCTCTCCTTCTCAGCCATTCACCATTCTACCTTTTATCTGTTCCTCATCTGCAGCTATATTTATTATCTATTTACTGCATTTATATCCTGTCTCTCTATTTCTGTCACATCCTGGATGCATGCACCTGGTAGGCATTGTACCTCCTGAAACTACAAATCTGGATGGTATACTGTAGCCTCTGACAGAAGGAGTGGCAGACACATTGCTTTAGATCGCTGAAAAGGCAAGGCATGAGCAAAGAACCCTTACCCCAAGTCTCTGTTGTTGGAAGAGGTCATTTGTGATTCCAGGAAAACTCCAGGCCCTTCCTGGGGGCTGGTAACCAGTGTTCCTTCATCCTTCTGCACATTGTGGGCGATGTGACCAGAATCAACAGCCAAAGAACCCAATCTCCTGGACCTTGGGACAGAGAAAGAACCGTTCCTGCCCTTTGCTGCAGGTCTCCCCCACCAACCCCAGCAGGCATCGTGGTGGTTCCTCCCCCATCGCATGAAGGCATCCAGGTTGGCTTTCCACCGCTGCCTGAGAGGGGGAGAAATAAGAATGGAGGGAAACCCTTTCCACACTCCTCTCCGCTCTTTAGAAAGGTTAAAATGCTTGGGGCTCTTTAGCTTGGAGAAACGACGGCTGAGAGGTGACATGATCGAGGTTTATAAGATTATGAATGGGATTGAGCAGGTTGAGAAAGAAGTACTTTTCTCCCTTTCTCACAATACAAGAACTCGTGGGCACTCTATGAAATTGCTGAGCAGTCGGGTTAGAATAGATAAAAGGAAATACTTCTTCACCCAAAGAGTGATTAACATATGGAATTCACTGCCACAGGAGGTGGTGGCAGCTACAAGCATGGACAGTTTCAAGAGGAAATTAGATAAACATATGGAGCAGAAGTCCATCAGTGGCTATTAGCCACAGGGTTTAGATGAGAACTCTCAGTCTGGGGCAGGTGGTGCACTCTATTCTTGGTGCTGGAGGGGGCAGCAGTGGGAGGGCTTCTAGTGTCCTGGCCCCACTGCTGGACCTCCTGACCCCTCTGAGGGATGCCAACACTCCCACGCACACCTTAGCTTGGTCCATGCATGTAGTGAAAGGTCAGGAGGTGGGTGGAACATGAAATGGCCCTATTGGTTGGCTGAGTGTGCGAGGCAGGATGCTGGACTATCTGGGCTTACTGTTCTGATCCAGCATGGTTCTTCTGGTGTTCTCATCTGAGGAAGGCCTTGGCCTCTACGCCCTGCTACTGACTCTCCAGAAGCACTGGTTGACCTGTGTCTGAGGTTCAGTAGAAGAAGAAGTCGAGGAGGAGGAGTTTGGATTTATACCGCCCTTCACTGCCCAAATGCGTCTCAGAGCGGCTTACGAGCTCCTTTCCCTTCTCCTCCCCACAACAGACACTCTGTGAGGCAGGATGCTGGACTGAGATGGACTCACTGACAGAAACTGATCCTCGAGAGCACAGCTGTGCCAGAGCTTGTGTCTGACCCAGGGTCAGGCCTCAGCCGGTGCAAGTGGCGCCGTGTGGAATCAGACCCGGTTCTCCCAGATGAGCAGTCTGTGCACTTAACCACTGCGTCTGAGCTGGCTCTCCACACCAAGCTGGCTCTCCTGGGTTCTTTGGCCTTGATTCTGGTCACATCACTCACAATGTGCAGAAAGACAAAGGAACACTGGTTCCTTCCCTCCTCTAAGCGACAGCCTGTCAAAGACTTCAAGAGAGCCATCATGTCCCCCCTCGGCCTCCCTGTCTGCAGACTGAACATTCCCAAGTCCCTCAGCCTTTCTCTGTAGAGATGAGGTATAATTCCATAGGATCCCCTGGTCCCACTGGGAGGCTTGCTTCCCTACCTCCTCAATATTAAAATTATTTTAACATAACTTTAATGTTTCTTTATTTAATTTGTACCCTGCCCTCCCCACACCGCAGGCTCAGGGCGGCTTACATGGGATATTACACAGCTAAATCAGATTTAGATAAAATCATAACAATTTCAACATAAAAACATTACAAAGTGCTAGTGCTGGAATAACTCATGTGCGAAGGTGGGCATGAGCAGCATCTGACAGAACAGCAATCAGCTACCATCATAGTCAGGGTTATATCAGGCTGTTAGTAATGATGTTAATATTGATGTCTTGATATTGGGGCCGGGGCCACAGTTTGTATGGTGCGGCTCCTTAGTCAAAGGCCTGGTGGAAGAGCTTCGTTTTGCAGGCCCTGTGGAACTGTAAGAGGTCCCGCAGGGCCCTGATATCTTCCGGGAGTTTGTTCCACCAGTGCAGAGCTGCCACTGAGAAGGCCCCGGCCCTTAAATATGTCAACATTTTATTTTGTTTTCTGGTTTTGCCAAAATTCAATAGATTTC
The DNA here is from genome assembly GCA_029375565.1 of Gekko gecko. Taxonomy (NCBI): domain Eukaryota; kingdom Metazoa; phylum Chordata; class Lepidosauria; order Squamata; family Gekkonidae; genus Gekko; species Gekko gecko. The sequence goes on from JAPDNY010000002.1 coordinate 9,487,587, forward strand.
CATGGGCCCTAAAGTTCCCCCCCCCCTGATTTTAAAAGAAATCAAAACTTTTTTGTGGGCCACTAAAAGTATTGTGGGTCCTAGGCGCTGTGCCTACCGCACCTAATGCATGAGTTGGCCCCGGGGACGGGAGAACAGTTTCCATTTTAGGATCAGCCTCTGGCACACGGAAGATTCACCAATGGGCAGATCCTTCCAGCAGGCAGCCTCACTGGGGACTGGCAGCTCCAGACGTGGCAGCTTTGCCTTTCCAGGAACTGGCCGAGCGCCAAGGACCCCCCCCATGCATATACACGCACACAGCCTCTCACTTCCAACATCTTTGACCAGCCGCCTGGTGTCCTCAACTCCCCAGGTGGGAAACACTTGAAGATATGGGGGGCGGAGCCTAGAGATGGAGGAGTCTGGGGAGGATTGACACCTCCTGTGTGGAATAAGGCCATGGAGTCCACCCTGCCAAGTAGCCATTCTCTGCAGGGGAATTGACCTCTGTTGTCTGATGAAGATCAATTCTAATTCTGGGAGATGTCCAAGGCCCCGCTGGGAGGCGGACAATCCTCTGTGAGCCCCCCCTTCCAGCATCACAACCCTTTCCTTGGCTCTGTGAGCCCCTCCCCTCCCAGCCCCATCAAAGAACACACCACTGTTTCCAATGCACAAACCCCCCCACACACAAACATACTGAATATCTGTTCCCAGATGTGTGTGGGCAGGCCCGTAGCCAGGATTTGTTTATATTTGAGGGCCTTGAATTAAGTCGGGGGCACCACCCACCCACCCACACACCCAGGGCGGAGCCAGATAAAGCCTGCTGCGGCCACCTAAGCCCGGAGTGAAAGTAGACATCCAGAAGCTGGAGCAAGTAAGGAAGGAGGCAACGGGCAGCCAGCTTGGCTGGCCTCAGCAGGCAGCAGTGGTGGAGGGAAGGGTTGCTGGCCGGCTGGCCGGCCTGGGCTCTCTACATTTGCTGGGTCACCTCCCTTTGTCTTCTGCAGTCTAACCAAGTGGACCTGAAGTTTTTTCTTGGACTGCAAGGGACGGAGGATGGACTGAGGGACCACAGAGCTTTTCTCTTGAACAGGTGAAGACGAGGATGGGGGGAGTGCTGGATTGACCCCATTGCCACCCCCACCCCTTTGTTTCTTTCCCGTGCCTCATCTGGTGGCATCCCATCCGGCGGTGGGGGAATGGAAGGCAGGGCTGGCCAGCAAGTTCACGGCAGGAGGGCAGGGGTGGGACTCCAGCAGGTAGGCTTGGTGAGGGCTATGGTGTGGTGTGGCACATCATGAAAAAACAGATAAGGATTTTTCGGGGAGGTAGCCTGGATGGGAACTCGGGGGTCTTGGCGGTACGTTGAGGGGCCGGGCCCCAAGATGCCCCAGTGCCACTGAAATCCAGTGGCACCTTTAAGACCAACAAAGTTTTATTCAAGATATAAGCCTCCAGTTGCAAGGCACGCTTTGTATCTGAAGAAGTGTGGAGGCACACGGAGGCTGATACCCAGAATTAAACTTTGTTGGTCTCAAAGGTGCCGCTGGACTCAGACTTTGTTCCACCACTTCAGGCCACCATGGCGACCCACCTGAATGTGTGCTGAGATCGAATCACCACCAATGGGACTCTCAATGCTGCAGCCACTAAGAAAAGGGTGGAATGCAACATTCACAATCACAAATGACCTCTCTGATACAGAGAGGGGGGTGGGGGGTGCTGAGACGTCTTTGCTCATTCTCCCCACCCACCCCCGCCCCCGCCTTTCCAGCAGCGAAAACAGAGAAATGTGTCCTCCTCCTGTCATGGGAAGAAGCCCTGAGGACAGCTCCTGTGGCCCCAGGACCCCCTCACACAGCCCAGGACCCCTGTCTAAAACCTTGTGATGCCCCTAAGAAGGCAAGGACAGAGACAGAGACAGAGCCAGCAAAGGCCCCCACGCCTCGCTGCCTGACACAAAGACAGCAGCCCCCACCGGCCGGCCACCCCCTCTCGTGACTATCCAAGCCTCGCCCCCGGCCCGGGTGCGCCTCCGCTTCCCTCCAGGGAAGCCTCTTCTCCAAAGAAGAAGTAAGAGAAGCGATTGGATTTATACCCCGCCCTTCACTCGGAGTCTTGGAGCGGCTTCCAAGCTTCTTTCCCTGCCCCTCCCCACAATAGGCACCCTCTGAGGCAGGTGGGGCTGGGAGAGCTCTGAGAGAACTTGGGCTTGCCCAAGGTCATCCAGCAGCTGCAAGTGGAGGAGTGGGAGAATCAAACCCGGTTCTTCCAGAGTAGAGTCCGAGCACTTCACCACGACACTGAACTGGCTCTGGAGGAAAAAGAAAAGCTCTTTTTGCAGACACACACGGAGGGGGGGGGGCAGGGAGGCACACTTCGGCGGACAAGTCCTCCCCCCCCCGGCCCGGCTGCCTCGGCCCCAGACAGGAAGGCCAGCGAGGCAGAAAGCCTAGAAGGACCGCCAGGAAAGGGAGTGGGGAGGCCACTTTCTCCCTGCCCGGAGTCGGCCCCTGGGGACGCGGCCTGTCTCGTGCTCCCGCCTGCAAAGCGGCATCAGCCCCGCCCCCTCTCCGGTGAGTCGGGCGGGGGGCGGGTAGGCGAGGCTGGGACATCTGGGGCTGGGGGGCGGGGGAAGGGCCCGATCCAGGGGGAGGGGGGTCGCCACACTGCAGAGCCTTCTCCTTTGGGCGCCCCTCCTTGTCTCTGCACCTGGGTGGGGCGGGGGGCGGGGCGGTTTGAGATCCAGCCCGTTCCCTGCATCGTGGGGGCCTGGCCAGGGATTCAGACGGGGAGAGGGGAGGGAGCGGAGAGCCAGGAGGGGAGAGGAGGGGGCGGGGGGGTTCCCGGGGGCGGGGGGAGTTAGGGACATCCCCGGGCACAGTCCTCTCCCGGGCGAGGGGCTGGCTCAGGAGCAGGAATCGGGAGGCGGGGGAGACTATATACGCCCCCCCTCCTCCTTCCAGGGAGAGGAGTCCGCGGTGGGGGCCCTAGTCCCGGCGTAGGGCGGGGGGGCTGTCTGTGCATCGAGCGAGTCTGGAACCGGCGGCCGAGTCTGCGGAGGTTGGAGATCTCCGGGGAGAGCCCCGAGCAGAGAGCCAAGAGCTCCCAGGGGAGGGAAGTAGCGTCCCGCCTTGTCGCGCATGGGAGCCTGGCTGCCTCCATCCCTGCGGCCCGGGAGAGCTCGGATGTCCCTGCATCCTGATCCCTGCCCGGGAGGAAACCCGCCTTCATTTCCCAGCTCGGGGCGGGGAGGGGAAGCTAGACCCCAGATGTGCCACTTTCCAGAGAGGCACCGGGCGGTGGGTGCTGCTGCTTCCAGCGTCTGCAGGAGAACTAGTTGCATTCTCGGGTGCAGCTGCTTCAGCGTCGGAGGAGGGCCTGGTGAGGTGCTCAGGGGGCCTAAAGGGTAGAATGGTAGGGGGGCGGGTCTGCAGTTAACTGGGAAAAGCCCCCCCCCCCCCCCCCCAGAAGAGCCCGGGAATTAAGGCCAGCAGGAGACAGGAGGGGAGAGGAACGCCCTCCCCACCTTAGCCAGCTCCTCTGAGTTGAAGGCTGCTTTTCTGCCCTGCTGAGTGTGTGGAGAATTCATTCATTCAGTCATTAATTCATTCGATTTTTATCCCACCCTCCCTACCAAGGCAGGCTCAGAGCAGCTTACAATAAAAGGTTAAAAATATATTTAAACACAGGTGCTTATACAATACAGCATCATAAAATACAAAGCATACCAAATCATGGAACAAAATAAAATAAAGTGCTGGTGGCAGTAGCCTCCCCCTGACCATAATAAGAAGGTCCACCCTGTCAGTATCCACAAAACCAAAATAGGACCCAGGGTAAGTAAGAAATACAAAAAATCAGCAAATACCATGCTGCAGAGGATTACAGAATATCTCAAATAATTATATATATATATATATATATATATATGTATATATATATATATATATATAGTTACAATTTATTCACCATTATATTAATTATTATGTAAACATTAATACATAGAAAGAATCATATATCAAAACATCTAAGTATCGTCTCTTAATATATCACAAAAGATATTGCACAACCCCTTTATTAATATCAGTCCTCCTTAATTATACAAAAGTTTTAAGAGGGAGGACTCCTTTAAGTCTATTTTGAATAAGTGTTCAGTCTTCCTCCAATAGAGGTCCAGATAGTCTCCTGTTCCAGTGTCTTCCTCAGGGAGTTCAACAGATATTTCCCAGCACAAGGTTGCCAAATAATAACATAAAAGGTAACAAAAACAGAATAGGTTACAATACTAGCAGTCTCACAGTGAACAAAATCTCAAGAAAGTGAAACGTTCTTACCCAAAATATTTATCCAAATTTTTCCAATGGACACTTCAAGAAGTCTCTTTTAGTGAGCTCAAAGCTTCCTCCAAAGTAAAAAGCAGGTTCAGTCTCTCCTTAACCTTGCATGGTTATATAGAACACAATAGGCATGGCTAATTAAAGGGACATAGTCCTCCATTAAGAGCCATTCATCAGTATTAGAAATAAGTTTTTTGAGACTGTCCTTACATAAAAGAGTATACATGCAGTAATTCACACAAAAACGTAAGTCATTATATTGATTCAAACCATTTGGTTCCAAGGTGTTAAAAAAAATATAGCATAGCTTCTGTTGATGTAAGAGTTTATTGATATCCACCCTATTATAGGGATAATTTTTAATTTTTTTAAGTACAAAGAACCTTAAGTCTTCTGGAGTATGTTTCATGGTCGAAAAATGATTTATGTTCCAAGACCCTTGTTTTAACAGGCCTCATTGTACATCCTATGTATAGAAACTGGCAGGGACATATCAAACAATAAACTGAATGTCTGGTATTGCAATTTGTAAAATTAGAAAGTTTAAAATTGCTTATATTAGGGTGTGAAAATTCAGAAATTTCCAGACACAACAGCAGATGGCGGAATTGCCACATTTATGATGTTCTACAGCAGGGGTGTCGGCGGGGGGGGATCTGTCGGGCCCGGCAGCTGGGAGGCACTCAGGCCTCGCCGCCGGTGCCCGCGGGGGGGGGGAACTCAGCGGGGGGGATCGTCGGGCCCGGCGGCTGGGAGGCACTCAGGCCCTCGCCGCCGGTGCCCGCGGGGGGGGGGAACTCAGCGGGGGGGATCGTCGGGCCCGGCAGCTGGGAGGCACTCAGGCCCCGCCGCCGGTGCCCGCGGGGGGGGGGAACTCAGCGGGGGGGGACCGCCGGGCCCGGCGGCTGGGAGGCACTCAGGCCTCGCCGCCGGTGCCCGCAGGGGGAGGGAAACTCGGCGGGGGGGGATCGTCGGGCCAATTTGCTGCGGGCCAATAAAAACTGACCCGCGGGCCGCAGTTGGCCTGCGGGCCATAGTTTGGACACCCCTGTTCTACAGGTAAAGATTCTTTTTTTCTGTCTATGTCTCAAAGCATCAGCTCTAGTCAAAATGTTTTTTAGATTATCAGATCTCCTGTATGAAATGATAAGTTTATCCTGGCAGCCAGGCAGGTCTGAAATTAAATGCCAGTTTTGAAGAATAACATGTTTTATTGGCCCTGCCAGGTGGGAAAATTCCAAACTGCAAAAGATACCCATTGGGTGCGTTTAGACAGCGTGCTGGAGCGGTTTAAACTGCTCCGGCACGATGCGTTTTTTTTTTAAACTGGAGAATCGCGCTCAGACTCACCTCCTCCTTCCGAGCGCCCCGCCGTCCTCCTGCAGGTGGGAGGGTTTCCCCTCTCCTTTGAGCATGCGCACAGGCAGCCCTCTCCCGAACAGGAAGTTTGGCCGGTGCGAAGAAGAGCGAGCTCAACAGGTCCCTTTAAAGTTTAAAGGAAGAGTCCTTTTAAAAATGGCCTCCCCGAGATCCCGGACTCCTCTAAATGCCTAAACTAGGCACCAGTAAACCTTTTCTTTTTTTAACCTAAGTGCGGAGCTCCGCTCAAGCGCACACCGGTAAGGGGGAAAAAAAATGGAGGACTAAAACCGGAAGCTGGAGGCAGCTTCCCAGAGGGGAGGGGGTTGAAGCACCCGGAAGTGGCTGGATGGAGCGATCAGACAGGGAAAAGTGCGGCTTGAAACGGAGAATGATGGAAAACACCACTTGGGTAAGTGGTGCCAAAATACTCCGTTTCAAAGGGGGTTTGCTCCAGAAAGCGACGGCTGGGGACGGTGGGCAGATGTTGGGCGTGTGAACGCGCAGGGAAAAGCCGTTTCTGAGCCGTGCTGAAAACGGCTCAAACGGCGCGTCTGAACGCACCCATTCTCTGTCTTCTGATCTTATCCTTTAACAATAAATTCCTATCTATTTTATTGGCCCTCTCTCTGGATTCCCAGAGAGTATGCTGAGGATAGCCTCTAGCAATTAATTGCTGTTTTAACAACCTATTGTCGTTTAAAAAATCAAAACTCTCAGAAGAATTATGTTTAAGTCTTAGATATTGTCCATAAGGCAAATTTGCTTTTAAGCATTTAGGATGGTTAGATTCATAATGAAGATAGGTATTACAAACAGTAGGTTTTCTATAGGTTTTGAAGGCCAGTTTATTCTCAGAAGTTCTCCGGGATTCATTTTTCCGGGCCGGGATTCATTTTTCTTCAAAATCTGTCATAAACAAGTTGGCTATATCAGGGGCACAAGGACTACCCATAGCAATACCTTTTATTTGGAGGTAGAATTGATCCTTGTATCCAGGGCTATTTTTGGGCAGGAACGGAGTTCCGACTGGCTCCTGAGTTGGCCATGCCCAGCAGGAACTCATTAGCATAATAGGCCACACACAACACCAGAAACTCATTAGGATTGGCTACATTTGTGGTGTCTGGCCTAACATGCAAAGGAGTTCCTGCTACAAAAAAAGCCCTGGATTTTGACAACAAACAAGGTAAACAGAATAAGAAGCAAAAGGTAGATGTGGCCAGATGACCACACTTCTGGCAACATGGGGTGTGTGGCCTAACATGCTAATGAGCTGCGCTGTCAGGGGTGTGGCCCTCATGTAGCCAGTCCTAATGAGTTTCTGCTGTTGGGTGTAGCCTATTATGCTAATGAGTTCCTGCTGGGCTTTTTCTACAAAAAAGCCCTGCTTGTATCTAAAATAGTTCTTTTCCATTATTAGGTCAGCTATATCTAGAAGAAAAACGTTAGGTGGTAATTCAACAGGTCGGGTTTCTAATACTTTCTCAAGGACTGTCCTTGCTCCTAAATGGGGAATATTAGTATAAAGGGATGTGATACCCATGGTTAATAACAAAGCTCCCTCAGGTAATTCTCTGCCCTCCAATTTAGTTATAAGATCCTTGTAGGGTTCCCAAGTACTTACCGTCTGGGGGCGGGGGACGAATGCTTCCCGGCCAGACCATTCTTCCTGGTAACGCACCATGCCGTCACCAGGAAGGGACGGTAGGCGACGCTCTGGCAATGGGGCTGAAAACTCGATAGTACCTTCCTGGCAACGGCATGGTGCTCCGCGCCTCTCCTTCCCCTGGGGATGGTCCTGCAAGGACGTATCCATCCCCCGCCGGCACACGGTAAGTTCTTGGGAAGCCTAGATCCTTGGTATCTTTTATATAGGATCTAGCTTTCTCATTGTAGGGTTTTAGAAAAGTTTCTAGATATTGGGCTAAAGGTTCCAATAAGCCTCCACAGCCTGCAATGATAGGGTGACCAGGAGGAGGTCCCAGAGCCTTGTGCACTTTGGGAAGTGTGTAGAACATCGGAATCTTAGGGAAATCATTTTTTAAAAAAAGTATATAATTTTTCTGTAATAAGCCCTTGAGATAAAGCCTCCTGTAGAGTAATCTTGATGATATATTTAATGTGATCAGTAGGGTCTTTTCCCAGCTTTTTGTAACAAGATTAATCACTCAGTTGTCTTATATTTTCCTCATCGTAATCAGTGGTATTTAATATTACAACCCCTCCTCCTTTATCTGCCTCCTTGATATTTATAGAGGCAACCTCTGATAACGTTCTAGCTGACATCCGTTCTTCTCTAGAGAAGTTACATTTATTAAACTTTTTTTCTAACTTTTCTATGTCCCTTAAGACAATTTTCTCAAAGGTCTGTATACTATAATTGGTAACTTGTGGAATAAATGAAGATTTAGGCCGTAATGTTTTTCTATCAAACTCAGTATCATTTCCAAAGAAGTTTTTGAATTTCGATAAACGCACAAGTTTAAAAATATCAATCCTGGCTTGGAATGAGTCATATCTGGGGTTAGGAACAACACTCAGGTCATAATTTAAAACCCTACATTCAACGGGGCTGAGGGTTCTCAGATAGATTAAATATTATGTTTTGCGTTGATTCCTCCTGTAAGGGCAGAAATTTGAAAAATTCTGCTGTTCTCTTTGCTCCCTTTGTTCCTTGGATCTTAAGTTCAAGTCCAGTGTCTAAGAGATCTTGATATCTCCTAACTGCTTCTTCTTGGAGAAGGTTGGGGTTTGTAAAGGCTTCCAGTGGTGCCACCCATATTGGGGTTTTGGTATAAAAGCGGTTTCTAATTTGTTCCCAAACCTTCAAAAGGGAAGCCCTAAGCCAGTGCTATTTAAAGTATTTGTGGCTACCTGCTTTCCCATACCAAATGAATGCGTGCCACCCTAAGAATAGATCACGGCCCTCTAGTCTCAAAATCCTGGCATTATCTAGAGTCACCCAATCTTTGATCCAGTTCAACGCCTCCGCTCTGTAGTATATGGCCCAATCGGAAGGGAAAAGCCACCTCTTTCCTTTGCATCTTGTAGTACTTTGAGTTTAATTCTTGGCCTTTTCCCTTGCCAAATGAACTGTGTCGTGATTTTGTCTAGTTCCCTAAAGTAACTTTGATTTTGTATTACCGGAATTGTTTGGAATAAAAATAGTAGCTTTGGAAGTATATTCATTTTAATGGTAGCTAGCCTCCCCATGAAGGATAGTTGTAGATATTCCCATTTTTCCAGGTCTTTCTTTATCTCTTTAAGGAGTTCCAAATCATTGTTATCCATTAGGGAACTGGTTTTGATTGTTATATTTATTCCCAAATATTTGATCTTCTTCTGTATCTCAAAGGGAGTAAGTTCTTGCAGGTGATCGTCTTGGGCTCTTTGTTAAATTTTTGATTAATATTTTTGGTTTTTTGTAGTTAATTTTAAGGCCTGCCACCTCCATATTTTTGCAAAATCGATGTTAGTAATGGGCTCCCAGTGGCCCTCTAATCCTTTTGGGGTTTACCTTGAGAATTAGCCCCCAGGACGGGCTGAACCAATGTAACTAGAGGTTAGTTTGTTAACACCCTAAAAGAGAGTCACTAAACTTTCTAAAAATACCATGGAGGCATGTCTAAAATAGCTTGGTTTTTAATATAGAAAAATAATATTAAACCTGGTCTATGAACCACAAGAAGCCCTTTTGTTCTGGTCCACCAGGGAAATTCTCACCTGTCTCCTGAGCATAGGAAGGTTTGTGAGGCTCAGTGATGTATTTCCATTCTCTTTGATTTTCCATCTGTCTGTGTCTCTCCTCCCCCACACACAGGAGAGAAGGCTCTCTGCATAGCCAAGTGACTAAGGCACCTTTCCACAGTCAGAGGTGATCCAAGAGAAGGAGAAAGAGATGGAAGAGCATAACCCAGAAAGACCTGGAACTGGCAAGACAGCAAGGAAAGGCCCCCATCCCAGCCCTGCTGGGAGTGGTGTTGAATTCTTTGAAAGCCCGATGCCAGATACCCATGATAAGTTCACTGCAGTTTCAGAGTTACATTGCCAACACTTCCGGCAGTTCCACTACCATGAGGCCGATGGGCCCCGAGAGGTTTGCAGCCAGCTCCATGGACTTTGCTGCCAGTGGCTGAAGCCAGAGAGGCACTCCAAGAAGCAGATCCTGGACCTGGTGATCCTGGAGCAGTTCCTGACCATCCTGCCCCAGGAAATGCAGTGCTGGGTCAGAGGATGCCGGCCGGAGTCCAGTTCCCAGGCAGTGGCCCTGGCTGAAGGTTTCCTCCTGAGTCAGGCAGAGGAGAAGAGGCAGGCAGAGCAGGTGAGGGGATTCTGTTCAGGTATGTCCATGTCAGAAGCCCTAACTCAGTCAGCCAAACACCATGCCTTGTGGTTCAAACAAGAATAGCGTTTATTAGAAAGCTGCAATAGGAAGGTCACTGGAGCAGATACATTGTTCAGAATAACTTGGTTACACAAAGCAGGCAGTTATACAGGGAAGGGGGTGAATGGGGACCCCCCCTTCTACCAATCAGGGAATAACATGCGAGTGGGAATCGAAAGTTACTACGCTAATGAAGTTCCCACCGCCCCTATTACTCTCAGCAAAGCTGCAGCTTTGAAAGAGATAGGAAAGCTCGCAGCTTGACTCTCCAAGGTCAGAATGTTCAGTCTACCAGATAGGGGTTACCAGAGCCACATTCCATTCTCACACATCAGGCATAAATCAACACCCCTACGATCCCAACCTCCCGCCCGTCACGCCACCATGGCGCCCATAGCCATCCTCCCCTCCCCTCCATCCATCATGGCAGGACTACCTGACATGCAGCCCTCCCGAAAACAAATCTACCCCTTTGGTTTGTGGGGGTACAGTTTGTGAAAAGCCCGGATCATCCGGGGGCCCGAACATTTTCCGCCCGTGACCCACTCCCTCTGTTCAGGCCCAAAATCAACCCATTCCACCAGATAAAACAAGCGATTGCGAGAGAGTCTTAGAGTCCAAGATTTGCGAAACTTCGTAGTGAGGTTCCCCCCCACCAATAGCGGAGGCGGGGCGGGTTGCTTCGGTCTCCATTGGTTCTCTTCAGGCGCCCGGCGTAGAAGCCTTACATGAAAGACAGGATGAACAGATTTTAGAGACTTAGGCAAGGCAAGTTCTACAGTCACATTGTTAATAACTCTCACAATCTCAAAAGGTCCAACAAATTTCCAACCAAGCTTGCGACTCGGTTGAATGCCACGTAAATTCTGTGTGGACAAATAAGCAAACTCCCCACACTTGGGAATCCAGGACAGATTGCGTTTCTTGTCCGCTTGGAGTTTGTAGGCGTTCTTAGCCTCCTCCAGAGTCTTGGCTAACGATGACCATGCTGTTTGCAACTGTTTGCACCAGTCTCCAGCATCTCCCGCCGGGAGGTCGGGAGAACTCAAAAATGGCAAAGGCGGAGCGTCATATCCATGGACCGCCTTGAATGGGGACATCCCCGTCGAAGAGTGCTGAGTGTTATTGTAACAGAACTCAGCCAAAGGCAACAGAGAGTGCCAATTGTCCTGCTGGAAGTTTGTAAAACACCGTAGATATTGTTCAAGAGTCTGATTCACACGTTCAGTCTGCCCATCCGTTTCTGGGTGGTATGCACTGCTAACCCCCCTCTCCACCCCAAGCAGTGACATTAATTCAGTCCAGAAATGCGAAACAAATTGAACCCCTCTATCCGAGATCACCTTAGCAGGTAAAGTGTGGAGCCTCACCACATGTTGCAAGAACGCTGAGGCTAGTTTCTTGGCAGAGGGGATGGATGCAAATGGAACGAAATGAGCCTGCTTAGTGAATAGATCCACTATCACCCAGATGACAGTATTCCCCCCGCTCGGGGGGTAAGTCAGTAATAAAGTCCATAGAGATCACTTCCCATGGACGAGCTCGGCGTGGGGAGGGGTTGTAGTGCTCCTGGGGGTTTACCAGGTCTGGGCTTACTCATCAAGCACGTTTGGCAAGCCGACGTGAATAATGAAATGTCTTTTCGTAGCCCAGGCCACCAAAATTGTCTCTGTAGGAGCTGGAGAGATTTTACAAACCCCGTGTGCCCAGCCAGTTTCGAGCCGTGCGCCCAGCTCATCACCTCCCCCTAAGAGAACTGGGAACAAACAGTTTGTGATTCTTTACTCCAGCAGCCATGCGCATCTTGAGAGACCCCTTCCTCCCCCTTCACCTCCTTCCTATCAGCGTCAGACATAGCTGTAGAGAATTTCGTCATCCAGTCATTGGTGGGAGGGGTTGGGGCTGGAGGGGGACGTTTGGCTTGCTTCCGGGTGGTGACTGCCCCTCCCAACTGGGAAGGCGTGAAAACCGAGTCACGAATCTCCTCCCTCTTACTGTCGTGTTGTGGGAGGCGTGACAGTGCATCGGCAAGCGAGTTAGACGTCCCAGGGAAGTGGTGCAGTGTAAAATTGAACTTGGAGAAGAAATCAGCCCATCGCAGCTGTTTGGCGTTCAGGGAGCGGGGGAGCGGAGAAGCTCGAGGTTTTTGTGATCAGTCCATACCTCGAAAGGGACCCGCGCCCCCTCTAGCCAATGACGCCATGTCGACAACGCTAAGCGGATCGATCCCGCTTCCTTTTCCCACACCGACCAATTCCGTTCAGTATCATTAAATTTTCTAGAGACATAGGCAAGGGGGTGCAATTTACCATCCTCCCCCTCTTGGAGGATCGCCCCTCCCATAGCAACGTCAGAAGCGTCTACTTGTACAATTAATTTTTTAAGTTCATTCGGGTGGGCTAACACCGGCTCCGACGTAAAAAGGGCTTTCAATTGGTCAAATGCCCGTTGGCACTCCGGAGACCACTCTAGTTTGGCCCCGGGTCGAGTGCAGTCGGGTGACTTCCTTTCGTTTTAAGTAGATCAGTTAAGGGGAGAGCCACTTGAGCAAAGTTCGACAGGAATGATCTGTAAAAGTTCGCGAATCCGAGGAACCCTTGGAGTTGCCTCCGGGTTTTGGGTGGCTCCCACCCCACCACATCTTTTATTTTGTCAGGGTCCATCTCAATCCCTTTTTGGGATATGCGGTAGCCCAAGAAAGGGATCTCCGTCTTGTGAAATTCACATTTGGACAGCTTAGCAAACAGTTTATGCTTGTGCAACGTTTGTAAAACTTCCCGCACCAGTTTCACGTGAGATTTCAGGTCAGGGGAATACAAAAGAATGTCATCAAGGTAAACAAGGACCCCCTTGAATAAATACTTGTGGAGCACCTCATTGATTAAATTCATGAAGACCCCCGGCGCCCCCTGAAGCCCGAACGGCATGACTAAGTATTCAAATTGACCCAGGGGTGTATTGAACGCCGTCTTGAATTCATCCCCCTCCCGAATACGGACCCTGAAGTAGGCATCTCTGAGATCTAGCTTCGAGAAAATTTTCCCCCCAGCCACCGCAGCCAACAAGTCTTTGATTAGGGGCATGGGGTAAGCGTTCGTGTTTGAGACTGCATTCAAGCCACGATAGTCGGTGCACAACCGCAACCCCCCGTCCTTCTTTTTCCGGAAGAGCACGGGAGCTGCAAACGGGGAGGATGCCGGTCGTATAAACCCCCTGCTCAGGTTTTTGTCAATAAACTTTCTCAGCTCCACCTTCTCCGAGGGGCTCATGGAGTATAACTTCCCCTTGGGCAGTTTCTGGTTAGGCAAAATCTCAATAGCACAGTCTGAGTTCCTATGGGGGGGTAGTTCATCCGCTTCCTCCTCTCCAAAGACAGAAGCTAAGTCACGGTATTCTGGAGGGATTCCCTCTAGTTCCGCCTCTGCGACCCCCACCGTCACTAGGGGCTTCCCCCCCCCGTGGGTCCCCACTCCTGTTTCCATAGGTGGGACTGGCATTTCTCGGAGATGAAATTCACCTTCCCCTCCCCCATAAAACGTGTGGATCGTGATCGAAGAACCAGGCGCTCCCGAGTACCAGGGGGAAGCGGGCAGACGGGGTAACAACGAAGGGTCTCTCCTCCCAGTGCTGCCCAATCCCCACCCTCAAGGGAACAGTCTCGTATTTGCAAGGTTCTTTCATGGTGGAGCCGTCCATCTGCGTAAAAATTAGGGGGTCGTTTAGTTTAATTACTTTTGCCCCCAGTCCTGTCACTAGTGTGGGGTTGATGAGGTCTCTCCCACACCCAGAGTCGATGAGAGCTCTTACTCTCACATGGGTCAATAGACCCGGGTCCACTAAAGTCACCGTGAGAAAGAAAAGGGAGGGGGTTTGCTCACCGGGGTTTGCGCCTGGGAGTCTGGGACCTGCTGTTCAGCGCTGTTTACAGCAGGTCCGTCTCGTTTCCCGGCGGCGCGGTCTCGCCATCCGATGAGTCCGACGCTTCGCTAAGCGGCTTGACTTGCAGGGCTTTTGCTCCTCTCGGCTTGGCCACCGGCTTTGGCGTGGACGTGTCAAATTTCTTCTTGACTCCCTTAGGCGCTCCAGTTGAGGCAGGGGAGCTTGGGCAGCTCGCGGCGAAGTGGCCCCCTTCCCTGCACTTGAGGCATAACCCTTGCTTCATCCGGAGTTCTCTTGTGCCATCCTTCTGCTTTGGATTCGGTGTGGGGTGTTTTCCCCGTGGAGCCGGTGTGGGGCCCCGGTTAACCATCGCTGCTGCATCATCCAATTTAATGGTTTTCAGGCGGTTCTCCATAGTAATGGCGGCTTGTATCCAACCAGACAGGGTGTCTGGGTCTTGGGTCTTTGTGACTTCCCGGCGAATCTCCGCGTTGAGCCCCAACTTGTAGTACTCCACGAGGGTCCCATCTTGCACTCCCCGGATCTTGGCTGCGCACCTCCGGAACTCCGCGGTGTAGTCTCTGACCATTCTCGTACCTTGCTTGAGGGCCCGGATTGTCGCCTTTGCCGCTTTATTGGAGTTCACATCCTCGAATTGCTCTTTCATGGCCCACATGAAAGAATCGATTTCTCTTAGTTCTCGTCCATCAGCCTGATGAAGTCCAACATACCAGTCAGCGGCCGCTCCTTTCAGGTGGGCTGCTATGACATCGACCATGCGGTCTTCGCGTTGGAATAGGTGGCCCCAGGTCTCGATAAATCGTTCAGCCCTCACGAGGAAGAACGGGAACTTTTCTGGATCCCCATCAAAGTCTGCGTCCAGGAGTTCCGCCGGCTTCGGTGGCAAAAACCCCCATGGGCGAGGGGGTGGCTGCCCCGGTGGCCCCTGCGGCCCTGGCCCCCCTGGTTGCACCGGAGGGTCGGCTGGCACGTTCTGCTGGTCTGGAGCTGGCACCGGGCGTTGATCCTGGGGAGGTTGGTCTGGTGGTTCCTCTTGCCTTTGTCGCTCTCGCTCTTCCCGGATGCCCTCCGCGATCATCTGTGGGATGCGGGCGAGGGATTCATCTAGGAAGCGCATCAGGCGGTCTTGGCTCGGCTCCCCACTCCACCTCCGCCTCACCACGGGCCCTTCCAGGCTTTCGGAGTCTCGGCCGGTGTCTTCCAGGGTCCCAGCCGTGATCAGTCTGCGGACCGATCTTTCGGGGTGGCTTCCCCCCACCGATGCCCGAGGGGTTCCAAACCACGTCTCGTGGGTTTCTGCCAGGGGTTTCACCCAGTCTCGTCTGCGTCCGACTCAGGTGGTCACCCCCCATAGGCGGCTCCATATGGATCCCCATAGGGCCCTCCGAAGTCGTACTCCTGACCCCACTTCTCCGGTACATACGTATCAGGGGTCTCTTTGGGTACATCCTTCTTAGGAGGTTTCTTGTCCTCTTTCTTTTCCTCTTCGATCGGGAGAGTGTCTTCTTCACCGCTGCTCATTTTGGAACCGCGGGTTTCCGACCAGTCCCGAACTTTGATGATGATTCTGAACAAACTGTCAGAAGCCCTAACTCAGTCAGCCAAACACCATGCCTTGTGGTTCAAACAAGAATAGCGTTTATTAGAAAGCTGCAATAGGAAGGTCACTGGAGCAGATACATTGTTCAGAATAACTTGGTTACACAAAGCAGGCGGTTATACAGGGAAGGGGGTGAATGGGGACCCCCCTTCTACCAATCAGGGAATAACATGCGAGTGGGAATCGAAAGTTACTACGCTAATGAAGTTCCCACCGCCCCCATTACTCTCAGCAAAGCTGCAGCTTTGAAAGAGATAGGAAAGCTCGCAGCTTGACTCTCCAAGGTCAGAATGTTCAGTCTACCAAGATAGGGGTTACCAGAGCCACATTCCATTCTCACACACCAGGCATAAATCAACACCCCTACGATCCCAACCTCCCGCCCGTCACGCCACCATGGCGCCCATAGCCATCCTCCCCTCCCCTCCATCCATCATGGCAGGACTACCTGACAGTCCAGTTTAAGCAAAGATATCTGGCCTTATCCTAAAAGGTTCCCTTCCAGACATCTGTCCAAGTGTTAATCATCCAAATGGGAGATTTCACGACCTCCTTCAGTAGCCCCTTCTGCTAGAGAACTTCTTATTCCTCCAGGTAACTCACCAGGTCTGCTGACGGAAGGGTGTAGAGTCTGGGAATGGGGCAGCTGTTACCCAGATAGCTGTCTCTTATTTAATTGGGGCAATTGGCGCCTAGGTATACGGGGATCGTTCGCTTAGAGAAACCCAAATAAATCAGGCAGATGTTCAATGAGTAAGGTCTTGCTGAAAAACAAAATGAAAAGAAATGCAGCGAGCAAACTTACACACAAAAACACACTCTAAGCTAAGGAGAATAGGAATGAGTGGGGAATAGATTTTGGGAGAGCCTGTATTTACCAATCGTGAAGAAGTGTGGCCCACGAAGACGGCTTTGGGAACGGCCCACTTACCACAGAAGAGTGGTAACCCCCACACGCTTGTATGTATTTTACTTATTTAATTAATTTACAACCTGCTCTCCCCAAAACCAGCTCAGAGCAGATGACAACAGTTTATAGATACACCATTTAAAACCTTCTAAAATATTACATACAATTCAATTCAGTCAATAAATACAATAAAAACCAGCAAGACAATTACTGTAAGATTCAAGATGGCGTACGGTTCATGCGGAGGGGCAATATACAGACTGTCTCGAGAAGGGGGGAAGCACGGGAAGAGGGAAAGGAGGAGGGGGCCGAAACTCGCTGTAGCCTATCAGCTTGGGGCCCAGTCCTGCCCTCAACCACTCGCCCGGTGTCACAAGTCTGTTTAGCAGGCCCTGCGGAATTTCACCAAATCCCACAGGGCCCTGATCTCCGCTGGAAGAGTGTTCCACCAGGCCAGGGGCGGGGCTGGAAAGTCCCTTGCATTGGTTGAGGACAGCAGGATGCTCTTTGGGTTGGGGAAATTTTTTCAGGAGAAATGTTATCTGTGGCACTATGACAGAAAGAAATGGCTTGATGTGTTTACCGGAACATTGAACAGATGCTCGATGGTTGTCCTGGAGGGAAATCAAAAGACTTGGGAAGAGCCGAATGGCTCTCCCAGGGACGGGATATGGGTGTTAATATTCATTGCTGACCCCGAAATAGCTCTCTGAGCCCCACCTACGTCACGAGATGTCTGTTGTGGGGAGGAGAAGGGAGAGGAGTTTGTAAGCCGCTCTGAGACTCGAGTGAAGGGTGGGCTATTAATCCAATCTCCTCCTCCTTCTCTTTCTCTTTCTGCCTGAGGAGAGGTCTGACTGTTTACATAGGATCCATTCCTCGTTCTCTTTTCCATTCCATCTCTTACCCCTCTCCCTCGCTGTTGTTTCAGACGTGGGCACCATCCCTGAAGACAGAAGATGCATTCCCTGAGGTGGGAGGAGCTTCCTTGGAGGAAGGGCAGTGTGTGCAGGCCCAGGAGCGTGCCCAAGATGCCCTCTCCTGTGGTAAGGACTCTTTGTGCCTGGGTGTGTTTGGGGCACCCCCATGAGTTGGCTGGGTGGAGAGTTCAGGTCAGGAAAAGAGTTAAATACTTCTTCACACAACACAGAGTTAATTTGTGGCACTCAATGTCCACTAACTGTGATTCCTCTAAAGGGGAATCAGATAGATTCATTGAAGGCAATTCCTCCCATTAATTGACATATTCATATCTGACCTTCCTTTCATAAGAGGAACTCAAGTTGTCTCAAAAGAGAAAAGGTAGACAAACCTGGGCAGAGCTCTTCAACCTGGTGAATAAAGGGAGCCTCCACCTTCAGGGGCAGCAGAGCTCTGAAAACCAATTCATAGGGGCCAATAATCATGGGAAGATTTGACTTCTGTGCCCATGCTTATAGGGGCATCTGTGGGGCCACTTTGGGAAATACAATGGTGGAGTAGGGATGGCAGGTTGTGGACTGGCACCCCCCAGGAGTGTTGGGGAAAGGCTTCAGGATGGGCTTGGGGTAAATGTGATGCCATGTTGATGTCGCATCTGACGTTAGTGTGACAACAGGCACTCTGAAATTTCATAAATGTCACGCTGATGTGTTGTGCAACGAGACAAAAGTCCCACAGAATTCTGAAATATGTTGGAAACATTTATAATGCCTGAGGCTCATAGGTACCTGGCGCTTCTCTTCTGCCTCCCAAGAATTTAGTAAAAAGTGTTAAAATTTGGTTGAGTGTACCCAGGGCAAGGTTTCAGAACCCTGGGAAGTGGGCATCTGAAGTAGGGAACAAAGAAGCAAGCACCCTTCTTTCCTCCTTTGTCTCAGTAACAGGCAGTGGAGAGATGCTGCTGAGCTGTCGTCTTTTCAGAGGTGTGGAATTGGCTGCTGCATTTCCAGTCCAGGTAGGAGAGATGAGTTGGGGGGAACAGCCTGGGCCCTCCTCCTTTCTCAGGGGGGCTTTTGCTCCTGCAGTTTCTACAAGGTATCCAAGCAAAAGCTCCTCTGAAGGCCGTTCCCTTTACCTGTACCCTGCCTTCCATCCTGTACCTTGCCAGACTACTCCCTTCCAGTGTGCCATCTCTGCCAGGCGAGATCTCAGACTGCTTCTTCTTTCAGTGCCCCTTTTCCTTGGAGGAGGTGTCCGTCTCTTTCACTGAGGCAGAGTGGGCCCTGCTGGATCCAGGACAAAGAGTTCTGTACAAGGAAGTCATGCTGGAGAACTACGGGAATGTGGCCTTTCTGGGTAAGGATCTTTCATAGGTGCCAGAGGTGTGAATTACTGTCCTTGTGATGAGGAATGAATCAAAATATTGAATAGCGATTCACCGTTTGGGGGCCTGTCCCGCTACTTGGGGAGGGGTTGTGGCTCACTGGCACGCAGAAGGTCCCAGGTTCAAACCTTGGCAGCACCTCCAGATAGAAGGATCAGGTCGGAGGTGAGGTGAAAGGCCTCTGCCTGAGACCCTGGAAAGCTGCGGTTAGACTGACTTCAATAGATCAAGGGTATCAATGTCATCCAGCAGAAGGCAGCTTCCTGTGTTCATGTGTGTGTACATGCCCAGGGGCCACTGAGGCCAGTGTTGTGGCCATCACCCAAGCCAGAGAAGGTGTCCTGGCTACAGGTACATACTGTACGTACGTACTGAGGCGAATAAATACCTGAAAAATGCAGATTAGATTCTTTAATCTGATTCAGCTACCGATATAGCTGGCCCAAATAAAAGCCAAAAAAAAAATCAGCTTTTTGGGGGGGTAGCTAAGCAGTGTGAAGTTCACCCACTTATGAGTGAGGACTTTGGAGCAAACCAACCATTAAAACTGGTAAGTTTCCCTCCCCTTAGCTCCCAAGCTTGGAAGTGGGGGGCAGATAAAGGGAGGGGTTAGAATCATAGAGTTAGAAGGAACCTCCAGAGTCATCTAGTGCAAGCACTGCACAATGCAGGAAATTCACAAATACCTCCCCACACACACACACACCCAGTGATCCCTGTTCCATGCCCAGAAGATGGCAAAAGAACCCCCAAAACCTCCAGGATCCCTGGCCAAACTGGCCTGAAGAAAATCTGCTTCCTGACCCCAAAGTGGCGATCAGCATTTCCCTGGCCATGTAGGAAAGGGCCACAAGAACTAAGCACTGAGGCAACCCTCTCATGATCTGCCAAAATTCACAGAATCAGCATTGCTGTCAGATGGCCATCTAGCCTCTGTTTAAGAACCTCCAGAGAAGGAGAGCCCACCACCTCCCGAGGAAGCCTGTTCCACTAAGGAAACAATATAACTGTCAGGAAGTTCTTCCTAATGTTTAGCCAAAAACAGTTTTGATTGAATTTCAGCCTCTTGGTTCTGGTCTGACCTTCTGGGGCAACAGAAACCAACTTTGCACCATCCTCTGTAGGACAGCCCTTCATGCACTTGAAGATAGTGATCATATCACCTCTCAGTCATCTCCAGGCTAAACATACCCAGCTCCTTTAACCTTTCCTGATAGGACTTGTTCTCCAGATCCCTCACCATCTTTATTGCTCTCCTCTGGACACATTACAGCTTGTCTATACCCTTCTTGAATTGTGGTGCCCAAAACTGAACACAATACTCTAGGTGAGGTCTAACCAGAGCAGAGTAAAGCAATACCATCACTTCACCTGATCCGGACGCTATACTTCTGTTGATACAGCCCAAAACAGTATTTGACTTTTTAGCTACGGCCCAAGGTTCCCTCTAAGCTGTGGAATCTTGTGAGCAAAAATTCTGCTTTGTGAGCTACTGGCATTAAAGTTGTGAGCAAGTGATTTGGCTACTGCGTAAATTAGTTTGCTCTGGAGCCATCCCTTCCTGAGCTAAGACAAAAATCTGTGAGCTGGAGGCTAAAGAACTGTGAGCTAGCTCACACTAACTCAGCTTAGAGGGAACACTGGGCATCACACTGCTGACATACTAAAAACCCTAGATCCTTTTTGCACATACTACTGCCAAGACAAGTCTTCCCATCCTATAATTATGCATTTGATTTTTCTTACCTAAATGCAGAACTTTACATTTATCCCTTTTAAAAGTCATTTTATTTGTCTCAGTTCAGTTTTCCAGCCCGTCAAGATCATCCTGAATCCTGACTCTTGTCTTCTACTTTATGTGCTACCCCTCTCAATTTAGTATTGTGTGCAAATTTAATGAGCATTCCCTCTATTCCTCTTTAGGAGCTGTCTCTTTCTTATGCATCAATGATATAATCGCTTCAGTCCAAGATTCCGTTACTCCCATTTCTTCTATTTTGTTTCTTAATAGCCTCTGTAGTTTCCATCACTGTTACAGGATCATTCAACATCTTTCTGCCTTCTTCCGACAGTGTGGGTGAGTCCTGTTCACATAAATACTGTTTCTGGATTTCCTTGGAAATTTCCACTCTTTTATATAGTTGCGTGTAAAAGTCTTGAATTATTTCCTTTAATCCATTCCTAGAAAATTCTTCTTTTCTATCTTTATCATACATGGAATTTATCATCCTTTTCTCTTTCTCTTTTCTTAAGTTATGAGCCAATCGTCTTTCCAGTTTATTAGCATTTTCAAAATAATACTGTTGAACAAATGTAATGTTTTTTGTAATTTCTTCTGATAAGAGTAACTTAAGTTGATGCTGGAGTATTCTGATCTTCATCTTTAAGTTCTCATTTGAAAGATCCAGCTGTAATTCTTTCTCTTTATTCTGAATAGCATCCAATAGACCTTGGAATGTTTTCATTCTTTCTCTTTTCTTTCCTGCTGCAAAGCTAATTGCCAGTCCTCTAAAAAAGGCTTTACTTGCATCCCAAACTATCTTCATCGATGTTTCTCCATTCATATTTTGTTGGGGAAAAGTCTTCATTTCTTTCTTATTTTGTCATAGTTTCCTTCACCGTTTCAAAAAATTTCCCCTGCAATTTATTCAGTGCATATATCACCACCAATAGATTTTTCCTGTCTCTAATATCTATTTCAAGTAGAAGAAGTCTTCCATTTTCTAATGAAGATAGCAAAGCAGGTTCCAGTTTTTTCTCTTTTTCTTTACTTTGTCCGAAGCAGTAAATAACTTACCATGTTTCTTATTGACCAAATAATGTTCATCTTTACGGCTAATATGTGTTTCCTGCAGATGTACAATATCCACATCTATCTTCTTAAGTTGTTTAAATACCTTTCATCTTTTCTCAGGTGAATTTAGTCCATTTACATTTGCCGAAAATATCTTGATTGTTGATGATTCCACTATGATCGATTCTTATTACTACCATTTTTATTTCTCGTTGTCATTCTTTGTGGCCTTCCTTCCATGGTTGATTTTTTGGATGTACTAACCTGAAGTTCTTCATCTGAAGCTGTTGACTAGGCCGATGCTTCCTCTTCCTTTTCTGTTCTTGGGGCTTTTGTTTTTGCCTTCTTTGTTTCTCCCCATTGTAGAAGATTTCCATAACCATCCAAAAAGTCTTTTGCTTTAAAAATAGAGTCCAATCTGAACCTTCGACTTTCAAATGTGAAGAAAATTCCTTCTGGAGTAAGCTATCGAAATGTAATTGAATTTGCTGTAAGTTTAGAGGTCAGAAATGCATATTCTTCCCTACTTTGTCTCATTTTCCAAGGAATTTCTCTTACAATCTTTATTTCCTTGTCTTGTATTTTAAGAGTATTATTCTGTGCTTCTTTCCAAACGCCATCTCTGACTGTCTTCTTAGTAAATTTCATATGTACTTCTCTTGGAAGATTATTCTTTCTTGCATAAGCAGAGTTAGCTCTATATAAGAAGTCAATTTCCCTCTCCATTTCTTCATATCTGACTCCCATAAAATCTGCCAATCCTTCTGCCATAACTCTGATTAGCTCTTCTCCTTTTTGTTGTGCACATTCTGAAATCTCAGCACATCCATTTCCAGTTGGAGCAGAGAGTCCAAGACAATCACCTGCTGTATGACCATCCTGTCCACTCTCAATTATGTCGCTTCAGCTTTTTCTTCAGCTTTCTTGGCTTGCTGTACCACTTCTGTTATTGCCTTCTTATTTTCTATTAATTGTTTGTTGAAATCAGCCACTCTTAAGTTTTACATCCCCAGTCTCTGTATTCGAATTCTTCATTTGATCTGTGAGTTCTGTTCAGGCCGTCTACACCTGTCTTAAGCCTGTCTTGCAAGTCATTCTGCACCTGGTTTAAACTTGAATGGAATTTAGCCTGGATGTCATTCTGAGTTTGACTTGGGCTAGTTTGAAAAATAGCTGGAATACATTTTTAAGGTCTTTCAATAATTCCAGGGTCAGCATAGTTCCCAGTGGCTTAGTCGGTGGAGTAGGCGATGATGCTGCAGATGCTGGGGTGTGGTTTCTTAGTTGTCTTGCTCATATTCACAAGTTTTAAAAAATTATTTTTGTTCTGTTACACAGTTAATCACACAAAATCTTTACTATTTCCCCCTCCCCCTTTATTTTCTATCTTACCAGATTCCGTATATCAACCGTCAATGGAAAGAGCCAATATCAAATCTCAAATAAGACTCAGTATAATAAATATCGTCAAGTGCAGTCTCCCCAAACACTTTCACTTAGATTCTTCTACTACTTTATATCAATTTATATCAAACACTAATCAGAAAAGTTCTCTGGACACCTCTTTTAAAAAGAATGAAAAGTTACAGGCCTCTTCAGCTGTTCCTGTGTTCTTCTCAGTAACCCCAACAAATTGTGCTTCTCCTTTGCAAGCCAAAACAATTTGAGACTTTAGTTGCTGTAGATTTTCCGGGTTGTGTGGCCGTGGTCTTGGCATTGTAGGACCTGATGTTTTGCCAGTAGCTGTGACTGGCATCCTCAGAGGTATAACACAGAAAGATGGAGTACTCGCTGTGTCAAGGTGAGCAGAAAAGAGAAAAAAAAGTGGTAGGCAAGTAATTTATATCTACCCTGGAAGGTGGAGTAGGGCTGAGTCATTATCTTGTAGTAGTTCTTCAGGCTATGAACATGTTAATGGAGGAGCTTTCCTGAGGAGGTTCTTTTGTCTATGGATTGTTTCCTGAGGAGGTTTCCTGTTTCTTGAGGAGGTTCTTTTGTGTGTGGAATGGCTACTGAAGCTCTAATCTTATCTGTAGTGCTATTGTCAGCTGTAGAGCATTTTGTGTTTTTCAGGACAGGAAACCATGCCCTATTTATTTTTAAACTCTCTTCTTTCCTGTTGAAATTGTGTTTATGTTTATGAATTTCAATGGCTTCCCTGTGTAATCTGACATGGTAAGTATTGTCCAGTCTTTCAGTGTCTTGGAACCAAATGCTGTGTCCTGTTTGGGTTAGGCTATGTTCAGCCACTGCTGATTTTTCAGGTTGACCAAGTCTTCAGTGTATTTCATGAGACCTTTTTCAGTGTCTTTCATGAGACTGTTTTCACATTCAACAGAAATTTCCAGTTCCCTTTCCAGTCCTCCAAATCACAGTCTAATTCTCTCAGTCTCACAGTTTAGCCACTAAGAAGAAAAGGCAAAGTTCCAATTCCAGTTTGATTAGCTCCCAAAATACTCCAAGGGGAAGTAAAAAACAAAACAAAACCAGGTCCAAATCCAATAGCAAAGGAAATCCAAACTTCTTCTTTTATATTCCAACCAAATAAAGTCCAACATATCAAAGTCAGCTTCCCAGTAATCCTTAAAAGAAAATAGCCCAAATCTTCTCCAGATCAAAAGAGCTGGTGTTCTCAAAATTTATAAGAAAACAAAATTAAATAAAAAGACAGCTTCCAGTTTATAATTACAGCTTCTTAATCCCAAACGACAATACTCTCAGTTCCAGCCCTGCCTTTTCCAGTCCCAGAAAAAACAACTCAAGAGCG
Source organism: Gekko gecko (assembly GCA_029375565.1). Taxonomy (NCBI): domain Eukaryota; kingdom Metazoa; phylum Chordata; class Lepidosauria; order Squamata; family Gekkonidae; genus Gekko; species Gekko gecko. The sequence continues at coordinate 9,511,937 of JAPDNY010000002.1, forward strand.
AAGAGTAAATCCAAGTAAAAAGAGACAGAGGGAAAAAAGGGGAGTGAATGGGCTTTACACACTGTCTCTCACTCCCCACCTCCTCCTCCTCCAATTTTCCTTATATAATGGTATTGATTACAACCAGTTAGGGAGGGGAGACCTTTAAACCTTTAGTTATAACTCACAGTCCACTCCTGAGAAGATTGCAGGCAGGTTCTCTTCCTTCTTTTATCTTTAAGTCATTCTGTTGCACACAGCTGAGAGCCTGAATGACAGCTTTACCCACTGGGCGAATGAGGCTGTCTTCGGATCTATCCACTCCCGGACTAACCGAAAGGAATGACCCAAAAATGCACCCCACTGACTTCAGAGGCCCCCTCCAGGACACTCCTTGGGTCTAGAGTCCTCTAGACACTCCCCCCCCCCCAAAGTGGGCCACTTTGGCATGTCTCTGGAGCTTCTCCAAGACGCAAACGACAGCGCTGCTGCATAAACAGGAAGTCAGTATATAAATGTTTATTAAAGCTTAAAAAGAAGATATTGCTAAGTAGCACAGTTTCTTCAGCTCAGCAAGGGAAAAACAAAAAAGCTAACTGTTCTGTCTAAAACATGAAAAATTCGGTATTGGACGGCACCTCTTGTTGCAGCATAAGTATTTTAGCTGTAGCCTAACGCCCCAATCAAGGGTCCTCCTTGACAGAATCTTCTAGAGGCTGCCGGCACCCTCCCAATCCCCTCCTCCCTCCTGGTTGCACAACTGAATACAGGTAATTACTACATTCTGGAGTCTGGCCCTGAAAAAGATGTTAGCTCCAGGGAGACTCAAATCATGAACGCCCACATGTCAGGCCAAAGGACTTAATAATCACCTTAACGCTTGGGGGGATATAGGGTGCTTTCCTTCACAGATCCATCCCCCTTATACTGGTTGGCATTGTGGGCTTTGATCTTGTCCATGGTTCTATCCGTCCAAAAGAATTCTTACTCCTGATTTTCTTTCCTTCCCCATATAAGAATGATCACTTTCTCTCTCTTTCTCTTTCTCTCTCTGCAATAGAAACCAGAAGTATAAGGGAGACTCTGGTGCAGATAGGCAATGGCCTTGCATCCGAAGAATGGCTGGAGAGTTCTTCAAGAGGATACCAAGAGCATATTTCCTTCTCAAATGAGCTGGCTGAGAGTTAGTATCCTTCACGGTTCTGTCACGAGAACAGGCAAGGCATAGCCATGGGGGATTTCTTGCTCAGTTCTGAGTAATGTTTTGTTTGGTGCATTCATAAAGTCCTCTGGGTAAGGAGGGAAGGAGTCCTTCTGGGGGCCTGAAATCTGGAGGCTCAGAAGCTCCTTCTGGGAAGAGCTTAGTTGTGGCTCTTGAGGAGTTGAAGTATCCTTAAATACTAGATATTCTGGGGAAAGGTGTAGGGGTGGTTAGAATCGGCCAAGCTGGATGAGGCCAAAGGACCATCAGTCCTTTCCTACGGCAGTCACATAGATGACTTTGGATCCTACCAGCCCTCCAAGGTACTAACAGGATCTCTCTCTTTACTCCAACAGAGGATGAGCAGACGAATGAAGAGGGTGAGGAACTTCATCAGCAAATGTCAGATAGAGTTAAAAAGGAAGACTTGAAAGAAAAAGTCAGGAATCTAGGCACACCAAGGAGAAAGAAAGGCGGTCATGTGGTTGAGAAGAGAGAAGGAAAAAAGCATAGTGTACAGTTTACAAAGCACAGGATAATGAAGGCAAGTAAATCAATTCCATGTGGAAAATATTTCAGAGTTAGATCACAGCTCTTTGTAGACCAAAGAACACACAGAGATAAGAAAACTTTTGAATGCTCAGACTGTGGAAAAAAATTCAATCAGAGTTGCACTCTTCAACTGCATCGAAGAACCCACACAGGGGAGAAACCTTTTGAATGCTCAAAGTGTGGAAAGAAATTCAGTCAGAGTGGCAGTCTAAAACGACATCGAAGAATCCACACAGGGGAGAAATCTTTTGAATGTTCAGAGTGCGGGAAGAAATTCAGTCAGAATAGCAGTCTTCAAATGCATCGAAGAACCCACACAGGGGAGAAACCTTTTGAATGCTCAGACTGTGGAAAGAGGTTCATGAGCAGTGGTAATCTTCAGCGGCATCAGACAACTCACACAGGGGAGAAAACTTTGGAATGCTCAGACTGTGGAAAGAAATACAGTCAGAGGGGCAATCTTGAAGAGCATCAAAGAACCCACACAGGGGAGAAACCTTTTGAATGTTCAGAGTGTGGAAATAGATTGATTCACAGGGGCAATCTTGAAGACCATCAAAGAACCCACACAGGGGAGAAACCTTTTGAATGCTCAGAATGCGGAAAGAGGTTCAGACAGAGTGGCAGTCTTCAGCTGCACCGGAGAACCCACACAGGGGAGAAACCTTTTGAATGCTCAGAGTGTGGAAAGAGATTCAGTAGGAGAGGCCATCTTGAAGAGCATCAAAGAACCCACACAGGGGAGAAACCTTTTGAATGCTCAGAGTGTGGAAAGAGATTCAGTAGGAGTGGCAGTCTTCAACTGCATCAAAGAATCCACACAGGGGAGAAACCTTTTGAATGTTCAGAGTGTGGAAAGAGATTCAGTAGGAGAAGCCATCTGGAAGAGCATCAAAGAACCCACACAGGGGAGAAACCTTTTGAGTGTTCAGAGTGTGGAAAGAGATTCAGTAGGAGAGGCCATCTTGAAGAGCATCAAAGAACCCACACAGGGGAGAAACCTTTTGAATGTTCAGAGTGTGGAAAGAGGTTCATGAGCAGTGGTAACCTTCAACAGCATCAGACAACTCACACAGGGGAGAAACCTTTTGAATGCTCACATTGTGGAAAGAGGTTCATGAGCAGTTCTCACCTTCTGCTGCACCAAAGAACCCACACAGGGGAGAAACCTTTTGAATGCTCAGAGTGCGGAAGGAGATTCAGTCAGAGTAGCAGTCTTCAAATGCATCGAAGAACCCACACAGGGGAGAAACCTTTTGAATGCTCAGAGTGTGGAAAGAGATTCAGTAGGAGTGGCATTCTTCAAGAGCATCAAAGAACCCACACAGGGGAGAAACCTTTTGAATGCTCACAGTGTGGAAAGAGATTCAGTCACAGGGGCAATCTTGAAGACCATCAAAGAACCCACACAGGGGAGAAACCTTTTGAATGCTCAGAATGTGGAAAGAGGTTCAGACAGAGGGGCGCTCTTCGGCTGCACCAAAGAACCCACACAGAGGAGAAACCTTTTGAATGCTTAGAGTGTGGACAGAGGTTCATGAGCAGTGGTAACCTTCAGCAGCATCAGACAACTCACACAGGGGAGAAACCTTTTGAATGCTCAGAGTGTGGAAAGAAATACAGTCAGAGTGGCAGTCTTGAAGAGCATCAAAGAACCCACACAGGGGAGAAACCTTTTGAATGCTCACATTGTGGAAAGAGGTTCATGAGCAGTTCTCACCTTCTGTTGCACCAAAGAACCCACACAGGGGAGAAACCTTTTGAATGCTCAGAGTGCGGAAGGAAATTCAGTCAGAATAGTAGTCTTCAAATGCATCGAAAAACCCACACAGAGGAGAAACCTTTTGAATGCTCAGAGTGTGGAAAATGGTTCATGAGCAGTGGTAATCTTCAGCGGCATCAGACAACTCACATAGGGGAGAAACCTTTTGAATGCTCAGGGTGTGGAAAGAAATTCATGAGCAGTGGTAACCTTCAGCGGCATCAGACAACTCACACAGGGGAGAAACCTTTTGAATGCTCAGAGTGTGGAAAGAAATTCAGTCGGAGTGACTATCTTCAACAGCATCAAAGAACCCACACAGGAGAGAAACTTTTAAGTGCTTGGAGTGTTTTAAGAGATTCAGTTTGAGTTGCCATCTTGAACAGTATCTAAGAACCCATCTGGACCATTTTTTTTCTCAGAGTGTGGAAAGAGATTGATAACAGTAGCAGTCTTCAGCGGTGTTACAGATCCCACAGAGAGGCCAAACCTTTTAAATGCTCAGAGTGTGGAGTTTAACTCAGCATGGAAATCTTCTACAGCATCAAAGAACCCACACAAGGAGAAGCCATGTAACTGCTTAGCCCATGAAAAGAACTTTTCTCTAATTTCACACACAAAAGAAAAGCACAAACCATATAAAACATTGAATCTATATGTACTCATGAAAAAAGCTTGAATCTACACTGAAATCTTTCCCCAACCAGGAAGAAATGTTAAAAATGCTTGGACTGTGGAACGAATTTTAGCCGTGTTTGACAGCTTCAAATACATCTCACAGGAAAAAAGCAAGGATGGGCTCTGCCGGTTGAAGGCGATTCAAGATCAGCTCATGTCTCCTTTAGCCGAGAGGAGTCACACAAGGGAGGAACCTCATACATGCTCGCTGTGTGGCAAGAGCTTGAGGGACAGATCCCATTTTCCTGTTCTTAAGAGGATCCATATGAGGGTGAAATTTTTCTATAGCTGGTTCTGATGAGGGTCTTCTTCAGATGCCCAGATTTTGTGGGTTCAGAAAGCCTCAGAAAGTAGTTACCCAAAGGAGGGCTGTGAGGTCCTGCTTCTTGGGGAGACTGTTTCTCCTTTAAAACACACTCTGTATATGTGAACTTAGTAGATTTTTGTTGCCACCAGGAATTAAAAATTCCAAATCTCTCTATTTTGGTAGAATGATGCTGTGTCTGGGTACTTCAGAGGACTATGTGGCCCTGAGGAAGGGCTGTTCTGATTGCTGGGATAAGTTTAAACAAATCATGATTTATTTATAAAAGAACCAAATAGATCTCTGGTTATTTTGAACTGTTGTTGAAGAAAGGAACTTATAAATGTAACTGACAAAGCTTGGCGTCACACACAGTCTATCAATCACCAAAACTCAACTCTGACAGCCTTAGACACTCAGTCTAATCTCTCAAGAACACCGAATCACCTCGGAGACACCCCTCCTCCCACATTCTCAGTCATCAGCCAATCACATCCCATTTATCTCCCTCTATCACTCTCCTTATATTATTGCAGTCAAACTAAACATTTAAAGAAACACAAACACATACCAAAACATGAAATCATTCCACGGGCCTTTTTAGTGGTTGCCCTCCTCTGTGAAAACTCGCTACTTCAGGTTATCTGCTGATCTAATTCTTCTGACACCTACAAAACTGCCAAAAACATTTCCTTTCCCAAATCCTATGAGGAAATGAACAAGTTGAGTTTAACAGATATCTACAGTCTCTCTGCTACTGGCATAAATGTAGAGTCACCAGCCGGCATCCTTAATTGACACACATTTTTAGATGACAAGGATTTCCAGAGAGGCATGATACAACCCTAATCTCTTCCCCAGTCCAGCCTGCTGTGAGCTTTGGGTGTCACCATTTTGAAGCCCAAAGAGTTCTGGCAAAAGGATTTACATGGGTCAAAAGGAAAAGCTTGTGTCCCCCAACCCAACACCTCCATAATTTTTAAAGGGCCGGAGCCCCCTCCCCCCTTATAATCCAGAATTGTGGAAATGAACTGGTATCCATGGAGTTGGCAGGTGGGCACAAATTCCCCAATCCCAATTGTCCTCCCCACCCCACCCCCAGATTCTCTCAGTGAGAATCAGGAAGGAGAAGTAAGATTCCCTCCTCCTTCTTTGATTCCCCCCCCAAAATCCATGAGCCAGAAATGACCTGGAATAAGCTCTGGGCCAAGGCTTACTCCCCACCCCTGACTCCTCAGAAGTCCCCTTGAATTCCTGCTTGGAGACTGTGTCTTTGTGTAGCAGGCTGAGAAATTTCATTTCGGTACTTTAATTTGGAAAGTTATCTGCATTAAGGTTGCAAACAAGCCTAAAAAGGGGGGGGGAATCCTGTGTCTTTCCCAGAAGCTTAGTATGTGGGAATGGGCATCTAAACTGTTAAATAATATCCCATAATGCCTCTGTTAAAGGGAGAGACTCCAATTAGTTGGCATCCCTAGATTAAATATTTCTTTAAGAATCAGAGAAAACAAAACTCAGGTAAGGCAGGGTCATAGCTCATTAAAGAGGTTATTATTTGCAGGACTCATTTCAAGCCGGAGCGGGCCGGAGCAGAGCTCCACCAGTGATGGAAGGCGCTCCGCACCCTGCCCTTGCTCAGGTCACCCATGGCCCATTCAATGTAGCTCTAGGCTTCTGTATGTTGTAATCTACTCTTGTACAAGTGAGCGATATAGCATGATTCGGTTTTTGGTAGATGCAGGCCTGGTCTCGTCTGGCCCTGCCCCTTTCTGAGTGGCCCCTTGACTTGCCGAGGGAGGCAGAGCGCAGCAGCCTGATCCACCACCCTGTCCTCCTCTCCTCCTGCACGCTGGCCCCAGTTCAGGGGCGCACAGAGGATCGCGTCCTACGAGTAGCATAGTGCAGATCCTCCCCCCGGGAGAAAAGTGGCCTTGTGGGGTCGTCGATTCCCCCTGGAGCGGGCAAGTGGAGCTACTGCCGCCTGCCCCCTCACCCCCCAAGATCCGGAGTATCCAAAGCCTTGTGCCAGATGCATAGATCAGCAGCCAAGCGGAGCTCGGTGGACACAAGCCTCCAGTGTTCCCTTTAAGCTGCACCAGCCCCCAGTGCATAGATTTATAGTTCAGTGCAGGGCCAGGAAACTCACCGTCGCCCCGGGGCTACCTCAAGTATGGGGGAGAGGCAAAAAAGCCAAGCCAAGCCTCCCCCTGCACCAAAGAAAATCTCCTTCCCCAGCCATTTAAAGAGAACAGCGGGGGCTGCCAGGGAAAGGGAGCCCTGAAATGGTGTCAGGGGGTCCCCAGATGAGCTCTCCTCCTCCTGCGACTGGGGTAGGCGGGCAGTGGTGGTGTGGTTGGGCGGGCACGGCTGAGCACCCCCTGTGGTGGGGCAGGGACTTGTAGCCGGGATGGTTGTGGAAGTGGCTGGTGCAGAGGTGCTTGGCCTTGTTGATGAAGGGCTGCTTCTCAGCCCTTGAAGGTGCTTCCAGGCGGCGCCAAAGTGCTTGAAGATGTCAGCATTGTGCATCTGTGGGTGCTCCTGCTGCGCCATCTGCCACCGTGCCCCCCACAGGAAGGCAGTCATCGGCCACTTCACCCGCCCGTCAGCCACTACCAGCACCCCGTCCCGCGCCCTGAACATCCTCCGTGCCCCGAACATCCTTCGCACCCCATCTCAGCTCCTTCGTTTCTATTTCTTTCTTCCCCTTCCATTTTTTCCATTTCCCCTTTCTTTGTTTTCCTTTCTCCTTCCCCCCCCCGTCCCCCTCCCTTTCTTTCAATTTCTTCCCATTTCGATGGGCACCCATTTGAACACAGCTGTCTGGACAGCTCGGCCGAGGCAGCCGGGATCGGCGTGGCTCTGCCGCCTGCCGAGGCGTGGAGCTGTGGCAGGGGGGGATGCGTAGGAGAAGTTGAGAATAGGAGAAAGAAGGTCTCAAGGTCAAGTCTTGTCTGCTCAGACGCAGCAGCTTTGCACCTGGGACCTTCTGCATGCCCAGCAGATCCTCTACCTCTGAGCCGCTGCCCTTCCCCCCCACCCCAAACTCCAGCCTTGGGTACACCATTTTTTCCCATTCGAATGACTAGGTAGTTATAAATAGCTAACACTCCATCAAATTAGGCTTCCGTGGTCTCTAAAAGTTTTAACAGAGCCCAAATACAACTTCTGCAGCAGGCAGTATTTGGCCTCTAATTCTAGCTTAGTGCTCTGACTTGTCTTGGTGGTCAGTTTTGTTCAGGCCATTTTGAAGGTGATTCACCCTCTTCGGACACCCTCCCTCCCCTCCCAGCTGCCATATTGCTTCCAACGGAAAACCACCACCCCCTCTCTCACTAGGGTTCCCAAGTACTTACCGTCTGGGGGTGGGGGATGAATGCTCCCCGGCCGGACCAGTCTTCCTGGTAACGCACCATGCCGTCGCCAGGAAGGGACGGTAGGTGACGCTCTGGCAATGGGGCTGAAAACTCGATGGTACCATCGAGTTTTCAGCCCCATTGCCAGAGCGTCGCCTACCGTCCCTTCCTGGCGACGGCATGGTGCTCTGCGTCTCTCCTTCCCCTGGGGATGGTCCTGCGAGGACGTATCCATCCCCCGCCAGCATGCGGTAAGTTCTTGGGAAGCCTATCTCTCACACCCTGTCAAGGCCTTACAGGGTTCTTAGGCTAGACAAATGCTCTTAATTTTCTTCCGCTATGGAAGAGAGAGGGAAGCGTGCCCCTTTTTTCCCCTTCGCTTTTCTCAGCCAAGTCTGAGAGTATCTAAACTCTTACAAGGTCTTTGGTAGTCTGCCACCCGGTCTTTACATCCTACAATAATCTACAGCCCATAATACTTAAGGCAATGGGAAAACTGAAAGTTATTCTGCAGTTCTAACCTCCGTTGCTCCCATGTGCAGGCGTTACAGGGTTAATTAGTTGGAATGTGCCTAATGGTCAGCGCCAAGATGGTAAAACCTTTCTTATCAGCCACCGCTGTAAGCAATTTCACAAAGTCACTAAGTGCTTCTCCGAACTATCTCTGGGGAGAAGCCTCTGTCATTTGTCACTGGGGAAGGTTTTATTACAGGTCCCACGTGAAGCTGGAACTAAAGTTTAAACAGACATTTGAAATTAAGAAATCATTTTCTTTACACACCTAGTCCTATTTGGGAATGAGAATCACAAAGAGTTGGAAGGGGCCATATGGGCCATCTAGTCCAACCATACAGGCTCAAATGCAGGATCAGCCTAGAGCGCCCCTGCTTGAAGATTGCCAGTGAGGGGAAGCTCACCACGGCGCAAGGCAGCCGATTCCACGGCTGAACTACTGACTGTAAAAGAAAATTCCTGATCTACAGCCAGTACCTTCTTGCCTGTGAATTAAATCCATTGCTATTGAGTTCTGTCCTCTGCTGCACACAGGAACAGCTTCCTTCCCTCCTCCAAGCGACAGCCTTTCAAAGACTTCAAGAGACCCATCGTGTCCCCCCTCAACCACCCTGTCTACAGACTGAACATTCCCAAGTCCCTCAGCGTTTCTCTGTGGCCTGGAGATGAAGTGTAATTCCAAAGGATCCCCCGGTCCCACTGGGAGGCTTGCCTCCCTACCTCCTCAATATTAAAGTTATTTTAACATAACTTTAATGTTTCTTTATTTAATTTGTACCCTGCCCTCCCCACACCGCAGGCTCAGGGCGGCTTACATAGGATATTACACAGCTAAATCAGATTTAGATAAAATCATAACAATTTTGTTGTTGTTGTTCAGTTGCACAGTCGAGTCCGACTCTTCGCGACCCCATGGACCAGATCACGCCAGGCCCTCCTGTCTTCCGCTGTCCGCTGAAGTTTGCTCAATTTCATGTTCGTTGCATCGATGACACTGTCTAACCATCTCATCCTTTGCCGTCCCCTTCTCCTTTGACCTTCAATCTTTCCCAGCATCAGGGTCTTCTCCAGTGAATGCTCCCTTCTCATTTGGTGGCCAAAGTATTTGAGCTTCAGCTTCAGGATCTGGCCTTCCAGGGAACAGTCAGGGTTGATTTCTTTTAGGATTGACTGATCTGATCTCCTTGCAGTCCAAGGGACTCTCAAGAGTCTTCTCCAGCACCATAGTTCAAAAGAATCTATTCTTTGGCGCTTGGCCTTATCAACATAAAAACATTACAAAGCGCTAGTGCTGGAATAATTCATGTGCAAAGGTGGGCATGAGCAGCATCCGACAGAACAGCAATCAGGGCCGGTGCCAGGATTTTGGGGCCCTAGGCATGGCTAACTATTACCCCCCCCCCCCCCCGCTAACCAATTTTTAAAAACAGATGAATTCTGGGGAATATTAAAAGCACAAAACTTGACACTGCTGGTTTTTTTAAAAAAATTGTGAAAATAAGTAAAATGACAGCCTTTGGTTTTCTTTCTCAAACAGAAAACAGTTTTAGCACACAACTCACCAAACATTTTGAATAATCCTGTGAATTGTGATGTCAAAAATTAAGGCTCTTGAATGTTTCCATTTCGGGCACATCAAAATCTCATTTTGTGTGCCTTTTCCTTTGCAAAATTTGTCTCTGATTCCTTCAGTTCAAGTGCTGATGGTTCAGAGTATTGAACGGATATAACTGCTAAACCAATGTGTCTCTTTTGCAGCACTAGTTCTACGGTTTTCTCAGTTTTGCGATTCTTGATGTCAGATTTGTGTCCATTTACCCTTTGGTGTAGGGTTTGACCTGTTTGTCCTACGCAGAGAACTACAATTTACACATCCTACTGTATTGTTCCAGTCTTGCTGTTTTTATTGTTCAGTTATTTATTCATCTTGACTGTAATCATCTCTTCCTGACAACTAGCTTCCCCTACCTGCATGTAATATCTGAGGAAATCTGTTTCAGTGTATGTGAAGAACTGTGCACATGCTAAGAACATAAGAGAAGCCAATGTTGGATCAGGCCAATGGCCCATTCAGTCCAACACTCTGAGTCACACAGTGGCCAAAAATACCAGGTGCCATCAGGAGGTCCAGCAGTGGGGCCAGGACACTAGAAGCCCTCCCGCTGTTGCGCCCCCCCCCAAGCACCAAGAATACAGAGCATCACTTGCCCCAGACTGAGAGTTCCTACCTATACCTTGTGGCTAATAGCCACGGATGGACCTCTACTCCGTATGTTTATCTAATTCCCTCTTGAAACTGTCCATGCTTGTAGCTGCCACCACCTCCTGTGGCAGTGAATTCCATGTGTTAATCACTCTTTGGGTGAAGAAGTCCTTCCTTTTATCCATTCTAACCCGACTGCTCAGCAATTTCATTGAGTGCCCATGAGTTCTCGTATTGTGAGAAAGGGAGAAAAGTACTTCTTTCTCTACCTGCTCTATCCCATGCCATGCATATTCTTGTAAACCTCTATCATGTCACCCCTTTGGGGATTTTGAACTTAGACTTTGCACATAGTAGGCTGATACTGACCACTTAGGCAAACACATAGCCATCCTGACCAGCACATGAAGCAACTTATGTACAAAAGTTTGCAATGCCCAGCCATTTCATGTCTTCCCCTGGGCCCTAGGCTTAGAACTCTGAGCCTGAGATTTCTGTCGTGAATGTCAATAAATCAAAAGTAGGTTTGCAACTTACAGATACACTCTTGAACAGTAAGATTGCAACAGCACAGACATTTTGATGCAATAATTCAGAGCAAGGGGTGTCAGGTAAATGAACAAAATATTGCAAGAGTGCTAATGTTTTAAACGTTTTAAAGTTAAAACTTAACTTTTTTAACCGAGAGCCTGCAGCTGGTTGGAGGGGTGAGAATGCCACCATGGCGGGGGGGGGGGGAGAGCTTCTGGGGAGCGTGAGGCTGCAATGCAGGCTGGACCCCTTCCGCCCTTCCCTCCTTCTCCCCCCGCCCAGGCAAAAATTCATGGCTCACTTCCGTTCCTTCCCTCCATTTGCTTTCCCACCCAGCACCCTCACCTGCTCCCTTCGCCTCCGCCTGCTGCAGACAACGGCTCACTCAGCCATGCCTAGCAGCCCAGGCGGCGCACGCGAATGAGGACCTGACCCAGCTCAGCGTGGCTCAGGAGAGCAGGGGAGAAGGTGGCGGCAGTGGGCAGGACTCCGAGAGGTGCCTGGAGGGACTGGGGAGGGGCGCCCGCAGCGTCAGCGCAGAATTGACCAGGCCGCATGGAGCTGCTTGCTTCCTTTTCTCCCTGAAAGGTGAGCCCCGAGGCAGCAGAGACGATGATTCCTGCTTGTCATCAGCGCCGCTCTTGCTGCCGTCCTCACCCTGCTTGCTGGCCTCTGTGCCCTCAGAGGTCTCCGCCCTTAGGCGGTCACCTCACTTGGCCTTAATGGTTGTGCCGGCTCTGACAGTAATCAGCTACCATCATAGTCAGGGTTATATCAGGCTGTTAGTAATGATGCTAATATTGATGTAGTGATATTGGTGTTGATATTGGGGCCAGGGCCACAGTTTGTATGGTGCGGCTCCTTAGTCAAAGGCCTGGTGGAAGAGCTTCGTCTTGCAGTCCCTGCAGAACTGTAAAAGGTCCCGCAGGGCCCTGATATCTTCCGGGAGCTCGTTCCACCAGTGCGGAGCTGCCGCTGAGAAGGCCCCGGCCCTTAAATATGTCAACATTTTTTGTTGTTGTTGTCTGTTTTTGCCAAAATTCAATAGGTTTCCATGGGCCCTAAAGTTTCCCCCCCTGATTTTAAAAGAAATCAAAACTTTTTTGTGGGCCACTAAAAGTATTGCGGGTCCTAGGCGCTGTGCCTACCGCACCCAATGCATGAGTTGGCCCTGGGGACGGGAGAACAGTATCCATTTTAGGATCAGCCTTTGGCACATGGAAGATTCACCAATGGGCAGATCCTTCCAGCCGGCAGCCTCACTGAGGACTGGCAGTTTTAGAAGTGGCAGCTTTGTCTTCCCAGGAGCCGGCTGAGCCCCAAGGACCCCCCATGCGTACACACGCGCACTGCCTCTCGCTTCCAACAAACTTGACCAGGCGCCTGGTGTTGTCAACTCCTGGGTGGGAAACGCCTGAAGATATTGGGAGGGGGGGCAGAGCCTAGAGATGGAAGGGTTCAGGGAGGACTGAAACCACCTGTGCAGAATAAGGCCATGGAGTCCATCCTGCCAAGTAGCCATTTTCTGCAGGGGAATTGATCCCTGTCGTCAGTTCTAATTCTGGGAGATGTCCAAGGCCCCGCTGGGAGGCGGACAATCCTCTGTGAGCCCCCCCCCGCCCCTTCCAGCATTGCAACCCTTTCCTTGGCTCCGTGACCCCCCCTCCCAGCCCCATCAAAGAACACACCTGCTGTTTCAGATGCACAACCCCCCCCCCCAACACACAGACACTGAATATCAGACCATCAGTCCATCAAGGCCTGTTCCTAGATGTGTGTGGGCAGGCCCGTTGCCAGGATTTTTAAAATCTGAGGGCCTGGAAATAAGTCGGGGGCACCCCCCCACCCACCCACCCACCCAGGGCGGAGCAGATGAGCCTGCTGCTGCCACCGCTGCCCGCAGTGGAGCCATCTAGGCACTTCACAGCAACTTCACAGCTACACCGAACTGGCTCTCGAGGAAGAAGAAAAGCCCTTTTTGCAGAGAGAGAGAACTGGAGGAAGCCGAAGGGGGGGGGGGGCACACTTCAGCAGACAGGCCCCTCCCGCCTCGGCCCAGACAGGAAGGCCAGCGAGGCCGAAATCCTAGAAGGGCCGCCAGGAAAGGAGGGGTGGGGGGAGGCACTTTCTTCTTTCGCACCGGAGGAACCGGCCTGTCTTGTGCTCCCACCTGCAAAGCGGCATCAGCCCCGTCCTTTCTCCGGTGAGTCCGGGGTGGGGACATCTGGGGCAGGTGGAAGGCGGGCGGGGGCAGGGCCCGGTCCAGGGGAGGGAGGGAGGGAGGGTCGCCCCACTGCAGAGCCTCGAAAGGGGGGGGGAGTTGGCTTCTCCTTTGGGCGCCCCTCCTTTTCTCTGCACCTGGGGGGGGCTCGCCTTCATCCCTGCTGCAAGACGGGAGAGCTGGATGTTCTGGAATCTGTGATCCCCCTCCCCCGGGAAGAAACGCCGGTTTCTTGCCTTGCTTGGGGCGGGGGGGGGAGCAAGGAGACCCCAGAATAGCGCCCGCTTTCCCAGAGAGGCGCCGGGCGGGTGGATGTTTCCTGCTCCCCCACACACACCTTTAGAAGCACCAGTTGCATTTCCCGGGTTCTGCTGCTTCAGCGTCTGGGGAGGAGCTCAGAGGGGCCTGGGGAGGGGGGATGGAAGGGGGGGTCTGCAGGTAACTGGGAGAAGGGGCCCCCTCAGTTAGCAAATCCCCCCCCCTGCTTTCTGCCTGTCTGTTTTGTGCAAAAGAAAGTCCCACCCCCCGAGAAGAGCCCGGGAATTAAGACCAGCAGGAGACAGGAGGGGAGAGGAACCTCCTCCCCGTCTTAGACCGCTCCTCTGAGTTGCAGGCTGCTTTTCTGCCCTGCTGAGTGTGTGGAGAAGAGGGGGGTTCCCTCCAGGCTCCCCCAGATGATGAACCAGAGTGGCAGGACCTTTCCAGGGTCCCTCACCAGTGCCACGGAAGAAAAGAGACAAGGCCCCCATCCAGCCTGCCCTGAAGCCATCCAGTCTCAGACCAGATGCATAGGAGGAGAGACAGTGGGCACAGGACCTTTCTCCTCACAGTGCTTGCTTTCTAGAGCCAGTCTGGTGTAGTGATTAAGTGTGTGGACTCTAATCTGGGAGAACTGGGTTTGATTCCCCATTTCTCCACATGCAGCTGCTGGATGACCTTGGGCAAGCCATAGTTCTGTCAGAGCTGCCCTTGAAAAAGAGCAGTTTCTGTCAGAGCTCTGTCAGCCCCACCTACCTCACAGGGTGTCCGTTGTGGGGAGGGGAAGGGAAAGGAGTTTGTAAGCCACTCTGAGGCTCTGAGTGAAAGGTGGGGTATAAATCCAATCTTTTCTTCTTCCTTTTCTATGTGCGGGGTGTTTTCCATGATGCAGTGCAGTTCAGGGCTGCAATCCCCCACCTGCCCCGTTGAGCCATGCAGTTCAATTCTTGCTCCTCAAGGCTTCCCACCTCATGCCCTCTCTTCAACGTGTGGAGCGGGCCAGAGGGTTTTGGCATCCCTCAGAGGGGAGAAGGGAGTGCATTGGCTGCCGGCAGGGTCAGAGGCTGAGCACCCAGGGATGGATTTGGCCAGGCCAGGAGGACACATGGCCAGAAAGAGATGGGGTCGGGTGGTCAAGGAATGTGTGACCTCCCCCCACATAAAAACTGGCTGGGTAGGGGGAGAGATGTCAGGTCAACCCGTCCTGAGCTTTACTGGATAAATCCCAGGATCTTGAATCGTGTCCCAACACCAATCCGGAGACAGGGTCACTTCAGAGGAGTGACCTAGAAAGCAGGTACCTGACAAATGGGAGTGGATTAAAAAAATGATTTTTATGGCGGAAATGGACAAGTTAACAAAAAAACTTCATGGAGCAGAAGACGAAGAATTTTCAGCAGATTGGAAAGATTTTAAAGACTATTTAGAGCTTAATTGGGACATGAAAAATAGATTACTTTGCTTTGATAGCTATTAATGACAGAAATGTTACAACAAAAGAGACTAATAGAATAGTTACCTAATGGTTAAAACTGAAAAAGAAAAAATATTGAAGATCTAAGATTTGAATACTAAGAACGAACTAAATGTATGATAATATTGATTGAAATGTTAAAGGGGGTGGAGCATCGTGGGAAGCCAAGGGAGGGGGGGGATAAAAATTTGTTTAAAAAAAAGGATATACTAAGAAATGTAAGCTATATGGAATATGGTATTATATCCAATTAATAAATTTTCTTTAAAAAAAAAAAAGAGGAGTGACCTAGAAGATGTCTATGTAGCAAAAAGGGTTTCCCTCCATCTTTCTTTCTCTCACTCCCAGGAAGCCACGGAAAGACACCTTTTTTTTTTTTTTTGAAACAAAATTTTATTGGGATACACTCAACATTTCCAATCACGTTACCAATACAATTTCAAAAAAGAAGATCCCCGTCCCAATCCCCCCACCCCCCCTAATAGGCTTCCAACACTGCTAATAACAAACAGAAAAATTATAAGGTAATCAAGCTTAGACTTAAGTACATCGACAAACCAGGTAACACATTTCAATTATATATAACCTCTACAATTTCAGCATATTATATATAACAGTACATACAGTTCAAAATTCATTTCACTTCTCGTTCAATATCCATACGTATCCAAGTTATATATTTTCCCCTTCATTCTATATTCAGTTTCTAGATACAATTTCAATCCTTCCCAGTCTTTTAAGTACTGTTCTGCCATTTGTCCATTTAATTTCTTTGTCATTTTGTCCATTTCCGCTAAAAATAACAATTTTCTCAACCAGTCATGTATATCTGGCACCTTCTCCATTTTCCAATGCTGAGCAAAGGCCATTCTCGCCGACGTAATCATGTACCATAACAGTGTCCTTTTTTCTTGTGGAATTTTTTCCATTGTCAAACCGAGGAGAAGAAGTTCTGGCTTTCTCTCAATTGGGATTTTCAATATTTTCTGCATCACACAATGTATATTAGACCAGTATGCTTTCACTTTATCACATGACCACCACATATGGTAAAAAGAACCCTCTACTTTTTTACATTTCCAACATTTATTACTCAAGTTCTTATCCATACTAATATTGGCAATCTTTTTTGGTGTCATGTACCATCTATACATCATCTTATAACAGTTTTCTTTTACATTGATACAGGTAGACATTTTAAAAGATCTTTTCCACAAAAATTCCCATGATTCCATAGAAATTTCTTTGTTCATATTTATGGCCCACTTTATCATTTGTTCTTTAACAGTTTCATCCAAAGTATATACAGTCAACAAAGTTTTATACATCTTTGATATCATTTTCCGCTCTTTTTTCAACCATATATTCTCAAAATCATCATTCATAGCTCTAAAACCAAACTCTTTACAATCTTTTTTATAGATGTCCCTTATTTGACAATATTGTAGCCAACCATACTCAAATTCTAATTCATTATTTGGTTTTAAAACATATTTTTTCCCTTCTTTTTGCAACAATTCCTGATATTTCAACCAGTCATTACCTTTATGCTCTGAAAACAGATGTATAACTGCAGCTGGAACAATCCACAGAGGCCTCTCATCCGAAATTGTATCCTTATACCTGGTCCATGCATCAAACAATGTCCTCCTTACATAATGATGCTTAAACATAGAATCGACTTTGTTTTTCCCATACCAAAGATAGGCATGCCAGCCAAATCTGCAATCGTGCCCCTCAAGAGCTAAAAGTTTTCTATTTTCCAAATTTACCCATTCAGATAACCAAGACATACATACTGCTTCATGATATAAACGCAAATTCGGGACTTGGAAGCCACCTCTGTCTTTAATATCATACATTAACGGAAAGACACCTTTGATGCCTCCTCCCCTGTCTCTTCTCTGTGTTGAAGGCAAAAGAGCTGCAGTGAATCCTTTTCAGGTAATTGGTGTGTTACCTTTAGTAGTTGTGAGGGTCTCCTGAGTTGGTTGGGGAATTAGCCAGGAAGCCCAAATAATGCGAGGGGGAGTAATCAAGCAGGATCTCCACTTATGTATACAGGGATTTACTGCTCTTTCTGAGAAAATCAGTCTTTGACATGGATAGATTTAAAGAGGGAAGAGAACTGCCAAAAACCAGACCTTTGCACATTTAGCATCAGTTTTTCAGAGAGGCCTCTGGTCAATATTTGATGGCACACATTCCATGTGACTGTAGGACCTACTTAGACCTCTTATTTGTAGACCAGGAAGGGTCCTGAATGAGTGACCCTGGGAGATGCTAAGAGAGGGAAGGATGCCTCTGTCACCCATTTATAGGTACCAGCATCATCCTTCGAAGGGAGGAGGGGCCCAGGCCTAACAATCCCCCCTGCAGTGAAGTTGTCAGGATGCAGTCGGGTGGCTTGACTCCATTAAATGTCAAAGAAGATGTCTCCTAGACAGAGAGGAGGGTGAAGTGTACATAGGAACAAGAGGAAAGGTGAGAAGGTATTTGGAAAGAGATCACCAGCTATAGAAATGTGTATAAGGCAATTAAAAAAAGAAAAAATGTTTTTTGATGTATAATACGTTGCGAATTGTCCTTCTCCATGGATCTGTGTCTAAAGAGTTATTATTTAATAAAATAAAATACATTTAAAACGTAACAAACTTTTTTTTTTTTGGCCCCCCGAAGGGGATTTTTTATTTGCATTTTTCTATACACTACAAACTACAACAGAAAAGGGGAAGGGAAAACATCTACAACTAGGGAGAAAGAAAAGATAACCACAACTAACTAAAACCCCAAGAGATGGAGATCTTCAATAGCGCTTATATCCGTGTTAGTCCAATAAAAAAGCTTAAAAAACATTGAGCATGATCTAATAATCCCAGTTCTACATCAGCTTAACTATTTTCCCAGTTCAACAGCCCTCCCCAGATCATCCCCTAAAATAAAAGCTTTACGTGAACTTTCAAAGTCTCAGTTCTTATTTCGCTTCTCTTTGTGCTCTCTCAGTTGATAGCTTTGTTTGGGAGCAGCCGCCCCCTATTCTGCATGAGATTCCTTGTCGAAAGACAGAGTCCAATTCGCCAGTAGATTTGCTGTCTTCTTCTTTCGTATCCTCTTCTGGATCTCCCAGTTGCAGCCTCAGGAACTCACATGCTTTAAAAACAGAGTCAATTTTTTCTCTTTTCTCCTTTATTGAAAGTGACGCCTTCAGGGATTAGCCACCTGTATGCAATGCTATTTGTTTGTAAGAAAGGGATTAAGTCCTTATACTTCTTTCTCTTTCTTCTTATCTCAAATGGGACGTCTTTTAATATCCTGATATTGTTGCCTCCAGTTTTCAGGGGTGTATTTGTAGTCGCTTTTAGGATTAAGTCTCTTAGATGTCTCTTCGAGAATCTCACAACGATTTCCCCTGGCAGATTATTCTTTTTGATATACATAGAGTAGGCTCTGTAAGCCACATCCAGTTCGCTTAATATATCTTCTGCTTTTAAATCTGTCATTGGGGCCAATGCCTCGCTCAATAATTGCTTAAGATTCTTGTTGGGAGTCTCAGTCACTCCTTGGAACCGGAGTACTATATTTGCTCTCTCCATTTGTAGCTGTAACAGTTGAATTTCCTCTGAAGCTTGCTTCTTTTCTAGCATTTGCATCTTTTTTCCTGCTTTTTTTGAGCTGGCATCAAGTTCTCAGCCACCCGCTCTGTTTTCTTTGTAGTTTCTGCAAGTTGCAGTTGCTGTGCTGCAAAATTCTGGTTTAAAGTTGTCAATTGCTGGTTGATGTTAGTCATCTGGTCCAGTAGAGGATGTAAAGAGTCTGCTAGAGGCTTTGGAAACTCTATGGTCTCTTCCGCTCTCGGGCTCATGCCGCCTGGTGGTTTTGGTTTCAGTCCTTTGTCGGGTCGCCTCCCCGCCATCTTTCTGGATTGTTTACTTTAACTGAAAGTTCTTAAAGTCTCTGAAAGTCTCCAAAACGCTCAAACTTTTACTGGTAAGGTTCTTGAAGTTGGTTTCTTGGCTTATTCTTCCACTCCCCCCATGCTATTCTGCTTTTAAGTCTCTGTGTGTGGGAGGGGCCCCTCCCCCACTCGCTTCCCACGGCGCTACCAATGGGGGTGTTTTCTTTTTAAAACGTCGATTTTACGCTTTTATGTAACTCACTGCTCATTGCTCGTCTTGCGACTTCGCTTGCATCTGTTTAATCGCTCGATCTCCGCCACTTGTTCGGCCGGCAGCTCTAGTTCCATGCGGACGCATAGCGATCAGACCATTGGGACGGAGGAGCGCCTCAATTCCCCAGCATTGCGCTGGCAAAGAGGCAGCCCCTCAAAAGCCCCTTGGCTGGGAACCTTTTCACCAAGGCTCCCGGGGGTAGCGATTGCTCATCCCCCCTCCAGAACCGCTAGCGCGCAGATCATGCCCCGGGAGCGCCCCGGAGGCACATCTGCTTGCGAATCGCCATTAACCGGAAGTCAACACGTAACTAAAACTTAATAAAATCTAATTATATGTTGCATAACTTGATTGTTGAATCATTTTTACTAATTAAACATTAAAATAATCAAGTAAAAAGGTAAAGGTTTTCCTTGCTTGGAAGTCAGGCGAATTCGACTCTAGGGGGCAGTGCTCATCCCCTTTTCCAAGCCGAAGAACCAGCGCTGTCTGAAGATGTTTCCATGGTCATGTGGCTGTTACCTTCCCACCGAAGTGCTACCTATTTATCTACTTGCAATTTCTTGCTTTCAAACTGCTAGGTTGGCAAGAGCTGGGGCCAGAGACAGGAGCTCACTCTGTCACGTGGCACTAAGGTCTCGAACTGCTGAGCTATTGACTTTCTGGTCTGCAACCTCTGAGCCACCGCAGCCCTGAATGATCAATACTTTGCCATAATTTGACATATTCTTCCCATCCTTTATGACTGGGGTGCAAATAGGGTGCACATTCAGGGAGTATGAATGATGTGGTAAGCAGGGGTCTTTTGGGGGGGGAGCGCACCGGAGCGCAGCTCCGGGAGCTCAGGAGCCAAGCTCCCAGCCGGCGTCCCGGAGAGTCTTTCAGGCAGCCGAATGTGAATTTCAGCTCCATTATACCCTATGGGCCATTGAAGTCAATGGTGAAAACATAGGGTATATTCTGGGGGCTGGAGGAGGGGTTTGAGGGAGAGGCTCCAAACTCACAGGGTAGCTGATGGAGCCTCTCCCCAAGATACCCACCAAGGTTCAAGAACATTGGATCAGGGGGTCTAATTCTATGGGCCCCTAAACAGGTTACCCCTATTCCCTCCATTGTTCTCTATGGTGGGAAAAAAGTAAGTTTTTTCCCACCATAGAGAACAATGGAGGGAATAGGGGCAACCTGTTTGGGGGCCCATAGAATTGGACCCCCTGGTCCAATGTTCTTGAAACGTGATGGGTATCTTGGGGAGAGGCTCCATCAGATATCCTGTGAGTTTGGAGCCTCTCCCTCAAACCGCCTCCCCTCCAGCCCCAGAATATACCCTATGTTTTCACCATTGACTTCAATGGCCCATAGGATATAATGGGGCTGAATTGCCACCGAATTTCTTTCATTCCCTCCTTTCCTTCTTTCTTTTTCCTCTTTCCCTCATTCTTCTCTTCTCTTCTCTTCTCTTCTCTTCTCTTCTCTTCTCTTCTCTTCTCTTCTCTTCTCTTCTCTTCTCTTCTCTTCTCTTCTCTTCTCTTCTCTTCTCTTCTCTTCTCTTTTTCCTCCTTTCCCTGTTTCCCTCCTTCTTCCCTCTCTTTCTTTCCCTCCCCTTTCCTTCTCTTTCTTTCCCTCTTTCCTTCCTTCTTTCCTTCTCTCTACTCTCTCTCTTTCCTTCCCTCTTTCCTCCTTCTGTGGCCCAACTCTCATGAGAAGGAGTTTAAACTTTAAACCCCTTCTCTCTTAGCTCCCCCACCCAGACCAGCTGGGGAAGGGGAGGCTTTTAAAGATGCCTCCCCCCCCTTTTGCTTCCCCTTCTGACATCACTTCCAGTGATGTCAGGGGGCGTGGCATATGCTAATAGCCTAATAGCTCATTAGCATACCATATACTAATGAGCTCCTGCAGCTGTTCTTCTACGAAAAGACCCCTGGTGGTAAGTCATGTCTGGCTGACCCTGACTTCCTTCATAGACATTTGTGCTTGAACTAGTACCTTTTTTTGTGTATCTGTTTTAAGAACGTGTGAACCTGCCACTAGGTATGAAGCTCGAAGGAGGGATTCTGCGTTTCTGATTAATGGATCTCATCGTAAAATGGCTGGCTTGTTTAGTCCTATAATGAGTGTGTCATTTTCTTCTTGGTGTGTGGTGTTTATATTCAGGAGTCCGAGAGACTTAAAAATAAAAATAATTGAGAGGATCAGGCCTCACAAGGTGATTCTATGAATACAAAGTTCACCTTTTGGTGATTAGGAGTCCCAGAAAGAGTCCCAGTTGGGTTCAGATGGGATGAATCCTTCATGCTGATTGGATGGCCCGAATGTCGAACATTTTGGTTGTTCCACCCTCCCAGTAACCATCTCCAGCAGGACACCAGTCAATCAATCAATCAGTCATTTATTTTGGTATCTAACCAGCACAGATCAATTAGGAACTAAGTTGGATACCATACACTGAGTACCCAGTCGTTAATTTAAAAATAATTAAATAGAAGAAGAAGAGAAGTGATTGGATTGATACCCCGCCCTTCACTCGGAGTCTCAAAACGGCTTACAAGCTCCTTTCCCTTCCCCTCCCCACAACAGTCACCCTGTGAGGCAGGTGGGGCTGAGAGAGCTCTTTCCGGAACTGTCCTTGAGAGAACAGCTCTGACAGAAAAGTACAAGTATATTAAAGGAACAATTTTTTTAGTCTTTTGAGAATTGAGAAGTACAAAGGGCTGGAGGATTGTCGATGTCACTACTCAACGTATTCTTTACAGATTTTATAGGCTGTGGCGCAAGCGAGTGTAATCGGGTGGGAGCGGCGGAATCCAACTAGAGCATCTTACTTAATTCTGAGTCGGGGAGACCCGAAAATCTCTCCAGTATAGGTTGGATGTACTTAGCATGTATTTCTTGATAGTACCCACAGCCTAATAGAGTATGCTCAGTCGTTTCCACTTTGCTGATGCTACGGGGCACGACTGACAGGCATCGTAGCCATCCAGAGTTGTTCAAGGGCTGGTCTTAGGCTTGTTCCCGCAACAGGCTGGACTCTGGAAAATGGTCCTCCTGTCAGAGTGAGTTTGAATCTGGGGCCAGGAGAGAATTCTGATTTCTCTCTGGTTGAAAGACTTGTTATGTCTGCCCTTCTTCTTCAAGGGGAAAGAAGCTCCGAGGGATACTTTTTACCAGCGTGTGTTTCCCTTGAAAGGAGAAAGTCCTGGGGCCTTCTGGTGTCTTGTTGTTATTTGCTTTAAGGACAAATGTACTGGCAGAGCTGCGCACGGGTGGAAGCCAGAGGAATTCCCACGGGATAGCAGGTCCCCTACCCCACATCAGATGCCCAGAGGGAGCATTTCTTGCGCTTCAAGATTCTTGAGCCAAATCTCATCCAAAGTCTGCCTGCCTTTCCTCTCCCGATCTCAGGTGCTCATTCTTCCCACAGACACATTCCTTCCCCTTCCCTTCAGCTGGGTGTTTCGACAGAGCTCTTCCCTAACGCTTCTGGCCTGTCAGAGAGATGCCTACGATGGTAATGGGGTCACTGTGCCCCTCTTATCCTTTTGGGGTTTACCTTAAGAATTAGCCCCTAGGACAGACTGAGCCAATGTAACCAGAGGTTAGTTTGTCAACATCCTAAAAGAGCCAAAGAGAGACACTTAACTTTCTTTAAAAAAAACCCATGGAGGCATATCTAAAATAGCTTGGCTTTGAATATAGAAAAGTGATATTCAACCGGGTTTGTTCTGATTCAGCAATGTAATTTTCATCTGTCTCCTGTGCATATGAAGGTTTGTGATGCTCAGTGGCGTATCTCCATTCTCTTTGATTTTCCATGTGACTGTCTGTGTCTCCCCCCCACACACACACACAGAAGAGACGACTCACTACATAGCAAAATGACTAAAGGGACCCAAGAGAAAGGGAAAGAGATGGAAGAGGAGAACTCAGACAGACCTGGAACCGGCAAGCCAGCAAGGAAAGGCCCCCATCCCAGCTCTGGTGGGAGTAGTGTTGAATTCTTCGACAGCCTGATGCCAGATATCTGTGATCAGCTCCCTGCAATCTCAGACTTACATTGCCAACGCTTCCAGCAACTCCACTACCATGAGGCGGATGGGCCCCGAGAGGTTTGCAGCCGGCTCCATGGACTTTGCAGTCAGTGGCTGAACCCGGAGAGGCACTCCAAGAAGGAGATTCTGGACCTGGTGGTCTTGGAGAAGTTTCTGACTCTCCTGCCCCAGGAAATGCAGTGCTGGGTCAGAGGATGTGGACCGGAGACCAGTTCCCAGGCGGTGGCCCTGGCCGAAGGTTTCCTCCTGAGTCAGGCAGAAGAGGAGAGACAGGCAGAGCAGGTGAGGGGATTCTCTCCAGATATGTGCAATTTAAGCAACGGCATCTGGCCTTATCCTAAAGGTTCCCTGCCAGACATCTGCCCAAGTGTTAATCATCCAAACAGGAGATTTCACGGCCTCCTTCAGCAGCCTCTTCTACTAGAGAATTGCTTATTCCTCCAGATAACTCACCAGGTCTGCTGATGGAAGGGTGCGGAGTCTGGGAATGAGGCAGCTGTTACCCAGATAGCTGTCTCTTATTTCATTGGGGCAATTGGCGCCTATGTATACGGGGATTATTCACTTAGAAAAACGCAAATAAACCAGGCAGATGTTCAATGAGTAAAGTCTTCCTGAAAAACAAAATGAAAAGAAATGCAATGAGCAAACTTACACACAAAAACACTCTTTAAGCACACGTGCAAAGGTAACTAAGGAGAATAGGAATGAGTGGGGAATAGATTTTGGGAGAGGCTATATTTACCAGTCTTGAAGTAGTGTGGTCCACAAAGAAGGCTTTGGGAACGGCCCACGTTCCACGGAAGTGCGGTGACCCCCCCCACACGCAGGTAGGAGTGTGATGTAGGAGCCAAGGACATGCACACACGGCATGGAGGCGGGAGCTTGTATGTACTTTACTTATTTAATTAATTTACAACCTGCTCTCCCCGAAACCGGCTCAGAGCAGATGACAACAGTTTATAGATACACCCTTTAAAACCTTCTAAAATATTATATACAATTTAATCAGTCAATAAGCACAATAAAAACCAATAAGACAATTACTGTAAAATTCAAGATGGCGTACGGCTCATGTGGAGGGGCAATATACAGATGTCTCGAGAAGGGGAGGGGGGGGAGCATGGGGAGAGGGAAAGGAGGAGGGGGCCAAAACTAGCTGTAGCCCTTCCACTCGCCCGGTGGAACAAGTCTGTTTAGCAGGCCCTGCGGAATCCCACAGGGCCCTGATCTCCCCTGGAAGAGTGTTCCACGGGGCCGGGGCTGGAAAGTCCCTTGTCCTGGTTGAGGACAGCCGGATGCTCTTTGGGCTGGGGAAAGGTTTACAGGAAAAATGTTCCCTGAGGCACTATGGCAGGTTTGCCCCAGAAAGAAATGGCTTGATGTGTTTACCGGAGTATTGAACAGGTCCTGGAGGGAAATGTGGGACTTGGGAAGAGCTGAATGGCTCTTCCAGGGACAGGATGTGGGGGTTAATATTCATCACTGACCCCTGAAGTACAGGATGGGAGATACTTGCAGATGTTGTCGATATGGTAAATGGGGTAAATGGGGAGGACGCAGGATTGTGGATGAAAGCGGTTAATTCAAGGAAAGGAGCTGATTTCCTGAGAAACCCATTGTTATAAATTCTGCACTACTTTAGGGGTGGAGGGAAGTTCATGAGCCGGTGAGACACCTTTACATTATTCTTCCAGAATGGTGGCCCAGTTTTGTCTTTCTGGCTGGCATCCATGTTCTGTCATTTTTGGCACTTAACATCGATACAAAGAGGGTAACATTGATACAAAGGGTGCTTGAACTTCTCTCTCTCCCTCTAGCTGCCAACTACTCCAGTTTGGTGTAGCGGTTAAGTGCGTGGACTCTAATCTGGGAGAACTGGGTTTGATTCCCTACTCCTCCACTTGCAGCTGCTGGATGACCTTGGGCAAGCCATAGTTCTGTCAGAACTGTTCTGGAAAGAGCAGTTCTCAAAAGACCTCTCTGAGCCCCACCTACCTCACAGGGTGTCTGTTGTGGGGAGGAGAAGGGAAAGGAGTTTGTAAGCCACTCTGAGACTCTGAGTGAAGGGCGGGGTATTAATCCAATCTCCTCCCCCCCCAACCACGGCCCTGCCTGAGGAGAGGTCTGACTGTTTACACAGGATCCATTCCTCGTTCTCTTTTCCATTCCATCTCTTACCCCTCTCCCTCACTGCTGTTTCAGATGTGGGCACCATCCCTGAAGACAGAAACGACATTTCCTGAGGCAGGAGGAGCTTCCTTGGAGCAAGGGCAGAGGGTGCAGGCCCAGGATTGTGCCCAAGATGCCCTCTCCTGTGGTAAGGACTCTTTGTGCCTGGATGTGTTTCAGGCATCCCCATGAGTTGGCTGGGTGGAGAGTTCAGGTCAGGAAGAGAATTAAATACTTCTTCACACAACACAGAGTTGATTATCCGCTAACTGTGATTCCTCTCAGGGGAATTCGACAAATTCATTGAAGGCGATTCCTCCCATTAATTGACATATTCATATCTCACCTTCCTTTCGTAAGCGGAACTCAAGGTGGTTTAAAAGAGAAAAGGCAGACAAAGCTGGGCAGAGCTGTTCAGCCTGGTGAATAAAGGGAGCCTCCCCCTTCTGGGGCAGCAGAGCTCTGAGAACCATTTCCTAGGGGACAATAATCATGGGAAGATTTTAATTCTGTGCCCGTGCTTATAGGGGCATCCGGGAATTACAGTGCTGGAGTAGGGATGGCAGGTTGTGGACTGGCACCCCCCCAGGAGTTTTGGGGAAGGGCTTGGGGTAAATGTGATGCCATGTTGATGTGGCATCTGGCTGAAAACTTGTTTCTGATGTTAGCGTGACAACAGACACTTGGAAAATTCATTGATATTACCCTGGAGGTTCCAGATGTGCTATAGTTATGACTGGGCTCTGGACCGAACGTATCGTCGATGGGTCATTGAATGTCATTTCCACCCCACTCTTTCCCTCCCCCCAGGCCAGACAAAAGTCTCACAGAATTCTGAAATGTGTTGGAAACATTTCCAACCCCTGAGGCTCATAGGTACCTGGTGCTTCCCTTATGCCTCTGTCAGAATTTAGTAAAACATTGGTTGAGTGTGCCCAGGGCAAGGTTTCAGAACCCTGGGAAGGGTGCGTCTGAAGCAGGGAACAAACAAGCAAGCACTCTTCTTTCCTCCTTTGTCTCAGGAACAGGCAGTGGAGAGATGCTGCTGAGCTGTCTTATTTTCAGTGGTGTGGAAAGGGCTGCTGCACCTCCGGTCCAGGTAGGAGAGATGAGCAGGGGACAGCCTGGGTCCCTCCTCCTTTCTCAGGGGGGCTTTTGCTCCTGCAGTTTCTACAGGACCGCCTTTCCCCATATGTTCCCCCAAGGGCACTACGGTCGGGGGAGGGCAACATCTGTTGGTTATCCCAGCCCCCAAGATAGTTAAATATGCTGCAACCAGGGCCAGGGCTTTTTTGGTGGTGGCCCCTATCTGGTGGAATGAGCTCCCGGAGGAGATCCGGGCCCTGCGGGACCTTATGCAGTTCCGCAGGGCCTGTAAGACGGAGCTCCTCCACCCAGGCCTTCGAGGAGGGACTGCCACCGCCATTGTACCACCACTGTATAAACATCATGAGATGCGCTGGCCCTGGGAATGGGGTTGATAGTTATAGTGTAATCATCAACTGACCAGAGACAATTGTGTTCACTTGGAGTGTGTTTTTGTTTTTGGCATTTGATTATAAATTGATCCGGCCTGCTGAGCATCGACTTTTAATGACTTCTCACTGTTTACTGGTAATGACTGTTTACTGTTCATATTTTTACGTATGGCATGTGCCTCCATGTTCGCCACGCTGAGCCCTTGTTGGAAGGGCGGGATACAAATCTAATAAATAAATAAATAATAAATTCAAGGTATCCAAGCAAAAGCTCCTCCGAAGGCCATTCCCTTTACCCGTACCCTGCCTTCCATCCTGTACCTTGCCAGACTACTCCCTTCCAGTGTGCCATCTCTGCCTGGCGTGATCTCTGAGGAGGGGACCTGCTTTTTCTTTCAGGGTCCCTTTTCCTTGGAGGAGGTGTCTGTCTGTTTCTCTGAGGCAGAATGGGCCCTGCTGGATCCGGGACAAAGAGCTCTGTACAGGGAAGTCATGCTGGAGAACTATGGGAATGTGGCCTTTCTGGGTAAGGATCTTTCGTAGGTGCCAGAGGTGTGAATTACTGTCATTGTGATGAGAAAAGAATCAAAATATTGAATTGCAATACACCATTTTGAGGCCTGAGCTCCTACTTAGGGAGGGGCTGTGGCTCACTGGCAGGGCATCTGATGGCATGCAGAAGGTCCCAGGTTCAAACCTTGGCAGCATCTCCAGTTAAAAGGATCAGATAGGAGGTGAGGTGAAAGGCCTCTGCCTGAGACCCTGGAAAGCTGCGGTCAGACTGACTTTCATGGACCAAGGGTATGATTCAATAGAAGGCAGCTTCCTGTGTTCATGTGTGTGTACATGCCCAGGGGCCACTGAGGCCAGTGTTGTGACCATCACCCAAGCCAGAGAAGGTGCCCTGGCTACAAGCATGCACTCTGTGCGTACTGAGCCGAATAAAACCCTGGCCGAAATAAAAGCCAAAAAAAAATCAGCTTTTTCGTGTAGCTAAGCAGCATGAAGTTCACCCACTTACAGGTGAGGACTTTGGAGCCAACCAGCCATTAAAACTGGTCAGTTTTCCTCCCCTTCGTTCCCAAGCTTGGAAGTGGGGGGCAGCTAAAGGGAGGGGTTAGAATCATACAGTTGGAGGGGACTTCCAGGGTCATCTAGTCCAACCCCCTGCACAATGCAGGAAATTCACAAATACCTCCCCCCACACAAACACCCAGTGACCCCTGTTCCGTGCCCAGAAGATGGCAAAAGAACCCCCAAAACCTCCAGGATCCCTGGCCAAACTGGCCTGAAGAAAATCTGCTTCCGGACCCCAAAGTGCCGATCAGCATTTCCCTGGCCATGTAGGAAAGGGCCACAAGAACTAAGCACTGAGAGAACCCTCTCATGATCTGCCAAAATTCACAGAAAATCAGCATTGCTGTCAGATGGCCATCTAGCCTCTGTTTGAGAACCTCCGGAGAAGGAGAGCCCACCACCTCCCAAGGA
Source organism: Gekko gecko (assembly GCA_029375565.1). NCBI lineage: Eukaryota > Metazoa > Chordata > Lepidosauria > Squamata > Gekkonidae > Gekko > Gekko gecko. The sequence goes on from JAPDNY010000002.1 coordinate 9,540,319, forward strand.
AGCCTGTTCCACTGCGGAACCAATCTAACTGTCAGGAAGTTCTTCCTAATGTTTAGCCAAAAACTCTTTTGATTGAATTTCAACCTGTTGGTTCTGGTCTGACCTTCTGGGGCAACAGAAAACAACTCTGCACCATCCTCTACATGACAGCCCTTCATGCACCTCTCAGTTGTCTCCTCTCCAGGCTAAACATACCCAGGTCCTTTAACCTTTCGTATTAGGACTTGTTCTCCAGACTCCTCACCATCTTTGTTGCCCTCCTCTGGGCACGTTCCCGCTTGTCTGCATCCTTCAACTGTGGTGCCCAAAACTGAAGACAATACTCTAGGTGAGGCCTAACCAGAGCAGAGTAAAGCAATACCATCACTTCGCCTGATCCGGACACTATGCTTCTGTTGATACAGCCCAAAATGGCATTTGACTTTTTAGCTACAGCACCACATTGCTGACTCGTGCTCAGTGTATGGCCTAGTAAGACCCCTAGATCCTTTTTGCACACACTACTGCCAAGACAAGTCTCCCCATCCTATAATTATGCATTTGATTTTTCCTACCTAAATGCAGAACTTTACATTTATCCAAGTTAAAATTCATTTTATTTGCTTTAGCCCGGTTCTCTTAGCCCAGTTTTCCAGCCTGTCAAGATCATCCTGTTTCCTGACTCTTTTCTTTTACTGTATTTGCTACCCCTCTCAATTTAGTATCGTCTGCAAATTTAATAAGCATTCCCTCTATTCCTTCACCCAAATCATTTATAAAGAGTGAATGGCTGAAGGCATTTCAGACCTCCCGTTCCCTCCCCCTGGCTACCCAATGGAGGGGTGGGAAAGGGAGGTTTGAAATGGCTTGCGGCCATTCAGACTGAACAGAGTGGGGGGTCCACCCATCCGCTGTTTGTTTAAATGGCCACAAGCCATTTCAGACCTCCGTTTCCCTCATCATCATTTGGAAGCAGCTGGGAGGGAAAGGGAGGTCTGAAATGGCTTGTGGCCATTTAAACCTAATAGTGCAGCGGGTCTGCCTGTCAGCTGTTCAGTTTAACTGGCAGGAAGCCGTTTCAGCACTCCCCTTTTATTTCCTTCCTTTTAAAGCAGAGGGGGGAGTGAAACGGAGCTTCCCGAATCTAAATATCATACCAATATTTGGATTCCGGAATATCAGCAAATACCGATATTTTTCAGGTTCAGTAAACATAAACCCAAAAAATACCAGTTTGGGGGAGGGGTTTGCACACTCCGAGTCCTGGCCTTAGGTCAAAGGGATGAGAGGCCCTCAGGAAGACTCTAGAAGGGGCCAGATCCTCATTTCTCTGCTGCCAGCCTTCACAAAATAACCCTTCCCTGTGGATGGGATTACCACCATCCAGTGGGTTCACAAAGCGCGTGCACACAAGTAAAGCAGACCCCTTTTAAAAATATATAAATGTTTATTTTATTTTTAAAGAATATTATTAGTTTATATAAGGAAAGGGAGAAAGTGGAAAGGGGGGGAAGAAGAAGGACAGAAATACATAAAATTTCAATGTAGCATTCTGCATACATATGCGGAATACAATTTTGTTACCATTTCACAACTATTTCATCTGTCATTCTTATTATTCTTCACTTAATCTTATTCTCTCAGTACTCGAGTTTTAGCCAGTCATAAAACGCCCTCTGAGGTCTCATAAATCCTTCTTCCGTTTTTCCTTTTAATGTGTTTGTCAGCGTGTCCATTTCAGCACATTCCATCATCTTCAATATCAATTCATGTAGCGCTGGAATCTTCAGTGTCCTCCATGCCATTGCAAGTGAGATTCTGGCAGCTGTTATAACATGTAAAATGAAGTATCTATGATTCTTCTCTAGCTCATCTGGAAAACAGTTTTAACAGAAATATTTCTGGCTTGAAAGGTATTGTGATATTCAAGATCGACTGTAAGAAGGTATGCATTTTAATCCAAAATTTACGAACCTTTTTACATGTCCAACCACATATGGTATACATTTTAACTAACCTATCTGGGGTTAGATGCCATCTATAAAACATTTTATATAAGTTTTCTTTGAATGTAACAGATTTAGTCAACTTAACGTTCACTTTCCATATTTTACTCCACTGTGTAAGGTCGATGTTATGACCCACATTGTGCATCCATCTACACATACATTCTGTAACTATTTCATCCTGCATTTTCGATTGCATTAACATACCATACATTTTCTTAATAAGTTTCTCTCTTGAAGTACATAAGAATTTTTCAAATGCACATTGAAGAAGAAGAAGAAGAAGAAGAGATTGGATTTATACCCCGCCCTTCACTTGGAGTCTCAGAGCAGTTTACAAACTCCTTTCCCTTCCCCTCCCCACAACAGACACCCTGTGAGGTAGGTGGGGCTGAGAGAACTCTTAACACACACTGCTCTTTCAGGAACAGCTGTGCCAGAGCTTGTGACTGACCCAAGGTCACATCAGCAAGTGCAAGTGGAGGAGTGGGGAATCAAACCCAGTTCTCCCAGATTAGAGTCCGCACACTTAACCACTACACCAAACTGGCTCTCCAGTTCCAAATAGAATCCATCTGTCTGTTTGTCCTTACTATATCTAGATTCAACTTGCACTCTAGTCCACCAGTCTAAGTTAATTTCATTTTTCTTTAGTTCTTCCTGAGATTTTAAATTATTTTTATCCTCTAACAATTCTGCATATCTAATAACTGCTTGTTTGGAAGTCAAAGCTGCTTGAGAAAAAGCTTCCACTGGAGACATCCATCTTGGAATTTTAGTACATATCTATGGATGAATCTTTTCCCACGTTGTCAATAATGCTCTTCTTATCATCTGATTTTAAAAATATTTATGTCCAGAAGCTTTCCCATACCATAAAAAGGAGTGCCATCCCAGTTTTAAATCGTGTCCTTCTAGAACCAGCAGCCTGTGATCTTTAAGTAGAATACATTCTCTCAGCCAGAGTAAACTTGCTGCTCTATAATAATTCTTCCAGTCTGGTACTCTGAATCCAGCATTATCTTTTGCATCTTGCAAGGCTTTCAGTTTAATTCTTGGCTTTTTCTCTTGCCATATAAAACACTGTGTCAGTTTATTCAATTCATCAAAGAAATTTTGTTTATTGTTTATCGGTAATGTCTCAAATAAAAACATCAGACGTGGTAAAACATTAATTTTCAAAATTGCTAGTCTGCTCACTAGTGATACTTGCAAATTTTTCCATTTTAACATCTTGCAAGAGTTATCTTTCATCAGGGAAGTACATTTCACTGCAATATTTGATATCCAAATATTTGGATTTCTTCTTCAGTTGAAATCCAGTCAATTCTATTATTTCAAGTCTCTGTTTCAGGTTCATATTTTTCATAATCATTTTCGTCTTCTGATGATTTATTTTCATTCCCGCCATTTTCCCATATTCATTAATCAGATTCATCAGTTGTCGTACAGAATTAACTGTGTATATAGCTTCCATCGCTCTTTTATAATTAGTCCCGAAATCCATTATCTTCATCTGTTGAATAATAAATGGCCAGCTGACATTGTCAATTGTTTTTTCGCCATCCAAAATATCAAAGCCATCTGCTACTCTGGATGAGTTTGATAATAGTCTAAGATATTCAAGACTGTTCTCACTTTATTCTTTAACTGTCTCTTAGGTAGGAAACCTGCCTGGTCCTGATGTATAAAGTTTATTAGAATATTTTTCCACCGTGCAGCCAAAATAGATGTAAATATTTTGTAATCACGGTTCAACAAAGAAGTAGGTCTATAGTTTTTTTATTTCTTTGGGATCTGTCTCTTCCTTATGAATCAGCGATATAATTGCTTCAGTCCAAGATTCCAGTACTCCCGTTTTTCGTATTACAGATGAAATTACAGTTTTATATGGAAGAAATAAAAACATCTTCAAATATTTTGTAGTATTCATCTGGGAGTCCATCTGGTTGGTGCTTTATTTATATTTTGTTTCTTAATAGCCTCTGTAATTTCCTTCCCTGTACGGAATCATTCAACATTTTTCTGCCTTCTTCTGATAGTGTGGGTGAGTCCTGTTCCTATAAATACTGTTTTTAGATTTCCTTGGAAATTTCCACTCTTTTATATAGTGTGTAAAAGTCTTGAATTATTTCCTTTAATCCGTTCTTGGAAAATTCTTCTTTTCTATTTTTGTCACACATAGAATCATAGAATGTTAGAGTTGGAAGGGACCTTGCAGGTTATCTAGTCCAACCCCCTGCACTCTGCAGGAGCATAGCTGAAAGATAGCCCTACATACCTACAACATACCCAAAAGATGGTCGTCCAGCCTCCACTTGAAAATGTCCAGTGAAGGAGCATCCACCACCTCCCGAGGCAGTCTGTTCCACTGCTCAACCACTCTCACAGTTAGGATGTTTCTCCTGATAATTAGCTGGTAACAACTCCCCTGTAATTTCCACCCATTAGATCTATTCTTGCAATCCAGAGCAAGAGAGAATAGATCTGCTCCAGCTTCTACATGACAGCCCTTCAAATACTTAAGGATTGCAATCATGTCCTCTCTAAGCCTTCTCTTTCCCATCTCAGATTACAGACATCCTTTCCTACCGTAGGTCCCTTCGAATTTACCTGAAAACTACTGAACTCACCTCTCTCCCGTTCATTTATTCTCTGGTCATGCCCCTTCTTGAACTTAGTGTTAGGGATGCTGCACAACATCAGGCTTTTCCTTCCCATCCCCGATGTCTTCAGTTTAAAGCCCTTCGGGCCGTATCGTTTGTTCCCATGTGGATCAGCAGGAGCGGGTAGTGATCAGAGGTCTTGACCAGTCTTGGAATTCTCTCAGTCACATCTTGAATACATGCTCCAGGAAGACAACAAACCTCTTGAGATTCCTTGTCCAGTCTGCATACACCTTCTTCTGTCCCTCTCAGTAAGGAGTCACCAACCACCACTACTCGTCTCTTCCTCCGTGGGATAGCTTGGTTCCTTCTCTGCCTATGTGCTTGTGTGTCAGTCACATCCTTTTGATCTTAGAGTGTGCTATTCTGATCTTCCATCATCAGAAGTGGCTGGTATCGATTTTGCAGCTCCACTGGCTGTGAGGGTTTCCTGATTACCTTACTCCTCAAGGTCACATTCTTCCACTCACCCACCTGTTCCTTGTTACTTCCTTCCTCTTGCTTAGGATTTGCTACAATAGATCACCCTTTTCTCTTTCTCTTTTTTTAACTTATGAGCCAACCATCTTCCCGGTTTATTAGCATTTTCAAAATAATCCTGTTGAACAAATTTAATATTTTTTGCCATTTCTTCTGAGAAGAGTAAATTAAGTTAATGCTGGCATATTCTGATCTTCATCTTTAAGTCCACATTTGAAAGATCCAGCTTTAATTATTTCTCTTTATTCTGAATAGCATCCAATAGATCTTGGAATGTTTTCATTGTTTCTCTTTTCTTTCGTGCCACAAAGCTAATTGCCAGTCCTCTAAAAAAGGCTTTACTTGCATCCCAAACTATCTTCATCGATGTTTCTCCATATTTTGTTGGGGAAAAGTCTTCATTTCTTTTATAGCCATCTCTAATAATTGTCCATTTTTAAGTCATTGCGTATTCAACCTCCAGTTAATTTTTTTTGGATTATCTTTAATCTTCAGTAATAGTGAGTTATGATCTGCAAAGGTGTGTGGCATAATATTGATATCTTCAAAACCTGAAAGAGATTTGATGTAATACAACACATATCAATTCTGGATCAAGATTTATGTCTGTCAGAATAAAAAGCGTAGTCTTTTCCAGTTGGGTTTCTGGTTCTCCAGACATCAATCAGTGTGTATTCTTCCGCCAACTCTAAAAAAGATCTTGGAAATAAGCCTTTAGAAGATTTAATCTTCTTCATAGTTTTCCTGTCTAGGCCTTCATGAAGAACAGAATTAAAATCACCAACCATACAAATATCCATGTAGTCATATTTTGTCATAGTTTCCTTCACTGTTTCAAAAAATTTTCCCTGCGATTCATTCGGTGCATATATCACCACCAGTTAAAATTTCCTGCCTCTAATATCTATTTCAGGTAGAAGAAGTCTTCCGTTTTCTAATGAAGATATCAAAGCAGGTTTCCATTTTTCTTTCACATAGACAGCTATTCCTCTTTTCTTTACTTTGTCTAAAGCAGTAAATAACTTACCATATTTCTTATTGATCAGGTAATGTTCATCTTTACGTCTAATATGTGTTTCCTGCAGACATACAATATCCACATCTATCTTCTTGTTTAAATATCTTTCATCTTTTCTCAGCTGAATTTAGTCTATTTACAGTTGCCGAAAATACCTTCATTGTTTATGAATCCATTATGATTGATTCTTATTACTACCATTTCTCTTTCTCATTGTCATTCTTTGTGGCCTTCCTTCCATGGATGATTTTTTGGATGTACTAACCTGAAGTTCTTCATCTGAAGCTGTTGAGTAGGCCGATACTTCCTCTTCTTTTTCTGTCGTTGAGGCTTTTGTTTTTGCCTTCTTTGTTTCTCCCCATTGTAGGAGATTTCCATAACCATCCAAAAAGTGTTTTGCCTTAAAAATGAAGTCCAATCTGAATCTTTGACCTTCAAATGTAAAGAAAATTCCTTCTGGAGTAAGCCATTGAAATGTAATTGAATTTGCTGTAAGTTTAGCGGTCAGGAATGCATATTCTTACCACCTTTGTCTCATTTTCCAAAGAATTTCTCTTACAATCCTTATTTCCTTGTCTTGTATTTTAAGAGTGTTATTCTGTGCTTCTTTCCAGACATGATCTCTGACTGTCTTCTTAAGAAATTTCATGTACTTCCTTTTGAAGATTATTCTTCCTTGCTTAAGCAGAGTTAGCTCTATATAAGAAATTAATTTCCCTCCAGGGTCAGCATATTTCCCAGTGGTTTAGTCTGTGGAGTAGGCGATGATGCTGTAGATGTTGGGGGTGTGGTTTTCTTTGTTGTCTTGATCATATTCACAACTTTAAAAAAAATCTTTTATACAGTTAATCACTCAAAATCTTTACTATTTCCCCTTTCCCTTTACTTTCTATCTTAACAGATTCTATATTTCAACTGACAATTGAAAAAGGCAATATGAAATCTCAAATAAGGCTCAATATAATAAATATCCTCCATTCCAATCTCCCCAAACACTTTCACTTAGGTTATTCTACCAGTTTATATCAATTTATATCAAACATTAATCAGAAAAATTCTCTGGACACCTCTTTAAAAAAGAATGAAAAGTTACAGGCCTCTTCAGCTGTTCCTGTGTTCTTCTCAATAACCCAGACAAATTGTGCTTCTCCTTTCAAACCAAAACAATGTGAGACAGTTTTCACATTCAACAGAAATTTCCAGTTCCCTTTTCAGTCCTCCAAATGACAGTCTAATTCTCTCAGTCTTGCAGTTTAGCCATTAAGAAGAAAAGGCAAAGTTCCAGTTCCAGTTTGATTAACTCCCAAGATATTCCAAGGGTAAGTAAAAAAAAAAAAAAGCCAGGTCCAAATCCAATAGCAAAGGAAATCCAAACTTCTTCTTTTATATTCCAACCAAATAGTCCAACAAATCAAAGACAGCTTCCCAGTAATCTTTTAACGAAAAGGAAATACCCTAGTCTTCTCCAGATCAAAAGAGCCAGTGTTCTCAAAATTTATAATGCAACAAAATTAAATAAAAAGACAGCTTCCAGTTTATAATTACAGTTTCTTAATCCCCAACGACAATACTCTCAGTTGCATCCCAGCTTTTCCCAGTCCCAGAAAAAAACAACCCCCAAGAACGAATAGTAAATCATTAGTAAAGTAAAAAGAGACAGTAAAGTAATAGTAAATCAATAGTAAAGTAAAAAGAGACAGAGGAAAAAAGGGGGGTGAATGGGATTTAGATACTGTCTCTCATTCCCCACCTCCTCCTCCTCCTCCTCCAATTTTCCTTCTGTAATGGTATTGATTACAACCAGATAAGGAGGGGAGACCTTTAAACCTTTAGTTATAACTCACAGTCCACCCCTGAGAAGATTGCGGGCAGGTTCTCTTTCTTCTTTTATCTTTAAGACATTCTGTTGTGCACAGCTGATAGCCTGAATGGCAGCTGTACCCACCAGGTGAATGAGGCTGTCTTCAGTGTTAGCACGGAATGTTAAGCACCTGAAAGTGCTCAGCAGAAAAGAGCTCACTCCAAAGAAGTCCACGGTCCACATGGTGAGGTGTAGGAAGTATTTACAAGGATTTATTTACAAAAAGTCTTTAGTTGATGCTGGTATACACCATCCACAAGCAAAGTGCTTCGCCAAACATCCTGTACATTTTACATACTGTACAATGCACACTTATATACAATATTACAACCAATCAGCACTCAGTGCTGAGTCACTCTGACACCTTGCTTAGAGTGCTGGTCTAAACCAGTTTGCTCCAGCTGGAACTTGCAGCCTGGAGCTGTCATCTGTCAATGTCTTACATACACTGACATTCAGGTCTCTCTACTCCCGGAGAGGAGTAACCCAAAAATACACCCCACTGACCCCCTCCAGGATTCTCCTTGGCTCTAGAGTCCTCTAGACCCCCCCAAAAGTGGGCCAGTTTGGCAAATCTCTGGAGCTTCTCCAAGACACGACCGACAGTGCTGCTGCATAAACAGGAAGTCAGTATATAAATGTTTATTAAGGCTTAAAAAGAAGATACCACTAAGCAGCACAGTTTCTTCAGCTCAGCAAGAGAAAAACAAAAAAACTAACTGTTCTGTCTACGCCTGATGAAGTTTTTACTGGCTGATAATTATGAATCTGTCTCACGCAACGTTGCTAAATATTGCTATCTAGTAATAAAAAAGCGCAGATTGTACTGTAACTCGAGCCACTAATGACCGATCTGGTATTTTAGAAAATACGGCTGAAGGGTCTTTTGTTGTAAGATTCTGTGTTGTATTATTTTAGTTTATTTTGCTGGTCTTATGACTGTTTTAATAAATTTGTATTTGTATCTGTATTTAACTGTTCTGTCTAAAACATGAAAGATTTGATATTCGATGACACCTCTTTTGCAGCATAAGTATTCCAACTGTAGCCTAATGCCCCAATCAAGGGTCCTCCTTGACAGAATCTTCTAGAGGCTTCCGGCACCCTCCCAATCCCCCCTCCCTCCTGGTTGCACAACTGAATACAGGTTCTCGCAATTAACTAATTACTACATTCTGGAGTCTGGCCTTGAAAAAAACGTTAACTCCAGGGAGACTCAAATCATAAACACCCGCATGTCAGATCAAACCACTTAATAATCACCTTAACCCTTGGGGGGATCTAGGGTGCTTTCCTTCACAGATCCATCCCCATATACTGGTTGGCATTGTGGGCTTTGATCTTGTTCGTGGTTCCATCCTTCCAAAAGAATTCTTACTCTTGAATTTCTCTCCTTCCCCATATAAGAATGATCACTTTCTCTCTCTTTCTCTCCCTGCGATAGAAACCAGAAGTATAAGGGAGATTTTGGAGCAGACAGGCAAAGGCAGTGAGCCAGTTTGGTGCAGTAGTTAAGTGCACAGACTCTAATCTGGGAGAATCGGGTTTGATTCCCCACTCCTCCACTTGCACCTGGCCAGATGACCTTGGGCAAGCCGTAGTTCTGATAAGAGCTGTTCTTGAAAAAGAGCAGTTTCTGTCAACAGCTCTCTCAGCCCCACCTACCTCACAGGGTGTCTGTTGTGGGGAGGGGAAGGGAAAGGAGTTTGTAAGTCGCTCTGAGTAGTGAAGGACGGGGTATAAATCCAATCTCCTCCTCCTCCTCCTCCTCCTCCTCCTCCTCCTTCTTCTTCTTCCATCTGAAGAATGGCTGGAGAGGTTCTCAAGAGGATACCAAGAGCATATTTCCTTCCCAAATGAGCTGGCTGAGAGTTAGTATCCTTCACGGTTCTGTCATGGGAACAGGCAAGGCATAGCCATGGGGGATTTCTTACTCAATTCTGAGTAACATTTTGTTTGGTGCATTCATAAAGCCTTCTGGGTAAGGAGGGAAGGAGTCCTTCTGGGGGCCCTGAAATCTGGAGGCTCAGAAGCTCCTTCTGGGAAGAGCTTAGTTGTGGCTCTTGAGGAGTTGATGTATCCTTAAATACTAGATATTCTGGGGAAAGGTGTAGGGGTGGTTAGAATCGGCCAAGCTGGATGAGGCCAAAGGACCATCAGTCGTTTCCTACGGCAGTCACATAAATGACTTTGGACCTTGCCAGCCCTCTAAGGTGCTAACAGGATCTCTCTCTTTACTCCAACAGAGGATGAGCAGACGAATGAAGAGGGTGAGGAACTTCATCAGCAAATGTCAGATAGAGTTAAAAAGGAAGACTTGAAAGAAAAAGTCAGGAATCTAGGCACACCAAGGAGAAAGAAAGGCAGCCATATGGTTGAGAAGAGAGAAGGAAAAAAGCATAGTGTACAGTTTACAAAGCACAGGATAATGAAGGCAAGTAAATCAATTCCATGTGGAAAATATTTCAGAAGTAGGTCACAGCTCTTTGTAGACCAAAGAACACACAGAGGTGAGAAACCTTTTGAATGCTCAGACTGTGGAAAGAAATTCAGTCTGAGTGGCAGTCTAAAACGACATCGAAGAATCCACACAGGGGAGAAACCTTTTGAATGCTTAGAGTGTGGAAAGAAATTCAATTATAGTGGTAACCTATATCGGCATCAGAGAAGTCACAGAAGGGAGAAACCTTTTGAATGCTCAGAGTGTGGAAAGAAATTCAAGGACAGTGGCAGTGTAAAGCAACATCAAAGAACCCACACAGGGGAGAAACCTTTTGAATGCTCAGAATGCGGAAGGAGATTCAGTCAGAATAGCAGTCTTCAAATGCATCGAAGAACCCACACAGGGGAGAAACCTTTTGAATGCTCAGAGTGTGGAAAGAGATTCAGTAGGAGTCGCATTCTTCAAGAGCATCAAAGAACACACACAGGGGAGAAACCTTTTGAATGCTCAGAATGTGGAAAGTGGTTCAGTTTGAATGGCACTCTTCTGCTGCACAAAAGAACCCATACAGGGAAGAAACCTTTTGAATGTTCAGAGTGTGGAAAGAGATTCAGTTGCAGTAACCATCTTCGAACGCATCAACGAACCCACACAGGGGAGAAACCGTTTGAATGCTTAGAGTGTGGAAAGAGATTCAGTCGGAGTGGCACTCTTCAAGCGCACCAAAGAACCCACACAGGGGAGAAACCTTTTGAATGCTTAGAGTGTGGAAAGAGATTCAGTTGGAATGCCGCTTTTCAAGCGCACCAAAGAACCCACACAGGGGAGAAACCTTTTGAATGCTCAGAGTGTGGAAAGAGATTCAGTCACAGTGGCACTCTTCAAAATCATCTAAGAACCCACACAGGGGAGAAACCTTTTGAATGCTCAGATTGTGGAAAGAAATTCAGTCAGAGGGGCAATTTTGAAGAGCACCAAAGAACCCACACGAAAGAGAAACCTTTTGAATGCTCAGAATGTGGAAAGAGGTTTAGTCGAAGTGGCACTCTTCAGCAGCATCAGGGAACCCACAGAGGTGAGAAACCTTTTGAATGCTCAGAGTGTGGAAAGAGATTCAATTGGAGTCAAACTCTTCAAGTGCACCAAAGAACCCACACAGGGGAGAAACCTTTTGAATGCTCAAAGTGTGGAAAGAAATTCAGAGATGGTGGCACGCTTCAACGGCATCAAAGAACGCACACAGGGGAGAAACCTTTTGAATGCTCACTGTGTGGAAAGAGATTCACTCGGAGTGGCAGACTTCAACAGCATCAAAGAACCCACACAGGGGAGAAACCTTTTGAATGCTCAGAGTGTGGAAAGAGATTCAGTCACAGTAGCACTCTTCAAACTCATCTAAGAACCCACACAGGGGAGAAACCTTTTGAATGCGCAGATTGTGGAAAGAAATTCAGTCAGAGGGGCAATTTTGAAGAGCACCAAAGAACCCACACGAAAGAGAAACCTTTTGAATGCTCAGAATGTGGAAAGAGGTTTAGTCGAAGTGGCACTCTTCAGCAGCATCAGGGAACCCACAGAGGTGAGAAACCTTTTGAATGCTCAGAGTGTGGAAAGAGATTCAATTGGAGTCGAACTCTTCAACGGCATCAAAGAACCCACACAGGGGAGAAACCTTTTGAATGCTCAGAGTGTGGAAAGAAATTCAGAGAGGGTGGCACGCTTCAACGGCATCAAAGAACGCACACAGGGGAGAAACCTTTTGAATGCTCACTGTGTGGAAAGAGATTCACTCGGAGTGGCAGACTTCTACAGCATCAAAGAACCCACACAGAAGAGAAACCTTAAGTGCTTGTAGTGTTTGAAGAGATTCAGTTTGAATTGCCATCTTGAACAGTACCTAAGAAAGCATCTGGAAGAAACATTTTCAGTTTTCAAAGTGTGGAAGGAAGAAGAAGAGGAAGAGAAGAAGAGATTTAGAAACAGGGATTGATAAGAGTATCAGTCTTGAAAGGTGTTACAGATCCGACACAGAGGCAAAACCTTTTGAATGCTCAGAGTGTGGAGTTTAACTCAGCATGTAAATCTTCTACAGCATCAAAGAACCCACACAACGAGAAGCCATGTAACTGCTTAGCCCATGAAAAGAACTTTTCTCTAATTTCACATGCAAAAGAGAACCAGAAACCATATAAAGCATTGAATCTATATGAACTCTTGAAAAAACTTGAATCTACACCAAAATCTTACTCTAACCAGGAAGAAATGTTAAAAATGCTTGGACTGTGGAATGAACTTTAGCCGTGGTTTTTTTAAAGAAGATTTTTTTTAATTTCCGAAAAGAAAAGAAAAGGGAAAGCAAAAGACACATACAAAGTGAAAACAGAATAGATAAAACAACAAACACAGGGCATATACTCAATATATCGGGTAACATTTCACATATAAGAATCATTCATTTCTGCACCTGTACCAGTTTAAAAATTTAAAGTCCAAAAAGAAATAGTTTAAGATCCTTGCAAATATTTCTCAATCCATTTATATAATCTTGACCATTTTTCCTTAGAAAGTTCCTCTTTTTTATCTTGAAGTGTGTTTTTTTTAATTGCCTTTCTAAACTACAAACCTATAGGGCCTGGGGAGCGGATACAATCTAAAAAAAAAGAGTAACAAGGATCATAATACAAATGTTTAAAAAATTTTGATACTTCCCTCTTGCCCACATAGTAAAAAGTGAGAATTAGTTATATAAAAGTATAAAGCAAACAATCACAATCATGTTCCACTGTAGTGTGTACAACTTAGCTTAGGTTTATGAATAAAAGATAAACATCAGGCTATCAAAATTAATCTGTTTTACTTTTTTCTTTCCTCTGAGCTGCTTTTTATCAAAATCCAGTTCAGGTTTTAGAGGTTTAGGGGCAGCAGCCCCTACTTCTGCTTCAAGGTCAGATGATTCTGCCGAGCTGGTCAAGATATTATCAGACATTTCCTCCTCTTTATCTTTGTCGGCTTCTGGATCTTTGTTATCCTCCACTTTCTCAGATTTCTCTGTCACTTTTTGTTGTTGCTCTAAGAACCTATTCACATTAGAAACAGAGTCAATCTTTTCTTTTTTCTCGTTGAAGTTGAAGATGAGCCCTTCAGGTATTATCCATCTATATGGAGGGATATTCTCCTATAAAAACAGTGCCAAGTCTCTGTATTGTCTGCTCCTTTTCCTGATCTCAAATGGGATGTCTTTTAGTACTTTGATTTGTTCTCCTTTAATTTTCAGGGTTATTTCGTTTGTCGCTTTCAAGGTTGTATCTCTTGTTCATTTTTTTGAGAATTTCACATATACTTTTCTGGGTAGCTTTTTTTTATATATATATATAAATTCTGGATATGTACGGTAAACCTAGTCAATATCGTTCTGTAGAGTTTCCGCTGTTAAGCCCACCATGGGAGCCAAGTCCTTGCCTAAAATCTCTTTTAGATTCTCTCCCTTCTGCTCCAGAATCCTTTGAAGTTTCAAGACATATGCTGGTTTTTCCATTTGAAGAAGAAGCAGTTGCTGTTGCCCAGAGATTTTTTCTTTTTCCACTACCTCCAGTCTTTGTCCAAATTCTTTTGACTTAATGTCAACTTTTTTCACCTTCTTTACTATCTTCTCTGTTCTTGTAGAAGTTTCTTTAAGCTCTTTCTGAAACCTGTCAAACTTACCATTGAGGTTAGTAATCTGGTCCAGCAGAGGGCACAAAGCAGTAGCAATCATTTTCTGGAAAATCTGTGGTTACTTCTGGTTTAGTAGCCGGAGATGATGAACTGGCAGTTCCTGCTGCAAATTTTCCATTAGCTGCCATTTTTTTGCCTCACTGTGTCATTGTTTATGTTAGGAGAAAAGTTTTTAAAAGCCTCTGAAAGCCTGTGATTTTATCGCTTTCTTGCTGATTACACCACACTCAGTCAAGTATTCGCTCCTTTCAAGCCACCTTCTCAGTCCCCAATTTAAACTCAGTCTTTTCGGGACCAGGTATTCCCCTCCCAGTTTGGTATAGTGGTTAAGTGTGTGGACTCTAATCTGGGAGAACCGGGTTTGATTCCCCACTCCTCCAATTGCACCTGGCTGGATGACCTTGGGCAAGCCATAGCTCTGGCACAGCTGTTCTTGAAAAAAGAGCAGTTTCTGTCAGAGCTCTCTCAGCCCCACCTGCCTTACAGGGTGTCTGTTGTAGGGAGGGGAAGGGAAAGGAGTTTGTAAGCCGCTCTGAGACACCTTTGGGTAGTGAAGGGTGGGGTATAAATCCAATCTCTTCCTCTTCTGCTGCTGCTTGTTTGGGGCTTTGATGCGGCTTTACTGCTATCATTTAGGCAATTGTTCGCTAGACCATGAATTGACTCACTTGAGCATCTTCAAAAGGTAGGGACGATAATTTTTGTTTGGATCACTTGTGCACTCTGTCTGGCATGCGCCTCTTGGTGCCATAGCTGGCTCCGTGCCGCAGGAACCTATCAGGGCAAAAAGGAGCCTCAAGCTCTTGGCAGCCACCTCGGGAGAGGCACCTTACCTGCCCCAGGCTACGACTTTCCTACAAGGAGTTGAGAGGGCCCAAGATCAACTCGGACCCTTCCCCATAGGCACGATTTGCGGGTCGCTCACATCAGAGCTGTGATTGAGCCCTCAAGCTGCCAAAAACCAGAAGTCTGTTTTTTATCTTAAAGTTGTAAAGTTAATTTGTCAATTTCCACTGTCTTTAACAGTTTGTAAATAATTTCTTCTTTTGATGGGACTTCTTTCTTCCAATATTTTGCATATAGAATCCTAGAAGTAGTTATGACGTGTATAATCATATAAACATCTAACGTTTTAAAGTACTCTGGAAAAATATTGCCAGATAAATTGTAGAATCAATTTTTCCACTTGCTTGGGGAACACGGGTGCAGCGACGGCGGCATGGAGCTTTTGAAGATCGCTCTGGCACTCACAGGTCTTTAAAGGGGTCTTTTGTTATGTAAAGACACCCCCCCCCCCCGCTTCTCTGGGGAAGAAGCGTGCGGCTGCAAGGGGCTTTGATTCAGGTCCCCGTGAGTGTGGCTACTCGCAGGGAGACCAGAATCGCCTCCAATGAGGGACCTGGAATTGAGCTCATATTCTATGAGCAAAGCCATTGCTCCTGCATCGAGTGGGGGAGAGAGTAACTTTGTTGAAATGATTCTACTTTAAAAGGGTGGCTTATGGTTAAAGTGTTAAAGTCCAGCATCCTCTACCTAGGAAAGGTATGGCCCAGTTGTGTGGGGCCGGCCACTGGGCCAAGCCAACCTACATAAATGGGAAACTTTCTCAGTGGAGGGTGGTAAGCAGTGGGGTACCACAGGGATCAGTACTCGGTCCGATGCTTTTTAACTTGTTTATTAACGATTTGGAATTGGGAGTAAGCAGTGAAGTGGCTAAATTTGCAGATGACACGAAGTTGTACAGGGTGGTGAAAACCAGGGAGGATTGTGAGGCACTCCAAAGGGATCTGTCGAGGATGGGTGAGTGGGCGTCAACGTGGCAAGTGGGGTTCAATGTGGCCAAGTGCAAAGTGATGCACATTGGAGCCAAAAATCCTAAATATAAATACACGTTGATGGGGTCTGAACTGGCAGAGACTGACCAAGAGAGAGATCTTGGAGTCATAGTAGATAACTCAATGAAAATGTCTAGACAATGTGTAACTGCAATAAAGAAGGCCAATGCTATGCTGGGGATTATTAGGAAGGGAATTGAAAACAAATCAGCCAGTATTATAATGCCCCTGGATAAATCATTGGTGCGACCTCATTTATAATACTGTGTACAGTTCTGGTCGCCACACCTCAAAAAGGATATTATAGCATTGGAAAAAGTGCCGAGAAGGGCAACTAGAATGATAAAAGGGTTGGAACACCTTCCCTATGAAGAAAGATTAAAACGCTTGGGGCTCTTTAGCTTGGAGAAACGATGGCTGAGGGATGACATGATCGAGGTTTATAAGATTATGCATGGGATTGAGCAGGTTGAGAAAGAAGTACTTTTCTCCCTTTCTCACAATACAAGAACTTGTGAGCACTCCATGAAATTGCTGAGCAGTGAGGTTAAAACAGGTAAAAGGACATCCTTCTTCACCCAAATTGTGATTAACATATGGAATTCACTGCCACAGGTGGTGGTGGCAGCTACAAGCATGGACAGTTTCAGGAGGGAATTAAATGAACATATGGAGCAGAAGTCCATCAGTGGCTATTAGCCACAAGGTATAGATAGGAACTCTCAGTCTGGGGCAAGTGATGCACTCTATTTTTGGTGCTGGCGGGGGGGCAGCAGTGGGAGGGCTTCTAGTGTCCTGGCCCCACTGATGGACCTCCTGATGGCACCTGGTAATGACAGAGTGTTGGACTAGATGGGCCAATGGCCTGATTCAACACTGGCTTCTCTTATGTTCTTATGGTAAGGAGCCCTCAAGGATTTGGAGGGGCACCTCACCCCCCCCACCAACACAACCTCTTTTCCTTCTCCTGGCAACCCCCATATCCTCTCCCCTTTCCCTGCCTTATTCTCTCCTTCTCAGCCATTCACCGTCCTGCCTTTTATCTGTTCCTCATCTGCAGCTATATTTATTATTTATTTACTGCATCTATATCCTGTCTTTCTACCCTTTCTATCACGTCCTGGATTCATGCACCTGGTAGGCATTGTACCTCTTGAGGCTACAAATCTGGATGGCAGACTGTAGCCTCTGACAGAAGGAGTGGCAGACACATTTCTCTAGATCGCTGGAAAGGCAGGGCAGGAGCAAAGAAACCTTAGCCCAAGTCCCTGTTGCTGGAAGAGGACATCTGTGATTCCAGGAAAATTCCAGACCCTACCTGGAGGCTGGTAACCAGTGTTCATTTGTCCTTCTGCACATTGTGAGTGATGTGACCAGAATCAAGGCCAAAGAACCCAGTCTACTGAACGTTTATGGCCAGGGTCCAACATACCTGAGGGACCACCTTTCCCCATACATACCCCAGAGAGCACTACAGTCTGGGGCACAACATCGGCTATTGATTCCAGGCCCCAAAGAGGCCAAGGCTCCCCACTACCAGGGCTAGGGCCTTTTTGGTGGCGGCTCCTACCTGGTGGAACAAGTTCCCGGAGGAGATCAGGGCCCTATGGGACCTTGTACATTTCCGCAGGGCCTGCAGGACAGAGCTCTTCCGCCAGGCTTTTAATTAGGAGCCGCCCACCACTACCACCAACTATTATTGTTAGTAATATCGGGGTGGTTGCCTCTATATGGAGATCGAACTACAGTAACATATGAGACAGATGTGGCCGAATTGGGACTCGCGTTCATCTATTGGATGCCATTTTTAATGTGACTGGAAGATCAAGTCTATGCTAAGCACTTGTAATAATATGATTGTTTTTCTTGTTTTTATCTGGTTTTATATGTTTAATATATTTTGGCACATAGTGCCATTAAATGTAAGCCTCCCTGAGCCCGTTCGTGGGGAGGGCGGGATAGGAACCCAATAAAAATAAAAACCGTGGGACAGAGTAAGAGTCATTCCTTCCCTTTGCTGCAGGTCTCCCCCCGAACCCGAGCAGGCATCGTGGCAGCTCCTCCCCCATCACGTGGAGGAGATGACAGAGGAGGCATCCAGGTTGGCTTTCCACCGCTGCCTGAGAGGGGGAGAAATAAGGATGGAGGGAAACCATTTCCACACTCACTCTCCCCCCCTCCCTCTGAGGGATGCGAAAAACCCCATCCCAGCCTGATCCATGCTTTTAGGAAAGGTCAGGAGGTGGAGAGAACATGAAATGCCCTATTGGTTGGCCAGTGTGTGAGGCAGGATGCTGGACTAGATGGACCACTGGTCTGATCCAGCAGGGCTCTTCTGGTGTTCTTATCAGGGGAAGGCCTTGGCCTCTATGCCCTATTGTTGTCCCTCCAGAGGAACTGGTTGACCAGTGTCTGGCTCTGCCCCTTTATGTTTCAACTCAAGATCAGGCGGTTCTTTCTTCAACCAGCGATTTCAGTTTATTGGAAGAGATCACAGCAACACACAGAACAACCCAACTTATATACAGTTCCAGGCTAAACCACAGCCTGAGAACAATTCCCTCTGAAAGTTATAGTTTTCCCTGATTGGCCCATTGCACAACGGCAGCCAATCAGGCTGTCTATTTTAGAATAGTGAGCGTCTATGGAGCTTGTGACTGAAGCTCAGGCTCATTCTACAGTCAAGGCTGACATCATGGGATGTTATAGCCATGCCATGAAAAGCTTCCCCTGACCGTTTCCACACACTGGGCCTCTACGAAAGGGACGTTTTTCTCCAGGCCAGCTGGCAGCCGTCTCGATCTCTCTCAAGGTCAAGTCTTGTCTGCTCAGACTGGCAGCAGCTCTGCACCTGGGACCTTCTGCATGCCCAGCAGATCCTCTACCCCTGAGACGTTGCCCTTCCACTGCCAACTCCAGCCTTAGATACACCATTTTTCCCCATTTGAATGACCAGGTAGTTATGTGTAACTAAGTAGTTAACATTCTCATCAAATGAGGCCTCCATAGTCTCTAAAAATTTTAACAGAGCCCAAATACAACTTCTGCAGCAGGCAGTATTTGGCCTCTAATTCTAGCTTAGTGCTCTGACTTGTCTTGGTGGTCAGTCTTGTTCAGGCCATTTTGAAGGTGATTCGCCCTCTTTGGACACCCTCCCCTCCCAGCTGCCATTTCCCAGCTGCCATATTGCTTTCAATGGAAAACCACCGCCCCTCTCTCACACCCAGACCCGTCTGGGAATCAGAATCACAAAGAGTTGGAAGGGGGCCATACGGGCCATCTAGTCCAACCCCCCTGCTCAATGCAGGATCAGCCTAGAGCGTCCCTGACAAGTGATCGTTCAGCTGCTGCTTGAGGACTGCCAGTGAGGGAGAGCTCACCACGGCGCAAGGCAGCCGATTCCACTGCTGAACTACTGACCGTAAAAGAAAATTCCTGATCTACAGCCAGTACCTTCCTGCCTGTGAATTAAATCCATTGCTATGAGTTCTGTCCTCTGTTGCGCACAGGAACAGCTTCCTTCCCTCCTCCAAGCGACAGCCTTTCAAAGACTTCAAGCGAGCCATCATGTCCCCCCTCAACCTCCCTGTCTACAGACTGAATATTCCCAAGTCATGACAGTGTGTGACTGCAATAAAAAAGGCCAATACTATGCTGAGGATTATTAGGAAGGGAATTGAAAACAAATCAGCCAGTATCATAATGCCCCTGTCTAAACCAATGGTGCGACCTCATGTGTACAGTTCTGGTCACCATACCTCAAAAAGGATATAGCACTGGAAAAAGTACAGAAAAGGGCAGCTAGAATGATAAAAGGGCTGGAACACTTTCCCTATGAAGAAAGGTTAAAACGCTTGGGGCTCTTTAGGTCGGAGACACGACAGCTGAGGGGTGACATGATAGAGGTTTATAAGATTATGCATGGGATAGAGTGGGTAGAGAAAGAACTTTTCTCCCTTTCTCACAATACAAGAACTTGTGGGCACTCAGTGAAGTTGCTGAACAGTCAGGTTAGAACGGATAAAAGGACGTCCTTCTTCACCCAAAGAGTAATTAACAGATAGAATTCACTGCCACCGGAGGTGGTGGCTAGAAGCATGGACGGCTTCAAGAGGGAATTAGATAAACATATGAAGCAGAAGTCCATCAGTGGCTATTAGCCACAGGGTATAGATGGGAACTCTCTCTCAGTCTGGGGCAAGTGATTCTTGGTGCTTGGGGGGGGCAGCAGAGGGAGGGCTTCTAGTGTCCTAGCCCCACTGCTGGACCTCCTGATGGGGCACCGGGTATTTTTGGCCCCTGTGGGATGCAGAGTGTTGGACTGGATGGGCCATTGGCCTGATCCAACATGGGCTTCTCTTATGTTCTTATGTTCTCATTCTCCCCACCCACCCCCGCCTTTCCAGCAGCCATAGAGAGAAATGTGTCCTCCTATCATGGGAAGAAGCCCTGAGGACAGCAAGGCCAGGAAGGCAGGGACAGAGCCAGCCCACACCGGCAACTCTCTCCACCCCCCACACCCCGGGGCGGGTGTGCGCGCGTCCGGTTCCCTCCAGGGAAGCCTCTTCTCCGAAGAAGAAGCAGCAGCAAGAGAAGCGATTGGCCGCAGCTTCCAAGCTCCTTTCCCTTCCCCTCCCCAGAACAGACACCCTGTGGGGCAGAGAGGGCTCTTCCGGGGACAGAGAACAGGAGAGAGAACCTGTGGCTGACCAGCAACTGCAGGTGGAGGCGAGGGAGAATCAAAGCCCTTTCGCGCTCCCGACCCCGACCTGGCTCTGGAGGAAAAAGAAAAGCCCTTTTTGCAGAGAGGGAGAGAGAGAGAGAACTGGGGGGAGCAGAAAGGGGGCGGGGGGAGGCACACTTCGGCGGACAGCCCCCCCCCGGCTGCCTGGGCCCCAGACAGGAAGGCCAGCGAGGCCGAAATCCTAGAAGGGCCGCCAGGAAAGGGGGTGGGGAGGCCGCTTTCTCCCCGCCCGGACTTGTCCTGGGGGAAGCGGCCTGTCTCGTGCCACCACCCCCTATAGGGGTGGTGCTCGTGCTCCCGCCTGCAAAGCGGCATCAGTGAGTCCGGGGGGCGGGGTGTCCTTCCTGGGGCTGGGGGAGGAAGGCGAGGCTGGGACATCTGGGGCTGCTGGCCGAAGGGGAAGGAGGCGGGGGCAGAGGCAGGGCCCGATCCAGGAGAGAGAGAGAGATGGAGGGAGGGTCGTCCGACTGCAGAGCCTTCTCCTTGGGGGCGCCCCTCCTTTCCTCTGCACTTGGGGGCTCGCCTCCATCCCTGCTGCTGCCCGGGAGAGCTCGCTGTTCCTGCACCTTTGTCCCCCCCCCCGGGAAGAAACGCCGGCTTCTTTCCTTGCTTGGTGCGGGGGGGGGAGAGCAAGGAGACCCCAGAATAGCGCCCGCTTTCCCAGAGAGGCACCGGGCGGGTGGATGTTTCCTGCTCCCCCCCCCCTTTTAGAAGCATCAGTTGCATTTCCCGGGTTCTGCTGCTTCGGCTCTGGGGAGGATCTGGGGAGGAGCTCAGAGGGGCCTGGGGGGGGGAATGGAAGGGTGGGGTGGGGGTCTGCAGATAACTGGAAGGACCCTTCTCAGTTAGCAAAAAAAAAAACCCCAAAGAAGAGCCCAGGAATTAAGGCCAGCAGGAGACAGTCGAGGAGAGAAGAGAAGAAGAAGAGAAGAGATCAGATTTATACCCCGCCCTTCACTGCCCAAAGGCATCTCAGAGCGGCTGACAAACTCCTTTTCCTTCTCCTCCCCACAACAGACACCCTGTGAGGTAGGTGGGGCTGAGAGAACTTCTGACAGAAACTGTCCTTGAGAGAACAGCTGTGCCAGAGCTTGTGACTGACCCAAGGTCACATCAGCAGGTGCAAGTGGAGGAGTGGGGAATCAAACCCGGTTCTCCCAGATAAGAGTCCACGCACTTAACCACTACACCAAACTGGCTCTCTGAGTTGAAGGCTGCTTTTCTGCTTTGCTGAGTGTGTGGAGAAGAGGGGGGTTTCCTCCAGGCTCCCCCAGATGATGAACCAGCAGAGTGGCAGGACCTTTCCAGGGTCACTCACCGGGGCCATGGGAGAAAAGAGACAAGGCCCCCATCCGGCATGCCCTGAAGCCATTCGTCTCTGACCTGATTCAGATGAGCAGAGACAGTGGGCACAGCCTTTTTCCTTGCAGTGCTTGCTTTCTAGAGCCAGTTTGGTGTAGTGGTTAAGTGCGCATGCTCCAGGCTGGGAGAACTGGGTTTGATTCTCCACTCCTCCACATACAGCTGCTGGATGACCTTGGGCAAGCCACAGTTCTGTCAGAGCTGCCCTTGAAAGGGCAGTTCTTGAAACAGCTCTCTTAGGCCCACCTGCCTCACAGGGTGTCTGTTCTGCGGAGGAGAAGAGAAAGGAGTTTGTAAGCCGCTGTGAGACTCCAAGTGAAGGATGGGTTATAAATCCAATCTTTTCTTCTTCTTTTTCTATGTGCGGGGTATTTTCCATGATGCAATGCAGTTCAGGGCTGCAATCTCCCACCTGCCCCATTGTACCATGCAGTTCAATACTTGTTCCTCAGGGCCTTCTCACCTCATGCCCAGGCCAGATTGTTTTGGCATCCCTCAGAGGGGAGGAGGGAGTGCCATGGATTCCAGCAGGGTCAGGGACTGAGCGCCAAGAAACGGATTTGGCAAGGCTGGGAGGACACATGGCCAGAGAAAGATGGGGTCAGGTGGTCAAGGAATGTGTGACCTCCCCCACATAAAAACGGCTGGGTAGGGGGAGAGATGTCAAGTCAACCCATCCTGAGCTTTACTGGATAAATCCCAGGATCTTGAATTGTGTCCCAACACCAATCCGGTAACAGGGTCACTTCAGAGGACTGACATCGAAGATGTCTACGTAGCAAAAAGGGTTTCCCTCCATCTTTCTCTCACTCCCAGGATTGTTGGGGAATTAGCCAGGAAAACCAAACAATGTGAGAGGGGGTAATCTAGCAGGACTTCCACCTGTATTTACAGGGATTTTCCCCTCAGTAGAACTCTCAAAATGAACTGGGCCATGATTAATGAAATGGTTTTTATTAAAGAGAATTAAAGAATACAATCAGAAACTTCTTAATTGAAGCGTACTCCATGAACGCACATACAAGTTCAGAAAATAAAGCTGGTAACTTCATGGAGACAAAGAAGGGAACTTATTCTATGGGACTATATTTACCTATCCAAGGAACAAAGATCCGAGAAGGAGGACAAGCGAAACAAACCAGCGTCTCACTCCAGGCAGGGTACCCAACCTTTGCGTTGGGGTTGTAAGTTAATGGACGTGCAGAGGTCGTGCAGAGAACACACACATTACCAGGGGTCATTTCGTAGAAAAAGAGGTGCAGGAGTTGTGACGGAGTTAAAGATCTGGGACCAGCAGAAAGTAAACATAGAACACTGCTGAGTCACATGACGGAGTGAGGAGGGGGCCATTTAGCTCGGAACCCTCGGTGATTGGCGTTTAACAGACCAAATGGTCCGTTTGGAATTGGCAGTTGAGAAGCAGCAGTTTAGTTAGTGGTTGGACGGAGAGCTTACAAGGAGTCTGTCAGCGAACTGAAGAAGCTCCGTAGCTCTGTGCGGAAGAACCTGGTTTACTGAGTTCCTCAGAAGGAAGGGGACAGTGACCAGACAGTTAAAAACTAAACACAATAGAGTCCCACACCATTGAGATATCTCTCCTTAAAAAGGAACTGGAGATGGTTTAGAAAGGGCTAAAGAACGGTCAGGCAGGAGTCTGGAAAGCAGGAGTCTGGTGACCAGGGAGACTCAGAGGGACCTGTTAGTAAAAGCCCAAGGAAAACCACTAAAGGAGTGACTGGAGAGTGAGATCTGATGTGTGTGTTGTGAACTAAGAAACATCTAGGTACTGAACTGAAAGAAATAAACATACAGCCTAAATGAACGTAAAGGCAAGAGCTAAAGCCTGAAAGGAAACAAAATATCCTCTGTACAGCTTCCATTCCCCTGTTGTGTTGTTTATGAATAAAGCCTATTCAGTTTTAAAGTTAACAAGCCGTGGTGACTATCTCTTTACTGGTGAAACAAATACACTTAGCAGTGGTCCTTATAAATATCCCTGACCAAGAAGTAAAACAATTACCCCAAAGAGACTATTGTAGATTTGCATAGTGGACTGGTCAGAAAAATCAGCAGCAGCTCTGACCAGGCACCACACGCAGACCCTCACAGTACTGTCTGTATAAAAGGGGCGTGTGTCATAGGAGCTCATTAGCATAACTCATTAGCAAAGCTAATTTGTATATGCCACACCCTCTGACATCACCAGAAGTATGTCAGAAGGCAAGAAAGAAAGAGGGAAAGAAGGCAAAGAGATGGGAGGAAGGAAGGAAGGTATGTGATGCTCAGTGATGTATCTCCATTCTCTTTGATTTTCCATGTGACTGTATCTCCCCTCCCCCACACACAGGAGAGAAGGCTCTCTGCATAGGGAAGTAACTAAAGGCAGCTTTACAAAGTCAAAGGTGACCCAAGAGAAGTGGAAAGAGATGGAAGAAGAGAACCTGGAAAGACGTGAAACTGGCAAGATAGCAAGGAAAGGCCCCCATCCCAGCCCTGGTGGGAGAGGTGTTGAATTCTTTTATAGCCCGATGCCGGATGTCCATGATCAGCTCAGTGCAATCTCAGACACACATTGCCGATGCTTCTGGCAATTCCACTACCATGAGGCGGATGGGCCTCGAGAGGTTTGCAGCCAGCTCCATGGACTTTGCTGCCAGTGGTTGAAGCCGGAGAGGCACTCCAAGAAGGAGATTCTGGACCTGGTGATCCTGGAGCAGTTCCTGAGTGTCCTGCCCCAGGAAATGCAGTGCTGGGTCAGAGGATGTGGACCGGAGACCAGTTCCCAGGCAGTGGCCCTGGCCGAAGGTTTCCTCCTGAGTCAGGCAGAGGAGAAGAGGCAGGCAGAACAGGTATGGGGATTCCCTCCAGATGTGCGCAATTTAAGCAATGATATCTGGCCTTATCCTAAAGGTTCCCTGCCAGACATCTGCCCAAGTGTTAATCATCCAAAGAGGAGATTTCACGGCCTCCTTCATCAGCCTCTTCTATTAGAGAATTGCTTATTCCTCCAGATAACTCCCCAGGTCTGCTGATGGAAGGGTGCAGAGTCTGAGAATGAGGCAGCTGTTACCCAGATAGCTGTCTCTTAT
The DNA here is from genome assembly GCA_029375565.1 of Gekko gecko. Classification (NCBI taxonomy): domain Eukaryota; kingdom Metazoa; phylum Chordata; class Lepidosauria; order Squamata; family Gekkonidae; genus Gekko; species Gekko gecko. The sequence continues at coordinate 9,565,516 of JAPDNY010000002.1, forward strand.
TTCATTGGGGCAATTGGCGCCTAGGTATACGGGGATTGTTCACTTAGAAAAACGCAAATAAACCAGGCAGATGTTCAATGAGTAAAGTCTTCCTGAAAAACAAAATGAAAAGAAATGCAACGAGCAAACTTACACACAAAACACTCTTTAAGCACGCATGCAAAGGTAACTAAGGAGAATAGGAATGAGTGGGGAATAGATTTTGGGAGAGGCTGTATTTACCAATCTTGAAGAAGTGTGGTCCACGAAGAAGGCTTTGGGAACGGCCCACGTTCGATAGAAGAGTGGTGACCCCCCACACGCAAGTGGGGTTGTGATGTAGGAGCCAAGGACATGCATACACGGCATGGAGGCGGGAGCTTGTATGTACTTTACTTATTTAATTAATTTACAACCTGCTCTCCCCGAAACCGGCTCAGAGCGGATGACAACAGTTTATAGATACACCATTTAAAACCTTCTAAAATATTACATACAATTGAATTAGTTAATAAACACAATAAAAACCAATAAGACAATTACTGTAAAATTCAAGATGGCGTACGGCTCATGTGGAGGGACAATATACCGACGTCTCGAGAAGGGGGGGAGCACGGGGAGAGGAAAAGGAGGAGGAGGCCAAAACTAGTTGTAGCCTGTCAGCTAAAGGCCTGGTCCTGCCGTCAACCACTCGCCCGGCGGAATAACTCTGTTTAGCAGGCCCTGTGGAATCCCACAGAGCCCTGATCTCCCCTGGAAGAGTGTTCCACAGGGCCGGGGGCGGGGCTGGAAAGCCCCTTGTCCTGGTTGAGGACAGCCGGATGCTCTTTGGGCTGGGGAAAGGTTTACAGGAAAAATGTTCCCTGGGGCACTATGGCAGGTTTGCGCCAGAAAGAAATGGCTTAATGTGTTTACCGGAATACTGAATATGTGCTCAGTGGTTGTCCTGGAGGGAAATCTGGGACTTGGGAGGAGCTGAATGGCTCTCCCAGGGACAGGATGTGGGGGTTAATATTCATTGCTGACCCCTTACGTACAGGATGGGAGATACTTGCAGATGTTATTGATACGGTAAATAGGGTAAATGGGGAGGATGCAGGATTGTAGATGAAAGCGGTTAATTCAAGGAAAGGCGCTGATTTCCTGAGAAACCCATTGTAAAAATTCTGCACTACTTTAGGGGTGGAGGGAAGTTCATGAGCCGGTCAGACACCTTTACATTATTCTTCCAGAATGGTGGCCCAGTTTTGTCTTTCTGGCTGACATCCATGTTCTGTCATTTTTGGTCAGAGAGCATTGCACTTATGATTCTGGGGTAATATTAATATGAAGGGCACTTGGGCTTCTCTCTCTCTAGCTGCCAACTACTCCAGTTTGGCGTAGTGGTTAAGTGCGCGGACTATAATCTGGGAGAACTGGGTTTGATTCCCTACTCCTCCACTTGCAGCTGCTGGATGACCTTGGGCAAGCCATAGCTCTGTCAGAGCTGTTCTCGAAAGAGCAGTTCTCAAAAGAGCTCTCTGAGCCTCACCTACCTCACAGGGTGTCTGTTGTGGGGAGGAGAAGGGAAAGGAGTTTGTAAGCCGCTCTCAGACTCTGAGTGAAGGGTAGGGTATTAATCCAATCTCCTCCCCCCCCCAACCATGTTGCCGCCTGAGGAGAGGTCTGACTGTTTACACAGGATCCATTCCTCGTTCTCTTTTCCATTCCATCTCTTACTCCTCTCCGTCACTGCTGTTTCAGATGTGGGCACCATCCGTGAAGACAGAAGCGACTTTCTCTGAGGTGGAAGGAGGATACTTGGAACAAGGGCAGAGGGCACAGGCTCAAGAGTATGCCCAAGATGCCCTTTCCTGTGGTAAGGACTCTTTGTGCCTGGATGTGTTTGGGGCATCCCCTTGAGTTGGCTGGGTAGAGAGTTCAGGTGAGGACAAGAATTAAATACTTCTTCACACAACACAGAGTTCATTATCCACTAACTGAGATTCCTCTCAAAGGGGAATTCGACAAATTCATTGAAGGCAATCCCTCCCAGTAATTAAAATATTCATATCTCACCTTCCTTTCGTAAGTGAGACTCAAGGTGGTTTAAAAGAGAAAAGGCAGACAAACCTGGCCAGAGCTCTTCAACCTGGTGAATAAAGGGAGCCTCCCCCTTCTGGGGCAGCAGAGCTCTGAAAACCATTTCCTAGGGGCCAGTAATCATGGGAAGATTTTAATTCTGTGCCCGTGCTTATAGGGGCATCTGAAGTGGCCGCTTTGGGAAATACAGTGCTGGAGTAGGGATGGCAGGTTGTGGACTGGCACCCCCCAGGAGTTTTGGGGAAGGGCTTCAGGTTGGGCTTGGGGTAAATGTGATGCCAGGTTGATGTTGCATCTGGCTGAAAACCTGTTTCTCACGTTAGCGTTATAACAGATGCTCTGAAAATTCATTGATATTACCCTGGAGGTTCCAGATGTGCTATAATCATGACTGGGCTCTGGATCAGATGTAACGCTGATGTGTCATGCAATGCCATTTCCACCCCACTCTTTCCCTCCCCCCAGGCCAGACAAAAGTCTCACAGAATTCTGAAATGTGTTGGAAACATTTCTAACCCGTGAGGCTCATAATTACCTGGTGCTTCTCTTCTGCCTCTGTCAGAATTTAGTAAAAAGTATTTAAAAATTGGTTGAGTGTGCCCAGGGCAAGTTTGCACAACCCTGGGAAGGGTGCATCTGAAGCAGGGAACAAACAAGCAAGCACCCTTCCTTCCTCCTTTGTCTCAGTAACAGGCAGTGGAGAGATGCTGCTGAGCTGTCATAGTTTCAGAGGTGTGGAAACGGCTGCTGCACCTCCAGTCCAGGTAGGAGAGATTGGGGGGGGCAGCCTGGGTCCCTTCTCCTTTCTCAGGGGTTTTTGCTCCTGCAGTTTCTACAAAGTATCCAAGCAAAAGCTCCTCTGAAGGCCATTCCCTTTACCTTTACCCTGCCTTCCATCCTGTACCTTGCCAGACGACTCCCTTCCAGAGTGCCGTCTCTGCCTGGCAAGATCTCTGACTGCTTTTTCTTCCAGTGCCCCTTTTCCTTGGAGGAGGTGTCCGTCTATTTCACTGAGGCGGAATGGGCCCTGCTGGATACGGGACAAAGAGCTCTGTACAAGGAAGTCATGCTGGAGAACTATGGGAATGTGGCCTTTCTGGGTAAGGATCTTGCATTAGGTGTCATTGTGATGAGAAATGAATCAAAATATTGAATAGCAATTACACCGTTTTTGAGGCCTGTCCTGCTACTTGGGAAGGGGCTGTGGCTCACGGGCAGGGCATCTGATGGCATGCAGAAGGTCCTGGGTTCAAACCTTGGCAGCATCTCCAGTTAAAAGGATCAGGTAGGAGGTGAGGTGAAAGACCTCTGCCTGAGACCCTGGAAAGCTGCGGTCAGACTGACTTCCATGGACCAAGGGCATCATCCAGCAGAAGACAGCTTCCTTTGTTCATGTGTGTGTACATGCCCAGGGGCCACTGAGGCCAGTGTTGTGGCCATCACCCAAGTCAGAGAAGGTGTCCTGGCTACGGGTTTGTGCTCTGTACGTACTGAGCCGAATAAATGCCTGAAAAATGCAGATTAGATTCTCTAATCTGATTCAGCTACTGATATAGCTGGCCCAAATAAAAGCCCCCCCAAAATCAGCTTTTTTCAGGTAGCTAAGCAGCATGAAGTTCACCCACTTTTGTGTGAGGACTTTGGAGCCAACCAGCCATTAAAACTGGTCAGTTTCCCTCCCCTTCGCTCCCAAACTTGGAAGTGGGGGGCAGCTAAAGGAGGGTTAGAATCATAGAGCTGGAAGGACCTCCAGGGTCATCTAGTCCAAGCCCGTGCACAATGCAGGAAATTCACAAATACCTCCCCCACACAAATACCCAGTGACTCCTGTTCCACACCCAGAAGATGGCAAAAGAACCCCCAAAACTTCCAGGATCCCTGGCCAGACTGGCCTGAAGAAAATCTGCTTCCTGACCCCAAAGTGCCGATCAGCATTTCCCTGGCCATGTAAGAAAGGGCCACAAGAACTAAGAACAGATGCAACCCTTCCTGCCCACCCTCTCATGATCTGCCAAAATTCACAGAATCAGCATTGCTGTCAGATGGCCATCTAGCCTCTGTTTGAGAACCTCCAGAGAAGGAGAGCCCACCACCTCCCGAGGAAGCCTGTTCCACTGCGGAACCAATCTAACTGTCAGGAAGTTCTTCCTAATGTTTAGCCAAAAACTCTTTTGATTGAATTTCAACCTGTTGGTTCTGGTCTGACCTTCTGGGGCAACAGAAAACAACTCTGCACCATCCTCTACATGACAGCCCTTCAAGCACCTCTCAGTCATCTCCTCTCCAGGCTAAACATACCCAGCTCCTTTAACCTTTCATGTTAGGATTTGTTCTCCAGGTCCCTCACCATCATCGTTGCCCTCCTCTGGGCACGTTCCCGCTTGTCTGCATCCTTCAACTGTGGTGCCCAAAACTGAAGAAAATACTCTAGGTGAGGCCTAACCAGGGCAAAGTAAAGCAATACCATCACTTTGCCTGATCTGGACACTATACTTCTGTTGATACAGCCCAAAATAGCATTTGACTTTTTAGCTACAGCACCATGCTGCTGACTCATGCTCAGTGTATGGCCTAGTAAGACCCCTAGATCTTTTTTGCACATACTACTGCCAAGACAAGTCTCCCCATCCTATAATTATGCATTCGATTTTTCCTACCTAAATGCAGAACTTTACATTTATCCTTGTTAAAATTCATTTTATTTGCTTTAGCCCGGTTCTCTTAGCCCAGTTTTCCAGCCTGTCAAGATCATCCTGTATCCTGACTCGTCTTCTACTGTATTTGCTACCCCTCTCTATTTAGTATTGTCTGCAAATTTAATAAGCATTCCCTCTATTATTTCACCCAAATCATTTATAAAGAGTGAATGGCTGAAGGCATTTCAGAACTCCTGTTTCCTCCCCCTGCCTGGCTGCCAAAGGGAGCAGTGGGAAAGGGAGGTTTGAAATGGCTTGCGGTCATTCAGACTGAACAGAGTGGGGGGTCCACCCATCCGCTGTTTGTTTAAATGGCCACAAGCCATTTCAGACCTCCCTTTCCCTACTCTTCATTTGGAAGCAGCTGGGAGGGAAAGGGAGGTCTGAAATGGCTTGTGGCCATTTAAACCTAACAGTGCAGCAGGTCTGCCTATCAGGTGTTCGGTTTAAATGGCAGGAAGCCATTTCAGCACTCCCTTTTTTATTTCCCTCCTTCTGAAGCAAAGGGGGGAGTGAAACGGAGCTTCACGCATCTAAATATCATACCAGTATTTGGATTCAGGAATATCAGCAAATACCGATATTTTTCGGGTTCAGTAAACATAAACCTGAAAAATACCAATTTGGTGGGGTTTTTTTTGCACACTGGCCTTAGGTCAAAGGGATGAGAGGCCCTCAGGAAGACTCTAGAAGGGGCCAGATCCTCATTTCTCTGCTGCCAGCCTTCACAAGATACCCTTCCCCGTGGATGGCATTAGCACCATCCAGTGGGTTCACGAAGTGCGTGCACACAAGTAAAGCAGACCCCTTTTAAAAATATATAAATGTTTATTTTATTTTTTAAAGAATGTTATTAGTTTATATAAGGAAAGGGAGAAAGTGGAAAGGGGGGGAAGAAAAAGGACAGAAATACATACAATTTCAATTCAGCATTCTGCATACATATGCAGAATACAGTTTTGTTACCGTTTCACAACTATTTCATCTGCCATTCTTATTATTTTTCACTTAATCTTATTCTCTCAGTACTCGAGTTTTAACCAGTCATAAAACGCCCTCTGAGGTCTCATAAATCCTTCTTCTGTTTTTCCTTTTAATGTGTTTTTCAACCCAGCTTCTCCCAGTCTCAGAAAAAAACAACCCCCAAGAGCAAAGGGTAAATCCAAGTAAAAAGAGACAGAGGGGAAAAAGGGGGGGTGACACTGTTTCTCACTCCTCACCTCCTTCTCCTCCAATTTTCCTTCTGTAATGGTATTGATTACAACCAGATAGGGAGGGGAGACCTTTAACCCTTTAGTTATAACTCACAGTCCACACCTGAGAAGATTGCAGGCAGGTTCTCTTTCTTTTATCTTTAAGTCATTCTGTTGCACACAGCTGAGAGCCTGAATGACAGCTGTACCCACCGGGCATATGAGGCTGTCTTCTGGTCTCTCTACTCCCAGACTAACCAAAAGGAGTGACCCAAAAATGCACCCCACTGAGTTCAGAGGCCCCTTCCAGGAGCCTCCTTGGATCTAGAGTCCTCTAGACACCTCCCTAAAAGTGGGCCAGTTTGACAGGTCTCTGGAGCTTCTCCAAAACGCGACCGACAGTGCTGCTGCATAAACAGGAAGTCAGTATATAAATGTTTATTAAAGCTTAAAAAGAAGATATCGCTAAGCAGCACAGTTTTTTCAGCTCAGCAAGAGAAAAACAGAAAAGATAACTGTTCTGTCAAAAACATGAAAGATTTGGTATTGGATGGCACCTCTTGTTGCACCATAAGTATTCCAGCTGTAGCCTAATGCTCCAATCAAGGAATCTTCTAGAGGCTTCCAGAACCCTCCCAATCACCCCTCCCTCCTGGTTGCACAACTGAATACAGGTTCTCGCCATTAACTAATTATTACATTCTGGAGTCTGGCCCTGAAAAAGATTTTAACTCCAGGGAGACTCAAATCAAGAACACCCACATGTCAGATCAAACCACTTAATAATCACCTTAACCCTTGGGGGGATCTAGGGTGCTTTCCTTCACAGATCCATCCCCCTTATACTGGTTGGCATTGTGGGCTTTGATCTTGTCCATCATTCCATGCTTCAAAAAGAATTCTTACTCCTGAATTTCTTTCCTTCCTCATATAAGAATGATCACTTTCTCTCTCTCTCTCTTTCTCTCTCTGCGAAAGAAGCCAGAAGTATAAGAGAAACTTTGGAGCAGACAGGCAGTGGCCTTGCATCTGAAGAATGGCTGAAGAGTTCCTCAAGAGGATACCAAGAGCATATTTCCTTCCCAAATGAGCTGGCTGAGAGTTAGTATCCTTCATGGTTCTGCCATGGGAACGGGCAAGGTATAGCCATGGGAATTTCTTGCTCAGTTCTGAGTAATGTTTTGTTTGGTACATTCATAAAGTCCTCTGGGTAAGGAGGGAAGGAGGCCTTTCTGGGGGCCTGAAATCTGGAGGATCAGATGCTCCTTCTGGGAAGAGCTCAGCTGTGGCTCTTAAGGAGTTGGCATATCTTTTAATACTAGACATTCTGGGGAAAGGTGGAGTGGAGGTTAGGATCAGCCAAGCTGGATGAGGCCAAAGGACCATCAGTCCTTTCCTAGGTCAATCACATAGATGACTTTGGACCTTACCAGACCTCCCCGGTCCTAACAGGATCTCTCTCTTTACTGTAACAGAGAATGAGCAGATGAATGAGGAGGCTGAGGAACATCATCAGAAAATGTCAGATAGAGTTAAAAAGGAAGACTTGAAAGAAAAACTCAGGAATCTAGGCAAACCAAGGAGAAAGAAAAGCTGTCATATGGTTGAGAAGAGAAATGGAAGAAAACATAGTGTACAATTTACAAAGCACAGGATAACGAAGGCAAGTAAATCAATTTCGTGTGAAAAGTATTTCAGAAGTAGATCACAGCTCTTTGTGGACCAAAGAATTCACAGAGGTGAGAAACCTTTTGAATGCTCAGAGTGTGGAAAGAAATTCAGTCAGAATGGCAGTCTAAAACGACATCAAAGAACCCACACAGGGGAGAAACCTTTTGAATGCTCAGAGTGTGGAAAGAAATTCAGTGACAGTGGGAGTCTAAAACGACATCAAAGAACCCACACAGGGGAGAAACCTTTTGAATGCTCAGAGTGTGGAAAGAGGTTCATGAGCAGTGGTAACCTTCAGCGGCATCAAACAAGTCACACAGGGGAGAAACCTTTTGAATGCTCAGAGTGTGGAAAGAAATACAATCAGAGGAGCAATCTTGAAGAGCATCGAAGAACCCACACAGGGGAGAAACCTTTTGAATGCTCAGAGTGTGGAAAGAGATTCAGTCAGAATGGCGTTCTTCAAATGCATCAACGAACCCACACAGGGGAGAAACCTTTTGAATGCTCAGAGTGTGGAAAGAGATTCAGTCGGAGTGGCAGTCTTCAACTGCACCAAAGAACCCACACAAAGGAGAAACCTTTTGAATGCTCAGAATGTGGAAAGAGGTTCAGTTTGAGTGGCACTCTTCTGTTGCACAAAAGAACCCATACAGGGGAGAAACCTTTTGAATGCTCAGACTGTGGAAAGAAATTCAGTCAGAGTGGCAATCTTCAGCACCATCAGGGAACCCACAGAGGTGAGAAATCTTTTGAATGCTCAGAGTGTGGAAAGAAATTCATTCGGAATAGCAGTCTTCAAATGCATCGAAGAACTCACACAGGGGAAAAACCTTTTGAATGCTCAGAGTGCGGAAAGAGGTTCATGAGCAGTAGTAACCTTCAGCGGCATCAGACAACTCACACAGGGGAGAAACCTTTTGAATGCTTAGAGTGTGGAAAGAAATACAGTCAGAGGGGCAATCTTGAAGAGCATCAAAGAACCCACAAAGGAGAAACCTTTTGAATGCTCAAAGTGTGGAAACAGATTCAGTCACAGGGGCACTCTTCGGCTGCACCAAAGAACCCACACAGGGGAGAAGCCTTTTGAATGCTCAGAGTGTGGAAAGAAATATAGTCAGAGGGGCAATCTTGAAGAGCACCAAAGAACCCACACAAAGGAGAAACCTTTTGAATGCTCAGAATGTGGAAAGAGGTTCAGTCGAAGTGGCACTCTTCTGCTGCACCAAAGAACCCACACAGGTGAGAAGCCTTTTGAATGCTCAGACTGTGGAAAGAAATTCAGTTGGAGTGGCACTCTTCAAGTGCACCAGAGAACCCACACAGGGGAGAAACCTTTTGAATGCTCAGAGTGTGGAAAGAAATTCAGAGATGGTGGCACTCTTCAACGGCATCAAAGAACGCACACAGGGGAGAAACCTTTTGAATGCTCACTATGTGGAAGGAGATTTAGTCGAAGTGGCACTCTTCAGCAGCATCAAAGAACCCACACAGAGGAGAAACCTTAAATGCTTGAAGTGTTTGAAGAGATTCAGTTTGAATTGCCATCTTGAACAATACCTAAGAAGCCATCTGGAAGAAACAGAAGGAGATTGATAAGAGCAGCAGTCTTCAATGGTGTTACAGATCCCACACAGAGGCCAAACCTTTTGAATGCTCAGAGTGTGGAGTTTAACTCAGCATGGAAATCTTCTACAGCATCAAAGAACCCACACAACGAGAAGCCATGTAACTGCTTAACCCATGAAAAGAACTTCTCTCTAATTTCACACGCAAAAGACAACCACAAACTATATAAAGCATTGAATCTTATATGAACTCTTGAAAAAAGCTTGAATCTACACTGAAATCGTACCCTAACCAAGAAGAAATGTTAAAAATGCTTGGACTGTGGAATGAACTTTAGCCATGTTTTTTAAGGAAGTTTTTTTTTAATTTCTGAAAAGAAAAGGGAAAGCAAAAGACACATACAAAGTGAAAACAGAATAGATAAAACAACAAACACAGGGCATATACTCAATATATCAGGTAACATTTCACATATAAGAATCATCCAAAAAGAAATGGTTTAAGTTCCTTGCAAATATTTCTCAATCCATTTATATAGTCTTGACCATTTTTCCTCAGAAAGTTCCTCTTTTTTATCTTGAAGTGTTGTTTTTTTAAAGAAAATGCTTTTCTAAACTACAAACCTACAGGGTCTGGGGAGAGGATACAATCTAAAAAAAAAAGAGTAGCAAGGATCATAATACAAATGTTTAAAATTTTTGATACTTCCCTCTTGCCCACATAGTAAAAAGTGAGAATTAGTTATATAAAAGTATAAAGCAAACAATCACAATCATGTTCCACTGTAGTGTGTACAACTTAGCTTAGGTTTATTAATAAAAGATAAATATCAGGCTATCAAAATTAATCTATTTTGCTTTTTTCACCTTCTTTACTATCTTCTCTGTTCTTGTAGAAGTTTTTTTAAGCTCTTTTTGCAACATGTCAAACTTATCATTGAGGTTAGTCATCTGGTCCAGCAGAGGGCGCAAAGCAGCAGCAATCATTTTTCAAAAGTCTGTGGTTACTTCCAGTTTACTAGCCGGAGATGATGAACTGGCTGTTCCTGCTACAAATTTCCCCTTAGCCGCCATTTTTTCTGCTCGCTGAGCCATTGTTTATGTTAGGAGAAAAGTTTTTTAAAGTCTCTGAAAGCCTGCGATTTTATTGCTTTTTTGCTAATTATGCTACACCCAGTCAAGTATTCACTCCCTTAGTCTCTTCCCATACCTTTAATAATGCTGCTCTTATCATATGTTGTTTAAAGTATTTATGGATATCACTTTTCTCATACCAAACAAAAGCATGCCAACCTAGTTTCAAATTATAACCTTCTAGCTTTAACAGTCTTGGGTTTTCCAGTGTAATCCATTTTTTCATCCAAGTCAAGGCTGTCACTTTATAAGAAAGATGCCAGTGAGATACTGCAAAACCTTCTCTTTCCTTTCTATCCGGTAATACTTTCATTTTTATTTTTGGTCTTTTATCTTGCCAGATAAATTGTCGAATCAATTTTCCCACTTGCTTAAAATACTGTTGTTGTTTTTAAATTGGAATTGTTTGAAATAGGAATAGCAATCTAGGCAAAACATTCATCTTCACAGTAGCTATTCTTCCATAAAGGATAACTGCATCTGTTTCCACTTTTCCAAGCCTTTTTTAATTGTGGTCAAGAGCTTCAAATAATTCTCCTTTAACAATGAGTTACACCTGTTAGTGAGTATAATTCCTAAATATTTTACTTTCTTCTGGACTTTGATGGCAGAACATTCTTGTAATTGTTGTATCTGTTCTTTAGTGCAGTTTTTGTCAATATTTTTGTTTCTTTCAAATTAATTTTCAAACCAGCTAATTTTCCGTATTCTCTTAAAGAAGATAAGAGATGGGTAATGGATAATTGTGATTCTTCCAAAATAAATATAAGATCGTCAGCAAAGGCTTGAAGTTTATACTCTTCACCCTTAATTTTAAGACTTTTTATCTGTATATTTCCTCTTACTATATCGTTCAGTGTTTCAAGAGCAAAAATGAATAATAATGGAGATAATGGGCAACCTTGTCTGGTTCCCTTTTGTATTTCTATATTTCGTGAACAGTCTCCATTGATCAATATTTTGGCATACTGTTTCGTGTAAATTGCTTTCACCACTGTAAAAAAAAAATTTCTCCACATTGCCAGTTCAGTAACTGCTCCAACATAAACATCCAGCGAAGATTGTCAAAGGCCTTCTCTGCACCGAGAAAGACTAATGCCATTTGCTTTTCTGGGTGCGCTTCAAAATATTCTAATACATTCGGAAGAATCCTCACGTCGTTCCTCATTTGTCTTTTAGGTAGAAATCCTGTTTGATCTTGATATATAGTTTGAAGGAGGGCTTTTTTCAGTCTATTCGCTAAAATGGAAGCAAATATCTTGTAGTCCACACTTAAGGTTGATATTGGCCTATAGTTTCTAATTTCTCTCTCATCTGTGTCAGGTTTATGTATCAGGGTAATTAATGCTTGGTTCCAAGATTCTGGTATTCTCTTCTGTTCAATAATATTCTGAATAGTAGCCTTAAGTGGTAGTACAATTTGATCTTCAAATACTTGAAGCATAACTCATTACCATAACTTATTTGCATATGCCACACCCCCTGACATCACTGGAAGTGTGTCAGAAAGCAACACCCACTGTTTTGGATTGGTAGCTATGGGGGGGAGAGTGCGCGGGGAGGCGCACAGATCTGCCCTTACAGAGGAGGGAGAGCTTGTACCTGAATAAACCTTGGTCTTTTGGATGGCCGGGAAGTGCAGGAAAGTACGTGGCTGCTTGTGGGTCGAGGAAGGTGGTGCAGGGGACGTGCATGGCCTCGAGCAGGTAGGGGGCCAGGGCAGTGGCAGGGCAGAGGTGCAGGAGGAGGCCGAGTAGGCGCAGGAGGCCAGAGTGGAGCTCCTTGAAGGCCTCACAGGAGTCACCAGGGCCCGCCTTGCAGAGGCACCACACCAGGGCTGGCATGAGGACAGAGCCTGGGCAGGCTGGGTGCCACGGCCCAGGCAGTGGTAGAGCAGCTCGAGGGCCAGCTCACGGTAGCGCTCTGCTGGGTCGACCAGTGGGCCAGGAAAACTGGCAGGGCTGCTGGAAGCAGGTTGCTGCATGTTCCCTCCCCCTGGGCTCCTTACTGCTGGAGCTTTGCTCCTGTGTGCTCCTGCAGGAAATGAGCTCTGAACCCGACCCAGTTTTCCCCATTCATGATGTGGGTCAGTTAAGTTCAAGAGCCAGCGTGTTGTGTTATGACTTGGTAGATCTGGGTTCAAATCCACAGTAGTCATGGAAGGTCTTTGGATGTCCTTTAACCTGTCACATTTCCAGGCTAACCGACCTTGCAAGATAGTTGTAAAGATTAAATATTTTTTGGGGGAGGGGTTGTTCTTGGAAGAGATGGTGTGGAAATCTCAGTGCTTCTGTATTTATTAATTTCCAAGTGGGAACCAGCAAGGACTTGTGGGATGCATCTCACTTCTCCCCCCCCGCGACTACTTCAGATTTCCATTTCCTGAAAGACCCGATAGTGCCTCCTCTTTTCATACTTCCTTTTTTCCTACCCACCCCACAGCCAACCTATATTTTTCTGCCCCTCTGTCTTCCGTTTTTCCTCTCTCCTCCTAGGAAAGCTGTCACCCAGTTGTGTGAGGCCGGCCACTGGGCCAAGCCAACCTACATGGTAAGGAGCCCACAAGGATTTGGAGGGGCACCTCACCCCCCCACCAAGACACTTCCCTCTTTTCCTCCTCTTGGCAACCCCCATATCCTCTTCCCTTTCCCTGCCTTATTCTCTCCTTCTCAGCCATTCACCGTCCTACCTTTTATCTGTTCCTCATCTGCAGCTATATATATATATATATATATATATATATATATATATATATATATATATATATATATATATATATATATTAACTGCATCTATACCCTGTCTTTCTACCCTTTCTATCACGTCCTGGATGCATGCACCTGGTAGGCATTGAACCTCTTGAGACTACAAATCCGGATGGCAGACTGTAGCCTCTGACAGAAGGAGCGGCAGAAACATTTCTCTAGATCGCTGGAAAGGCAGGGCATGAGCAAAGAAATCTCAGCCCAAGTCCCTGTTGTTGGAAGAGGTCATTTGTGATTCCAGGAAAATTCCAGGCCCTGCCTGGAGGCTGGTAACCAGTGTTCATTTGTCTTTCTGCACGTTGTGAGCGATGTGACCAGAATCAAGGCCAAAGAACCCAGTCTACTGAACCTTTATGGCCAGGATTCGACATACCTGAGGGACCACCTTTCCCCACACATACCACAGAGAGCACTACAGTCTGGGGCACAACATTGGCTAGCGATTCCAGGCCCCAAAGAGGCCAGGCTCACTGCTACCAGGGCTAAGGCCTTTTCGGTGGCAGCTCCTACCTGATGGAACGAGCTTCCGGAGAAAATCAGGGCCCTATGGGACCTTGTACAGTTCCTCAGGGCCTGCAAGATGAAGCTCTTCTGCCAGGCTTTTAATTAGGAGGCGCCCACCACTACCACCAACTATTATTATTAGTAATATCGGGGTGGTTTGTTGCCTCTATATGGAGATCGAACTACAGTAACATGCAAGACAGATGCGGCCAAATTGGGACTCGCGTCCATATACAGCATGTCATCTTTAACGTGATTGGAAGATCAATTCTATGCTAAGCACTTTAATTGTAATAATATGATTGTTTTATCTTGTTTTATATGTTTAATGTATTTTGGCACATAGTGCCTTTAAATGTAAGCTGTTCATGGGGAGGGCAGGATAGAAACCCAATAAAATAAATAAATAAAAATAAAAACCTTGGGACAGAGAAAGAGCCATTCCTGTCCTTTGCTGCAGGTCTCCCCCTAACCCGAGCAGGCATCATGGCGGCTCCTCCCCCATCACGTGGAGGAGATGACAGAGGAGGCATCCAGGTTGGCTTTCCACCATCCACTGCCTGAGAGGGGGAGAAATAAGGATGGAGGGAAACCCTTTCCACACTCTTCCCCCCTCCCCTCTGAGGGATGCAAAAAAACCCCATCCCAGCCTGATCCATGCTTTTAGGAAAGGTCAGGAGCTGGGGAGAACATGAAATGCCCTTTTGGTTGGCCAGTGTGTGAGGCAGGATGCTGGACTAGATGGGCCACTGGTCTGATCCAGCAGGGCTCTTCTGGTGTTCTCTCCAGGGGAAGGCCTTGGCCTCTATGCCCTGTTGTTGTCCCTCCAGAGGAACTGGTTGACCAGTGTCTGGCTCTATCCCTTTATGTTTTAACTCAAGATCAGGCAGCTCTTTCTTCAACCAGTGATTTCAGTTTATTGGAGGAGATCACAGCAACACACAGAACAACCCAACATATATACAGTTCCAGGCTAAACCACACTCTGAGAACAGTTCCCTCCGAAAGTCATAGTTTTCCCTGATTGGCCCATTGCACAACGGCAACCAATCAGGCTGTTGATTTTAGAATAGTGAATGTCTATGCAGCTTGTGACTGAAGCTCAGGCTCATTCTACAGTCAAGGCTGACTTCATGGGATTTTTTTAATTAATATTTTTATAGATTTAACAATCAATAAAATATAACTTCAACACCGTACAGACGAAGTTTTGCTCATAAATACAATTATTAGTCAAAAATAAAGACTTCATGGGATGTTATAGCCATGCCATGAAAAGCTTCCCCTGACCGTTTCCACACAGGAGGCCCCTACAAAAGGGACGTTTTTCTCCAGGCCAGCTGGCAGCCGTCATGATCACTCTCAAGGTCAAGTCTGGTCTGCTCAGACTGGCAGCAGCTCTGCACCTGGGACCTTCTGCATGCCCAGCAGATCCTCTGCCCCTGAGCCGCTGCCCTCCCCCGCCGCCAACTCCAGCCTTGGGTACACCATTTTTCCCCATTCGAATGACCAGGTAGTTTGATGTGTAACTAAGTAGTTAACATTCTCATCAAATGCGGCCTCCGTGGTCTCTAAAAATTTTAACAGAGCCCAAATACAACTTCTGCAGCAGGCAGTATTTGGCCTCTAATTCTAGCTTAGTGCTCTGACTTGTCTTGGTGGTCAGTCTTGTTCAGGCCATTTTGAAGGCGATGTGCCCTCTTCAGACACCCTCCTCTCCCCTCCCAGCTGCCATTTCCCAGCTGCCATATTGCTTCCAATGGAAAACCATGGCTCCTCTCTCACACCCAGCCCCCTCTGGGAATCAGAATCACAAAGAGTTGGAAGGGGCCATACGGGCCATCTAGTCCAACCCCCCTGCTCAATGCAGGATCAGCCTAGAGTGCCCCTGACAAGTAATTGTCCAACTGCTGCTTGAAGACTGCCAATGAGAGGCTCACCACTGCACGAGGCGGGTAGAGAAAGAAGCACTTTTCTCCCTTTCTCACAACACACAAACTCGTGGGCACTCAATGAAGTTGCTGAACAGTCAGGTTAGAACGGATAAAAGGACAGTCCTTCTTCACCCAAAGAGTGATTAACACATGGAATTCACTGCCATGGTAGGTGGTGTTGGCTAGAAGCATGGATGGCTTCAAGAGGGAATTAGATAAGCATATGGAGCAGAGGTCCATCAGTGGTTATTAGCCACAAGGTATAGATAGGGAAGGAGCTGTGGCTCAAGTGGTTAAGACGCTGAACTGCAGGCTGTGGAAGGTCAGTAGTTCAGCAGTTCAAGACCTGGAGTGCCGCATGAGGGTGAGCTCCGTCTCTAGTTCCAGCTCCTGCCAACCTAGCAGTTCGAAAGCAAGAAATCAAGTAGATAAATAGGGACCACTTCGTGGGAAGGTAACAGCTTCCGTGCGCCTGGTGTTTAGTCATGCCGGCCACATGACCACGGAACGTCTTCGGACAGCGCTGGCTCTCGGCTTTGAAACGGAGATGAGCACCGCAACCCTAGAGTCGGATTCGACTGGCTTTCGAGCAAGGGAACCTTTACCATTACCTATAGATAGGGACTCTGGGGCTAGTGATGGTCTGTATTCTTGGTGCTGGAGGGGGTTAACAGTGGGAGGGCTTCTAGTGTCTTGGTCCCACTGGCAGACCTCCTGATGGCACCTGGTATTTTTGGCCGCTGTGAGACACAAAAGTGTTGGACTGGATGGGCCATTGGCCTGATCCAACATGGGCGTCTCATTCTCCCCACCTTTCCAGCAGGGATCGAGACAAATGTGTCGTCCTGTCATGGGAAGAAGCCCTGAGGACAGCAAGACCAGGAAGGCAGGGACAGAGCCAGCCCCCACCGGCAATCCCCCCCGCTTCTCGTGGCTCCCCAAGCTCCCACCCCACCCCACCCCGGGGCGGGTGTGCGCGCGTCCGGTTCCCTCCAGGGAAGCCTCTTCTTCTTCGAAGAAGCAAGAGAAGCGAATGGCCGCAGCTTCCAAGCTCCTTTCCCTTCCCCTCCCCAGAACAGACACCCTGTGGGGCGGGTGGGGCAGAGAGGGCTCTTTCGGGGGACAGAGAACAGGAGAGAGAACCTGTGGCTGACCAGCAGCTGCAGGTGGAGGAGAGGGAGAATCAAACCCCTTCTGCCCAGATTAGGGGCCGCGCTCCTGACCCCGACGCCGAACTGGCTCTCCAGGAAAAAGAAAAGCCCTTTTTGCAAAGAGAGAGAACTGGGGGAAGCCGAGAGGGGGGGAGGCACACTTCGGCGGACAGGTCTCCCCTCCCCCATCCCGCCCGATTGCCTCGGCCTCAGACAGGAAGGCCAGCGAGGCCGAAATCCTAGAAGGGCCGCCAGGAAAGGAGGGGTGGGGGGCCCACTTTCTTCTTTTGCACCGGAGGAACCGGCCTGTCTTGTGCTCCCGCCTGCAAAGCGGCATCAGCCCCGTCCCCTCTCCGGTAAGTCCGGGGTGTGCGCGTGTCCTTCCTGGGGCTGCGGGGGAGGCGGGGCTGGGACATCTAGGGCTGGCCGAAGGGGGCGGAGGCAGAGGAAGGGCCCGATCCAGGAGAGGGAGGGAGGGTCGCCCCACTGCAGAGCCTCGGCGGGTGGGGGGGGGGGACTGGCTTCTCCTTTGGGCGCCCCTCCTTTTCTCTGCACCTGGCTGGGGAGAGCAACGAGACCCCAGAATAGCACCGGCTTTCCTAAAGAGGCACCGGGCGGGTGGATGTTTCCTGCTCCCCACCACCCCTTGCAGAAGCACCAGTTGCATTTCCCGGGTTCTGCTGCTTCAGCATCTGGGGAGGAGCTCAGAGGGGCGGGGGGGGAATGGAAGGGTGGGGGGTCTGCAGGTAACTGGGAGAAGGGGCCTCCCACCCCAGTCTGCACCCCCGCTTTCTGCCTTTCTACTTTGTGCAAAAGAAAGTCCTTCCCCCAAAGAAGAGTGGAAATTAAGGACAGCAGGAGTCGGGAGAGGAGAAGAATGTCCTCCCCACCAGTGCTCCCTCTAAGCTGTGGGGTCTTGTGAGCAAAAATTCTACTCTGTGAGCTGCTGGCATTGAAGCTGTGAGCGAGCAATTGGGCTGCTGCATAAATTAGTTTGCTCTGGAGCCCCTCCTCCCTGAGCAAAGACAAAAACATGTGAGCCGGAGGCTGAAAAACTATGAGCTGGATCACACTAAACTCAGCTTAGAGGGAACGCTGCTCCCCACTGGAGGACTCCTCTGAGTTGAAGGCTGCCTTTCTGCCCTGCTAAGTGTGTGGAGAAGAAGGGTTAGGGGGATGATGAGCCAGAGTGGCCAGATCTTTCCAGGGCCACTCACCAGTGCCCATCCGGCATGGCCTGAAGCCCTTAGTCTCTGACCACATTCATACCAGGAGAGATAGTGGGCACAGGACCTTTCTCCTCACGGTGCTTGCTTTCTAGAGCCAGTCTGGTGTAGTGATTAAGTACGCGGACTCTAATCTGGGAGAACAGGGTTTGATTCCCCACGCCTCCACATGCAGCTGCTGGATGACCTGGGGCAAGCCATAGTTCTGTCAGAGCTGCCCTTGAAAAACAGAAGTTTCTGTCAGAGCTCTGTCAGCCCCACCTACCTCACAGGGTGTCCGTTGTGGGGAGGGGAAGGGAAAGGAGTTTGTAAGCCACTCTGAGGCTCCGAGTGAAGGGTAGGGTATAAATCCAATCTTTTCTTCTTCCTTTTCTATGTGCAGGGTGTTTTCCACGATGCAGTGCAGTTCAGGGCTGCAATCTCCCACCTGCCCTGTTGAGCCATGCAATTCAATTCTTGCTCCTCAGGGCCTTCCCACCTCATGCCCAGGCCAGATTGTTTTGGCATCCCTCAGAGGGGAGAAGGGAGTGCCGTGGATTCCAGCAGGGTCAGGGACTGAGCGCCAAGAAACGGATTTGGCAAGGCTGGGCGGACACATGGCCAGAAAGAGATGGGGTCGGGTTGTCAAGGAATGTGTGATCTCCCCCCACATAAAAACTGGCTGGGTAGGGGGAGAGATGTCAGGTCAACCCATCCTGAGCTTTACTGGATAAATCCCAGGATCTTGAATTGTGTCCCAACACCAGATCGGAGACAGGGTCACTTTAGAGGATTGACATAGAAGATGTCTACGTAGCAAAAATGATTTCCCTCCATCTTTCTTTCTCTCGCTCCCAGGAAGCCACGGAAAGACACCTTTGATGCCTCCTCCCCTGTCTCTTCTTTGTGTTGAAGGGAAAAGAGCTGCGGTGAATCCTTTTCAGGTAATGGGAGGGTGTTACTCTAAGGCAGGGGTCCTCAAACTTTTTAAACGGGGCCAGTTCACTGTCCCTCAGACCCTTGGAGGGCCGCCACGTTCGCTCCCCCCACCAGCCTGCTCGCCCCACCGCCGCGTTCGCTCCCTCCCCCCACCAGCCTACTCACTCCGCTGCCGCGTTCGCTCCCTCTCCCCCACCAGCCTGCTCGCCCCGCCGCCGCGTTCGCTCCAGGGCCGGCCCCAGGTGTCTGGGCGCCCTAGGCAGAACAGCCTGGGGCGCCCACCCCACCGGGGATGCCAATCTCCCGGTGGGGCCTGGAGATAGCCCAGCGCCTGGGAGAGCCGGGGAAGGGGCGGGGCTTAGAAGCCCCCCCCCTTCCCTCCCAGAGGCGGCGCGCGCGGCTCTCCCGGGTGTCTCGCAGGGGCAAGGCACCAGGGAGAGCCGGGGAAGGGGCGGGCTTCCGACCTCTGGCTTCGGCCTGGGGCTCGGGGCAGCGGAGTCCTTCGCCTGCCCTGCGGGACTTCTCGCCTGGAAGCAGAGCCCAGCAGTGCCGCCACCACAGAAGGGCGAACTTCCCCCTCGCAGCCCTCCGCCCCCCCCAGGGCCCACTGGCGCAAACGGCTGGGGCTCCCTCCCTCCCTGCGGTGCGCTCTGCCCATGCCCCGCGGCCTGCCTCCTCCCGCGAGACCGCCCAGCCAGCACCTTGCCCGGCGTCCCAGGCTCTGAGAGGGCTGGCGACCCAGAGCCTGGCTGACCAAGCGAGCCCCCAAGTGCCGACGGCGGACCGCCGCCTGCCTGCCCGCCTGCCTCCGCCTGAGTCAGCCGGGCAGGGCCTGGCCGGAGTGGGGGGGGGGCAGCGATTGGGCTGCTGCGGGACTGAGCTTGCTCCGGAGCCCTCCTCCCTGAGCCGAGACGAGAGGGGGCGAGCCGGAGGCGGCGGAGGCGGAAAAGCTGGGAGCCGGCTCACACTCCGGCAGCTGGGCGGGCGCACTGGTCCCTCGGAGAACCCACCGGCGCTGGAGCCCCCCTCCCTGGCCCCTCCTCCCGCCCGGCCGCCATCCCCACAGGCTCCAGAAGCCCCGCGCCCAGCAGTGGGCCTGGGAGGGCCGTGGGGGGGGGAGAAGTCGTTGGGGGGAATTGACTTTGAGCGCCCGCTAGGGCGCTCTTTGCTGGCGGCACCAGCCACCACCCCCTCCTCTCCCCTGCCCCGGGCTTTGGGGAGAGGGCGGGCAAGCTCTGCTGCTGCCTCCTGAGCCCCAGCGGGGTGCTCGGGGAGGCGGCGGGAGCGGCGGAGGGGCTTTTCACGGGAGGAACGGGGCGCAGTTTGGTGCCCCTGCGGCCCTGGTTCGCTCCCTCCCCCCCCACCAGCCTGCTCGCCCCGCCGCCGCAATGGCTCCCTCCCCCACCAGCCTGCTCGCCCTGCCGCCGCATTCGCCCCCTCCCCCACGACCTGCCTGCTCGCCCCTTCCTCCTCCTCAGCTCCTGGGCGCTCTTGGGGGGGCGGGCATAAACACTCTGCGGGGGGGCGGGCATAAACGCTCGGTGGGCCGCATAAATGTCCTCCGCGGGCCGCATGTGGCCCACGGGCCGTAGTTTGAGGACCCCTGCTCTAAGGGGTTGTGAAGGTCTCCTGAGTTTGTTGGGGAATTAGCCAGGAAACAGAAACAATATGAGGGGGAGTAATCTAGCAGGATGTCCACCTATGTTTACAGGGATTTTCCCCTCAGTGGATCTCTCAAAATGAACCAGGCCGTGATTAATGAAATGGTTTTTATTAAAGAGAATTAAAGAATAAAATCAAAAACTTCTTAATTGAAGAGTACTCCATGAACGCACATACAAGTTCAGAAAATACAGGGGGTAGCTTCATAGAGACAAAGAAGGGAACTTATTCTATGGAACTATATTTACCTATCCAAGGAACAAAGATCCGAGAAGGAGGACGAGCGAAACAAACCAGCGTCTCACTCCAGGCGGGTACCCAACCTTTGCGTTGGGGTTGTAAGTTAGTGGACGTCCAGATACACACACACATTACTGAACAAAGTGTGTCTGGTTATACCTCTTGGACTTGGAGCATGACCTGATTGCTCCTAAAACAATGCTGTGATGGTGGGAATGACACAGTGTTGTCTGAATAAGGAAGCTTCAAGCGCAAGGAAGCCAAAAACAAGACCTTTGCACATTTAGCATCAGTTTTTCAGACAGGCCTCTGGTCAATATTTGATGGCACACATTCCATGTGACTGTAGGACCTACTTAGATCACTTATTTGCAGACCAGGAAGGGTCCTGAATGAGTGACCCTGAGAGATGCTAAGAGGGAAGGATGCCTCTGTCACCCATTTATAGGTACCAGCATCATCCTTCCAAGGGAGGAGGAACCCAGGCCTAACAATCCCCCCCTCCGCATTGAAGTTGTCAGGATGCAGTCTGGTGGCTTGACTCCATTAAATGTCAAAGAAGGTGTCTCCTAGGTAGAGAGGAGTGTGAGGTGTGTATAGGAACAAGACAAAAGGTGAGAAGGTTTTTGGAAAGAGATCACCAACTATAAAAATGTGTATAAGCCAATAAACAAAGGAAAAATCTTTTTGAATGTATAATATGTTGTGAATTGTCCTTCTCACGGATCTGTGCCTAAAGATTTATTATTTCATTAAATAAAATACAGTTAACACTTAATCAAAACTTAATATAATCTAATTATATGCGGCATAACTTGTTTGTGGAATCATTTTTACTAAGTAAACATTAAAATAATCAAGCTGTAAATCAATCCATTTAGTTATAAGACAAGAAGCAGGACCCGCGATACTCGCGGGGGGGAGTATTCCTAAAGGCTCCCAGTCTGTAGAAGCACCTCCGCAGGCAAGCCTTCTTCCCCCCCAGCCTGCTGATTCCCCCCCCGGGCTTCGGCAGCGAGGCTTGAGTGCCTCCCAGCCACTGGTCCTGCCGATCCCCCCCCCCAATTTCCCCCACACACAACCATCGGTGGCGAGGCCTGAGCGCCTCCCAGCCACCGAGCCCACTGTTTCCCCACCACCACTAATTTTCTCTCTCCCCCGTGGGCACCAGCAGCAAGGCCTGAGTGCTGCCCAGCCACTGGGCTCGCCAATTTTCTCTCCCCCTCAAGCCTGAGCGCCTCCTAGCCACCAGGCCCGATGATCTCCCCCGCCAATTACCTCCCTGGCACCGGCGTCGAGGCCTGAGCGCCTCCCAGCCCCCGGCCAGCTGCAGAGTTCCCAGAGCATTCCCTGCACATGCGCAGGGAACGCTCTTACTTTTGGGGGGATTTAGATATCCCCCGTGCAGTTTTAAAAACTTTTTAGATTTTTCTGCACACTGGGTGCCCCCGATGTGTGGATTTAGATATCCGCACGCAGGGGGCCACTTGGGAATTAGATATATAGATTAATTTGATTCATTTTAATTATATATATATAATGCCTAAAAGCATTAAAGAAATCTATTCATATTCAAAATGAAGAATGTTGTAAAGGTTTAAAACTAGTGAAAGCAAACTGGAACTAAATGGATGCTGGTACAATAAGCTGACTATAGGCTTACAAAAAATAAATCCGAACTGAATTACCCGAGCACAAAACTAGGACAGCAGTCACACACACTAAATATCCACTATCAGTCCACTTTTGATGCACTTCCCAACTGGATTTTGCCAGTTCCCACAGTAAAATCCAGTTGGAAATTGCACTGGAAGCAGATTGAAAGTGGATTATTGAGTGTGTGTGACCACAGCCTAAAATGATGAAGCAATGGATTAAAGCTTACTACAAATCAGTCCAAAAATTAAGCAGAGTATAAGGCTATGAAATATCAAAAATATTGTGAAGATAATAATTAAAACAGGCTACAAGGTGATCAAGTGAATGGCAGTGAATTAGAACAATGGATAATGTAGCACTAAAATATTTGATATATACAATACAAGGGGTAAGAGATCAGTGGTTATATATAAGAAAATCATTTACCTGGGCAATCTGTGTTCTTGAAAGAAAAGCAATACAAATGCATAACGTGGAAGAAGTTTAATGATGAAGGAAGACCTTGATGAGAGAAGAAAAACTTCATGATGATGGAAGAAGTGGGAGGAATTTGTGTCAGAATGTACAGCTAAGTCTGGGGCATATAGTTCAAGGTTCAGATGGTTCAGACCTGCTGAAATGCAGGTGTTGGTTAAATTGTTTCTTCGTGGCCCTGATGCAAATGGGAGGCACAACACAATTTGTGCCTTGCATGGTAGTCCACAGGTCTCTGGAAGCAATTTTCCTTTGTGTCAAACGAATCCAACCCCCCAGTGTACCCAAGTAAACCAAGAATAGTTGGCAAGACTTCTTTTGCAATCCAAAACGCATTAGGGGAAAACAAGGAGATGCATTGTAGCTGGCTTTAAAGGTTGCAGGATTGAAAGTGCGGGAAGAACAAGATGGCAGGGGACCGCATTGTAGATTGTGGGTTGCAGTTGACAGGTAGAGGTCAAGAGGTTACAGTTGACAGGTAGAGGTCAAGAGGTTACAGGTCAGGCGAGGCGGGAGGGGGTCACTGAGCAGATGCAAAAGAAAAGAAAAACCAGGCAAATTTGAGAGGTAGCACAGGAGGGCAGCCCTGAGTATTCAGAATTAAATATTTGTGCGAGACATCAAATATAAAAGCAAAATTACCAAACTGCTTCTTGAACAATGGCATCTCTGTGATGTGGGGGGGAAAGAACTTATTCTTGGTAAGCGGTTGTGAACAGACGTATTATATGGTTCCCTCCTCCCATGAAACTTAATTTACAAATTCTTTTCGGACATTCTTGAAGAGAGCTGTTACGAACCCTTTTCTGGCCTTGGCAGTCTATGTGCCTTATTTATAAAGAAGAAGAAGAAGAGTTTGGATTTATACCCCCGCCCTTCACTGCCCAAAGGCGTCTCAGAGCGGCTTACAAACTCCTTTCCCTTCCCCTCCCCACAACAGACGCCCTGTGAGGTAGGTGGGGCTGAGAGAACTTCTGACAGAAACTGTCCTTGAGAGAACAGCTGTGCCGGAGCTTGTGACTGACCCAAGGTCACACCAGCAGGTGCAAGTGGAGGAGTGGGGAATCAGACCCGGTTCTCCCAGATAAGAGTCCGCGCACTTAACCACTACACCAAACTGCTGCTCTTTGTTTGTTGAATAGCTTTCAGTTGAATAGCTTTCAGTTCTTCCAGAGGGGAAGGGCGGCAAATTGAGGACTGCCAGTCTCCTGGCAGGAGGAAGGACCGGCTTTTGTTTTCCACCCTTTACCCTTCACATTAATATTTTTAGAGGCTTTTCCCTGTATTTTCCCACTAGATTTGTAGTAATGATTCAACAATGTGAAATACCAATGACATTAAGATGAATGTATTTTAAACGGTGCTTCTCTCCCATGGGTTTTGTTCATGACATAAAAGGGCTAAATTGAAGTTTCTTTCCCTGCAGAGGATGGGGGGGAGGTAAGTGGCATTGCTGCACCTTGGCTAACTTTCTATTGTACCAAATCCCGCAGGGCCCTGGTCTCCCTTGGAAGAATGTTCCACCAGGCCTGGGGCGGGGCTGGAAAGTCCTTTGCCCTGGCTGAGGACAGCCAGATGCTCTTTGGGTTGGGGAAAGGTTTACAGGAAATATGTTTCCTGAGGCACTATGGCAGGTTTGCCCCAGAAAGAAATGGCTTGATGTGTTTACCGGAATGTTGAACAGGTGCTCGATGGTTGTCTTGAAGGGAAATCAAGAACTTGGGAAGAGCTGGATGGCTCTTCCAGGGACAGGAGGTGGGGGTTAATATTCATTGCTGACCCCTGAAGTACAGGATGGGAGATACTTGCAGATGTTGTCGATATGGTAAATAGGGTAAATGGGGAGGATGCAGGATTGTGGATGAAAGCGGTTAATTCAAGGAAAGGAGCTGATTTCCTGAGAAACCCATTGTTATAAATTCTGCACTACTTTAGGGGTGGAGGGAAGTCCATGAGCTTGTCAGACAACTTTACATTATTCTTCCAGAATGGTGGCCCAGTTTTATCTTTCTGGCTGACATCCATCTTCTGTCATTTTTGGTCAGAGAGCATTGCACTTACAATTCTGAGGTAATATTAATACGAAGGGCACTTGGGCTTCTCTCTTTCTAGCTGCCAACTACTCCAGTTTGGTGTAGTGGTTAAGTGCGCAGACTCTAATCTGGGAGAACTGGGTTTGGTTCCCTACTCCTCCACTTGCAGCTGGTGGATGACCTTGGGCAAGCCATAGTTCTGGCACAGCTGTTCTTGAAAAAGAGAAGTTTCTGTCAGAGCTCTCTCAGCCCCGCCGGCCTCACTGGGTGTCTGTTGTGGGGAGGGGAGGAAAAAGGAGTTTGTAAGCCACTCTGAGACTCCGAATGAAGGGTGGGGTATTAATCCAATCTCCTCCTCCTCCTTCTCCTTCTGCCTGAGGAGAGGTCTGACTGTTTACATAGGATCCATTCCTTGTTCTCTTTTCCATTCCATCTCTTACCCTCTCTCTTGCTGTTGTTTCAGATGTGGCCATCATCCGTGAAGAAAGAAGATACATTCCCTGAGGAGGGAGGAGCTTCATTGGAGCAAGGGCAGAGGGCACAGGCCCAAGAGTATGCCCAAAATGCCCTCTCCTGGGGTAAGGACTCTTTGTGCCTGGATGTGTTTGGGGCATCCCCATGAGTTGGCTGGGTAGAGAGTTCAGGTCAGGAAAGGAATTAAATCCTTCTTCACACAACACAGAGTTAATTTCTGGCACTCGATATCCACTAACTGTGATTCCTCTGAAAGGGGAATTAGACAAATTCATTGAAGGCAATTCCTCCCATTAATTGACATATTCGTATCTCAGCTTCCTTTCGTAAGAGGAACTCAAGATGTCTCAAAAAAGAAAAGGTAGACAAATCTGGGCAGAGCTATTCAACCTGGTGAATAAAGGGAGCCTCCACCGTCTGGGGCAGCAGAGCCTGAAAACCAGTTCCTAGGGGCCAGTAATCATGGGAAGATTTGACTTCTGTGCCCGTGCTTATAGGGGCATCGGGGCGGGGGGAGGGCTTTGGGAAATACAGAGCTGGAGTAGGGACTGGCACCCCCAGGAGTTTTGTGGGAGGGCTTCAGGATGGGCTTGGGGTAAATGTGACGCCATGTTGATGTGGCATCCAGCTGAAAACGTGTTTCTGATGTTAGCGTGACAACAGACGGCCTGAAAATTCATTGATATTACTCTGCAGGTTCCAGATGTGCTGTAGTCACGACTGGGCTCTGAACTGAACGTAATGCTGATGTGTCATGCAACGTCTTCTCCACCCCACTCTTTCCTTTCCCCCAGGCCAGACAAAAGTCTCACAGAATTCTGAAATATGTTGGAAACATTTATAACCCCTGAGGCTCATAGGTACCTGGTGCTTCTCTTCTGCCTCTCCAAGAATTTAGTAAAAAGTGTTAAAAATTGGTTGAGTGTGCCGAGGGCAAGTTTTCATAACCCTGGGAAGTGGGCGCCTGAAGCAGGGAACAAAGAAGCAAGCACCCTTCCTTCCTCCTTTCTCTCAGTAACAGGCAGTGGAGAGATGCTGCTGAGCTGTCGTCTTTTCAGAGGTGTGGAAATGGCTGCTGCATTTCCAGTCCAGGTAGGAGAGATGAGTTGGGGGAACAGCCTGGGTCCCTCCTCCTTTCTCAGGGGGGCTTTTGCTCCTGCAGTTTCTACAAGGTATCCAAGCAAAAGCTCCTCTGAAGGCCGTTCCCTTTACCCGTACCCTGCCTTCCATCCTGTACCTTGCCAGACGACTCCCTTCCAGTGTGCCATCTCTGCCTGGCGAGACCTCTGACGAGGGGACCTGCTTTTCCTTTCAGTGCCCCTTTTCCTTGGAGGAGGTGTCCATCTATTTCTCTGAGGCAGAGTGGGCCCTGCTGGATCCAGGTCAAAGAGCTCTGTACAGGGAAGTCATGCTGGAGAACTATGAGAATGTGGCCTTTCTGGGTAAGGATCTTTCATAGGTGCCAGAGGTGTGAATTACTGTCATTGAGATGAGGCATGAATCAAAATATTGAGTATCAATACACCGTTTTGAGGCCTGTCCTGCTACTTGAGGAGGGGCTGTGGCTCACTGGCATGTAGAAGGTCCCAGGTTCAAACCTTGGCAGCATCTCCAGTTAAAAGGATCAGGTAGGAAGTGAGGTGAAAGACCTCTGCCTGAGACCCTGGAAAGCTGCGGTCAGACTGACTTCCATGGACCAAGAGTATGAGTCAATAGAAGGCAGCTTCCTGTGTTCATGTGTGTGTACATGCCCAGGGGCCACTGAGGCCAGTGTTGTGGCCATCACCCAAGCCAGAGAAAGTGCCCTGGCTACAAGTTTGCGCTCTGTACATACTGAGCTGAATAAAACCCTGAAAAATGCAGATTAGATTCTCTAATCTGATTCAGCTACCGATATAGTTGGCCCAAATAAAAGCCAAAAAAAACCCAGCTTTTTTGGGGTAGCTAAGCAGCATAAAGTTCACCCACTTATGGGTGAGGACTTTGGAGCAAACCAGCCATTAAAACTGGTCAGTTTCCCTCCCCTTCGTTCCCAAGCTTGGAAGTGGGGGGCAGATAAAGGGAGGGGTTAAAGTCATGGAGGGGACTTCCAGGGTCATCTAATCCAAGCCCCTGCACAATGCAGGAAATTCACAAATACCTCCCCCACACACACACATACACCCAGTGACCCCTGTTCCGTGCCCAGAAGATGGCAAAAGAACCCCCAAAACCTCCAGGATCCCTGGCCAAACTGGCCTGAAGAAAATCTGCTTCCTGACCCCAGAGTGGTGATCAGCATTTCCCTGGCCATGTAAGAAAGACTGGAAAGATTTTAAAGACTATTTAGAGAAATACTGGGATGTAAAGGACAATTTGCTTTGCTTTGATAACTATTGAAAATTAAGAAAAGTAGAAAAGGGAGATAAATGTATAAGAATAACGGTTGGAAGATATGTTACCTGTAGAAATGATCAATGAGAAAAGGGGGGAGGAAGAAGATATAAGTTTTGGGCTGGAGGTTGGAGCACTGTGGGAAGCCATAAAGGGGGGGTGGAAAGGAGGTATAATAACTTAGGTTTTGATGTATGTTTGAACTTTTATTATATCCTAATAAATTGTTTTTCAAAAAAAGAGAAAGGGCCACAAGAACTAAGCACTGAGGCAACCCTTCCTGCCCTCCCTCTCATAATCTGCCAAAATTCACAGAATCAGCATTGCTGTCAGATGGCCATCTAGCCTCTGTTTGAAAACCTCCAGAGAAGGAGAGCCCACCACCTCCCGAGGAAGCCTGTTCCACTGAGAAACCAATATTAACTGTCAGGAAGTTCTTCCTAATGTTTAGCCAAAAACAGTTTTCATTGAATTTCAACCTGTTGGTTCTGGTCTGGTCCTCTATATGACAGCCCTTCAAGCACTTGAAGATGGTGATCATATCACCTCTCAGTCATCTCCTCTCCAGGCTAAACATACCCAGCTCCTTTAACCTTTCCTCATAGGACTTGGTCTCCAGATCCATCACCATCTTTATTGCTCTCCTCTGGGCACATTCCAGCTTGTCTATATCCTTAAATTGTGGTGCCCAGAACTGAACACGATACTCTAGGTGAGGTCTAACCAGAGCAGAGTAAAGCAATACCATCACTTCACCTGATCTGGACACTATACTTCTGTTGATACAACCCAAAATAGGATTTTACTTTTTAGCTACAGCACCACACTGCTGACTCATGTTCAGAGTATGGTCTAGTAAGACCCCTAGATCCTTTTCACACATACTACTGCCAAGACAGGTCTCCTCATCCTATAATTATGCATTTGGTTTGTCCTACCTAAATGCAGAACTTTACATTTATCCAAGTTAAAATTCATTTTGTCTTAGCCCAGTTTTCCATCCTGTCAAGATCATCCTGTATCCTGACTTGTCTTCTACTGTATTTGCTACCCCTCTCAATTTAGTACTGTCTGCAAATTTAAGAAGCATTCCCTCTATTCCTTCACCCAAATCATTTATAAAGAGTGAATGGCTGAAGGCATTTCAGACCTCCCATTTCCTCCCCCTGGCTGTCAAATGGAGGGGAGAGAAAGGGAAGTTTGAAATGGCTTGCGGTCATTCAGACCGAACAGTGTGAGGGATCCAACCATCAGCTGTTTGGTTTAAATGGCCACAAGCCATTTCAGACCTCCCTTTCCATCCTCTTCATTTGGAATCAGATGGGAGGGAAAGGGAGGTCTGAAATGGCTTGCGGCCATTTAAACCTGACAGTGCAGTGGGTCTGCCTATCAGCTGTTCGGTTTAAATGGCAGGAAGCTAGTTCGGTTTAAATGGCAGGAAGCTATTTCAGCACTTCCCTTTTATTTCCTTCCCTTCAAAGAAGAAGGGGGAGTGAAACGGAGCTGTGAAATGGCTGCTACTGTTTCCCAAATACTTCCGGAATCTAAATATCATACCAATATTTGGATTCAGGAATATCAGCAAATACCAATATTTTGAGGGTTCAGTAAACATAAACCTGAAAAATACCAGTTTTTGTGTGGGTTTTTTGCACACTCCGAGTTCTGGCCTTAGGCCAAAGGGATGAGAGGCCCTCAGAAAGACTCTAGAAGGGGCCAGATCCTCATTTCTCTGCTGCCAGCCTTCCCAACATAACCCTTCCCCGTGGATGGCATTACCACCATCCAGTGGGTTAACGAAGTGCGTGCACACTAGTAAAGCAGACCCCTATTAAAAAAAAATGTTTATTTTATTTTTTAAAGAATTTTGTTAGTTTATATAATGAAAGGGAGAAGGTGGAAAGGAGGGGAACAAAAAGGACAGAAATGCGTAAAATTTCAATTCAGCATTCTGCATGCATATCTTCTCGTTACCATTTCACAACTATTTCATCTATCATTCCTATTATTCTTCACTTAATCTTATTCTCTCAGTACTCGAGTTTTAACCAGTCATAAAATGCCCTCTGAGCTCTCATAAATCCTTCTTCCATTTTTCCTTTTAATGTGTTTGTCAACTTGTCCATTTCAGCACATTCTATCATCTTCAATATCAACTCATGTTGCGCTGGAATCGTCAGTGTCCTCCATGCCATTGCAAGTGAGATTCTGGCAGCTGTTACAATATGTAAAATGAAGTATCTATGATTCTTCTCTAGCTCATCTGGAAAACAGTTTTCAGAAAAATATTTCTGGCTTGAAAGGTATTGTGATATTCAAGAAAGTATGCACTTCAATCCAAAATTTACGAACCTTTTTACATGTCCAACACATATGGTTGTTGTTCAGTCGCATGGACCAGATTACGCCAGGCCCTCCTGTCTTCCGCTGTCCGCTGAAATTTGCTCAATTTCATGTTCGTTGCCATCCCCTTCTTCTTTGACCTTCAGTCTTTTCCAGCATCAGGGTCGTATGGTAGTATGACCCAATATGATTGTTACATTTCCAACATATATTACTCAAATTTGTATACATTTTAGCTAACCTTTCTGGGGTTAGATGCCATCTATAAAACATTTTATATAAGTTTTCTTTGAATGTAACAGATTTGGTCAATGTTCACTTTCCATGTTTACTCCACTGTGTCAGATCAGTGTTATGACCCACTTTTTGCATCCATCTACACATCCATTCTGTAACTATGTCATCCTGCATTTTCAATTGCGTCAACATACCATACATTTTCTTAATAAGTTTCTCTCTTGACGTAAAGGTAAAGGTAAAGGTTCCCTTGCTCAAAAGCCAGTCGAATCCGACTCTAGGGTTGCGGTGCTCATCTCCGTTTCAAAGCTGAAGAGCCAGCGCTGTCCGAAGACGTTTCCGGGGCCATGTGTCCGGCGTGACTAAACACCAAGTCGCATGGAACACTGTTACCTTCCCACCGAAGTGGTACCTATTGATCTACTTGCAATTTCTTGCTTTCGAACTGCTAGGTTGGCAGGAGCTGGAACTACAGACGAGAGCTCATAATAATTTTTCAAATGCACATTGTTCTGAATAGAATCCATCTTTCCGTTTGTCCTTACTATATCTAGATTCAACTTGCACTCTAGTCCACCAGTTTATTTTATTTTTCTTTCATTCTTCCTGAGATTTTAAATTATTTTCATCATCTAACAGTTCTGCATATCCAAGAATTGCTTGTTTGGAAGTCACAGTTGGTTGAGAAAAAGCTTCCACTGGAGACACCCATCTTGGAATTTTAGTATATATCTGTGGACAAATCTTTTCCCACATTGTCAATAATGACCTTATCATACGATTTTAAAAATATTTATGTCCAGAAGCTTTTCCATACCATAAAAAGGAGTGCCATCCCAGTTTTAAATCGTGTCCTTCTAGAGCTAGCAGCCTGCTGTAATTGATCTTCAAGTAGAATCCATTCTCTCAGCCAAACTAAACTTGCTGCTCTATAATAATTCTTCCAGTCTGGTACTCCAAATCCAGCATTAACTTTCACATTTTTGGCTTTCCCTTGCCATATAAAACGCTATGCCAGTTTATTCAATTCATCAAAGAAATTTTGTGTAATGTATATCGGTAACTTCTCAAATAAAAACATCATACGTGGTAAAACAATCATTTTCAAAATTGCTATTCTGCCCATTCGTGATACTTGCAAATTTTTCCTTTTTAACATCTTGCAAGAGTCATCTTTCATCAGGGAAGTACATTTCACTGTAATATTGAGACCCAGATATTTGAATTTCTTCTTCCGTTGAAATCCAGTCAATTTTATTTCTAGTCCTTGTTTCAGGTTCATGTTTTTCATAATCATTTTCGTCTGCAGATAGTTTATTTTGATTCTCACCATTTCCCCATATTCATTAATCAGATTCATCAGTTGTTGTACAGAATCCATTGGGTCCTCTAAAATAAATATCAAATCATCAGCAAAGGCCTGTAATTTATATTTATTTCCTCTTATTGATGTTCCTTTGATAAGGGAATCTTTCCTAATAGCTCTTGTCAGAACTTCCAAAGTTAGTATAAACAGCAGTGGAGATATTGGACAACCTTGTCTTGTCCCTTTTTCAATCCATATATTATCAGTCAGTTCATTATTTACTAATACTTTCACTTTCTGCTTTGTGTATATAGCTTCAATCAGTCTTATAAAATTAGTCCCAAAATTCATTATCTTCATCTGTTGAATAATAAATGGCCAGCTGACATTGCCAGTTGCTTTTTCAGCAACCAAAATATCAAAGCCATCTGCTTCTTTGGATGAGTTTGATAATATTTTAGATTGTTCTCACATTATTCTTTAATTGTCTCTTAGGAAGGAAACCTGCCTGGTCCTGATGTATAAAGTCTATTAGAATTTTTTTCAACCTTGCAGCCAAAATAGTTTCAAATATTTTGTAATCACAGTTCAACAAAGAAATAGGTCTATAGTTTTTTATCTCTTTAGGATCTGTCTCTTCCTTATGATTCAATGATGTAATTGTTTCAGTCCAAGATTCCGGTACTCCCATTTCTTCTATTACAGATGAAATTACTGTTTTATATGGGAACAATAAAACATTTTCAGATATTTTGTAGTATTCAGCTGGGAGTCCATCTAGTCCAGGTGCTTTATTTATATTTTGTTTCTTAATAGCCTCTGTAATTTCCATCACTAATTACTACATTCTGGAGTCTGGCCCTGAAAAAGATGTTAGCTCCAGGGAGACTCAAATCATAAATATCCACATGTCAGATCAAACCACTTAATAATCAGCTTAACCCTTGAGGGGATTTAGGGTGCTTTCCTTCACAGATCCATCCCCCTTATACTGGTTGGTATTGTGGACTTTGATCTTGTCCATGGTTCCATCTTTCCAAAAGAATTCTTACTCCCACATTTCTTTCCTTCCTCATATAAGAATGATCACTTTCTCTCTCTTTCTCTTTCTCTCTCTGTGGAAGAAGCCAGAAGTATAAGAGAGACTTTGGTGCAGACAGGCAATGGCCTTGCATCCGAAGAATGGCTGGAGAGTTCCTCAAGAGGATACCAAGAGCATATCTCCTTCCCAAATGAGCTGGCTGAGAGTTAGTATCCTTCACGGTTCTGTCACGGGAACAGGCAAGGCATAGCCATGGGGGATTTCTTGCTCAGTTCTGAGTAATGTTTTGTTTGGCGCAGTCATAAAGCCCTCTGGGTAAGGAGAGAAGGAGGCCTTCTGGGGGCCTGAAATCTGGAGAATCAGAAGCTCCTTCTGAGAAGAGCTCAGCTGTGGCTCTTGAGGGGTTGACATATCCTTAAATACTAGGTATTCTGGGGAAAGGTGTAGGGGTGCTTAAGAATGGCCAAGCTGGATGAGGCCAAAGGGCCGTCAATCCTTTCCTAATGTAGTCACATGGGTGCCTTAGGACCTTACCAGCCCTCCCAGGTGCTAACAGGATCTCTCTTTTACTCCAGCAGAGGACGAGCAGACGAATGAGGAGGGTGAAGAACTTCATCAGCAAATGTCAGACAGAGTTAAAAAGGAAGACTTGAAAGAAAAACTCAGGAATCTTGACAGACCAAGGAGAAAGAAAGGCAGCCATATGATTGAGAAGAGAGATAGAAGAAAGCATAGTGTACAGTTTACAAAGCACAGGATAATGAAAGCAAGTAAATCAATTCCGTGTGGAAAGTATTTCAGAAGTAGATCACAGCTTGTTGTGGACCAAAGAACACACAGAGGTGAGAAACCTTTTGAATGCTCAGACTGTAGAAAGAAATTCAATCAGAGTTGCACTCTTCAAGTGTATCGAAGAACCCACACAGGGGAGAAACCTTTGGAATGCTCAGAGTGTGGGAAGAGATTAAGTCAGAGTAGCGATATTCAGCGACATCAAAGAATACAGACAGGGGAGAAACCTTTTGAATGTTCAGAGTCTGGAAAGAGGTTCACGACGTGTTCTAACCTTCAGTGGCATCAGACAACTCACACAGGGGAGAAACCTTTTGAATGCTCAGAGTGTGGAAAGAAATTCAGTAAAAGTGGCAGTCTAAAACGACATCAAAGAACCCACACAGGGGAGAAACCCTTTGAATGCTCAGAGTGTGGAAAGAGATTCAGTCGGAATAGCAGTCTTCAAATGCATCAAAAAACCCACACAGGGGAGAAACCTTTTGAATGTTCAGAATGTGGAAAGAGGTTCAGACAGAGTGGTGATCATCAAAGACATCAGAGAACCCACACAGGGGAGAAACCTTTTGAATGCTCAGAATGTGGAAAGAGGTTCATGAGCAGTGGTAACCTTCAGCGGCATCAGAGAACTCACACAGGTGAGAAACCTTTTGAATGCTCAGAGTGTGGAAAGAAATTCAGTCACAGTGGCAGTCTAAAACTGCATCAAAGAACCCACTCAGGGGAGAAACCTTTTGAATGCTCAGAGTGCGGAAAGAAATTCAGTCGAAATAGCAGTCTTCAAATGCATCGAACAACCCACACAGGGGAGAAACCTTTTGAATGCTTAGACTGTGGAAAGAAATTCAGTCAGAATAGCAGTCTTCAAATGCATCGAAGAACCCACACAGGGGAGAAACCTTTTGAATGCTCAGACTGTGGAAAGAGGTTCATGAACAGTGGTATCCTTCAGCAGCATCAGATAACTCACACTGGGGAGAAACCTTTTGAATGCTCAGAGTGTGGAAAGAAATACAGTAAGAGGAGCAATCTTCAACAGCATCAGACAACTCACACTGGGGAGAAACCTTTTGAATGCTCAGAATGTGGAAAGAGGTTCAGTCAGAATGGCAGTCTTCAAATGCATCAAAGAACCCACACAGGGGAGAAACCTTTTGAGTGCTTCGACTGTGGAAAGAGGTTCATGAGCAGTTCTAACCTTCAGCGGCATCAGACAACTCACACAGGGGAGAAACCTTTTGAATGCTCAGAGTGTGGAAAGAGGTTCATGAGTAGGGGTAACCTTCAGCGACATCAGACAACTCACACAGGGGAGAAAGCTTTTGAATGCTCAGAGTGCAGAAGGAAATTCAGTGAGAGGGGCCATCTTGAACAGCATCAAAGAACCCACACAGGGGAAAACCTTTTGAATGCTCAGAGTGCGGAAGGAGATTCAGTGTGAGTGGCAGTCTTCAACTGAACCAAAGAACCCACACAGGGGAGAAACTTTTTGAATGCTCAGACTGTGGAAAGAGATTCAGTGTGAGTCACAGTCTTCTGCTGCAGCAAAGAACCCACACGGGAGAAACCTTTTGAATACCCTGAGTGTAAAAAGAAATTCAGACAGAGTGGCATTCTTCAACAGCATCAATCCCAATTGTCCTCCCCACCTCCAGATTCTTTCAGGGAGAATCAGGACGGAGAAGTAAGATTCCCTCCTCTTCCTCTGACACACACACCCCATCTCCATGAGCCAGAAATGACCTAGAGTAAGCTCTGGGCCAAGGCTTACTCCCCACCCCTTGACTCCTCAGAGGCCCCCTTGAATTCCTCCTTGGAGACTGTGTCTTTGTGCAGCAGGCTGAGAAATTTCATCTCACTATTTTAATTTGGAAAGGTATCTGCATTAAGGTTACAAACAGGCCTAAAGGGGGGGGAAATCCTGTCTCCTTCCCAGAAACTTAATGTGTGGAAATGGGCATCTGAAGTGTTAAATAACATCCCGTAATGCCTCTGTTAAAGGGAGGGACTTTTTTCCTCCAGTCAGTTGGCATTCCTAGATTAAATATTTCTTTAAGAATCAGAGAAAACAAAACTCAACTAAGGCAGGGTCATAGCTCATTAAAGAGGTCCATCAGACTGTGTTTTCTGTGTTTTGTGGGAGGGTTTATGTGTCGGGCTTCATTAAATGTGTCAAAAGTTAATGTGGCACGTCTTTTTTTCAATTGTGCATAAAGTTCTAAATGAATCCTCTTGCAGACGCTTGAGAGTTGCACCTGGGGCCACGACTGATCCCCATGAATGAACTCGATCCAGTTTGCCCCCATTCATGATGTGGGTCAGTTAAGTTCAAGAGCCAGCGTGTTGTGTTACGACTTGGTGGATATGGGTTCAGATCCACAGTAAGCTTGGAAAGTCTTTGGATGCCCTTTAACCTGTCACATTTCCAGGCTAACCGACCTTGCAAGATAGTTGTAAAGATTAAATTTGGAGAGGGGCCTTCTTGGAAGAGATGTGATAGGTGCAGAAATCTCAGTGCTTCTGCATTTATTTATTTCTAAGTGGGAACCAGCAAGGACTTGTGGGATGCATCTCACTTCTCCCTCCCCCACTCCTTCATATTTCCCTTTCCTGAAAGACCCGATAGCACCTCCTCTTTTCATGCTTCCTGCTTTCCTTCCGCCCCAAGGCCAACCTATATTTTCCTGCCCCTGTCTTCAGCTTTTCCTCTCTTCCCCTCCAGCATCCTCTGCCTAGGAAAGCTATGGCCCACTTGTGTGAGGCCAGCCACTGGGCAAGGTCAGATGACATGGTAGGGAGCCCTCAAGGATTTGGATGGGAATCTCACCCCCCCACCAAGGCACTTCCCTCTTTTCCTCCTCTTGGCAAACCCCATATCCTCTCCCCTTTCCCTACCTTATTCTCTCCTTCTCAGCCATTCACCATCTTACTTTTTATCTGTTCCTCATCTGCAGCTATATTTATTATTTATTTACTGCATTTATACCCTGTTTTTCTACCCTTTCTGTCACATCCTGGATGCATGCACCTGGTAGACATTGTACCCCTTGAACTACAAATCCGGATGGCGGACTGTAGCCTCTGACAGAAGGAGTGGCAGACACATTTCTCTGGATCGCTGGAAAGGCAGGGCCTGAGCAAAGGAACGTCAGCCCAAGTCTCTGTAGTTGGGAGAGGTCATTTGTGATTCAAGGAAAACTCCAGGCCCTGCCTGGAGGCTGGTAACAGGCCTTCTTTTGTCTTTCTACACATTGTGAGTGATGCGACCAGAATCAAGGCCAAAGAACCCAATCTCCTGGACCTTGGGACAGAGAAAGAACCATTCCTGCCCTTTGCTGCAGGTCTCCCCGCCCCCAACCCCAGCAGGCATCGTGGTGGTTCCTCCCCCATCGCATGAAGGCATCCAGGTTGGCTTTCCACCACTGCCTGAGAGGGGGAGAAATAAGGATGGAGGGAACATAAGAACATAAGAGATGCCAATTTTGAATCAGGCCAATGGCCCATCTAGTCCAACACTATGTCACACAGTGGCCAAAAATACCAGGTGCCATCAGGAGGTCCAGCAGTGGGGCCAGGACACTAGAAGCCTTCCCACTGCTGCCCCCCACCCCCAGCACCAAGAATAGAATGCATCACCTGCCCCAGACTGAGAGTTTCTTTAAGAATCAGAGAAAACAAAAATCAAGTAAGGTAGGGTCATAGCTCACTAAAGAGAGTTCCTATCTATACCTTGTGGCTAATAACCACTGATGGACTTCTACTCTATATGCTTGTCTAATTCCGTCTTGAAACTGTCCATGCTTGTAGCTGCCACCACCTCCTGTGGCAGTGAATTTCATGTGTTAATCACTCTTTGGGTGAAGTACTTCCATTTATCTGTTCTAACCCGACTGCTCAGCAATTTCATGGAGTGCCCACGAGTTCTTGTATTGTGAGAAAGGGAGAAAAGTACTTCTTTCTCAATCTGCTGAATCCCATGCATAATCATATAAACCTCGATCATGTCACCCCTCAGCCGTCGTTTCTCCAAGCTAAAGAGCCCCAAGCGTTTTAACCTTTATTCATAGGGATAGGGTTCCAACCCTTTTATCATTCTAGTTGCCCTTCTCTGCACTTTTTCCAATGCTATAATATCCTTTTTGAGGTGTGGAGACCAGAACTGTACACAGTATTCCAAATGAGGTCACACCAATGATTTATACAGGGGCATTATGATACTGGCTGATTTGTTTTCAGTTCCCTTCCTAATAATCCCCAGCATAGCGTTGGCCTTCTTTACTGCAGTTACATACTGTCTAGACATTTTCATTGAGTTATCTACTATGACTCCAAGATCTCTCTCTTGGTCAGTCTCTGCCAGTTCAGACCCCATCAATGTGTATTTATATTTAGGATTTTTGGCCCCATATGCATCACTTTGCACTTGGCCACATTGAACCCCATTTGCCACGTTGACACGCACTCACCCATCCTCGACAGATCCCTTTGGAGTGCCTCACAATCCTCCCTGGTTTTCATCACCCGGAACAACTTCGTGTCATCTGCAAATTTAGCCACTTCACTGCTTACTCCCAATTCCAAATCGTTAATAAACAAGTTAAAAAGCATCAGACCGAGTACTGATCCCTGTGGTACCCCACTGCTTACCACCCTCCACTGAGAAAGTTTCCCATTTATACTCACTCTCTGTTTCCTATTTATAAGCTAGTTTTTGATCCACAAGAGGACTTGTCCTTTTATCCCATGACTATTGAGCTTACTTAGGAGCCTTTGATGAGGAACTTTCTGGATCAAAAGCTTTCTGGAAGTCAAGGTAAACAACATTTATTGGGTCCCCCTTGTCCACATGTTTGTTCACTCCCTCAAAAAACACTAACAGGTGAGACAAGATCTTCCCTTACAGAACCCATGCTGAGTCTATCTCAATAGTTTTTGTTCATTAATGTGCCTACTAATTCTTTCCTTAATAACAGTTTCCACCAACTTACCTGGTATCGATGTCAGACTGACTGGCCTGTAATTTCCCGGATCTCCCCTGGAGCCCTTTTTAAAGATGGGAGTGACATTAGCTACCTTCCAGTCCTCAGGAATGGAGGCAGATTTTAAAGAAAGATTACATATTATTGTAAGAAAATCCACAAGTTCACATTTGAGTTCTTTCAGAACTCTCGGATGAATGCCATCCAGGCCTGGTGATTTATTAGTTTTTAAATTGTCCATCAGTCGTAGGACTTCCTCTCTTGTCACCTCAATCTGATTCAGGTCTTTCAAACCCCCTCCCAAAATCGGTGCTTCTGGAGTGGGCAAGCACTTCTCATCTTCCACAGTGAAGACAGAGGCAAAAAATGCATTCAGCTGCTCAGCCATTTCCCTGTCATTCCACTTCAGTAGTCCTTTTACCCCTTGGTCATCCAAGGGCCCCACTGCCTCCCTGGCTGGCTTCCTACTTCTAATGTATTTGAAGAAAGTTTTATTATTGGCCTTTATGTTTTTTGCGATATGCTCCTCATATTCCCTTTTTGCTTGCCTGATCACAGACTTGCATTTTATATGCCACAGCCTGTGTTCCTTTTTATCAACCTCACTGAGACTAGCTTTCCACCGCTTAAAGGAAACCTTCTTACCTTTTACAGCTTCCATTACTTTATTTGTTAACCATGCAGGCTTTTTTCTATACCTATTTCTGCCTTTCCTAACCTGCGGTATATACTTTTTCTGAGCTTCTAGGATTGTATTTTAAATAGTTTCCAAGCTTCCCCAATGGTTTTGACCTTTTCCCTTTCCAC
This sequence comes from Gekko gecko, assembly GCA_029375565.1. Classification (NCBI taxonomy): domain Eukaryota; kingdom Metazoa; phylum Chordata; class Lepidosauria; order Squamata; family Gekkonidae; genus Gekko; species Gekko gecko. The sequence continues at coordinate 9,604,758 of JAPDNY010000002.1, forward strand.
ACTCCTCCCCCTCCCCTCTGAAGGATGTCAACACCCCCACACACACCCCCAGCCTGATCCATGCATTTAGGAAAGGTCAGGAGGTGGGTAGAACATGAAATGCCCTATAGGTTGGCCAGTGTGTGAGGCAGGATGCTGGACTAGATGGACCACTGGTCTGATCCAGCAGGGCTCTTCTGGTGTTCTGATAAGGGGAAGGCCTTGGCCTCTATGCCCTGTTGCTGACCCTCTAGAGGTACTGGTTGACCAGTGTCTGAGGCAGTCTGGCTCTGTCCCTTTATGTTTTAACTCAAGATCAGGCAGCTCTTTCTCCAACCAGTGATTTCAGTTTATTGGAAGAGATCACAGCAACACACAAGACAGCCCATCTTATATACAGTGTAGAACTGGCTAAACCAAACCCCTAAAACAGTAAGATCCAATCATAAGTGAGCGCCTGGGACCAATAGGGTTTGTTCCCTCCAAAAGTCACAATTTTCCCTGATTGGCCCATTGCACAACGGCTGCCAATCAGGCTGTCTATTTTAGAATAATGAGTGTCTATGGAGCTCAGGCTCATTCTTTAGTCAAGGCTGACATCATGGGATGTTATAGCCATGCCATGAAAAGCCTCCCCTGACTGTTTCCGCACAGGAGGCCTCTACGAAAGGGATGTTTTTCTCCAGGCCAGCTGGCAGCCCTCGTGATCTCTCTCAAGGTCAAGTCTGGTCTGCTCAGAGTGGCAGCAGCTCTGCACCTGGGACCTTCTGCATGCCCAGCAGATCCTCTACCCCTGAGCCGCTGCCCTCCCCCCGCTGCCAACTCCAGCCTTGGGTACACCATTTCCCCCCATTTGAATGACCAGGTAGTTTGATGTGTAAGTCGTTAACACTCCCATCAAATGAGGCTTCCGTGGTCTCTCAAAGTTTTAACAGAGCCCAAATACAACTTCTGCAGCAGGCATTGTTTGGCCTCTAATTCTAGCTTAGTGCTCTGACTTGTCCTGGTCAGTTTTCTTCGGGCCATTTTGAAGGCGATTCCCCCTCCTCGGACACCCTCCCCTCCCCTCCCCGCTGCCATTTCCCAGCTGCCATATTGCTTCCAACAGAAGACCACAGCCCCTCTCTCACATCCAGCCCTGTCTGGGAATCAGAATTACAGAGTTGGAAGGGGCCATAGAGGTCATCTAGTCCAACCCCCCTGCTCAATGCAGGATCAGCCTACAGCACCCTTGACAAGTGATCGTCCAGCTGCTGCTTGAAGCCTGCCAGTGAGGGGGAGCTCACCACTGCGCAAGGCGGCCGGTTCCACTACTGAACTACTGACCGTAAAAGAAAATTACGGCCTGTGGATTAAATCCATTGCTATGAGTTCTGTCCTCTGCTGCGCACAGGAACAGCTTCCTTCCCTCCTCCAAGCGATAGCCTTTCAAGGACTTCAAGAGAGCCATCATTTCCCCCCTTGACCTCCCTATCTACAGACTGAACATTCCCAAGTATCACATAAATGTCACATAAATGCTTCGTCTATTAGTGCCCTGGGGTGCCACAACCTCTCTCAGGCAACCCCCTGGGTCTGGGCCTCAATTTAGACTGGGGCTCAGGGTCACTCCGATAGCGTGCTTCCCTTATCCTGAGTCCCCTTCGTTTCCAGAGCCAGCCAGCTCAGCTTTAGGAGAAGCAGGGAGGGCACATAAACAGTCTCTACTGCCCAAAGACTTGTTCAGACTCCCGGCTTATAAAACATAAAGGTTTATTCAAAATGAGTAAAACCAATAAGGGGGAGTTGTGGAATAAAACGGACAATAGACAAAACTAATCCTAACTATCTAGCTACTATAAACATACGATTTGTCGATCCTTTCTCCCTGAACATCCGGCTCCTTCTAGCTTGGCCGCTTGCTTCAGGGTTCACTCAAAACTTGAGCCACGCCTTCCTGGTCTCTTAGCACTGCCAAGACTCACTTGCTTGCAGACGCTGGCTGTCTTCTGAACAGCTCCTGCACCCGGACTATACCTCACGGTGAGCAGTTCAGGAAGATTCTCGCCGCAGCCTCTGGCTACTTCAAGGCCACGTGCAGCATTCCTGGCTTTCGTCAAGCTGTCGAGAGCCTCCGGTCACCCAGCTTCCTCGGAACGTGTAAATGTGTGCGTGTTCAGGCAAGTCCATCGGTTCCTTTTTTCCTGCTTCTAGGACTGGATTCTTATTCTTCACTTCGCCAATCCCCGTCCTAGGCTAATTAGGGATTGCTGCCTTGACCCAGCTGTCTCCCATTTGCTTAGCTTACTGGACGTGCTGATCCTGACTAAACTTACAGGCCTCTTCTCTGTAATGATTCTGTGAATCAGTATCTCTGGCATGACACCAACTCCCTCAGCCTTTCTCTGTGGCCTGGGGATGAGGTGTAATTCAAGGATCCCCAGGTCCACCAAGGCTGCTCCCTACCTCCTCAATATTAAAATTATTTTAACGTAACTTTAATGTTTCTTTATTTAATTTGTCCCGCCCTTCCCACCATAGGCTCAGGCGGCTTACATAGGGTATTACACAGCTAAAACAGATTCAGATAAAATCATAGCAATTTCAACATAAAACATTACAAAGTGCTAGTGCTGGAATAACCTGCGTGCAGTTGAGCATGAGCAGCATCCGACAGAACAGCAATCAGCTACCATCATAGTCGGGGTCATATCAGGCTGTTAGTAATGATGTTAATATTGATGTCTTGATATTGGGGCCGGGGCCACAGTTTGTATGGTGCGGCTCCTTAGTCAAAGGCCTGGTGGAAGAGCTTCGTCTTGCAGGCCCCGCAGATCTGTAAAACACCCTGCAGGGCCCTGGTGTCTTCTGGGAGCTCATTCCACCAGTGCGGAGCTGCCACTGAGAAGGCCCTGAGCCCTTAAATATATCAACATTTTATTGTTGTTGTCTGTTTTTGCCAAAATTCAATAGATTTCCATGGGCCCTAAAGTTTCCTTTCCTGATTTTAAAAGAAATCAAAACTTTTTTGTGGGCCACTAAAAGTATTGTGGGTCCTAGGTGCTGTGCCTACCGCACCTAATGCATGAGTTGACCCCAGTGACAGGAGGCCAGTATCCATTTTAGGACCAGCCTCAGGCACAAGGAAGATTCACCAATGGGCAGATCCTTCCAGCAGGCAGCCTCATTGGGGATTGGCAGCTTCAGAAGTGGCAGCTGTATCTTCCCAGGAGCCGGCCGAGCCCCAAGGACCCCCCACGCGTACACATGCGCACTGCCTCTCGCTTACAACATCTCTGACCAGCTGCCTGGTGTTGTCAACTCCCCGGGGTGGGAAACGCCTGAAGATATGGGGGGGCGGAGCCTAGAGATGGAGGAGTCTGGGGAGGATTGAGACCTCCTGTGTGGAATAAGGGCATGGAGTCCACCCTGCCAAGTAGCCATTCTCTGCAGGGGAATTGACCTCTGTTGTCTGATGAAGATCAATTCTAATTCTGGGAAATGTCAGAAACCCCACTGGGACGCGGACAATCCTCTGTGAGCCCCCCTGTAATGTATTCGGCAAAGTGTAATCTGCCCACTGAAAGCCCATGTTAAGCTTCGTGCCTAGACAAGGATCCTAATCCTCAACATCTGATTGGTTTTCTAAGAAGCGCCGTCCTATCAGGATGAACTTCAAACTCTTGGGGGAACGAAGCCTTATTGGTTCTTATCTCTGTAATCTTATTGGTTACTAATACGTAAATAGGCGTGGCTACATTAGCCGGGAACGTTTTAAAAGGGAGCATAGCTCCACTGTTTCTTTGCCTGTTGATCTGCATTTTTGCTGTTCTGGTTGACTTTGAGCTGTTGCTGAATAAAGCTGAAACACTTTGCTGAAATCGAGTTAAGTGTCATACTTAACACCCCTGAGGGTCTGTGGAGCTTTTTCTGGAGGAGCCGAAGACAAGAGGATGGGTGTGTGTGCTGGATTGACCCCATCACTGCTGCCACCACCCCTTTGTTTCTTTCCCGTGCCCCATCTGGTGGCATCCCTTCCGGCGGTGTGGGAATGGAAGGCGGGGCTAGCCAACAAGGGCATGGAGGCAGGGGTGGGAGTCCAGCAGGTAGTCTTGGTGAGAGCCAGTGTTCCCTCTAAACTGAGTTAGCTAGCTCACAGTTCTTTAGCCTCCGGCTCACACATTTTTATCTTAGTTCAGGCAGGATGGCTCCAGAGCAAACTGATTTATGCAGTAGCCAAATTGCTCACTCACAACTTCAATGCCACTAGTAGAATTTTTGCCCACAAGACTCCACAGCTTAGAGGGAACACTGGTGAGGGCTATGGCATGGTGTGGCACATCATGAAAAAAATAAGGATTTTTCAGGGGGTGACCTGGATGGAATTTGGGGGTCTTGGCGGTAAGTTGGGATGCTGGGCCCCGAGATGCCCCTTTGTCGTTGAGGTCCAGTGGCACCTTTAAGACCAACAAAGTTTTATTCAAGATCTAAGCCTCCGTGTGCAAGGCACACTTTGTATCTGAAGAAGTGTGGCAGCACACGTGATGCTGTATTGGACTGTGAATCAAGCCTATACTTTGCAATGTTGAGTTGCTTCAGAAGGTGCTCCTCAGCTGCTCAGTACTTTGTTCTACATAAGAACCAGTAAGAGAAGCCAATCGCTGAATCAGGCCAATGGCCCATCTAAGTCGCAACATCTCTGATCGACATCAGCGGCCAAAATATACTGATTGGTGCCATCAGGATGGTCCAGCAGTGGTTTGACAGCCCAGGACAGTTTAAAGAAGCCCTGCTCCACTGCTGCCCGTCGTGCGTCCCTGAGCTGGTAGCCATAGAATAGAGCTGACATCACCTGCCGCTCATTGCACTGTAGAGTTCCCATACTTAACACGCTGTGATGCTAATAGCCACTGATGGACTCAAATCTGCTCCATATGTTTCAGATCTACATATGTTTATCCTTCTGACCATCTGTGCTGAGACCAGACATCAGTGATCCACGCTAGAATCATGTGCTGATGACAGAATCACCACCAATGGGACTCTCAATGCTGCGGCCACTAAGAAAAGGGTGGAATGCAAAATTCACAATCACACATGGCCTCTCCAGATACAGAGACGGGGATGGGGAGTGCTGAGTCCTCTTTGCTCATTATCCCCACCCACCCCCGCCGCCGTCGTTTCCAGCAGGGAAACCGAGAAATGTGTCCTCCTCCCGTCATGGGAAGAAGCCCTGAGAACAGCTCCTGTGGCCCCAGGAGCCCTGTCTAAAACCTTGTGATGCCCCTAGAAGGCAAGGACAGAGACAGAGCCAGCAAAAGACCCCCTCCCGCCTGACACAAAGACAGCAGCCCCCACCGGCCACCCCCCCCCCCCGTGGCTCCCCAAGCCCTCCTCCCCGGGGGTCTGCGCGTCCGTTTCCCTCCAGGGAAGCCTCTTCTCCAAAGAAGTAAGAGAAGCGATTGGATTTATACCCCGCCCTTCACTCGGAGTCTCGGAGCGGCTTCCAAGCTCCTTTCCCTTCCCCTCCCCACAATAGGCACTCTCTGAGGCAGGTGGGGCTGGGAGAGCTCTGAGAGAACTTGGGCTTGCCCAAGGCCATCCAGCAGCTGCAAGTGGAGGCGTGGGAGAATCAAACCGGGTTCTCCCAGAGTAGAGTCCGCGCACTTCACCTCTACACAGAACTGGCTCTGGAGGAAACACAAAAGCCCTTTTTGCAGAGAGAGAGAGGGAGGGAGGGAGGGAGGGGGAGAGAGAGAGAACTGGGGGCAGCCGAAGAGGGGGGCAGGGGGAGAAAGGAGGGGGAGGCACTCTTGGGCGGACAGATTCCCCCCCCACTCCCGCCGGCCTCGGCCCCAGCCAGGAAGGCCAGCGAGGCAGAAATCCTAGAAGGGCCGCCAGGAAAGGGGAGGGGGTGGGGAGGCCCACTTTCTCTCCTGGGTTGGCGCCTGGAGGAACCGGCCTGTCTTGTGCTCCCGCCTGCAAAGCGGCATCAGCCCCGCCCCCTCTCCGGTGAGTGTGGGGGTGGAAGAGTGTAGGCGAGGCTGGGAAATCTGTGGCTGGGGGAAGGGGAAGGGGAGGGGAGGCGGGGCAGGGCCCGATCCAGGGGAGGGAGAGAGGGAGGGTCGCCCCACTGCAGAGCTGCGGGGTGGGGGGAGTTGGCTTCTCCTTTGGGCGCCGCTCCTTTTCTCTGAACCTGGGCGGGGCTCGCCTTCATCCCTGCTGCAAGACGGGAGAGCTGGATGTTCTGGAATCTGTGATCTCCCCGGGAAGAAAGGCCGGCTTCTTGCCTCGCTTGGGGCTGGGGCGGGGGGGAGCACCAGTTGCATTTCCCGGGTTCTGCTGCTTCAGCGTCTGGGGAGGGTCTGGGGAGGAGCTCAGAGGGGCCTGGGGGGGGGATGGAAGGGTCTGCAGGTAACTGGGAGAAGGGCCCCCTCAGTCAGCACACACACACACGCTTTCTTCCTGTCTGTTTTGTGCAAAAGAAAGTCGTCCCCCCAAAGAAGAGCCCCGGAATTAAGGCCAGCAGAAGACAGGAGGGGAGAGGAACGTCCCCCCCCCACCTTAGACCACTCCTCTGAGTTGCAGGCTGCTTTTCTGCCCTGCTGAGTGTGTGGAGAAGAGGGGGGTTCCCTCCAGGGCTCCCCCAGATGATGAACCAGAGTGGCAGGACCTTTCCAGGGTAGCTCACCAGTGCCCCCGGGCTGGATGGGAGAAGAGAGACAAGGCCCCCATCTGGCATGCCTTGAAGTGGTCCTTCTCTGACCTGATTCAGATGAGCAGAGACAGTGGGCACAGCCTTTCTCCTTGCAGTGCTAGCTTTCTAGAGCCAGTTTGATGTAGTGGTTAAGTGTGCGTACTCTAATCTGGGAGAACCCGGTTGGATTCCCCACTTCTCCGCATGCAGCTGCTGGATGACCTTGGGCAAGCCACAGTTCTGTCAGAGCTGTTCTTGAAAAAGAGCAGTTTCTGTCAGGCCCATCTACCTCACAGGGTGTATTTTGTGGGTAGGGGAAGGGAAAGGAGTTTGTAAGCCTCTCTGAGACTCCCAGTGAAGGGCAGGGTATAAATCCAATCTTTTCTTCTTCCTTTTCTATGTGCAGGGTGTTTTCCACGGTGCAATGCAGTTCAGGGCTGCAATCTCCCACCTGCCCTGTTGAGCCATGCAGTTCAGTACTTGCTCCTCAGGGCCTTCCCACCTCATGGCTAGGCCAGATTGTTTTGGCATCCCCCAGAGGGGAGAAAGGAGTGCCGTGGATTCCAGCAGGGTCAGGGACTGAGCACCAAGAAACAGATTTGGCAAGGCTTGGAGGACACTTGGCCAGAAAGAGATGGGGTCGGGTGGTCAAGGAATGTGTGACCTTCCCCCACATAAAAACTGGCTGGGTAGGGGGAGAGATGTCAGGTCAACCCATCCTGAGCTTTACTGGCTAAATCCCAGGATCTTGAATTGTGTCCCAACACCAATCCGGAGACAGGGTCACTTCAGAGGAGTGACCTAGAAGATGTCTATGTAGCAAAAATGGTTTCCCTCCATCTTCCTTTCTCTCGCTCCCAGGAAGCCACGGAAAGACACCTTTGATGCCTCCTCCCCTGTCTCTTCTCTGTGTTGAAGGCAAAAGAGCTGCGGTGAATCCTTTTCAGGTAATGGGAGTGTTACCTTTAGTAGTTGTGAGGGTCTCCTGAGTTGGTTGGGGAATTCGCCAGGAAACCCAAATAATGCAAGGGGGAGTAATCAAGCAGGATCTCCACTTATGTTTACAGGGATTTACTGCTCTTTATGAGAAAATCAATCTTTGACACGGATGGATTTAAAGAGGGAAGAGAACTGCCAGTACCAGTATCATCCTTCGAAGGGAGGAGGGGCCCAGGCCTAACAATCCCCCCCCCCCAGTGAAGTTGTCAGGATGTAGTCTGGTGGCTTGACTCCATTAAATGTCAAAGAAGATGTCTCCTAGACAGAGAGGAGGGTGAAGTGTATATAGGAACAAGACAAAAGGTGAGAAGGTATTTGGAAAGAGATCACCAGCTATAGAAATGTGTATCGGCCAATAAAAAAAGGGGAAAATGTTTTTGGATGTATAATGTGTTGCGAATTGTCCTTCTCCATGGATCTGTGTCTAAAAATTTATTATTTAATAAAATAAAATACATTTAAAACGTAACTAAAATTAAAAAATAAATAAATAAATAAAACGTAACTAAAATGTAATATAATGTAATTATATGTTGCATTACTTGATTGTTGAATCATTTTTACTAATTAAACATTAAAATAATCAAGTAAAAAGGTAACGGTTTCCCTTGCTTGGAAGTCAGTCGAATTCGACTCTAGGGGGCAGTGCTCATCCCCGTTTCCAAGCTGAAGAGCCAGTGCTGTCTAAAGACATTTCTGTGGTCGTGTGGCCGGTATGGAATGCTGTTACCTTCCCACCGAAGTGCTACCTATTTATCTACTTGCAATTTCTTTGCTTTCGAACTGCTAGGTTGGCAAGAGCTGGGGCCAGAGACGGGAGCTCACTCTGTCACGTGGCACTAAGGTCTCGAACTCCTGAGCTACCGACTTTCTGGACTGCAACTCAGCATCTTAATCTCTGAGCTACTGCAGCCCCGAATGATAAATACCCTGCCATAATTTGATCCATTCTTCCCATCCTTTATGACTGGGGTGCAAATAGGGTGCGCATTCAGGGGGTATGAATGATGTGGTAAGTCATGTCTGGCTGACCCTGACTTCCTTCATTGCCATTTGTGCTTGAACTAATACCTTTTCTTGTGTATCTGTTTTAAGAACGTGTGAACCTGCCACTGGGTATGAAGCTCGGAGGAGGGATTCTGTGTTTCTGATTAATAGATCAAGTTGTAAAACGGCTGGCTTGTTTAGTCCTATAATGAGTGTGTCATTTCCTTCTTGGTGTGTGGTGTTTATGTTCAGGAGACCAAGAGAGTTAAATAAAAAAATAATTGAGAGGATCAGGCCTCACAAGGTGATTCTATGAATACAAAGTTCACCTTTTGGTGCTTAGGAGTCCCAGAAAGAGTCCCAGATGGGATGAATCCTTCGTGCTGATTGGATGGCCTGAATGTCAAGCATTTTGGTTGTTCCGCCCTCCCTGTAACCATCTCCAGCAGGGCACCAGTCAATCAATCAATCAGTAATTTATTTCAGTACGTAACCAGCACGGATCAATTAGGAACTAAGTTGGACACCATACACTGAGTACCCAGTAATTTAAAAATAATTAAATAGAAGAAGAAAAAGAAGAGATTGGATTTATACCCCACCCTTCACTTAGAGTCTCAGAGCGTCTTACAAGCTCCTTTCCCTTCGCCTTCCCACAACAGACACCCCATGAAGTAGGTGGGGCTGAGAGAGCTCTTTCCGGAACTGTCCTTGAGAGAACAGCTCTGACAGAAAAGTAAAGTATATTAAAAGAACAATTTTTTTAGTCTTTTGAGAATTGAGAAGTACAAAAGGATGGAGGATCGTCTCTATCACTCCTCAACGTATTCTTTACAGATTTTATAGGCTGCAGCCAAAAATCTCACGTAAGCGATTCTAATCGGGTGGGCGCGGTGGAATCCAACAAGAGCATCTTACTTAATTCTGAGTCGGGGAGACCCGAAAATCTCTCCAGTATAGGTTGGATGTACTTAGCATGTATTTCTTGATAGTACCCACAGCCTAGTAGAATATGCTCAATCGTTTCCGCTTTGCTGATGCTACGGGGCACGACTGACAGGCATCGTAGCCATCCAGAGTTGTTCAAGGGCTGGCCTTAGGCTTGTTCCCACAACAGGCTGGACTCTGGAAAATGGTCCTCCTGTCAGAGTGAGTTCGAATCTGGGGCCAGGAGAGAATTCTGATTTTTCTCTGGTTGAAAGACTTGTTATGTCCGCCCTTCTTCTTCAAGGGGAAAGAAGTTCCGAGGGATACTTTTTACCAGCGTTTGTTTCCCTTGAAAGGAAAAAGTCCTGGGGCCTTCTGGTGTCTTGTTGTTATTTGCTTTAAGGACAAATGTACTGGCAGAGCTGAGCACGGGTGGAAGCCAGAGGAATTCCCACAGGACAGCTGGTCCACTACCCCACATCAGATGCCCAGAGGGAGCATTTCTTGCGCCCCAAGATTCTTGAGCTAAATTTCATCCAAAGTCTGCCTGCCTTTCTCTCCCGATCTCAGGTGCTCATTCTTCCCACAGACACATTCCTTCCTCTTCCCCTCAGTGGGGTGTTTGGACAGAGCTGTTCCCTAACGCTTCTGGCCTGTCAGAGAGATGCCTACAATGATAATGGGGTCACTATGCCCCTCTTATCCTTTTGGGGTTTACCTTAAGAACAGGGACAGACTGAGCCAATGTAACTAGAGGTTAGTTTGTTAACATCCTAAAAGAGCCAAAGAGAGACACTTAACTTTCTTTAAAAGAACCATGGAAGCATATCTAAAATAGCTTGGCTTTTAATATAGAAAAGTGATATTCAACCTGGTTTGTTCTGATTCAACAAGGCAATTCTCATCTGTCTCCTGTGCATATGAAGGTTTGTGATGCTCAGTGGCGTATCTCCATTCTCTTTGATTTTTCATGTAATTGTCTGTGTCTCTCCCCCACATGCACACAGGAGAGACGACTCACTACATAGCGAAGTAACTAAAGGGACCCAAGAGAAAAGGAAAGAGATGGAAGAGGAGAACTCAGACAGACCTCGAACCGGCAAGGCAGCAAGGAGAGGCCCCCATCCCATCCCTGGTGGGAGTAGTGTTGAATTTTTCGATAGCCCGATGCCAGATACCCGTGATCAGCTCCCTGCAATCTCAGACTTACATTGCCAACGCTTCCGGCAACTCCACTACCATGAGGCGGATGGGCCCCGAGAGGTTTGCAGCCGGCTCCATGGACTTTGCAGCCAGTGGCTGAAGCCGGAGAGGCACTCCAAGAAGCAGATTCTGGACCTGGTGATCCTGGAACAGTTCCTGGTTGTCCTGCCCCAGGATATGCAGTGCTGGGTCAGAGGATGTGGACCGGAAACCAGTTCCCAGGCGGTGGCCCTGGCCGAAGCTTTCCTCCTGAGTCAGGCAGAAGAGGAGAGGCAGGCAGAACAGGTGAGGGGATTCCCTCCAGGTATGTCCAGTTCAAGCAACGATATCTGGCCTTATCCTAAAGGTTCCCTGCCAGACATCTGCCCAAGAGTTAATCATCCAAATGGGAGATTTCATGGCCTCCTTCAGCAGCCTCTTCTACTAGAGAATTTCTTATACCTGAAGATAACTCACCAGGTCTGCTGATGGAAGGGTGCAGAGTCTGGGAATGGGGCAGCTGTTACCCAGATAGCTGTCTCTTACTTAATTGGGGCAATTGGTGCCTAGGTATATGGGGATTCTTTGCTTAGAAAAACTCAAATAAACCAGGCAGATGTTCAGTGAGGAAGGTCTTACTGAAAAACAAAATGAAAAGAAATGCAACGAGTAAACTTACACACAAAAACACTCTTTAAGCACTCGTGCAAAGGTAACTAAGGAGAATAGGAATGAGTGGGGAATAGATTTTGGGAGAGGCTATATTTCCCAATCTTGAAGAAGTGTGGTCCACGAAGAAGGCTTTGGGAACGGCCCACGTTCGACGGAAGAGCGGTGACCCCCCCACACGGAAGTTCTGGTGTGATGTAGGAGCCAAGGACATGCACACACGCCATGGAGGTGGGAGCTTGTATGTACTTTACTTATTTAATTAATTTACAACCTGCTCTCCCCGAAACCGGCTCAGAGCGGATGACAACAGTTTATAGATACACCATTTAAAACCTTCTAAGATATTACATACAATTGAATCAGTCAATAAACACAATAAAAACCAATAAGACAATTACTGTAAAATTCAAGATGGCGTACGGCTCACGTGGAGGGGCAATATACAGACGTCTCGAGAAGGGGGGAGCATGGGGAGAGGGAAAGGAGGAGGAGGAGGCCAAAACTAGCTGTAGCCTGTCAGCTAAGGGCCTGATCCCGCCCTCAACCACTCACCTGGCGGAACAACTCTGTTTAGCAGGCCCTGCGGAATCCCACAGGACCCTGATCTCCCCTGGAAGAGTGTTCCACGGGGCCGGGGCCAGGGCTGGAAAGTCCCTTGTCCTGGTTGAGGACAGCCGGATGCTCTTTGGGTTGGGGAAAGGTTTACAGGAAAAATGTTCCCTGGGGCACTATGGCAGGTTTGCCCCAGAAAGAAATGAGCTAATGTGTTTACCGGAATATTGAACAGGTGCTCGATGGTTGTCCTGGAGGGAAATCAAGGATTTGGGAAGAGCAGAATGGCTCTCCCAGGGACAGGATATGGATGTTAATATTCATTGCTGACCCCTGAAGTACAGGATGGGAGATACTTGCAGATGTTTGTTGCCCTACTAGGCACCTAGTGTGCTCTTATGAACTCCCAAGTTATGAGAACCTGAACTTAGCTAGTTGCGTGCAATAGGGACTGAACTGTAAGGTGACTCCCGAGTGAGGCCAGTTATAGCACACATCCAGGAGAAGAAAAGCCTTCCTGTGAGATAGCGCGCCTCTGATTCCTGCACGTCACCATCCCGCTTTCCTGCAGCAAGGTGGATCCGCTCCCTAGCCATATATAGCATTGAGAAGTCAGGCAGTGGCCAGGCCAGGCCAGAAGACAGGGGGCTCGGGCTCCATACAGAGTCTCCTTCCTTGCACGTAAACAACCTGTTTCTCCCCACCTAATACATCACTAAGTCGAAGCTGCAGCCAGAAGACGACAAGGGAACAATGGCTCTAGCCAGCACCTGTCATAATCCCTCCAGGTGCCATTGTCCAGACCAGTTTGTCACTAGGTCTAGCATTGCCCACTCCCCAGACCTTCGACCCCAGCACCAGTCAGCATACTTTTGGGGACGGACTAGCAGGAGGTGGGCCAAGAGAGGCGGCCACGCTTAGCCCACCCCTCAGCCTCCTAATAAAAGAGAGGGTGATAACATAAGAACGTAAGAGAAGCCAATGTTGGATCAGGCCAGTGGCCCATCTAGTCCAACACTCTGTGTCACACAATGGCCAAAAATACCAGGTGCCCTCAGGAGGTCCGCCAGTGGGGTCAGGACACTAGAAGCCCTCCCACTGCTGCCCCCCCAGCACGAAGAATAGAGTGCATCACCTGCCCCAGCCTGAGAGTCCCTATTTATACCTTGTGGCTAATAGCCACTGATGGACTTCTGCTCCATACGTTTATCCAATTCCCTCTTGAAACTGTCTGTGCTTGTAGCTGCCACCACCTCCTGTGGCAGTGAATTCCATATGTTAATCACTCTTTGGGTGAAGAAGTACTTCCTTCATGGAGTACCCACGAGTTCTTGTATTGTGAGAAAGGGAGGAAAGTACTTCTTTCTCTCTTTTTTTATTGCCCCCTGAAGGGGATTTTAATGATTTTACTTTACTACGGGATATGGGGAAAGGTTACTAATCTCTACCTCTAAAAAAGTTATGGTACATGGGTAGGGAAAACTAATACAAAAAAAACTATCAGGATGGGGGAAGGAAACTAAGCCCTACTTCTAAAAAAACCCCTACTGGACATGGGGAAGGAAAAACTAACAAGATGACACGATCTGGTTACATTTGTATCATTTGTCACCTGGTGTTACAGAGCCTTATTGCTTATAAAAAAGTTAACAAAAAAATTTAAATGTAAAAAGCTGTAAAAACCAATTAGTTAATCAAAAGTTGCATCTTCCACGATTATCTTGGTCTTAGGATCTCCTTGTATTTCTTCTTTCCTCGGGGTTTGGGAGCGGCTGCTCCTTTCTCTTGATTCCGATGTACCTGAAGAACTAAAGGGTATTGGACTACTGCTTTCTGAATCCTGTGAGTCGGATTCCTCTTCTTTCTCAACCTGCTCAATCCCATGCATAATCTTATAAACCTCGATCATGTCACCCCTCAGGGAGCCCCAAGCGTTTTAACTTTTCTTTATAGGGAAGGTGTTCCAACCCTTTTATCATTCTAGTTGCCCTTCTCTGCACTTTTTTCCAATGCTATAATATCCTTTTTGAGATGTGGTGACCAGAACTGTACACAGTATTCCAAATGAGGTCGCACCAATGATTTATACAGGGGCATGATGATACTGGCTGATTTGTTTTCAATTCCCTTCCTAATAATCCCCAGCATAGCGTTGGCCTTCTTTATTGCAGCTACACACTGTCTAGACATTTTCATTGAGTTATCTACTACGACTCCAATGCCAGCTCGCACTCTCTTGCTTACTTGCACTCTTGCCCCTCACCTGAATCCCTCCAACCCTTAGTCTCCAACTTTTCGACACGCGGCCAGAGTCTTATCATGCGCCTGCTGGTTCAGGACACGACCCGTATCCCAGCATTCCATAGTCCCCTCATTTTCCTGAGATTCGCTCCATCCAACTACTGAACAGGTAGAGTATTGCCCATCAACGAAACACCCTGCTAATGCAAGTGTGCTATTTTCTTCTATCTATATTTCCTAGAACTTGTACAATTGTGTGTGCGTGCTTGCGCTATTGTATGCTTGAAATAGTTCTCAGTAAACAAAATCATTTTATACTGACGTCCAGTCTAGTGTCTATTTGGTGTGTCTGGAGGGAACCGAACCCCCGTATACACAGATGCTTGCTCCCTTATTCGCCTATTGCCTTGTTTAAGACCATAAATCCCCATATTAAATAATGATTTAAGGCAATTTGGCTAACATGTTGTCGCTAGGGTAAATAGGGAGGAAACAGAATTCTGGATGAAAGAGGTTAATTCAAGAAAAGGAGCTGATTTCCTGAGAAACCCATTGTTATAAATTCTGCACTACTTTAGGGGTGGAGGGAAGTTCATGAGCCGGTCAGACACCTTTACATTATTCTTCCAGAATGGTGGCCCAGTTTTGTCTTTCTGGCTGACATCCATGTTCTGTCATTTTTGGTCAGAGAGCATTGCACTTAAGATTCTGGGGTAACATTAATACGAAGGGCGCTTGGGCTTCTCTCTCTCTAGCTGCCAACTACTCCCGTTTGGTGTCGTGGTTAAGTCCACGGATTCTAATCTGGGAGAACTGGGTTTGATTCCCTGCTCCTCTACTTGCAGCTGCTGAATGACCTTGGGCAAGCCATAGTTCTGTCAGGACTGTTCTTGAAAAGAGCTCTCTGAGCCCCACCGGGTGTCTGTTGTGGGGAGGGGAAGGAAAAGGAGTTTGTAAGCAACTCTGAGACTCCCGAGTGAAGGGTGGGGTATTAATCCAATCTCCTCCTCCTCCTCCTCCTCCTTCTGCCTGAGGAGAGGTCTGACTGTTTACACAGGATCCATTCCTCGTTCTCTTTTCCATTCCATCTCTTACCCCTCTCCCTCACTGTTGTTTCAGATTTGGGAACCATCCGTGAAGACAGAAGCTGCGTTCCCTGAGGTGGGAGGAGCTTCCTTGGAGCAAGGGCAGAGGACGCAGGCCCAGAAGTGTGCCCAAGATGCCCTCTCCTGTGGTAAGGAGTCTTTGTGCCTGGATGTGTTTGGGGCATCCCCATGAGTTGGCTGGGTGGAGAGTTCAGGTCAGGAAAAGAATTAAATCCTTCTTCACACAACACAGTTAATTTCTGGCACTCGATATCCACTAACTGTGATTCCTCTCAAAGGGGAATTTGGCAGATTCATTGAAGGCAATTCCTCCCATTAATTGACATATTCATATCTCACCTTCCTTTCGTAAGAGGAACTCAAGGTATCTCAGAAGAGAAAAGGTAGAGAAACCTGGGCAGAGCTCTTCAACCTGGTGAATAAAGGGAGCCTCCACCTTCAGGGGCAGCAGAGCTCTGGAAACCATTTCCGAGGGACCAATAATCATGAGAAGATTTAACTTCTGTGCCCATGCTTACAGGGGCATCTGGGGGGCCACTTTGGGAAATACAATGCTGAAGGTTGTGGACTGGCACCCCCCAGGAGTTTTGGGGAAGGGCTTCGGGATGGGCTTGGGGTAAATGTGATGCCATGTTGATGTGGCATCTGGCTGAAAACCCATTTCTGACGTTAGCATGACAACAGATGCTCTGAAAATTCCTTGATCTTACCCCAGAGGTTCCAGATGTGCCATAGTCATGACTGGGCTCTGGACCGAATGTCACGCTGATGTGTCATGCGACGTCATTTCCACCCCACTCTTTCCCTCCCCCCAGGCCAGACAAAAGTCTCACAGAATTCTGAAATGTGTTGGAAACATTTCTAACCCCTGAGGGTCATAGTTACCTGGACTCTCCAAGAATTTAGTACAAAGTGTTAAAGCTTGGTTGAGTGTGCCCAGGGCCAGGTTTCAGAACCCTGGGAAGTGGATGTCTGAAGCAGGGAACAAAGAAGCAAGCACTCTTCTTTCCTCTTTTGTCTCAGTAACAGGCAGTGGAGAGATGCTGTTGAGCTGTCGTCCTTTCAGAGGTGTGGAAACGGCTGCTGCACCTCCAGTCCAGGTAGGAGAGATGAGTGGGGGGGGCAGCCTGGGTCCCTCCTCCTTTCTCAGGGGGGCTTTTGCTCCTGCAGTTTCTACAAGGTATCCAAGCAAAAGCTCCTCTGAATGCCATTCCCTTTACCCGTACCCTGCCTTCCATCCTGTACCTTCCCAGACGACTCCCTTCCAGTGTGCCGTCTCTGCCTGGCGAGATCTCTGACAAGGGGGATCTGCTTTTTCTTCCAGCGTCTCTTTTCCTTGGAAGAAGTGTCCCTCTACTTCTCTGAGGCAGAGTGGGCCCTGCTGGATCCAGGACAAAGAGCTCTGTACAAGGAAGTCATGCTGGAGAACTACGGGAATGTGGCCTTTCTGGGTAAGGATCTTTCCTTGGTGCCAAAGGTGTGAATTACTGTCATTGTGATGAGAAATGAATCAAAATATTGAGTATCAATACAGCGTTTTGAGGCCTGTCCGCCACTTGGGGAGGGGCTGTGGCTCATTGGCATGCAGAAGGTCCCGGGTTCAAACCTTGGCAGCATCTCCAGTTAAAAGGATCAGGTAGGAGGTGAGGTGAAAGGCCTCTGCCTGAAAGACCCTGGAAAGCTGTGGTCAGACTGTGGACCAAGGGCATCATCCAGCAGAAGGCAGCTTCCTGTGTTCATGTGTGTGTACATGCCCAGGGGCCATTGAGGCCAGTGTTGTGGCCATCATCCACGCCAGAGAGGGTTTCCTGGCTACGGGTTTGCGCTCTGTAAATACTGAGCCGAATAAATACATGAAAAATGCAGATTAGATTCTCTAATCTGATTCAGCTACCGATATAGCTGGCCCAAATAAAAGCCAAAAAAATCAGATTTTTTCGGGTAGCTAAGCAGCGTGAAGTTCACCCACTTATGGGTGAGGACTTTGGAGCCAGCCAGCCATTTCCCTCCCCTTTGTTCCCAAGCTTGGAAGTGGGAGGCTGCTAAAGGGAGGGGTTAGAATCACAGAGGTAGAAGGAACCTCCAGGGTCATCTAGTCCAAGCCCCTGCACAATGCAGGAAATTCACAAGTACCTCCCTCCACACACACACACACCCAGTGACCCCTGTTCCATGCCCAGAAGATGGCAAAAAACCCCAAAACCTCCAGGATCCCTGGCCAAACTGTCCTGAAGAAAATCTGCTTCCTGACCCCAAAGTGGCGATCAACATTTCCCTGGCGATGTAAGAAAGGGCCACAAGAACTAAGAACAGATGCAAGCCTTCCTGCCCTCCCTCTCATGATGTGCCTAAGTTCACAGAATCAGCATCGCTGTCAGATGGCCATCTGGCCTCTGTTTGAAAACCCCCAAAGAAGGAGAGCCCGCCACCTCCCGAGGAAGCCTGTTCCTCTGCAGAACCAATCGAACTGTCAGGAAGTTCTTCCTAACGTTTAGCTGAAAACTCTTCTGATTGAATTTCAACCCGTCCCACCTTCTGGGGCAACAGAAAACAATTTTGCACCCTCCTCTACATGACAGCCCTTCAGGTGCTTGAAGATGGTTAACATATCACCTCTCAGTTGTCTCCTCTCCAGGCTAAACGAGTTCCTGTAACCTTTCTTGATAGGACTTGTTCTCCAGACTCCTCACCATCTTCGTTGCTCTCCTCTGGACACGTTCCAGCTTGTCTATATCCTTAAATTGTGGTGCCCAGAACTGAACATGATACTACAGGTGAGGTCTAACCAGAGCAAAGTAAAGCAATACCATCACTTCACCTGATCCAGACACTATACTTCTGTTGATACAACCCATAATAGGATTTTACTTTTTAGCTACGGCACCACACTGCTGACTCATCTTCAGTGTATGGTCTACTAAGACCCCTAGATCCTTTTTGCCCATACTACTGCCAAGACAAGTCTCCCCATCCTATAATTATGCATTTGATTTGTCCTACCTAAATGCAGAACTTTACATTAATCCCAGTTAAAATTCATTTTATTTGTCTTACACCAGTTTTCCATCCTGTCAAGATCATCCCGTTTCCTGACTCTTGTCTTCTACTGTTTTTGCTACCCCTCTCAATTTAGTTATCATCTGCAAATTTGAGAAGCATTCCGTCTGTTCCTTCACCCAAATCATTTATAAAGAGTGAATGGCTGAAAGCATTTCAGAACTCCCGTTTCCTCCCCCTGGCTGCCAAATGGAGGGGAGGGAAAGGAAAGAAGCCAATGTTGAATCAGGCCAATGGCCCCTCTAGTCCAACACTCTGTCGCACAGCGGCCAAAATATACCAGGTGCCATCAGGAGGTCCAGCAGTGGGGCCAGGACACTAGAAGCCCTCCCACTGCTGCCCCTTCCAGCACCAAGAATAGAGTGCATCACCTGTCCCAGACTGAGAGTTCCCATCATCTATACCCTGTGGCTAATAGCCACTGATGGACTTCTGCTCCATATGTTTATCTAATTTCCTCTTGAAGCTGTCCATGCTTGTAGCTGCCACCACCTCCTGTGGCAGTGAATTCCATGTGTTAATCACTCTTTGGGTGAAGACATATTTCCTTTTATCTGTTCTAACCTGACTGCAGTGCTCAGCAATTTCATGGAGTGCCCACGAGTTCTTGTATTGTGAGAAAGGGAGAAAAGTACTTCTTTCCCAACCTGTTCAATCCCATTCATAATCTTATAAACCTCCATCATGTCACCCCTCAGCCGTCGTT
Organism: Gekko gecko; assembly: GCA_029375565.1. Taxonomy (NCBI): domain Eukaryota; kingdom Metazoa; phylum Chordata; class Lepidosauria; order Squamata; family Gekkonidae; genus Gekko; species Gekko gecko. The sequence goes on from JAPDNY010000002.1 coordinate 9,623,842, forward strand.
TCTCCAAGCTAAAGAGCCCCAAGTGTTTTAACCTTTCTTCATAGGGAAGGTGTTCCAACCCTTTTATCAGTCTAGTTGCCCTTTTCTGCCCTTTTTCCATCTTTTTTTTTTTTACCATTTTATTTATATTTTTAAGAATACAACAATATCTTCTGTTTACACAATGATACATAGTCTAGTTTCGGAGTCAACTATACACATTTTGACTCTAACCATTTATAAACTCTATCCCAACGTTCCTGGAACCACTTTCCCTCTCTCCCTTGCAATATCATACTTAATTTGTCCATTTCTGCAGTCTCTATTAGTTTCTTAATTAGTTCATCTCTTACTGGTAATCCATCTGACTTCCAATATTTAGCTACTAATATTCTGGCCACAGTAAGTATATGGGTTATTAGACATACATCTTTTTGCTCAAAACCTTCAGGTATAATATTCAACAGGTATGTTTCTGGTAACAATTCTAAGTCAATATTCGTAATTTCTCTTATCATCTTATTAATATTATGCCAAAACTTTTGTATTTTTCCACACTTCCACCACATATGGAAAAATGTACCAACATTAGTATTACACCTCCAACAATTTCTAGATATAACCTTATAACTTTTAGCAATCTTGTCAGGCGTCCAATACCATCTATAGAATAATTTGTAAATATTTTCTTTATATGGAACTGCCTTTACATACTTCATCACTTTCCAAATTCTTAGCCAGTCATCAATTTGGATATTATAACCTATATCTCTCATCCACGATATCATAGAGGTTTTTACTAACTCATCTTGCATATAATCATCTAAAAAATAACTATATAACTTCTGTATCAACTTATCACTAGTTGACAACCATAATTTGTCTAGGTCTGTTTTCTCTGTGTAGAAACCAGTTTTTTTATCTTTCATAAATCTTGATTGCAACTGGGTAGTCTCCCACCAAGAGAGATTTATATTGTTTGACTTTAGATTTTCCTTTGTTCTTAAATTATTAGCTTCATCTAACAGAGTGTCATACGCTCCTATATTACTCTCTGTCATCAATGTTGGTTTTACAAATGCTTCTAATGGTGACACCCATTTAGGAATCTTGATATAATACCTTTCTCGAATTTTTTTCCATATCTTTATCAATGCTCCTCTTATTATATGATGCCGGAAGTTAGCATGCACTTTTTCTTTTTCATACCAGATGTACGCATGCCATCCCATATGTAAATCGTGACCCTCCAAGTGCAGAGTTCCCCAGTTTTCCAGTAGAATCCAATCTCTGATCCATCCCATGGCCGCCGCCTGGTAATATAATTCCCAATTTGGTAGTCCAAATCCTCCTCTTTCTTTCTTGTCTTGCATCATTTTCCCTTTAATACGAGCTTTTTTGGGAAACCAAATAAAAGCCCAAACTATTTTATCTAGTTCCGAAAAGTATATGTTCCTCTTTAAAATTGGAGTATTTTGTGCAAGAAATAAGAACCATGGTAATACGTTCATCTTTATTGTTGCGATTCGGCCCATCAAAGAAATTTGCAATTCTTTCCATTTATGCAGATCTTTCCGTATTTCTTCTAACAATTTATTATAGTTATTTTCTAACAGCGTACTGTTTCTATTAGTCATCACTATACCTAGATATTTAACTTTTAAAGTAACTTCTATTTTTGCTACATCTTGAAGCTTATCTGTTTGGCCAGGAGTGCAGTTTTTTGTTAACATTTTTGTTTTTTTAAAGTTTATTTTAAGTCCTGCCAGACTTCCATATTCTTGCAGTACCTCCATCAAATGCTCAATTGTTATTAAGGGATCTTCTAAAATAAACACTAAGTCATCGGCAAAAGCCTGCAACTTAAATTCTTCGCCTTTTGTTTTTAGACCTCTTATTTCCGGGTTTTGTCTTATATTGTCATTCAACGTTTCCAATATAAAAATAAAAAGTAATGGAGATAATGGGCAGCCCTGTCTCGTACCTTTTTGGATCTCGAAACTACTTGTCATCTCCCCATTTACTATTATCCTTGCCTGTTGTTTTTGGTAAATAGCCAAGATCATTGTTAAGAAGTTATATCCGCAATCCCATGCCTCTAATTTTTGTCTTAAAAATTCCCAAGATACATTATCGAATGCTTTTTCGGCGTCCAAGAAGAGTAGCGCCATTTGTTTCTCCGGATGCTCTTCATAATATTCTAAAACATTGATAACTGTTCTTATATTATTTTTCATCTGTCTCTTGGGCAAAAAGCCAGCCTGGTCTTGATGAATATTTTGTATTAATACTCTTTTAAATCTTGTCGCTAGTATATTTGCAAATATTTTATAATCAGCATTAAGTAAAGATATAGGTCTATAATTTTGTATTTCTTTCTCCTCTGTCCCCGCTTTGTAAATTAACGTTATGAGTGCTTCATTCCATGATTCTGGTAGACTTGCACTTTTTGTAATGTTTTGTATCACCTCCTTGAATGGCATCGTTATTTGTTCCTCAAATTTTTGGTATACTTCCACTGGCAGTCCATCTGGGCCTGGTGTTTTCTTCTTTTTTGCTTTTTAATTGCTTCCACAATTTCACAAGTTGAAATTGGCTCATTCAAAATTCTCTTCTGCTCTTCCGTAAACTTTTTCTTATTATGCCTTTTTAAATATGCTTCTATTTGCGTAGGATTTTGTGTTCCTTGCCGATATAGATTTTTATAAAAATTTTCTACAATTTCTTTCAATTCTTTACTTTTATATTTAATCTCTTGCTGTCCATTTTTTAGTGCCACAATTATTCTTTTTTCCTTCTCTTTCCTTAGTTTATATGCCAACCATCTGGTGGGTTTGTTCGCATTTTCAAAATACTCTTGTCTCGCAAATTCTATTTTTTTAGCTAACTCTTGCATTGTCAACATGTTTAATTGATGCTATAACATTTTTATTTTTAACCTTATTTTTTCCACCTCTACACTCTTGATCATTCTATTTTCTTCAGCCTTAATTTTCTCTTCTAATACTGTACATTTTTGTCTCTTTTGCTTCTTTTTCCACGCATCTTGGTTAATACACCATCCTCTCAGAAACGCCTTGAATGTATCCCATATTACATTAATCGATGAGTCTTCTTGTCTATTCCTTTTAAAAAATTCTTGTATTTCTATCTTGGTTTTCATAATAAAATCTTTATCTTTCAGGAGTCCTACATTCATTTTCCATCTTGTTGTTCTTTGTTTCCCATGTATAACCAACAACAACGGATTATGGTCCGCGTATGTCTTGGCTAATATGTCCGCATCCTCTAACTCTTTTATCATAGATATAGATAGCCACGCCATATCAATTCTAGACCACGAGTTGTGTCTACAGGAATAGTAGGTATATTCTTCCTTTTCTATATTTCTAGTTCTCCAAGCCCTTTTTCCATCTTGTTTGGTTGGCTCATCTTGTTCTCTATATTTAGGCAGCAGCACAGGCTGTTGGTGGTAAGCCAAGGACCAAGGCACTGTCACTTCTCAGTTATTTTATGTTATTTGGTGCGGTTCCTTAGTCAAAGGCCTGATGGAAGAGCTCTATCTTGCAGGCCCTGTGGAACTGTAAAAGGTCCCGAGGGCCCTGATCTCTTCTGGGAGCTCATCCACCAGTACGGAGCCACCACTGAGAAGGCCCTGGCCCTAGTTGTGGCCAGCCTGGCATCTTTAGGACCTGGAAGGCCAATCGATTTTGTAACCCTGAGCGCAGTGCTCTCTGGGGAATGTGTGGTGAAAGGCATTCCCTCAGGTATGAGGGCCCCTGACCATAAAGGGCTTTAAAGGTAAGTACCAGCACCTTGAAGTGAATTCGGTATGCTATCGGCAGCCAGTGCAGTGCTTTCAGCACAGGCTGGATGTGCTCCCGCATAGGGAGGCCCATCAGAAGCCTGGCCGCAGCATTTTGCACTAGCTGTAGCTTCTGGATTTGCGACAAGGGCAGCCCCATGTCAAGAGCATTACAGTAGTCCAATCTCGAGGTGACCATCACCAATGTTCCCTCTAAGCTGTGAAGTCTTGTGAGCAAAAATTCTACTTTGTGAGCTGCTGGCATTAAAGTTGTGAGCGAGTGATTAGGCTCCTGCATCAATTAGTTTGCTTTGGAGCCGTCCCTTCCAGAGCTAAGACAGAAATGTGTGAGCCGGAGGCTAAAAATCTGTGAGCTAGCTCACACAGCTTAGAGGGAACACTGACCATCACACGGATCACTGTTGCCAAGTTGTTGCATTCGAGGAAGGGAACCAACTGCCTAATCAGCCAGAGGTGGTAAAAGGCTGATTTGGCAGTGGCTACTACCTGGGCCAGGAGCTGCAGTGGCTCAAGTGGTTAAGACGCTGAACTGCAGACTGTGGAAGGTCAGTAGTTCAGCAGTTCAAGACCCGAGACTGCCGCATGACGGAGTGAGCCCCCGTCTCTAGTTCCAGCTCCTGCCAACCTAGCAGTTCGAAAGCAAGAAATTGCAAGTAGATAAATAGGTACCACTTCAGTGGGAAGGTAACAGCATTCCGTGCGCCTTGGTGTTTAGTCATGCCGGCCACATGACCACGGAAACGTCTTCGGACAGCGCTGGCTCTTCGGCTTTGAAACGGAGATGAGCACCGCAACCCTAGAGTCGGATTCAACTGGCTTTCGAGCAAGGGAACCTTTACCTTTACTACCTGGGCCTCCATTGTTAGTGAGGCATCTAGGAACACTCCCAAGCTCCTAACCTCCGGCGCTGGCACCAGTGGTGCCCCATCGAAGGTCAGAAGTAGGATCCCTACCCTTGGGTTGCCCCGGTTCAGGCACAGGACCTCCATCTTTGTTGGATTAAATTTCAGTTGACACAGTGTGAGCCAACCAGCCACAGCTTGCAACGCCCAGTCCGGATCTTCCGGTGTAGAGTCAGACTGACCGCCCAACAACAGATAGAGCTGAGCATCGTCCACATACCGGTGACATCCCAAGCCATGCCTCCAGGCAATCTGGGCAAGGGGGTGCATGTATAATATTGGGGACAGCACCGCCCCTTGGGGCACTCCACAAATCAGTGGTTGCCTTTGGGATAGCTGCTCCCCTGGTGCCGCCCTTTGTCCCTGACCCTGAAGGAAGGATGCCAGCCATTGCAAGGCAGGCCCCTGGACTCCAGTGTTGGCGAGGCGGTGGAGCAGTAACTGATGGTCGACTGTGTCGAACACCACCAACAGGTCCAACATCACTGCCAATCCACCCCGATCCAGATGCCTCCGGAGGTCATCCATGAGGGTGACCAATGCCGTCTCTGTCCCGTGGCCTGGGCAGAAACCGGACTGGAAAGGATCTAGAACGGAAGTCTCATCCAAAAAGTTCTGTAGCTGAATTGCCACGGCTCTCTCAATTATTTTTCCCCAATAGGGCAGATTGGAGACGGGCCAGTAATTAGCCAATTCGGCCAGATCCAGAGATGGCTTTTTCAGGAGGAGACAAACCACAGCTTCCTTGAGTGCCCTAGGGAACTGTCCCTCTGAGAGGGACTTGATGATAATCTCCCGTCGGGCATCTCGAAACCCATCGTGGCCAGTTTTAATTAGCCATGATGGGCCCGGGTCAAGGTAGCACATGGTGGGGGGGAAGGTTAAGAGCAGTTTGTCAACTTCCTCCAGCCTGAGTGAACTGAAATAATCCATAACCTGACTAGAAGACGTGCTTGGAGCCTTGAGTTCACTTACTGTTTCAAGTGAACGGCGGAGTGACAGGACTTTATCTGCAAAGTATCTCGCAAAGGCCTCACAGCCAGTGTCCAGTTCCCTAACATTTGGTCTGCCTTGTGGCAGAACAGTCATAGACTGAATTATTCTAAATAATTGGGCTGGGCATGAGCTCGCAGACACAATCGTAGCCACATAATACTCTCAGCGGCTTCGACTGCCATCTCATAGGATTTCATAAACGTCCTATAAGATGTTCTTGTGGCTTCGTTGCAGGCGCACTGCTGCTGTCTCTCTAGTCATCTTAGCCTTCGCTTCATCAGCCGCAACTCCTGGGTAAACCAAGGAGCCAGACTAGAGTGAGGGCGCAAAGGGCATTGGGGAGCGATCTCATAGATGGCTGCCAAGAGTCAGCTGTGCCAATCCTCCACAGACTCATCCACACCAGTTTGGTGTAGTGGTTAAGTGTGTGGACTCTAATCTGGGAGAACCAGGTTTGATTCCTCACTCCTCCACTTGCAGCTGCTGGATGACCTTGGGCAAGCCATAGTTCTGTCAAAGGTGTTCCTGAAAGAGCAAGTTTGTGTTAGAGTTCTCTCAGCCCCACCTACCTCACAGGGTGTCTGTTGTGGGGAGGGGAAGGGAGAGGAGTTAGTAAGCCGCTCTGAGACTCCAAGTGAAGGGCGGGGTATAAATCCAATCTCTTCTCTTCGTCTTATAATGAGCCACCAGGGGGCATTGGATCCCGCAGGGCCATTTGAAGCCGCATAGGGTCCATTTGGTTCCATGGGCAAGCGGAAATCTGCTCACCACCCAAACAGGATTGGGGTGAAACATTCAGATGGGCCTTCAGAGCATGATGGTCCGACCATGGCACTGCTGAGGCAGTGACCTGGTCCATTGTGACCTCTGCCGCGAAGATCAGATCGAGCGTGTGTCTGGCTCGGTGAGTGGGAGTTGTTACATATTGGAAGAGTCCCAGCACCACCACGGATGACAGTAGGTCCATTGCCTGAGTGGAAGCCACATCGTCCGCATGGACATTGAAATCACGCAGGACAATCAGTCTAGGGTGTTCCAATGCCCAGCCCGACACGGCCTCCACCAGGGACGGCAGGCTGCTGGACAGTTCTTTTTTCATCAAAAAACCAAAGATAAAGTAAAAGCAAAGCCAAGTCTTACCTTACAGTAATTATGTTTTGTTGGCATAATTATTTATGTTTTGTTTTTAATATGTTTTTGCTGTTTTGCTGTTTTATTACCTGTGGGATGTGATTGTTTTTAAAAGAGAATCTTTTTTGCCTTAAATTTTGTACAATAATGAAAACATTGTCTTCTATTCATAATTTTTTTTTAATAAAAACGTGTGCAATCCTTTTATCTGGGTCACATCTAACTATGGGGATGGCGGAGGCCAGATAATAATAATTTTTAAAGATGTCCTACTTTTACATTTAAAACGCTAGCTTAACAGTAGGCTGACCTTAAATTGTTCAGCAATTTGTCAGTGTTTGGTCAGGTTTTTTAAAATTTTGGTCAGTAAAATCAGTATTTTTTACCCTCTGACTAGTTTCCACCAGTGTTCCCTCTAAGCTGAGTTCGTGTGAGCTAGCTCACAAATTTTTAGCCTCCAGCTCACAGATTTTTGTCTTTGCTCAGGAAAGATAGATCCCGAGCAGATTAATTTATGCAGTAGCCAAATCGCTTGCTCACAACTTTAATGCCAGTAGCTCACAAAGTAGAATTTTTGCTCACAAGACTCCACAGCTTAGAGGGAGCATTGGTTTCCACCCCTGCACATTCCATAATCTTCAATATCAACTCATGTAGCGTTGGAATCTTCAGTGTCCTCCATGCCATTGTAAGTGAGATTCTGGCAGCTGTTATAACATGTAAAATGGAGTATCTATGATTCTTCTTTAGCTCATCTGGAAAACGGTTTTAATAAAAATATTTCTGGCTTGAAAGGTATTGTGATATTCAAGATCGACTGTACGAAAGTATGCATTTTAATCCAAAATTTACGAACCTTTTTACATGTCCAACCACATATGGTATACATTTTCGCTAACCTATCTGTGGTAGATGCCATCTATAAAACATTTTATATAAGTTTTCTTTGAATGTAACAGATTTAGTCAACTTAACGTTCACTTTCCATATTTTACTCCACTGTGTAAGGTCGATGTTATGACCCACATTGTGCATCCATCTACACATACATTCTGTAACTATTTCATCCTGCATTTTCGATTGCATTAACATACCATACATTTTCTTAATAAGTTTCTCTCTTGAAGTACATAAGAATTTTTCAAATGCACATTGTTCCAAGTAGAATCCATCTGTCTGTTTGTCCGTACTGTATCTAGATTCAACTTGCACTCTAGTCTACCACCAGTCTAAGTTAATTTCATTTTTCTTTAGATCTTCCTGAGATTTTAAATTATTTTCATCATCTAACAATTCTGCATATCTAATAACTGCTTGTTTGGAAGTCACAGTTGGTTGAGAAAAAGCTTCCACTGGAGACACCCATCTTGGAATTTTAGTATATATCTGTGGACGAATCTTTTCCCACATTGTCAATAATGATCTTCTTCTCATATGATTTTTTAAAAAATTGTGTCCAGAAGCTTTCCCATACCATAAAAAGGAGTGCCATCCCAGTTTCAAATCGTGTCCTTCTAGAGCCGGCAGTCTGTGACCTTCAAGTAGAATCCATTCTCTCAGCCAAACTAAACTTGCTGCTCTATAATAATTCTTCCAGTCTGGTACTCGGAATCCAGCATTATCTTTCGCATCTTGCAAGGCTTTCAGTTTAATTCTTGGCTTTTTCCCTTGCCATATAAAATGCTATGTCAGTTTGTTCAATTCATCAAAGAAATTTTGTTTAATGTATATTGGTAGTGTCTCAAAGAAAAACATCATGCGTGGTAAAACATTCATTTTCAAAATTGCTATTCTGCCCATTCGTGATACTTGCAAATTTTTCCATTTCTCTAAGTTCTTTTTAACATCTTGCAACAGTTATCTTTCATCAAGGAAGTCCATTTCACTGTAATATTGATACCCAGATGTTTGAATTTCTTCTCTTGTTGAAATCCAGTCCAGTCAATTCTACTATTTCAAGTCTTTCTTGCAGTGTCATATTTTTCATAATCATTTTCATTCCCGCCATTTTCCCATATTCATTAATCAGATTCATCAGTTGTTGTACAGAATCCATTGGGTCCTCTAAGATAAATACCAAATCATCAGCAAAGGCCTGTAGTTTATATTTATTTCCTCTTATTGATGTTCCTTTAATAAGGGAATCTTTCCTAATAGCTCTTGTCAGAACTTCCAAAGTTAGTATAAACAGCAGTGGAGATATTGGACAACCTTGTCTTGTCCCTTTTTCAATCCATATATTATCAGTCAATTCATTGTCTACTAATACTTTCACTTTCTGCTTTGTGTATATAGCTTCAATCACTCTTATAAAATTAGTCCCAAAATCCATTATCTTCATTTGTTGAATAATAAATGGCCAGCTAACATGGTCAGTTGCTTTTTCAGCATCCAAAAATATCAAAGCCATCTGCTTCTCTGGATGTTTCATAATATTCTAAGATATTTACGACCTCACATTATTCTTTAACTGTAGGAAACCTGCCTGGTCCAGATGTATAAAGTCTATTAGAATTTTTTTCAATGTTGTAGCCAAAATAGTTTCAAAGATTTTGTAATCACAGTCCAACAAAGAAACAGTTCTATAGTCTTTGGGATCTGTCTCTTCCTTATGAATCAATGATATAATTGCTTCAGTTTTATATGGGAGCAATAAAACATCTTCAAATATTTTGTAGTATTCAGCTGGGAGTCCATCTGGTCCAGGTGCTTTATTTATATTTTGTTTCTTAATAACCTCTGTAATTTTCATCCCTGTTATGGGATCATTTAACATTTTTCTGTCTTCTTCCGATAGTGTGGGTGAGTCTTGTTCACATAAATACTGTTTCTGGATTTCCTTGGAAATTTCCACTCTTTTATATAGTTGCGTGTAAAAGTCCTGAATTAGTTCCTTTAATTCATTCTTGGAAAATCCTTCTTTTCTATCTTTATTATACATTGAATAGATCGTACTTTTCTCTTTCTCTTTTCTTAACTTATGAGCCAACCATCTTCCCGGTTTATTAGCATTTTCAAAATAATCCTGTTTAACAAATCTAATATTTTTTGCCATTTATTCTGATAAGAATAAATTAAGTTGATGCTGGAGTATTTTGACCTTCATCTTTAAGTTCTCATTTGAAAGATCCAGCTTTAATTCTTTCTCTTTATTCTGAATAGCATCCAATAGATCTTGTAATGTTTTCATTCTTTCTCTTTTCCTTTCTGCTGCAAACCAGTCATCTAAAAAAGGCTTTACTTGATTCCCAAACTATCTTCATCGATGTTTCTACATTCATATTTTGTTGGGGAAAAGTCTTCATTTCTTTCTTAGCCATCACTAAAAATTGTCCATTTTTAAGTCATTCTGTATTCAACCTCCAGTTAATTTTTTTTGGATTATTTTTACTCTTCAGTAATAGTGAGTTGTGATCTGCAAAGGTGTGTGGCATAATATCGTTATCTTCAGCTTCCGGAAAGAGATTTGATGTAATACAACACACATCACTTCTGGATCAAGATTTATATCTAACAGAATAAAAAGTATAGTCTTTTCCATTTGGGTTTCCAGTAGCCCAAACATCAATCAGTGTGTATTCTTCAGCCAACTCTAAAAAAGGTCTTGGAAGTAAACCTTTAGAAGATTTAATCTTCTTAATAGTTTTCCTGTCTAGGCCTTGATCAAAAACAGAATTAAAATCTCCAACCATACAAATATCCACATAATCATATTTTGTCATAGTTTCCTTCACTGTTTCAAAAAATTTCCCCTGCGATTCATTTGGTGCATATATCACCACCAATAAAATTTTCCTGTCTCTACTATCTATTTCAAGTAGAAGTCTTCCATTTTCTAATGAAGATACCAAAGCAGGTTTCAGTTTTTCATTCACGTAGACAGCTATTCCTCTTTTCTTTACTTTGTCTGAAGCAGTAAATAATTTACCATGTTTCTTATTGACCAGATAATGTTCATCTTATATGTGTTTCCTGCAGACATACAATATCCACATCTATCTTCTTAAGTTGTTTAAATACCTTTCGTCTTTTTTCAGGTGAATTTAGTCTATTTACATTTGCCGAAAATATCTTGATTGTTGATGAATCCATTATGATCGATTCTTATTACTACCATTTCTCTTTCTCATTGTCATTCTTTGTGGCCTTCCTTCCATGGATGATTTTTTCGATGTACTAACCTGAAGTTCTTCCTCTGAAGCTGTTGAGTAGGCTGATGCTTCCTCTTCCTTTTCTGTTCTTGAGGCTTTTGTTTTTGCCTTCTTTGTTTCTCCCCATTGTAGAAGATTTCCATAACGATCCAAAAAGTCTTTTGCCTTAAAAATGGAGTCCAATCTGAACCTTTGACCTTCTGGAGTAAACCATCGAAATGTAATTGGATTTGCTGTAAGTTTAGAAGTCAGAAATGCATATTCATTCCTTCTTTGTCTCATTTCCCAAGGAATTTCTCTTACAATCTTTATTTCCTTGTCTTGTATTTTAAGAGTATTATTCTGTGCTTTTTTCCACACGTGATCTCTGACTGTCTTCTTAGTAAATTTCACGTACTTCCCTTGGTAATTTATTCTTCCTTGCATAAGCAGAGTTAGCTCTATATAAGAAGTCAATTTCCCTCTCAATTTCTTCATATTCGACTCCCATGAAATCCGCCAGTCGTTCTGCCATAACTCTGATTAGATTTTGTTGGGCACATTCTGTAATTTCAGCACATCCATTTCCAGTTGGAGCAGAGAGTATCCAAAACAGTCCTCTGCTGTATATCCATCCTGTCCACTCTCAATGATGTTGCTTCAGCTTTTTCTTCAGCTTTCTTGGCTTGCTGTGCCACCCCTGTTATTTCCTTCTTATTTTCTATTAATTGTTTGTTGAAATCAGCCATTTTAACTTTTACATCTCCAGTCTCTGTATTCAAATTCTTCATTTGATCTGTGACTTGTGTTAAGGCCGTCTGCACCTGACTTAAGCCTGACTGAAGTCTGTCTTGCAAGTCATTCTGCACCTGGCTTAAACTTGAATGGAATTTAGCTTGCATATCATTCTGACTTTGACTCAGGCTAGTTTGAAAAATGGCTTGCATATCATTTTTAAGGTCTTTCAATGATTCCAGTGTCAACATAGTTCCCAGTAGCTTAGTCTGTGAAGTAGGCAATACTGGGGGTGTGGTTTTCTTAGTTGTCTTCTTCACATTCACAACTTTAGAAAAATTATTTTTGTTCTGTTATACAGTTAATCACCTAAAACCTTTACTATATCCCCCTCCCCCTTTATTTTCTATCTTTCCAGATTCTGTACTTCAACTTACAATTGAAAGAGCCAATATCATATCTCAAATAAGACTCAGTATAATAAATATCCTCCTATCCAGCCTCCCCAAAAAATTTCACTTAGATTCCTCTACTAGTTTATATCAATTTATATCAAACATTAATCAGAAAAGTTCTCTGGACACCTCTTTTCAAAAGAATGACAAGTTACAGGCCTCTTCAGCTGTTCCTGTGTTCATCTCAGCAACCCCAACCAATTGTGCTTCTTCTTTGCAAACCAAAACAATGTGAGACTGTTTTCACATTCAACAGACATCTCCAGTTCCCTTTCCAGTCCTCCAAATCACAGTCTGATTCTCTCAGTCTCGCAGTTTAGCCACTAAGAAGAAAAGGCAAAGTTCCTGTTCCAGTTTGATTAACTCCCAAGATATTCCAAGGGTAAGTAAAAAAAAAAAAGCCAGGTCCAAATTCAATAGCTGAGGAAGTCCAAACTTCTTCTTTTATATTCCAACCAAATAAAGTCCAACAAATCAAAGTCAACTTCCCAGTAATCCTTAAAAGAAAAGGAAATAGCCCAAATCTTCTCCAGATCAAAAGAGCTGGTGTTATCAAAATTTATAATGCAACAAAATTAAATAAAAAGACAGCTTCCAGTTTATAATTACAGCTTCTTAATCCCCAGCGGCAATACTCTCAGTTCCAGCCCAGCTTTTCCCAGTCCCAGAAAAAAACAGCCCCCAAGAGCGGAGAGTAAATCCAAGTAAAAAGAGACAGAGGGAAAAAAGGGGGGTGAATGGGCTTTAGACACTGTCTCTCACTCCCCACCTCCTCCTCCAATTTTCCTTCTGTAATGGTATTGATTACAACCAGATAGCGAGGGGAGACCTTTAAAACTTTAGTTATAACTCCAAGACCACTTTTTTTTTTCTTCTGCACAGGGGCCATGCTAATCTTCTCTGTATCGTTCCAATTTTAGTATATGTGCTGCCGAAGCGAGCACACAGTCCACTCTTGAGAAGATTACAGGCAGGTTCTCTTTCTTCTTTGATCTTCAGGTCATTCCATTGCACAAAGCTGAGAGCCTGAATGGCAACTTTACCCACTGGGCGAATGAGGCTGTCTTCGGGTCTCTCTACTCCTGGACTAACTGAGAGGAGTGACCCAAAAATGCACCCCACTGACTTCAGAGGCCCCCTCCAGGAGTCTCCTTCGGTCTAGAGTTGTCTAGACCCCCCCCCAAGTGGGCCAGTTTGGCACATCTCTGGAGCTTCCCCAAAAACAAAAAACTTAACTGTTCTGTCTAAAACATGAACGATTCAAATCATGAACACCCGGTGCATGTCAGACCAAACCACTTAATAATCATCTTAACCTTTGGAGGATTTAGGGTGCTTTCCTTCACAGATCCATCCCCCTTATACTGGTTGGCATTGTGGGCTTTGATCTTGTTTGTGGTTCCATCCTTTCAAAAGAATTCTTACTCCCACATTTCTTTCCTTCTCCATATAAGAATGATCACTTTCTCTCTCTTTCTCTTTCTCTCTCTGCAAAAGAAGCCAGAAGTATAAGAGAGACTTTGGTGCAGACAGGCAATGGCCTTGCGTCCGAAGAATGGCTGGAGAGTTCCTCAAGAGGATATCAAGAGCATATTTCCTTTCCAAATGAGCTGGCTGAAAGTTAGTATCCTTCACGGTTATGCCATGGGAACAGGCAAGGAGTAGCCATGGGGAATTTCTTGCTCAGTTCTGAGTAGTGTTTTGTTTGGCGCAATCATAAAGCCCTCTGGGAAAGGAGGGAAGGAGGCCTTCTGGGGGCCTGAAATCTGGAGGCTCAGAAGCTCCTTCTGGGAAGAGCTTAGCCATGGCTCTTGAGGAGTTGACGTGTCCTTAAATACTAGATATTCTGGGGAAAGGTGTAAGGGTGCTTAAGATTGGCCAAGCTGGACAAGGCCAAAGGACCGTCAATCCTTTCCTAATGTAGTCACATGGGTGCCTTCGGACCTTACCAGCCCTCACAGGTGCTAACAGGATCTCTCTTTTTACTCCAGCAGAGGATGAGCAGACGAATGAGGAGGGTGAAGAACTTCATCAGCAAATGTCAGACAGAGTTAAAAAGGAAGACTTGAAAGAAAAAGTCAGGAATCTCGGCAGACCAAGGAGAAAGAAAGGCAGCCATATGATTGAGAAAAGAGATAGAAGAAAGCATAGTGTACAGTTTACAACTCCCACGATAATGAAGGCAAGTAAATCAATTCCATGTGGAAAGTATTTCAGAAGTAGATCACAGCTCATTGTGGACCAAAGAACACACAGAGGTGAGAAACCTTTTGAATGCTCAGACTGTGGCAAGAAATTCAATCAGAGTGGAACTCTTCTGCTGCACCGAAGAACCCACACAGGGGAGAAACCTTTTGAATGCTCAGAGTGTGGGAAGAGATTCAGTCGGAGGAGCAGCCTCCAAAGGCATCGACGAACCCACACAGGGGAGAAACCTTTTGAATGCTTGGAGTGTGGAAAGAGATTCAGTCAGAGTGCAAGTCGTCAACTGCACCAAAGAACCCACACAAAGGAGAAACCATTTGAATGCTCAGAATGTGGAAAGAGGTTCAGTGTGAGTGGCACTCTTCTGCTGCACAAAAGAACCCACACAGGGGAGAAACCTTTTGAATGCTCAGAGTGTGGGAAGAGATTCAGTCAGAGGAGCAATCTTGAAGACCATCAAAGAACCCACACAGGGGAGAAACCTTTTGAATGCTCAGACTGTGGAAAGAAATTCAGTCACAATCGCAGTCTTCAAATGCATCGAAGAACCCACACAGGGGAGAAACCTTTTGAATGCTCAGACTGTGGAAAGAGGTTCATGAGCAGTGGTAACCATCAGCGGCACCAGACAACTCACACAGGGGAGAAACCTTTTGAATGCTCAGAGTGTGGAAAGAGATTCAGTCAGAGGGGCAATCTTGAAGAACACCAAAGAACCCACACAGGGGAGAAACCTTTTGAATGCTCAGAGTGTTGGAAGAGATTCAGTCAGAGGGGCAATCTTGAAGAGCATCAAAGAACCCACACAGGGGAGAAACCTTTTGAATGCTCAGACTGTGGAAAGAAATTCAGTCACAATCGCAGTCTTCAAATGCATCGAAGAACCCACACAGGGGAGAAACCTTTTGAATGCTCAGACTGTGGAAAGAGGTTCATGAGCAGTGGTAACCATCAGCGGCATCAGACAACTCACACAGGGGAGAAACCTTTTGAATGCTCAGAGTGTGGAAAGAGATTCAGTCAGAGGGGCAATCTTGAAGAGCACCAAAGAACCCACACAGGGGAGAAACCTTTTGAATGCTCAGAGTGTGGGAAGAGATTCTGCCAGAGGGGTAATCTTGAAGACCATCAAAGAACCCACACAGGGGAGAAACCTTTTGAATGCTCAGAGTGTGGAAAGAGATTCAGTCGGAGTGGCAGTCTTCAACTGCACCAAAGAACCCACACAGGGGAGAAACCTTTTGAATGCTCAGAGTGTGGAAGGAGATTCACTCACAGTGGCACTCTTCAACGGCATCAAAGAACCCACACAGGGGAGAAACTTTAAGTGCTTGGAGTGTTTTAAGAGATTCTGTTTGAGTTGCCATCTTGAACAATATCTAAGAACCCATCCGGACCAATTTTTTTTTCTCAGCGTATGGAAAGAGATTGATAACAGTAGCAGTCTTCCAGTGGTGTTACAGATCCCACACAGAGGCCAAACCTTTTGAATGGTCAGAGTGTGGAGTTTAACTCAGCATGGAAATCTACAGCATCAAAGAACCCACACAAGCAGAAGCCGTGTAACGGCTTAGCCTATGAAAATAACTTTTCTCTAATTTCACATGTAAAAGACAACCACAAACCATATAAAGCACTGAGTCTATATGAACTCTTGAAAAAAGCTTGAATCTACACCAAAATCTTATCCTAACCAGGAAGAAATGTTAAAAATGCTTGGACTGTGGAACGAACTTTAGCCGTGTTTGAAGGCCTCAAATACATCTCACAGGAAAGAAAGCAAGGATGGGCTCTGCCAATTGGAGGCGATTGAAGATCATCTCATGTCTCCTTTAGCCCGGAGGAGTCACACAAGGAAGGAACCTCATACATGCTCACTGTGTGGCAAGAGCTTGAGGGACAGATCCCATTTTCCTGTTGTTCAGAGGATCCATACGAGGGTAAAACATTTCTTTTTTTTTCTTATTTATATTTTTATTTTAAGTATAAGTAGCAACTTATTCTAATAAGGTTACAATCATTTAAGATATTATCCTTTTGGTATCTCACTCCAGTGCAAATAGCACATGCGAAGAATTTAAGTTCAGATTGTTGGAGAAGTTGTATGGAAAAAGGATCCTATTTACATTGTTGGATGTATTGTACTAAAATCTCTGTTTTTTGGGAAAAGGTTTTAAACAGTATATATCAAATTACCCAAGTTAAAGTACAATTTAGCCCTAATGTTTTATTGTTAAATGACAGAGAAGAATATAAGACTTATAATTTAAACAAAATAAGAATAATGTTGTTAATATACGCAGCTAGATTGGTTATAGCCACATATTGGAAATCCAAACAAACACCCTCTATGCAAATATGGTACAACAAATTATGGAACCTATATTTAATGGAGAAAATTTCATGTGCAATAAAACCTGATTGCACTGGAAAAAACAAACATTTTTTTTCTATTTGGACACTTATTTTAGAATATTTACAAGAACAAGGAGATATTCCCAAGGTTATTGTTGATATGAATCTTGATTACTAAAATCTGTATAATTAAGTTCGTGGATGGAATTGTTAGTATAATCTATTGAAGAAAAATGTTTCCTTCAGTATTTTATTATACTTATTGACATGAAAAAAAAAAAGTTAAGTAGCAACATGTCATGATACATACAACAAATATATGAACAAAGCAGTAGAATCTTCCAAACTTTGAAACAGTACTGCATTCATAAATATCAGTATATTATTTCAGTGAGTATGTGCTAAAATACACTAATTCCAACATATTTACAGAGGATTACTAGAATGCTAGAAAACTACGCAAATATAGGTATAATCCGATATACAACATCAAGATACCAAGTAACATAGGAAGACTGACAGAATATTATAGAGCAGGATACTAATTCAGCAGTCTATTCATCATCAGTACGAAGAGATCCAAAATTCACAACCATTTTTGGAATTGTGCCCATACAGGAGAGATAAAATCTTCTTTGGTTAGGAAGTCTAATATTGGCTCCCATTTTTCCATAAACGGAGACCTGATTGGTGTTATTGAAGCATTGTTTAGTTTGTTAGTGACACGTTGCGTTAAGTACTGATCCCATAATTTTCTGTACCAGAGCTGAATCGTGGGTGGATTGACATCTTTCCAGCAAGAGGCTATAGATTCCTTGCAGCATATATCATAGTGTCCAGAGTATCTTTATATTTGTGTCCTTCTATATGAGTTGGCCAGTGCTCTAGAAAAAGGTTCTCAGGACATAGTGGCAGGTCTATGTCTGTGATAGCTTTGACATAGTGTTGTATGGCTTCCCAGAAAGTGTGGATCTTAGGTGAAACATTTCTATAGCTGGTTCTGATGAGGGTCTTCTTCAGACGCCCAGATCTTGGGGGTTCAGAAAGCCTCAGAAAGTAGTTACACAAAAGAGGGCTGTGAGGTCCTGCTTCTTGGGGAGACTGTTTCTCCTTTAAAACGCACTCTGTATACATGAACTTAGTAGATTTCTGCATCTCTCTATTTTGGTAGAATGATGCTATGTCTGGGCACTTCGGAGGACTATGTGGCCCTGAGGAAGGACTGTTCTGATTGCTGGGATAAGTTTAAACCAATCATGATTTATTTATAAAAGAACGAAATAGGTTTCTGGTTATTTAGAACCGTTGTTGAAGAAAGGAACTTATAAATATAACTGACAAAGCTTGGCGTCATACACAAGCCTCTCAAACACCAAAACTCAACTCTGACAGCCTTAGACAGTCTAATCTCTCTCCCTCCTAGCCACACAGGCTAAACTCCAACTGCCTCCTCTGCCAAACAGACTCTCTCAACAACTCTCCACACTCATCTCTTCAAGAACACAGAATCACCTCAGAGACACCCCTCCTCCCACATTCTCAGTCATCAGCCAATCACATCCCACTTATCTCCCTCTATCACTCTGCTTACATTACTGCAGTCAAATGAAACATTTAAAGAAACACACACACCAAAACATGAAATCATTACAAGGGCCTTTTTAGTAGTTGCCCTCCTCGGTGAGAACTCGCTACTTCAGGTTATCTGCCGATCTAACTCTTTCTGACATCTACAAAACTTTCCTTTCCCAAATCCTATGAGGAAATGGACAAGTTGAGGGTAACAGATATCTACAGCCTCTCTGCTACTGGCATATACGTTGAGTCACCAGCCGGCATCCTTAATTGACAAATATTTTTAGATGACAAGGATTTCCAGAGAGGCATGATACAACCCTAATCTCTCCCCAGTCCAGCCTGCTGGGAGCTTTTTTGGGTGTCACCATTTTGAAGCCCAAAGAGTTATGGCAATACGATTTACTTGGGTGCGAAAGGAAAAGCTTGTGTCCCCCAACCCAACACCTCCATAAGTTTTAACGGGTCAGAGCGCGCCCCCCCCATGTCATCCAGAATTGTGGAAATGGACTGGTATCCATGGAGTTGACAGGTGGGACACAAATTCTGCAATCTCAATTGTCCTCCCCACCCCCAGATTCTCTAAGGGAGAATCAGAAAGGAGAAGTAAGATTCCCTCCTCCTGCTCTGATCCCTCCCACCCCAATTCCATGAGCCAGAAATTACCTGGAGTAAGCTCTGGGCCAAGACTCCCCACCCCTGACTCCTCAGAAGTCCCCTTGAATTCCTCCTTGGAGACGGTTTCTTTGCAGCAGGCTGAGAAATTTCATATCACTACTTTAATTTGGAAAGGTATCTGCATTAAAGTTGCAAACAGGCCTAAAAGGGGGGGGGAAATCCTGTCTCCTTCCCAGAAGCTTAGTTTGTGGAAATGGGCATCTAAAGTGTTAAATAACATCCCGTAATGCCTCTGTTAAAGGGAGGGACTTTTTTCCTCCAGGCAGGGTCATAGCTCATTAAAGAGGTGATTATTTGTATCACGTACATCAGACTGTTTTCTGTGCTTTGCGGGGGTTTTATGAGTTGGGCTTAATTAAATGTGTCAAAAGTTAGTGTGGCACGTCTTTTTTTCAATTGTGCATAAAGTTCTAAATAAATCCTCTTGCAGACGCTTGAGATTTGCACCTGGGGCCACGACTGATCCCCATGAATGAACTTGATCCAGTTTGCCGCCATTCACGATGTGGGTCAGTTAAGTTCAAGAGCCAGAGTGTTGTGTTACAACTTGGTGGATATGGGTTCAAATCCACAGTAGGCTTGGAAAGTCTTTGGATGCCCTTTAACCTGTCACGTTTCCAGGCTAACAGACTTTGCAAGATAGTTGTAAAGATTAAATATTTTTGTGTGGGGGGGCTTCTTGGAAGAGCTGTGATAGGTGCGGAAATCTCAGTGCTTCTGTATTTATTAATTTCCAAGTGGGAACCAGCAAGGACTTGTGGGATGCATCTCACTTCTCCCTCCCCCACTCCTTCATATTTCCCTTTCCTGAAAGACCCGATAGCGCCTCCTCTTTTCATGCTTCCTTCTTTCCTTCCCACCCCAGGGCCAACCTATATTTTCCTGCCCCTCTGTCTTCAGCTTTTCCTCTCTTCCCCCTCCAGCATCCTCTACCTAGGAAAGCTGTGGCCCAGTTGTGTGAAGCCAGCCACTGGGCCAGGCTAACCTACATATGCCCACCACATATATGGTAAAACGTGCCTACTGTCAGAGTGCCACGAGAGTGAGGGGGTGGCTCTGGAATTTTAACTTTCATTTCTGCTGTGTCTTTAGGGTTCCTCTTATCTACGGAGCCGAAGCTTTTGACCTTGAGTGCCTAGTACTGGTTTTTCCTGGGAATTTTAACCCATTACTTTGGCAGGCTTTTTTACCTGATCTCTGATTGGCCCTGAGCCCTCAGGGGACCTTCTTTGAATAATGTATATCTGCTTGCTACGTGCATCCCAATTCAGTTCTAAAACAAAAAGCGTTATGATATCTGCATACTTTCGATCTCTCAATAAACTTTACTTCTTTGAATTGAAAGCGTTGGAGACTGATTGCTGCAGGAGTCTGATTTTTACACTTCCAGCAACTATTAGACATATTGTTATACATTTTAGCTAATCTGTCCGGTGTTAACTACCATCTGTAAAACATCTTACACAAATTCCCTTTAAATGCAACAGATTTAGTCATTTTCACATTCACTTTCCAGTTTACTCCATTGTACAAGGTCAATATTATAACTTAGATTTTGCATCCATTTAATCATACTATCTTTAACTACTTCATCTTGCATTTGCATTTGCATTAAAAATACGTAATTTTCTTCATCAAGTTATTATTAGATGTACTTAACAATTTTTCAAAAGCACATTGTTCTAAATAGAAACCAACTTTTCTGTCTTTAACAGATCTGGATTCATTAGTTGCTATAGATTTTCTGGGTTGTGTGGCCGTGGTCTTGGCATTGTAGGACCTGACATTTCGCCAGTAGCTGTGACTGGCATCCTCAGAGGTATAACACAGAAAGATGTAGTACCCTCTGTGTCAAGGTCTAGATTCAATTTGGGCCCTTGTCCACCAATCTAGGTTAACACCTTGCCTTGCTAATGCTTCCTTTGTTGTTAGAGAGCCTTTATCATCTAAAAGATCTTCATATCTAAGAATTTTGTCTAGTGAAATTAAATTTGGCTGTGAGAAGGCTTCAGGTGTAGGGTTTTATTTCTTTAGTTCTTTGTATCTGTTTTCACTGTTGTTGTGTACCCGGGGAAGTCTGCACACATGGTCGGGCACACACGCAGTTGGGCGAAGGACCTAACCTTTGGCTATAGACAGGGCTTTTTTGGTAGAAAAAGCCCAGCAGGAACTCATTAGCATAACAGACCACACCCATCAACAGAAACTCATTAGCATAACAGGCCACACCCTG
Source organism: Gekko gecko (assembly GCA_029375565.1). NCBI lineage: Eukaryota > Metazoa > Chordata > Lepidosauria > Squamata > Gekkonidae > Gekko > Gekko gecko. Next base: position 9,645,042 of record JAPDNY010000002.1, read on the forward strand.
ACAGTGCAGCTCATTAGCATATTAGGCCACACCCCCATGTTACCAGAAGTGTGGTCATCCAGCCACACCCACCGTTTGTTTCTTATTCTGTTTACCTTGTTTGTTGTCAAAACCCAGGACTTTTTTGTAGCAGGAACTCCTTTGCATGTTAGGCCGCACACCCCTAATGTAGCCAATCTAATGAGTTTTTGCTGCTGAGTGTGGCCTATTATGCTAATGAGTTCCTGCTGGGCCTGGGCAACTTGGGAGCCAGCCGGAACTCCGTTCCTGTGCGTTCCTGCCCAAAAATAGCCCTGGCTATAGAGACAATAGCCTGAACGGATCCTAGCACGCACCTATCGGGAGGCTAGGATCCTGGGAGTGACCTATGGCTCTAGGGGTGCACTGTAAATATTCAATCACGGGTGTAGGTGTGTGTTTGGATGTGGTGTGAGTTAAGAATATAAGCCGGCTTGCAAGCCGGCAAAAGCATCTCTTGTTCTACAATCTACAATAAAGTATGAGCTGAATTCACTCTGCCATGCATCAGTCTCAATACTTTGTAACTGTGGAAAATGTGGGGCACATACCCACACCAGAGCTGCTGGTTTGGGGGGAAAGTGTCCAAAGAACTGGAACAAATTGAGATCACAAGAAATGAAGTTCTAAGACTACTAGACTAACTGAAAATTGCCATGTCCGTGATCCGGGTGGCACACACTAGAGGGTTCTTAAATAATTCAGATGTGACATTGTTGACCTGTGAACAAGTTTGTCAAGTGTGTTGTTAAAATTCGTCTCCATGCTGGGTGACTGGAAAATAGCAGATGCCACCCCAGTATTGAAAAGGAGTCCAGAAGGGATCCGAGGGATTCCAGGCCATTTAGCCTACCATCTGTTCTTGGTCAATGAGGAAAGAGAGAATGTTTAAACATGCTGAGGAACAAAGTTTGCTGAGGGAAAATCAACTTGGCTTCTTGCAAAGGGAAATCCTGACTCACCTACCTCTTGGGTGTTCTTTGATAGCAAGTGGATAGAAGTGAGTTTTTTTCATAGCAAGTGGATAAAAGTATCTGCTAAACATCATATATTGGCCTTCCAAAAGGGTTTTGCCAAGGTCCCTCACCAATGATTCTTGCGTAAGCTTAGCAATCGTGGGATAAGAATTATTGGAGAAGGGTGTTTCAAAGTTGGGGGGGGGCTGTTCTCTACCACACACATATCCATCCTAGTGAGCCTTGGGGGGGGGGGGGGGAGTAAGTCTTCTGTCTTTCCCCTTTTCCCATGGGAAATCCTGGTCCTCTGAACGGAGGGCTGCTTTCCTCCTTCTCTGGCTGTATGGAGAAGCGGTGGTTCCCTCCCGGGTCCCAGGAACCAGTGATACAAAGAAACAGTTGTAGTTGCCCAGTTCAGCGCTGGACTCTTCCACCTCCTCCTCCTCCTCGACCCAAACTGTCCTGTTCCAGCTCTTCATGTTCTCCCCACCTCCTCACCTTTCCTAAAAGCATGGATCAGTCTGGGGGGGGGGTGTTGGCATCCCTCAGAGGGGAGGGGGAGTGGTGTGGAAAGGGTTTCCCTCCAACCTTATTTCTTGCCCTCTCAGGTAGGAGTGGAAAGCCACCCTGGATGCGTCCTCCGCCATCTCCTCAGTGTGGTGGGGCGGGGGAAGCTGCTGGGACTCCGGCTCGGGTTAGGGGGAACGTCTGCAGCAAAGGGCAGGAAGGGTTCCTTCTGTGTCCCAAGGCTCTGGATCGGGGCTCTTTGGCCTTGATTCATGTCACAGCACTCATATGAAAGGCAAAATAATCCTGGTTACCAGCCTCCAGGTGGGGCCTGGAGTTATCCTGGAACCACAAATGACCTCTCCAATACAGAGACGGGGGTGCTGAGATGTCTTTGCTCATTCTCCCCCCCTCACCTCCCCCGTTCCAGCAGCAATGTGTCCTCTTCCTGTCACGGGAAGAAGCCCTGAGGACAGCAAGGCAAGGACAGAGGAAGGCAAGGACACAGCCAGAGGGAAAAAGAGCCAGTTTGGTGTAGTGGTTAAGTGTGCGGACTCTAATCTGGGAGAACCGGGTTTGATTCCCCACTCTTCCACTTGCACCTGCTGATGTGACCTTGGGTCAGTCACAAGCTCTGGCACAGCTGTTCTCTCAAGGACAGTTTCTGTCAGAAGTTCTCTCAGCCCCACCTACCTCACAGGGTGTCTGTTGTGGGGAGGGGAAGGGAAAGGAGTTTGTAAGCGGCTCTGAGACGCCTTTGGGCAGTGAAGGGCGGGATATAAATCCAAACTCTTCTTCTTCTTCTTCTAAAAGCTGCCCCCCTCGCCTGACACAAAGACAGTAGCCCCCACTGGGAATCCCCCCTCTCGTGGCTACCCAAGGCCCCCCTGTGTTCCTGTCCTTTCCCCTCCAGGGAAGCCTCTTCTCCAAAGAAGAAGTAAGAGAAGCGATTGGATTTGTACCCTGCCCTTCACTTGGAGTCTCAGAGCGGCTTCCAAGCTTCTTTCTCTTCCCCTCCCCACAACAGACACCCTGTGAGGCAGGTGGGGCTGAGAGAGCTCTGAGAGAACAGCTCTAACAGAACTTTGGCTTGCCCAAGGTCATCCAGCAGCTGCAAGCGGAAAAGTGGGGAATCAAACCCCTGTTCTCCCAGATTAGAGTCGGGCGCAGCTCAGCTCACCGCTACACCAAACTGGCTCTCGAGGAAAAAGAAAAGCCCTTTTTGCAGAGAGAGAACTGGAGGAAGCCGAAGGGGATGGTGGGGGGAGGCACACTTCGGGGGACAGCCCCCCCCCCGCCCGATTGCCTCGGCCCCAGACAGGAAGGCCAGCGAGGCCGAAATCCTAGAAGGGCCGCCAGGAAAGGAGGATCGGGGGGGGGCACTTTCTTCCTTTTGCACAGGCCTGTCTTGTGCTCCCGCGTGCAAAGCGGCATCAGCCCCATCCCCTCTCCGGTGAGTCCGGGTCGTGCGCGTGTCCTTCCCCGGCGGGGGGAGGTGTAAGCGAGGCTGGGACATCTGGGGCGGGCCGAAGGGGAAGGAGGCAGGGGCAGAGGCAGGGCCCGATCCAGGCGAGGGAGGGAGGGTCGCCCCACTGCAGAGCCTTCTCCTTTGGGCGACCCTCCTTTTCTCTGCACCTGGCTGGGGCGGGGGCGGTTTGAGATCCAGCCCGTTCCCTGCATCGTGGGGGCCTGGCCAGGGATTCAGACGGGGGAGGGAGGAGGGAGCGGAGAGCCTGGGGGGGAGTTAGGGGCATCTCCGGGCACGTCCTCTCCTGGGCGAGTGGCTGGCTCAGGAGCAGAAATCGGGGGGTGGGGGGAGACTATATATGCCTCACCCCCTCCTTCCAGGGAGAGGAGTCCGCGGTGGGGGTGGGGGGGGCTGTCTGTGCCTCGAGCGAGTCTGGAACCGGCGGCCGAGTCTGCAGAGGATGGGAGATTTTCCAGGAGGGCAAAGCCCCGAGCGGAGAGCCAAGAGCTCCCAGGGGAGGGAAGGAGGGTCTCCTCCCGGAGAGGCGAAATGCGGGCTCTGGCTGCATCCCTGCTGCTGTCCGGGAGAGCTCGGTGTCCCTGCATCTTTGCCCCGCCCCGGGAAGAAACGCCGGCTTCTTGCCTAGCTCGGGGCGGGGGGGGAGAGCAACGAGACCCGAGAATAGCGCCCGCTTTCCCAGAGAGGCACCGGGCGGGTGGGTGTTTCCTCCCCCCCCCCTTTTTTGCAGAAGCACCAGTTGCATTTCCCCGGTTCTCCCGCTTCAGCGTCTGGGGAGGAGCTTGGGGGGGAATGGAAGGGTGGGGGGTCTGCAGGTAACTGGGAGAAGCCCCTCCAGTCTGCACCCCCCCCCCAAAGAAGAGCCCGGGGATTAAGGCCAGCAGAAGAGAGGAGAGGAAGGCCCTCCCCACCTTAGGCGACTCCTCTGAGTTGAAGGCTGCTTTTCTGCCCTGCTGAGTGTGTGGAGAATTCATTGATTGATTCATTCATTCGCTTGATTTTTATCCCGCCCTCCCTGCCAAGGCAAGCTCAGGGCGGCTTACAATAAAAGGTTAAAAATATATTAAAACACACGTGCTTATACAATACAGAGGAGCTGCGGTGGCTCAAGTGGTTAAGATGCTGAACTGCAGGCTGTGGAAGGTCAGTAATTCAGCAGTTCAAGACCCGGGTGCCGCAAGACGGGAGTGAGCTCCCCTCTCTAGTTCCAACTCCTGCCAACCTAGCAGTTCGAAAGCAAGAAATTGCAAATAGATAAATAGGTACCACTTCGGTGGGAAGGTAACAGTGTTCCGTGCACCTTGGTGTTTAGTCATGCCGGCCACATGACCACATAAACGTCTTCGGACAGCACTGGCTCTTCGGCTTTGAAACTGAGATGAGCACCACAACCCTAGAGTCGGATTCGACTGGCTTTCAAGCAAGGGAACCTTTACCTTTACTATACAATACAGCATCATAAAATTACAGTACAAAATAAAATAAAGTGCTGGTGGCAGTAGCGTCCCAGTGACCATAATAAGATGGTCCAAAGTATGGCCCCTGTCAGAATCCAACATGGCCGGCTATTGGTGCTAGCATAAAGGGCCTTGACAATTCAGTTAGTATTGTTGATGTTGTTGATGTTATTAGTGGCGGCTCCTAGTCGAAGTCCTGGTGGATGAGCTCCATTTGTCCTCTGGGAGCTTATTCCATCAATGTGGAGCCGCCACAGAGAAGGCCCTGGCCCTAGTAGAGGCCAGTCTGGTGTCTCTCGGATCAGGGAGGACCAAACAATTTTGCAGCCCCGACCTCAGTGCGCTCTGGGGGACATGCGGGGAAAGGCGGTCCTTCAGGTAGGAAGGGGGGTTTCCTCCAGGCTCCCCCAGATGATGAACCAGAGTGGCAGGACCTTTCCAGGGTCACCCATCAGTGCCAGGGGCTGGATGGAAGAAGAGAGACAAGGCCTCCATCCTGCATGCCTTGAAGCCATCCGTCTCTGACCTGATTCATACAAAGCAGAGGCAGTGGGCACAGCCTTTCTCCTCACAGTGCTGGCTTTCTAGAGCCAGCTCAGTGTAGTAGTTAAGTGCATGGACTCTAATCTGGGAGAACCGGGTTTGCTTCCCCACTCCTCTACATGCAGCTGCTGGATGACCCTGGGCAAGCCACAGTTCTGCCAGAGCTGTTCTGGAATGAGCAGTTTCTTTCAGAGCTCTCTCAGCCCCACCTACCTCACAGGGTGTCTGTTGTGGGAAGGGGAAGGGAAAGGAGTTTGTAAGCCACTCAGACTCGGAGTGAAGGGTGGGGGATAAATTCAATCTTCTTCTTCTTTCTGTGGGATGTTTTCCATGATGCAATGCAGTTGAGGGCTGCAATCTCTCACCTGCCCCATTGAGTTATGCCCTCTCTTCAATATGTGGAGCAGGCCGGATTGTTTTGGCATCCCTCAGAGGGGAGAAGGGAGTGCCATGGATTCCAGCAGGGTCAGGGGCTGAGCACCAAGAAACGGAGTTGGCAAGACTGGGAGGACACTTGGCTAGAAAGAGATGGGGTCGGGTGGTCAAGGAATGTGTGATCTCCCCCCACATAAAAACTGGCTGGGTAGGGGGAGAAATGTCAGGTCAACCCATCCTGAGCTTTACTGGCTAAATCCCAGGATCTTGAATTGTATCCCAACACCAGTCCAGAGACAGGGTCACTTCAAAGGACTGACACAGAAGATGTCTATGTAGCAAAAAGGGTTTCCCTCCATCTTTCTTTCTCTCGCTCTCAGGAAGCTGCGGGAACACCTTTGATGCCTCCTCCCTTGTCTCTTCTATGTGTTGAAGGCAAAAGAGCTACAGTGAATCCTTTTCAGGTAATGGGAGGCTGTTACCCTAAGGGGTTGTGAAGGTCTCCTGAGTTTGTTGGGGAATTAGCCAGGAAACCCAAACAATGTGAGAGGGGGTAATCTAGCAGGACCTCCACCTATATTTACAGGGATTTTCCCCTCAGTGGAACTCTCGAAATGAACCGGGCCGTGATTAATGAAATGGGTTTTTATATATAATTTTTATATATAATTTTCCACATAGCATGTTTGCAACAAAAATCTCATACATTTTAAACCACTATATATGGTATTACATCATATTATACACAGTGTCACTGGCAATGTCTGCTTTATATTGTGTATATATAAAAAAAAAATTTTCCTCCATTTTTGCCAGTGATTGCTTAAAAGACTATTTATTATCTACTCTTTAAACTCCTAGGCAAATAATACATAGATAATAAAGTGATATCTAAAATTAACAAAAATGGTTTTTATTAAAGAGAATTAAAGAATAAAATTAAAAACTTCTTAATTGAAGAGCACTCTATGAACACACACACAGGTTCAGAAAATAAAGCTGGTAACTTCATGGAGACAAAGAAGGGAATTTATTCTAGGGGACTATATTTACCTATCCAAGAAACAAAGATCCGAGAAGGCGGACGAGCGAAACGAACCAGCGTTTCACTCCAGGCAGGGTACTCAACCTTTGCGTTGGGGTTGTAAGTTAGTGGGTGTCCAGAGACACACACACACGACTGAACAAAGTGTGTCTGGTTATTCCCCTTGGACTTGGAGCATGACCTGATTGCTCCTAAAACAGTGCTGTGATGGTGGGAATGACACAGTGTTGTCTGAATAAGGGAGCTTCAAGCGCAAGGAAGCCTCGAATTGCAAGTGCAATGTAACATTCATGTGAAATGTCTATTGTATTTGTTGACCTCTAATTGCCGTGACAAGAGCTATCACACAAGGGATTATGGGATTAAAAATGGTTTTTAGGTAAAGGTTCCCTTGCTTGAAAGCCAGTCGAATCCGACTCTAGGGTTGCGGTGCTCATCTCCGTTTCAAAGCCAAAGAGCCAGCGCTGTCCGAAGACGTTTCCGTGGTCATGTGGCCGGCATGACTAAACACCAAGGTGCACGGAACGCTGTTACCTTCCCACCAAAGTGGTACCTATTTATCTACTTGCTATTTCTTGCTTTCGAACTGCTAGGTTGGCAGGAGAAAAATGGTTTTTACTAGGTATTTATTTAGGATAGCAGGTAGGGAGTTGGTTAAATTTACTGCTGTTTCCGAGAAAATCAGCCTGACATGGATGGATTTAAAGAGGGAAGACCCAAAACCCAGACCTTCGCACATTTAGCATCAGTTTTTCAGACAGGCCTCTGGTCAATATTTGATGGCACACATTCCATGTGACTGTAGGACCTACTTAGATCTCTTATTTGCAGACCAGGAAGGGTCCTGAATGAGTGACCCTGGGAGATGCTAAGAAAGGGAAGGTTGCTTGTGTCACCCATTTATAGGTACCAGCACCAAAGGAGGAGGGGCCCAGGCCCAACAATCCCCCCTCCGCAGTGAATCATCAGACAGAAAGGAGTGTGAAGTGTATACAGGAACAAGACAAAAGGTGAGAAGGTATTTGGAAAGAGATCACCAACTATAGAAATGTGTATCTCTCGTTATATATATATTAGTTTTGGTGTCCCTCCTGGACCCGCTTCCACAGCCTTTGGCCCGCTGAGATGCCACTCTCACAGTCTCCCAATCCCGTGTGGATTGGTTCACTGCATTGGCTCGGCCCTGCCCACTGAGCCAGCGGGCAGCATTTCGCCCTCAATCTGGAGGAAGTCAGTGAAGGGGATGGACGTTTTGCTGACAGAGCGGCAACCCCTCCACAGGGGAGAAGGAGGCAGACCTAGCAAGCGGCGGCAAGCAGGGGAAGCACTCACCTTCGCTGCCCCTTGCAGTCCCTCTTCCTCGGCTGCAAGGCCTGCACCACCAAGAAAGCTGCCCAGCACCTTTCAAAGGCTCCCCCGCCTTCCTTCAGCAGTGGCGGCAGCACCAGGGAGGGTCTGGCCTAGAGGAAACGAGCTGCGGCTCCTGGAAACCAGACTCCCTCCTAAGGAAGATACTTCTCTTGGCTCCTGTGTGAGACTAACTGTGACTAACTGTCTCCTCAGTGGCTGTTGGTAGGCAACCAAACAACCAAGTTTGCTTCTTTGAGTAAAAAAACAAAGGACTTTCAACATAAAGTCCTTTGTTTCACCCCACTTGGTAACTTTCCTGTCAGAATAAATTTAAGACGCCTCTCACTCCTTTTTGGCTCCACCATGGCTGGCTGGCTAATGAGGTGGGCCAGCGACCATCAAGCCATTCTCTTCAACCCCTGCTGTGCGGCTGACTTTCCCCTAGGGTTGCCAATCTCCAGGTGAGACCTGGAGATCTCCCACTGTTAAAATTGATCTCCAGATGACAGAGATAGTTCCCCTGGAGAAAATGGCTGCTTTGGAGGGTAGACCCTATGGCATTATCCCCTCCTGAGTCCTTCCACCCACCCACCCCAATGCTGCCCTCCACAGGATCCACCCCCCAAAACTCCAGGTATTTCCCTAATCAAAGGTGGCAACTGTGCTTTCTCCTCAGTGCCTGTTGCTAGGCAACCAGGTTCTGTCAGTAAAAGGCCCTTTCCACACCTGTTGTAGCCTTCCAGAGAAAATTCATTGGGGCCACTCCTGATAGGGTTGCCAACTCCAGGTGGGAAATTCCTTGAGGTTTGAGGGATGGAGTCTGGAGAGGGTGAGGTTTGATGAGGGGTGGGACTTCAGAGACATACAATTCCATAGACTCCACCCTCCAAGCCAGCCATTCCCTCATGGGGAACCATTGTTGCCAATTTCCGGGTGGGGACTGGAGATCACTCAGAATTACAACCGCTGTCTAGGAGGGAGGGGGAGGAGATGGAAAGCTGAAGCCAGGGGGCAGATAATGGTAGGTTGACGGTTGGCTGGGAGGGAGATTGGGTTGCCAATACCAGGTTGGGAAATTCCTGGAGATTTGAGGGGTGGAGCCTGGAGAGGGTGAGGTTTGAGGAGGGGTGGGATCTCAGACAGGTACAATACCATAGACTCCACCCTCCAAACCAGCCATTCCCTCATAGGGAACCACTGTTGCCAGTCTCCAGGGGAGGGATGGAGATCACTCAGAATTACAACTGGAGAAAATGGTGGACTCTGTGTCATTATACCCTGCTGAGGTTGCCACAGCAAATTGGTGCTGAGTGCCCAAGGCCGGGGCACTCTCCCTGAACCTCTTTCTAAAGCTCGTTATATTTATTTCCACAATGGGCCTTATTCTTAGTAAGCCAATAAAAAAGGAAAAATCTTTTGGGATGTATAGGTTGCGAATTGTCCTCCACAGATCTGTGTCTAAAGATTTATTATTTAATAAAATAAAATACATTTAAAATGTAACTAACACGTAATCAATATAATCTAATTATATGCTGCATAACTTGATTGTTGAATCATTTTTACTAATTGAACATTAGAATAATCAAGTAAAAAGGTAAAGGTCTCCCTTGCTCGAAAGCCAGTCGAATTCGACTCTAGGGGGCGGTGTTTATCACCGTTTCCAAGCTGAAGAGCCAGCACTGTCCAAAGACTTCTCCGTGATCATGTGGCCCGCATGGAACACTGTTACCTTCCCACCGAAGCGGGACCCAGGGCTCTTTTTGTAGCAGGAATTCCTTGCGTATTAGGCGACACACCCCTAATGTAGCCAATTCTCCATGAGCTTACAGAGCTCTTCTTACAGGGGCTACTGTAAGCTCTTGGAGGGTTGGCTACATTAGGGATGAGTTGCCTAATATGCAAAGGAGTTCCTGCTACAAAAAGAGCCCTGGCGGTACCTATTTATCAACTTGCAATTTCTTGCTTTTGAACTGCTAGCTTGGCAGGAGCTGGGGCCACGTGGCACTCAGGTCTTGAACTGCTGAGCTACCGACTTTCCGGTCTGCAACTCAGCGTCTTAACCTCTGAGCCACCGCAGCTCCGAATGATCAATACCCTGCCATAATTTGATCCATTCTTATTCTTTATGACTGGGGCGCAAATAGGGTGCACATTCAGGGGGTATGAATGATGTGTTAAGTCCTGCCAGGCTGACCCTAACTTCCTCCATAGACATTTGTCCTTGAACTAGTACCTTTTCTTGTGTATCTGTTTTAAGAACGTGTGAACCTGCCACTGGGTATGAAGCTCGGAGGAGGGATTCTGCGTTTCTGATTAATGGATCTCATCGTAAAACGGCTGGCTTGTTTAATCCTATAATGAGTGTGTCATTTCCTTCTTGGTGTGTGGTGTTTATATTCAGGAGACCAAGTGTCTTAAAAATAAAAATAATTGAGAGGATCAGGCCTCACAAGGTGATTCTATGAATACAAAGTTCACCTTTTGGTGATTAGGAGGCACAGGAGTCCCAGATGGGTTCAAATGGGATGAATCCTTCATGCTGATTGGATGGCCCAAATGTCAAGCATTTTGGTTGTTCCACCCTCCCAGTAACCATCTCCAGCAGGGCATCAGTCAATCAATCAGTAATTTATTTCGGTACGTAACCAGCACAGATCAATTAGGAACTAAGTTGGACACTATACACTAAGTACCCAGTCATAATTTTAAAATAATTAAATAGAAGAAGAAGAAGAGGAGAAGTGATTGGATTTATACCCTGCCCTTCACTTGGAGTCTCAGAGTGACTTACAAGCTCCTTTCCCTTCCCATAGCAGACACCTTGTGAGGCAGGTGGGGCTGAGAGAGCTCTTTCCGGAACTGTCCTTGAGAGAACAGCTCTGACAGAAAAACACAAGTATATTAAAGGAACAACATTTTTAGTCTTTCGAGAATTGAGAAGTACAAAAGGCTGGAGAATCATCTATGTCACTCCTCAACGTATTCTTTATGGATTTTATAGGCAGTGGCCAAAAATCTTGCGCAAGCAATTGTAATTGGGGGTAGGGAGGTGGAATCCAACAAGAGCAGATTACTTAATTCTGAGTCCGGGAGACCCGAAAATCTCTCCAGTATAGGTTGGATGTACTTAGCGTGTATTTCTTGATAGTACCCACAGCCTAGTAGAGTATGCTTAATGGTTTCTGCTTTGCCGATGCCACAGGGCACCAGTGACAGGCCTAGTAGCCATCCAAAGCTGTTCAAGGGCTGGTCTTAGGCTTGTTCCTGCAACAGGCTGGACTCTGGAAAATGGTCCTTCTGTCAGAGTGAGTTCGAATCTGGGGCCAGGAGAGAATTCTGATTTCTCTCTGGTTGAAAGACTTGTTATATCCGCCCTTCTTCTTCAAGTGGTAAAAAGTTCCAAGGGATACTTTTTACCAGCGTTTGTTTCCCTTGAAAGGAGAAAGTCCTGGGGCCTTCTGGTGTCTTGTTGTTATTTGCTTTAAGGACAAGTACACTGGCAGAGGAACTGCGGTGGCTCAAGTGGTTGAGACGCTGAACTGCAGGCTGTGGAAGGTCAGTAGTTCAGCAGTTCAAGACCCGGGTGCCGCAAGACGGAGTGAGCTCCCGTCTCTAGTTCCAGCTCCTGCCAACCTAGCAGTTGGAAAGCAAGAAATTGCAACTAGATAAATAGGTACCACTTCGGTGGGAAGGTAACAGCGTTCCGTGTGCCTTGGTGTTTAGTCATGCCGGCCACATGACTACGGAAACGTCTTCGGACAGCGCTGGCTCTTCGGCTTTGAAATGGAGATGAGCACCGCAACCCTAGAGTCAGATTCGACTGGCTTTCGAGCAAGGGAACCTTTACCTTTACCTTACACTGGCAGAGCTGAACAGGGGTGGAAGCCATAGGAATTCCTACAGAGTAGGAGGTCCACTACCCCACAACAGATGCCCATAGGGAGTGTTTCTGCGCCTCAGGATTCTTGAGCCAAATTTCATCCGAAGTCTGCCTGCCTTTCTCTCCTGATCTCAGGTTCTCATTCTTCCCACAGGCACACTCCTGCCCCTTCCCCTCAGCTGGGTGCTTGGACAGAGCTCTTCCCTAACGCTTCTGGCCTGTTGAAGAGATGCCTAGGATGGTAATGGGTTCCCAGTGCCCCTCTTATCCTTTTGGGGTTTACCTTAAGAATTAGCCCCCAGGACGGGCTGAACCAATGTAATCAGAGGTTAGTTTGTTAACATCCTAAAAGAGAGACACTTAACTTTCTAAAAATAACCATGGAGACATGTCTAAAATAGCTTGGTTTTTAATATAGAAAAATAATATTAAACCTGGGCTACGAACCACAAGAAACCATTTTGTTCTGATCCACCAGGGAAAGTCTCACCTGTCTCCTGAGCATAGGAAAGTTTGTGATGCTCAGTGGTATATCTCCATTCTCTTTGATTTTCCATCTGACTGTCTGTGTCTCTCCTCCCCCACACACAGAAGGCTCTCTACAGAGCGAAGTGACTAAGGGGACCTTTCCACAGTCAGAGGTGACCCATGAAAAGGGGAAAGAGATGGAAGAGGAGAACCCAGAAAGACCTGGAACTGGCAAGCCAGCAAGGAAAGACCCCCATCCCAGCCCTGCTGGGAGTGCTGTTGAATTCTTCGAAAGCCTGATGCCAGATACCTGTGATCAGCTCAGTGCAATCTCAGACACACACTGCCGACGCTTCTGGCAACTCCACTACAATGAGGCAGATGGGCCCCGAGAGGTTTGCAGCCAACTTCATGGACTTTGCAGCCAGTGGCTGAAGCCAGAGAGGCACTCCAAGAAGCAGATTTTGGACCTGGTGATACTGGAGCAGTTCCTGACTATCCTGCCCCAGGAAATGCAGTGCTGGGTCAGAGGATGTGGACCAGAGACCAGTTCCCAGGCGGTGGCCCTGGCTGAAGGTTTCCTCCTGGGTCAGGCAGAGGAGAAGAGGCAGGCAGAGCAGGTGAGGGGATTCCATTCAGATATGTCCAGTTTAAGCAAAGGTATCTGGCCTTATCCTAAAAGGTTCCGTTCCAGACATCTGTCCAAGTGTTAATCATCCAAATGGAAGATTTCATGGCCTCCTTTAGCAGCCCCTTCTACTAGAGAATTTTTTATTCCTCCAGATAACTCAGCAGGTCTGCTGATGGAAGGGTGCAGAGTCTGAGAATGGGGCAGCTGTTACCCAGATAGCTGTCTCTTATTTAATTGGGGCAATTGGTTCCTTTGTATATGGGGATTGTTTGCTTAGAGAAACCCAAATAAACCAGGCAGATGTTCAGTGAGTAAGGTCTTATTGAAAAACAAAATGAAAAGAAATTCAACGAGCAAACTTACACACACAGACACTCTATAAGCACACGTGCAAAGGTAACTAAGAAGAATAGGAATGAGTGGGAAATAGATTTTGGGAGATGCTATATTTACCAATCTTGAAGAAGTGTGGTCCATGAAGAAGGCTTTGGGAATGGCCCATGTTCCACAGAAGAGCGGTGACTCCCCACATGCCATGTAGGAGCCAAGGACATACATACACGCCATGGAGGTCGGAGCTTGTATGTATCTTACTGTCAAGAGATAGGCCTTTAAGACATGTAAGTATTTGCATGTCAGAAAGTCAGCAAGTTTTAGCTGGATGAGGTTAGGATAGCAGGTCATTCGAACATAAACCACCTGTTACCAATCATTGGCTGTTGTAACTTAGTGCAGCTGGCTATTATCAAAAGCTCAGCATGACTAAGAGAACTCTTGACAGCCTAAGATCTAGATTGCCATGTGCTGACCATTGATTGGTCTAGTAATTAGTTGGCAGCTGAACTACTATTTAACTGGAAGCTGGCACAGGCAGTACGTCGGACAAGATGAACGGCAACCTTGGTTTAGGACTGTTAGGCCGGAAGGAGGGATGGCTGTTCCCTGGCACCAGCTTAGCTTCATCAACTACTGCTGCTTAGAACTATCTGCTCAGGTTAATTAACTTAGATAGTGAGTTAGGTTTTGTTTGTTTTGTCCTTTGTACACTCCCTTTTCCCCTACCAGTCTGGTTTATCTTTTTATTGCCTTTATAATAAACTTAGGTTGTTTTTATAATTGAATTGAGTCACTGACCCATGCATCACGCCTTCGGTACCAGTTAGAGCCTAAGAACTATAAGCTGTTATTTTTCCCTTATCACTACTGTGCTGGTTGGAATGACCCTGGTTTAAAGAAATATAGCCTGGAGTCTCTGAGGCAGCCCTGAGAGTGGGAGGTAGCACAGAGACTGAAGGGCGGGGTCGTGACACTTACTTATTTAATTAATTTACAACCTTCTCTCCCTGAAACCACCTCAGAGCGGATGCCAACAGTTTATAGATACACCATTTAAAACCTTCTAAAGTATTACATACAATTGAATCAGTCAATAAATACAATAAAAACCAATAAAACAATTACTATAAAATTCAAGACAGTGTACAGCTCATGCAGAGGGGCAATATACAGATGTCTTGAGAAGTGGAGGAAGCACGGGGAGAGGTTAAGGAGGAGGGGGCCAAAACTAGCTGTAGCCTATCAGCTTGGGGCCCTGCCCTGCCCTGCCCTGCCCTGCCCTCAACCACCCGCCTGGTGGAACAACTCTGTTTAGTGGGCCTTTCAGAATTGTACCAAATCCCGCAGGGCCCTGATCTCCCACAGAAGAGTGTTCCCCTAGGCCGGGGGCGGGGCTGGAAAGTCCCTTGCACCGGTTGAGGACAGCTGGATGCTCTTAGGGTTGAGGAAACGTTTATAGGAAAAATGTTCCCTGAGACACTATGATAGGTTTGCCCCAGAAACAAATGGCTTGTTGTGTTTACTGGAATGTTGAACAGATGCTTGATGGTTCTCTGGGAGGGAAACCAAAGATTTGGGAAGAGCTAAATGACTCTTCCAGGGACATGATATGGGTGTTAATATTCATTGCTGACCCCTGAAGTACAGAATGGGAGATACGTGCAGATCTTATTGATATGGTAAATACGGTAAATGGGGAGGAAACGGAATTGTGGATGAAAGCGGTTGATTCAAGGAAAGGAGCTGATTTTCTGAGAAACCCATTGTTATGAATTCTGCATTACTTTAGGGGTGGAGGGAAGTTCATGAGCCGGTCAGATCCTTTACATTATTCTTCCAGAATGGTGGCCCAGTTTCATCTTTCTAGCTGACATCCATTTTCTGTCATTATGATTTTGGGGTAATATTAATATGAAGGGCACTCGGGGTTCTCTTTTTCTGGCTGCCAACTACTCCAGTTTGGTGTAGTGGTTAAGTGCACGGACTCTAATCTGGGAGAATTGGGTTTGATTCCCTGCTCCTCCACTTGCAACTGCTGGATGTCCTTGGGCAAGCCGTAGTTCTCAGAGCTGTTCTTGAAAGAGCAGTTGTCAAAAGAGCTCTCTCAGCTCCACCTTCCTCACAGGATTTCTGTTGTGAGGAGAAGGGAAAGGAGTTTGTAAGCCACTCTGAGTGAAGGGTGGGGTATTAATCCATTCTCCTCCTCCTCCTATTCTACCTCTTCTTCCTCTTCTTCTTCCTCCTCCTCCTCCTGAGGAGAGGTCTGACTGTTTACATAGGATCTATTCCTTGTTCTCTTTTCCATTCCATCTCTTACCCCTCTCCCTCACTGCTGTTTCAGATGTGGGCACCATCCGTGAAGAAAGAAGATACATTCCCTGAGGCGGGAGGAGCTTCCTTGGAGCAAGGGCAGAGGGCCCAGGCCCAGGAGGGTGCCCAAGATGCCCTCTCCTGTGGTAAGGTCTCTTTCTGCCTGGATGTGTTTGGGGCGCCCCTGTGAGTTTGATCGGTAGGGACTTCAAGTCAGGAAAAGAATTAAATACTTCTTCACACAACACAGAGTTAATTTCTGGCACTCAATGTCCACTAACTGTGATTCCTCTCAAAGGGGGATTAGATAAATTCATTGAAGGCAATTCCTCCCATTAATTGACATATTCATATCTCACCTTCTTTTCGTAAGAGGAACTCAAGGTGTCCCAAAAGAGAAAAAGTAGACAAACCTGGGCAGAGCTCTTCAACCTGGTGAGTAAAGGGAGCCTCCACTTTCAGGGGCAGCAGAGCCTGAAAACTAGTTCCTAGGGGTCAGGAAACATGGGAAAATTTGGCTTCTGTGCCCATTCTTATAGGGGCATCTGAAGTGGCCACATTGGGAAATACAGAGCTGGAGTAGGGATGGCAGGTTGTGGACTGGCACCCCCAGGAGTTTTGGGGGACGCCTTCAGGATGGGCTTGGGGTAAATGTGATGCCATGTTGATGTGGCATCTGGCTGAAAACCTGTTTCTGATGTTAACGTGACAACAGATGCTTTGAAAATTCATTGATATTACACTGCAGGTTCCAGATGTGCCATAGTCATGACTGGGCTCTGGACCGAATGTAATGCTGATGGGTCATGCGATGTCTTTTCCATCCCACTCTTTCCCTCCCCCCAGGCCAGACAAAAGTCTCACAGAATTCTGAAATATGTTGGAAACATTTCTAACCCCTGAGGCTCATAGGTACCTGGTGCTTCTCTTCTGCATCTCCCAGAATTTAGTAAAAAGTGTTAAAAATTGGTTGAGTGTACGCAGGGCAAGGTTTCACAACCCTGGGAAGAGGGCGTCTGAAGCAGGGAACAATCAAGCAAGCACCCTTCTTTCCTCCTTTGTCTCAGTAACAGGCAGTGGAGAGATGCTGCTGAGCTGTCATCTTTTCAGTGGGGTGGAAACGGCTGCTGCACCTCCAGTCCAGGTAGGAGGGATGAGTGTGGGGGGGGGGACAGCCTGGGTCCCTCCTCTTTTCTCAGGGGGGCTTTTGCTCCTGCAGTTTCTACAAGGTATCCAAGCAAACGATCCTCCAAAGGCCGTTCCCTTTTTTTTTTTTTTTGAAACAAAATTTTTATTGGGATATATTCAACATTTCCAATCACGTTACCAATACAGTTTCCAAAAAGTAAGATCCCAATCCCCCCACCCCCTTAATAGGCTTCCAACACTGCTAATAACAAACAGAAAAAATTATAAGGCAATCAAGTTTAGACTTAAATACCTCGACAAACCAGGTAACACATTTAAATTATATATAACCTCTACAATTTCAGCATATTATGTATAACAGTACATACAGTTCAAAATTCATTTCACTTCTCATTCAATATCCGTACGTATCCAAATTATATATTTTCCCCTTCATTCTATATTCAGTTTCTAGATACAATTTCAATCCTTCCCAGTCTTTTAAGTACTGTTCTGCCATTTGTCCATTTAATTTCTTTGTCATTTTGTCCATTTCTGCTAAAAATAACAATTTTCTCAACCAGTCATGTATATCTGGTACCTTCTCCATTTTCCAATGCTGAGCAAAGGCCATTCTCGCCGACGTAATCATGTACCATAACAGTGTCCTTTTCTCTTGTGGAATTTTTTCCATTGTCAAACCGAGGAGAAAAAGTTCAGGCTTTCTCTCAATTGGGGTTTTCAATATTTTCTGCATCACACAATGTATATTAGACCAGTATGCTTTCGCTTTATCACATGACCACCACATATGGTAAAAAGAACCCTCTACTTTTTTACATTTCCAACATTTATTACTCAAGTTCTTATCCATGCTAATATTAGCAATCTTTTTTGGTGTCATATACCATCTATACATCATCTTATAGCAATTTTCTTTTACGTTAATACAAGTGGACATTTTAAAAGATCTTTTCCACAAAAATTCCCATGATTCCATAGAAATTTCTTTGTTCATATTTATGGCCCACTTTATCATTTGTTCTTTAACGGTTTCATCCAAAGTATATACAGTCAACAAAGTTTTATACATTTTTGATATCATTTTCCGTTCTTTTTTCAACCATATATTCTCAAAATCATCATTCATAGCCCTAAAACCAAACTCTTTACAATCTTTTTTATAAATGTCCCTTATTTGACAATATTGTAGCCAACCATACTCAAATTCTAATTCATTATTTGGTTTTAAAACATATTTTTTCCCTTCTCTTTGCAACAATTCCTGATACTTCAACCAATCATTGCCTCTATATTCTGAAAACAAATGTATAACTGCAGCTGGAACAATCCACAGAGGCCTTTCATCCGATATTGTATCCTTATACCTGGTCCATGCATCAAACAATGTCCTCCTTACATAATGATGCTTAAACATAGAGTCAGCTTTGTTTTTCCCATACCAAAGATAGGCATGCCAGCCAAATCTGCAATCGTGCCCCTCAAGAGCTAAAAGTTTTCTATTTTCCAAATTTACCCATTCAGATAACCAAGACATACATACTGCTTCATGATACAAACGCAAATTCGGGACTTGGAAGCCACCTCTGTCCTTAGTATCATACATTATCTTCATTTTTATTCTTGGCTTCTTCCCTGCCCAGATAAACTTAAAGATTTCTCTTTGCCATTTTACCAACACTTTTCCATCTTTCACAATTGGTATTGTCTGAAACAAAAACATTAACCTGGGCAGTACATTCATTTTAATAACGGCAATTTTTCCAAGAAGAGATAACCTTAGTTTTTCCCATTTTTCTAAATCACTCTTTATCGAACCCCACAATTTTTCATAATTATTCTTGAACAAATCTATATTTTTCATTGTAATTTCAACTCCCAGATACTTAACCCTTTTAACCACTTCACATTCTGTCACATTTTGTAACATTTGTTGCTTTGTACCAATCATATTTTTACACAGTATCTTAGATTTATTTTTGTTGACATAAAACCCTGCAAGATCACCAAACTCTCTTACTTTTTCAAATACCTTAGGCATATTATTAACAGGATCTTCAACAATAAACATGATATCATCCGCAAATGCTCTTAATTTAAATGAAAAACCTCCAATATTCAACCCTTTTATATTAACATCATCTCTGACTGCTTGTAGCAAAATCTCCAAAATCCAGATAAATAACAATGGTGACAGGGGACAACCTTGTCTAGTACCTTTTCTTACCCGGAACATATCTGTTGATTCTGCATTAACAATCACCGAAGCTTTTTGTTTTTTATATATCGATTGGATCATTCTTGTAAATTCTACGCCCATCATAGATTTCTCAAGCACTTTAAACATAAATTCCCAATTTAAATTATCAAAGGCCTTCTCTGCGTCCAAAAATAAAAAAGCGACTTCTTTTTCAGGATGTTTGTCATAATACTCAATTGCGTCCAATACAACCCTCATATTGTCTTTAATTTGTCTATTTGGTAAAAAACCAGCTTGATCTTCCACAATAGTATCTTTCAAAAACTTTTTAAGGCGCTCTGCCAATATTTTTGCAAATATTTTATAATCGTTGTTCAATAATGAAATGGGCCGATAGTTTTTAACATTTGTTAAATCTTGCATTTCTTTAGGAATTAAGGTGATTGCAGCTTCATTCCAGGAGTCAGGGATCTTTCCTGTCTTTCTAATTTCATTTAAAAGAATCTCCAGCACCGGAACCAAATCTTCATGAAATTTTTTATAAAATTTAGCTGAAAAGCCATCCGGGCCTGGGACTTTGGAGATTTTTGCCTCGGCTATTGCTTTACTAATTTCGTCCTTAGTTATTGCAGCATTTAGGAGTGTTTTCATTTCTGGATTTGGTTGTATCAAATTAACTTTGGATAGGTAATCCAACATTTTTTGAGGATCTGCTTGTTTCGATTGAAAGAGAGTCGCATAGTATTTGAAAAATTCCCTTTTAATTCCTCCTGGGTCCAAAATCTCTTTATTTCCATCTTTCAAACAAGTGATTGTTTTATTCTCTCTTCTTTTCTTTAATTGCCATGCTAAATATTTGCCAGGTTTATTTGCACCTTCAAAGGATTTCTGTTGCAATTTTTTCAAGTTCCAAAATACTTCTTTGTTCAACCTTGCCGCATATTGCTCCCTTAGGATCCTCAATTCTCTCAAAATCTTCTTTTTACCAGGCCTTTTCTTAAGTTCTGTTTCTTTTTTCCGAATATTTTCCATAATTTCTTTGTCTATTTTCATTTGTTGTTTCCTTTCATTATTATTAATTGCAATCAGATGTCCTCTCATCACAGCCTTGTAGGCTTCCCATACCGTTTGCGTCTGTACACTTTTATTTAAGTTCAGTTGAAAGTATGTTTGGGTTTCTGTCCTTATTTTATCCACAATATTTTGCTTGTCCAGCAAATCTTCGTTGAGTCGCCATCGAAATTTTTTTCTCTTAACATACGTTGACCATTTTATCGGACTGTGGTCAGAAAGCGTCCTAGGTAGTATCTCAATTTTGCGTGTTTGCAAGATTAGGTTCTCTGTCATCCACATCATATCTATCCTGGAAAAAGACTCGTGTCTTGATGAATAAAAAGAGTACTCACTGTCTCTGGGATGTTTAGTTCTCCAAACGTCTGCCAAATGTTCATGTTTAATCAACTGGAAAAAGACTTTAGGAAGTTTGCCCATGGCCTCAATTCCTTTTTTTGATTTTCTATCAACAACATTGTCAACAGTACCATTAAAATCGCCCATTAAAATCATTTGCTCATAGGTCAACTGTCGTAGTTGTTCCCACAAATTCTGAAAAAAGTTTTCTTTTGCCCCATTGGGAGCATAGAGATTAACAATTAATGTCTTTTTATTCTGCAGCACAACTTCTACCGCCAAAAATTTCCCTTCATTGTCTTTGAAAATTTCTTTTGGTTCCAACTCTTTTTAATATATGTAACTACTCCTTTTTTCTTTTGAGAGGAGAGTGAATAAAATTCCTCTCCTAATCTTTTTTGAATCAAAAATTTGGCATCTGATTTTTTAATATGTGTTTCTTGCAAGCAAACAATATCGCATTTCTGTTTTTCCAACCAGAGTCTGACATTTTTCCTTTTTTGGGGTGAGTTCAGTCCATTAACATTCCATGAAATTATTTGACTCTCCATGTTGATTCTGTAATTATTTATCAGAGTCTATAAAATTATCATTGATGAATCTGGTCATTTGGTCAACTGACTTGATGGTGACTCTCTTCTGTTTGAATGAAAAACTGACACCTTTAGGAATTTCCCATCTATATCTTATACCCTCTGATTTCAGCTTGTCAATCAGGTCTTTAAAAAGTCGTCTGTCCTGAAGCATCGCTCTGGGTAGTTCCTTTAGGACCATGATTTTCTTGTTGCCAATTGTGAAGTCGTCCTGAAATTGTTGCTTAAACAAATCCTCCTTCAACTTCTTAGATATAAACTGGACAATTACATCTCTAGGTAATTTTTTCCTTTGCGCAATCGCAGAATTGACTCTGTATACCACATCAATCTGTGCCGCCACTCTCTCCTCTTCCATTTTCAAAAAATCTGCAACAGCATCTACCATGACTGAATGGATGTCCTCATTCTTATCTTCAGGGATCCCCCTGAATCTCATATGATTAATCATTGCATTGTATTGGACCATCACATTCACTTTATCTGTTTCTAAAGTGACCTCAGCTATATTGGATGCTACTCCCTTCACCCTTACATCCATCTCATCTGCTCTTTTGGTCAGCGTCTGTATCTCTTTTGTAATTCCAGACATTTCTTTTTTCAGCTCTGTTACCTCTGATATAACGGTCTTTTCAAGCTTCAGAATCGCGTCCATCACTCGTTTTTCCATAGCTTCCATCATGCCCTGTAGCTTTTTTTCCTCTTTTCCAGCCATTTTCGGGGAGGACCAGGTATTTGCCCTCTGTCGTTGCCGCAGGTCGTAAGCCGTTGTTCACAATCTTCCCTCCAACACACTCTAAATCAAAGTCCTTCTTGTGCCCACCTAAATCGCACTGGTTTCACTTTTTTATATTAAGTCTTTCGTTTAAAATCAAAGAAAATTTTTCTGACCTTCCCAAAATGGCGGGCGCAATTTCTCTATGGTAAATGGTTCTTCCGGGTACTCACTTCCTGTCCGGCAATCTTAATGGTCCCCCTTGTTCCTGATTTCTTCCCTTCTTCCGGCCTCCTTGGTCTTCTCTAGGATGATTACTTGTCTGTTCTGAAGTCACTTCCTGTTTTGCCGATTTCTGCTGCAGCAGCTCCAGTACTTTTCCACTGCAATTCTCGCGGAGTTACTGTTAGTTTCTATTTTAAAGTCAATAATTTAACCGCAGGAATGATCAACAATTCGGCTTTTTGGCCTTTTTTAGCTGTTTAACTGCACTTTTTCCGCTCCAATGTTAGTACAACAGATAGTGCACGATCATGCGCTTCATCGGATGTTGTTTATTTTCGGCCGAAACGCGTCTCCGGTGAGCAATTTTAAAAAGTTACCTTCAAAGTCAGTGTCTTGTTATAGCAGTGTTTCCTTGATATCAGTTTCCGTAGAATGTCTTGGAGGTCTGGGTCATGCGTTCTTATGTTGAGAATCCAACTCGGTGGGGTCTTGTAGAGATTTTCCGAAGTGCCTTCTCTGGGGGAGGGGATCAAGGCTGGTCGCGGCGCTCTTTAAAGCCCCGCTATCAGCCGATCTCAACTCCTCTCTCGGGCCAGGCTCTCTGCCAGTCACCCCCCTGCCTGGGGGGATCTGCGGTGGGCTATTGGAAGCCCACCCTGTCGTCAAGACCCTCCGTTTGCTCTGGGAGCTCTACGAGCAAGCCAGAGCACGTCAGGACGCCATGAATCCCAGAACGGAAGCCCCAAAGGCCGTTCCCTTTACCCGTACCATGCCTTCCATCCTGTACCTTGTCAGATTACTCCCTTTCAATGTGCCATCTCTGCCTAGCGTGATCTCTGACAAGGGGGATCTGCTTTTTCTTCCAGCGTCCCTTTTCCTTGGAGGAGGTGTCCATCTATTTCACTGAGGCGGAATGGGCCCTGCTGGATACGGGACAAAGAGCTCTGTACAGGGAAGTCATGCTGGAGAACTATGGGAATGTGGCCTTTCTGGGTAAGGTGTGAATTACTGTCATTATGATGAGGAATTAATCAAAATGTTGAATAGCAATACACCATTTTGAGGCCTGTCCCGCTACTTGGGAAGGGGCTGTGGCTCACGGGCAGGGCATCTGATGGCATGCAGAAGGTCCTGGGTTCAAACCTTGGCAGCATCTCCAGATAGAAGGATCAGGTAGGAGGTGAGGTGAAAGGCCTCTGCCTGAGGCCCTGGAAAGCTGCGGTCAGACTGACTTCCACGGACCAAGGGTATGATTGAGTAGAAGGCAGCTTCCTGTGTTCATGTGTGTATACATGCCCAGGGGCCACTGAGGCCAGTGTTGTGGCCATCACCCAAGCCAGAGAGGCCTGGCTACAGGTTTGCGCTCTGTTCGTACTGAGCCAACCAGCCATTAAAACTGGTAAGTTTCCCTCCCCTTCATTCCCAAGCTTGGAAGTGGGGGGCAGCTAAAGGGAGGGGTTAGAATCATAAGAGTTGGAGGGGACTTCCAGGGTTATGTAGTCCAAGCCCCTGCACAATGCAGGAAATTCACAAATACCTCCCCCCACACACACCCAGTAACCCGTTTGATGCCCAGAAGATGGCAAAAAGACCCCAAAACCTCCAGAATCTCCAGTCAAACTAGCCTGAAGAAAATCTGCTTCCTGACCTCAAAGTGACAATCAGCATTTCCCTGGCCATGTAGGAAAGGGCCACAAGAACTAAGCACTGATGCAACCCTTCACCCTCTCATGATCTGCCTATGTTCACAGAATCTGCATTGCTGACAGATGGCCATCCAGGGCCGGCTCCAGGATTTTTTACGCAGTAGGCAAGGCTGCCTTGAGGGGCCCCCCCAGGCGAGGCTGACTTGTGGTGTCCCTCCCCACTGCAGACCCACCCGCAAGGGACACCCCCTGGCCCCAGTGCCCACCCAGGCTCACAAGCTCTCCAGCACTGCTGGCAGCCACCTGCACCGGTTGGCTGCAGCGCCTTGTCAGCCACCCGGCCATGCTCACCTCAGCTGCTGCCACTGCCACCACCCAGGGGAGGAGCCTCCACCGCCGCGTCCTTTGCCAGGCCCCACAGAGGGGGCACTTGCTGGCCAAGCAGCTCAGCCGGGGTGCAGAGAAGCTGGAACAGGGGAGCAGAGGCCAGCCGGGGCACGGAGGGGAGGAGGAGGAGGTGTGCTTTCCTGCAGCCGAGGAGCCCGCCACTGGACCCCCAAAGCAGGCGGATCACGGGCCGGTGCCCTCGTTGGGCTGGCGCCCTCGTTGGGCCAGCACCATAGGCAAGGCTCTACCATTTTTCAATGATGGGCCGGCTCTGTGGCCATCTAGCCTCTGTTTGAAAACTTCCAAAGAAGGAGAGCCCCCCACCTCCCGAGGAAACCTGTTCCACTGAGGAACCAATCTAACTGTCAGGAAGTTCTTCCTAATGTTTATCCAAAAACACTTTTGATTTAATTTCAACCTGTTGGTTCTCATCTGACCTTCCGGGGCAACAGAAAACAACTTTGCGCCATCCTCTATATGACAGCCCTTCCAGCACTTGAAGATGGCGATAATATCACCTCTCAGTTATCTCCTCTCCAGGCTAAACATACCCAGCTCCTTCAACCTTTCCTGATAGGACTTGTTCTCCAGACCCCTCACCATCTTCGTTGCCCTTCTCTGGGCACGTTCCAGCTTGTCTATATCCTTAAACTGTGGTGCCCAAAACTGAACACGATACTCTAGGTGACGTCTAACTAGAGCAGAGTAAAGCAATTCCATCACTTCGCCTGATCTGGACACTATACTTCTGTCGGTACAGCCCAAAATAGGATTTGACTTTTTAGCTATAGCACCACACTGCTGACTCATGTTCAGCCTATGGCCTAGTAAGACCCCTAGATCCTTTTTGCACATACCACTGCCAAGACAAGTCTCCCCATCCTATAATTATGCATTTGATTTGTTCTACCTAAATGCAGAACTTTATATAAGCCCAGTTTTCCAGCCTGTCAAGATCATCCTGTATCCTGACTCGTCTTCTACTAAGAACATAAGAACATAAGAACATAAGAGAAGCCAATGTTGAATCAGGCCAATGGCCCATCTAGTCCAACACTCTGTCACACAGCGGCCAAAATATACCAGGTGCCATCAGGAGGTCCAGCAGTGGGGCCAGGGCACCAGAAGCCCTCCCACTGCTGCCCCCTCCAGCACCAAGAATAGAGTGCATCACCTGCCCCAGACTGAGAGTTCTCATTCTATACCCTGTGGCTAATAGCCACTGGTGGACTTCTGCTCCATATGTTTATCTAATTTCCTCTTGAAACTGTCCATGCTTGCAGCTGCCACGACCTCCTGTGGCAGTGAATTCCATATGTTAATCACTCTTTGAGTGAAGAAGTATTTCCTTTTATCTGTTCTAACCCGACTGCTCAGCAATTTCATAGAGTGCCCACGAGTTCTTGTATTGTGAGAAAGGGAGAAAAGTACTTCTTTCTCAACCTGCTCAATCCCATTCATAATCTTATAAACCTCGATCATGTCACCCCTCAGCCGTCGTTTCTCCAAGCTAAAGAGCCCCAAGCATTTTAACCTTTCTTCATAGGGAAGGTGTTCCAACCCTTTTATCATTCTAGTTGCCCTTCTCTGCACTTTTTCCAATGCTATAATATCCTTTTTGAGATGTGGTGACCAGAACTGTACACAGTATTCCAAATGAGGTCGCACCAATGATTTATACAGGGGCATGATGATACTGGCTGATTTGTTATCAATTCCCTTCCTAATAATCCCCAGCATAGCGTTGGCCTTCTTTATTGCAGCTACACATTGTGTAGACATTTTCAGCGAGTTATCCACTACGACTCCAAGATCTCTCTCTTGGTCAGTCTCTGCCAGATCAGACCCCATCAACGTGTATTTATATTTAGGATTTTTGGCTCCAATGTGCATCACTTTGCACTTGGCCACATTGAACCCCATTTGCCACGTTGACGCCCACTCACCCATCCTCAACAGATCCCTTTGGAGTGCCTCACAATCCTCCCTGGTTTTCACCACCCTGAACAACTTCGTGTCATCTGCAAATTTAGCCACATCACTGCTTACTCCCAATTCCAAATCGTTAATAAACAAGTTAAAAAGCATGGGACCGAGTACTGATCCCTGTGGTACCCCACTGCTTACCACCCTCCACTGAGAGAGTTTCCCATTTATACTCACTCTCTGTTTCCTATTTATAAGCCAGTTTTTGATCCACAAGAGGACTTGTCCTTTTATCTCATGACTATTGAGCTTACTTAGGAGCCTTTGATGAGGAACTGTATCAAAAGCTTTCCGGAAGTCAAGGTAAATAATATCTATTGGGTCCCCCTTGTCCACATGTTTGTTCACTCCCTCAAAAAACACTAACAGGTTAGTGAGACAAGATCTTCCCTTACAGAACCCATGCTGAGTCTGCCTCAATAGTTTTTGTTCATCAATGTGCCTACTAATTCTTTCCTTAATAACAGTTTCCACCAACTTACCTGGTATCGATGTCAGACTGACTGGCCTGTAATTTCCTGGATCTCCCCTGGAGCCCTTTTTAAAGATGGGAGTGACATTAGCTACCTTCCAGTCCTCAGGAATGGAGGCAGATTTTAAAGAAAGAGTACATATTTTTGTCAGGAGATCCACAAGTTCACATTTGAGTTCTTTCAGAACTCTCGGATGAATGCCATCCGGGCCTGGTGATTTATTAGTTTTTAAATTGTCCATCAGTCGGAGGACTTCCTCTCTTGTCACCGCAATCTGATTCAGGTCTTTCAAACCCCTCCCGAAATCAGTGCTTCTGGAGTGGGCAAACACTTCTCCTCTTCCACAGTGAAGACAGAGGCAAAAAATGCATTCAGCTTCTCAGCCATTTCCCTATCATCCTTCACTACTCCTTTTACCCCTTGGTCATCCAAGGGCCCCACTGCCTCCCTGGCTGGCTTCCTACTTCTAATGTATTTGAAGAAAGTTTTATTGTTGGTCTTTATGTTTTTGCGATATGCTCCTCATATTCCCTTTTTGCTTGCCTGATCACAGACTTGCATTTTATTTGCCATAGTCTGTGTTCCCTTTTATCAACCTCACTAAGACTAGCTTTCCACCGCTTAAAGGAATCCTTCTTACCTTTTACAGCTTCCATTACTTTATTTGTTAACCATGCAGGCTTTTTTCTATACCTATTTGTACCTTTCCTAACCTGCGGTATATATTTTTTCTGAGCTTCTAGGATTGTCTTTTTAAATAGTCTCCAAGCTTCCCCAATGGTTTTGACCTTCTCCACTCTTCCTTTCAATTTCTTCCTCACATGTCCCCTCATACCAGAGAAGTTACCCCTTTTAAAGTTAAAAGTGGTTGCGTCAGTCTTTTTGGGCAACTCCCTATCTGTACAAATGTTAAACTCAATGACATTATGGTCACTGTTTCCAAGTGGTGCAGTCACTTTTACATCTCTCACCAGGTCTTGGGTGTTACTTAGGACCAAATCCAGGATCGCCTCTCCCCTGGTAGGATCTGTGACCATCTGTTCCACAGCACAGTCATTGAGAGTGTCTAAGAACGCAATCTCTTTTTCCCGACTAGAACTCATATTGACCCAATCAATGTGTGGGTAGTTAAAGTCGCCTATTACAACACAGTTATTTCGTCTAGCCGCTATCTTTAATTCATTCATCATTTTATAATCCTCCTCTATCTTTTGATCTGGTGGGCGATAACAAACTCCCACTGTTAAGCCTCCTTTTGGACCCACTATTTCAACCCATAGCATTTCCAGAAGGGAATCCAATTCTCTTACCCTCTCAATCTTACTGGATGGTATACCCTCTCTGACATACAGAGCCACCCCACCTCCAACCCTTTCCCCCTATCCTTCCGATATAATTTATAACCAGGAATCACCGTATCCCACTGATTTTCCTCATCCCACCAAGTTTCTGAAATACCCACAATGTCTATTTCCCCCCCAACACCAAGCATTCCAACTCCCCGATTTTACCTCGGAGACTTCTAGCATTTGTGTATAAACACTTATAGTTTCCCACGTTTGTTAAGCCCACAGCCTTCCTCTTGCTGCCTCGAGACCTTGCCAGGCAGTTCCTATCATTAGCCACAGTCTCAGTGGACAATTGTAATCCATTTCCTTGGATTACAAGGAACTGTTACAAGGGTAACAGTTTTTCAATGACAGGCCGGCCCTGTGGCTATCTAGCCTCTGTTTGAAAATTTCCAAAGAAGGAGAGCCCACCACCTCCCAAGGAAACCTGTTCCACTGAGGAACCAATCCAACTGTCAGGAAGTTCTTCCTAATGTTTAGCCAAAAAACACTTTTAATTTAATTTCAACTCGTTGGTTCTCATTACAAGGGTACTGTATTTGCTACCCCTCTCAATTTAGTATCGTCTGCAAATTTAAGAAGCATTCCCTCTATTCCTTCACCCAGATCATTTATAAAGAGTGAATGGCTGAAGGCATTTCCGACCTCCCGTTCCCTCCCGCTGGCTGCCAAATAGAGGGGAGGGAAAGGCAGGTTTGAAATGGCTTGCGGTCATTCAGACTGAACAGACCCATCAGCTGTCTGGTTTAAATGGCCAGAAGCCATTTCAGATCTCCTTTCCCTCCTCTTCATCTGGAGAGAAAGGGAGGTCTGAAATGGCTTGCAGCCATTTAAACCTAACACTGCAGTGAGTCTGCCTATCAGCTATTCAGTTTAAATGGCAGGAAGCCGTCTCAGCACTCCCTTTTTTATTTCCCTCCTTTTGAAGCAGAGGGGGGAGTGAAACGGAGCTGTGAAATGGCTGCTACTGTTTCCCGAATACTTCCGGACTCTAAATATCATACCAATAGTTGGATTCAGGAATATCAGCAAATACCGATATTTTTGAGGTTCAGTAACCAGTTTGGTTGTTTTCTTGCACACTCGAAGTCCTGGCCTTAGGTCAAGGGGATGAGAGGCCCTCAGGAAGACATCCTCATTTCTCTGCTGCCAGCCTTCACAACATACCCTTCCCCATGGATGGGGTTACCCCCATCCAGTGGGTTCACAAAGTGAGTGCATACAAGTAAAGCAGATCCCTTTCAAAATATATAAATATTTATTTTATTTTTTAAAGAATTTTTTTAGTTTATATAAGGAAAGGGAGAAAGTGGGGAAGAAGAAGGACAGAAATACATAAAATTTCAATTCAGCATTCTGCATACATATCTTCTTGTTACAATTTCACAACTATTTCATCTATCATTCTTACTATTCTTCAATTAATCTTATTCTCTCAGTACTTGAGTTTTAACCAGTCATAAAACGCCCTCTGAGGTCTCATAAATCCTTTTTCCATTTTTCCTTTTAATGTGTTTGTCAACTTGTCCATTTCAGCACATTCCATAATCTTCAATATCAACTCATGTAGCGCTGGAATCTTCAGTGTCCTCCATGCCATTGCAAGTGAGATTCTGGCAGCTGTTATAACATGCAAAATGAAGTATCTATGATTCTTCTTTAGCTCATCTGGAAAACAGTTTTAACAAAAATATTTCTGGCTTGAAAGTTATTGTGATATTCAAGACTGACTATAAGAAAGTATGCACTTCAATCCAAAATTTACGAACCTTTTTACATGTCCACCACATATGGTAGTATGACCCAATATGATTGTTACATTTTCAAAATATATTACTCAAATTTGTATACATTTTAGCTAACCTATCTGGGGTTAGATGCCATCTATAAAACATTGCATATAAGTTTTCTTTGAAACACTGTCACATTCAACAGAAATTTCCAGTTCCCTTTCCAGTCCTCCAAATCATAGTCTAATTCTCTCAGTCTCGCAGTTTAGCCACTAAGAAGAAAAGGCAAAGTTCCAGGTCCAGTTTGATTAACTCCCAATATATTCCAAGGGTAATTAAAAAAAAAAAAGGCCAGGTCCAAATCCAATAGCAAAGGAAATCCAAACTTCTTCTTTTATATTCCAACCGAATAAAGTCCAACAAATCAAAGTCAGCTTCCCAGTAATCCATAAAAGAAAAGGAAGTAGCCCAAATCCTTAAAAGAAAAGGAAATAGCCCAAATCTTCTCCAGATCAAAAGAGCCAATATTCTCAAAATTTATAATGCAACAAAATTAAATAAAAAGACAGCTTACAGTTTATAATTACAGTTTCTTAATCCCCAACAGCAATACTCTCAGTTCCATCCCAGCTTTTCCCAGTCCCAGAAAAAAGCAACCCCCAAGAGCAAAGAGTAAATCCAAGTAAAAAGAGACAGAGGGAAAAAAGGGGGGTGAATGGGCTTTAGACACTGTCTCTCACTCCCCACCTCCACCTCCTCCAATTTTCCTTCTGTAATGGGCCAGTTTAGCATATCTCTGGAGCTTCTCCAAGACACGACAGACAGCACTGCTGCATAAACAGGAAGTCAATATATAAATGTTTATTAAAGCTTAAAAAGAAGATATTGCTAAGCAGCACAGTTTCTTCAGCTCAGCAAGAGAAAAACAAAAAAGCTAACTGTTCTGTCTAAAACATGAAAGATTTGGTATTTGACGGCACCTCTTGTTGCAGCATAAGTATTCCAGCTGTAGACTAAGGCCCCAATCTAGGGTCCTCCTTGACGGAATTTTTCTAGAGGCTTCCGGCACCCTCCCAATCCCCCGTCCCTCCCGGTTGCTCAACTGAATACAGGTTCTCACGATTAACAAATTACTACATTCTGGAGTCTAGCCCTGAAAAGATGTTAGCTCCAGGGAGACTCAAATCATGAATACCCGCATGTCAGACCAAAGGACTTAATAATCACCTCAACCCTTTGGGGATCTAGGATGCTTTCCTTCACAGATCCATCTCCCTTATACTGGTTGGCATTGTGGGCTTTGATCTTGTCCATCGTTCCATTCTTCCAAAAGAATTCTTACTCCTGAATTTCTTTACTTCCCCATATAGGAATGATCACTTTCTCCCTTTTTCTCTTTCTCTCTCTGTGAAAGAAGCCAGAAGTATAAGAGAGACTTTGGTGCAGACAGGCAATGGCCTTGCATCCGAAGAATGGCTGGAGAGTTCCTCAAGAGGATACCAAGAGAATATTTCCTTCCCAAATGAGCTGGCTGAAAGTTAGTATCCTTCACGGTTCTGTCATGGGAACAGGCAAGGCATAGCCATGGGGGATTTCTTGCTCAGTTCTGAGTAATGTTTTGTTTGGTGCATTCATAAAGTCCTCTGGGTAAGGAGGGAAGGAGTCCTTCTGGGGGCCTGAAATCTGGAGGCTCAGAAGCTTCTTCTGGGAAGAGCTCAGCTGTGGCTCTTGAGGGGTTGACGTATCCTTAAATACTAGATATTCTGGGGAAAAGTGTAGGGGTGCTTAAGATTGGCCAAACTGGACAAGGCCTAATGTCTGTCAATCCTTTTCTAATGTAGTCACGCAGATGCCTTTGGACATTACCAGCCGTCCCAGGTGCTAACAAGATCTCTCTCTTTATTCCAGCAGAGGATGAGCACAGAAATGAGGAGACTGAGGAACATCATCAGCAAATGTCAGACAGAGTTAAAAAGGAAGACTTGAAAGAAAAAGTCAGGAATCTAGGCAGACCAAGGAGAAAGAAAGGTAGTCATTTGGTTGAGAAGAAAGATGGAAGAAAGCATAGTGTACAATTTACAAAGCACAGGATAATGAAGGCAAGTACATCAATTCCGTGTGGAAAGTATTTCAGAAATAGATCACAGCTCTTTGTGGACCAAAGAACCCACGGAGTTGAGAAACCTTTTGAATGCTCAGACTGCGAAAAGAAATTCAATCACAGTGGCAGTCTAAAACCGCATCAAAGAACCCACACAGGGGAGAAATCTTTTGAATGCTCAGACTGTGGAAAGAAATTCAGTCAGAGTAGTAATCTTCAGCAGCATCAGGGAACCCACAGCAGGGAGAAACCTTTTGAATGCTCAGAGTGTGGAAAGAAATTCAGTCGGAATAGCAGTCTTCAAATGCATCGAAGAACCCACACAGGGGAGAAACCTTTTGAATGTTCAGAGTGTGGAAAGAGGTTCATGAGCAGTGGTAACCTTCAGCAGCATCATACAACACACACTGGGGAGAAACCTTTTGAATGCTCAGACTGTGGAAAGAAATTCAGTCAGAGTAGCAATCTTCAACAGCATCAAGGAACCCACAGCAGGGAGAAACCTTTTGAATGCTCAGAGTGTGGAAAGAAATTCAGTCAGAATAGCAGTCTTCAAATGCATCGAAGAACCCACACAGGGGAGAAACCTTTTGAATGCTCAGAGTGTGGAAAGAGGTTCATTTGCAGTGGTAACCTTCAGCGGCATCAGACAACTCACACTGGGGAGAAACCTTTTGAATGCTCAGAGTGTGAAAAGAAGTTCAAGAGCAGTGGTAACCTTCAGCGGCATCAGACAACTCACACACTGGTGAAACCTTTTGAATGCTCAGAGTGTGGAAAGAAATTCAGTCAGAATAGCAGTCTTCAAATGCATCGGAGAACTCATACAGGGGAGAAACCTTTTGAATGCTCAGAGTGTGGAAAGAGGTTCATTTGCAGTGGTAACCTTCAGCGGCATCAGACAACTCACACTGGGGAGAAACCTTTTGAATGCTCAGAGTGTGGAAAGAAGTTCAAGAGCAGTGGTAACCTTCAGCGGCATCAGACAACTCACACACTGGCGAAACCTTTTGAATGCTCAGAGTGTGGAAAGAAATTCAGTCAGAACAGCAGTCTTCAAATGCATCGAAGAACCCACACAGGGGAGAAACCTTTTGAATGCTCAGAGTGTGGAAAGAGGTTTGTGTGCAGTGGTAGCCTTCAGCGGCATCAGACAACTCACACAGGGGAGAAACCTTTTGAATGCTCAGATTGTGGAAAGAGGTTCATGAGGAGTTCTAACCTTCAGCGGCATCAGACAACTCACACAGTGGAGAAACTTTTTGGATGCTCAGAGTGCGGAAGGAGATTCAGTTGGAGGGGCCATCTTGAACAGCATCAACGAACCCACACAGGTGAGAAACCTTTTGAATGCTCAGACTGTGGAAAGAGATTCAGTCGGAGTGGTAGTCGTCAACTGCACCAAAGAACCCACACAGGGGAGAAACCTTTTGAATGCTCAGAGTGTGGAAAGAGATTCAGTCAGCGGGGCAGTCTTCAACTGCACCAAAGAACCCACACAGGGGAGAAACCTTTTGAATGCTCACTGTGTGGAAGGAGATTCACTCGGAGGGGCCATCTTCAACAGCATGAAAGAACCCACACAGGGGAGAAACTTTAAGTGCTTGAAGTGTTTCAAGAGATTCAGTTAGAGTTGCCATCTTGAACAGTACCTAAGAATCCATCTGGAAGAAACATTTTGAGTTCTCAGAGTGTGGAAAGAGATTGATAAACAGTAGCAGTCTTCAATGGTGTTACAAATCCCACACAGATGCAAAACCTTTTGAATACTCAGAGTGTGGAGTTTAACTCAGCATGGAACTCTTCTACAGCATCAAAGAACCCACACAAGCAGAAGCCATGTAACTGCTTAGCCCATGAAAAGAACTTTTCTCTAATTTCACATGTAAAAGACAACCACAAACCATATAAAGCATTGAATCTATATGAATGCTTGAAAAAAGCTTGAATCTACACCGAAATCTTACCCTTACCAGGAAGAAAAGTTAAAAATGCTTGGACTGTGGAATGACCTTTAGCCATGTTTGAAGGCCTCAAATACATCTCACAGGAAAGAAAGCCAAGATGGGCTCTGCTGGTTGAAGGCGATTGAAGATCAGCTCATGTCTCCTTTAGCCCAGAGGAGTCACACAAGGGAGGAACCTCATACATGCTCACTGTGTGTCAAGAGCTTGAGGGACACATCCCATTTTCCTGTTCTTCAGAGGATCCATACCAGGGTGAAACATTTCTGTAGCTGGTTCTGATGAGGGTCTTCTTCAGACGCCCAGATTTTGCGGGTTCAGAAAGCCTCAGAAAGTAATTACATAAAAGGAGGGCTGTGAGGTCCTGCTTCTTGGGGAGACTGTTTCTCCTTTTAAACACACTCTGTGTACATGAACTTAGTAGATTTCTGCTGCCACCAGGAATTAAAAATTCCAAATCTCTCAATTTTGGTAGAATGTCGCTGTGTTTGGGCACTTCAGAGGACTATGTGGCCCTGAGGAAGGACTGTTCTGATTGCTGGGATAAGTTTAAACAAATCATGATTTATTTATAAAAGAACAAAATATTTTGAACTGTTGTTGAAGAAAGGAACTTATAGATATAACTGTCGAAGCTTGGCATCACACACACTGCCGGCTCGCCCACTAGTCGAGCTAGGCGCTCGCCTAGGACACTGTGGCCCACCATGAAGGCGGTGCTAGGAGGGAAGGGACGACCGTTCAAACGGCCGCCCCTTCCCTGGCTTTCCTGAGCACGCCACTACTGCGGCATACTCAGGAAAGCCGGCGCTCCACCCCCCCTCCTCCCCACCCCACCAGGCTCGGCAAGGTGGAGGGCCAAACGTGCCTAAGCGCCGCCGCCTCCGCCCGCCCCACGGAGCAGCTGCTCGGCATTCCAGAGGGGTAGTGAGTGCGTGCGTGCGTCCCCTCAGCGCCGAGCCCCATCCACCCCCCCTCCCGCCCTCTTCCCTTGCAGTTGCCAAAGGACCACCTCCCACCTTCCAGAAGCAGCCCGGCAGCCCTTTGGCGGCGGTGGTGGCGGCGGCGGAGGGAGCGCCCCACCCCGCCCCCGTGAAGCCAGCGCCAAAGCGCCCCCACCCCACCCTCTGTGAAGCCGGCGCCAAAGCGCCCCCACCCCGCCCCCGTGAAGCTGGTGCTAGGAGGGAAGGGATGGCCGTTTAAACGGCCGCCCCTTCCCTGGCTCTCCTGAGCACGCCGCTACTGCAGCGTGCTCAGGAAAGCCAGCGCTCCACCCCCCGGCCTCCAGGCCCCACTGGGAGGTTGGCATCCCTGTGGGGTGGGCGCCCCAGGCTGTCTTGCCTAGGACGCCCAGACACCTAGGGCCGGTCACACACACAGTCTCTCAAACACCAACACTCAACTCTGATCACACACAGTCTCTCAAACACCAACACTCAACTCTGACAGCCTTAGACAGTCTAATCTCTCTCTCTCCTAGCCGCACAGGCTGAACTCTCTCACTCATAGCCACACAGGCTAAACTCCAACTGCCTTCTCTGCCAAACAGACTCTCTCAACAACTCTCCACACTCATGTCTTCAAGAATACAGAATCACCTTAGAGACACCCCTCCTCCCACATTCTCAGTCATCAGCCAATCACATCCCACTTATCTCCCTCTATCACTCTTCTTACATTACCGCAGTCAGGCTAAACATTTAAAGAAACACAAACACATACCAAAACATGAAATCATTCCACAGGCCTTTTTAGTGGTTGCCCTTCTCTGTGAGAACTCGCAACTTCAGGTTATCTGCCGATCTAACTCTTTCTGACATCTACAAAACTGCCAAAAACATTTCCTTTTCCAAATCCTATGAGGAAATGGACATGTTGAGGATAACAGATATCTACAGCCTCTCTGCTA
The DNA here is from genome assembly GCA_029375565.1 of Gekko gecko. Lineage (NCBI taxonomy): Eukaryota > Metazoa > Chordata > Lepidosauria > Squamata > Gekkonidae > Gekko > Gekko gecko. Next base: position 9,680,244 of record JAPDNY010000002.1, read on the forward strand.
CTGGCATAAACGTTGAGTCACCAGCCGGCATCCTTAATTGACAAGCATTTCCAGAGAGGCATGATACAACCCTAATCTCTCCCCAGTCCAGCCTGCTGTGAGCTTTTTTGGGCGTCACCATTTTGTAGCCCAAAGAGTTCTGGCAGTAGGATTTACTGGGGCCAAAAGGAAAACTTGTGTCCCCCAACCCAACACCTCCATAAGTTTTAAAGGGTCAGAGGCCCCCCCCCATATCACCCAGAATTGTGAAAATGAACCGGTATCCATGGAGTTGGTAGGTGGGACACAAATTCCCCAATCCCAATTGTCCACCCCACCCCCGAATTCTCTCAGGAAGAATCAGGAAGAAATAAAATTCCCTCCTCCTGCTCTGACACCACCACTCCCCATCTCCGTAAGCCAGAAATGACCTGGAGTAAGCTCTGGGCCAAGACTTACTCCCCACCTCTGACTCCTCAGAGGCCCCCTTGAATTCCTGCTTGGAGACTGTGTCTTTGTGCAGCAGGCTGAGAAATTTCATCTCACTGCTTTAATTTGGAAAGGTATCTGCATTAAGGTTGCAAACAAGCCTAAAGGGGGGGGGATGCTGCCTCCTTCCCAGAAGCTTAGTGTGTGGAAATGGGCATCTGAAGTGTTAAATAACATCCCATAATGCCTCTGTTAGGAGCTGCGGTGGCTCAAGTGGTTAAGACGCTGAACTGCAGGCTGTGGAAGGTCAGTAGTTCAGCAGTTCGAGACCCGGGCGCCGCATGACGGGGTGAGCTCCTGTCTCTAGCTCCAGCTCCTGCCAACCTAGCAGTTCGAAAGCAAGAAATTGCAAGTAGATCAATAGGGACCACTTCGGTGGGAAGGTAACAGTGTTCCGTGCACCTTGGTGTTTAGTCATGCCGGCCACATGACCATGGAAACGTCTTCGGACAGCGCTGGCTCTTCGGCTTTGAAACGGAGATGAGCACCGCAACCCTAGAGTCGGATTCGACTGGCTTTCAAGCAAGGGAACCTTTACCTTTACCTAATGCCTCTGTTAAAGGAAGTGACTTTTTTCCTCCAGTCAGTTGCCATCCCTAGATTAAATATTTCTTTAAGAATCAGAGGGGAAAAAACTCAGTTAAGACAGGGTCATAGCTCATTAAAGAGGTTATTTATCTGTAACAGGTACATCAGACTGTGTTTTCTGTGCTTTGTGGGGGGGTTTATGCATTGGGCTTCATTAAATGTGTCAAGTTAGTGTGGCACGTCTTTTTCTTATTGTGCATAAAGTTCCAAATAAATCCTCTTGCAGACGCTTGAGACTTGCACCTGGGGCCATGACTGATCCCTATGAATGAACCCGACCCAGTTTGCCCCCATGAATGATGTGGGTCAGTTAAGTTCAAGAACCCAGCGTGTTGTGTTACGACTTGGTGGATCTGGGTTCAAATCCACAGTAGGCTTGGAAGGTCTTCGGATACCCTTTAACCCGTCACATTTCCAGGCTAACTGACCTTGCAAGATAGTTGTAAAGATTAAATATTGGGGGAGGGGGGCCTTCCTGGAAGAGATGTGATAGGTGCAGAAATCTCAGTGCTTCTGTATTTATTTCTAAGTGGGAACCAGCAAGTGGGAACCAGTACGCCATCTTCCTTGACACAGAGAGTAGTCCATCTTTCAGTGTTACACCTCTGAGGATGCCAGTCACAGCTACTGGCGAAACGTCAGGTCCTACAATGCCAAGACCACGGCCACACAACCCGGAAAATCTAGAGCAACTAATGAACCCTGGCCATGAAAGCCTTTGACAACATATCGTAGCCAAATGGTTTGCTCACAACTTTATTGTCAGTAGCTCACAAAGTAGAATCTTTCCTCACAAGGCTCCACAGCTTGGAGGGAATATTGGCCACGGCCCGACTTTTGCAGCACCAGCAGGGGAGAAGAGATGGCCAGATGTCTGTGGGGGCGGGACCCAGGAACATTGGGTTTACTCCTTCTCCCAAGAGACCAATCCCAGGGATCTAATCTAATCGCAGGGGGGAAAGAGGCTGGCCACTTGCCTCCTGCCCCATCTTTTGTCTGGCCAAAGAGCTGTTGCCCACCCATCCCACCTGAGAGAGTGAGCCTTCGGATGATAGCAGAGCGACAAGGGTATAGCAGTTGGGGGGAACAATGCGATTTGAATGTTGTTCTTAGTTCGGAGTTGTCAGCCACATGATGAAGAAGAAGAAGAGATTGGATTTATACCCCACCCTTCACTTGGAGTCTCAGAGCGGCTTACAAACTCCTTTCCCTTCCCCTCCTCACAACAGACACCCTGTGAGGGAGGTGGGGCTGAGAGAACTCTAACACAAACTGCTCTTTCAGGAACAGCTGTGCCAGAGCTTGTGACTCACCCAAGGTCACACCAGCAGGTGCAAGTGGAGGAGTGGGGAATCAAACCCGGTTCTCCCAGATTCGAGTCCGCGCTCCTAGCCACCACACCAAACTGGCTGTCCGTGATGTTGTCTGGATCCAGCCCAATTACCAGTCAACATCTCCGTGATGTTGTCCATTGTTTGATATGCTCTGTTTCTTGTCACAACTCCCCCCCCCCCCCAATTTCTTCCTTGCCTCCCTGGCAACCAACCCCCACACTCCTGGATGCCAGACTCCAGGTGGGACCTGGTGATCCCCCAGAATCACAGTTTATCTCCAGACGACAGAGATCAGTTCCCCTGGAGAAAATGGGAGCTTTGGAGGGTGGAACTGTAGCATTATATCCCACTGAGGTCCCTGTCTTCCCCATGCTCAATTCCCAAGTCTCCAGCAGTTTCCCAGCCTAGATCTGGCCACCCTACCCCCCTCCATCCCCAGCTGGTGGCCGGGGTGGACCCGGTAACCTTGGGAGACCACTTTTCCCCAGTTTGCGCAGAGCTGGGATTTACGTCTTGCTTCCAATGTCTTGCGAAGACTATTTTAGCTACGGCGATTAAATGTAAGACAAGGTTACATCAATCCAAGATCTTCACTCCTTTTGTTGTGCCCCCCTTCCCACAGGCAGCACCACTGTGTTAGGGAAGAAATCGTGGAGGAGATACGGGGGGGGGGGGGGCAGTTCAGAGGCCTTCCTGTGTTAGGGAGCAAATTGAGGGGGAATAGATTTGGGGGCAGCTCAGGTGCCTTTCTCTGTGTTATGGAAGGAATCATGAAGGAGAGATTCAGGGGCTTCACGGAGGCCTTCCTGTGTTGGGGAAAAAATTGAGGGGGAGTGATTTGGGGGCAGCTCAGATGCGTTCCTCTGTCATGGAAGGAATCGTGGAGGAGAGATTTGGGCTGCGGAGCCTTGTGAGCAAAAGATTCTACTTCGTGAACTCCTGGCATTAAAGTTATGAGCGAGCAATTTGGCCACTGCATAAATTAGTTTGCTCTGGAGCCGTCCTTCTTGAGCGAAGACAAAAATGTGTGAGCCGGAGGCTTAAAACCTTTGAGCTAGCTCACACTAACTCAGCTTAGAGGGAACACTGCTTCCTCTGTGTTAGGGAAGGACTCAGGGAGAAGAGTTTCGGGAGTAGTTTGCCTGCATTCCTCTGTGTCACGGGGCTTAAAAACGACCCTTTTATTTCATCACTGGGAAAATGTCTTATGAGGAAAAGGCGGTGGCCTCTAGCAGTTCTTTCAGTCCTCCAACACACACACACACCCCTACTGTATTTATCCACTTTCATTTCCTCTTCAAACTGGGATTCACACAAGAGACATTGTTTCTGAGCAAAGAAGACCTGTTTCTTTTAGGGCCCAGTGACCTTTGAGGAAGTGGCCGTGTTTTCCATGGAAGCAGAGTGGACCTTGCTGTCTACAGGGAAGTCATGCTGCAGAATTACACAATTATCTCCTCTCCGCGTAAGAATTCCTTTTATTAAAAAAAGTTCTGCCTTGGGTGATAAATGCCGAAATTCCTGTTTTTTGCTGTTTGTAGTGCACTGCGGTCATAGAAATGAGCCTAGGTAATTCTGGCTATGCCTTACTATGATGGAGTGGATACTGGGCTGCCTGGCGCCATTTTGAAAAGAACAAGATCCCATTTCAGGAGAAATATCACATACAAATTGATGAAAATGTTACATCTTTTTCCTCCTCCTTCATCCAAATTCCTAGCCTGTTAACTGACAGCTGTCTAAGGCCTGGGGGAATTTGGGGTATTCTCCCCCCCACCATAAATTAGTTGAAACCAGGGGTAATTATAGTGGTGTAGTGGTTAAGCGTGTGGACTCCAATCTGGGAGAACCAGGTTTGATTCCCCACTCCTCTCGCAGCTGCTGGATGACCTTGGGCAAGCCATAGTTCTGTCAGAGCTGTTCTTGAAAAAGAGCGGTTTCTGTCAGAGCTCTCTCAGCCCCACCTACCTCACAGGGTGTCTGTTCTTCTTCTTCTTCTTCATATCTTCCATAAACTTACCCATTTCACTGCTTACTCCCAACTCCAAATTATTAATGAACAAGTTAAAAAGCACCAGACCTAGTACTGAGCCTGGTGGCAGCTGCTGGATGACCTTGGGCGAGCCATAGTTTTGACAGAGTTGTCCTTAAAAAAGAGCAGTTTCTGTCAAGAGCTCTCTCAGCCCCGCCTACCTCACAGAGTGTCTGTTGTGGGGAGGGGAAGGGAAAGGACTTTGTAAGCTGCTCTGAGACTCCAAGTGAAGGGTGGGGTATAAATCCAATCTCTTCTTCTTCTAGTCAGGTTGCCACCTCTGGGTTGGGAAATACCTGGAGATTTTGAGGGTGGAACCCAAAGAGAGCTAGGTTTGGGGGGGCTTCAGTGGTATAGAATGGCATAGAGTCCACCTTCCAAAATGGCCATTTTCTCCAGGTGGACTGATCTCTGAAGTTCTGAAATCCCAGGAGATCTCCAGCCACCCCCTGGAGGTTGGCAACCCTAATGTGTAGTCCTGTTGGTCTGTGTGCAAAAGTAGAAAAGAGCAAGAGTAGCACCCTAAAGAGTAACAAAAAGTAGCAGTTCTCTTACAAAGGAGTTTCAAAGGGAGATTAGGAAGAGAGAGAAGGCTGAATCGCCACTGATAATGAAGCTCAAGACAATGCTCCCTCCTGGACTGAATCAAGACCTTGGTGTCCTTTCTCAATACCAGGGAGGCTGACTTCTCCTCTGCATATCACGCCTCATCCAGTCACACCTGCTATTGTTATTGCGGCATCTGAAATCACTCCGCTTTCCAATATATAGGACAGAGGGACTCCCATTCTAGCTATATCTGAAGAAGTGAGCAGTGACTCCGGAAAGCTCATCAGAGGAACTAATCTTGGTCATCTGGAGATCAATTGTAAAAGCAGGTGATCTTCAGGTGCCACCCCTGTACTGGGTCCATGCTCTTTTTTACCCAGGAAACTCACTGAACTTGCCACTCTCCAGCTAGGGATGACAATTCCCCAGGTAGGGAAATTCCTGGAGACTTGGGGGTACAACCTGCAAAGGGCAGGATGTGGGAGGAAAGGGACCTCGGTGTGAATGTAATGACATAGAGTCCACCCTCCAAAGTTCCCGGTTTCTCCAGGGGAACTGATCCTTGTACTCTGGGGATCAGTTGTAATTCTGGGATATCTCCAGGCCCTACCTGGAGGGTTCAGCAACAGATAAATATACACTGCAAAAACCTTTTAACAAACTAATGTGTTCTGTTTATAGTCATTATTTAGTAAAGTGCATAGTATATCATTATTTCATCCTGGTCAGGTATAAATATTCATTGTATTCATTAAACAGTAACATTCAGTACATATAGATTTCTAACTACCAGACAGTTTAGCATCACTGTTTTAAAAAGTCATGCCCCAGCAGGAATTCCTAGAATAATAACCCGCTTCTCCTTGCGACGAAGTCTTCCAAAAAGGGGGACTGCCTTCTCGGTGGTTATATGGATGCTTTTGCTGATCCTACAAAAGACACATAGTGCAGCTACTATTCATGAATGGAGTACTCGTGTCATTCTCAGTTGTGATTCTGGAATATCTCCAGGCCCTACCTGGAGGGTGGCAACATTGAACGGCAGAGGTATCCAGGACTTATTCAATTGCAGCATGATGTTTCTTTCCCCCCTTGTTGAAAGGGATAGTGCATTTTCGGCCCTCCCTGACAGCATCCGAAATACAGCCAGAGGCTTTGACTATAGAAAGAGACAGTGCCGAGTCTATCGCTGTCCTTCCTGTGGTGGAAAGCTCCTTCGTTGCAGGCACGCCCTCCTTGCAGGGAGGTAAAAGACACCTAGGTCTGCCAATTTCAGGGTGGAAGAGGCCTGGAGATTTCAGGGGGAGCCCCTGACGAGGGGCGGACCGATGTATGCCGTCTGCAGGTTAGCTGTAATTCTGACTGAAACTTGGTGGGATGACACTCACAACTGGAATCTGAGGACTGAGGGGGAAACTTGTTTGAAAGGGATAGACAAATAAGGGAAGGGGGAGGAGTCGCATCATATGTAAAGAAGGTATATACCTGTAAGGAAATACATGAATCTGAGCACGGCATGGAAGTTCAGTTGAGCATCTCTGGGTAAAAATAAAAGAAGAAATAATAGTGATATTCTGATGGGGGTCTGCTATAGACTACCAAGCCCAGCTGAGGACTTGGATGAGACACTCCTAGAACAGATTACAAAGTTCTCAGAGAGACGGGATGCAGTGGTCAAGGGAGATTTCAGTTACCTGGGTATCTGTTGGAAGTCCAACTCTACTGAAAATGGAATTCCTGACTGGTCTTGCGGACAACTTCATTTTCCAGAAAGTGGAGAGGGAAACAAGGGGATCTGCTATCTTGGACGTGATTCTCACCAACAGGGAAGAACTGGTGGATGAGGTGAAAGTAATGGAAACCCTGGGTAGTAAAAAGGTAAAGGTAAAGGTTCCCTTGCTTGAAAGCCAGTCGAATCTGACTCTAGGGTTGCGGTGCTCATCTCCGTTTCAAAGCCGAAGAGCCAGCGCTGTCCGAAGACATTTCCGTGGTCATGTGGCCGGCATGACTAAATTTTGGAATTTACAGTCTTTCGGAAGGAAAAGGCTGTATATAGTCAGACATATAGGTTGGACTTCAGGACAACAAATTAAAAAAAATAATAAGGTTATGCTGGGTAGAATCCCATGGTCAGAAATACTTGAGGAGAAGGGAGTTTGAGAGGGATGGGAGTTTCTTAAAAGCAAAATACTGAAGGCACAATCACAAACGATTCCTATGAGAAGGAGAAATGGGAGGAGCCTAAAGAAGCCAAGGTGGCTCCATAAACCGCTTTCTAAAGATTTGAGAAATAAAAAAGACTCCTTTAGGAAATGGAAGGAGGGCCTTATAATCAAGGACGAGTGTAAACAAACAACCAGTGCTTATGGTGTAGTGGCTGGATCAGGATTGATTTGAACGGGGGACTTCCTAACTTTCTGACTGAGCTGCTATGCTATATGAGCTCCCAGGATCAAGGAAATCTAGGAGTCAAGGGCTGCCTTCTGTTGTCACTCAGATCTGACTTGCTGCTGCAATTGTGTGTGACTGGATAGTGTGTTCTGGGCCCATTTGGGGCAGGTATAATATTCAATCTGCTTGGAAACTGGCCCTTAAAATATTCAAGCATACACAGAGTTTTGAAATTCTGCAGAAATAGAAATGTGTCATTAATAAACGCATTGCTTTTGACCAGGGCTCATTTCCTGCAGGAGCGCACAGGAGCAAAGCTCCGGCAGTAAGGAGCCCAGGGGGTGAGCACATGCAACAAGCCCCACTCCCTGCTCCCAGCAGCCCCCCTCGCCTTTCTCGGCCCGCTGACCAACCCGGCGGAGTGCTGCTGTGAGCTGCCTCTCGAGCTGCTCCATCACTGCCTGGGCCGTGGCACCCAGCCCACCCAGAGCTCTGCCCGTCCTCATAACAGCCCTCGCACGCACCTCTGCAAGGTGAACCCTGGCTGCTCCTGCGAGGAGCCCCACCCCAGCCTCCTGTGCCTACGTGGCCTCCTCCTGGGCCTCTGCCCCGCCACCACCCTGGCCCCCTACCTGCTCGAGCCCATGTGTGTCCTCCACGCCGCCCTCCTCGACCCATGAGCAGCCACACACTTTCCTGTGCTTGCCGGCCATCCAAAAGAGTCCAGTGGCACCTTGAAGACCAAGGTTTATTCAGGTACAGGCTCTCCCTCCTCTGTGAGGGCAGATCTGTGTGTTCCACCCCCCATAGCTAGCAATTCAAAAGAGTCCAGTGGAGTCTGAGTGGTGGGTGTGGCCTTCTGACACACTTCCGGTGATGTCAGGGGGTGTGGCATATGCAAATAAGTTATGCTAATGAGCTCCTGTACCTCTTTTTCTACTAAATGATCCCTGCTTCTGGGCACAAGTCAAAGTGCTGGTTTTTACTTTTCCGGAAGGTGCAGCAGGACAAAACAACTTCAGTTCCTGCCATGTTCTTTCAGGCCTATCGTAGCAACAGGAAGGAGCCCCTGTGGGAGAGTAACGAGGGTGACCAACTCCAGGTTGAAAAATACTTGGGGCCCCCAGAGCCTTTTGGTCTCCTGCAGTGAAGTACTATTGTTTTAGAGTGTCGTTCGAGGTTCCAGACCTCGACGTCTCTGAGCAAGGCAAATCACAACACATTTTACACAACATATTTCATCGGATCAAAAACAAGAGAACATTTTATGAATATACCATCTCAAACAGTTGAAGGACGTGTTTTCAATTTCTTTATTGTAAACATATATAAATTGACAACTATACAATGACAGAAGTAAATAAAGTCATCATATTATAGTAAAGAAGAAAAGGGAACTCTATTAGAGTCCATATCCTCAACTGAGCACATAAGTAATATCTTTTGCTGAGCATGATTTAATCCGTGCATTTGATTCCCGTGATCAATAAAAGGATACCACTGTTGTACAAACATTTCTTGTGTTTTGCGTAGAGTTTTTCTTTTCTCTTAAATACCTCACAGTATTATCTTGTTCCTACATATATACAGCAGCTGCGTGGAACGGCTTCTAAAAGAGAGAGTCCAAAAGGGCTCAGAATGGGGCCATGGGGGGAGGAACATCTCCCGTCTCTGCCTCCAAATGGTATTTTTGGGTGAAAAAACCCTGCTGGGGTGCAGTTATTCCACTAGTATTCCCGCTCCGTATGCACAGAGCCTCATGGCACAGCAAAAATAACTCCTCGCCAGTATGGTTTTTGCGAAAGAAAACAGCTTGTGGGGAAAACCGGAGCCCCTCCTCCCCCCGCAAGGTCACTGCGAACCCATTTGGACTCTCCCGTTCTGTGTGCTTGCTTTTAGAAGCCCTTCCCCACAGCTGCTGTCTTGGCCACAGGGAACACATAAAAACATGCATAAACAAGGGGGGAGGGGGGAGTATCGTACAGTTTGGTTCTAAATTAAACCTTTGTGCCAGTCTGTCCAGGGTCTACTACCATTGGTCTAGCACAGGGGTGGGCAAACTTGCTCAACGTAAGAGCCACATAGAATAAATTTCAAATGGTTGAGAGCCATAAGACATGAACAAATATTACACGCACATTTTTATTTAGAAAATATGCAGATTTGCTTTTTATTACCATTAAATGAGACTGCCAAAAATAAAAACAAAAGGGGTAAAAACAGATATTGATAATGTCATTTATTTGTCCAATGATATTTATTTGTCTAGGAGAGAGAGAAAGAGGGGGAGGTGGAAAGAAAGAATGAAAGAGGTGGAAAGAGAGAGAGAGAGAGAAACAAAGAAAGCAAATAGGAGGGACGGGGGAGGGAGGGGGAAGGGATCAAATGCATGCCTCCCCTTCACTTCCCCAGCTGCCCTGCTGGGAGCCACACAATATGTGTGAAAGAGCCACATGTGGCTCCCGAGTCGCAGTTTGCCCACCCCTGGTCTAGCAAGTCAACTCAAGGTAGGCTCTTGTGTTTTCCTCCTTCCTGAGAAGCAGTCAGTCTCCCTGGAAATGAGCCAGTCCCCGTTCCCAAAATGAGGCTCTAAAGTGGAGCGGAATTGGAAATGGTCACAGCAGCATCTCTGGCCCGGAAGGTCGGCCCAGCCCAGCCCGGGCGGTTTGCAGGATTGATCATCCCCCATTCCCATCAGCCAGTGGATTGACTTGGGTCTTTGCAGCTCCCCCGTAATGTGGTTCTTTTGCTGTTTTCACCTTTCTCCTGGTTTTGGTTACTGGCGAGCCAAGAGGAACACAAGTGAAAGGCCAGGAGGGAATCCCCGTAGAGTGACTTTTCATCCAGTTCTGGAGCTGCTTGACAATTCACCAGGAGGGGCAGCCAGCTTCACCACAGCAACAGCAGGCCGGGTGAGGCTCCTTCAGAAATGGAGGGTGGAACATCAAGAGCTATCTGGACAAGCAGAGAGGGCACCACCGGGGGATCTGCGCAGAGCATCTGGCAGCCCCTGTGGCTCCCAGCACCACCAGCTGACCCACGTTATGACCCCGAGCATTCCCACGTGGGACAGAAACACAGAGCTGGAAGGGACCTCAAGGGTCCTCTACTCCAACTAGGGTGGCCAGACCCCCCCTCCCGGTCTTGGGGGTTTGTCCACTTTTTCGGGGGGTCTCAACCGATGCCCAAGCCCAAATACCTGCAGCCACCTCTCTCCCTTCTCTCTTAAGAGAGGGAAGGGAGAGGGCTGGCTGCAGGCCGCATGTCCGATCCCCAACCAGTAATGCCACTCAAAAATAGGGCACGTGGGGCTGCCGGCTGGAAGTACTTAAAGGAACCCCTCTAAGTGCTTGCAGCCGGTGGGGACTGGGCCCCACGTGTCCAATCTCCAACCAGTAATGCCACTCAAAGACCGGGCACTTGGGGCTGCCAGCTGGAAGTACTTAAAGGGACCCCTCTAAGTGCTTGCAGCTGGTGGGGACCGGGCCCCACATGTCTGATCTTCAACTGGTAATGCCACTCAAAGACCGGGCACGTGGGGCTGCCGGCTGGAAGTACTTAAAGGGAACCCTCTAATTTATTTATTTAACTTAACTTTCGATTAAGTGTTTGCAGCCGGTGGGCCCCACATGTCCGATCTCCAACCGGTAATGCCACTCAAAGACCGGGCATGTGGGGCTGCCGGCTGGAAGTACTTAAAGGGACCCCTCTAAGTGCTTGCAGTCGGTGGGGACCGGGCCCCACGTGTCCAATCTCCAACCGGTAATGCCACTCAAAGACCGGGCACGTGGGGCTGCCGGCTGGAAGTACCTGAAGGGACCCCTTTAAGTGCTTGCAGCTTGTGGGGACCAGGCCCCGCAAGCCTGATCTCCAAGGGGTCCCTTTAAGTGCTTCTGGCCTGTGGCATCCGGGACCCATGAGCCTGAATTCCAAGCGGCATTGGTGCTTGGCATTCAGTTGCACAGTGGCAGCCACCTCCTCCCATCTTGCAAGATCTAAAGGGCTCTCCACCTGATCAGCAGACCCTTTAAATCTGGCAGAATGTTAGGGAGAGGGGTGGCCTCCTGCGATAGTTCTCGGGGGTTGGGCTTGGAGGAAGGACATCCCTACTGTGACGTCATCATGTTGGGGATGCCCCGCCCCCTCCAGGAACACCCCCCAAAGTCCCCTGCTGGGGACAAAGACGGACTTGGCAACCCTAAGTCCAACCCTTGCTCAACACAGGAAATGCCCCTCTGTGGTAGGGTTGCCAGCCCCCAGGTCCAGGCAGGGGTTCCCCCACTTCTGGGGGCTTCAATTCACTCCCAGCCAGCTGACGGGGGAAGCCCTGCCCGAAGCCCCACTCCCAGGAGCGACCACCCTCCTAGCCACCCTTCTCCCTCCACTCCTGCCCAATTCAAAGGGTTTCAGCTGATCAGTGGGGACCATGTGGCCTGCCGATCAGCTAGAGGGCCCTTTAAATCTATCAGGAGGGGCAGAGAGGGGCGGTTGCGAGCCGCTCGCTCAGCTTGCAAAAAGAGCCTTTTAAAGGTCCTTTTGCGAGCCGAGTGTGTGAGCCGCGACTGCCCCCCTCCCTTCCTCCTGCTAGATTTAAAGGGCCCTCCAACCTGTCAGTGGGCCACATGATACTCGTGGATCGGCTGAAGCCTTTGAAATCGGGCAGGAGGGGAGGGAGAGGGGTGGCCAGGCAGGTGGTCGCTCTCGGGGGCGGGGCTTGGGGCATTCTCGCCCACCTCCAGAATGCCCCCACCCCGGATCCCCCCATCGGAGTGATGAGGGGACCTGGCAACCCTACTCTGTGACCCTTGCTCTCTGTCCAGAGGAAGGACAAACCCTCTGGGATCCCCGGCCAGGCTGGCCTAGGGAGAAATTCCTGCCTGACCCCAAAATGGCCGTTGGCGTTACCCTGGGCGTGTCAGAACTGGCCAGGAACACTGAACTGGGTAGAGACTCCAGTCTGGCCTCCAGACCAGCAGCTTCTTTCCGCCCTGAGTGAAAGAGAGCAGCCACACAATGGTAGCAAAGGCATTATTCTGTGGAACTGGCATCATTCCTCTGTTGACGTAGGAACAGGTGCTCCCCCTGTCTTCTCCGAGTGGTAATACATGCTGGCATCGTCTGATCTGTAAAGGCGCCGTAGAATCTTTTTTTTCTTCCAGGAGCCCCCTTTGAGTTAATTTGAAAATAATAGGTGGCTAAGGGGAATGTAAGAACATGAGTAACTGGTTAAAAATGTTACATACAGTTTGACTCTCGGTCTCTACTAAATGTTAAGAGATTTACGGCACCTTCTTGCATGTATGGTGGGATTTCTGGAGGCCTAGGCAGACTGGGATGAAATACTGAAACGGTTGTCACGATTTTGTGTGACCTTGTAAGCTGCCCTGAGCCCCTTCGCGGGGAGGACAGGATAGAAATCGAATTAATTAATTCATTAAAACCAAGGGAATTAAAACCAAGCTCCTGGGCTGTGTCCAGAATTCAGGACCACCCTGTCTCTTTGCCTGATAGCATCCTAGGCAATGGGAGGCCCCCGGCAGCAGCCTGCAGGCGAGGAGTCACTCCAAGCTCCTGTGGGATCGTGGGAAGGGAAGGGAGGTGGAGCCGGTGGGGCTGCTGAGAAGGGTGGCCCCTCTGGTGCTCAGCCATCCTGAGCCTCTCTGGACAAGGAGCGTCCGCGGGCCCGGGCTGCTCTCTTTCACTCAGGGCAGAAATCAGGCCTTGGCCTGAAGGCCAAACGGGAGTCTCCAGCTCAGCTTCCATGGCCCGTTCTTCCATGCCCAGAGTCATGCCGACCGCCATTTTGGGGTCAGGAAGGACTTCCCCCAGAGGCCAGATTGGCTGGGGATCCTGGAGGGTTTCCCCCTTCCTCTGGGCATACAGCCGGGGTCACAGGGGGGGGATTTCCTGTGCTGAGCAAGGGTTGGACTAGATGACCCTTGAGGTCCCTTCCAGCTCTATGTCCCACTTGGGAAGGCTTGGGGCCGTAATGCGGCTCCTCCTTCCACTGCCAGCTGGCTGGGTGGACGTTTGGGTCAGCTGGTGGTGCTGGGGAGCCACAGGGGGCTGCCGACTGCCACCCTGCCACTCTAGATGGCTGCCACTCTAGATAGCTCTTGATGCTGCTCCACCCTTGAGCCCCTCTGCCATTTTTAAGGAGCCTCACCCTGCCTGCTGATGCTGCAGTGAAGCAGGCCGATGCTCCTGGCAACTTGTCCAGCAGCTCAAGAGCCGAGTGAAAAGCTGCGATGGAGGAATTCCCTCCTGGGCCATCACAGACACATTTCCATGAGGCTGACTGCTTTCAGTAAGGGTGGAAACCCAGATCCTGCCCTGCCCTGCTCTCTCCCGGGCAGCAGGGACGCCACAGCTCACCCTGCTCACAGCCTCACTCCAGCAACTTCCAGGGCCGGAAGCACCACGCAGACTTCCTGGGGGCCTCTGTGGAAGGTGCAGGGCCCAGGAGGGGAAAGGGCAGCCAACATTACCCTTTCTGAAACAAGGTGGTCAGGGAGCAGGTTAAGATGAGTGAGACTCGGGACCAGCAACTTTAACCTTGAAAGAAATGGACTCACTCCAAAGGAACATAAGAGAAGCCAAGGTTGGATCAGGGCAATGGCCCATCCAGTCCAATGCTCTGTCACACAGTGGCCAAAAATACCAGGTGCCATCAGGAGGTCCAGCAGTGGGGCCAGGACACTAGAAGCCCTCCCACTGTTGCCCCCCCAAGCTCTCCCACTGTTGCCCCCCACCCAAGCACCAAGAATACAGAGCATCACTTGCCCCAGAGTCCCTATCTATACTTTGTGGCTAATAGCCACTGATGGACCCCTGCTCCATATGTTTATCTAATTCCCTCTTGAAGCAGTCCTTGCTTGTAGCCACTACCACCCCCTGTGGCAGTGAATTCCATGTGTTAATCACTCTTTGGGTGAAGAGGTACTTCCTTTTATCCATTCTAACCCAACTGCTCAGCAATTAATCATTGAGTGCCCATGAGTTCTTGTATTGGAAGAAAGGGAGAAAAGTACCTCTTTCTCAACCTGCTCTATCCCATACATAATCTTATAAACCTTGATCATGTCACCCCTCAGCCGTCGTTTCTCCAAGCTAAAGAGCCCCAAGCGTTTTAACCTTTCTTCATAGGGAAAGTGTTCCAACCGTTTTATCATTCTAGTTGCCCTTTTCTACACTTTTTCCAATATCCTTTTTGAGGTTTGGTGACTAGAACTGCACACAGTATTCCAAATGAGGTCACGCCATCGATTTATACAGGGGCATTATGATACTGGCTGATTTGGCCTTTTCATTGCAGTCGCACACTGTCTCGACATTTTCAGTGGGTTATCGACTACGACTCCAAGATCTCTCTCTTGGTCAGTCTCTGCCAGTTCAGACCCCATCAACATGTATTTATAGTTAGGATTTTGGCTCCAATGTGCATCACTTTGCACTTGGCCAGATTGAACCCCATTTGCCATGAATGGACGTCGAACTCAGTTCCATGGCTGAGCCTCCTCGGCTCCCCGAGGCACAAAGACCAGTGTTCCCTCTAAGCTGAGTTAGTGTGAGCTAGCTCACAGTTTTTTAGACTCCAGCTCGCACCTTTTTGTCTCAGCTCAGGAAGGATGGCTCCAGAGCAAACTGATTTATGCAGCAGCCAAATCGCTCACTCACAACTTTAATGCCCGTAGTTCCCAAAGTAGAATTTCTGCTCACAAGACTCGACAGCTTAGAGGGAGCAATGCCCAAGACCGAGACCCCCCCCCCCAGGAGGCAGCCTTCACCAGCGCTGGAAACAGCAGCTCCGGAAGGTTCCACTCTGGCATGCCGAAACCACCAGAGAACCAGGAGAAGCTGCAGTAGATCAAAACTTCACAGACCAAGCCAAAAGCCTGCGGGAACCAACTGCCAACCAGCCGCTGCAATTGAACACCGAGGAACCAAGCCAGAGACACCAGATGACTGATGAGGAGCCAAACCGCCATGCTGATCCCAGGGGCCCTGAGAAACCAAAGGGGAGCCAAGCTGATGAGCCGAAGACCCAAGCCCACCACAGGAGCCCCGCCACCGCCAACCTGAGCTCCCTGCAGTCAGCCAGGCCGGCGCCCAGATGACATGGGCTGGCCAGCACCATGGCCTGAGGCTCCCGCCATTCCGCCCATCAGACGGGACTAGGCGGAAGGCCTCCTCCTGACCCCTCCCCCTCCAGGTGATCGGTGAAGAGGCGGGGCAAACTGGGGAGGGGGCATCGCCCTCGTGGGGCCCCGCATGGCTACGGATCTGCATGATGGACTCATTTGTCAACACTGAGCCCATATGAATAGTGGCCATGGGGGCTGGGGAGCAGCTCAGGTATATCTTTTGTTGAGGCAGCTTTTGTGCCCAGCAGTCAGAGGGAGGGAGCTCTGTGAGGAGGGAGGAAGCAGGAAACCTCGGGGTTGCGGGACAAGGAGCAGAACCAGCCGAACGCAGGATGCCGAGCAGGAGCCGGAGGCCCCCAAAGATTGCCGCAGTTTGCCTCCCCTCAGGGAGATGCTGACAGAGTGCCTCAGGACTGAGCCCGTTCTCCAATGAGGAGCAATGCATCCTGGAGGCTCTCATTCTATTTCAGAAGCTGCACCGCTTTTCCCCCCCCAAAAAATCTCCATCACGCCACTCCATACTGGGTGTTTGTCAGTTCTTGGCCTGAGGAAGGAGTTGGGGGGGGGCTCAGTTAGCACTCCCTGAGGGCCGGAAGGGTGAAGAGTCTAACACTTCCCCTTCCATCCTGCCAGGAAATTCCAGACTCCCCTGGGGCTCAAGCGCTGAAGCTCAGTCACGGCATGAGCTCTGTGGTTCATCCTGAACGGGAGCCCAGGCCACGGAAGCACCCAAAGCCAGGTGCATTAAATGCTGATCGCCTTGTTGAGAGAAAATGTGCCTGCCGGTCCCATAGTGCCCGAAGCCATGTCTTTTCTGGATCGCTGAGGCACAGCATTGGGGAGAGCTGTGTCCATCAGTTGACGCAGGAGAATGCCAAGGAGACAGTGTCCCATTTTGGGGTCCTGAATCCCTGGGCCTGCTTCCAGCAAGGCTTTCTGCAGGGGGCGGGGCATTCAGCACCCCCCCAGACCGGCTCCATCTTCCTCCGGGTGCTACTGCAGGAGCTGCTGAGGGAGGACCCGTCTGCTGGGCATCTGGCGGGGCTCCTTGACGTAAGCACGGGGGAGAGAAGATGGTGGCAAACATCGGTCTCCTTTGAGGCTGGGCAGCGAGGATGAGCCTGGCAGGGAGAGATGATCACATCAGTGTCAGCAGAACCACACAAGCCAACTTCTTTAGACATTAGGTGACAATTAATACCAAAATAATATTCCCTATAATTATTGGACACCTAGCAGATTTCATAAATTGGGTTTATCGGGTTGGAGATGTGTTGGAACTGCCAGCAGTGAAGACCAGATCCAGCATATATGTTCTGGGTATGTCCCGTTTTCAGCTGGTCTTTGGGCTTCATAGATGCCAGCCCTGGGCTGGGAAATCCCCTGGAGATTTGGAAGTGGAGCCCGGGGAGAGCAGGGTTTGGGGAATGGGAGGAACCTTATCAGAGCATAGTGCTGTGCAGTCCACCTTCCGATGAAGCCATTTTCTCCAGGGGCACTGAGCTGTGTAGGGTTCCCAGGCAACACCTGACAATTTGGTGGAGGCAGCATTACGGGAGAATTAAAAAGCAAACAAACCACAGCCTCATGCACTCATTGGATGTTCTTACTGGAAGTGACAAAGGGCAGCTCTAGGAATCACCGGCCCATAGAGTTTCCAGTGATTGCCAGAGCTACCCCACCCTTTGTCACTTCCAGTAAGAAGTTCCAGTAAGTACATGAGGCAGCATTTAAAATAAAAATCCAAGTGGCAGTGGAGAACAGGGCCCTGGAGGTGGGGCATTCCCCACCCCGCTGAGGGCTGGGCAGCCCTAGACCTGTGTCATCTGGACAGCAGCTGTAGTTCCCGGAGGTCTCCAGGCCCCAGGTGGGGACACTGGATAAGAGAAGACTTCACCGATGAGTGTGAGCATCATGCAGAGAGACCGCATGCAGAGATGAGTGCCGAGTAGGAAAGGGCTCACTGGGTCTACGCATTCTGCTCTGAAGAAGCATTCTGCCCTGAAAAGCAAGCCTGTCTGCAGATTCGTGACCTTTATGCTATTTGTCTACAACCCAATAGTGGTACAAGAAAGACACAAAGAAAATTTACTGTTTGTAAGAACTTTAGATTATTGGACTGTGCTTTTCAACATTGTGGAATCATTTTTCATGCTTATTCTTGTATGAATGTACGGAAATGTCTTTGTATTAGTATTAGCATTAACAGGGATCCATTTTTAAAAAATCTATAAAAGGGTGATATGCCCTCCGTAAATATATGACGATTGCCATTCAGTATCTTCTACTCACTTATCCCGTGGTCTCTCTTTGGTTAGCCTGTCCCCTAGAGTTGGCCAAGCGCCTCCTGCTGGGTCCTTCTTTCCTCAGATGAGCACCACGGATGTCGGGGGAGGCAGGACGGGCCAGGCCCTTGAAGGGACAGGCGCCCTGTGGAACTTGCCTCCAAGAGATGTTCTGTGTCCTTTTCGTGCTCGCCTGGGGCAGCTTTAGCGAGAAAACCTCAGCGGGCACTGAAGAGGCTCTCTGCCTCTCCTCCCTTGACCTGCTGCCTCTTCCCGACGGAAGGCTGAGGGGCCCGAGCTTCTCGGAGCTTCTCCTCATGTTCCCCACAAGAAGCTCTGCCGGTCCATCGGACTCAAGGTCGTTTGCTGTGAGCAGCAGCAGCCAGCATGTGGAGAGAGATACCTGCCCTGAGTGAGAATTTTGACTGAACCCAGGCTGATTTGAACTGAACCCAGGAGACCTGCTGAGATACTTTTCACTGGAACGTGACCTTGGAAAACTAAAGAATGGGCATGAGGTGGGAGCCTTTCCTGGACACCACCCTTGGCCAGCCAGCTTCCTCCAAAGACAGAGGCCCCGAGGCCAACCCTGCCTCCCGCAGCCAAGGACATCCCACCACTGGCCTCCCTGGCGGCTCAGCCGGCTCTGAAGGAAAACGTCGGTTGAACTGTCCTTTGGGCTCCAACGCCCACCTCCCACCTGCTCTCCCAGTATTCTGAAGGCCCTGATTGGCTGCTACCTGCCCCATGGGTATTCCAACCAGGTTTAAAGGCGACTGGTCATTTTCAGGAAATGGGCAGGACTCTGACTTGCCCGTCACGCAGGTCTATGTTAGCCCCACCTCTATGGGACTCTTACCACAGAGACAAAACTTCCTACTTGGTATTCAAGAGCTGCACGTTTGGGTTTCAGCGCTTGGCAGAAGGGAAGGGGAGAGGGGAGGCAAGGCCCATACTTTGAAAGCGGTCTTAGAAAGAAAAGGACGAGGCTCCGAGGGAGACTGCTGGGAATGAATGACGATGGAGACTGGGCTAGGGTAAGGTAAAGGTTCCCTTGCTCGAAAGCCAGTCGAATCCGACTCTAGGGTTGCGGTGCTCATCTCCGTTTCAAAGCCGAAGAGCCAGCGCTGTCCGAAGACGTTACCGTGGTCATGTGGCCGGCATGACTAAACACCAAGGCGCACGGAATGCTGTTACCTTCCCACCAAAGTGGTACCTATTTATGTACTTGCAATTTCTTGCTTTCGAACTGCTAGGTTGGCAGGAGCTGGAACTAGCTCACCATCTTGCGGCACCCGGGTCTTGAACTGCTGAACTACTGACCTTCCACAGCCTGCAGTTCAGCGTCTTAACCACTTGAGCCACCGCAGCTCCTGGGCTAAAGTAGAGTAATCCAAAAAAGCGGATGTAGACTTGAATGTGTTAAAGCACTAGACTCTCAAATGGCCAGAAAACATGGTCAGAGGCAGGACTTGGGAGCTGCCACAGGGGGAAAGTGTTTTAGAGGGATGGTTTGCTGGGTAGGCAGAAAGTGTTCCAGAGAGCCCTAGTGTCAATGGGACTGGGGTCCTGTGGGATCAGGCAAATAAGGCAATAATGATTCCAAGTTCCTGTCAGTCGTGTCCTTTGTTTGGAAGGAATGTGGCAAGTGCCCTGCAGATTTTTCACAGATGCGAAATAATGCAGTTTCAATCCACTTCAGCAACCCTTTGTGAGCGGATGTTGCCATTTCACACAGTAAGATCCAGTTGCAAAGTGGATTGAAAGTGAATTGAAAGTATGTCAGCAGGGAGAGTGTTAGAAAAGCTAAAGCTCCGTATGAGTTGAGCCTAGCGAGAGATGGCACTGAGCGAGCTCTGAGAGAACTGTGATTGACCCAAGGTCACCCGGCAGGCTTCGAGTGGAGGAGTGGGGAATCAAACCTGGTTCTCTAGATTAGACTCCGCCGCTCTCACCCACAACACCACACTGGCTTTCATGAATGAAACTAAGTCCTCAGGGCCAGACGAATTGCATCCACGGGTACTAAAAGAACTCACAGATGTAATTTCGAAGCCTTTGTCCATTATTTCTTTCCATTTACTTTTTATTGTATGTTTTCAAAACCACAATACAGACGAAGAAAACAAAACCAAAGAGTACAAATCAGAAGTATATCATAAGTAAATGAGATGAACATGATAAAAATCTAAAACGATACATATCGATTTATCAGTTTCGTTTTATAGTTACCACAGACATAGATCATCTATAATATTAGGCATTCCATCTTGTTTTACTAAGTATTCCATAACAGGGAACCCAACTTGTAACAAAGTTGGATGAGGAAATTTGAGAATCAGGATAGGATAGGTTGTCAGTTATTTTTTTACATAATGTATTGGTTCCATAGTTTTTTGTGCCATAATCAGGGCTTTTTTTGTAGAAAAAGCCCAGCAAGAACTCATTAACATAATAGGCCACACCCAACAGCAGAAACTCATTAGCATATTAGGCCACACCCCCATGTTGCCAGAAGTGTGGTCATCCAGCCACACCCACCTTTTGCTTCTTATTCTGTTTATCTCGTTTGTTGTCAAAACCCAGGGCATTTTTTGGAGCAGGAACTCCTTTGCATATTAGGCCACACACCCCTAATATAGCCAATCCTGATGAGTTTCTACTGTTGGGTGTGGCCTGTTATGCTAATGAGTTCCTGCTGGGCGTGGCCAACTTGGGAGCTAGCTGGAACTCTGTTCCTGTGAGCTCCTGCCCAAAAATAGCCCTGGCCATAATGATAAATCGAAGATTAATGTACTTCTGCAGCATAAGGCTATTGCAGTTTTAGCAGCGAATAAAAGCACTGAAATGGTGTCAGAGAGGGAAGAAGAGCAAATTTCTAGGTTTCCAGCTATTAAGAAACAAATGATCTGTGGTAGGGGAAAGTTCAGTTCCTGTTATAATTTTGATTTAAGTATTTGTTCCCAAAAAGTTCAAGTATGGCTCTTCTTATGTTCTTATGCCTTCATCTAATCTTAGCTATATTTATCGCTCCAATACTCTAATTAGCCTTTCCTGGCAATACCCTCCTCCTGCCCTTTGGTTATATGTAATGGTTGGTGACTTCTCTTTCAGTGTATCTTAAGAAATCTGGAAGCACACAAAAGCTTATAGCCAGAATCAAACTGTGTTGGTCGTAAAGGTGCCGCTGGACTCAAAATTCTGTTCTGCTCCTTCAGACCAACATGGCTACCCAAAGCCTTAGAGTGTGTGTGTGTGTGGGGGGGGAATGGCAGCTGTGGGGAGACTGAGGCAAGGAAAATGGCCCCAATGTGGGTGGGACCTGCAAAAGATTGAATTTTCTTGCCTCCACAGTGAGCAAAGGTGCTTTCCCATATTTGGAAAACACCGTTTGGGGGGCAAATAGGGTACATCATTTGGGAATGAAGTCATGTGGATGCGCCTTTAATCCGTCCTTGTGGAAACAGCCTCAGAGAAGCTAGATTAGAGGCCTTAAGAGACCAACAAGAAGTCTGGCGTCGAATTAACCTGTTCTACTGAAGACCAACATGCAATGCTCCCTCTAAGTTGTGGAGTCTTGTGAGCAAAAATTCTACTTCGTGAGCTACCGGCATTAAAGTTGTGAATGAGCGATTTGGCTACTGCATAAATTAGTTTGCTCTGGAGCCCTCCCTTCCTGAGCTAAGACAAAAATGTGTGAGCCGGAGGCTAAAAAACTGGGAGCTAGCTGACACTGACTCAGCTTAGAGGGAACACTGCCAACATGGCTACCCTTGGAAACAGCTGAATAGCAGTTTGGCAAGGGGAAATTCACGCTTTCTGATACTGGTTTTTGAAAAGCAATCCTGCTATGCCCTTCACTGGTAGATGATATGTTTGTCCTGACAAAAGTTTTAAAATTTTAAAACATTACCCACCGCTGAAGACTGAAATAGCTTGGGAAAATCACCAAACGTGTGGAATTTAATAGCAACAACACGTGGATGGCTCGTGCAAATATTTTTCTGTCATAAGAGCCGGACACTAATCGTAACAGTTGGCAGGAGATCAAGTCCGGTGGTATGGACGTCCTCCTGGCTGAACAGCAAGTCAACAGAGTGCCGAGAGACTCAGATTCCCATAGGAAGGAGACTCACAGTAAAGTAAAGGTAAAGGTTCCCTTGCTCGAAAGCCAGTCGAATCCGACTCTAGGGTTGCGGTGCTCATCTCCGTTTCAAAGCCGAAGAGCCAGCGCTGTCCGAAGACGTTTCCGTGGTCATGTGGCCAGCATGACTAAACACCAAGGTGCACGGAACGCTGTTACCTTCCCACCGAAGTGGTACCTATTTATCTACTTGCAATTTCTTGCTTTCGAACTGCTAGGTTGGCAGGAGCTGGAACTAGAGACAGGAGCTCACCCTGTCATGCGGCACCCGGGTCTCGAACTGCTGAACTACTGACCTTCCAGAGCCTGCAGTTCAGTGTCTTAACCACTTGAGCCACCGCAGCTCACAAGCTGTCTATAAATCAAGAGTCAGTGGCCCTCCACGACTGAGAAGGGATCCACAAGGAGTCCAATGAGCAGGCAGATTCTCGCACCTTTGCCATGCTGCTAAGTCCACAGAAAAGAGTTCTGTTTGATCCTGACCCTCCGTGTCCGGTGATTCCTGCAAGCAAACCTGTGGCCCATGCATAAGGAGAGCCCCTAAAACCAGCGCCCCCCCCAATCGTTCCAACACACAGAACCCATGAATTCCACCACAAAAGAAGCCCTGCCTAAAGCTGTTTGCAAGTAGAAAGAATAAGGTAAGGGGTGCCCTGCCTTAAACCCCTCCCAACCTGGAAATATTCATTTGAATATCCCCAAAGGCCTCTGAGAGCCAGTTTGGTGGTTAGGAACACGGACTCTGGTCTGGGAGAACCAGGTTTGATTCCCCACTCCTCCATTTGCAGCTGCTGGATGAACTTGGGCAAGCCATGGTTCTGTCAGAGCTGTTCTTGAAAAAGAGCAGCTTCTGTCAGAGCTCTCTCAGCCCCACCTACCTCACAGGTGTCTGTTGTGGGGAAGGGAAGGGAAGGGAAAGGAGTTTGTAAGCCACTCTGAGACTCCAAGTGAAGGGTGGGGTATAAAGCCAACCTCTTCTCTTCTAAAAGAAAGGGATTTCCCAAGATGGAGATGGCATCCCTACCCTATAGGGCAGAATCACAACAGTCTCCAGGAAATGATAGGGAGCGGTCTCACTGGCATGTTCTGAGAAACAGGGAAGATGTTACAGGCACACACATTTTCAATGCAGTCCTAAAACCAGTTTTGTGGGAGTATCCCCATTGAAGAGGCCTGAGGAGGGTTCGGATTAGACCTGCTTCAGATGGCTTGGCATGAGCTTGCTTCAGTTTGCCTTTTCTTTTTTTCCCCTACTCAACTGTCCCTTTTTCCAAGATGGCTGAGCAGCATAGGATACTCTGGGAGCGCAACCCTATTGAACTGCATAGGACATCACAGATGGTAGCCTGGCTGAAGGGGTCTGGGCGATGCTCCTTATGAAGAGGACAGGAAGCTTTTTTCATTTCTCTGCAGCACTGAAACACTTCAAAGAGTTTGCTAAAGAGGTCGAGAAAGGGGGGGAGGGCCATAGTTATGGTGGTGCACAAATAATTCATCATGCCCCTCCAATCTGCACTAGGGGATGGTATGAAATCTGTCGCAAGTCTTCTGCCAATAAGAGAGGGCATCTCCTTCCCTCCTCCCTCCCAGGCTTTGCCAAAAAGGGAGAGATTCTTCTTCCATACTCCTGCTTTCCTCCCAGGCTTTGCCAGTAAGGGAGAGAGTCTCCTTTCCTCCTCTCACCTCCTTCCCAGGCTTTGCCAGTGAGGGAGAGAGTCTCCTTCCCTCATCTCACCTCCTTCCCAGGCTTTGCCAGTGAAGGAGAGAGTCTCCTTCCCTCCTCCCTCCCAGGCTTTCCCTTTGTACTTTACTTCCGACACAAAGTCGTTCCTCCTGCTGTGCTCTGAAGCATGTAACCCACTCCTTTTTGCGCCTTTGCTTGCTAGGTGGTGCCAGTCATTGATTCAGCAGCTCTGTAGCACATTAAGATAGTAGCTCAGGGGCTCTATTTTAATCCGGGTGGGGAGTGTTCCAAGAGCACTGGAAGCAGAATGGGTGGGTGGGTGGGTGGCTGCCACAGCCTCTGTATTCTGCCTTTCACAAGTGGACCTGTGACCGTTTTACAGTGTGTGCTGTTGCCCATGCAGCTGTTTTGGCCCTTGAAAACACTTGGGTGGTGGTGGGGAGAGTTCTGTACCACAAACCCACAGTGGATTGGGGCATCAGAGCATTTTAAAAATCATTGTAAAAATGTTGTCAACAAATTTGCCTTCTTTTTCAACTGGGTGCAAGAAGGGTGGGGGGGTTAATTTCTGTATCTGTACAGGGGAACCTCCCCAGCTTCTCTTCCCATCTGTGTGAAACAAAAAAGGCACCCTTCCCTTGTGTGCCAGATAGGCTGTAGCTGCAAAAGTGTGTAAGAACATAAGAGAAGCCAATGTTGGATCAGGCCAATGGCACATCCAGTCCAACACTCTGTCACACAGTGGCCAAAAATACCAGGTGCCATCAGGAGGTCCAGCAGTGGGGCCAGGACACTAGAAGCCCTCCCACTGCTGCCCCCCCCCCAAGCACCAAGAATACAGAGCATCACCTGCCCCAGCCTGAGAGTCCCTACCTATACCTTGTGGCTAATAGCCACTGATGGACCTCTGCTTCATATGTTTATCTAATTCCCCCTTGAAGCTGACCATGCTTGTAGCCGCCGCCACCTCCTGTGGCAGTGAATTCCATGTGTTAATCACTCTTTGGGTGAAGAAGTACTTCCTTTTATCTGTTCTATCCCAACTGCTCAGCCATTTCATTGAGTGCCCACGAGTTCTTTTATTGTGAGAAAGGGAGGAAAGTACTTCTTTCTCGACCTGCTCTATCCCATGCATAATCTTGTAAACCTTGACCATGTTACCCCTTCAGCCTTCATTTCTCTAAGCTGTATGTATGTGTGCACACATACTTGCTAGGGTTACCAACTCCATGTTGGGAAATTCCTAGAGATTTGGGGGATGGAGCCTGGGGAAGGTGGGGGTCATGGAGTTTGGGGGGGGGGTTGGAACAAAAGAGGGAATCTTATTTCTCCTTCCTGATTCTCCCTGGGAGAATCTGGGGGTGGGTGGGTGGGGAGGACAATTGGGATTGGGGAATTTGTGTCCCACAAGGTTCACCCATTAACCCCACAAAGACCAGTCCATTTCCACAATACTGGATGATATTGGGGGGGGGTCTGACCCCATAGAAATTAGTGAGTTGTTGGGTTGAAGGACACAAGCTTTTCCTTTCAACCCTCAAAAATCCTATGGCCACAACTCTTTGGGCTTCACGGTGGTGACCCCCCAAAAAGCTCAGAAGAGCCTGGACTGGGGAGGGATTAGTCTTGAGTAATGCCTTTTCTAGAACTGCTAGTCAGATAAAAATGTTTGGGAATTAAGAAAGCCGGCTGGTCACACTATGTTTATGCCAAGAGCAGAGAGGCTGTAGATATCTGTTACCCTTGGCTTGTCTTTTTTCTCACAGGATTTGGGAAAGGAAAGTGTTTTGCTAGTTTTGTATATGTTGGAAAGGGTTTGATTGGCAGATAGCCTGAAGTAGTGAGTTTCACAGAAGAAGGAAGCCACTAAAAAGGCCCTGCTTTGTATGACTACTTTCTGAGCCATTCTGAACCTCCATCACCCGGGTGTTGGAAGACGACCCTCACCAGAACCACCTATAGTAACGTTTCACCCTCCTATGGATTCTCTGAAGAACATGAAAATCGGGCCTGTGGCTCAATCTCTTGCCAAACACTGAGCGTTTATGAGGCTCCTTCCTTGGGTGGACTCCTCCAGGCTAAAGGAGACATCAGCTGATCTTAAATCATCTTCGACCAGCAGAGCCCATCCTTGCCTTCTTCCCAGTGAGGTGTATTTGAGGGCTTCAAACATGGCTAACGCTCCTTCCACAGTCCAAGCATTTTTAACATTTCTTCCTGTTTAGGGTAAGATTTCTGTGTAGATTCGAGCTTTCTACAAGAGTTTATACAGTGTCAGTGCTTTATATGGTCTGTTGTTTTTTAGGTGTGGGATAAGAAAAAAAGTTCTTTTCATGGGCTAAGGAGTTACAAGGTTTCTCCTCATATGAGTTATTAGATGCAGTAGAAGATTTCCTTGCTCAGTGAAACTCCACACTCTGAGCATTCAAAAAGTTTTTCCTCTGTTTGGGATCTCTAACACTGTTGATGACTGCGACTGTTCCTCAATATCTTTCCATACTCTGAGTGCTCAAAACGTTTCTTCCACATGAGTTCTTAGGTCCTATTGAAGATGTAACTCAACTTGAATCTCTTCTTACAGTCTGAGCATTCAAAAGGTTTCTCCCCTGTGTAGGTTCTTTGGTGCAGTTGAAGAGTTTCACTCTGAGTGAATCCACTTCCACACTCTCAGAATTCAAGAGGTTTCTCCCCTGTGTGGATTATCTGATGCTGCTGAAGAGTGTCACTCCGAAGGAATCTCTTTCCACACTCTGAACCTCTAAAGAGTTTCTCCCCTGTGTGGGTTCTCAGATGCTTTTGAAGATGGCCATTCAACCTGAATCTCTTTCCACACACTGAGCATTCAAAAGGTTTCTCCCCTGTGTGGGTACTATGGTGCAGTTGAAGATGGCCACTGCGACTGAATCGCTTTCCACAATCTGGGCATTCAAAAGGTTTCACTCCTGTGTGAGTTCTCTGATGCCGTTGAAGATTGCTGTTCCCACTAAATCTCTTTCCACACTCCAAGCATCCAAAAGGTTTCTCCCCTGTGTGGGTTCCTTGGTGCAGTTGAAGATGACCACTCTGACTGAATCTCTTTCCACACACTGAACATTCAAAAGGTTTCTCCCCTGTGTGAGTTCTGTAATGCAATTGAAGAGTGCCATTCTGACTGAATCTCTTTCCACACACTGAGCATTCAAAGGGTTTCTCTGCTGTATGGGTTCTCTGATGCTGCTGAAGAGTGCTACTGCGATTGAATCTCTTTCCACACTCTGAGCATTTAAAAGGTTTCTCCCCTGTGTGGGTTCTCAGATGCGTTTGAAGATGGTCATTCAACCTGAATCTCTTCCCACACTCTAAGCATTCAAAAGGTTTCTCCCCTGTATGGGTACTTCGGTGCAGTTGAAGATGGCCACTCCGACTGAATCTCTTTCCACACACTGAGCATTCAAAAGGTTTCTCCCCTGTGTGAATTCTCTGATGCAGATGAAGAGTGCCATTCTGACTGAATCTCTTTCTACACACTGAGCATTCAAAGGGTTTCTCTGCTGTATGGGTTCTTAGATGTTTTTGAAGATCATTACTCCAAAAGAATCTCTTTCCACACTCTGAGCATTCCAAAGGTTTCTCCCCTGTGTGAGTTCTCTGATGCTGTTGAAGATGGCTGTTCTCAATAAATCTCTTTCCGCACTCTGAGCATTCCAAAGGTTTCTCCCCTGTGTGGGTTCTCTGATGCCGTTGAAGAGTGTCATTCCGACTGAATCTCTTTCCACACATTAAGCATTCAAAAGGTTTCTCCCCTGTGTGGGTTCTTTGGTGGAGTTGAAGATTGGGGTTCCAACTAAATGTCTTTCCACTCTCTGAGCATTCCAAAGATTTCTCCTGTGTGTGGGTTCTCTGATGCTGATGAAGATTCCCCCTCTTGCCAAATCTCTTTCTGCGATCTGAGCATTCAAAAGGTTTCTCGACTCTGTGTATTCTTTGGTGCACAAGGATCTGAGATCTATTTCTGAAGTACTTTTCACGCTGAATGGACTGACTTGCCTTCATTATACTGTGCTTTGGAAAATGCACACTAAGCTTTCTCTTAGATCTGCTATGATTCCTGACCTTTTCTTTCAAGTCTTCATTTTTAACTCCATCTGGCATTTTCTGATGAAGTTCCTCACCCTCCTCATTCCTCTGATCATCCTCTGCTGGGATAAAGAGAGAGATCCTGTTAGCACCTGAGAGGGCTGGTAAGGTCCAAAGGCTTCTATGTGACCTGGGTCGGCTCCAGGTGTCTGGGCGCCCTAGGCAGGACAGCCTGGGGCGCCTCCCACCGGGGATGCCAACCTCCTAGTGGGGCCTGGAGACTGGGGGCAGCGGCGGAGCGCTGGCTTTCCTGGGCGCTCCGTAGCTGCGGGGCCCCCAGGAAAGCCAGGAAAGGGGCGTGGGGTCTAGCCGCCGCCCCCTCCCTCCCAGCGCCGGCTTTCCTGGGGGCTCCACGGCTGCGGGAACCCCAGGGAAGCTGGGAAGGGGGCGGAGGTTTAAACTGCTGCCCCCTCCCTTCCCAGCGCCAGCTTGCTTGGGCACTCTGCGGGGCGCCCAAGCAAGCCTGGGAAGACGTGGGGGGGCCGCCTTTTGGCGCCCCTGCGGCCGCTGTGCTCTAGGCGAGCGCCTAGCTCACCTAGTGGACGAGCCGGCTATGTATGTGACTGCAGTAGGAAAGGATTGATGGCCCTTTAGCCTTCTCCAGCTTGTCTGATCTTAAGCACCCCTCCCCCTTTCCCCAGAATATCTGGTATTTAAGGATACCAACTCCCTCAAGAGCCACAGCTGAACTCCAGATCTCAGGACCCCAGAAAGCCTCCCTCCATCCTTACCCAGAGGGCTATATGATTGTACCAAACCAAATGTTGGTTGGAAGTGAATCAGAAATCCCCCATGGCTATTCCTTGCCTGTTCCCTTGACACCCCTGAAGGATACTCACTCTCGGCCAGCTCATTTGGGAAGGAAGTATGCCCTTGGGATCCTCTAGAGGAACTCTCCAGTCTTTCTGTGGATGCGAGGCCGTTGTCTGTCTCCACCAAAGTCTCTCTTATACTACTGGCTTCTTTTGCAGAGAGAGAGAAACAGAAAGAGATCATTCTTATTTATTTATTTATTCATTCATTTGGATTTTTAGCCCGCTCCCCCTTGCACTGTAGTAGGTAACAACCATCTTAAAACAATAATTATTAACTTAGTTTCTAAAGCAATTTCTGATATACAATTAATATCAAATAGTATGCTCCCTCTAAGCTGTGGTGTCTTGTGAGCAGAAATTCTCTTTTGTAAGCTACGGACATTAAAGTTGTGAGTCAGCGATTTGGCTAGTGCATAAATTAGTTTGCTCTGGACTCGGAGCCATCCTTCATGAGCTAAGACAAGAATGTGTGAGCTGGAGGCTAAAAAACTGTGCTAGCTCACACTAACTCAGCTTAGAGGGAACACTGACACCTATAGCATAAGTTGATGCCTGCTGTCTCAGGGATGACTTTCCTTCATGTGTGTCTGCAGGTAGTAAAC
Organism: Gekko gecko; assembly: GCA_029375565.1. Lineage (NCBI taxonomy): Eukaryota > Metazoa > Chordata > Lepidosauria > Squamata > Gekkonidae > Gekko > Gekko gecko. Next base: position 9,709,396 of record JAPDNY010000002.1, read on the forward strand.
TGATGTTAGAGACAAAGTAGGTGGCCAAAGGAAGGCAGAGGGAGGCCAGTCCAGGTTGAACTGTCATAGCTTCAGTCATAGGCCTGGCAAAACATTTCAGTTTTATTCTGAAGAAAAGAAATTCAAGAGCAAAAATTCTTCTGGAAGGACAGAACCAGCGTCAAGCTCAAAGCCCACAGTGGGGGGTGGGATGGATCTGTGAAGGAAAGCACCCTAGTTCCCCCCAAGGGTTAAAGTGATTATTAAGTGACCTGGTCTGACTTGCAGGTATTCATGATTTGACTCTCCCTGCAGCTAACATCCTTATCTTTTCCAAGGCCAGAATCCAGAATGTGGTCATTGGTTAACTGTGAGAACCTATATCCAGTTGCGTAACCAGGAGGGAGGGGGAGTTAGGAGGGTGATGACAGGCTCTGGAAAATTCCCTCATGGAGGGCTGTTGATTGGGTCGTTAGGACCATCTGACCCTAGGGAGGTAGAAAGTATAATACGGGTATAGACCAGAGGGAAGTTGTGCTAACTTTATGATCATGACTCTGCGGGATCCAATGAGCTGGCGGAGGACTGGGAACACCGGCTCTCTGAAGCCATCAATGAGATTGCCCCCTGGCGCCCTCAACGCCTTTGTACCAAAGCAGTACCTTGGTATACCTCGGAACTGCGCAGGATGAAGCGGGAGCTAAGACAGCTAGAGCAAAGGTGGTGGTGTGCTCATGACAAAGTGTCATGGACATCCTATACGACGCCTATGAGATGGTGGTGAAGACCACAAAGAAAGATTACTACATGCATTTTCGAGTTCGCACCCAGCCCAATTATTTAGAATTATTAGGTCTATTACAACTGCCACAGGGCAGACCAAATAGTGGGGAATTGGCTATTGGCTCTGAGGCATTTGCGAGCTATTTCACAGACAAAATCATGACACTTCGTCATGACCTCCCGATCACACTTGAGACAGTAAGGGGACTGGAAGCCCCTTGTCCGTCTTCAGCCAACTCTCCCAGGAGGAAGAAGACAGGATCTTGGCAGCTGTGAGGCCCACTACCTGCCTCCTTGACCCTTGCCCTTCCTAGCTAGTGAAGGCCTGTGGCAAGAGCATTCAGGTCCCTCTGGGAGAAATGATCAACTCGTCCCTGTCTACTGGGACTTTCCCAGGGGCCCTAAAGGCGGTGGTGGTCCGCCCGCTCTTAAAAAAACCAACACTGGACCCTAAGGTCCTAGCAAACTACCACCCTGAGTTGAATCTACCGTTCCTGGGTAAGGTGGTTGAGAGAGCGGTGGCTGAACAACTCCCAAGTTTTCCTGGATGACGTTTCCATCCTCAATTCTTTCCAGTCTGACTTCTGCCCTGGCCATGGGACGGAGACGGCTCTTGTCACCCTTATGGATGACCGTTGTAGACATCTGGACGGGGGCGGGTTGGCGCTGCTGTTATTACTTGATCTGACAGCAGCGTTTGACACGGTCGATTATGATCGAATGACCCATCACCATGCTGACGCAGGAGTTCAGGGGACCACCTTTCTCCATGGTCGGGGACAGAGGGAAGCACAGGGCGAGAGGACCTCCCTACAATACCCACTGGAATATGGAGTGCCACAAGGGGTGATCCTCTCGCCCATGCTATTTAACATCTATATGCACCCCCTTGCCCAGTTGGTCCGGAGGTATGGACTGGGTTGCTATCAATAGGCAGATGACATCCAGCTCTGTTATTGGAAAACCATCTGTCCTCCGCCCCTGATAATTTGGCCGAGGCTTTGGAGGCTGTGGCTGGATGGTTGTGGCAGAATCAGTTGAAGCTAAATCCATCGAAGATGGAGGTCCTGTACCTCAGTCGGAAGGGAGGGGATAATGGGTATCAGGCTACCCACACTGTAAGGGGCATCTTTGGTGCCGGCCCAGAAAGGGAGGAGTCTGGGAGTGACACTGGATGCCTCTCTTTCTATGGAGGCCCAGGTTACTGTAGCCGCCCAATCTGCCTTTTTGCATCTTCAGCAGATTAGGTTTCTGAAACCCTATCTCTCCCCACAAGACTTGGCTACATGCAATGGTCACTTCCAGACTTGAATGCTGTAATTCGCTGTACGCAGGCTTACCTTTGAGGCTGACCCAGAAATTACAGCTGGTGCAAAATGTAGCAACGTGCCTGCTAACCGCGACGCCTGCACGGGCTCACGTTTGGCAGGTCCTCCGCCAATTGCATTGGTTACCAGTAGAGTTCTGGATCCGCTTCAAGGTGTTGGTAATAACCTTTAGAGCCTTACACGGTTTGGGACCAACATATCTGAGGGACCGCCTCTTCTTGTATATGCCCCGAAGAGCACTATGCTCTAAGGATCAACACCTCCTGGTAGTCCCTCGCCCAAAAGATGTCCGTCTTGCCTCGACCAGGGCCAGGACTTTTTCCGCCCTGGCCCCTGCCTGGTGGAACATGCCCCGCACTGAGATCAGGGCCCTGCGGGATCTACTTCAATTCCGCAGGGCCTGCAAGACAAAGCTGTTCCGCCAGGCCTTTGGCTGAGATAGCGGATGTCCATATATGGCCTCCCTGAGGTGTCTGTCACTCTGTTAACAAATACTGGCTATGGCCAGGAACCTCCCACAACCAGGGAATTTTTTTTCCCCTTTTGTTATTAGCCGTGACCACCTTTTTAATATTTATGAAGGCGTTTTAAATTTTAATGGTATTTTTAATCAACATTTTTGTATAGATGATGTTCTTACCCGCCCTGAGCCCATTTCTGGGAAGGGCGGGCTATACATGTGAAGAAATAAATAAATAAATAAACAAATAAATAAATGCTAGTATGCCTTGATATTTTCTTGCTTCATCACGATGAATAGTTTTCTGAGGAAAAACTTAAAGACCACAGCTGGAATACTCATGCTGCAACATCTAAGGTGCCGTCTAATACCAAGGAATTCATGCTTTAGCTTTTCTTGTTTTTCTGTTGCTGAGCTGTAGAAACTGTTCTGTTTAGTGAGGTCTTCTTTTTAAATCTTTAACAAACCATTATATATTATTAAAAGGGGTCTGCTTTACTAGTGCACACTCTCCTTGTGAACCTGCTGAACTGGATGTTGCTCAAGTACAAAGACTAGTGACCCGGGGGGGGACTCAGGCCTCGGTCCTTGATAGGATCATTTCCAGATCACAGGCAGGGCGGATGTTTGTAATCCCATCTAGGCAGAGCCGGCCCGAGGTGTCTGGGTGCCCTAGGCAGGCCAGCTTGTGGCGCCCGCCCCACCGGCGATGCCAACCTCCCGGTGGGGCCTGGAGATGGGGGGGCGGCGGCAGTGGCCCGAGCGGCGAGACAGCACATGGAGGGAGAGCGCAGCTCCCCGGCCCTCCTCCTCCGCCGCCGCCAGCACCCTACAGGACATGGGGTGAAGAGGAGGCGCCGCTGACGGGGCGCTGCTGACAGGGCGCGCCTGCTAGCCCCCGGCCTGCTCACCTCCCCCTGGCCCAAGCCAGTGTCCACCGGGGGGGGGGCCCTGGAAGCAGGACGCGCTATCCTCCCTTGGGTGGCGGTGGCAGGAACCGTGGGGGTGGCAGCGCTTGGGAAGAGGAGGAGGAGGAGGAGGGCCTCTGGGGGGGAGGGACCGGCCAAGTGGCTCGGGGCGCCCACCATCTCAGCCTTTCTGGAGACGGATCCCCCCCTCTCCCCCCCCCGAAGAGCCGCCTGGGACACCCGCACCCCCGCCCTTCCTCTCCCTCGGGGGCTCCTCCACTGACAGCCGCCCGCCGCCGGGGCTCTGCCGGAAGGGGGGGGGAGGGGAGAAGAGGAGGCGGCACCCCTCCTGCAGAGGGATTCCCCCCTCCCTCCCTGTATCAGACTTTCTCCCCGCCACCCGCCCGCCTCCTGATGGCCGTGCCCTTCTGCTGCTGCTGCTGCTCCTGGTGCTCCGCCACCGGCCCGGCCAGGCCAGGCCAGGCCAGACCAGGCCAGGCCGGGGCCCTGCCGCCTCACGTGCCAGGGAGGACCAGCAGCTGCAGGGGGCGCCGGCAAGCCAGGGAAGGGGCGGAGGTTTAAATCCCCATCTCTTCCATTTCTGTGGTGGCACTTGGAGAGGCAGTGGCGGGCAGCTGCAGTGGCACCGGCAAGCCAGGGAAGGGGCGGGGGATTAAACCCCTGTCTCTTCCGTTTCATCGCCGGCTTGCCTGCACACCCTGCAGCTGCGGGGCGTGCCAGCAAGCAGGGGAAGGGGAGGGTTTTTTTGGCGGGGGCAGGGGGCTTTTGGCACCCCTAAGGACCAGCGCGCTCTAGGCAAACACCTAGTGAGCGAGCCGGCCCTGCATCTAGGGGGAAGGGCGTGTTGCAAAGGTTGGCAACAAAGAAATTAGGATCTGGCCCCTTCCAGAGTCTTTCTGAGGGCCTCTCATCCCCTTTGCCTCAGGTCAGGACACCCTCTCTGGCTTGGATGATGGCTACAACTCTGGCGTCAATTGTCCCAGGGCAAGTACACACACATGAACACAGGAAGCTGACTCATACTTAATCAGACCCGTGATCCATCGAAGTCAGTTTTGGCTACTCAATCCAGAAGCCGCTCTCCAAGGTCTCAGGCAGAAGTCTTTCACATCACCTCCTGCCTGACCCTTTTAACTGGAGATGTTGGGGATTGATCTTGGGATCTTCTGCATGCCAAACCAATGCTCTGCCACTGAGCCAAAGCCCCTCCCCAATGAGTAGAATAGGCCTCAAAACCATGTATTGCTATTCAATATTTTGATTTATGCCTCATCCCTATGGCAGCAATTTGCAGCTTTGGTTTCTATGAAAGATCCTTACCCAGAAAGGCCACATTCCCATAGTTCTCCAGCATGACTTCCCTGTACAGAGCTCTTTGTCCCGGATCCAGCAGGGCCCACTCCGCCTCAGTGAAATCGATGGACACCTCCTCCAATGTAAAGGGACACTGAAAGAAAAAGCAGATTCCTTCATCCGAGATCACACCACACAGAGATTGCACACTGGAAGTGAATAGTCTGGGAAGGTACAGGATGTAAGGCATGGTGTGAGTAAAGGGAACAGTGTTTAGAGAATGTCTCACCCAGATGCCTTGAAGAGACTGCAGAAGCAAAAGCCCCCCCAAGAAAGGAGGAGGGACCCAGGCTATGCCCTGCTCATCTCTCCTACCTGGACTGGAGGTGCACCAGCTGTTTCCATATCTCTGAAAAGATGACGGCTCAATAGCATCTCTTCACTGCCTGTTACTGAGACAAAGGAGGAAGGAAAGGTGTTTGCATGTTTGTTCCCTGCTTCACACACACCCTTTCCCAGAGTTGTGAAACCTTGCCCTCTGTATACTCAACAAACATTTATACATTTATTAGGAAATTCTGGGAGAGGCAGAAGAGAAGCACTGTTGCCCAAATTGGCAGTCTCATAATTAGTAGGGGAAATTAGCTTTAACAGAGACACAACAAGAGGTGGGTAGCTGGGACTCCCACCAATGTTTATGGAGATTTTTCCCATAAAGAACTCTCGAAATAAACCAACCAGAGGTTAATTGGAAAGGATTTTCTTGAAATAAGAGGGTAAAACACACACTCACATACTGAAAAACACACAAGCTAAGAGGAAGTCAGGGAGGAGCAGGGGGAAAGTGATTTCAGGGAGCTGAGAGTGACCAGTCTAGAAAAACGAGGTCCACAGAGGCAGCTGTGAAATGGCCAGCGTTTCATGGAGAAGAGGAGAGCCCCCAGGGTGAGGCCAAGAGCCTCCGTTGTCCTTTAATTATGCATCCCTCAGGGGTGGGGAGAGGATTGTTAGTGGGTCAGGTGTTCTGATTCACTTACCAACATTATTTCCAAGGCTCTCACCTGGCCGGGACCCATTTTGTCCCCATTTTGTTCTTTTTAATATATATTTTAGGCCAGGCAGTGCCCTCCACATACAATTTCGGAGTGACATTAAAGAGGGGTTTTTATCTCTAAGCGCTAAACTGCCCATCTGCATAAGGAGGGGTCTGATTGCTAACAGCACCAAATACCTATAAGCCCCAGGGGTTATAAATGCTGCCGATATATTTCAGAGTTCTATGAGACCTGTGTCTGACCTGTGGGAAGGGAAAGAGGAGGTGGAAATGACGTCAAATGACACATCACCATCACATTCGGCCCAGACGTGAGTTCAGCACACCTGGAGACTTGAGGGCAATGAGTTTTTAGAGTGTCTCTTGGCATGCTAACTTCACAACCAGGTTTTCAGCTAGGTGGAACATTAACATGACATTGCATCTGCCCCAAGATGCATCCCAAGGCCCTCCCCAAACCTCCTGGGGGTGCCAGTCCACAGTCTGCCATCCCGACTCCAGCATCCTGTTTCCCACAGTGGACTGCCAGATGCTGCTATATGCATGGGCACAGAAGCCAAATCTTCCCATGATTATTGGCCCCTAGGAACTGATTCTCAGAGCAATGCTGCCCCAGAAGGTGGAGGCTCCCTTTATTCACCAGGTTGAAGAGCTCTGCCCAGGTTTGTCTACCTTTTCTCTTTTGAGCCACCATGAGTTCCTCTTATGGAAGGAAGCTGAGATATTAATATTTTGATTAATGGGAAGAATTGCCGTCAATGAATTTGTCTAATTCCCCTTTGAGAGGAATCACAGTCAGTGGACATCGAGTGCCACAAATTAAGAAGAAGAAGAAGAAACTGGATTTATACCCCGCCCTTCACTGCCCAAAGGCGTCTCAGAGCGGCTTACAAACTCCCTTCCCTTCCCCTCCCCACAACAGACACCCTGTGAGGCAGGTGGGGCTGAGAGAACTTCTGACAGAAACTGTCCTTGAGAGAACAGCTGTGCCAGGGTTTCGGTTTCGGTGTCGCGAATGGCGGCCGCGTCTCGGGACGCTCCCGGAGGCGGCTAGCCCACGCGCAGATAGGGGGGGTCTTCGCATGTGCGAAAGACCCTAGTGAGCCTTAGGTTAAGGCTCCGAACCGGGGGCGCTTGGAGAGTGACCTCTTTGCCGGCAGACAGCCGGGAAATTGAGGCTTTCTCCCTGCCCCAATCGGCCCCGCTGCGTCGTGCCCCGTCATGGGACTTAGCGGCGCCACCGATTTCCAGGAGTGAAGACAGCGATATGATTTAATATAAAAAGAAGAAGTGGCATCGAATCGTGAGTGGAAGGTCTATTTTGAAGCGTGAATTTGAATCCCCCCGCAAGCGTTTAAGCGTATGGGAGGAGGGAGGAGTCCCCACCCCTTTTGAGAAGCAAGATTTACAAAGGGAGCGCGGAGGGGGAAGAGAGAAAGAACTGTTGGTGAAAGTACCGTTGGGGTTGCATAAAAGACTACGACCTTATTAGCTTCCTGGGGGAGGCGGCACGAACTTTTTAAAAGTAAACAAGAAAACAAAATGTCGACAACGGGGAAAGTCCTGCAGAAACCGGAAGAGAAGGGAGGAGGGACTTCCGGTCCGAGTAGCCCCCCCAGAGCTTGCTGTCAATCAACAGGAAAATGAGATTCTGCGGCCTCTGCTGGAGCAAATGCAGAAAATCAATGAAACCCTGCTTAAAGTGGAAAGTGTTCTCATCAGTCGACAAGAACTGATATTGGAAACAACAAGGAAGATGACGGAAATTGAACAGAAAGCGTGGATTCTAAGTTCTCAGGGCGTAAAAGAAGAAGAGAAAGAGGATCTCGGATTTACTTTGGCGAATGTATTGGTTCCCCTAACTGGCAGTGAAGCGAAAGAATTAAAAGAAGAGGTGGATATGGCTCCCAAAGCCAACTCCGCTTTTATAAAAGAAATTACTCTGCCAGTAGAAGGGGGGGTCGAGCATAGCAAGCAAGACATCGGAGATCTAATTTTTTGCGAAGTGGTTATGGCGCCCTGGAAATCTGAAAGTTACAAAAGAAAGAAGAAAGACTACATCCTTGAAATGCAAAAACTTCTGAAGAGACACGCCGGCGTGAGGGAAGACGCAGCATTTGAAACTATGATAAGCAGTGAAGAAGACAGCAGCCCAGGGGTAAGAGGTGAAGGAAAGGAAGCCATCAAGGTTAAAAAGGATTTAGCCCATAATTGGAAGAGACTTAAAAAGAAGACATCTTAAGGATTGTTTGTGTTGCATCTGTAAGGAGCTGTTTAATTACTAACCCCAATGGACTTTACTAACTGTATTAACAGAGTGTTTTTGGACTTTGCAAAGTTAAAAAGAAGATCTTCTAACCATGATCGATGCCAAAAAACGATATTAAACACTAACTAAAACTAACCCATTTTAACAGAGAAAACTTCACTCCATCCTTTTTTCTTTCTCTATCTCTTATAAAAAGAATAAAATTCTCTCCTTTTTAGGAGAGTTTTGCTATAAAAAAAAGAGAGAACAGCTGTGCCAGAGCTTGTGACTGACCCAAGGTCACATCAGCAGGTGCAAGTGGAGGAGTGGGGAATCAAACCCGGTTCTCCCAGATAAGAGTCCGCGCACTTAACCACTACACCAAACTGGCTCTCTGTGTTGTGTGAGGAAGTATTTAATTCTTTTCCTGACCTGAACTCTCTACCCATCAAACTCACAGGGATGCCCCAAACACATCCAGGCACAAAGAGACCTTACCACAGGAGAGGGCATCTTGGGTACCCTCCTGGGCCTGTACCTTCTGCCCTTGCTCCAAGGAAGCTCCTTCCACCTGAGGGACTGTAGCTTCTGTCTTCACGGATGGTGCCCACATCTGAAACAGCAGCGAGGGAGAGGGGTAAGAAATGGAATGGAAAAGAGACCAAGGAATAGATCCTACCCCACTCCCAGACTCTGCACCCTTCCATCAGCAGACTTGGTGAGTTACCTGGAAGGATAAGAAATTCTCTAGTAGAAGAGACTGCGGAAGGAGGCCGTGAAATCTCTCATTTGGATGAGTAACACTTGGACAGATGTCTGGCAGGGAAACTTTAGGTTAAGGCCAGATATCACTACTTGAATTGGACATATCTGGAGGGAATCCCCTCACCTATTCTGCCTGTCTGTTTTCCTCTGCCTGACTCAGGAGGAAACCTTCAGCCAGGGCCACCACCTGGGAACCGGTCTCCGGCCCACATCCTCTGACCCAGCACTGCATTTTCTGGGGCAGGATGGCCAGGCACTGCTCCAGGATCACTAGGTCCTAGATCTGTTTCTTGGAGTGCCTCTCCGGCTTCAGCCACTGGCTACAAAGTCCATGGAGCTGGCTGCAAACCTCTCGGGGCACATCGGCCTCATGGTAACGGAACTGCCAGAAGTGTCGGCAGTGTGCATCTGAGACTGCAGTGAGCTGATAACGGATATTTGGCCCTGGGCTTTCCCAGAATTCAGCACCACTCCCAGCTTGGGTGGGATGGGGGCCTTTCCCTGCTGTCTTGTCAGTTCCGGGTTCTTCTGGGTTCTGCTCTTCCACCTCCTTCCCCTTCCCCTTCTCTTGGGTCACCTCTGACTGGGGGAAGATGTCTTTTGTCACTTGGCCATGAAGAGGGGGGGGGAGACACAGACAGTTATATGGAAAATCAAAGACAATGGAGATACACCACTTACCATCACAAGCCTTCATAAGCTCAGGAGCCATACAAGAATTGCCCAGGTGGATCAGAACAAAAGGGATTCTTGTCGTTTGTAAAGGTAAAGGTTCCCTTGCTCGAAAGCCAGTCAAATCCAACTCTAGGGTTGCGGTGCTCATCTCCGTTTCAAAGCCGAAGAGCCAGCGCTGTCCAAAGACGTTTCCGTGGTCATGTGGCCGGCATGACTAAACACCAAGGTGCACAGAACGCTGTTACCTTCCCACCGAAGTGGTACCTATTTATCTAGTTGCAATTTCTTGCTTTCGAACTGCTAGGTGGGCAGGAGCTGGAACTAGAGACGGGAGCTCACTCCGTCATGCGGCACTCTCGGGTCTTGAACTGCTGAACTACTGACCTTCCGCAGCCTGCAGTTCAGCGTCTTAACCACTTGAGCCACCGCAGCTCCTGGGTCGTTTGTAGCCCAGGTTTAAGATCATTTGTCTATATTACATCCCTCTGTCAAGGAGTTGGTGGGGCAAGGGAACCGGACAAAATGCTTGGCATTCGGGCCATCCAATCAGCATGAATGAGTCATCAGGACTGATCCCATCTGGGCCGCCTCGACACTGAAAGGTGAGCTTTGTATTCTTGCTGGAATCCCCCTTAGCAAGGCCTGAACCCACGTCTCCTGGGACTGCGCCCTGGGGTTTCTCCCTGTTGCGTTGCTGGGGGTCTGCACCTCTCTCGCCTGGCATATCGTTCCTCCCACCCAAACCCAGTACAGGAGGAAGAATCTGGCACTGTGTTATGGCTGCTTCTGCCAAGCGAGCGGTGGAGTGATGGGGCAGGGGCGATGCGGTTGGAACAGCCGTGCTCCTTCCCTGTGCCTCCACTTTGCAAAACACTGCTTGCGGGTGGGTACTCGGTCCCACATCTGTGGCACTCCCAGGTTTGTTTACTCCAAGGGTCCTGCCGCTCACGCCACAGTCCTCACAGTGACGGATGTCCCTGTGCCATTTCTTCCTTCTAGCCCTGTGTCTGTGGGAGCCCGATACCAGGGGGTGTGGCCACATCAGCATGCTCCGCCCCTCTCTGCTTGTTGGAGGGAAGTCGCCTCATGTTGTGGTGGGTGGGCCTTGGTGGTGTTTCCAAAAATCTCTGCGGCATGGCTCTCTGCACGTTCATTAGCGATTTTTAAAAAAGATTTTCCTCCCCTCTGCTGGGAAGGCCTTGGACGCCACCTGGCAGCCCCGGCCCCACACTAGGAAGACATCTGGGTCTCCGGATGGGGCTGCGGTTGATTCCAAATGCAGGCAGGAGTTCCCTTTCCCCCGTGCCCCTGTTTTGCTCACCCAACTGAAAAAAGGTCCTTTTTGTTTGTATGTTCATGTGCAGATTAAAATGACCAGCAACGGAATGTCAGATTCATACATTAGAAAAGAGCAAGAGAGTCCAGCACCACCTTAAAGACTAACAAAATTTGTGGCAGGGTAGTAGGGTCGCCGTCCCCCTGATGGGGGCGGGGGTTTACCCGCTTTCAGGGGGCCCAATCCGCCACAGCCCAGCCGGCCAGTGGGGAGACCCCCACCCCCAAAGAGCCCCATCCACGCCAACTTGACTGGCGTGCTGATGTCACCCGGAGGTGATATCAACATGCAGGACACGTTGCGGGGGAGACGCTCTAGCGTTCAAGAAAAAAAAAACCTCTATGGTTACCATAGAGTTTTTTTCTCAAACTGGAGAGCCAGTTTGGTGTGGAGAGCCAGTTTGGTGTAGTGGTTAAGTGCGCCGACTCTAATCTGGGAGAACCAGGTTTGATTCCCCACACCTCCACTTGCACCTGCTGATGTGACCTTGGGTCAGTCACAAGCTCTGGTACAGCTGTTCTTGAAAAAGAGCAGTTTCTGTCAGAGCTTTCTTGGCCCCACCTACCTCCCAGGGTGTCTGTTGTGGGGAGGGGAAGGGAAAGGAGTTTGTAAGCCGCTCTGAGACTCCGAGTGAAGGGCGGGGTATAAATCCAATCTCCTCCTCTTCTTCTTCTTCTTCTTCTTCTAACGCTACAGAGTCCCCTAGCAATGTGCCCTATGCAACGACGTCCATTCCGGGTGACATCATCGCGGCTTGTGCACTTTGCTCACATGCCAAAAACTCCCAGACAAGGAGAGACCCACCACCACCGGTAACCAGGTAAGGCCTGCCAACTCTACAGGAAAGGAGATTTCATGAGTCACTGCTCACTACTACAGATGCAGCTAGAATGGGAGTCCATCTTGTATTTTGGGGAGTGGAGTGACTTCACATATCAGGACAGATGGACTCCCATTCTGGCTATATCTGAAGAAGTGAGCAATGAATAATGAAAGCTCCTCCCCTTGCCACAAATTTCATTAGTCTTTAAGGTGCTGCTGGACTCTGGCTCTTCTCTACTGCTACAGACAAACATGGCTGCCCATCTTGATTTAGATTCATACATTTCACCTTTCTGTACTGAAAGACGTTATCCCACCCACCCACACACATAAATTCTGTTTAGAGAGCAGCGCAAAACTGGTGCCTCACAGGGTTGCCAACCTCAAGGTGGGGCCTGAAGTTCCCCCAGCTGACAGAGATCAGTTCCACTGTGGAAAATCACTGCATTGGAGGGAGGACTCTATGGCAGTGTTCCCATCTCGGGTTCCTGTCCCCCAACCCCAAAATGGGCCTTTCCCAAAATGCACCCCACTCCCTGAAATGTCCAGAAATTTGCCAGCCAGGAGTTGGCAACTCTATTGACAACTGTGGCCAAGAATGATCCCACCTTCCACCCTTCCAAGATCTCAAAGGAACTTCAGGAACAAACTAGAAAGGGAACTCGCTGAGTTATTACAACATTAAGAACAATGGAATCCCTAGGACTTAACAGGGATATTGGTTTCTTATCTAGCTACATATGTTAACATAATTTGCCCTTACATCTCACCAATCCCCTAGAAGGGCCATTTTATTTTATCTCATATTTTGATGGAATAATAATTAGTAGATTATAATGTAAGGTAATGGACAGTAGAAATTGATATGTATTTCTCTAGTCTGGGGACAGGGGAGATAAATCTGCATAGCCAATCAGCCCTCTTCAAAAAAGATGCTGTAAAGTTGCCTTCATGCTCGAGAGGAAGGGATGGCAGACTCAATTAATAACTATCAGCATTCCACAATTAGGGAAACATCAGTCTCCAATTCTGACATGTTTACTTCCTTCACTGCCCGCTGCATTGAACCCAAACAAATGGTAACCATATAAACAAAGCTTATTATTCCTGTTGATCCTTGAATCTATTAAGCATCTTCATTAATTTACTGCTCACCCTGTACCTATATATATTTTCTACTTTTGTTTCTGTCTGTCTTGGCTCTAATTGACCCTTCCTGGCAACTACCCCCGCCCCTTCCTATACGTAATGGTTGAGGAAATTCCATTTCACCATATTTGAAGTGTGCCTTGCACACGAAATCTTATAGTGAATAAAACTTCGTTGGTCTTCAACATGCCACTGGGCTCAAACTTTGTTCTGCTGTTTCAGACCAGCATGGCTACCCACCTGATTTTGCCACAAATGCTGTTAGTCTTTAAGGTGCTACTGGACTCTTACTCACGCCTCCCCCCACAAATTCCACTTACAGAGCAGTGGAAAAGTGGTGCCTGACACAGTTGGCAGCCTCCCTGCAGGGCCTGGAGTTCTCCCATTTACAACCCGACCTCCAGCGGACAGAGATCAGTTCCCCTGGAGAAAAGTGAGGCATTTGGAGGGAGAACTCTGTGGCTTTGTTCCCATCTCAGGCTCCCGGTCCCGCCCCCCCCCCGCTCCCCAAAATTGGCCCTTCCCAGAATGCACCTCTCCCAAATGCCCAGGATTTTGCAACGCGGGACAACCGTGGCCACGACCGATCGCAGCCTCCCTCCCTCCCAAGATCTCAAAGCAATTGCGCGGGCACAGGAAAACTTATACCTTGAATCAAACTTTTCTTGGTCTTCAAGATGCCGCTGGGCACCGGCGTGGCTCTTATTCCCACGACGACTTGCTTCTAAGGAAACCTTCACCTCCCTGCGACCCCGCTGCTGGAGAAGATCGTCACATTGGAGGAAGGACTCTAAGGGCATTGTTCCCATCTCAGGTTCCCGTTCCCTAAGAAACACCTCCCAAATGCCCAGGAATTTGCCATCCGGGAGTTGGCAACCCTATGAGAACCGTGGTCGAGTACAAGCTCAGCCTCCCTCCCTCCCAAGATCTCAACGCTTCCCCCCCTCATGACTCACCTGGAAGGAAACCTGCTCGCGATCCAGCTGCTGCGAGGCTTTTCCCGGCTGTGGCTTCTGGGAAGCCCTTCCTGTCCTCTTTCCCCATTCAAAAGCAAACCATCAGCCCCCCCACCCCAAGAAAAGAGCCCCTCCCCTTTGCTTGGCCTCTCTAGCAAACGCCTCTGTGGGTTTAACCCGTTCAGTGCTGCAGACAAATGAAAAATGGGTCCCGCTCTCTCCAGGAGGCGCTTCAGCCAGGCTGCCGTAGAGCAGGTAGAGAAAGAAGTCCTTTTCTCCCTTTCTCACAATACAAGAACTCGTGGGCACTCCATGAAATGGCTGAGCAGTCGGGTTAGAACAGATAAAAGGAAGTACTTCTTCACCCAAAGAGTGATTAATACATGGAATTCACTGCCACAGGAGGTGGTGGCAGATACAAGCATGGAGGGCTTCAAGAGGGAGTTAGATAAACATATATGGAGCACAAGTCCATCAGTGGCTATTAGCCACAAGGTATAGATAGGAACTGTCAGTCTGGGGCAGGTGACGCACTCTATTCTTGGTGCTGGGGGGGGCAGCAGTGGGAGGGCTTCTGATGTCCTGGCCCCAATGGTGGACCTCCTGATGGCACCTGGTATATTTTGGTCGCTGTGTGACAGAGTGTTGGACTAGATAGGCCATTGGCCTGATTCAACATTTGGCTTCTCTTATGTTCTTATGACGCCCTGCGCAGCTCAAGGGGGCTGCTCTGGATTAACTCTGCATGGGGGCTGCACTCCCAGGGGATCCTGTGCTGTTCCGCCATCTCAGGAGGAGGAGGAGGCTGAAGCTGGGTCCCAGGTCCTTCTTCACATCCCAGTTCCTTCTTCATCCACCTAGTGTCAGGACTGTAAAACTCAACTGGGGGACGGGGGTGATTATAGTATGAGATTTTAATAGTCAAGTGTGTCTTCTTAACTTTCTATTGCCCTGTGCAGAGTGAAAACACAAGACCTCAGATGCTGGCCGGTAGGGGAGTTTTTGGCTGCGGTCGGCACACACGAAATAATCCACTTGCAATCCACTGTGTGAACTTGCAAAATTCAGCTGGAAAGTGCACTGAAACTGGATTGTTTAGTGTGTGTGATCACAGCCTTGAACAATACTTCTGAGAGGGAAGGGACAGAGCCCCTATTCTGGGAAAGGAGGTTTTATTTATTTATTATTTATTATTCGATTTCTAGGCCACCCTCCCCATGAGCGGGCTCAGGGTCCAGCTAACATCCGGGCACACGTGCCAAATACATATAAACAAAAGAAAAACATATAAATTACAGTAACTACAAATAAAGTGCATTCAAGATGGTTACAGACGGTAGTCTTCCATTAAAAGCTGGTATCCAAAGGATATTCAGAGGTTGCATTTGGACCCCTCCTCCTAGGGATTTTTAGGGGAGGGGGCCTCACGTGGCGGTGCACCTAATTAAATCAAAGTTAATCATGTTAATTTATTTTGGGGGCAGCCTGGGAGGGAGGGGGCCCAGAAGAAATGCTAGGGGGCCAGGCCCCATGGGCCCCATGTTCGCTATGGCAATAATTGCTCTGTCCCCGGCAATAAACCAGAGACAGAAGGAGAAAGAGGGAGATCCCTGCCTGGGAAGCAGAAAAGCAGCTGGCAGGAAAAAGGGGGGAGAGGAGTCAGGTAGAGATACATCTCCCCACCCATAAGTATCTAGGGGGTATGTGTGCTGTTAACCTTTTCTTGCCCACAGACACCCCCGTCTTAAACAACAACTCACCCACAATAGTACAAGGACTAGTGTGAACATGCACACTGGTACTAGAGCTTGCAAGAAACCCAAGTGCCAACTTTGCTGCTGCAAAGACCCAGACAACACAATCACTGGACCTGACAACATCAACTTCATCATCTCAGGTTCATTCACTTGCTCCTCTTCTAACATTGTATAAGCCATTAAATGGCAACAGTGTCCTTCAACTCTCTAAGCAGGGCAAAGAGGTCAAAACCTACGCCAAATCTGACATCAAGAATCACGAGACTGAGAAACCAATAGGAGAACATTTCAGCCTTTCAGGATGTTCAGTGGGCAACTTTAAAGTAGCTGTTTTATTGCAAAGGAATTTCAGAAACAGGCTAGAGCAGGAGATTGATGAATTACACTCATTATCTTGAGTGTTGTAATAACATTCAAGACAATGGAACTTCCAGGGCTTAACAGCAATATCAGGTTCTTATCTCACTACACATGCTAAAGTTGTTCAGTTCTCACATGTTTGTAAACTCTTATTATGCCGTCTGCTCAGGGGTCATTTCCTAGAAAAAGAGGTGCAGGAGCTCATTTGCATAAGGGCAGGCATGTTTAAAATGAGCTATGCAAATGTTTAAACCCCCCCCCCACTTTCTCTGCAAAAGCAGAAAGGCTCAGGGGGAAAGGCAGACATGACTGCCTCCCTGCCCTCCCCATCTCCAGCCAGCCCGTCGTGAGACAGTCATGCCTGGGTTCCCTGCCCGATCTTCTCCAGGTGCCCTGCAGATCTCAGAGATCAGAGCCAGTTTGGTGTAGTGAGAGCCAGTTTGGTGTAGTGGTTAAGTGTGCAGACTCTAATCTGAGAGAACCAGGTTTGATTCCCCACTCCTCCACTTGCACCTGCTGATGTGACCTTGGGTCAGTCACAAGCTCTGGCATAGCTGTTCCTGAAACAGCAGTTTGTGTTCGAGTTCTCTCAGCCCCATCTACCTCACAGGGTGTCTGTTGTGGGGAGGGGAAGGGAAAGGAGTTTGTAAACTGCTCTGAGACTCCAAGTGAAGGGCGGAGTATAAATCCAATCTCTTCTTCTTCTGCCATTCCGCAGGGCCTGCAAGATGGAGCTGTTCCACCAGGCTTTCCATTAGGAACCGCGCCGGGGGGGGAAGAGCCCTGTTCCCTGTAGTCCTCAAAGCAACCTGAGCCAGCCACATATTATTAGATCGGGGTCGACCACTAGGAAGGCACTGAAGTTTGAGCATCATCCCAAATGTCATGTTAAATTGTCATACTGTGTTTTAAATTGTCATACTGTTTTTTAAACTGTATACCAGTTTCAACTGTTGTAAGCCGCCCTGAGCCACTTCAGCGGGAGGGGGGGATAAAAGCTTAATAAATAAATAAATAAATATAAATAGTTATCTGTTTAATGGCATCTGGATTATCATCTGTTAGCACCTTTCAATGTTGAAATTGTTTATATGGTTTTTATGATCATTGATATTATTTATTGCTGTTTTATTCTTTTGTAAGCCGCCCTGGGTCAGCCATGGCTGGGAGGGAAGGGTATAAATTTAATACATAAATAAACAAATGAACTGTGAACTGCGTAAGGCTCTTCCTCGCCATAGGCACAAGCCAAAGGTCAAGTGTTCAAGGGAGCCTGGGGGCCCTGTAAGATGCTGAGCAGCTCTTATGTGCTCGGCTTTTTTGTTTCTGCAAGCCTTTCACAAGCAAGTGCAAGACAAAAGTGAACCACTCCTGCAGTGGATCACAGCAGCACGGCTGGTGAAGGAGCTGAGGCAGTGACGTGCAAAGTCTGTGGCATGTCTGTATTCTCACCTGAGGGTAACAACAATTACAGCTGCAGCAAGTGTAATTTGGGACCCCTGCTGGAGGAGAAGATATAAGGAACTGAGGCCCACTTGTCCACACTCCATTTTATATGAGAAGGTAAAGAACGCATGAAGCACTCTTGAGAGGGCAACGGGAGGGGGAGGGAAAGATATCTCAGCAAATGGCGGAGCCCCCAACACAGGAGCCCCCAACCTTGCTTTCTGGCCTCTAAGGACTCACCCGGAAATCTATCTGTACAACATGATGTTCCATAGCATTACCGTGAGGATATGGAGATGCTTCTGTCTTGGCTCACTGGCTTGAGCGACCTAGAATGCGTCCTCCCAGGAGAAGACTTGGATTTGGCTTGATTTTGATTTGGAGAGGAGATATTTGGGGGAGGGGCAGATGTACAGGGGAGGGAGTTGGGCTGGAAAAGGTACAGAGGAGGGCAACCATGATGATGAGGGGGTTGGAGCCCCTTCCCCCTGAGGAAAGCCTGGAGTCTGGGACTTTTCAGTTTAGAAAAGAGACAACTAAGGGGGGGACATGATAGAGGTTCATTCGAGGCTTTCTTCTAAAAGCCTTGAATAGGAGTTTGGAAGAATCTGCCTGAGCTTTGGTTTCAGTGATATCTGGTTTTGACAAAGTGATTCCTACTTGAAAGAACCTGGCCAGGCGAAACATGGAACATTGCTAGCGTGCCCGTAGGAGGATTTTCATCGGGGCCGCCATCTTTAGATATCAGTGTTGTGGCTCGGTTGTCTAGTTTCAACTCGGAATGTGGCTTCTGTTTTTGAAAACTGGAGACACCCGAGCACCTTCAACAGAGTGACTTATGAGCCTTTGATGGACTGTGGGAATGTCTGGGTTTTTTGCCCTATTATTCAATAATTTGAATTTTGACGTCGTTAGTAGACCTTCTGGATCAGCTGGAAATCTACAGGGATTGATGACACTTCCCTGAATCACGGCAGCTGCAGCACAGCTGGATTGCATGCATATGAATGTGGGGGATCTGGCACTTACGGTGACCCCCATCAAATTGTGCAAAGCAGGTGATCTGACACGGAGCCACGGCCCCTCTGCTGGGGTGGTAGACACCAATCTGCTTTCCCCAGGAACAAACAGGGTGTGGGTAATTTTTTTTACATATATATTTTTATTTTTTAGAACATCAGCTAATGATGTGAAGGGGATACAGAAATGAAAAAGGGGTGGTATATCACAATTATGTATATAAAAAAAAATATGCAACACAGGGTGTAAGAAACAAAAAGTATTTCTCCCCAACACCCCCTTCATTATAATTTTAAAATTCTTTAAACATTACCTATTTTTATTATTATTTATTGGACCAGGATCGCCTAGTGCAGGGCTCTGGGCGATGTACAATCATAATAAATTGTGCAGTACAATAATACTTCCTCTTGTTGGAGTACATTTATATTCAACATTTTGGATTTCAAATCCCATAAATGTTTTGCTTTACATCTACCTTATTGATTTCATCTTTATTACATATTCGGTATTATATATTTTTATCTGTTATAGATCTCATAATAAGAAGGTAGAGGATATTTCTGCTCAGAATCCACTTCTTCATATGTTTGTATTCAAGAGAGAGTCAGGTGGGGAGCCGTGTTGGTCTGAAGCAGCAGAACAAAGTTTGAGTCTTCAAGGTGCTACTGGACTCAAATTTTGTTATATTCATTTAAAACTTATTCTCGTTCTGCTTCTACATTTCAATACATTTGTGTAGAAATGTTTTTAAGTACTTATCATT
The DNA here is from genome assembly GCA_029375565.1 of Gekko gecko. Classification (NCBI taxonomy): domain Eukaryota; kingdom Metazoa; phylum Chordata; class Lepidosauria; order Squamata; family Gekkonidae; genus Gekko; species Gekko gecko. The sequence goes on from JAPDNY010000002.1 coordinate 9,728,522, forward strand.
CTAAACTTGTCTCCTGCTTGCATAATACACTCTCCATCTCTCCTCAGATCTCATAATTGATCTGTTTTCTCAGATAAGTTGTTAATTTCGCTATTACTGCATATTCGGCAAGCTTATTTTCCCATTCTTCTAGGCAGAGGCAGACATCTAATTTCCATTTTGCTGCATATTTGAATATCTCTTCCAGAATGGTTGGTAATTTATTAGGCAGAATACCTAATAACATATTCTTAGCTTCCCTAGGGAGTTTAAAATTTAATAAGTTCTGCATTTCCCCATGTATTTTCTTCCAATATGTTTTGCTTTTTTACAAGTCCACTGCATATGAAAAAAGTTCCATCTGTGTCTTGGCTTTTCCAGCATTTTCCTTTGTAGTTTTGTCTGCTTTCTCAATGTCCTTTGGGGTTATACCACCAAAAAAACCACAATTTTTCTTAATATCTGGCTGGATTTAAATTTGATTTATTTTTCCCATAAGTGTTCCCATTGATCCATAGATATCTGCTCTCTATCTTGTATAGCCATCATAGTAAATGATCTTTTCATTCTGTAATCCACTGTTCAAATTCAGTTGCACCTTCCATATTAATGATCTTCTTTAGTCTTGAAACTGATTAATATAGCAACCATTGAATAATATTCCTTCATCGCTAATATCTTGCCAAGACTTCATTTTCCACTGAGCATTTACCATCTCACCATACATTAAAAAGTCATTTTTATTTCTCATGTATTTATCATGATAGGCTTCTATTGGGGACATAAGCAGGGAGTCTGAAGGGCTCAGTAAGTTCCGGCATGTAAACCATATTCTCATAAGTTCCCTCTCTGATTATATGGCTTCTTTCTAGGTTGTGGATAATTTTTGAAAAACCTGCAAATCTATTTGACTAGGGGTCAGAGAAAGAAACCTGTGTGTCTCCCCTGCGGGAAGGATAAGGAAAATCTCTCTCAGACCACTTTTGATACCATTTGAAAAAGTTAGTGTCTTTCCAAATTTAGGCATTTGCATTCAAGATTCTGCTTCAGATTAACTACTTTGACTAACAGGCACCCTTCCCACATCCTCTTGGCCTCCAGGTGCATTCGAGAAGAGGTTTATTTGAGTCAGGTTTACAGGATCAGTTCCCCTGTAGAAAATGGCCTCTGTTTTTTCCCTTTCAACAACCCTCTAAGGAAGGTTAGTCTGAGAATGTGTCTGGCCCAAGGTAAGACACTAACAGTGGCACACTGAGGATTGAAAACTGGGCCTCTACCCACTAAACCACACTGGCTCTGATAGCTGAAGAAGGTTCTTAAATGCTTTTTGTTTTCTAAAGAGAGAGAGATGCAGGTTTTCCCCTGCTGTAGACTGTGTTATGCAAAACCATAGAGTAATTCCAACTGAAGTCTTCCCACATTCCACAAACGCATACATTTTCTCCTGTGTGGGTTTTCTGATGGTAAGTAAGCCATGAGTAGTGGCTGAAGCCCTTTTCACACTCACAGCATTTATATGGTTTCTCCCCTGTATTAATTCTTTGATGGGCAATGTCTTCTGCCGCAACTCCCCTGAGTGGACTCTCTGATGGGAATTAAGAGTTGAATTCACAGTAAAGCTCATTGTACAAACCAAGCATTGATATAGTTTCTCCCATGTGGATTTGTCGATGACTATTAAGGGTACGACTAAACAAAGCTCTTTCCACTCCTAGCATTTATATGGTTTCTCTCCTGTATGGATTCACTGATGAGCAGTAAGTGTGTCACTCTGAGCAAAGCTCTTACCACCCTCTAAGCATTTATAAGGATTCGCCCCTGTGTGCATATGCCAAAGGGCAGTAAGATGGGTGGTGCGAACAAAACTCTTTCCCAACGCCTAGTCATTATATGGTTTCACCCCTGTGTGAATTTGTTCATGGGTAATAAGATCTTTTCTCTGAGCAAAACTACTTCCACACTCCAAGCATGTGTATGGTTTCTCTCCTATATGGATTCATTGATGATCAGTAAGGTCCCCCTTCCAAGCAAAGGTCTTTCCATACTCCAAGCATTTATATGGTTTCTCCCCTGTGTGGATTCTTCTATGGGCAGTAAGGTCTCCCTTCCAAGGAAAACTTTTTCCACACTCAGAGCATTCATATGGTTTCTCCCCTGTGTGGATTCTTTGATGGGCAGTAAGATTGGAGCTCCGAACGAAGCTCTTTCCACATTCCAAGCATTTATGTGGTTTCTCCCCCGTGTGGATTCGTTTATGGCCAGTAAGGACTCTCTTCAAAGCAAAGCTCATTCCACACTCCAAACATTTATATGGTTTCTCCCCAGTGTGGATTAGTTGATGGCCAGTAAAGGCTTCCTTCCAGGCAAAACTCTTTCCACACTCCAGGCATGTATATGGTTTCTCTCCTGTGTGGATTCGTCGATGCACAGTAAGATGGGTGCTTCGAACAAAGCTCTTTCCACAGTCTGAGCATTTATACGGTTTCTCCCCTGTGTGGATTCGTTGATGGGTAGTAAGGTCTTGACTCTGAGCAAAACTATTTCCACACTCCAAGCATTTATATGGTTTCTCCCCTGTGTGAATTCGTCGATGGACAGTAAGATTTGCACTCTGAACAAAGCTCTTTCCACACTCGAAGCATTTATATGGTTTCTCCCCTGTGTGGATGCGCTGATGGGTAGTCAGATGGGTGCTCCGAACAAAGCTCTTTCCACACTCCAAGCATTTATATGGTTTCTCCCTGGTATGGATTAGTTGATGGTCAGTAAAGGCTCCCTTCCAAGCAAAACTCTTTCCACAGTCAAAGCATTTATATGGCTTCTCCCCTGTGGGGATTTGTCGATGGGCAGTGAGGTTGTAACTCTGGGCAAAGCTCTTTCCACAGTCTGAGCATTTACATGGTTTCTCCCTTGTGTGGATTTGTTGATGGATAGTTTGTTCTTTACTCTGAGCAAAACTCTTTCCACACTCCCAGCATTTATATTGTTTTTCCCCTCTGTGGACACAATGATGGGTAATAAATTTGAGACTGCGAGCAAAGCTCTTTCCACAGTCTAAGCACTTATATGGTTTCTCACCTCTGTGGATTCCCCAGTACGTATCAGAGACCTGGGATTCAGCACCTTGAGAAGAAGAAGATTCACTACCCCTCTTCCACTTTGTTCCAGTGTTTCTTCTATGCTGTTTTTCTTCCATCAGGAACTGTTGTGATTCTCCCTTGGACCTATTCCGGGGACCATCAACCTCTGCAATAAAAAGAGAAGACTATCAAGGAAAGAAGTGCACTAACTGCTCTCGACAAAGACAGGCCAGAAATCACTGAAAACGGAGAGGAATCCTGCCACATATTAATTGCCTTCTGATTCTCCTTTGGAGGGTAGTTCCATCCGGGGCAAGGGGACTCAGTGGAATCCTCCATGTTTGAGAAGGTCTCTCTCTGAAGGCTGGTTGCCAGCTGGGCAACTCTGGGAAATGGGAGGCAGGACCAGAGGGACCTTTGGCAAATCTCTTCCTGGATTCAAACACATTACAGAGCACCTATTGCTGGACAGCCAGGGCAGAGCAGGATTTTACACCTGAACGATGGAGAGCTCCTCACTTTCACAGTACAATGGAGCGGTCGTGGGCCAATCACTCTTTCCCCACGTTTTCCACATCACAGGTTTGTCGAGCAGGTGAATGGAATAACCTCACAAATACTGCTTCTGCTCCTTAAAAGAGGAGCAGGAGAACTGGGGAGAATTAGCAGAAACCCACAAATAAAGGAAATACTGGCTGCCCCCCCCAACACATCACCCGTCCTGGACTCATCACATCCCAGGTCCAGCCCCCCATTTTCTGAAGCATCACTGCCTGTCACAAGAGATGTTATTGGTCTATATGGACCAACTGGGGCACCTTCCTTGCTGCTGGTTATCACCTTTAAGGCCCTAAACGGGGCCTGGGTACTTGAGGTTCCACCTCTGCTATACTGTCCTCCCCTCAGTTACAGTCCAATCTCCCAAACCCTGTTCTCTGTGCCCCTATAGACAGGGCTAGGTGGTCACCAAAAATTCGGCATTTTCAGTGGTGGCCCCTCCAAAGCATGCCTGGAGCCTACCTTACTATCTTTGAAGCACCAGGCCAAAACACTGCTTTTCAACCAGGTTGCGGTCACACACGCCAGCTGAAGTGGAGGGGAAGCGAGGCTATCTCCTCCGGAGGAATTTGACCCGCAGCTGCGAGATCACACAGCCCTTTGTAGCAGTGGGCGCAGCCCATCACTGTGTGATCAGACGCAACTGCGGGTGAGTCAGGGTTTTTTGGCCGTTTGTTTCCCATGCGCAAAAACGAGGAATTGCACCTCCGCATTGAGGGCCCCCTATGAAGTATGTGATGATGTGCATACTGCAAGGGGGGGAACAGCAACAAGTCAGGATGGCCTAATCAGACCATCCCAACAGCCTGAGTGCATGCTTGTGCGATCAGATGGGAAAATCCGTCCGTGGCCCATTGGAACCCGTTTACTACTGGACTTTCCCTGGTGTCTTTTAATTCCGCTTCTGCGGCGGAGCAGCATGGGTTGCCGACGACGGCGGGACGCTTCCCAGATGTTGTTGTCTGATCATTCCCTTTAGATCCGTCAGGCATTTGCTGCCATGTTGGATCTAAAGGCATGTGTGATCACAGCCTTAGAGTGACTTTTGGTTTTTTTAGCTGTTTTACAGTCTGCTTCTTTCCTGAGGATTTTTTTTTTTTGAAGCTACTAAATGGATACTTTATACTGTTCTTACGTCCCTGGCTACTTTAAATTTTAATGGTGATCATTTATGTACTGCGCACTGTTTTATAGCATTGTGGATGTTTGTGAGCTGCCTCAACTGGGTATCTAGACGGCGGCATATAAATAAATCTATGTTGAATAAAGCCGAGTCGTGGATCAACATTTCTCCCCCAAGCTGAAGTACAAACAAGCCAGCCTCCCCCCCCGCCCCGTTTTAACTTCTCTTTCCGTGTTAGAGAACACTTTCATAGACATTCTCTGGCTGCTTCCTCTTGAGAAATCACTCCGTTCGCCAGTAGGCTGAATAATTCCGAAAGAAATCCTGCCCTCTTCCAAGACAAAAGGAAGCAGATACCTGCGGATCTCTTTCTTTCTTCTGGGTCTTGGAAACATAGATCTCCTGCTTCTTCCATTGTGGATATGGACGCAGTTTTGAGAAACAGAAGTCTTTCTTTGAGGGAGAGAAACAGAACAGTTACTGCAACACATTCCAGCTCTAAGAAGCATTCAGATTTTAAACCCGGCTAAATGAACCCCAGTCCCTCTTACTACCAAAAAGAAGAAATGCCAAATTTGTAAACTCCTGAAACTGTAGGTATTGGGAGGGGAAGGTGCTACGGCTTGGATCCAGAAGGATCTAGTGGCCCAACATGGAGAAGAATGTAAGAACATAAGAGAAGGCAATGTTGGATCAGACCAACGGCCCATCCAGTCCAGCACTCTGTCACACAGTGGCCAAAAATACCATGTGCCATCAGGAGGTCCACCAGTGGGGCCAGGACACTAGAAGCCCTCCCACTGCTGCCCCCCCCCAGGACCAAGAATACAGAGCATCACTTTCCCCAGCCTGAGAGTTCCTATCTATACCTTGTGGCTCATAGCCACTGATGGACCTCTGCTCCATATATTTATCCAATTCCCTCTTGAAGCTGTCCATGCTTGTAGTCGCCACCATCTCCTGTGGCAGTGAATTCCATGTGTTAATCACTCTTTGGGTGAAGAAGGACTTCCTTTTATCCGTTCTAACCCAACCGCTCAGCAATATCATGGAGTGCCCACAAGTTCTTGCATTGTAGAAAGGGAGAAAAGTACTTCTTTCTCGATCTGCTCTATCCTATGCATAATCTTATAAACCTTGATCATGTCACCCCTCAGCCATCGTTTCTCCAAGCTAAAGAGCCCCAAGTGCTTTAATCTTTCTTCATAGGGAAAGTGTTAACACACATAAGAACATAAGAGAAGCCAATGTTGAATCAGGCCAATGGCCCATCTAGTCCAACACTCTGTCACACAGTGGCCAAAAATACCAGGTGCCATCAGGAGGTCCAGCAGTGGGGCCAGGACACCAGAAGCCCTCCCACTGCTGCCCCCTCCAGCACCAAGAATACAGTGCATCACCTGCCCCAGACTGAGAGTTCCTATCTATACCCTGTGGCTCATAGCCACTGATGGACTTCTGCTCCATATGTTTATCTAATTCCCTCTTGAAACTGTCCATGCTTGTAGCTACCACCACCTCCTGTGGCAGTGAATTCCATGTGTTAATCACTCTTTGGGTGAAGAAGTACTTCCTTTTATCTGTTCTAACCCAACTGCTCAGCAATTTCATGGAGTGCCTACGAGTTCTTGTATTGTGAGAAAGGGAGAAAAGTACTTCTTCCTCAACCTGCTCAATCCCATTCATAATCTTATAAACCTCAATCATGTCACCCCTCAGCCGTCGTTTCTCCAAGCTAAAGAGCCCCAAGCGTTTTAACCTTTCTTCATAGGGAAGGTGTTCTAACCCTTTTATCAGTCTAGTTGCCCTTCTCTGCACTTTTTCCAATGCTATAATATCCTTTTTTGAGATGTGGCGACCAGAACTGTACACAGTATTCCAAATGAGGTCGCGCCAATGATTTATACAACCCTTTTATCATTCTAGTTGAGAACTTCTGCACAGCGAAGGGAAGCCTTAGCCCAGACAGAGCAACCAGGATACAGGATCTTAGTTCCTTTCAAAGGCACAAAAGACCCAACATCCCAGTCTGACACCATCTAATGTGTCTCTGTCAAAGGGCCACTGTCTAAGGGCTCCTCTCCCTTTGGAGAGACCCTACAATCCTACCAGATACCCAGTTGAGGCAGCTCACAAACATCCACAATGCTATTAAACAGTGCACACTACATAAATTATCACCTTTAAAGCAGCCAGGGATAAGGTGGTGATGGATCCCCGAAATGCAGAACTCTTTCTAAGAATGCCTACCTTGCTTTACAAAAACTTCAATCTGATTCCTCTGTGTAGGTGACTTTTAAATCTCAATCTTCCTTGAAGGGGCTCTGAATAGCCCATGAGGTGGCCCAGTTGAAAAGCCTCCTTTGTGGCGGTCTGACCCTTATCCTTCCATGGCAGCTGCAAGTATGGACAGTTTCAAAAGGGCATTAGATAAACGTATGGAGCAAAAGTCCATCAGTGGCTATTAGCCACAGGGTATAGATGGGAACTCTCAGTCTGGGGCAGGTGATGCACTCTATTCTTGGTGCTGGGGGGGGCAGCAGTGGGAGGGCTTCTGGTGTCCTGGCCCCACTGCGGGATCTCCTGATGGCACCTGGTATATTTTGGCCGCTGTGTGACAGAGTGTTGGACTAGATGGGCCATTGGCCTGATTCAACATTGGCTTCTCTTATGTTCTTATGGCCGTCCACTTGTTCAGTCCCTCAAAGGCCCTTTAGGGGAATGTTCTTTTTACTTTACGAACCCTCTTCTTCACTTACAAACGGATACGCGAGGAGTCCACTAGGCATGCAGAACTCTCTCCTTTGCATGTGTGTGGCCCTGATCCACTCCACTCCCCTGATGAGAAGAGCCCTACTCCAGACCTCCTTAGAAGGAGCCATTTCTCCCTTCGGCACCTGTGAGTCAAGGGGCAGGGGGGAGCCTTACCCAGAGAGGCCACATTCTGACGATTGTCCTCCATGACTTCCCTGTGGAGCATTCTTTGGTCCGGGTCCAGCAGAGCCCACTCCTCCTCAGTGAAGTGAACGGACACCTCCTCAACGGTCACCAGACCCTGAAAAGAGAAGGGAAAAGGAAGCCCTCTCTCCTCACGCGAATGTACATAAGAACATAAGAGAAGCCAATGTTGAATCAGGCCAATGGCCCATCTAGTCCAACACTCTGTCACACAGCGGCCAAAATATACCAGGTGCCATCAGGAGGTCCAGCAGTGGGGCCAGGACACCAGAAGCCCTCCCACTGCTGCCCCCTCCAGCACCAAGGATTAGAGTGCATCACCTGCCCCAGACTGAGAGTTCCCATCTATACCCTGTGGCTAATAGCCACTGATGGACTTCTGCTCCATATGTTTATCTAATTCCCTCTTGAAACTGTCCATGCTTGCAGCTGCCACCATCTCCTGTGGCAGTGAATTCCATGTGTTAATCACTCTTTGGGTGAAGAAGGACTTCCTTTTATCTGTTCTAACCCGACTGCTCAGCAATTTCATGGAGTGCCCATGAGTTCTTGTATTGTGAGAAAGGGAGACAAATTAGCAGTTCTTTCTTTCTAAGGTCAGTCAAGAAGGATTGTGGTTCTAAGCTGGAGCATCCAAATCTTTATGAGGCATCTTTATTTTCTGTTGAGCGAGCAGGACACCAGTGAAAGGAAGGAGGAATAATCTCTCAGGCCGAGGGAGAGGTGGGGGGAGCCTCTCAGGTCCACACTTACCTGCTCTGGCTTCACGGAAGCGGCTTTGTCACAAAGAGATGGTGAATTATATATTGCCAGTGTCATGGCACCACCTGTGAAGGATAAATGGGTACTTGGAAGACATTCCTTCCATTTCTGTCCCTTGAGCACTGGGAGAAATATATCCTGTGTATATTTGTTAATGGGAATAACTCAAGATGCCGGTTCAGAAACAGAATTCCTTGTACTAACAAGAAATATTTTCAGTTGAGAAGCTGGAGTTCAGCCTCTTTCCCACACAGCATGGGCGGAGGGGGGGGGTGGCATAAAAGCGGCCCACCGACACTCTAGGAGAACACCCAGTGGGAAAGACACCCCTTTAGACCTTACCTGGAAAGGTTGCTCCGGGGTAATCCTCCTGCATGATCTCCTCCTGCATCTGAAACAGAAGTGGGGACCGAGAAGGAGGAGACTGATAAGACAAGGAACAGGAAACAGGCCGGGGAGAGAGTTTGCAGAAAGTTGGGGTACATAAGAAAATAAGAGAACCGCGTTGAATCAGGTCAAAGGTCCATCAAGTCCAGCACTCTGTGTCACACAGTGGACAAAACCCAGGTGCCATCAGGAGGTCCACCAGCAGGGCCAGAACTCCAGAAGCCCTCCCGCTGTTCCCCTCCCCAAGCACCAAGAAGACAGAGCATCACTGCCCCAGACAGACAGTGTTTTGGAACAGCATTTGGTTCATTTGGCCCAAACAGGACACAGCATTTGGTTCCAAAACACAGAAAGACTGGACAACACTTCCAATTACCATGTCAGATTACATAGGGAAACCATGTCAGATTACATAGGGAAATTCATGAACATAAGCACAATTTCAACAGGAAAGAAGAGAGATTAAAAATACATAGGGCGTGGTTTCCTCTCCTGAAAAACACAAAATGCACTACAGCTGAAAATAGCACTACAGATAAGATTAGAGTTTCAGTAGCCATTCTGCACACAAAAGAACCTCCTCAGGAAACAATCCATCGACAAAAGAACCTCCTCAGGAAAGCTCCTCCATTAGCACGTTCATAACCTAGAGAACTACTACAAGATAATGACTCAGCCCTACCCCACCTTCCAGGGTAGATATAAGTTACCTGCCTACCATTTTTCTGCTCACCTTGACACAGAGAGTACTACATCTTTCTGTGTGATCCTCTGAGGATGCCAGTCACAGCTACTGGCAAAACATCAGGTCCTACAATGCCATGGCCACACAACACGGAAAATCTACAGCAACCCATGTGTGTTACTCTTTGGGTGAAGAATTACTTCATAGAATCACAGAATCATAGAGTTGGAAGGGGCCATCCAGGCCATCAAGTCCAACCTTCTGCTCAGTGCAGAATCAGCCTAGAGCATCCCTGACAAGTGTTTGTCCAGATGCTGCTTAAAGATGGCAGTGAGGGGGAACTCACAACTCTTACTGTAAATAAGTTTTTCCTAATATCCAGCCAGTACCTTCCCGCCCTTAATTTAAACCCATTATTTCAAGTCCTGTCCTCTGCTGCCAACAGGAACAGCTCCCTGCCTTCCTCTAAGTGACAGCCCTTCAGATACTTAAAGAAAGCGATCATGTCCCCCCTCAACCACCTCTTCTCCAGACTGGACATTCCCAGGTTCCTCAGCCTTTCCTCACAGGGCTTGGCCTTCAGACTCCTGATCATCCTTGTCGCTCTCCTCTGCACCCGCTCTGTTCTGTCCACATCCTTTTTGAAGTGAGGCCTCCAGAACTGCACACAATACTCCAGATGCAACCTGACCAATACAGTGTACAGCAGGACTATGACATCTTGCAATTTGGATGCTATGCCTCTGTTGATACATCCCAAGATTGCATTAGCCTTTTTTGTAGCTGCATCACACTGGCTGCTCATATTTAACTTTTGGCGCACCCTTACTCCAAGATCTTGTTCACACACACACTGCTACTCAGAAGTGTGTCCCCCATACAGTATTTCCTTTTTCTATTCTAAGCCTAGTGTTCATTAATTTCATTGAGTGTTCACAAGTTCTTGTATTGTGAGAAAGAAGGGAAAGTACTTCTTTCTCCACCTCATCTATCCCATGCAGAATTTTGTGAACCTTTATCATGTCACCCCTCGATCATCATTTCTCCAAGCTAAAGAGCCCATCCTCGTCAGTGTTCCCTCTAAGCTGTGAAGTCTTATGAGCCAAAACTCTACTATGCGAGCTACTGCCATTAAAGGTGTGAGCAATCAATCTGGCTACTGCATAAAGTAGTTTGCCCTGGAGCCATCCTTACTGAGCCAAGACAAAAATGTATGAGTTGGAGGCTGCAAAACTGTGAGCTAGCTCACACTAACTCAGCTTAGAGGGAACACTGACCTCATTAACCTTTCTTCACAGGGAAGGTGTTCCATCCCCTTAATCGTTTTGGTTGCCCTTTTCTGCATCTTCTCCAATGCTAGAATATCTTTTTAGAGGTGTGGTGGCCAGAACCATGCACAGTATTCCAAATGAGGCTGTACCATAGATTTATAGAGGGGCATTATGATACTGGCAGATTTGTTTTCAGTCCCCTTCCTAATAATCTCCAGCACTGCATTTGCCTTTTTTATTGCAGTTGCACACTGAGTTGAAAACCTCCCCCTGCAATCTACCACAACTTCAAGATCTGTCTCCTGGTCAGTTACCGCCATAGGTAGGATTTCTTGCTCCAATGTGCATTACTTTGCACTTGCCCTTGCTGAACCTCATTGGCCACGTTGACGCCCACTCGCCCAGCCTCAACGGATCCCTCTGGTGCACCTGACAGTCCTCCCTGGTTCTCACTGCCCTGAATAACTTGGTGTCATCTGCAACCTTAGCCACTTCACTGCTTATTCCGAACTCCAAACCATTAATGAAGAATTTTAAAAGCCTAACACCAAGCTGTGAAGTACCTCACTGCTTACCATCTTCCACTGTGAAAACTGCCCAATTAAACCCAATCTCCATTTCCTCTTAATTAAGCATTTTTTGATCCACAAGGGGACTTGCCATCTTCTCCCATGACTGCTGAGTTTACTTATAGGAGCCTTTGATGAGGAACTTTTATCAAAAGCTTTCTGGAAGTCTAAGTAAACAGCACTGATTGGGTCCCCTTCTCCACCCCCACAAAGAAACCTAAAACGTTAGAGAGACAAGATCCACGTGTATTTGGAGGGTATATCCTTGACCATACCCTGTGCCCCCCTCACCTGCCGGTCTTGGTTCTTCTCCTCCGCCTGGCTGAGGAGGAAGCCTTCTGCCAGAGCCACCGCCTGGGAACTGGTCTCCGGCCGGCACTCCCTCACCCAGCTCTCCATCTCTGGGGGCAGGACGGCCAGGAACTGCTCTAGGACCACCAGGTCCAGCATCTCCCTCTTGCTGCTCCTCTCCGGCTGCAGCCACTGGCGGCAAAGATGGTGGAGTCGGCTGCAGACCTCCCGGGGCCCCTCCGCCTCCCGGCAGCCGGACTGCCTGAACAGCTGGCGCTGCACATCTGGAGGGAGGGCGCTGTCCCCCAGGCTCTTCTGCAGGGCTCCTCCCCAGAGCTCCCTCCTGCTCCCGGCCCAGGTGGCACCGAGGCTTTTTCCTGCTCCAGGGGCAGCGGAGTCCGGCTCTCCCCTCATCCTCCCTCCCTCTCCAAAGAGCCTTCCCCGGGACCGCTGGACTGTCGTCATCGTCCTCCTCCTCTGCCAGATCCCTCTGCGGAATCAAGTGCCGGAGCTGGGACCTCCAGTGAAGAGGCAACTCTGCCCATGTGCAGAGGGCAGCGGGTTGGTCTGCAGAAGAACCCTCTGAGAGACCCACAGCAGTTCTAGGGGGAGAAATCTCCAGAGTCCAAAAGGAAGTCTTGCCAAGCAGAGGGACTTCTGTATTTGTATTTTAAAAATTCTGCACCAACTCCCAGGCTGCCTCGTCTCCCCTCCGGGGAACCACGCTGGTGACGTCACTGGGGCACTTCAAAGCCACTGTTCCAATGGAAGGATCCGAAGGGGGGCGGGGCGGCTGTGGTCAGTCACGTGGCCTTCCTCCTTTGAGGCTTCTCTAGGAAGCGGGAGCTTTTCCCTTTAACCCTTCGAGAAAACCTCCCCCTGCAGTCCTCCTTTCAAAGTCAGGACTGGGGAGCAACCGGAGACTGTGGGGAAAGAAAAGGAGGCTTCTGCCCCCGTGGCCTCCCCTGCTTGTTTGAGGGTTGCCAACCTCCAGGCAGGCAGAGCCTGGATATCTCCTGGTATTACATTGGATCTCCAGACCACAGAGATCAGTTCCCCTGGAGAAAGTTGGTCGGATGGAGGGCGGACTCTCTAGCATTATAGACACCCCTGAGGTCTCTACCAGGCGCCCCCCCCCCCGCACAAATCTCCAAGGGTCTCCTAACCCAGAATTGGCAAGCTTCATTGCTTGGCTCTAAGTACTGATCCGGGGTCTACAGTATCATCTGATGTGCCATAGGATTGCCTTGAGGGTGTGGAGCAGCTTCTGGCTGGGCTCACTGGCTAGAGCCACCTAGAGAACATAAGAGAAGCCAATGTTGGGTCAGGCCAATGGCCCATCCAGTCCAACACTCTGTCACACAGTGGCCACAATTTCCAGGTGCCATCAGGAAGTCCAGCAGTGGGGCCAGGACACTAGAAGCCCTCCCACTGTTGCCCCCCCCCCAAGCACCAAGAATACAGAACATCACTTGCCCCACAATCCCTATCTATGCCTTGTGGCTAATAGCCACTGATGGACCTCTGCTCCATAAGAGCATTTCCTATGCATTGGTTGTGCTGCTCCCTTCCAAGGGAGCTTGGATTTGGCTTGATCTGGTTTGGGAAGGAGTTATTCTGCTGCCCCCCCCCATGCAGGGCAGGGAATCAGGCTGGAAAAAGTACAGAGGAGGGCAACCAAGATGATGAGAATATTGGAGCCCCTTCCCTCTGAGGAAAGCCTGAAAAGCCTGGGACTTTTCAGTTTAGAAAACAGACAATGAAGGGTGGACGTGATAGAGGTTCATAAAACTATCCATGGGGTGGAGAGAGTTGACCAAGAGAACTTCCTCTCCCAAAATAGTAGAACTCAAGGGCATCCAATGAAACTGACGGTGGTAGATTCAGGATGGACAAAAACAAGTATTACTTTACACATAGAGTGACTCAAATGTGAAATGTGCTGCTAGAGGATGGAATGATGGCCACAGGAATAAACAGCTTTCAAAGGGGATTAGATAGATTCATGGAGGAGAAGTCTATTAGTGGCTAGTAGCCATGGTGACTGAGGGGAACCTCCACATTCAGAGGCACTAATCCTCTGAATCCCAGAGTCAGGAGGCAACATAAGGGGAAGGCCTCGGCCTCTGTGCTCTGTTGTTGGCCCTCCAGAGGAACGGATTGGCCACTGTTTGAGACAAGATTTCAGCAGGGCCTGAAAGGATGTATCAATCCTGTTAAGGCCACAAGGGCAAATTCAGTCACTGTAGGGCTGTTCAAGAATCTCCCTTGAAGACTAATCTCCCTGACAGTCTAGTTCTCTGTGTTTACGCGGTTTCTTTTTCTTTTTATCAGGAAGCATTCAGTGTCCAAGACTCAGTGAGTCTGCTGGTGCCCAGAAACACATTGGTACGTGTGTGTTCGGGACTGCTGTGGTAGAGTAACACTATAACCTGGAAGGCCAGATCCTGAAGATGAAGCTCAAACACTTTGGCCACCAAATGAGAAGGAGCACTCACTGGAGAAGACCCTGATGCTGGGAAAGATTGAAGGTCAAAGGAGAAGGGGACGGCAAAGGATGAGATGGTTAGACAGTGTCATCGATGCAACGAACATGAAATTGAGCAAACTCCAGAGGACTATGGAAGACAGGAGGGCCTGGCGTGATCTGGTCCACGGGGTCGTGAAGAGTTGGACTCAACTGTGCAACTGAACAACAATATAGTTACTCTGAGCACATAGGAAGCGGCTTCCCAAAATGTTAAAACGTACAATGACAACACAGTATGCTAAATGCAAAACAAAACCAAGCATCACAATAACATCATCATAACATCATAAATATGGCCCAATATTAGAACAGCAGCCTGAGAATATACACAGCGATTCATGTGGAAAAACATAATTCAGCATGTGTCTTCAGTGTAATAAAATGTGAGAGGGTAGGATGAACCACAAAGACACTCTAATGGAACAGGGAGTCTCAGGGTCACACGGAGCCAATCCCAGCTCTCTCTTCCTCCTTTAGGTGAAGGTGCTTCGGAAGATCCCAAAAGGATCTTTGTGTCTACAGAGAAATAGCTGTCTGTGACAGAATTAAAGGTTAGTGGACAGCAGCAGGTAAACAAAGAAGCTGCTGAGTCACATGACTGAGAAGGGAGGGGGCCATTTGGCTCAGAATTCTCAGTGAGAGATGATAATGGTGGACAACTGACAGTTGGGAGCTGACAGTTGGAAGAGGAGTTGGAAGAGAAGTTAGCCGAGAGCGGTCAGCTAACTAGATAGCTCTGAGGTGGAACAAAACCTCTGTGGCTCTGTGGAAAGAGCCTGATATCAGTTTTGAGTAGAAAACTAGGGCTGAATAAAACTCTGCACTAGTACCCTCTAAAGGAAAGAGGAGAGTGAACAGAGTATGAACAGTATAAGACCTCAGTGGTCACAAACACCAGATAAATTGCTCCAAAGAAACTTGTAGAAGTGGCTAAAGAAAGGGCTAAGGGTCTGGAGGAGTCTGGAAAGCTGGAAAGGTGCCCAGCTAGACTCAAAAGGGTCTAGACAGATAAAGTCCAAAGGTCAGCCACAAAACAGATACTGGAGAGTGGGATCATTAGTGTGCTTAGGGTACTGAAGAATAAGAGTGATAATCCTACAGTCTATGTGAAGGCAAAATAAAAAGTTATATTCTACAAGGAAACAAAATATCCTATGTAAATATATCCCATCCCCCTGTTGGGCTTGCTGAGAAATAAAGAAGTGTACTGTTTTACAAATACTGGTGCCTGACTCTCCAGTGAAAGAATTATATTGGGCAGTTGTCCTCCATACATCCATAAGTTATATACCAAAAGCCCCAAAGAGACTAACGTTTATAGTGACCTGGTCAGATACAGTATAGTGAGAACTGATCAGTCACATCATAAGTAAAAATATTTTAAATCCAGAACATCTATAAACCTATACAGCCAGTGACTCCACAGCTCAGTCATCCCCAAGGGCCGGGGAGAGGTCGTTGGGTGTTATACTGTCTCAGGAGAAGACTTAGCTAGGGGGTCTTCAACATTTTGGTACTGGTCACACCTCCTGTTTTGTGTTGTAAGCACTTTACCCTCTCCCATATTTACAAAAGTGTCCACAACTATCCCACCCCGCCCTCTAATAAGTACTTAGCAGGGTCCTTGGAATCCCGTTCAATATAGGTGCTAATATCTTCAAATAAAAACGAATGGGAAAACAATCAACAATATGAACCCAAGTTTACAGTATCCATGAAATACATTCTTCCAACAGCCAGATCAAAAGTTCTTCTGAATGGAAACATTCTTTTATTTATTTATTTATTTATTAAAACATTTTTGTGCCATCTATCCACCCAATCAGGGCCCACAAGGTGGCGAACATAAAAAACATTGCAACATCTGAATGATTAAAATACATTTAAAACTATAACTGAAGCAGAGGCTCCAAAGATGACCAGAGTGAGTGGACAGGTTTGTATGGGAGAAGGTAATTTTAAGGGATTGCTATTATTCTAAAATATGCCCTTGAGTTCTACTATATATATACACATACATACACACAATGCCCAATCCAAATTTTCCATCATCTTCTAATGCCCAAGAAACAGACTCTGTGCCACCGGCTAGCCAACAAAGGATCAAATTCAGATGTATCCACATGCTCTCTCCTCCCCTTCGCACAGGCAGCTAGTGGACTGATTCCTGCCCCCCCCTCCCCCTGAAAAAATCTGTAGCCTGGCATTCTGACTCAGCAGTGGTTGAAACCTGGTTCGGGATTGCATGGTCAGGGACAATGGGAGAAGTCTAGTCTTTGAACACTAAGGTAATGATGGACTTTTAAATGCTGAAACTTTAAGTTTTACTAGCCTACCCTAATTAAACATGGTTTAGGATAAGTACAGAGTGTAAGCTGAGAGGATTTCATGTTTTCACCTTTTCTTTGTATTCTTACTCAGCCTGATGCTGTGTACTCTTTTTATTTTCTTATTTATATTTTGAATGGTCCTAAGACTGATTGGAAACGGAGATGAGCACCGCATCCCTAGAGTTGGATTCAACTGGCTTTCGAGCAAGAGAAACCTTTACCTTTACCTAAGACTGATCTCAGTAAACGCATCACTATCTAAAGAGAGGTAAAGGGGATGGGGAAGCAGGTAAGCTCACCATTCCTCAAGAGCAATGCTTTGTTCTTCATGCTAGGGAGCACAAGAAAAGCAGGTGGTGTGGCTACTAGGAAGAGAATCCAAACAACAATGCAGACACAGACCACTAGATCTGCAAATCCATCTAGCAGGAAATACTCTCAGATTTGCTGGTGAACACATACTACTCTACCTTTTACTAAATCAGACCCATCTATCCATCAAGAGCAGTATTTTCTACTCAGACTGGCATCAGCTCTCTGGGTGCCAGGTAGAGAGTCTTTCACATCACCTACTGCTTGGTTCTTTTAACTGGAGATGTTGGGGATAGAACTTGGGACCTTCTGCAAAGCAGAGGCTCTTCCATGGAGCCACATCCCCTCCCTAAGTGAAGAAGAGTAGAAGAAGAAGAGAAGAGATTGGATTTATACCCAGCCCTTCACTACCCAAAGGAATCTCAGAGCGGCTTACAAACTCCTTTCCCTTCGCCTCCCCACAACAGACACCCTGTGAGGTAGTTGGGGGCTAAGAGAGCTCTGACAGAAACTGCTCTTTTTTCAAGAACAGCTGTACCAGAGCTTGTGACTGACCCAAGGTCACATCAGCAGGTGCAAGTGGAGGAGTGGGGAATCAAACCCGGTCCTCCCAGATTAGAGTCCGCGCACTTAACCACTACACCAAACTCGCTCTCAAGTGAAAAGCCCAAGGCCACCCTGCAGGTTTCCATGGTTGAACATGGGATTCAAACCCAGGTAACCTGTGTTCTAGTCCCACACACTAACACGTATGCCATGAGAAAGAAGCTCAGTACCCTACCGCACAATAAAGGAAAGGGGCAGCATTGCAAAGTGGAGGTTTTGGATGGCTGGTCGGGCTTTCCAGGTTCTCAGAACCCAAAGGAAATGAAACGTGTGAATCCATTCCTTCACATACTCCAATGGTCTTCCCATAGAAAAGCATTTATAGATTTTTCCACAATGTCTGGGCTCACATTTTACATGCAAGTTTCTTACATGACCTCCCCCGAGTGAATGTTTCGTTCATGGACAAGAGTTTCCCCTAGTCTGAGGCATTCTCCTGTTTTTCCCTACTGTGAATAAGCGCATGTCTCATAAGGTTTGAGTGCTGAGTGAAACAAGATCCACATTCCTGGCATTTAAATGGCTTCTCCCCTGTGTGGATTAGTTGATGTCTAAGAAGGTTTGAGTTGTGACTGAAGCTACTTTGGCACTCCAGGCATTGATATGGTTTCTTCTTGGTTTGAGTTTTTTTATCGTTTTGCATCTGACTAAAGCCCTTTCTACATTCCCCCGTCTGCATATTTTTATGCCTCTTCAGACTTATGCTGTGACTAAAGGTTTTCCCACAATCCAAGCATTTAAAGGGTTTCACATCTGTGTGGATTCTCTGATGGTTCATAAGTCTTTTGCTCAGACTAAAGCTCCTTCCACATTCCAAGCATTTGTATGGTTTCTCCCCGGTGTGGAGTAATTGATGTATGATGAGGTTTGCATTCCGTGTGAATTTCTTTCCACATTCTGGACAGTCATATAGTTTTTCCCCAGTGTGGCTTCTCTGATGGGCGGTAAGGCTTGAGTTCTGAATGAAGCTCTTTCCACACTCCAAGCATTTATATGGTTTCTCCCCTGTATGGGTTCTTTGATGCATGATGAGGTTTTTACTCTGCATAAAGCTCTTTCCACATTCTAAACACGTATATGGTTTCTCTCCCGTGTGGGTTCTTTTATGGACAATGAGGGTTGTACTCCGCATAAAGCTCTTTCCACATTCTAAACACATATACGGTTTTTCGCCAGTGTGGATTCTTTGATGTATAAGAAGTGTTGTGCTCAGCATAAAACTCTTCCCGCACTCCAAACATTTATAGCGTTTTTCACCTGTGCAGGTTCTTTGGTGCGCAGTGAGATTCGTGCTCTGCCATAACCCCTTCCCAGACTCAAGGAACGGGAATGGCTGTTCCCCCTCGTGAATTCCTTGATGTCTAATAAGACTTGTACTTTCAATAAAGCCTTTCCCGCATTCCAGGCATTTAAACGGTTTCTCTACTGTGTGAATTCTTTGATGAACGGTAAGGTTTGACTTCTTACTAAAGCTCTTTCCGCACTCTAAACAGTTGTAGGGCTGCTCTCCTGAATGTATTGTTTGATGCAAAATGAGGTTCGTGCTCTGCATGAACTTCTTTCCACATTCCAGACATTTATACCGCTTCTCTCCTGTGTGGGTCCTTTGATGCATAGTAAGGCTTGACTTCATACAAAAGTTCTTTCCACAGTCCAGACATTTATACGGTTTTTCTCCGGTGTGGATTCTTTGATGCAATATTAGGTTTGTGCTCTGCATGAACTTTTTCCCACATTCGAAGCATTTATACCGCTTCTCCCCTGTGTGGGTTCTCTGATGTACCATAAGGGCTGAGCTGTGACTGAATCGCCTTCCGCATTCCAGACATTTATACGGTTTCTCTCCTGTGTGTGTTTTCCAATGCACTTTAAGGGTTGATATACTAGCAAAGCTTTTCTCACACAAAGAGCATTCAATTCTTCTCTTTCTTTCATATATTGTTTTTCGATATTCAGCAGTCTGAGAAGCAACGGATTTACCACTTCCTTGACCCATTCGGTTTTTCTCTTGCTTTTTTGTGACATCATGATTCCCAAAGTTCCTTTCCATTTCTAAATTCTTATCACTTTCGTCCAATACTTCAAGGGCTTCACATTCTTCCTCTACGCTCCACACTTCTCCTACTGAAATAAACAGAACACTGACATCAGCACAATGAAGCAATTCAACTTCTGTGTATAATTACAGAATACAAATACGTATCTGCCACGACAGCCCTTCACATACTTGGTAGGGAGACGTTCCTCCTAGAAATGAAACTACTAATTGAATGACATCAGCTCCAAATCAGCTCCTCGGGACAATCAGTAATCGGAAATCCTTTCTCCAAGGACAAGGTGGAAGCTAGAAGACCAGTTACAAGCTGCAACTGAAAACTAGTTGGTTTTGTTCCTTCTTTGGGGAGGCAAGATAACCCAGAGACCAATGTTCCCTCTAAGCTGTGGAGCTTTGTGAGCAAAAATTCTCCTTTGTGAGCTACTGGCATCAAAGTTGTGAGCGAGCGATTTGGCTTCTGCATAAATTTCGTTTGCTCTGGAGCCATCCTTCCTGAGCTAAGACAAAAATGTGTGAGCTGGAGGCTAAAAAAAACTGAGCTAGCTCACACTAACTCAGCTTAGAGGGAACACTGCCAGAGACTATGTTCTATCCCAGTCAATTCTGATCAATCCTGCCAACTCCTCTAATTGGCTGTTTGCCAGGGGTTCTATAGTCGCACCCCCACCCCGGGGAGCCCCATCTCCCACTTCCTGTCACGTGATCATCTGCCTCAGAGAATCTGTAAAGAAGCAGAGGTGTGACACTGAAAGAAGACAGAAATTTTCTAGAGTTGTAAGCTGAGATACTCACTTTTATCAACTGTATTTCGGAAGGAAATATCCTTGGGCAATCCTCCTGGAGAACCTTCAAGCATTCTTCTTGGCTCTGGGCCTTCTTGATGAAAGTTCTCTTCTTCTGCAATCTCTGCCATGGCCCTTTCATCTTTGGGAGACAGAGAAGATCACAAGAAGTTCATCCTAGCGTGACAAATAATTTTATTTGCACCTGCTCTAGAGTTCTACAGCGCTTGGTGAGTCAAAGCCTCATTTGCTGAATACAGCACCGTATACTCTTAATGAGCGCTGCTAAAACAAAATCTCTGAAATATGAACAGTCAGATGTTAGTGCTTTTGCCAGCAAAACATACAGAGGACTTCTTTGAGTTTTTTCTGTAAAATAAAGCATTACTCTTTTTATTAAGCAAGGACTTTACAAACAGAAACGGGTAGAATTCTGGGAAAGCTGGTCCTACCCGGAGGTTACAAATTATGAGAGACCATAGGAGAAGCTGATCAACCAATACAAACCACCATGATATAGTTACGAAGAACTTATTTCATGTAGATTTCTGTGCAATTCACTTATATTACTTAAACCCTATAAAGATTTATAACATTTTAACAGATACCAAAGAATTTTGCAGTGCATGTAATTCCTCTATGATGAATAAAGTGCTTAGGTCAAATAACTGTCCATAAAGTCACTCTGAACCTCTAATTGTCAACTTCTTCATCTGTTCAAAGTTCTGTGAGGCAATCCCTCCTTTTTATGTTCAAAGCATTAGTCAAGGCCACATTCTTTCTCCACATGCGGCCTTGACTGACTGCTTATAACATAAAGAGGAGGGATTGCCCCATAGAACTTTGAACAGATGCCCGTCTAGCCTCAGTCAGGGCCAGGGCTTTCTCTCTCTCTTTTTTTTAAATTATTTTTATTCATTATATAATATTAAAGCCCTTACAGAGACCTAAAATATGGCTCCAGCCTGATGGAACATGCTCCCAGTTGAGATCAGGGCCCTGCAAGATCTGTTGCAGTTTTACAGGGCCCATGAAATGGAGCTGAGGCTCAAGTGCATTGGCCACCGAATGAGAAGGGAGCTCTCACTGGAGAAGACCCTGATGCTGGGAATGACTGAAGGTCAAAGAAGAAGGGGACGGCAAAGGATGAGATGGTTAGACAGTGTTATCGATGCATGAAATTGAGCAAACTCCGAGGGACAGCAGAGGACAGGTGGGCCTGGTGTGATGTGGTCCATGGGGTCACAAAGAGTCTTACTTGACTGTGTGACTGAGCAACAACAAAGTCATGTTACATTTGAGCAAAGAAATGCACACTAAAAACTAACCTACCTCTTTCTTTCTTTCTTTCTTTCTTTCTTTCTTTCTTTCTTTCTTTCTTTCTTTCTTTCTTTCTTTCTTTCTTTCTTTCTTTCTTTCTTTCTTTCTTTCTTTCTTTCTTTCTTTCTTTCTTTCTTTCTTTCAACATAAGAACATAAGAGAAGCCAATGTTGAATCAGGCCAATGGCCCATCTAGTCCAACACTCTGTCACACAGCGGCCAAAATATACCAGGTGCCATCAGGAGGTCCAGCAGTGGGGCCAGGACACTAGAAGCCCTCCCACTGCTGCCCCCTCCAGCAACAAGAATAGAGTGCATCACCTGCCCCAGACTGAGAGTTCCCATCTATACCCTGTGGCTAATAGCCACTGGTGGACTTCTGCTCCATATGTTTATCTAATTCCCTCTTGAAACTGTCCATACCTGTAGCTGCCACCACCTCCTGTGGCAGTGAATTCCATATGTTAATCACTCTTTGGGTGAAGAAGTATTTCCTTTTATCTGTTCTAACCCGACTGCTCAGCAATTTCATAGAGTGCCCACGAGTTCTTGTATTGTGAGAAAGGGAGAAAAGTACTTCTTTCTCAACCTGCTCAATCCCATTCATAATCTTATAAACCTCGATCATGTCACCTCTCAGCCGTCGTTTCTCCAAGCTAAAGAGCCCCAAGCATTTTAACCTTTCTTCATAGGGAAGGTGTTCCAACCCTTTTATCATTCTAGTTGCCCTTCTCTGCACTTTTTCCAATGCTATAATATCCTTTTTGAGATGTGGTGACCAGAACTGTACACAGTATTCCAAATGAGGTCGCACCAATGATTTATACAGGGGCATGATGATACTGGCTGATTTGTTATCAATTCCCTTCCTAATAATCCCCAGCATAGCGTTGGCCTTCTTTATTGCAGCTACACATTGTCTAGACATTTTCATTGAGTTATCCACTAGGACTCCAAGATCTCTCTCTTGGTCCGTCTCTGCCAGTTCAGACCCCATCAACGTGTATTTATATTTAGGATTTTTGGCTCCAATGTGCATCACTTTGCACTTGGCCACATTGAACTCCATTTGCCACGTTGACGCCCACTCACCCATCCTCGACAGATCCCTTTGGAGTGCCTCACAATCCTCCCTGGTTTTCACCACCCTGAACAACTTTGTGTCATCTGCAAATTTAGCCACATCACTGCTTACTCCCAATTCCAAATCGTTAATAAACAAGTTAAAAAGCATCGGACCGAGTACTGATCCCTGTGGTACCCCACTGCTTACCACTCTCCACTGAGAACGTTTCCCATTTATACTCACTCTCTGTTTCCTATTTATAAGCCAGTTTTTGATCCACAAGAGGACTTGTCCTTTTAGCCCATGACTATTGAGCTTACTTAGGAGCCTTTGATGAGGAACTGTATCAAAAGCTTTCCGGAAGTCAAGGTAAATAATATCTATTGGATCCCCCTTATCCACATGTTTGTTCACTCCCTCAAAAAACACTAACAGGTTAGTGAGACAAGATCTTCCCTTACAGAACCCATGCTGAGTCTGCCACAATAGTTTTTGTTCATCAATGTGCCTACTAATTCTCTCCTTAATAACAGTTTCCACCAACTTACCCGGTATCGATGTCAGACTGACTGGCCTGTAATTTCCCGGATCTCCCCTGGAGCCCTTTTTAAAGATGGGAGTGACATTAGCTACCTTCCAGTCCTCAGGAATGGAGGCAGATTTTAAAGAAAGATTACATATTTTTGTCAAGAGATCCACAAGTTCACATTTGAGTTCTTTCAGAACTCTCGGATGAATGCCATCCGGGCCTGGTGATTTATTAGTTTTTAAATTGTCCATCAGTCGGAGGACTTCCTCTCTTGTCACCGCAATCTGATTCAGGTCTTTCAAACCCCCTCCCGAAATCGGTGCTTCTGGAGTGGGCAAACACTTCTCCTCTTCCACAGTGAAGACAGAGGCAAAAAATGTATTCAGCTTCTCAGCCATTTCCCTATCATCCTTCACTACTCCTTTTACCCCTTGGTCATCCAAGGGCCCCACTGCCTCCCTGGCTGGCTTCCTACTTCTAATGTATTTGAAGAAAGTTTTATTGTTGGTCTTTATGTTTTTTGCGATATGCTCCTCATATTCCCTTTTTGCTTGCCTGATCACAGACTTGCATTTTGTTTGCCATAGTCTGTGTTCCCTTTTATCAACCTCACTAAGACTAGCTTTCCACCGCTTAAAGGAATCCTTCTTGCCTTTTACAGCTTCCATTACTTTATTTGTTAACCATGCAGGCTTTTTTCTATACCTATTTGTACCTTTCCTAACCTGCGGTATATATTTTTTTTGAGCTTCTAGGATTGTCTTTTTAAATAGTCTCCAAGCTTCCCCAATGGTTTTGACCTTCTCCACTCTTCCTTTCAATTTCTTCCTCACATGTCCCCTCATACCAGAGAAGTTACCCCTTTTAAAGTTAAAAGTGGTTGCGTCAGTCTTTTTGGGCAACTCCCTATCTGTACAAATGTTAAACTCAATGACATTGTGGTCACTGTTCCCAAGTGGTGCAATCACTTTTACATCTCTCACCAGGTCTTGGGTGTTACTTAGGACCAAATCCAGGATCGCCTCTCCCCTGGTAGGATCTGTGACCATCTGTTCCACAGCACAGTCATTGAGAGTGTCTAAGAACGCAATCTCTTTTTCCCGACTAGAACTCATATTGACCCAATCAATGTGTGGGTAGTTAAAGTCGCCTATTACAACACAGTTATTTCGTCTAGCCGCTATCTTTAATTCATTCATCATTTTATAATCCTCCTCTATCTTTTGATCTGGTGGGTGATAACACCACTGTTAAGCCTCCTTTTGGACCCACTATTTCAACCCATAGCATTTCCAGAAGCGAATCCAATTCTCTTACCCTCTAAATCTTACTGGACGGTATACCCTCTCTGACATACAGAGCCACCCCACCTCCAACCCTTCCCCCCTATCCTTCCGATATAATTTATAACCAGGAATCACCATATCCCACTGATTTTCCTCATCCCACCAAGTTTCTGAAATACCCACAATGTCTATTTCCCCCCCAACACCAAGCATTCCAACTCCCCGATTTTACCTCGGAGACTTCTAGCATTTGTGTATAAACACTTATAGTTTCCCAGGCTTGTTAAGCCCACAGCCTTCCTCTTGCTGCCTCGAGACCTTGCCAGGCAGTTCGTATCATTAGCCACAGTCTCAGTGGACAATTGTAATCCATTTCCTTGTACAAAAGTAATAGCTACCCCTTCATCTCTTTGAGATGAGCCATCCCGAACCAGAGACTTTTCATCTCCTGTCGGCTTTCCCCCATTATTCAGTTTAAAAACTGCTCTGCCACCTTTTTGATTTTGAGCGCCAGCAGCCTGGTTCCTTCTCGGGACAAGTGGAGACCGTCCCTTTTGTACAGCTCCCTCTTGTCCCAAAAAGCATCCCAGCGCCTAACAAACTTGAACCCTTCCCCCTACACCACCATCTCATCCACGCATTGAGACTCCTGATCTGTGCCTGTCTCTCCGGCCCTGCGCGTGGAACAGGTAGCACTTCCGAGAAGGCTACCTTGGAGGTCCTGGCCTTGAGTTTCCTGCCCAGCAGCCTAAATTTCTCCTCCAGGACCTCACGACTGCATTTCCCCACATCATTGGTGCCAACGTGCACCACGACCACTGGCTCCTCCCCAGCACTATCTACCAGCCTATCTAAAACACGCGTAATGTCCGCTACCTTCGCACCAGGCAGGCAAGTCACCATACGGTCAGTACGCAGGTTCGCCACCCAGCTGTCTACCTACCTAAGGATCGAATCACCAACTACCAAGAGCCCCCCTCCCACCCTTCCCAGGGACGGTTCCTTGGTACGAAAGGATACCCGTTCACCAGCTGAAGAAGAGGTCCCTTCTGAGGGCACATTCCCCTTATCCTCAGCATGGTGCCCCTTTTCCCCTTGACCCTCATGCTCCCTGGCAGCAGCCGGGCTGCCAGATCCAGAGTGGGACATATCTAACAAGTCCCCGAGAGTCTTCCCCATGCACCTAACTGACTGTCCCTGCTTCTCCAGGTCAGCCACCTTGGCCTCAAGGGAGCAAACTCGCTCCCTGAGAACCAGGAGCTCCTTGCACCGAGCACACACCCAAGACTTCTGACCAGTGGGCAGATAGTCATACATGTGACACTCCATGCAAAACACTAGATAGCCCCCAACCCCCTGCTGGCATTCTGGCGTCATAATTGTTTTTAAACAAATAGTTTTCTATAACCCCCTTGTAAAACACTTTGTATTTATATGGCTCCTGTTGTAGGAGTCTACTTACCTTACCTTACCAAGGAGCCAAGGTCCCTGGCTTTCTGGCTCTTCCTTCTTAAAGAGCCACAGGCAAAGAGCCTCGCCCTTTTGCTCTCGCCCTTCGGCAGATGCTCTCCCACTGACTCATGGCCCCCTCCCCTGTGCAAGTCTGGAAAGAGCACCTAAACACCCCTCCTTCTGTCAGAAACTCATCAACCAACAGGTGGCTGAGTAGGTCCGCAGAAAATCTCTCCCACGATACATAAGTCTCTATGTAGTAACCTTATTATCCAATAGTCTCTATGTAGTAACTTTATTATCCAACACAATGGCACAAATCGATGCAGAATTCTTTGCAAAGCTGCATGTTAAAAGAAAAGGTGGGGGAGGGTCTTAAGTCCTCTTTGTTCTGGGTGGAATTCGGCTGGACACTTCAGAGGGGTGCAAGGCAGGGAGGATAGCAGCTACCCCCCCCAACACACCAGGATGTTTTTTGCCCAGTTGGAGAGCCCCTCCCTTCTATCGGCTACATTTGGGTATTCCGGAGTAGGCAAAAGTCTCCTTGGTTCAAAGCAAAATGCAATAACACTAGAATGCAAGAAGAAAGGGTATTTTGTTATTAGGAAGATCCAAAATAACACTACAGTGGGAGCAAGCTTTTGCTTGAGAACTCTTCAGCCGGTTGTATGAGAGCCAGTCTGGTGTAGTGGTTAAGTGTGTGGACTCTACTCTGGGAGAACCGGGTTTGATTCCCCACTCCCCCACTTGCACCTGCTGGATGACCTTGGGCAAGCCATAGTTCTGTCAGAGTTGTTCTCTCAAGGACAGTTCTGGAAAGAACTCTCTCAGCCCCACCTACCCCACAGGGTGCCTGTTGTGGGGAGGGGAAGGGAAAGGAGTTTGTAAGCCTCTCTGAGACTCAGAGTGAAGGGCGGGGTATAAATCCAATCTCCTCCCTCCTCCTCCTCCTCTTCTTTTAAAAACCCCAACAACTAGGGAGAGAGTCTTTTAGGCCTCTTTGTTCTGGGCAGAATTGCCTCCTGAGCACACCTTGCAATGGGGGAGTCTCACGCCTTTCAGCTACAAGAGGAGGACGCGGATTAGTCATCTTCAGGGGCGAAAATGACCAAAAGGATGAGGGCAAAAGGGGCTTGATGGGGGGAAGCAACGAATTCTCTTCTTCTCCCGGATTTCAGCAACTGCCCGTCTTTTCTCTCTCCTTTGGGTCTTGCAGCCCCCCCTTCACCCCTTTCTCCCTCCCAAACCCCCGCTTTGAACTCACCCGCTCCCTCCCGGGCTCTGAAGCATCAATCAGAGGCTGCCTTGGTTTGGACAGGAAGGCAATCCAAATAAAGGACTTTAGCAGCTAAGCCCCCCCTTTCTCCCCCCTCAAATGCCAGTCTAGCACTGCGGCTCAGTCTCCTTAACCCTTGCGTGCGCTGCTTTGCATGTGCGTGGTGAAATGAACCTTTATGCAATAGAGCCCACTTGCCAAAGCAGCCATTTGCTCCTGGGAAACTCTGTCGCCTGGAGATCAGTCGTATATCCAGGAGATCTCCAGGCCGTACCTGGAGGCTGGCACCTTGGGCAGTGACATAGTCTCAGCAAGCCCAGCAAGAACTCATTAGCATAATAGGCCACACACACCCAACAGCAGGAACTCATTAGCATATCAGGCCACACCCCCATGTTCCCAGAAGTGTGGTCATCCAGGCACACCCACCTTTTGCTTCTTATTCTGTTTACCTCGTTTGTTGTCAAAACCCAGGGCTTTTTTTGTAGCAGGAGCTCCTTTGCATGTTAGGCCACACACCCCTAATGTAGCCAATCCTAATGAGTTTCTCCCGTTGGGTGTGGCCTATTATACTAATATGTCGGGATGAAACGAGACGAGACGAGTGTGGCGAAAGCTGACCTCCTCACTTAGGAGCGCTGCTTTATTTATAGATCAGAGGGCAACGTGTACAGAGGGGATTGGACGGACAGTGCAGTACAAGGTGTCCACCGCTGATAGGGTGAGAGGGGCAGCAGGATGCGCAGCCGCGGTGTGGTCTGCCAGCACTACAGCTGATCGCATCGCCTGCTCCCTACATCTCCCCTTTGTTGTTTTAAGCTGGTGGTAAGCATAATACATAGCACGGCGTTGCAAGGTTTCTTTAGAAGATCCTAGCATGGCCACGAGGCCAGGAATACATTGAACACAGCAGCAAAGGCTAATAGCGACAGCAGCGCATGATATGAGGCCAAATAACAACTGTCGGAGCCAGGTGGCATCCGGGAGCCACGAAGAGAACCAATCAAGGGGGCTCCAACCCGTGCTCACGACATTGTTGGTGATAGAGTTTCGCAGCTGTGCCAGTTCGTCTTCAATGGTCTTGTTTAGGTCCTGGAAGCGAACTGCACACCCTGCTGAGCCGATGAAACGGCAAAAACCTCCTTGCCGGGCAAGAAGGAAATCTAAGGCGAAGCGGTGTTGGAGTTGTACCTGATGCAGACTCCGGATTTCAGTCTGCAGATCCCTGACTAACTCGGTGGTAGCGTTGATGGATTTTTCCAAACGACAAGTGAGACCGATGATGGAGGCCCTGTTCTCCTGGACCACAATTCCGGGGTATGAGCCCAGAGTGAGGACACCAGTGAGCGAGCCCAAGAAGGCTCGGAGCCCAGTGGAGCCGCCACTCAGCTGCTTCTCAACAATCACTTCATCGGAACATTGCGGTCCCAGGACCGCGCGGCGAGCCCTGGGGCCGGAATGTGACGCTACCACTTGAACCGGAAGTGTGAGATATCCGACAGAGGCACACTGATATCTTCCGGGGTGGTAGTTGGTAGCAATCCCACCGCCCCAGAAGAACCATAAGTTGGGGTCCTTGATGACCCAGTTACCACATATAGAACCACCTAAGAGGGTAGAAGCCTTTGCAGAAAACATAGGCAGCCGATAATAAATATCAGCCAGAGAAGCATGCATAAGGGTTACATTAGGAACAAAAGAAGAATTATACGTGCCGTGAAGATAAAAATGATCAAGGCAAGCTGTCTGATTCTTTGCCTTGCTTCCCCAGTGCCGATCGGCACCAGCCTTATATTGCCATTTGCTAAAGGCAGCATTGGCGGCATAACAGCAAAAACACAGACCTGGTAATTGTCGATGGTAGGAAAAGGTGCGAAAGGCGGTTTGATTAAGATCAGCTACCCGAGGTACAAACAAATTAGAGCGATTCAAGTTCTGTAGGCGACTGAGTACCAGTTCAGGAACATTAAAGGGAGTAGGTAGAAAGGACATGCCCGCCGCAGCCATTGGAGGCTCATAAACAAGAGTCACATTGGTCCCATGATGATGAAACATGTACGAGGCATGACGAAGCCACAGGTTGGGGTGTGGGTTGCCGTCATGCTGAAGCGGTAAGGCTGCTGCGGGAGTCAAAAGGAGGGATAAGCAACAGATTAGGGCGAGGCAAGAGTTCTTGTTAATACAAGCTATCAGGGCTAGGAAAAGATGTTCGGGCGTTGCTTCCTTGTCAGTTTCGTGCAGCAGGGCTGTGGCTTGGTCGGTGAGACGTTTGACTGCGCCCCAGGTAATGGGCGCAGCCCGATGTCCTCGCTCACGACGTCGCTGCTGCGTCACTGGAACACGGAGAGTCGCGCGACTGTTGAACTCCGGAATGGGATTCTCCAGGCCGTTGTGCCACGCCATCCGGGTTCCACGGTCTGACACAGCGAGCTGGAATCCACACGGGACCGGTTGGTGTTTGAATTGCGGCGTAGCCACGGCCCCAGGTGATGAGCGGTGCAGGACCGAGCCACTCGGGACTCGGTGGACGCCGATATCGGACCTGTGCGCGAGGGAGGGGGAGGTCCTGCTGAAAATGACGCTGTGTGCGGGTAAAAAGTTGAGAGTTAAACGTACAGAGGTTCAAGTGATTGAGCGTAAATAAGACCGAGGCAAGGGCGGACTCCCTTGCCAGCAAGGAGGGAGGCAGTTCCCCCTTCTGCGAATGAGCAGAGAGGGCCGTCTTAAGGGTCCGGTTGGCACGCTCGACGACGGCCTGGCCCGTGGAGTTGTAGGGGATACCAAAAGTGTGGCGGATGGACCACTTGGAACAGAAGTCAGCAAAGAGGGTAGAGCAGTAGGCAGGACCATTGTCGGTCTTGAGGGCGAGTGGCTTGCCCATGACCGCGATGGCCCGCAAAAGGTGGGAAGTGACATGTTTAACCTGCTCACCCTTTTGCGGGGTGGCATGGATGTATCCAGAGTAGGTGTCAACACACACATGGATGTACTTCCATGGGGCGAAACCTGGCAAGTGGGTGACATCCATCTGCCATAGATCATTGGCAGCAGTGCCGCAGGGGTTGACGCCCGTGGAGGGAAAGGAGAAGTTCCCAGAGCATTGGGGGCACTGCTGAACGATGGCCCGCGCCTCGGAAAGAGGGAGGCTGAATTGCCGAGCCAGAGCCTTGGCGTTTTGATGGTGGATGTCATGGTCGGTGATAGCCGACAGGGGATAGGCGCTAGTGAGGGCGTCAGCGCGGTCATTTCCCTCAGTCAGCACCCCGGGGAACGGCTGATGGCTACGAATGTGAGCCACGTAAAAAGGAGCCGTCCGACGCGAGAGGTGTTGTTGGAGGGAAAGGAAAAGGGACAGGAGGTTCCTGTCACAAGCGGGCGAGACGTAACTGCCCTCAATGCGCCGCAAGACATTGGCCACATAGAGGCTGTCGGTGATGACGTTCATGGGTTCAGCAGGGAAAAGCGAGGCCGCAACGACAGCGGCGGCAAGTTCAGAACGTTGCGGAGAAATTTGGGGTCCGGTGTGGCGGCTACACCACTGGCCGGAAGCGTCTTGCCATGTAACCGCTCCCCTGGTGGGCCCCCCATCGGTAAAGAGGGTGACACCGCGGAGCGGAACAGGAGACAACAATTGAACAAATTGAAAGGGACATAAGGGAACGATCTGAATCCTGGGATCCTTGGGGAGATGGTGAGATATTTCCCCGACATAGGCAATGAGACTGAGTTGCAGGAGATCACTGTTGCGGAAGGCGTGATCCCACGGATCCTTCGGGAAAGGAACTATCACTGTAGCAGGTTCCTGTCCCAGGAGGGCTTTAGAACGGGTACGGCCCCGAGAGATGAGAGCCGCCGTCATGGCTTCCAGAGTAGAGACGGTATTGTGCGCGGTATGAGCGAGATGGAGCCATTCTAAAATGACAACAGAGGGGCGGCCAGGGGTAGGCTGTTGAAACAGAAATCCAAGGCATTGCGCTTGAGGCCGCATAATGGCGAGGTGAACGGGCTCATCCGGCTCACACCGATCAACCCAGCGGGTCATCATGTGGTTATTAAGTAAGGTGACGACCGCCAGTTCAGCGTCCGTAAGGGTTATGCGATCGTCGGGTTGCCGACCGCGCCGGAGAGCACTGAATAAAGGCGCAAGCTGATCAGTGGTTAACCGATAATAAGGGCGAATCCAATTAATTGAGCCCAGAAATTGCTGCAATTGAACGTATGTCAATGGGTTGGGCAGGGTCAAAAAGGGTAAAACAGGCATAGCATATGAAGCAAACACCTTGTGACCCAAATATAAGAAGGGCTCATGCGTTTGGACCTTCTCTGGGGCTATTTGAAGACCGAAAGCTGCAAGGGCACGTTGAAGATCAGACCTCCACTCCTGAGGTAAAATTGGAGCGGCAATGGCAATGTCATCCATGTAATGCAGCACCCGGACCTGCGGGTGCTGGGTGCAAAACGCACATAGGGCCTGATCCACAAACAGCTGGCATATTGTGGGCGAATTAAGCATCCCCTGAGGGAGGACGGTCCATTGAAAACGCTGGGTGGGGCGCTCCGCATTCAGTGCTGGGACCGTGAAGGCAAAATATGGTTGATCTTGGGGCTGCAGCGAAATAGTGTAAAAGCAATCTTTGAGATCTACTATAGCCATTTCTCATCGTGCGGGGATAAGATTGGGGTTAGGTAGCCCGCACTGAAGGGGACCCATAGGCTGTAAGAGTTTATTGATTGCTCGGAGGTCGTGCAGAAGCCTCCATTTCCCTGATTTCTTTTTTATGACAAACACGGGGCTATTATACGGACTGGTGGTAGGGGTAAGGTGCCCACCGTCCAATTGTTCTTGCACCAAGGCATGGAGAGCCGTAAGCTTGTCCAGAGGCAGGGGCCATTGCTCCACCCACACGGGGGCGGAGGCGACCCAAGTAAGCGCAACTGCGCGGGGCGGAGTGGGAGGGTCACTCATCAAGGACGACGTGGGCTCTCAGCTGCCGTAACAAGTCCCGCCCCCACAGGTTGACGCCGATGGGGACGACGACCGGTTGGATATATCCCAACAGATCACCAGAGAGGACAGAGCGTACTGCGAGTTGAGAGGCGCTCTGCACGGCACTACTTTCCCCGCCAACCCCCCAGACAGACGGGCTGGCTTCCAGTGGCCATTTCGGATCCCATTGTTCCTTGGTGATGACCGAGACGTCAGCGCCCGTATCCAGGAGGCCAGAGAGGCGTTTCCCGTTTACAGCATACTCACGCAAGGGCTTTTCCGTCCGGATGTCCTGGCGGACGAGAGCGATCTGCAAAGAAGAAGAAGAAGAAGGCGCCGGGCCCTGCGGACCCGTGAGGGGCACGCAGTTAGCAATAGTGGCCCCCGCCGGGAGATCAAAGGGGAGATTACTCCAAGCTTGCACCACGAGTGGAACCTCCGGGGCGGGGCAAGCCTTGACCTCCGGGATTACAAAATTCCTTGCTCTCCCGCCGAGGAGAGCGGCAGGACCAACACATGAGAGCCTGGAACGTGATCCAAGAATTGCATAGGAATGCAAGTCACTTCCCCAGGGAGGGGTTGCGTGGCTCGTGCGATGGTCGAGAGGGCAATGGTGACAGAGGACGCAGATTCCATTTGACCGGGGCGGGAATCACGCCCGGAGACTAGTTTTTTGCCCCCTCTCCAGGCGGCCCGGACCGGCATTGACTAGCCCAGTGATAGCCTTTATTGCATTTAGGGCACTTCTTGTTAGGTTTCTGCTGGTTTCGCTGAGAGGTGTTTTTTCCGGCCGCTGCCCCACCCCCAGGGGCGCGGCACTGAGCTCTGAAATGGCCGGGCTTTTGGCAGTTAAAACAGTTCCCAGTGGGCTTTCCCCCGCTCCTCCCCCCCTCGAAGGGCGGCGGCGAGGAGCGCCATTTCGTGACTTTTGGACCCTACCTCAGCACACGCTGTAAGCATTTCAGCGAGGGTGTAGTCCGGGCGGTGGACGATAGGGGTGAGAATGCGCTTGCAGTCAGTGTTGGAATTCTCATAGGCCAACTTAACCAAGAGTTCGTTTTGGGCCTGTGGATTGTCAAGTTGGCGCGCTATCGCCTCCTGCAAGCGATCTACAAAGGCACCATAAGGTTCACCATTGCCTTGTTTGATGATACTAAAGGACTTGGCGGGCCGCTCGGTGACGGGGACGCGGCGGATGGCCCGTAATACACAGAGGCCGATAGCCGCGAGGTGCTCGTCGGGGAGCTGTACTTGGGCTTCTATCGGCTCGAATGGACCAGCGCCATACATCTGATCGTAAGTAATTTGCGCCGTGGCTGAAGCAGTAGCGGCAGCCTTATACTCGCTGTCAAAAACCACGTATTGAGAGGGGGAAAGGACCATGCGAAACAGATCCTTCCAGTCTCGTGGGAGCATTCTATAACCATTCGAGAGGCCTTCAATAGTTCCTAGCACGTAGGAGGATTTGAGGCCGAAGTCTTTGATGGATTTGTTGAGCTCTCTGAGCACACTATACGGAAGTGGCTCCCAGTTAAGCTGGAGCTCGTCAGCATTATTGGGGTTCCTAGTCCGTGTAAGGGGGAAGAAGGCGGGCGACTCTCCGTTCCATTCTTCCGTGGGGTCCAACGTACCCTCTTTACGAGCGGTAGCGATGGCCTGTGCCACTTTACTGCGTACAGTTGGTGGCGGATATTGAGGCAAAGCCTGCGGAGCCAACGGCTGATCAGGAATATTCAAAGAAGTCAGAGCAGGGTACAGGTAGGGAGGCGGCGATGCCCCAGGGTTGTCCGGCGGCGGCTTAGTAGGTTGTAAGAGGGCATTCTCTGCTGGTGAGAATGCACAGACCGCCGCAAAGGCCTTCTGCCATGTTAACAGAAGGTTTATGGGGGCCCGGGGTTCGCCCTTAAGTTCCCGCCCTATTTTTTCCCAATCCTGCGGCTTTAAGCTACCCCGGAGGGGATACCAAGGACATTGGCAATCCACCTCTCAGAGAAGCTCTTGGATCTCTTTTGCTGACACCGTCTCGTCGCGGGCCATGGTTTTTATCAGCGCCGCCAGTTCTGTCGCATGCTCAATCTGCTCTTTGGACAATGATTCCCCCATACTTACCTGGAAAAAGGGAGCCGAAGCTGAGGTGCACCGTAGACTATCACAGTCGGGCAAGCAGGGAGGCGCCAGGAATCACGTCGGGGTCACCACTTGTCGGGATGAAACGAGACGAGACGAGTGTGGCGAAAGCTGACCTCCTCACTTAGGAGCGCTGCTTTATTTATAGATCAGAGGGCAACGTGTACAGAGGGGATTGGACGGACAGTGCAGTACAAGGTGTCCACCGCTGATAGGGTGAGAGGGGCAGCAGGATGCGCAGCCGCGGTGTGGTCTGCCAGCACTACAGCTGATCGCATCGCCTGCTCCCTACACTAATAAGTTCCTGCTGGGCATGGCCAACTTGGAAGCTAGCCAGAACTCCCTTCCTGTGCGTTCCTGCCAAAAAATAGCCCTGGTCTCAGCCTAACTCACCTCACTTTCAGTCCACCTTGGGGTGAGAGGCAGGAGACAGACACATATACCTGAGGGACCACCCCATATACGCCCTGAAGAGCATTACACTCAATAGATCAGCATCTCATGGTGGTCCCTGGCCCGAAAGACATCCCTCTTATCTGGACCAGGGCCAGGGCTTTTTCTGCTTTGGCCCCTGCCTGCTGGAACATGCTCCCTACTGAGATAAGGGCCCTGCGGGATCTTCTCCAATTCTGCAGGGCCTGTAAAATGGAGCTGTTCCGCCAGGCCTTTGGCTGAGGCAGCGGACGGCCATATATGGCCTCCCCCAGGTTTTTGCCACCCATTTTAACAACTGCTGCCCCTCCTCTATATCTTATTATATTATTAGAAGTCCATCAGTGGCTATTAGCCACAGGGTATAGATGGGAACTCTCAGTCTGGGGCAGGTGATGCACTCTATTCTTAGTGCTGGAGGGGGCAGCAGTGGGAGGGCTTCTAGTGTCCTGGCCCCACTGCTGGACCTCCTGATGGCACCTGGTATATTTTGGCCGCTGTGTGACAAGAGTGTTGGACTAGATGGGCCATTGGCCTGATTCAACATTGGCTTCTCTTAGGTTCTTATGTTCTTATAGGCCAGACCTCTCGCAGCCATTACAGATCTTTACTGTAAGACTGTGACCACCATTTTAATGTACGTGATCGTTTTAATATTTTAATTATTTTATTAATGAAATGTTGCTTTGTATTGTTGGCGTGTCGTTACCTGCCCTGAGCCCACTTGTGGGAAGGGTAGGCTATAAATATGAATGAATGAATGAATTAATTAATGAATTAATGAATGAAGCGTCCCCCTGGCTTGTTTAAAATACAGCTACCCCTCTGGGACGGCTAATGCTTAGAGAGGCAAGAGTATTGTGGCTTTTTAAATGCAGGTGGGTCACCGTGTTGATCCGAAGCAATCGAACAAAGTGTGATTCCAGTGACACCTTTGAGACCAACAAAGCTTAATTATGGGGATAAGCTTTTGTGGGCATGCACACTTCTTCAGATTCGCCCCCAAGAATAACCCTGTGAGGTGGATTAGGGAAACACACACACATAGACACACACAACCACAAGGTAGCTCATTGTAACGCACTTTCCCAAATGGATTCTGGTCAACAAAAGATTCCGCTGGAAAGAAATCATGTTTTTATGGTGACAGATCTGCCCATCCTGTGCTTCCTTCAAGGAGCTCAGGGTAACATATGTAATGCTCCCTTCCAGTGTTCCCTCGAAGTTGAGTTAGTGTGAGCTAGCTCACAGTTTTTTAGCTCTGGCTCACAGATTTTTGTCTTAGCTCAGGAAGGGATGGCTCCAGAGCAATCTAATTTATGCAGCAGCCAAATGGCTCGCTCACAACTTTAATGCCAGTAGCCTACAAAGTAGAATTTCTGCTCACAAGGCTCCACAGCTTAGAGGGAACAATGCTCCCCTCCTCTGTTTCATCTGCACAACAATCCTGTGGTAGGTGAGGCTGATTGGCATAGACTGGCGCACAGTTATCCAGCCTGTTTTAATGGCAGAGTGGGGACTTGAACCCAGATCCCAGCATGCTGCTCTTAACCTGTTATGTCTTGAACTTAATTTCATCCCCACTGACAGGCTGGTAGCCTGAATGGCAATACCTGATTGGCTACTCTGCATAGCAGGCCAATCAGGGTACAAGGATTGGGCTGGAGGGAAGCAAACTGATTGGACTTTATCTCTGTAATGCTATTGGTTGTTACCAGTAATGGGGGCGTGGCTATGCTAGCCCGCACTGTTTAAATAAGAGCAGGTTGCTCTATGTTGTGTTGTCTGCTCTGAGCTGTTGAGTTACTAGAGCAGAAAATTGGCTGTCAGTGGTCATTTTGGGGGGCTTTTCCCGCACTGGAGCTTCCATTAGGGTCAGGAATACTTCCCCCACAGAAATGTCCTTCAGTCCCAATTTAAGAGGGCCTCCTATTCCCAGGCTGTTTATGGCCACAGAGAAGTAAGTTTCTCCCTGTTTTATAATCCTGCAGCATAAAGAAATTGGTTGCCAATGGATTCAGGATACATTGCTATGACTTCTCATGTACTGGATCAGACTTTATAAGAATCTTCTCAGTGAATCATACTGTTGGGGGTGGTGGTGTTGCTTTAAGTTTGATTTTTACATCAAATTTTATTTCATTCTTACAGAAATAACAAAGCTGCCAGCAGAATTAAAAACAGAGGCACGCTTTTTAAAAATAATCTGATGAAAGGTAGATTCAGGTGGGTAGCTGTGTTGGTCTAAAGCAGCAGAACAAATTTTGAGTCCCGTGGCGCCTTTTAAGACCAACAAAGCGTTATTCAAGGTATGAGCTCTATACTTTGAATAAAACGTTGTTGGTCTTAAAGGTGCCACTGCCTAAAGCTAGGTGACTAATGCATAGTACCTCATTTGCAGGGAAGGGCAGACTAGAAATCCAAATGGACTTTGTATTATCATACCCAAAGGACTGGGGAAGTCCAAAGTTTAGATCACGTTTCTTCCTCTTCGGTCAAGAAGACAGGGAATGGCCCTTGAGCAGAATGGACTCCAAAGAGCAGACTTTGAATTCCCAGGCTAGGAGGAAGCAGCTCTCTTATCTTTTCTTTTGGCCAGGAAGGTTCCGGCTAGAATGGGCTGGGCATTTACAAGTGGATTCCATCTTGACCACTGCAAGGTCAAGAGTTACTAGGTAAAGGTAAAGGAAAGCCAGTCGAATCCGACTCTAGGGCTGCGGTGCTCATCTCCGTTTCAAAGCCGAAGAGCCAGCGCTGTCCGAAGACATTTCCGTGGTCATGTGGCCGGCATGACTAAACACCAAGGCGCATGGAACGCTGTTACCTTCCCACTGAAGTGGTACCTATTTATCTACTTGCAATTTCTTGCTTTCGAACTGCTAGGTTGGCAGGAGCTGGAACTAGAGACGGGAGCTCACCCCGTCATGCGGCACTCACGGGTCTTGAACTGCTGAACTACTGA
Organism: Gekko gecko; assembly: GCA_029375565.1. Lineage (NCBI taxonomy): Eukaryota > Metazoa > Chordata > Lepidosauria > Squamata > Gekkonidae > Gekko > Gekko gecko. The sequence goes on from JAPDNY010000002.1 coordinate 9,766,238, forward strand.
CCTTCCACAGCCTGCAGTTCAGCGTCTTAACCACTTGAGCCACTGCAGCTCCCAAGAGTTACTAGGCCCATCTTAATTCAGCGTCATTTAGGGTAAGTATAGAATGAGAGTTTAGAGGACTGCATGGTTTTCTTTTTATCCTTGCTCAGCACGATGCTGTACAGATCATAAATAGGCTTTATTTTTATTATCATTTGAATGCCTGAAGCCTGAGCTCTGTATATACACCATGTTCCCCCCTCCGCCTCAGTGTAGGGTAGATGACTGGGATCACCAGGGTCAACGAACAGGAATAGGTTCCACCGCAAGAGTATCCCCCAACTGAATGGCTGGGCCCTTCCTCCGCACCCCAAATTTGTTTACTTTCCAAGCTCCACTTCTTTTCAGTGCTACGTGGCATTCCCTACGAGTGTGATGAAAAGAATGGGACGAAATTACACAACTCGTTTGCATCCTGTCTTACTGTGAGTCCAACGGCTAGCTGAAGACTGTAACTACTAGATGTCCCACCACGAGTAGGTCTAGAGACAACACCACTTATATTTTAAGAAAACTGAAAGCAGTCAGGGAGAGTTACAGCATGCCATTCTGGATACTCCTGGAATCTCCTGTCCATTCTCTCAAGCAGATATTTTATATTTAAATGCAAAAGGGACCACATTTCAAGGTCATATATAAGTTCTCTATCGCTCGCTTTTCAACATGACCACATCTGTGGATGCTTAAATATGGAGACAGGAGCCATGAACAAAACCAGATAAGAACATAAGAGAAGCCAATGTTGAACCAGGCCAATGGCCCATCTAATCCAACACTCTGTCACACAGTGGCCAAAATATACCAGGTGCCATCAGGAGGTCCAGCAGTGGGGCCAGGACACTAGAAGCCCTCCCACTGCTGTCCCTTCCAGCACCAAGAATAGAGTGCATCACCTGCCCCAGACGGAGAGTTCCCATCTATACCCTGTGGCTAATAGCCACTGGTGGACTTCTGCTCCATATGTTTATCTAATTCCTTCTTGAAACTGTCCATGCTTGTAGCTGCCACCACCTCCTGTGGCAGTGAATTCCATGTGTTAATCACTCTTTGGGTGAAGAAGTACTTCCTTTTATCTGTTCTAACCCGACTGCTCAGCAATTTCATTGACTGCCCACGAGTTCTTGTATTCTGAGAAAGGGAGAAAAGTACTTCTTTCTCAATCTGCTCTATCCCATGCATAATTTTATAAACCTTGATCATGTCACCCCTCAGCTATTGTTTCTTCAAGATAAAAAGCCCTAAGCATTTTAACCTTTCTACAAACTTGAAAAAGTCCCAGGTTTGCAGAAAAATCTGAAACCTGAAAAAGTACATTGAGGGGGTTAACCCCCCAAACAACAGAAGCACTGCCTGTAGCTTTAAGGAACTCGGGAGGTGTTCTGGCTGCTGCTAGCAATTGAGAAGGGAGCACTCACTGGTGCTTCTTGGTGCTTGGGGAGGGTCAACAGTGGGAGGACTTCTACTGTCCTGGCCCCACTGCTGGACCTCCTGATGACACCTGGTATTTTTGGCCACTGTGTGACACAGAATGTTGGACTGGATGGGCCATTGGCCTGATTCAACATTGCCTTCTCTTATGTTCTTACTGGAGAAGACCCTGATGCTGGGGAAGATTGAAGGTAACAGAAGGGGATGGCAAAGGATGAGATGGTTAGGCAGTGCTATCGATGCAATGAACATGAAATTAAGCAAACTCCAGAGCACGATGGAAAACAGGAGGGCCTGGCGTGATGTGGTCCATGGGGTCGCGAAGAGTCGGACTCAACTGTGCAACTGAAGAACAACAACAGGCAACCACAGCAGTATTGTCAGCCTTCAAGCTTAAGTTATTGTCCATAAAAGGCAGGGAGGAAGGCCTTTAAGGAAGCCTGGCAGTGACTTGTATGACTCACCCAGGCCTGGTAGCTTGCAACTGTTCAACAGCAGCCACCCCATAAAACAGTATGGAGCAGCGGTTACAGTTTCAGACTATGATCTGGGAGACTCAGGTTTAAATCTTTATTCTGCTGGGGAAGCTCACAGGGTGACCTGGGGCCAGTCACATACTCCCAGCCTATCCTACCCTAAAGGGCTATTTTAAGAATAAACTGGAGAAGAGAATGATGTAAACAGCTTTGGATCCCCATTGTGCAGAAAAGTGGGATATAAATGAAGTAAATAAATAACGAATAAAGATGAAGAGGGGCAGATAAAAGGCTGGTGGGTGGGAAGGAGAAAAGGTGAGGATATGGGGGATGTGAGGAAGAGGGAAAAATAGTGTGGGGAGGAGGTACAAGGGAAAGTGAGGTGCCCCCTCAAATTCTTGTGGGTCCCCCACTGCACAACTGGGCAAGGCTCAGCAGGTACTGTGCAACGTGGCCAGGGTTTTCCTGGGAGAGACTGCCAGGGGAGGGAAGGAGGGAAAGCTGAAGACAGGAGGGCAGACAAAGGTGGGTGAGGAGAGAAGAAAGCAGGAAAAGGGGTGTGCCTGTGGGGGCTTTCAGTTAAGAGAAAGAGGAAATAGCAGGGAAGGGGATAATGAGACGCCCCCTACAAGTCCTTGCAAGTCTCCTGCTTGTGTGTACGTGGAGGGGGAGAAAAGAGCATAGTGAGGCTCGTGTCCATGTGAAGGGGTGTGGCTCAGTGGAAGAGCATCCGCTTGGCAGGCAGAAGGTCTCAGGTTCAATCCCCGGTATCTCCAGTTAAAAGATCTGTCAGTAGGTGACGTGAAAGACCTCCGCCTGAGACCTTGGAGAGCGGCTGCCAGTCTGAGTAGACAATACTGACTTTGATGGACCGAGGGTCTGATTCAGTAGAAGGTAGGTTCATGTGTTCATGTGAACTATTAAAAAAAAGTTTTCCTATCGTATTTTCAGTTTGCAGATACACCTTGTTAACATAAGAACATAAGAGAAGACAATGTTGGATCAGGCCAATGGCCCATTCAGTCCCACACTCTGTCACACAGTGGCCAAAAACACCAGGTGCCGTCAGGAGGTCCAGCAGTGGGGCCAGGACACTAGAAGCCCTCCCACTGTTGCCCCCCACTCCCAAGCACCAAGAATACAGAGCATCACTTGCCCCAGACTGAGAGTCCCTATCTATACCTTGTGGCTAATAGCCACTGATGGACTTCTGCTCCGTCTGTTTATCGAATTCCCTCTTGAAGCTGTCCATGCTTGTAGCTGCCACCACCTCCTGTGGCAGTGAATTCCATGTGTTAATCACTCTTTGGGTGAAGAAGTCCTTCCTTTGATCCCTTCTAACCCGACCGCTCAGCAATATCATGGAGTGCCCATGGGTTCTTGTTCTGTGAAAAAGGGAGAAAAATACCTCTTTCTCTACCTGCTCTATCCCATGCATAATCTTGTAAACCTCGATCATGTCACCCACTTCTATGCCACCAGAACCACCTCCACCCTGTACTAAGTACTAAGTTAGTGTGTCAGGTCAAGGCAAACCATTATGATGCAAAAGACAGAAAAGGGGAGATCTGCACTGCTATAAAATGTAACAACAACAAATTAGTAGAGATGACTCGTGTTCAGCCAAACGTTCAACTCGAATCGCTCATCCTGTCCTTATTAATATTTGAATTTTGGTTCCACCACATTCTATGCTTGCCATAATTGATTCGGTTCAAGAACTGGCAGTCAGAGGACACTGGCCAGGGCTGACTGGCTGCTTGGCGAAGTCCCGCCCACGTCAGCCCCAGTCAGTGTGTTCGGCTCAGTCTGCTCCAGTCCTCCGACAGGAGAGGACTGTGGGGACAGGCCCTCAAGGCTGAGGCAAGTGAGAGAAGCCCTTTTCCGCCCCCCATACCATCCCTGGGCCTTCTATGAGGGGTCTAGGCCCAGAGAAGGCCTCTTCCACCCCCACACCCCATCCCCTGGGCCAGCTCTGGCACAGCTGTTCTCTCAAAGACAGTTTCTGTCAGAAGTTCTCTCAGCCCCACCTGCCTCACAGGGTGTCTGTTGTGGGGAGGGGAAGGGAAAGGAGTTTGTAAACCGCTCTGAGACGCCTTTGGGCAGTGAAGGGCGGGGTATAAATCCAATCTCTTCTTCTCTTCTTCTTCTTCTTCTATAGGGGCAGTAGGCCCAGAGAAGCCCTTTTCCGACCCCCTACACCATCCCCTGGGCATTCTATGGGGGCAGTAGGCCCAGAGAAGCCCTTTTCCGCCCCCTCACACCATCCCCTGGGCCTTCTATGGGTGCAATAGGCCCAAAGAAGCCCTTTTCCACCCCTCTTCCCTTCCTTTCCCCCTTTCCTTTCTTCCTCTCTCCTTTCTTTCACTCTTCCCCCTCTTCCTTCCTTCCTTCCTTCAACCCTCTCTCCCTTCCACCCTCCCTCCCTTCCTTTCTAGGGCCCGTTGTCTTCCACCACAATGGGCTTTGCTCCCTAGCCTTAACTATATTACTGAATATACATCACCAAACTCTTCAGAAGGTCAGGAAGCAAAATCTTTTTTTAAAAAAACATGCCTGGATTCGGCTGTCCTCCTTGTCCGAATACTGAAAACATCTGCCTGGTATTTCCATAGGGAACAAGTGAGACGCAAAGAGGCAGACGAAGTTCAGAATGAGCAAATCTCTGCACTACACATATTCTCTGTTACGGCCTCCATGCTGTGAGGTGAAGATTCAACTCACTCCAATGCCCTGTCCATACTAAAGCATTTATAGATATAGTCTCTGATGTTAATTCTCACAGTTTACACTTGATTTATCACGCAAGCTCCCAAACAACCTAAGCATCTAGACAACCCACCCATATTAATACTTTATTCATGGACAAGAGGTTCGCCAAGGCTGAGAATATCTACTGTTTTCCCCTAGTGTGAATAAGCACATGTCTCATAAGGTTTGAATGCTGGCTGAAGCCAGATCCACATTCCTGGCATTTAAATGGCTTCTCCCCTGTGTGGATGAGTTGATGTCTAACAAGGTTTGAGTTGTGACTGAAGCTACTTCGGCACTCCAGGCACTGATATGGTTTCTTCTTGGTTTTGGTATCGTTCTGCATCTGACTCAAGCCCTTTTTACATTCCCCCGTCTGGACATTTTTATGTCTCTTCAGGCTTATGCTGTGACAGAAGCTTTTCCCGCAATCTAAGCATTTAAAGGGCTTCACCTCTTTGTGGGTTCTTTGATGGTCAGTAAGTCTCTTGCCCAAGCTAAAGCTCCTTCCGCATTCTAAGCATTTATATGGTTTTTCCCCTGCGTGGAGTAGTTGGTGCTTAATGTAGTTTGCCTTTGTTGTGAACTTCTTTCCGCATTCCAGGCATTCATATAATTTATCTCCCGTGTGTATTCTTCGATGGATAGCGAGGCTCGAGGTCTGCGTAAATCTCTTTCCGCATTCCAGACATGTATACGGTTTCTCACCAGTGTGGGTCCTTTGATGAATAATCAGGTTTGTGCTTTGCAAAAAACTCTTCCCACATTCTACGCATGTATACGGTTTTTCGCTTGTGTGGGTTACTTGATGTCTAATGAAATTTGTACTTTGCATAAAGCTCTTTCCGCATTCCAAACATTTATACGTTTTTTCACCCTTGTGGTTTCTTTGTTGCACGCTCCGCCTGAAGCCCTTTCCAGACTTGTGGAAATGAAATGTTCGCTCCCTCACATGAATTGCTTGATGTCTAATGAGATGCGACCTTTCAGGAAACCTCTTTCCACACTCTAAGCACTTGTACGGTTTCTCTCCTGTGTGGGTTCGTTGATGGACAGTAAGGTTTGACTTCATACAAAACCTCTTCCCACATTCCAGACATTTATACGGTTTCTCTCCTGTGTGGATTCTTTGATGCACAATGAGGTAGGTACTGTATGCAAATGCCTTTCCGCATTCAAAACATTTATACGGTTTCTCTCCTGTGTGGATTCTTTGATGCACAATGAGGTAGGTACTGTATGCGAATGCCTTTCCGCATTCAAAACACTTATACGGTTTCTCTCCTGTGTGAGTTCTCTGGTGCATAGTAAGGCTTGACTTCAGAATAAAGCTCTTTCCGCAGTCCAGACATTTATATGGTTTCTCCCCCGTGTGGGTTCTTTGATGCACTTTAAGGGCTGAGCTTTGACTGAATCTCTTTCCACACTGCAAGCAGTCATATGGTTTCTCCCCCGTGTGGATATTCCAGTGCGCTTTAAGAGTTGCTATGCTAGCAAAGCTTTTTGCACATCTGGAGCACTCTGTCCTTCTCTTGCCATCCTGAACTCCTTCGTCGTAGTTACCGCTACGATAAGGAATGGGTTTCCTGCAACCTTGATCGAGTTGGTTTCCCTCCTGCTTTTTGGAGACATCACGATTCCCAGAGTTCTCTTTCAGCTCTAGATTCGTTTCACTTTCCTCCAATATCTGATGTGTTTCATTTTCATTAGCCGTGTCCCACACATCTCCCGCTGGAACAGAGAGCCCTGATATAAATTAAATGGAACAACACATCAGGAAATGTCTCATTGTCAAGCAATTTGAATACTTCAGAACGTAAGATACCCACTGGAATGTGGAGTGCCACAGTGGGCAATCCTCTCGCCCGTGATATTTAACATCTATATGCGCCCCCTTGCCCAGGTGGTCCAGAGGTATGGACTGGTTGCCATCAATACGCAGATGACACCCAGCTCTATCTGTTATTGGAAGGCAATACGTTCTCTGCCCCTGATAACTTGGCCGAGGCTTTGGAGGCTGTGGCTGGATGTTTGCAGCAGAGTCGGTTGACCCTAAATCCAACGAAGACGGAGGTCATGTACCTGGGTCGGAAGGGAGGGGATATGGGCATCAGGCTCCACATGCTGGAAGGGGCACCTTTGGTGCCGGCCCAGAAGGTGAGGAGTCTGGGAGTGACAGTTTGGTGTAGTGGTTAAGTGCGTGGACTCTAATCTGGGAGAACCGGGTTTGATTCCCCACTCCTCCACTTGCACCTGGCTGGATGGCCTTGGGCAAGCCATAGTTCTGATAAGAGCTGTCCTTGAAAAAGAGCAGTTTCTGTCAAGAGCTCTCTCAGCCCCACCTACCTCACAGGGTGTCTGTTGCGGGGAGGGGAAGGGAAAGGAGTTTGTAAGCCGCTCTGAGACACCTTTGGGTAGTGAAGGGCGGGGTATAAATCCAATCTCTTCTCTTCTTCTTCTCTTCTGGATGCCGCTCTTTCTATGGAGGCCCAGGTGACTGTAGCCGCCTGATATGCCTTTTTCCATCTTCGGCAGATTAGGTTGCTGAAACCCTATCTCTCCCCCCAAGACTTGGCTACAGTGACCCATGTGATGGTCACTTCCAGGCTTGACTACTGTCATTTGCTCTACATAGACTTATCCTTGAGGCTGACCCGGAAATTACAGCTGGTGCAAAATGCAGCGGCGCGCCTGCTAATGGCAACACCTATGCGGGCTCACGTTTGGCAGGTACTCCGCCAATTGCATTGGTTACCAGTAGAGTTCCGGATACGCTTCAAGGTGTTGGTAATAACCTTTAGAGCCTCACACGGTTTGGGACCAACATATCTGAGGGACCGCCTCTTCCTGTATATGCCCCGAAGAGCACTATACTCTAAGGATCAACAACTCCTGGTAGTCCCTGGCCCAAAAGACGTCCGTTTTGCCTCGACCAGGGCCAAGGCCTTTTCCGCCCTGGCCCCTGCCTGGTGGAACATGCCCCCCACTGACATCAGGGCCCTGCGGGATCTACTTCAATTCTGCAGGGCCTGCAAGACAGAGCTGTCCCGCCAGTCCTTTGGCTGAGGCAGCGGAAATCCATATATGGCCTCCCTGTGGTGTTTGTCACTCTGTTAACAACTACTGGCTATGGCCAGGAACCTCCCACCACCAGAAAGTGTCTTTGTTATCAGCTGTGACCACCATTTTAATATTTATGATGATGTTTTAAGTTTGATTTTATTGTATTTTGTAGAAATGAAGCGTCGTTACCTGCCCTGAGCCGGCCTCTGGGAAGAGTGGGCTATAAATGTGAATGAATAAATAAATACATAAATAAATAAGAGCAGCCCTGCTGGATCAGACCCTCAGCCTCTATGTCCTGTTGTTGGACCACTAGAGGGGCTGGTTGGCCACTGTGTGGGACAGGATGCTGGACTAGACGGATCATGGGTCTGATCCAGCAGCGCTCTTCTTATGTTCTCATCCTCCCGTTTAGAAAAATACTCACCTTTATCAGACACGGTTTGGAAGAACACGTTCTTGGGCAATCTTCCCGGAGAGCCCTCAGGCATTCCTCCTGGCTCAAGGCCTTCCTGTTCAAAGGTCTCGTCTTTCATCTCTGTCATGGTCCTTTCACCTGGAGGGAGGCAAAGAAGACGGTAAGAACCCCCAAAACCTCAGTACTCCTTTCAACAAGGACAAAAAAGGGGAAGGGGGAAAAAAACTGAACCTAAAACTTAGAATCCAGAACCTGACAAAGAGCAGTCTTTGCTTGAGGATTATTTGGCTCTACAATCATAGGAAGGTCACTCCTGGACCAGAAGTTTATATCTGAGAACCACTGGGCATGTGATTGCACTATCAGAGGCCTCATTTATTTTTTTTGCTCTGTTGTTGTTCAGTCGCACAGTCGAGTCCGACTCTTGGCGACCCCATGGACCAGATCACGCCAGGCCCTCCTGTCTTCCGCTGTCCGCTGAAGTTTGCTCAATTTCATGTTCGTTGCATCGATGACACTGTCTAACCATCTCATCCTTTGCCGTCCCCTTCTTCTTTGACCTTCAATCTTTCCCAGCATCAGGGTCTTCTCCAGTGAGCGCTCCCTTCTCATTTGGTGGCCAAAGTATTTGAGCTTCAGCTTCAGGATCTGACCTTCCAGGGAACAGTCAGGGTTGATTTCTTTTAGGATTGACTGATTTGATCTCCTTGCAGTCCAAGGGACTCTCAAGAGTCTTCTCCAGCACCATAGTTCAAAAGAATCTATTCTTTGGCGCTCGGCCTTCCTTATAGTCCAACTCCCGCAGCCATACATCACTACGGGGAATACCATTGCTTTGACCATGCGGACTTTTGGACTATGCGACTGAACAACAACAAAAATGATTGGGCCCTTATATAATTTTAAATTTGTGATTAATAAAAACATGGTTTTTTTATATATATTTCCTTCATTCAGTTTTTAACATTGGCCCCCTTTCTTACATTTGACTAACCTTTGTCAGGTTCTGCTTTCAACAAGGCCGGAGATGCCAAAGAAAAGAAGAATTGGGGGGGGGGGGGAAGGATACCGAAGCAAGACCAATGCTGAGAAAACCCACCAGACTTCATCCAATTTCTTCTGAAGAGAAGGAATTCTCAGAAGGTATGTACCAAAGCAGCCTGAATAGCCCTATCTACTCTGAGTTTATCAGTGTTCAGACGCTAAGCAGGGTTAGTTAGTACTTAGTACCCGGGTTAGTACTTAGATGGGAGACCACCTGGGAAGTCCGGGTGTGCTATGCAGAGGCAGGCAATGGCAAACCACGTCTCCACGTGCTGGTTGCGACATCACAGCACTTTGTTATTATCGATGGGGCTGTGGCTCAGTGGCAGAGCATCAGCTTTGCACACAGAAGGTCGCAGGTCCAATCCATGGGATCTCCAGATAGAAAGCACCAGCAAGTAGGTGATGTGAAAGATCTCTGCCCAAGACCCGCTGAAAGTCTGAATAGGCAATACTGACTGTGATGGATCAATGGTCTGATTCAAAATAAGGCAACTTCATACGTTCAAATGCACTACAAGGCTCTTTCCACACAGACACACACACCCCCCACGGGGCATAAGACGTTCCCACAAATCACAGGAATTCTGAGCGAGGCTTACAAGGATTTCAAATGGGAAAGTGAGAAAACTAGAAAAGGTAAAACATTCCCGTACGTCACCTTTATAAAAAAGACCAATGGAGATGGGCACTACTTGCATAGAGGAATTACTTCTAGAAAGACCTCCGTTCCCTTCCTTGGGTTGTAAGACTTTCTGAAAGACATGAATATTCAAGGAATTTCACCTGAGAAATAGGTGCGTTATGTCAGTTTCAGCAAAAAACGGAGGGGGCCTTAAAGACTAAAAACATTTTCTGCCATCATACACGTTTGTGACAGTGTTCCCTCTAAGATGAGTTAGTGTGAGCTAGCTCACAGTTTTTTAGCCTCCGGCTCACACATTTTTGTCTTCGCTCAGGAAGGAGGGCTCCAGAGCAAACTACTTTATGCAGTAGCCAGATCGCTCGCTCGCTCACAACTTTAATGTCTGTAGCTCACAAAGTAGAATTTTTGCTCACAAGACTCCACAGCTTAGAGGGAGCACTGGCTTGTGAATGACAACATGTTTACATTGCAACTTACTATGCAGATTCACTCCAGTATAATATGTCAACTGAATCACAGGCAATGCATTTCGCCCTCATTCGGCAAACCTTTATGCAGGAGGTATGAAAGAGTTAAAGATTTAGAAAAGAGACAACTAAGGAGGGACACGATATAGGTTTACGAAATTATGCATGGGATGTGGACAAGGGGAAATTTTCTCCCTCTCCCAAAATACTAGAATTCGAGGCATCCAATGAAGCTGGCTTTCTCCCATATGCTGCCCAGGACCTAAAAATCACAGGGAAAGGCCCTCTTTGTTGTTCCCTTTGACCAAAGAAGCTTGTGTTGGGTACATGAGAGACAGCATTTTTAGTGGTAGCTCCAGGGTTATTCATGACAACCTTTGATGAGTTCTTCTGCCTACCACCAGTTTTAAATTATCAATCTTCACTAGTGATTTTTATGAATTCTTTGAGCTCAGCCACAGAGGCGGCAGTGTCTGGGAACAGCTCTCAGACCAGAGCAGCTCTTCTGGATGGGGAGGGGCCGTGGCTCAGTGGGCAGAGCATCTGCTTTGCATGCAGAAGGTCCCAGGTTCAATCCCCGACATCTCCAGCTGAAAGGACCAGGCAGTGGGTGAAGCGAAAGACCTCTGCCTGAGGCCCTGGAGGGCCCCTGCCAGTCTGAGTAGACAATAGTGACCTTGATGTATCAGTGGTCTGATTTGGTATAAGGCAATGTCATGTATTTTATTTATTTATGTACTTATTTATTGCTTTAATTTCTATCCCGCCTTGCCAGGCAAGCTGGCTCATGGCGTCGTACAACAATCAGAATGACCAAAAACAACAGATACAATAAATTAGTTAAAACAACCTACAATCAATGCTCCCTCTAAGCTGTGGAGTGTTGTGAGCAAAAATTCTACTTTGTGAGCTCCTGGCATTAAAGTTATGAGCGAGCGATTTGGTGACTGCATACATTAGTTTGCTCTGGAGTCATCCTTCCCGAGCTAGGACAAAAATGTGTGAGCTGGAGGCTAAAAAACTGTGAGCTGGCTCACACTAACTCAGCTTAGAGGGAACACTACCTACATTACTAAAATACAATATAAATTCCAGATGATGGTGATCTTCAGTAGACGGTCCATTGCTGGTGTAACCAGTGGTACATCAAGGGCCGTAGGTGTTCCGATGACTCAATTTCTCGGTGGTGACTCCTAATCGAAAGCCTGGTGGAAGAGCTCCATTTTACAGGCCCTGTGGAACTGTAAAAGGTCCTGCAGGGCCCTGATATCCTCTGGAAGTTCATTCCACCAGTAAGGGGCCGCCATCGAAAAGGCCCTGGCTCTGGTGGTAGCCAGTCTGGCGTCTTTTGGGCCAGGGAGAGCCAGGCAATTTTGTTGCCCCGACCTCAGTGCTCTCTGGGGCACATATGGGGCAAAGCGTCCCTTAAGTAAGCATCATGTGGTTATCAGAGTGACTCACCCCTGATTCTTTTCCTCACGCCTGCACGTCCTCCTCCTTAATCAGTTAAATTCACGTATCTCCCCCCAAAACATAAGCAAGAATCCAGTAAAGAGTAAGAAAATCTAAGCTGACACCCTGCTTCAAAATTTGTTAGTCTTTTTTTAAGTACACTTTATTAGGTTGTAGGGTATACAGGGGTGAGGGGGGGGAAAGGAGAAACAAAATAAGTCTTCTGCACGTAACTCTTCTCCACATATCATTGCAGACTACTAAGAGATGGACTGTGAAATTTTAGAAGTTCATAAAGGCTACTTCGTATTGTTATCAAAGAATTCATATCTTTTTATTTCTTTCTCATCCAATAGTAAAAAGAAGAGGGAAGAGAAGAGATTGGATTTATACCCCGCCCTTCACTACCCAAGGGAGTCTCAGAGCGGCTTACAAACTCCCTTCCCTTCCCCTCCCCACAACAGACACCCTGTGAGGTAGGTGGGGCTGAGAGAGCTCTTGACAGAAACTGCTCTTTTTCAAGAACAGCTCTTATCAGAACTCCGGTTTGCCCAAGGTCATCCAGCCAGGTGCAAGTGGAGGAGTGGGGAATCAAACCCGGTTCTCCCAGATTAGAGTCCGCGCAGTTAACCACTGCACCAAAGTGCCTCTCAAAAGGACTCCATAGTCCAACACGGTCTTCTTCCATTTGCCCTTTTACAATCAAAGTGAGTTTGTCCAGGTCTGCACTTTCCATGGTCTTCATTATTAGGTCTTGTTCACAGGGTATTGTCAGAAGTTTCCAAAAAGTTGCATATAAGATTCTAGCTGCTGTTACCACATGAATTTTGTTTGTCTTTCTGGTGCTACTGGAATCTTGATCTCTTCTGCTGCTACAGACAGACTAACACAGCTGCCCACCTTGACCTATCCCCATGGAAGGTACCATATCTAGCAGCAAAGAATGGAAATCCATCAACCTTGTGGTATCTGAAGCAGTGACCAGAGACTCACAAAAGCTCATGATGCCCTGCCACAAATTTTTGTTTGACTTTAAGGTGCTACTGGACTCTTGCTCTTTTCTCCTGCTACAGACAAAAACAGCCGGGTACCCGTCTTGATCTATCACCCCCTCACACACACACACACACAAATAATGAGCCAACTGATCCAAAGCAAAATGCAAAATAAATAATACAAATAGACATAGATATAAGTAATACAAATAGGTATAGATAGGAACTCTCAGCCTGGGGCAAGTGATGCTCTGTATTCTTGGTGCTTGGAAGGGGGGTCAACAGTGGGAGAGCTTCTGAGTGTCCTGGCCCTGCTGCTGGTCCTCCTGATGACACCTGGTATTTTTGGCCACTGTGTGACAGAGTGTCGGACTGGATGGGCCATTGGCCTGATCCAACACTGGCTTCTCTTATGTTCTTAAATATCCCACCGCATCTGTTATGAAGCCCAACCAAAATAACACAACCAAGCTTTTAGGCTGCATGTTAAAAAAATATATGCAAGGGGAGGGGCGATTCTTTCATGCCGTGAGGATCTTAATGCTTCTTAATTCTTCTTGGCAGGATCGAACCCTAAATGCGCCGTCTTCTGGGGGAGCCCCACTGGTCACTACCCTCTCTTTAAACCTCCCCAACCCCAGCCATGGTTTCTTCCCGGAGTCCCCCCCTTCCCACAGTCAACTATAAATACCCCATCGTTTTTCTATTCAGTACCTCCCCTTCCAGCTGCAAGAAGAGACTGCAGGAACCATTTTCAATGAAAGCGCAAAGGGGGAGCCAGTGATCGGGAAAGTGGGGGAGAAATCTGTCCTCTCCCTCCATTCAGTTCTGCAGCTGCCTCCCTTCCTCGCCTTTATCTCTGCCTTGGATGTTGCACACACGCCCCCCGCTCCAAATTGCCCTCTTTTTGCATTCCCCCCCCTTGAACTCACCAGCTCCCTCCCAGCCTCGGAAGCATCAAATAGAAGCGGCTTTGGCTCGGACAGGACAGGAACAGGAAGAAATGGTTTCTGCGGCTAATTCCCCCCCGCTCCCTCCCTCTGAACGTCAGTCTAGGACTGCGGCTCTGCCTCCTTAACCCTTAGAGAGGAAATATTTCAAAACTTCAGTTATTTGGAAAAGGGGATGGTGGTGGTGGGGGGCAAAATCCGAGCCCAGCGGCACCCTTGAGACCAACCACGTTTAATTCTGCGTATAGGCTTTCGTGTGCCTGCACCCAGATAACGCTGCAATGTTTTTATTCGAGGGATCAGCGTTCATGTGCAGGCACCAGTGTTCTTCTAAGATGAGTCAGTGTGAACTGGCTCACAGTTTTAGCCTCTAGCTCACACATTTTGTCTTAGCTCCGCAAGGATGGCTCCAGAGTGAACTAATTTGTGCAGTAGCGAAATTGCTCACGCACAGCTTTAATGCCTGTAGCTCACAAAGTAGAATATTTGCTCACATGACTCTGCAGATCAGAGTGCACATTGCCACGCACCCATCTTCAGTCACAGGAATGGAAGTTACTAGCCCCAGTAGTAATGCGTAGCTACTAGAGTTGGACCATAAGCTCATATGAGAAGCTAATGTTGGATTAGGCACAGTGGCTCATTTAGTCTGAGCCATCTAGTGCTAGCACTTAGTAAGTTGTATAGTAATGGTTCTAGACTTGGGTCCGATTGGATTCCTGATATCATACATTGTACTATCGTACTGTACTGTTCTTATAGGTAAAGGTAAAGGTTCCCTTGCTTGAAAGCCAGTCGAATCCGACTCTAGGGTTGCGGTGCTCACCTCCGTTTCAAAGCCGAAGAGCCAGCGCTGTCCGAAGACGTTTCCGTGGTCATGTGGCCGGCATGACTAAACACCAATGTGCACGGAACGCTGTTACCTTCCCACTGTAGTGGTACCTATTTATCTACTTGCAATTTCTTGCTTTCGAACTGCTAGGTTGGCAGGAGCTGGAAGCTAGTAGGTGGAGCTCACTCGGTTATGTAACACTTGTGTCTTGAATTGCTGAATTTTTAACCTCCATGGCCTGCAGTGCATTGTATTAACCACTTGAGCTATCGTACTTGCAGTTTTATATTGCTGTGTTAAGCCGCCCTTGCTGGGAGGGCGGGGTAAAAATCTAATAAAATAAATAAAAATAAATAAAACACTCTGTCATACAGGGGCCAAAAACAGGTGCCATCAGGAGGTCCAGCAGTGGGGCCAGGACACGAGAAGCCCTCCCAACTGTTGCCCCCCCAAGCACCAAGAATAGAGTGCATCACTTGCCCCAGACCGAGATTTCCTATCTATCTATACCTTGTGGCTCATAGCCACTGATGGACCACTGCTCCATATGCTTATCCATCCAATTCCCCCTTGAAGCCCTCCGTGCTTGTAGCCGCCGCCACCTCCTGTGGCAGTGCATTCCACGTGTTAATCACTCTTGGAGTAAAGAAGTCCTTCCTTTTATCCGTTCCAACCCGACCGCTCAGCAATTCCATGGCGTGCCCACGAGTTCTAGTATTGCGAGAAAGGGAGGAAAGGACTTCTTTCTCGACCTGCTCTATCCCCGGCAATAATCTTGTAAACCTCGATCAGGTCACCCTAAGGAAGGTCCGAGCGCCGTAAGAATAGATGCTTTCGAATTACGGAGCCGGAGGAGACTCGCGGAGAGTCCCCCTTGGACTTGCAAGCCGATCGAATCGGCCAATCCCAAAAGACATCAACCCTGACTGCGTAGACCACCCCCGCCCAGCAGGTGGCGCTTTCTCTCCCCGCGCTGCCTGGTGGGCGGCACACGAGGGGAGCGGCGAGCGGAGCCACGTGGCTTTTTTCCCTGCAGCCGCGCCGCGAACGGACCTCCTCGACTGCGCCGCTCCCCCGCAGCAGCCCCGGGACTCAGAGCTGCCTGCCGCCCGCCGCTTGGCGCCATCTCCCCGCCCAGCCTCCTCTTCTGGTGAGTCTCCGGGGTAGGGACGGAGGTGGGGCAGGGGGGTCAGGCCAGGGGTGCACTCCTTCTCTTCTCCCCCTCTCTGCTACTCAGTGGCCCGCCGGAGACCCTCATGGGCTGGCTGAGCGGCTCGGGGCTCCGCGATTCCCTCCCCCGCCCCATAGCAAGCAAGTCCCAGGTCTTATTCATGTACGAGCTCTCCCGCCTCTGCCAAGGCAGATCTGCACGTTTCCCATCCCCCCCCCCCACCGCCATAGCTAGCAATCCAAAACAGTCCAGTGGCACCTTTAAGACCAAGTTTTATTTAGGTACAAGGTCTCCCTCCCCTGCGAGGGCAGAGCTGCACATTCTCCCCCCCCCCCGCCATAGCTAGCAATCCAAAACAGTCCAGTGGTACCTTTTAAGACCCACTTTTATTCAAGTACAAGCTCTCCCTTCCCTGTGGGAGCAGATCTGCACGTCCGGTCTCCCCCTGCCATAGCTAGCAATCCAAAACAGGCCAATGGCACCTTTAAGACCAAGTTTTATTCAGGTACCAGCTCTCCCTCCCCTGCGAGGGCAGATCTGCGCATTTCTCAAAAAAACCCCAACCCAATAGCTAGCAAGCCAAAACAGTCTAGTGGCATCTTTTAAGACCAAGTTTTATTCAAGTACAAACTCTCCCTCTCCTGAAAGGGCAAATCTATGCGTTTCCCATCCCCCCCCCCCCCCCATAGCTAGCAACCCAAACCAGTTCAGTGGCACCTTTAAGACCCATTTTTATTCAGGTGCAAGCTCTCCCTCCTCTGCCAGGGCAGATCTGCACATTTCCCATTTCCACCCACCCCCCATAGCTGGCAATCCAAACCAGTCCAAATCTGGATATTAGTATTTAGGGGGATTGTCCAGTCTGTCTACATACCCGTTGTATGTATCAGCTTGGTTATGTATGTAATATTATTTGATATCATTATATGCGTCATGTGCGTAACTCTGTTTTAGGCACACCTCTCTCTCAGGAGGTCAGGTTATTCATAATTTACTAGAGAAGGGAGGATGTCTTTTCCAGATGGTAGATCTGCTGGCCCTGTGAAAGATGGAGCACGCAGAATGTGTACCATTTGCTGAGTGTTTCCATATAGAAAAAGCTGCAATCTTGCACAAGTCCCATTCTCTAACGTTACACAGTTCATACAAGTAGACCATTTATTTGAACAGGTTTTTTTGCAATAATTTATTTTCATGTAACTATACAGGTACATTGGTGTGATAAGAAGGTAACTTCCTTTTGCAAAACAAACCAACCCCACTCATATATAGCAAAGGTCACTGCTAATTTGCCCTTCTAAGAAAACTGGACTTTAAAAAGCTGAACTGAGGAGGCTTTGTATAGCAACTATCACAAAAATAAATGGCAATACTAACTTGATCTGTATTTTCATGCTTGTTGTAGGGTAGCTTCCCTGCAAGAGCAAAGGAAACCTAAAGTCTCTTTAGTCAAAGTGTGAAGCTGGCAGGTATGTATAAAAAAGTTCTGTAAATACCTTTTTGAAAACTATATTGGTCCTACGGGCTATGTTATGGGAAGAGTTCCAGTTCTTTAATACCATGGTTGTGTGTAGTGGTTTGGTATAATGGTTAAGTGTGCAGACTCTAACCTGGGAGAACCGGGTTTGATTCTCCACTTGCAGCTTCTGGATGACCTTGAGCAAGCCATAGTTCTGTCAGGCTGTCCTTGAAAGAGCAGTTCTGGAAAGAGCTCTCTCGGCTCCGCCTACCTCACAGGCAGTGTTCCTCTAAGCTGTGGAGTCTTGAAAGCAAAAATTCTACTTTGTGAGCTGCTGGCATTAAAGTTGTGAGTGAGCGATTTGGCTACTGCATATATTAGTTTGCTGTGGAGCCATCCCTTCCTGAGCAAAGACAAAAATCTGTGAGCCGGAGGCTAAAAAACTGTGAGCTAGCGCACACTAACTCAGCTTAGAGGGAACACTACTCACGGGGTGTCTGTTGTGGGGAGGGGAAGGGAAAGGAGTTTGTAAGCTGCTCTGAGACTCTGAGTGAAGGGCGGGGTATAAATCTAATCTCTTCTTCTACTACTTCTTCCTCTTCTTCTTCCTCTTCCTCCCCCTCCTCCCCCTCCTCCTCTATATCATCACCCGTCTGCAGGTTAGCAACATTTTAAAAGTCTACTACCCACCATGAAAAGGAAGAGTATTTCAGACTTCTTTGTTGGGACCCCAGTGAAACATGGAGAGATCGAAGATCGACCCTTAGCATCAAGAGAATCGTCGGGCAATCCAGATGGAATGTCAGCTCCTGACAGTAATCCAGGTATGGAACTTGAAAATCCATCGACCAGCGAGTCAAAACATTGCATTTCTGCCTCTGCAGTTAACGAGAGCTTCTGGCCCACTTGTTGGACTGTAGAGCAGAAGAACAGTTATCTCCAAAAAAATGACTGGCTGTTTTTCAACGGTGGCAAGTTAGGTTGCTCCGTGTGTAAAGATGTCGGAGCCTCGGGGACAGAGGAGACGATGGTGGGCATGCGTCTTTCTACGGAGTGGATTCGCGGCGAGGTGTCATTTAATGGAGAATCGAGGGAACAGCAGCTAACATCTCTCGAGAATGAAATTTGTGACCATAGAAAAAGTATAGGTCATAAAGCTGCAGTTCAAATCACAGCCGGAGCAAGGCAAGAAACACGGAAAACGGTATGTTCGAGGTCCCAAGCAAGAGAGACGGAAATCACCAAGACGATATTCCGTACAGCGTATAAGATGGCTAGAAAGAACCAATCTTTTGATGATTTTGAGGCTGACATTGATTTGCTAGAAGTAACCGGCATTGATGTGGGGAGAATTCCGCACTCGGCCCCTTCTTGTACCCGTATTGTGGACCACATTGGCAGCGAAATGAGAATCGCGCTGATTAAGAAGATCGTTGATTCCAAGAGTAGAATTTCATTGATGCTTGATGAATCTACCACGGTGGGTCAGAAACCGTTACTAATTGTGTACATCCGCACCGACATTGAAGAGCTGGACATGGAGGGCCCCCTGGATTACTTCATTGGCTTGATAGAGCTGGATGACCTGACGGCAGACGGAATATTCAGAAGTTTGATGTCTACCCTTGAGTCACTAAGTCTCACTGAGGAAGTTTTACAGGAGAGTTTGGTTTCGTTGACTTGTGATGGGGCTGCCGTGATGATCGAGTCCCTTGGAGGAGTCGCAAAACTTTTCAAAGACAGATTCCCTTCCATTATTGTATG
The DNA here is from genome assembly GCA_029375565.1 of Gekko gecko. NCBI lineage: Eukaryota > Metazoa > Chordata > Lepidosauria > Squamata > Gekkonidae > Gekko > Gekko gecko. The sequence goes on from JAPDNY010000002.1 coordinate 9,785,193, forward strand.
GCGCTGCGCTACCCACCGGCTGGAATTATCAGTCCACGATGTCGTGACAGAGGTGTGTGGCGTCGATCGATTCAGGAGTTTTATCGACAAGTTATATGTCCTGTACCATTCGTCTCCGGAGAACGCAAGGGAGCTCAAGGCATGTGCGGCCGCGTTAGAGGTGGAGATTTTGAAAATTGGACAGACCCTGCCTGTGAGATGGGCTGCCTCTCGCTACAGAACTGCTACGGCTGTCTGGAAGGATTACGAAGCCCTAGTGCTTCATTTTGGAAAAGCTAAAACTGACAGTGATCGAGATAGAAAGGAGAAGCGCACCTATGAAGGTCTTCAGGAAAAGATGACTTCGGCAGAATTCGTTCTGGACCTCGGATTGCTTTGCGACGCTTTGCAAGAGCTCTCAGAATTAAGTGTAGATCTGCAGGAGAGAAGTATCGATCTGTACAGAGCCCACGGTAAGATCGAGAGTCTCGTTGAAATCTGCGGGAAGAGAGGCACTGCTCCAGGTCCTTACTATACGGAAGCACTAAGTGCAACAGAAAAGCTGCAATTCAAGGGTGTCCAGTTGCATAGAAGGAATAGAACTGATGGCCCACCAATCCCCAAAGTTGCATTCTATGAGCAACTTAAAAAATCTCTTCAAAAAAGACTGCTTTCGAAAGAAGATGCGGAATTGGCAAGATGTGGAAGAGTTCTGGAGTCTAAGAATTGGCCACCAAACCCCAGTATTCTCTACGGGGAAGCAGAAATAAGCGCATTGGCAAGAAGGTTTCAGCTCAATGAGAGAAAAGCCATTCGGGCCTTCAGAGAGCATCTGAAATACGGAGAAGAAATGCCAAAGGAACTGTCCCTGATCCGCCACATGCTGAATACAGTTGCTATTTCCTCCAGTGAATGTGAAAGGGGACTTTCCCAGCTGTACTTGATTGTCACTCCAGAAAGGGTCTCCTTGAACATCAAAACTATAACATCCTTATTATTTATAAGAATTGTTGGACCGCCTCTAAGAGTCTTTGACCCAACAAAGTTTGTAAAGACGTGGTTGCTTCAAGGTCATCGTTTGGACACCCAAAGCGAGAATGGGAAAAGAACAGAGGAGGAGTCTGATGACCGGATGAAGCTTTGGAAAGCCCTATGCCGCTGAGGTTAGTTGTTCTCTCTGTGCACTCTGTTCTAGAGCAAAGTGTGTTGTCTTTCCCTTTTTGTAATGATTGTTAGATCTCCTTTAACAGGTAGGTTCCATCTATGCTGGCTTCCAATTGGCTCCAGGGCTCAATTCGTGGTCTTGGTATTGACCTTGAAAGCCCTGTATGGCCTGGGATGACATCCGTCTCCCATATGAACCTACCCATCCAGTCTGTTAATTTTAAGAGGCCCTGCTTCAGCTGCCCATGGCATTTGACACTAGACAGGTGGCAACCAAAGAACGGGCTTGTCATGGCTCCAAAGCAAGGAACTTCCTCCCCAAGGGTGTATTCATCTATCTCCCTGTATTGGTGTCTTTCACCGGCAGGTAAAGGCTTCTCTGTTTCAGTTGGCATACCCCCAATAACGGTTACTGGCCTCTTCCCTGGTTCTGATGCAGTATGTTTTAAGAGTTTCCATTGGATTATTTTATAATTTTAAATGTCATTTTTTTAATAGTTCCAAATGTTTTCACGTTCGTTGGCTTGGGGTCCCTAATCTGTGGAAAGGCAGCATAAAAATGTTTAAATAAATAAAACAAAGATTTAATACATACTGTACGTGGTAAAGGTAAAGGTTTCCCTTGCTCGGAAGCCAGTTGAATTCGACTCTAGGGGGACGGGGCTCATCTCCGTTCCCAAGCCGGAGAGTCAGCGCTGTCCGAAGCCTTCTCCGTGGCCATGTGGCCAGAATGACTAAACACCAAGCCGCATGGAATGCTGTTATCTTCCCACCGAAGCAGTACCTATTTATCTACTTGCAGTTTCTAGTTTTCAAACTGCTAGGCTGGCAGGAACTGGGGCCAGAGACGGGAGCTCACTCTTGTCACACGGCACTAGGGTTTCGAACTGCCAGTCTGCAGCTCAGCATCTTAACCTCTGAGCCACCGCAGCACCACTATACGTGGTGGGATAGTTCAAAGTCCTGTTCCTTGGATAAAAGTGCCTTCGTGATGCATTTTCTTCTAGCATAGATAGCCCATAGAGTAGAGTTTGGTGTTGTGGTTAAGTGCGCGGACTCTAATCTGGGAGAACCGGGTTTGATTCCCCACTCCTCCACTTGCACCTGCTGATGTGACCTTGGGTCAGTCACAAGCTCTGGCACAGCTGTCCTTGAAAAAGAGCGGTTTCTGTCAGAAGTTCTCTCAGCCCCACCTCCCTCACAGGAGGGTGTCTGTTGTGGGGAGGGGAAGGGAAAGGAGAACATAAGAACATAAGAGAAGCCAATGTTGAGTCAGGCCAATGGCCCATCTAGTCCAACACTCTGTCACACAGCGGCCAAAATATACCAGGTGCCATCAGGAGGTCCATCAGTGGGGCCAGGACACTAGAAGCCCTCCCACTGCTGCCCCTTCCAGCACCAAGAATAGAGTGCATCACCTGCCCCAGACAGAGAGTTCCCATCTATACCCTGTGGCTAATAGCCACTGATGGACTTCTGCTCCATATGTTTATCTAATTCCCTCTTGAAACTGTCCAGGCTTGTAGCTGCCACCACGTCCTGTGGCAGTGAATTCCATATGTTAATCACTCTTTGGGTGAAGAAGTTTGTAAGCCACTCTGAGATTCCTTTGGCTAGTGAAGGGCGGGGTATAAATCTAATCCTCTTCTTCTTTTATTACCTTTATAAGAATGTCCTGAACAATTCTGCCTTACATTGTTTCAGACTGCTGTAATCCTGGTCCTATTACATTGCTTATTAGCTGTTTCATCCTATTAAGTGCATTGACCTACACGATACAATCTGCTGTGACTCTCAATAAGAAATGTGAACTATAAATAAAATAAAGGGCTCTTCTGGATGGGGTGGGGCCATGGCTCAGTGATAGAGCCTCTGCTTGGCATGCAGAAGGTCCCAGGTTCAATCCCCAGCATCTCCAGCTAAAAGGACCAGGCAATGGGTGATATGAAAGACCTCTGCCTGAGACTCTGGAGAGCTGCTGCTAATCTGAGTAGATGATACTGACCTTGATGGACCAATGGTCTGATTCAGTATAAGGCAGAGTCATGTGTTCATACAGTAGTTCAATAGTATTGCAGCAGAGAAGTGGTTAATGAATTATTTCAGAAAACTGAAACTAAATGAAGCTTGAACAAAACTTTATTGTGGAGGTCTACATTTTTTAAATTTTATTTTTGCTAGTGTATAACCTTGCATTTCCCCCTTTTGTGTTTAAATAAAATATCTGCTTGACGAGAGACTGGGCAGGAGAAAGAGTACCCAGAATGCTGTGCTGTAACTCTCCACAAATGCTTCCCACTCTCGTAAAATCGAACTGTTTTTCTTCGTAATACAGCTTGAGTTTCAACGTTCAGCTAACCCTTTGAACCACGAGGCACGATGCAAACAGCGCCCCAAATTTCCTCCCAATCAGCACTGGAAAGAGAAGATCTCACGGAGAGAAAAGAAAATGGATCTCTGAGATGCACTTGATAAACTATGGCGGGCGGAGATGACCAGGAGCGAATTCCATCGCTATGAAGTGAAAAAACAGGAGACGGTGGTGGGGGACAAATAGCGTTCCACGAAATGTGCCACTGGAACGTTTCATCTTACATCAACATTATTGATGACATCAGCAAACTGTTCAGCTGGTCAGGAACGAGAAATATGAATCTGAAAGCATCCATGAATACAGCTCTCCTCAGTACTGCCCGGCCACTTCATTGGCCCCGGAGCGCTTTTGCATTTGTGGGCCCCTCCCACCGTAATAATATCAGTATTAAACATTTTTGATATGACTTTAAATATTTCCACTTTTTGTGTTCTTTTTCCTGCTTTAGACAAAATTTAACAGATTTTTGTGGGCCCTAAAATTTCTTTTTTTCTGATGTGAGGGGAAAAAAAATTAGAACATTTTCTTCAACCCTCACAGTTCAGTTTGGTGCAGTGGTTAAGAGCGGCAGAGTCTGATCTGGAGAACCGGGTTTGATTTCTCACTCCTCCACATGCAGCTGCTGGGTGACCTTGGGTCAGTCACAAGTTCTCTCAGAGCTGTTCTCTCGAGAGCAGTTCGCTCAGAGCTCTCTCAGCCCCACCAACCTCACAGGGTGTCTGTCGGGGGGGGGGGAGAAGAAGGGAAGGAGACTGTAAGCCACTCTGAGACTCCCAAGAGAAGGGCAGGGTATAAATCCAATCTCACTTATCCATATACTAATAGCCAAGACGCCCCCGTGTGCAGATATCTAAATCTGCACATCGGGGGCACTTGGGGAGCAGAGAGATTTTCCTGCACACTTGGGGCAATCCCCAGATGTGCAGAAAAATCTGAAAAGTTTAAAAAACTATACAAGGATACTTAAATCCCCCCAATGTAAAAAAGCGTTCCCTACACATGCACAGAAAACGCCCTGGTAACTGTCCCGCCGCCGGGGTGGGGGAAGGGTTGGTGGGCTGGTGGCTGTGAGCCACTCAGGCCTCGCTGCTGCCACTGGGGGGGGGAGAAGCTTGGTGGGCCGAGCTCAGGCCTTGCTGGGGCGGGGGAGGTAGAAGGCTTGGCAGGCTGGGAGCCGCTCAGGCCTCACCACCACTGCTGGGGGAGGGGGAAGGGAGAAGGTTTGGCGGGCCGTGCTCAGGCGTCGCCACCGGTGTCGGGGGGGGAGCTCACCTGCGGCTGCTTCCTCCTCCACGTGGAGCTCCTCTTTCCCCCCGTGAATATCGCGGGTCCCCTTTCTTGTTTTCTTCTGATGTTAAAAGACATTAAAACATTTCCGTGGGCCCAGGGCACTTTGCCACTGTGCCTAATAGATACGTCAGCCCTGCTCTCTGATGTTTTCATAGGAAATGAGTTAGATACACAGGGCTGGAGGGAATTCTGAACCAGCAAACCTCTCTGCTGCTCAACTTCTTACTGGGGTGGGCTCCACAATTTGAAGTTAGGGTTCTACGTGTTCCAGTGCTCATTCCCTAAAAAGGGTTTGTAGATACTGTAGCCGATGTTAATCCTTACCTTTTACAGTTGATTTACACACGTTCCTGAGCATCTAGACCAGGGATCCCCAACGTGGTGTCCGTGGGCGCCGTAGCACCTCCTAACACCTTTCTTAGCACCGACCAACTGCTTTTGGAAAGTGGGCAGGGCCTGGTGGCACTTTTGCCCAGCAGGGCTTCCGATTGGCTGTGCCAATTAAGAGACATCCTGCTAAACAGTGCCTCTGCCTGAAGTGTTGGAGAAGTACTATTAGAGCAGCGGTGTCAAAACTCATTTGTTACGAGGGCCGGATCTGACATAAATGAGACCTTGCTGGGCCGGGCCGTGTGTGTGTCATGAAATGTAATCCCAGGTAGCGGAGATATAAACTTTATAAAGGGCACAGTAAAAGGTAAAGGTGTCCCTTGCTCAAAAGCCAGTCGAATCTGACTTTAGGGTTGCGGTGCTAATCTCCGTTTCCAAGCTGAAGACATTTCCGTGGTCATGTGGCCGGCGTGACTAGATGAAGATTTTTTTAAAACTTTAAATAAAACACGCTTAAAACATTAGCACTCTTGCAATATTTTGTCTGTTTAACAGTGTCTGATAACGGACGCCTCTTGCTCTGAATTATTGCATCAAAATGTCTGTGCTGTTGCAATCTTGAGTGTGCCGCTCAGGTGTGTTTCTGTAAGCTGCAAACCTACTTTTGATTTATCGACATTGATTACAGAAATCTCATGCTCAGTGTTCCTAGCCTAGGATTCTCAGCCAAGGGAAGGAAAGAAAGGCTGCCCTGTGCCTCCTTCAGCCTGGCCAGGAAGCCAGCTCTGGCTCTTCCCTCCCTCCCCCTAGGAGGGGGAGGAGCCTCAGCCAGTTCTTTACCAGCCTCTCTCAATCACACAGGAGAGCCTTGCCTATCGGTCTCTCCTGTGCAACTGAGAGAGACTGGTAAAGCAAGCTGTAACATGGCAGCAGCAGCAGAGCTGCAAATGGAAATAGGAAACAGCCAGGGCCTCGTGGTCCTGATTGGGGCCCTCCGAGGGCCTGATCTGGCCCGCGGGCCGCATGTTTGACACCCCTGTATTAGAGTAATATGTAACCTTGGTCCCCAAGCTTTTTGAGGTTCGGTCTGCCTTCTGTGGCAGCCCAGCACTTTGTGGTTGGCTCCGCCTCCTGTGGCAGCCATTTTGCGATTGCGCCCACTGTCCTCTGTCAGAATTCCAAAGATGCCTGCAGGCTCAAAAGGGCTGGAGAGCCCAATCGAGACAACTTACCTGAGTGAATATCATATTAATCGTCAGGACTCTTTTTGTAGAAAAAGCCCAGCAGGAACTCATTAGCATAATAGGCCACACCCAACATCAGAAACTTATTAGCATATCAGGCCACACTCCTGACAGTACAGCTCATTAGCATATTAGGCCACACCCCCATGTTACTGGAAGTGTGGTCATCCAGCCACATCTACAATTTGCTTCTTATTCTGTTTATCTTGTTTGTTGTCAAAACCCAGGGCTTTTTTTGTAGCAGGAACTCCTTTGCATGTCAGGCCGCACACCCCTAATGTAGCCAATCCTAATGAGTTTCTGCTGTTGGGTGTGGCTTATTACACTAATGAGTTCCTACTGGGCGAGGCCAACTCGGGAGCCAGCCGGAACTCCGTTCCTGTGCGTTCCTGCCCCAAAATAGCCCTGTTAATCGTTAATTCACAGACAAGACCTCCCCCCACCCTCGTCTGAATATCTCTATTGTTTCTCTCGAGTGTGAATAACTGCATGTCTTGTAAGGTTTGAGTACTGGCTGAAGCAAAACCCACATTCCTGGCATCTAAATGGCTTCTCCCCTGTATGAACTCGTTGGTGTATGATAAGGTTTGAGTTGTGGCTGAAGCAACTTCGGCACTCCGAGCACTGATACGGTTTCTTCTTGGTTTGCGTCTGGCTGAAGCCCTTTTTGCATTCCCCCGTCTGGACATCTTTGTGCCTCTTAAGACTTCTGTTGTGACAGAAGCTTTTCCCACAATCCAGGCATTTAAAGGGTTTCACCTCTCTGTGGATCCTTTGATGGTTCGTAAGCCTTTTGCTGAGGCTAAAGCTCCTTCCACATTCGAGGCATTTATATGGTTTTTCTCCTGTGTGGAATATTTGATGTTTAATGAGGTTTGCGTTCCGTGTGAACCTCTTCCCACATTCTGAACATTCATAGATTTTCTCCCCTGTGTGCATTCTTTGATGAGTGGTGAGGCTCGAGTTCTGACTAAAACTCTTTCCACATTCTGAGCATTTATAGGGTTTTTCACCTGTGTGGGTTCTTTGGTGCATAGTGAGATTTTTGCTCTGCATAAAACTCTTTCCACATTCCAGGCAAGTGTACGGTTTCTCGCCTGTGTGGGTCCTTTGATGCCCAATGAGGTTCGTGCTCTGCATAAAGCTCTTTCCACACTCTAAGCATTTATATGGTTTTTCAGTCGTATGTATTCTTTGATGCCTAGTGAGGTTTGTACTGTGCGTGAAGCACTTTCCACATTCTAAACATCTATGTGGTTTCTCGGCCATGTGGTTTCTGTGATGCACAGCGAGGTTTGCACTCCGTCTGAAGCCCTTCCCAGGCTTCAGCGATTGACACGGTCGCTCCCTCGTGTGAATCCTCTGATGCCTAATAAGACCTGATCTTTCGAGAAAACTCTTTCCACACTCCAAACACTTATGGGGTTTCTCTCCTGTGTGGGTTCTTTGATGCATATTAAGGCCCGACTTCATACAAAACCTCTTCCCGCATTCCAGGCATTTGTACGGTTTCTCTCCCGTGTGGATTCTTTGATGCACAACGAGGTAGGTACTGTACGCAAACTTCTTTCCGCATTCAAAACATTTATATCGTTTCTCCCCCGTGTGGGTTCTTCGATGCACAATGAGAGCTGAGCTTTGGCTGAATCTCTTCCCACACTCCAAGCAGTCATATGGTTTCTCCCCTGTGTGGATATTCCAATGCACTTTAAGGGTTGACACACTAGCAAAGGTTTTCCCACACGTGGAGCATTCAATCCTTTTCTTTCCTTCCTGAATTGTTTCATGGTAATCACCACTGTGACAACCAATGAATTTCCCTTTCCCTTTACCCATTTGGCTTTCCTCCTCTTTTGGGGGGATAACATGATCCCCAATGTTCTCTTTCACCTCTGCATTTGGATCACTTCCCTCCAATACTTGGTGTGCTCGGTTTTCACTCTGTGCTTCCAACACATGGCCTGTTGAAGTAAAGAGAATCTTGATGTGAATTCAAAGAAGAAGCTGAACATCAAATCAGGAAATGACTGACATGAAGGCCCCTTTCAGATAGCCCTTGTAAGCTGTTTTGGTAGCCGGTTGCTAACAATTTTTTGGTGTCGTCTCAGACACAACTGTTTTAGCAACTGGTTGCTAGCGGATTTTATTTACCTTTTCATACAAAGCCGCTTGCATCCAGTTAGCAAAGCGTGGTTGAGCTGTTCTTGAGGCAAACCACTTTCTTCCATTTCCCCCTCTTCATTGCCCTTCTTGAATCGTTACAGTGTGCTTTTTAATGTCTGCAGCCCTTCCAACAGCGCCAGCCTTTTCCCCTGCCTCTTTTTTGCTGTGTGTGGGAAAAGTGTGCTGCTGTTTGAAATGGCCCATAAGCACTTCAGAGACGGCTCAGTGACAGAATGAAATTCGCTGTATGAAAGCTCCATCCCTGTATCACTTTACTCAGAACTGGGCCAACGTTGGATAACACCCAGTCTAGAATAGTAAAAAGGGCCTGGGGCCCCGGTCACACGGGCCAGAAAACGTGGGGGAGAGGCGTGGCAGTTTGCCCCGGAGCTAAATAAGGTGCGGTAGCCCGGTCATACGGGCCACCAGGTTGCCATACTCCAGCTCTGCGCCCCGATCACGCCGCGCTGCTGCAGCGCAGCAAAAAAGCAGCGAAGTGCGCATGCGCCATTGCGGGGGGCGGGCCGCTGTTGGTGTCTTGTGTGTGCGCATGCGCTGTTCAGCGTTGGTGCGCATCCCATGGACACTTACAACATCCGGAAACCCCAGGGACATGGGTGGGTGTCAGAAGCCACGGGATACTGGCGCTCCCGCGATCAGACGCCAGCCTTTGCCCCGGGGTTTCTGGAAACTAGTACTTCCGACCTACTAGTTTTTTACTCCGCGTTTTCGGAGGGAAGCCGCGGGTTGTCCACGGGAGGACTACGCCTCCCAGATGTGCTGGTATGATCGCGCACGGAAAGTCCGCAGGGATCCCGTGCCTTCAGCGGGGCAAATGCTCAGTGTGGACGGGGCCGAAGTAATTCAACTCCTGTGGAAAATACAGAACGCAAAAGGCATGTCTGTCAGGGCACCCCTTCAAAAGTCGGTGGGGAAACATTTCTACCACCAAGATAGATTCAGGTGGGTAGCCCTGTTGGTCTGAAGCAGCAGAACAAAGTTTGAGTCCAGTGTGGTGTTCCCTCTAAGCTGAGTTGGTGTGAGCTAACTCACAGGTTTTTAGCCTCCGGCTCACACATTTTTGTCTTAAAAGGATGGCTCCAAAGCAAACTAACTTATGCAGTGGGCATATCGCTGGCTCACGACTCTAATGCCAGTCGCTCACAAAGTAGAATTTTTGCTCACAAGACTCCACAGCTTAGAGGGAGCATTGGTCCGATGGCACCTTTTAAGACCAGCAATGTTTTATTCAAGGTGTGAGTTTTTTGTATGCATGCACACTTCTTTGGATACAATGCAACAGAACTTACCAGTCCATACATATTGGTAGAGGGTGAGCAGTAAATTACCATGTGGCATAATGAAGATGTAACAGATTCAAGGACCAAACAGGAATAACAAGCTTGGAACAGTGGCCAGAATCCAAGTGCCACTCACTTCCTGCAGCACTGAATCCCACATGGTAATGACTCTTTGGGTGAAGAAGGACTTCCTTTTATCTGTATCTTTATACTGCTCACCTTCCCATAGTTAGGGAATGGGTACAAGTTTGAAAGCAAGGAATTGCAAACAGTGTTCCCGCGAAGCTGAGTTAGTGTGAGCTAGCTCACAGTTTTTTAGCCTCTGGCTCACACATCTTTGTCCCAGCTCAGGAAGGATGGCTCCTGAGTGAACTAATTTATGCAGTAGCCAAATCGCTCGCTCACAACTTTAATGCCAGTAGCTCACAAAGCAGAATTTTTGCTCACAAGATTCCACAGCTCAGAGGGAACATTGATTGCAAATAGATAAATAGGTACCACTTCGGTGGGAAGGTAACAGCGTTCTGTGCGCCTCGGCGTCTAGTCACGCCAGCCACATGACCACGTAAACGTCTTCGGACAGTGCAGACTCTTCGGCTTGGAAACAGAGATGAGCACCGCAACTCTGGAGTCGGATTTGACTGGCTTTCGAGCAAGGGAACCTTTACCTTGACCTTTTACATGGCACTTGTACTATTCTTCCCTTCCTGTACCTCACCCTTTTCCCTTACTTCTAAGTACCTCATCCACCACGGATGGCCCAGGCTAGCTCAATGTCATCAGATCTCAGAAACTAAGCTGGGTTGTCCATGATAAGTATTTAGACGGGAAACCACCAAGGAAGTCCAGGGTTGCTTGCAGAGATAGGCAACGGGAAACCACCTCTGTTCGTCTCTTGCCTTGAAAACCTTACAGGGTCACCATAAGTCAGTTGTGACCTGACGGTGCTTTCCACCGCCATAGCCTCTCATCTTGAAAATACTCACTTTCATCAGCTGTAGTTTTGAAGAACACATCCTTGGGCGATCTTCCTGGAGAACACTCAAGCATTTCTCCTGGCTCAGAGCCTTCCCGGAGGAAGTTCTCCTCTTTCATCTCTGTCATGGTTCTTTCGTCTGGGTGGGGGGGGGGGAGACAGAGGAGACTGTAAGAACACGTAAAACCTCAGTCCCACTTTCTGCAAAGGTAGGAGATGCCAAAGAGAAGCAGGACAAAGGGAGAGGCAGGGAGGGTAGATAAGAATACAGAAACAAGAACAATGCTGAGAAAACGCGCTACTACACCTCATCCACTTTCTTCTGAGGAGAAGGAATTTTCGGGAGGAATCTACAGTGGTATTGCAGCAGAAAAATTAAGCCAAGGTAGTTTAGTTGTTGTAGATTTTCCGGGCTGTATGGCCATGGTCTTGGCATTGTAGGGCCTGACGTTTCGCCGGCAGCTGTGACTGGCATCCTCAGAGGTATAACACAGAAAGATGGAGTATTCTCTGTCGATGTTGTATCGATGTTGTGTCACGTTGACACAGAGAGCACTCGATCTTTCTGTGTTATACCTCTGAGGAATTTCACTCCATGAAATTGCTGAGCAGTCGGGTCAGAATAGATAAAAGGAAGTACTTCTTCACCCAAAGAGTGATTAACACATGGAATTCACTGCCACAGGAGGTGGTGGCAGCTACAAGCATAGACAGTTTCAAGAGGGAATTAGATAAACATATGGAGCAGAAGTCCATCAGTGGCTATTAGCCACAGGGTGTAGATGGGAACTCTCAGTCTGGGGCAGGTGATGCACTCTATCCTTGGTGCTGGAGGGGGCAGCAGTGGGAGGGCTTCTGGTGTCCTGGCCCCACTGCTGGACCTCCTTATAGCACCTGGTATATTTTGGCCGCTGTGTGACAGAGTGTTGGACTAGATGGGCCATTGGCCTGATTCAACATTGGCTTCTCTTATGATCTTATGTTCTTACGATGCCAGTCACAGCTGCCAGCAAAACATCAGGCCCTACAATGCCAAGACCACGGCCATACAGCCCAGAAAATCTACAACAACTGATGAACTCTGGCCATGAAAGCCTTCGACAACAGATTCAAGGTAGTTGTAACTGCCCTCACCTGGAAACCCCAGGCTAGCCAGATCTCAAAAGCTAAGCAGACTCAGCCCTGGTTAGTACTTGGATGGGAGACCGCCAATGAAGTCCGGGGTCGATATGCCGAGGCAGGAAATGCCAAACCACTTTGCCTTGAAGACTCTAGGGGTTTCCATGAGTCAGCCACGACTTGACAGCACTTTATAAACACACACACACACAAGCGTTACCCTATAAAACCTTACACAGCTTGGGAGCTCGGTACATGGAGAACCGTTGGTTCCCATATAGGCCTTCCCGGGCACTAAGATTGCCAGATCCAGGATGGGAAACTCTTGGAGATTTAGGGGTGGAGCCTGGGGAGGAGAGGGAACTCTGGGGTACAGTGCCATTGAGTCCACCCTCCAAAGCGTCCATTTTCTCCAGGGGAACTGATCTCTGTAGTTTGGAGATGAGCTGCTGTCACACTCAAGAGTTTGAGAGCCAGTTTGGTGTAGTGGTTAAGTGCACAGACTCTAATCTGGGAGAACCGGGTCTGATTCCCCACTCCTCCACTTGCAGCTGGCTGGATGACCTTGGGCAAGCCGTAGTTCTGATAAGAGCTGTCCTTGAAAAAGAGCAGTTTCTATCAAGAGCTCTCTCAGCCCCACCTACCTCACAGGGTGTCTGTTGTGGGGAAGGGAAGGGAAAGGAGTTTGTAAGCTGCTCTGAGACACCTTTGGGTAGTGAAGGGGGGGGTATAAATCCAATCTCTTCTTCTCTTCTTCTTTGCTGTCTGTATGTTTTGCTTTGTAGAAGGGGGAGGAGTGGAGTGTTGGACTGAATGCGTGGGAATGCTCAGGCTAGACGCTTGTAACTTTTCCCGAGAGGCCTCCCAACTGGGAAGAAGAACTGTGTCCTTGAAGCCTTGGGCAGGGGGTTGGACTAGATTGGTCTGTATGGCCCCTTCCAATTCTATGATTCTAAGCCTCTACTGCCTGGCGCGCTGTCGTAGATAGGTATGTAGGTTCACAGGTGAGGGTGGAGGATGGGAATGCAACGGCTTAGCGGCTTGGCAGGACGAATGACTTGGACAATTGGATAGAGTTATAGGGGGGGAAGGGGGTATAACATTGAGCTTGGCGCCTGTGCTCTTTAGTTCTGGCACAAGTTGCCTTGTACCTGTATCGACTGCACATCTCAATAAACAAATCTTTCCTCTGAAGAGTGTTGTTGGGATCGAGTTATGTACAGGGGACCCGATAGCAGGTCCCACCTGGAGGCTGGCATCCCTACTTTGGTCCCCTCCTTGGGCTCTAAGGCTCCCTGAAAGAATTTAATATTCAAGAAACCCCAACCTGGGGAGTAGGCCCGTTTATGTCTGTCAGAGCTGAGACACCAGATTTCACTTATTTTGATTTTTATTTATTTCACTGGGTTTGTATCCTGCCCTATCCCAAAATGGACTCGGGGTGGCTCACAACAGAATTAGATATAAATAAACATAATAAGCAGATTGAAACAAGTTAAAACATTCAGGCAATCCTACGACGAACAGTAAAGAAAGATGGAAGAACCAGGTAAAAATGTCCAGGGTGGTCCTTAAAGTAGAGTTGCCATCTCCCCCGGTGGGGCCAGGAGATCCCCTGATTTTGGGGGGCCCTAATCTGCTGTGGCCCAGCTGGCTGGCGGGGGAAGCCCCACCCCTGAGAAGCTCACTCTCAGTGCGGCTGGCGCGATGATGTCACCTGGGAGTGACGTCATCATGTTTCCGACATCGGGGGCAATAGGTTCAGAGCAAAGCCAGTTTGGTGCAGTGGTTAGGAGCGCGGACTCTAATCTGGGAGAACCGGGTTTGATTCCCCACTCCTCCACCTGAAGCCAGCTGGGTGACCCTGGGTCAGTCATAAGCTCTCTCAGAGCTGTTCTCTTGAGGGCAGTTCTCAGTAGAGCTCTCTCAGCCCCACCTACCTCACAGGGTGTCTGTTGTGGGGAGGGGAAAGGAAAGGGATTGTAAGCCACTCTGAGACTCCTTTAGGGCAGGGTATAAATCCAAACTCCTACTCCTCTTCATCTATGGTTTTGAGGCCAAAAAAACCATAGAGTGTTGCCCCCACCACTGAAAATGTGATGACGTCACTTCTTCTGGTGACGTCATCATGGCACACGTGCCAGAAGATCAGTAGAACAGAAGATCTTCAAGGAGGAACTGGGAGGCCCCCCTGCCAGCAGCCATGTAGGACCTTAAGCCTCCTGCAGGATGATTAGACTAGCAATTCTATGAGCCGTTCTGTGGGCAGGGGAGGCAGAGGTGGACCGAACGCCCGCCGCCTCAACCGAAGGCCTGGCGGAACAGCTCCATTTTACAGGCTCTGTGGAACTGCAGCAAGTCCCGCAGGGCCCTGATCTCACCTGGGATTGCGTTCCACCAGGCCAGGGCCGGGGCTGAGAAAGTTGAGGCTAAGCAGACACCTTTTGGGTCAGGCCACCAGCAGACGTTGATCAGCAGAGCGCAAGGCTCTTTGGAGCATATACAAGAAGTTTGATGCCCCCAACCCCTTCAGGGATCAATACCCATGTTAGCAGAAGAGAATGGACATTCTGCAGGGCTCTTTTTGTAGCAGGAACTCCTTTGCATATGAGGCGACACATACCCCTAATGTAGCCAATCCTCCAAGAGCTTACAGTAGCCCCTGTAAGAAGAGCTCTGTAAGCTCTTGGAGGATTGGCTACATTAGGGGTGTGTGGCCTAATATGCAAAGGAGTTCCTGCTACAAAAAGGAGCCCTCCAATGGTGATGAGGGCGGAGGAGTCCTTGAAGGGCAGCTTCTGGGTGGCAGCAGTCACGGGAGGTGACACTGGTGGATGGGCGTGATGCTACAGCTAACCCTGGTTAAGTAGTGTGTGGAAGAAGGCCTTGTGGTAAACAACTCCTGAACCACTCTGACCTCGGAAACCCTGTGGTGAGACAATCCAAAATTAGAGACAGGGCATTTTGGAGGTCATTAATTCATAGGGTCGCCTTAAGTCAGAAGCGACTTGGCAGTGCTTAAAATGCTCACACAGGCACCTTAGGGACCAGCTAGACTTTGGGGGTAAGCGTCAAAGCTCCCTTCATCAGGGAAAAAAACACAGTAGTCCTTATATGAACAATACTGGAGACGAATATTAGTTGATGACTAAAGAGCCAGTGTAAGCTAAATTTTACTGCAATTCATTCTCTGCTTCCTTTGCAACCCAAGTTTCAGTATGGTATGTCAAACTGGAGTTAGTTTTCCCTGATCTGGAGATAGCCCAGGCAGCCCTGATCTTGTGAGACCTTGAAAGCTAAGCAGGGCTGATTCTGGCAAGTTCTTGGATGGGAGATCTCCATGGAATACCAGCAGTTAGGAGGTGGGGCAGGCTTTATTCAGCCACCCCTCTAAATATCCTCCAGGCTGCCAGCAGGGGTCAGTCTCTAGAGGTTGCTATGACTTCCAGGTACTCACATATACACATGCATATATGAAAAATATTTTAAAAAACACACCCTTGAGTCAGTTTCCTGCCTTAGACAGTCCTTGCCTACATTTGTTATTGTTGTTGTTGGAAATATTTGCTTTTGAATTTTTGTATTTTGTAATCTACCTACTGTTTGATTACATTTTATATCATCTATCTATCTATCATCCATCCATCCATCCATCCATCCATCCATCCATCCATCCAACCATCCAACCATCCAACCATCCTATCATTTTAGAAAGCAAAGTATAATATAGAGGGGATCCAAAAAGAAAAGAGGGATTATATAACAAATTATATATGTCAAGATTATTATACACTTATTTATTTATACATTGGATTTATAGCCCATCCTCCCCTGTGCAACAGGGCTCAGAGCGGATGCCAACATCCATAAAACAATACCTATAAAATTGAATATTAAAATATTTATAACAATACTAATAATCGACCACATGGCACATAAAAGAACACAACGGTGCTCCCTTTTGCAGGCTCTCCTCAGCATCCCCTTCATTCTAGTTTTTAAGATGTTTTCTATGAGATACGATGGTCCTTGTTTCAGATTTCATAACTAATCTATTTTGCAACTGCATTATCAATTTCATCATTACTGCTTATTCTATGTTCTGTATTTCATCGTTTCTACATACTAGCGATAACTTTTAATATTATTTGATTGCCTTGTTGTTCTTGTTTTCCATATTTTATAATCCGTCTTGAGTGAGAAAGGCCAGCTATAAATAAAGTTAATAATAAACAGCAATAATAGTAGAGGAAATAGTTTCAGAGAGCAGCTGTCTCAGGCGGGGTAGCCGTGTTGGTCTGAAGCCGTACAACAAAGTTTGAGTCTGGAGGCACCTTTAAGACCAACAAAGGTTTATTCATGGTATAATAAGCTTTCACGTGAGTAGCTGTGTTGGTCTTCAGTAGAACAGCTAGACTGAAGTCCAACAGCGCCTTAGAAACCAACACATTTTTCACGGTATAAGCTTTTGAGAACCAGACCTCCCTTCATCATATCAGGGAAATGTTTCCTAGTGGTCATCAGAAAGACTCATCTTAGGTTAAGAACATAAGAACATGAGAGAAGCCAATGTTGGATCAGGCCAGTGGCCCATCCAGTCCAACCCTCTGTCACACAGTGGCCAAAAATACCAGGGGCCATCAGGAGGTCCAGCAGTGGGGCTAGGACACTAGGAGCCCTCCCACTGCTGTCCCCCCAAGCACCAAGAATACAGAGCATCACTTGCCCCAGCCTGAGAGTCCCTATCTATACCTTGTGGCTAATAGCCACTGATAGACCTCTGCTCCAGATGTTTATCTAATTCCCTCTTGAAGCCGTCCATGCTTGTAGCTGCCACCACCTCCTGTGGCAGTGAATTCCATGTGTTAATCACTCTTTGGGTGAAGAAGTCCTTCCTTTTATCCGTTCTAACCCGACTGCTCAGCCATTTCATTGAGTGCCGGCGAGTTCTTGTATTGTGAGAAAGGGAGAAAAGTACCCCTTTCTCTACCTGCTCTATCCCATGCATAATCTTATAAACCTCAATCATGTCACCCTTTAGCCATCGTTTCTCCAAACTAAAGAGCCCCAAGCGCTTTAACCTTTCTCCTTTTTCTTCCCCCTACTGAGCCCCTCTGTCAATCAGCTACGTCCCAGTATTCCAAAATAGATAGAAAAAGAGGGAGACATAGCAAAATGCAAAAAAAATAAAAAATAAAACAATTAAAATAAGGCAAAACGTATTACGTGGCACCGGTTATTAAAGTTAAAACCATAAACACAACCAATGTTCCCTCTAAGCTGTGGAGTGAGCAAAAATTCTCCTTTGTGACCTACTGGCATTAAAGTTGTGAGCGAGTGATTTGGCTACTGCATAAATTGGCTTGCTCTGGAGCCATCCCTCCCTGAGCGGAGACAAAAATGTGTGAGCCGGAGGCTAAAAAAAACAGTGAGCTAGCTCACACTAACTCAGCTTAGGGGGAACATTGAACACAACACAGCGAGGGACCTATTGAGCTCTGCAGAAGTCTTCATCGGGGTGTATGTGTTGTTTTTAAAAAAAATGAGTCTGGTGGGCGCCGATGGTCTTTCAGGCCAAGAGGATCTCAATGCCTCTTTAGTTAGAGGGAACACTGGCTGAGAGAACTCTTAACACAAACTGCTCTTTTTTCAAGAACAGCTGTGCCAGAGCTTGTGACTGATCCAAGGTCACACCAGCAGGTGCAAGTGGAGGCGTGGGGAATCAAACCCGGTACTCCCAGATTACAGTCCACGCACTTAACCACTACACCAAACTGGTGGGGACTGTTCCCTGTGAACACACCTTCCTGTGGGGGGGGCGCATCACTGCTGGCCACTGCTTTCTTTATACCCCCTCCCCGCCTGCATTGGTCTCTTGTCCCTTTCTGAAGTCCCACCACGGCCCCACTTAGCCACAAACGGTTTATCTTCTTCCAGAGCCGCCCTGCCCTCCATCTCGATCTCCCTTCCGCTACAAAGAGAGACTGCAAGCAACCATCTTCAGGGAAATGAGCAAATGGAAACCCGACTCATTAAAAACAACAACAACATGGGTTTGATGGGGGGGGGGTTGATGGTGGGGCAGAAGAAGAGTTTAGCAGCTGCTCGCCTTTCTTCCTCCCCCTTCTCTCTGCGTTCCTTGGGTCTTGCACGGCCCCCTCTCTAATTCGCCCCTTTCACCATCCCCGCCCCCCTTTAAACTCACCAGCTCCCTCCCAGCCTCTGAAGCATCAATCAAAGGCTGTCTGGGCTTGGACAGGAAGGGGATCCGCCAAAATGACTTTCGCAGCTCATTCCTCGCCCTGAATTGCCCGTCTAGGTCTGTGGCTCAGTCTCTTTAACCCTTAGAGAGGATCTCAAGTCAAAACTTCCCGTCTAGGTCTGTGGCTCAGTCTCTTTAACCCTTAGAGAGGATCTCAAGTCAAAACTTCCCGTCTAGGTCTGTGGCTCAGTCTCTTTAACCCATAGAGAGGATCTCAAGTCAAAACTTCCCGTCTAGGTCTGTGGCTCAGTCTCTTTAACCCTTAGAGAGAATCTCAAGTCAAAACTTCCCGTCAAGGTCTGTGGCTCAGTCTCTTTAACCCTTAGAGAGAATCTCAAGTCAAAACTTCCCGTCAAGGTCTGTGGCTCAGTCTCTTTAGCCCTTAGAGAGAATCTCAAGTCAAAACTTCCCGTCAAGGTCTGTGGCTCAGTCTCTTTAACCCTTAGAGAGGATCTCAAGTCAAAACTTCCCGTCTAGGTCTGTGGCTCAGTCTCTTTAACCCTTAGAGAGAATCTCAAGTCAAAACTTCCCGTCTAGGTCTGTGGCTCAGTCTCTTTAACCCATAGAGAGGATCTCAAGTCAAAACTTCCCGTCTAGGTCTGTGGCTCAGTCTCTTTAACCCTTAGAGAGAATCTCAAGTCAAAACTTCCCGTCAAGGTCTGTGGCTCAGTCTCTTTAACCCTTAGAGAGAATCTCAAGTCAAAACTTCCCGTCAAGGTCTGTGGCTCAGTCTCTTTAGCCCTTAGAGAGAATCTCAAGTCAAAACTTCCCGTCAAGGTCTGTGGCTCAGTCTCTTTAACCCTTAGAGAGGATCTCAAGTCAAAACTTCCCGTCTAGGTCTGTGGCTCAGTCTCTTTAACCCTTAGAGAGAATCTCAAGTCAAAACTTCCCGTCTAGGTCTGTGGCTCAGTCTCTTTAACCCTTAGAGAGAATCTCAGTCAAACTTCCCGTCAAGGTCTGTGGCTCAGTCTCTTTAACCCTTGAGAGGATCTCAAGTCAAAACTTCCGTCTAGGTCTGTGGCTCAGTCTCTTTAACCCTTGAGAGGATCTCAGTCAAACTCCGTCTAGGGGCTCAGTCTCTTTAACCCGAGAGAATCTCAAGTCAAAACTTCCCGTCTAGGTCTGTGGCTCAGTCTCTTTAACCCTTAGAGAGGATCTCAAGTCAAAACTTCCCGTCTAGGTCTGTGGCTCAGTCTCTTTAACCCTTAGAGAGGATCTCAAGTCAAAACTTCCCTCTAGGTCTGTGGCTCAGTCTCTTTAACCCTTAGAGAGGATCTCAAGTCAAAACTTCCCGTCTAGGTCTGTGGCTCAGTCTCTTTAACCCTTACAACTAGTTTGGTGTAGTGGTGAAGTGTGCAGACAATAATCTGGGAGATTTACAGGGCTTGATTCCCCACTCCTCCACTTGCACCTGGCTGGATGACCTTGGGCAAGCCGGAGTTCTGATAAGAGCTGTCCTGGAAAAAGAGCAGTTTGTGTCAGAGCTCTCTCAGCCCCACCTACCTCACAGGGTGTCTGTTGTGGTGAGGGGAGGGGAAGGGAGTTTGTAAGCCACTCTGAGACACCTTTGAGTAGTGAAGGGTGGGGTATAAATCCAATCTCTTCTCTTCTTCCTCTTCTTAGAGAGGATCTCAAGTCAAAACTTGGGAAAACAGGAAAGGGAGGGGGAAATGCCTATGGATTTTCTTACCATAACCTGGTATTTCCCAGTCAATAGTAGTTTCTTAGCACAGCCAGTGAAGGGTCTCGGTATTTCTGCTGATTTTACATCTATAGTAATAAAAACATCACTTCAGATCTAGGGTTGCCAGGCTCCAGGTGGGGCCTGGAGATCCCTCCGCATTACAAGGGATTACACCCTCCAAAGCTGCAGATCTCCCCCCCCCCAGGAGGGTAGCGTCAGAGGGTAGCCGTGTTGGTCTGCAGTAGAATTCGAATCCAGTACCACTGTAGAGACCAATAAGAGTTTCAGGGTATAAGCTTTCAAGAGTCAAAGCTCCCTTCCGGTGACATGAATAGATTAGAATCTGTGGAGAAGAGTAGAATAGACTGGAGATCTGACTCCTTTTATCCTAGTCAGAAGGTGGGAGAGGTGTTTGAAAGAATGCTTGCTGAGGATGCAACAATACAGTGAATTTTGTAATCAGCTTGACTGCAGCAAAAGGAAAATGGCTGTGGGCAGAAAATTGGCATCTGTACTGAGACAAAAATCCTGTGTCTCTGTTCAGCCCTGGGGGGCATCCATCGTTCTGAACTTGTGAATTAACTCATTCAGCAATCTCATCAGGCTGTAATTTCCCTTTGAAATTTCTTTGTTTGAGGGCTGCCATTTTTAGGTCAGTAATGGAATAACCTGGAAGATTAACATGTCCTTCTACCTTTTTTTTTTAGCCAGGTGGGTAGCCAATGCCATGTTGGTCCGAAGCAACAGAACAAAGTTTGAGTCTAGTGGCAACCTTTCAGACCAACTAAGTTTCATTAAAGGGATAAGCTTTCGTGTGCACGGACACGTTTTTAGGTAATCCGAAGAACTGGTGTTCTGTTCTTCAAATAATCTGAAGAAGTGATGTTCTATATGTTGTCGAAGTCTTTCACAACCAGAGTTCGTCAGTTGTTGTAGATTTTCCAGGCTGTATGCCCGTGGTCTTGGCAAGACCATGGCCATACAGCCTGGATAATCCACAACGAAGTGGTGTTCTGTTCAGATAACCTGAAGCAGTGTACATGCGCACAAAAGCTTATACCTTGTATAAGACCTCGTTGCTCTTAAAGGTGATGCTGGACTCAAACTTTGGTCTGTTCTTTTTGAGTGTTTGCATTTTTGAATGTCAGATTTAAGTCCGTTTATCCTTTTGCGTAAGGACTGACCTGTTTGTCCTATGAGGACAGTGAAAGGGTACTGCTGACGTTTGATGACATATATAACATTGGAAGATGGAAAAGTGGATGCGCCTGAGATGGTCTGGTGGGTGTCGCCAGGTCCAGTTATTGTGTCGACAGAATGGATACGGGGACAGAGCTGGCATCTTGGTTTGTTGCAGGCTCTGGTCCTCTGTATCTGTGTTTGGAAGAATATCTCTGTGGGTGAGATGTTGTTTAAGATTAGGAGGCTCCCTGTGGGCCAGAAAAGCTTTGCCTCCCAATGCCTGTGAGAGAGAAATATCCTTGTTCACCATAGGTGGTAGGTTGTTAATGATGCACTGAACTGGTTTGAGCTGAGAGCTGTATGTAAATTTTTTTCCCAGGGGAACTGATGTCTGTAGTCTGGAGATGAGTTGCAATTGTGGGAGGTCTCTAGGCCAGGCCCGTCGCTACAGTGGGGGCATTTCGGGGCCTGGCCCCCTGAATTCCTGACAAGGCCCCCTGACTTCCAGCCCGCAGTTTCCCAGGCTCTCTGGGCCACCCAGAGGACTACCAAGACTCCCCACCATTTTATAGATGTGTTTTTAACCGTTTTTTAACTGCTTCTTAAATTGTATAACTTGTACTGATAATTTATGCCAATAAAGGCTAACTTGACTTGACCCCTCCCCCTTTTATTTTATTTTGTGACATCGGTGCCCCCTGACTTATTTAAAGCCCCGCCAAATTGCAAAATCCTGGCTCCAGGCCTGCTCCAGGCCCCTCCTATAGGCTGGCAACCCGGGCAACGGCATAGCACCCCATTTTCATGGCTGACTTAAGAGCTGTGCTTCCTCTGCTCCTGCTCATAGACACCTTGTCCTGTGCTTAAGGTTCACAGATGACATTTTAATCGTAGCTCAAGGTGGGTGGCTGTGTTAGTCTGCCTGTCGCAGTAGAAAAGAGCAGAAGTCCAGCAGCACCTTAAAGACTAACAAATTTTGTGGCAGGAAATGAACTTTATTGAGTAAATGCTCACTTCTTTGGTGAAAGCCAGTCGAATCCGACTCTAGGGTTGCGGTGCTCATCTCCGTTTCAAAGCCGAAGAGCCAGCGCTGTCCGAAGACGTTTCCGTGGTCATGTGGCCGGCATGACTAAACACCAAGGCGCACGGAACGCTGTTACCTTCCCACCGAAGTGGTACCTATTTATCTACTTGCAATGTCTTGCTTTCGAACTGCTAGGTTGGCAGGAGCTGGAAGTAGAGACGGGAGCTTACTCCGTCTTGCGGCACCCGGGTCTCGAACTGCTGAACTACTGACCTTCCACAGCCTGCAGTTCAGCGTCCTAACCACTTGAGCCACCGCCGCTCCTGCCACAAATTTTAATCATAGTTATACATGGAAAAGAAGCTCTTGAGAGATTTCACCAGGACTTTTAATAATTTTTATCCCCAAGTCAACCTCAGGATTGTGTCAAGATTTTCTGAGTCAAATTCTGCTTGTGGGGTTTTTTCTGCTGCCCTGTTCAGCTAACAGCAGGAGTTAGCCGCCACCTCCCCTGCAACAGAGCTGGGGGGGGGCAACAGTGGGAGGGCTTCTGGTGTCCTGGCCCCACTGCTGGACCTCCTGATGGCACCTGGGGTTTTTTTGGCCACTGTGTGACAGAGTGTTGGACTGGATGGGCCATTGGCCTGATCCAACACTGGCTTCTCTTATGTTATGTAAGAAAGGGCCACAGGAACTAAGCACGGAGGCAAACCTTCCTGCCCCCCCTCTCATGATCTGCCTAAGTTCACAGAATCAGCATTGCTGTCAGACGGCCATCAAGCCTCTGTTTGAAAACCTCCGAAGAAGGAGAGCCCGCCACCTCCCGAGGAAGCCTGTTCCACTGAGGAACTGCTCTGTCAGGAAGTTCTTCCTGATGTTTAGCTGAAAACTCTTTTGATTTAATTTCAACCCGTTGGTTCTGGTCCGACCTTCTGGGGCAACAGGAAACAACTCTGCACCATCGCCCTCTTTCTCTCACTATGGTCCATGACCCCCCCCCCAAATCTTCTTCCCCATTGCTCTGACATCCTTGTTCCCACCATGGAGTATTGCTTCCTCTCCCCCAAAGCCCCTCTCCAGTTCCTTCTGCTCTCCGGCTCCCCTTCCCCCTTTCTTCCATGTCTCCAACATAACTCTCCCCTGTGTTCCTCAAGCCTCCTCCTTTCATCCGCTTTTATTCTGCTTTATTCTTTTCACCTAGTCCTCCTTCCCACATTCTTCAGGGACGCACAGACATCCCCACAACCCTCTCATGAACTCGCCATGAGTGAGACATAATCGGGCATCTTGATGATCAAAGATTTTAATAACTGGTCTGATAAGGCCTTGCCAAAGTCGATGCTTGAGGTATTTTTTTTTTAAACTGGGAACAGGTTTTTAACACCAACTGCCTTTTAAAACTTCCTCTTGGTCTTGCCTTCGGTGTATCCATTTGTAAGTGATGCTTTTTAGGACATTGCGGGAGGGTCAATATTTTCAAATTCCAACAGAACATAGTATATGTATTTGCAGTTCGCTCGCCATTGAGAACCTCCCTCACTGTCTCTTCGTCTGACCATTATACGACGCACCCAGAGACAAATTCTTGACAGGAATTCTATTTACTATAAAAGTGTATTCTGAACATGAGAAGATTGTGTTTTTGTTATCAGATACCAACGAGTTTGTGTCCTATAGACTCTCCCTTTTTGCCCTTGCGGCCAAAAAGATTAGAGCCAGGGCGGCACCACAGGGACCACTCTTATAACACGTCGGCTTTTTTTAACCCACTCTCATTTTATGGATGTGGTTTTAGGTCTTACTTTTTTATGTATTTTATCATACTGTTTTACTGTTCTATTTGAACGTTTTGTAGTTTTGTTATGGCCTATGGCTAACACAATAAGTCCTACTCACTTGCTTACTTTTAGAACAACAGTCTCATTATTTAATGGGAAATTGCTCCATCAGTCGGCGATCTCTGTATACAAAGACTCAGATCCCAAAGGCTCCAGAGTTTGGGGGTGCATGTGTGAATGGCCACATACGTGTATTTCCCCCCTCCCCATCCCTGGGTTAGAGGACAGAAGAATCTCCATAGTGAAGGAATTCCATAGTGTTGGCACCACAACCAAGAAGGCCCTTCCTTCAAGACTCAGATGGCAGGAATACCCAAAGCAGAGTTCCCAAAAATGAATGTAGTGAGCAGGTAAGTTTCGATGGGAACACGTGGTTGGTCATACATTAGCAAAATATATACTGCAGAACTCTACAGATAAATGTTTTCCAACAATGTTTTCAGAGCTCCCTCATTAACCAGTTCTATGTCACGGTGCTTTGTTCCCGGACAAGACCTTTCCCCAAGGCTGAACGTTTCTACTGTTTTCCCCTAGTGTGAAGAAGCACATGTCTCATAAGGTTGGAGTGCTGGCTGAAGCCATACCCGCATTCCTGACACTTAAATGGCTTCTCCCCCGTGTGGATTAGTTGATGTCTAAGAAGGTTTGAGTTGTGACTGAAACAGCTTTTACACTCCAGGCATTGATATGGTTTCTTCTTGGTTTGAGACCTCGGATTGCTTTGCATCTGACTGGAGCCCTTTTTACATTCCCCCGTCTGCATGTTTTTATGTCTCCTAAGAGTTATGCTGTGACTGAAGCTTTTCCCACAATCCAGGCACTGAAAGGGTTTCACCTCCTTGTGGATTCTTTGATGGTTCGTAAGCCTTTCGCTCAGGCTAAAGCTCCTCCCACATTCCAGGCATTTATATGGTTTTTCCCCTTTGTGGAGCAGTTGGTGTTTGATGAAATTTGCATTTGTCGTGAACTTCTTCCCGCATTCCAGACATTCATATAATTTCTCTCCCGTGTGTATTCTTCGATGGATAGCGAGGCTCGAGGTCTGGCTAAAGCTCTTTCCGCATTCTAGGCAGTTGTACGGTTTCTCACCCGTGTGGGTACTCTGATGTTCAATGAGGTTGGTGCTCGCAATGAAGCTCTTCCCACATTCCAAACATTTATACGGTTTTTCACCGGTGCGGCTTCTTTGATGCTGGCTGTGGCTGAAGGTATTTCCAGGCTTGTGGAAAAGATACGGTCGCTCTTTTGCATGGATTTGTTGGTGTCTAACAAGACGTGATCTTACAATAAACCTCTTTCCACACTCCAGACATATATAGGGTTTCTCTCCCGTGTGGGTTCCTTGATGCGCAGTAAGGTTCGATTTTGTACAAAACCTCTTCCCACATTCCAGACATTTATACGGTTTCTCTCCTGTGTGGATTCTCTGATGCACAATGAGGTATGCGCTGTATGCAAACTTCTTTCCACATTCAAAACACTTGTATCGTTTTTCTCCTGTGTGGGTTCTTTGATGCACCCGGAGAGCTGAGCTTTGGCTGAATCTCTTTCCACATTGCAAGCAGTCATATGGTTTCTCTCCTGTGTGGATATTCCAGTGTGCTTTAAGGTTTGGTATACTAGCAAAGGTTTTCCCACACATAGAGCATTCAATCCTTCTCTTTCCTTCCTGTATTGCTCCATGGTAGTTACCACTGAGATAAGGAATGGATTCACTGTGTCCTTTATCCAGTTGGTTTCCGTCCTCCTTTTTAGGAACATCATGATTCTCAAAGTCTTCTTGCACTTCTAGAATCATTTCACTTCCCTCGCATATCTGACAAGTTTCGTTCTCACTATCTGTGTCCCACGTATCTCCTGCTGAAACAGAGAGCCATGATATAAATTTAAAGAGAAACAGAAGATCAAACCGGGAAATGAGTCTAATGAAGCAATTCAAACCAACTGCGGAGAATTCTAAAATACAAAGAATGTACCTGTCAGGGCACCCCTTCAAAATTAGGCACCGATATGTTCCTGCTACCAGTGAGACAACTGACTGAGTGATAGTGTCTACAAACCCAAAGGAGAATACCAGCTACCCAAGATGGCTACTAATTAGAAACCCTGGCTGTGGTCACACTGGCGTCTTGGCGTGATATGGTGCCACCTCTAATGGAGCTGGTTTAAAGTGTTGCGGGACAGATCAGCCACACAGCACACCCTGCTGCAGGTTACCCACGGAGGCATCCCATGGTAAAGCATCCACATTATTGCAGTGCCTCAGCCATGGAGCATATTGCAAAAATTTCCTAAAATTCATGCGTGCACACAAGTGCACATGTGCTCATGCACATGTGCACAAAGGCAATTTTTTTTTAAACTCCTACCTAGCAGCAGAATGGATCTACAGGTTCAAACTGCCAAATCTGTTCTGTGCATCCTTCCCTGCATTCAGACATCCAGCCATGTGCATTGACTGCATGGGGAACTGAAAACAGCACTTTGTGATGCGGTGCCTTTTTAACCTGGCTCCAAGTCATCCTAGGACAGGATAAGTATGGCTGGGGAATGCCTGACAGATGTGGCTGTCTGACTGGGCCCATTTGATCTGGAGGGGAGGAGTGGCTGTGTCGGGCCAAACTACCCATGTGATCACAGCCCCTTTCTCTGATGAAAAGGTGGGAACAAGAAGGCGTTGCCTCATGCGGGAGCAAAACAAGCCAGAGACTGTGCTCCATCATGCTTTGCTCTGGAACACCCCAGCAAACCTCTCCAATAATGGGCTGTTTATTGGTTTGTCCCTCTGTTTGTCCCTCAGGTTAGAGCTCTATGTTAGGGATTACTGGGAAAGAGAATGAGAATAAAACAGCTGATATTATCCGGCCCCTGTATAGATCTATATTGTGGCCTCATTTGGAAGAGCTGGGAAAAGTACCAGAGGAGGGCAACCAAGATGATGAGGGCATTGGAACACCTTCCCTGTGAGGAAAGGCTGAAGAGTCGGGGACTTTTCAGTTTAGAAAAGGGACAAAGAAGAGGGGACATGAAAGAGGTTTATAAAATTATGCATGGGGTGCAGAGAGTTGACAAAGAAAACTTTTCCTCTCCCCAAATACTAGAATCCTAGGGCATCCAATGAAGCTGATGGGCAGTAGGTTCAGGATGGACAAAAGGAAATACCACTTTACACAGAGAGGGATTAAATGCATTCATGAAGGATCAGTCTATCAGTGGCTACTAGCCGGTTACTGAGGGGAACCCCCACATTCAGAGACACTAATCCTCTGAACCCCAGAGCCAGGAGGCAACATCAGGGGAAGACCTGGGTCTCTATGCCCTGTTCTTATGTTCATTCGTTATTCTGAGGATATCAGTATGGATCCCCCCCCATATTTTCCTGCTATTGACAGAGCAAGTAGCTACCCGCCCTGCACCAACATGCAGTCTTTGTCAGTTCAGATGAAGCTTCAAAAGTCTACATCCTTCCACATCTATCACTCCAGAATCTACCACAGCAGCCCTTCTTTACCATTTCCCTCCAGCTCTGCCTGCCTTCCAAAATCCTCTCATGTCGCTAAGAACCTGCCCAGTCCCTCACAAGTTCTCAGCCACTAACTCCATAACCAATACCAACCCATTTCATGTCATTTTTCACTGTCCGGAAGCGCCAGAAATACTGCAAATTCTACACTTTAAACGGTCCTTCCTTCGTGTGCTGCTAGTTCTTAAGGGACTGGGGGAGAAGTAGAAGCCTTTGGTGAGTCAACCTTTTCAGCCTACTAAAGGCACTGCTTTCTAGCCCTAGGCACGGGGCCATTTACCTCAGTGAAGGGGTGCTTTGGGTATGGAAGTCTCAGATTTTCTTCATCCCACTATCAATATTTATGGCCTGCACAACATACACTGTTCAATTGGCCCACAACTGGGATGCACGTTAACTATGGTGACTGAAGGGAAGCTCCACGTTCAGAGGCACTAAGCCTCTGAAGCCCAGAGCCAGGGGCAACATTAGGAGGTCTCGGCCTCTGTGCCCTGTTGTTGTCCATCCAGAGGAACTGTCTGGCTACTGTGCGAGACAGGATGGTGGAGTAGATGGACCACTGATCTGATCTTGCAGAGCTCTTCTTATATTTTTATGAAATGGTTGGTCACTGTGTGAGACAGGATGCTGGACTAGATAGAACATTGGTCTCATCCAGCAGGGCTCTTATGTTCTTATGGGATTAGATAGATTCATGGAGAACAGGCCTATCAATGGCTATGAGCCATAGTGTCTTAGGGGAAATTCCACATTCAGAGGCACTAAGCCTCAGAATCCCAGAGCTGGGAGGCAACATCAGGGGAAGGCCTCGGGCTTTTCTTATGAAGGCCTCAGCCTCTATGCCCTGTTGTTGGCTGTCTAGAGGAACTGGTTGGTCACTATGTGAGACAGGATGCTGGACTAAATGGACTACTGGTCTCATCAGCAGGGCTCTTATGTTCTTATGGGATTAGACAGATTCATGGAGGATAGGCCTTGTGTTCATGTTGTTGGCCCTCTAGAGGAACTGGTTGGCCACTTTGTGAGACAAGATGCTGGACTACATGGACTATTGGTCTGGTCCAGCAGGGCTTTTCTTAGGTTCTTATGAAGGCCTTGGCCTCTATGCCCTGTTGTTGGCCATCTAGAGGAACTGGTTGGCCACTGTGTGAGACAGGATGCTGGACTAGATGGACTATTGGTCTGGTCCAGCAGGGCTCTTCTTAGGTTCTTATGAAGGCCTTGGCCTCTATGCCCTATTGTTGGCCATCTAGAGGAAATGGTTGGCCACTGTGTGAGACAGGATGCTGGACTAGATGGACTATTGGTCTGGTCCAGCAGGGCTCTTCTTAGGTTCTTATGAAGGCCTTGGCCTCTATGTCCTGTTGTTGGCCATCCAGAGGAACAGGTTGGCCACTGTGTGAGACAGGATGCTGGACTAGATGGACTACTGGTCTGATCCAGCAGGGCTCTTCTCATGTTCTGCTGTAGTTTATCTTTCTTCACCACTATATGACCATCTTCCCATCTTGAAAAACACTTACTTTCTTCAGCTGTACTTTGGAAGAACATATCCTCGGGCAATCTTCCTGGAGAAGCCATGAGCATTTCTTCTGGCTCAGAGCCTTCCTGTAGGAAGTCTTCCTCTTTGATTTCTGTCATGGTCCTTTCATCTGTGGGAAGCAGAGAAGACTGTAAGAATTCCCAAAATCTCAGACCTAGTTTCCACAAAGGCAGGAGATTCCAAAGAGAAAAAGAATGAGGGGAGACCACAGGGGAGCAAAGAACATGGAAACAAGATGGGCGCTGAGAACACCCATCACTGTTCCTCACACGTCACACTACACCACAGGCATAAACGTCTTTAAAAGGGGATCAGACAGATTCATGGAGGATTAGTCTATCAGTGGCTACTAGCCATGGTGGCTAAAGGAAACCTCCATGTTCAGAGGCACAAAGCCTCTGAATCCCAGAGTCAGGAGGCAACACCAGGGGAAGGCCTCGGCCTCTATGCTCTGTTGTTGGACCTCCAGACAAATGGTTGATTGCTGAATGATGCCAGACTGGATGGACTCTTGGTCTGATCCAGCAGGGCTTTTCTCCTTACAACCGATCTCTTTTGAGGAGAAGGAATTCTCAGTTGGGATCTACCTCCAGGACTGGCCCAGAAGATGGCCTGAAAACTTCAGATGGTGCAGGAGTTGGGGGTCCAGCAGCACCTTAAAGACCAAAAAGATTTTCAGGCTATGACGTTTGGAGTGTTAAAGCCCCCTTTGTCAGATACCAAGTTAAGACTACAACTCCAAAACTGAATGACAAAAGGGTTGGTGGTCCCAGTAAACATCCATTTAAAAAGTCCAATGGAGATAGCAGAACAAAGTTTGAGTCCAGTTGCACCTTTAAGACCAACAAAGTTTTATTCGTGGTATCAGTGTGCTTGCACACGAAAGCTTAAACCTTGAATAAAACCTTGTTAATCTTAAAGGTGCCACGGGAGTTTAAATCTGTTCCACTGCCTCAGCCCAACACGGCTGAATCCATCAATGGAGATGGCATTATTCGTGGAGGAGTAACCAGGGCTTTAAAAAGAAAAAGAAAAAGAAGAGGTGCCAGAACTCTCAAGAGGGAAATGAAGTTTTCCACTCTGTATACTGAAAACACGTGAAATTGTAAACATTTTTAAAATAAATTTTGTCAAAGAGGTTCCGGAACACTGTTCCGCCGTGTTCCCCCAGAAAAAAAGCCCTGGGGGTAAACTCACAGAAAGAGCTTTGTTTCCTCCTTGGGCTCCCATACTTCCTAAAACAAATGAATATTCAACAAACACCACCTAGGGAGTAGACGTGTTATGCCTGTACCGACAACAAGAAAGGCACCTTCAGGCCAAAGAACATTTTATTCCGTCATACACATTAATGATTGCTGGGGGGGGGTGCTTTCACGCACACTAAATGACGCCCTTTCAATCCGCTTTCTTTTTTTTTACACTGAACACACACTTTATTCAACTTTTAGATTTTCAACTTTAGAAGGTGGGGGAACGACACAAAATATAACACCTTACTTCTATGCCCCCGACGCCCCCAATGGTATGTTACCATATAACATTTAAAAGCTGAACATTTTGTAATCTGCTTATTGTTTGACTGAAAAGGGTTTTTTTAAAAAACCACTCGTAATTTGCCTTGGGGCCCAGGGAGACAGGTGGACTATATATGAAAATAATCATCATAATAACCAGAGCATACTTATAGGGTCTCTGTGAGAGAGGCAGACTGTGGCTGTGATCACATGAGCAGTTTGGCCCGACACAGGTAGTCCTCCCCTCCGGATCAAATGGGCGCAGTCAGACAGCTACATCTGTCAGGCATTCCCCAGCCATACTTATCCCATCATAGGACGACTTGGAGTCGGGTTAAAAAGGCACCACCTCACAAGTGGTGTTTTCGGTCCCCTGTGCAATCATTGCGCGTGGCTGGATGTCTGAATGTGGGGGAGTGCATGCAGAACGGATTTGGCAGTCTGAACCTGCAGATCCATTCTGCTGCTAGAGAGGGTTTTTTTTTTAATCGCTTATATGTGCATCTGTGTGCATGTGCATACACACTTATGCGTGCACATGTACATTCATGTGTGCGCATGCATTTTGAAATTTTTTTGGGGGGCAGTGCACTCCATGGCTGAGGCGCTGCAATAATGTGGATGCTTGACCACAGGATGTCTGTGTGGGTAGCCCGCAGCAGAGTGTGCTGCGTGGCTGGTATGCCCCACAACACTTTAAACCGGTTCAATTAGAGGCAGCACCATATCACGCCAAGTTGCCAGTGTGACCACAGCCTATGAAATCTAGACTAGGTGTTTTGTGTAAAGTGCTATCAAGTGGCAGCCAACATCTGGTGACCCCAGCGAGGGGCTTTCAAGGCAAGTGAGAAGCAGAGGAGGCTTGCCATTGCCTTCCTCCGCAGAGTCTTCCCAGGTGGTCTCCCTTCCCTTAAGAACATAAGAGAAGCCAGTGTTGAATCAGGCCAATGGCCCATCTAGTCCAACACTCTGTCACACAGCAGCCAAAATATACCAGGTGCCATCAGGAGGTCCAGCAGTGGGGCCAGGACACTAGGAGCCCTCCCACTGCTGCCCCCTCCAGCACCAAGAATAGAGTGCATCACCTGCCCCAGACTGAGAGTTCCCGTCTATACCCTGTGACTAACAGCCACTAATGGACTTCTGCTCCATATGTTTATCTAATTCCCTCTTGAAACTGTCCATGCTTGTAGCTGCCACCACCTCCTGTGGCAGTGAATTCCATATGTTAATCACTCTTTGGGTGAAGAAGTACTTCCTTTTATCTGTTCTAACCCGACTGCTCAGCAATTTCATAGAGTGCCCACGAGTTCTTGTATTGTGAGAAAGGGAGAAAAGTACTTCTTTCTCAACCTGCTCAGTCCCATTCATAATCTTATAAACCTCGATCATGTCACCCCTCAGCCGTTGTTTCTCCAAGCTGAAGAGCCCCAAGCATTTTAACCTTTCTTCATAGGGAAGGTGTTCCAACCCTTTTATCATTCTAGTTGCCCTTCTCTGCACTTTTTCCAATGCTATAATATCCTTTTTGAGATGTGGTGACCAGAACTGTACACAGTATTCCAAATGAGGTCGCACCAATGATTTATACAGGGGCATGATGATACTGGCTGATTTGTTTTCAATTCCCTTCCTAATAATCCCCAGCATAGCGTTGGCCTTCTTTATTGCAGCTACAAACTGTCTAGACATTTTCATTGAGTTATCCACTACGACTCCAAGATCTCTCTCTTGGTCCGTCTCTGCCAGTTCAGACCCTATCAACGTGTATTTATATTTAGGATTTTTGGCTCCAATGTGCATCACTTTGCACTTGGCCACATTGAACCCCATTTGCCACGCTGACGCCCACTCACCCATCCTCGACAGATCCCTTTGGAGTGCCTCACACTCCTCCCTGGTTTTCACCACCCTGAACAACTTCGTGTCATCTGCAAATTTAGCCAAATTTCCCTTGCACGTACCGACCCTGCTTAGCTTCTGAGATATGACGAGACTGGCCTATATTAGGCTGCCTTCCTTCCAAGCTACACTGCAAATGTAGTAAAAATAAAACCCCGTGTAGAGTACTCTAGTGGGAGGCCACTGAATCACATGCAATGCCATGCCTCCACACTAGGCAGACCTTTTAGGTAGGAGATATAAAATGAATAAGGAAATGAAGCGGTTCAAAGGGAGTGAGCGAGTGTTGGAGTGAGCGACTCAGCATGCCTGGACATTGGGAGGCTCTACATCACTCTAAGGGTGTATAGTTTTTATCTCCTTGAATGGGATGCCTGTCTTTGTTTTAACCTGGGAGCTGCCCTCTGACCCCTCCTCTCTCTCTCCTTTGTCCTCCCCCTGATCTCACATGGCCTTCCATGGAGACACATGTCTCTGCAGGTATCTCCTGTAGAGGCAATGCCTTCATACTCCCACACACATGATGCCGGACAAGAAGAAGGGATTGGATTTATAATCCACCCTTCACTACCCAAAGGAGTCTCAGAGCGGCTTACAAACTCCTTTCCCTTCCCCACCCCACAACAGACACCCTGTGAGCGCTGTTCCCTCTAAGCTGAGTTAGTGTGAGCTAGCTCACCATTTTTTGGACTCCAGCTCACACATTTTTGCTCACAAGACTCCACAGCTTAGAGGGAGCATTGCCTCTGAGGTCGGTGGGGCTGAGAGGGCTCTGACAGAAACTGCTCTTTTTCAAGAACAGCTCTTGTCAGAACTATGGCTTGCCCAAGGTCATCCAGCAGGTGCAAGTGAAGGAGTGGGGAATCAAACCCGGTTCTGCCAGATTAGAGCCCGCGTGCTCAACCATTACACCGAACTGGCTGGCCACTACACCAAACAGCTGGCCATTTGTGATAGGGAATGTATTCTTTAGATGAGGCTTCTTTCTCTTCTTTTGACTGCATCCTGAATGTGAACTAGGTCTGCTTGACAGATTCAGGTGGGTAGCCATGTTGGTCTGAAGCAATCGAACACAGTTTGAGTCCAGGGGCACCTTTAAGACCAACGAAGTTTAATTCTGGGTACAAGATGAAGTGTGCATGGACACAGAACCTTATACCCAGAGTTAAACATCTCTGGATGAAGAAGAAGAGGAAGAAGAGAAGAGATTGGATTTATACTGGCCCCACTGCTGGACCTCCTGATGGCACCTGGTATATTTTGGCCGCTGTGTGACAGAGTGTTGGACTAGATGGGCCATTGGCCTGATCCAGCATTGGCTTCTCTTATGTTCTTATGTTCTCATACCCCGCCCTTCACTACCCAAAGGTGTCTCGGAACAGCTTACAAACTCCTTTCCCTTCCCCTCCACACAACAGACAACCTGTGAGGTAGGTGGGGCTGAGAGAGCTGTTGACAGAAACTGCTCTTTTTCAACAACAGCTCCGACAGTACTATGGCTTGCCCAAGGTCATCCAGCCAGGTGCAAGTGGAAGAGTGGGGAATCAAGCCCTGTAAATTTCCCAGATTAGATTCTGCGCACTTCACCGCTACACCAAACTGGATCTACCTGAATAAATGTAGATTTACCTTTTTTGCAATATAATTCTTGGGAGATTCATTTACTGCACTCAGTATCACGCTCTTATGACTGGGCAATAGCAAGTACAGCGCTGCGCATGCATGTGCAATTATGTGATAGGTGCATAGAAGCATCACCTTCTACAGAAAACCCACCAACAACCAAGTGCCAAAGCTAGCTCTGTGCTTCCTATGCCTCCCAGTGCAAAAGACACGCTTTCACACAACTAAAAGCCAGTTTGGTGTAATGGTTAAGTGCGCGGACTCTAATCTGGGAGAACTGGGTTTGATTCTCCACTTGCACCTGCTGGATGACCTTGGGCAAACCATAGTTCTGGCACAGCTGTTCTTGAAAAAGAGCAGTTTCTGTCAGAGCTCTCTTAGCCCCGCCTACCTCACAGGGTGTCTGTTGTGGGAAGGGAAAGGAGTTTGTAAACCGCTCTGAGACTCCTTTGAGTAATGAAGGGTGGGGTATAAATCCAATCTCTTCCTCTTCTTTTTCTAAAAATAACGCACTTTCAATGCACTTTGCTGGGTGAAATGGCACAAATCCATTTGCAAACGGCTGCAGAAGTGGCTTGAAACGGCATTATTTAGCATGTGTGAAATTCGTTTCCAGCGTGATAGTTGCGTTGGCCCATAGCCAAGTCCCGAAATTTAAAAAAGCCATATCAGAATTTTAGATGGCACAACACAGCATGCAATTCTTAGTTCTCTGGAACTCTTTATTAGGCTCCAGGCGAAAAGAAAAAGATCTTTTCGGCCACAGTGACCTTAAGGCCTCTTTGTTCTCGGGTGGACTTTGTTCCTTCAGAGGGTGTGAAGCCTGAATGATTTCAAGTGACACTCTGGGAATGCTGGGAGAGAGAAGCAAAACCAGGAGCCACCGTCCAATTGCAAAACTAAAAAGCTAAAACTAAAAAAACCACCAAGTACACAGGAACCTCTGGGGCAGGTCTGGAGGGTTAGGAATTGTGCGGGAGTCTGTTAATACTGATGGCAAAGGACGGCAAAGGTTCCCTCTCTGAACCAGGCTGGAGAGCAGCGGTGTTCCCTCTAAGCTGAGTTAGTGTGAGCCAGCTGACAGTTTTTTAGCCTCCGGCTCACCCATTTTTGTCTTCGCTCTCAGGAAGGGATGGCTGCAGAGCAAACTAATTTATGCAGCCGCCAGATCGCTCGCTCGCTCGCCACTTTAGTGCCAGTAGCTCACAAACTGGAATTTCGGCTCAAAGTAGAATTTTGGCTCACAACAAGAAGCCACGGCTTAGAGGGAGCACTGGATTAGCAGTGTCAGTTAGCCGCTGCACTAAAAGCCAAGGCAAGGCCAACCGGGCGGCGCATCCCAGATCTTTTTCCTCCCTCAGACCCCCCCCCCCCCGTCCTCTTCATCTGCTAAATTCGGGCAGTCTCAAAACCTAAGAGAGAGCCACGTTGATCCTTAGCAGAAATGCAAAATAAAATTTTTAAACAGATGCAGTGGGTGGCATCTGTTATTTAGTGCAACCAAAAGAACCCAAGAGAGGCATGTTAATTTAAAAAGAAAGAGTTTGCAGAGTCAGGGAAGATTCGCACACGCCTCTTTATTCTGGCTTTGGGGGGGCTTCTCTTCTGTTCCCCCCCCTCCAATTTCTGCAGCAGCCTGCCTTTCCGCCTCTCCTGTCTCCCTGCCTTGGGTCTTGCACTGCACCCCCACCCCCTTTCCCCCAGATGCACCCCTTTCTCCATCCCAGCCCCCCCCCCTTTGAACTCACCAGCTCCCTCCCAGCCTCGGAAGCATCAAATGCAAGCTGCCTCGCCGTGGACAGGACAGGAATCGGAATAAATGACTTTCGCAGCTAATTTCTCCCTCCCCCCCCCCGAATGCCAGTCTAGGACTGCGGCTCAGTCTCTTTAACCCTTAGAGAGGATCTCAGAATTTGAGTTCTTTGGGAAAAGGTAGGGAAAAGAGAAGGGGAAATGCCGACGATTTTCTTACCCTAATCTGGGATTTCCCCGAGCAAGAGTAGCTTCTCAGCATAGCCCGTGAAAGGGGCTCGTTATTTCTGCTTGGTTTTACTTCTATTATAAACAGACCCTTGGGGACATCACGGGTTGCCAGGCTCCAGGTGGGGTCTGGAGATCCTCTCCCTCCCCGCATTGTTGCAAGTCCAGTGTTCCCTCTAAGCTGAGTTAGTGTGAGCTAGCTCAGTTTTTTAGCCTCCAGCTCACACATTTTTTGTCTCAGCTCAGGAAGGGATGGCTCCAGAGCAAACTAATCTATGCAGTAGCCAAATCTCTCGCTCACAACTTTAATGCCAGAAGCTCACAAAAGTAGAAGGAGCTGTGGTAGCTCAAGTGGTTAAGACGCTGAACTGCAGGCTGGAAGGTCGGTAGTTCAGCAGTTGGAGACCCCAGAGTGCCGCATGACGGAGTGAGCTCCCCTCTCTAGTTCCAGCTCCTTCCAACCTAGCAGTTCGAAAGCAAGAAATTGCAAGTAGATAAATAGGTACCACTTTGGTGGGAAGGTAACAGCGTTCCGTGCACCTTGGTGTTTAGTCATGCCGGCCACATGACCACAGAAATGTCTTCGGACAGTGCTGGCTCTTCGGCTTTGAAACGGAGATGAGCACCGCAACCCTAGAGTCGGATTCGACTGGCTTTCGAGCAAGGGAACCTTTACCTTTACACAAAAGTAGATTTTTTTGCTCACAAGACTCCACAGCTTAGAGGGAACAATTGGTCTCCAGATTGAGGAGCTCAGTTCCTCTGGAGAAAATGGCGGCTTTGGAGGATGGGCCATAGTGAGGTTGAAATCCGGGTAAAAATTATTAAAAGTCCCGGTGAGATCTCTCCAGAGCTTCTTTCCCACCTGTAACAATTATTAAAATTTCATCCCTAAATCTTAAGCACAGGACATGTGTTCCTGGGCAGCAGTGTAGGATGGCTCTAAGTCAGCTGCGAAAACATTTCCTTAATGGGGTGCCAAGAGGATGCCCAAGGCTGTGCCCTTCACTTGAAGATACTTACCCCACTGACGTCCTGCTCTCTCCCAAACCCCATCTTCCTCAGACCCCGTCCCTAAATCTCCAGGAATGCCCCAACCCAGAGCTGGCAACCCAGAGGCAGCAGCCCTACTACGACAACAAAGCTGGATACAGAACTTTGCTTATTTATCTTCACCCACAACCAATTTGATTGAGGGTTATATCTTTTTTAATAATATATATATAATATATATATTATATAATTTATAAATTTTAACTTTACATCGATAATAATTAAAAAGATAAATACAATGATATAACTTTGGTATACAGTTTTTAGACTATGAGCAAAGCTGGCGATATTACATTTATGTCACTGTATAGACTAAATTGCATTTGTAAGATATAACTATAATTCAACTATAACTTTTATAAACTCAACTCAAGTCAAGTCAAGTTGGCCTTTATCGGCATAAAAACTTTTATAAACTAAGCCTCAGGGTAAATGCTAGAGTTAAAACAATGCTATGATTTCTTTGTATCGATAGGGTATTGAAGTAGTAGGTACAGTATTGTTCTCAAATGCAGCCTCAATGAAAGGGAGCCATTTAGAGTAAAAGAAGGATTGAGATTTATATTCATTGTTGGGAGGGATAGAAATTGTGATTTTCTCCATAGCATATAGCTCCCAAACTTTAATATACCATTGATGATTGGAACTTTTCCAACTGCTTGTAATAACTGACTTTGCAGCCATTAATAATGTTGAAATAAGTTCCCTGCTTGATCTTGGGACATCTATATCTTGCCAAAGATCTAGAAGTATTAGGTCTGGTGACAGAGGTAAATTGATGTTTGTATTGACAATAGATTGTATGATTGTAATCCAATGTGCGTTTATTTTTTTACAGGTCCACCAACAATTATAGTAATTGGTAGGTTCGCCAGAGGATCTCCAGCATAGAGGTGAGTAATTGATATGGTGTAATTTAGATGGAGTGAGATACCACCTTAGTATTAATTTAAGAGCTTGCCCTCTTATGTTTAGGGATCAATTGGTCATTCTGGGCGAGGACCGTATTTTGCTCCAGGTAGAGTCTGGTAGTGATATTTCACAATCTGAGTTCCACGTGTCTTGATAGGTAGTAGATGTATTTAGGGTTCTTTATAAATAAGAGAAATTAGACCTTTACAGGATTTGTGTTCCATAAGTAAATTTTTTTCCAAAAAGTATAATTTCTATGAGAGTTATCTTTTAAAAACAATGAGTTCCACAAGGGAGTGATTTGAAAATATTCAAACCAATGAATGTTACATTTATATTTCTGTTCCAATGCTGCTTTCCCAAAAATATTGTAGTTATTACTGATGTCTTTATATCTTAAAATGCCATTATTTCTCCACGTTTGAAATGAGTTGATAGGGAGGCCGGGACCAAACCATGACTGTCCTGTAAAACACATAAGTAATTATGGGTTTGGAGCTAGTATTGGTTTCAGCTTGTCCCATATTTTCAGAGAGTTTTTTCAAGAATAAGTTCTTGTGTAAATCAATAGGTCTCTTTGAAGGTTGTTCCCATAAAGTTTTTAGGAATGTCTTTTGTCCTAAGTAGGAGGACTCTAGCCATTTCCAGTCGGTTTGGTATTTCTGGCTGTGAGGTTTGATCAGTCCTATTAAGGTGGTAGTTTCATAATAAAGGGATAGATCCGATAAAGAAAGACCACCTTGGTTTGGTAATCTTTGCAGAGTTAGAAAGTTTATTCTATGTAGAGATTTATTCCAGATATAGCGTAGGAGGCGTCTTTGCCAATTTTTTAAATAGTGCTTGAGGTATTGTCATTGGTATGGCACGAAAAAGGTATAACATCTTTGGGAAAATAAAGGATTTCAAAACCTGTGATTTCTCAATCTGAGGTTTATATCTTCAGGGGAAGGGCACAGCTCTACTGTGCCTAAGGATCATGGATATGCAACAACAACCCCCCCCCCCAAAACACAGACACTGTGATGTGATGGCAGAAACATTTAGTAAATCTTTGCATTTTAAACCTTGTATTGCATTGTTATTGATAAATTCTTTATAATATTGCAAAGGAAAAGTCCATTCATTTTTCTAAGCAAGGAAAAATCCGTGCATCTCTCAATGTGCCCAGATTCAGTACTTTTCTCCCTTTCTCACAATACAAGAACTCGTGGGCACGCAATGAAATTGCTGAGCAGTCGGGTTAGAACGGATAAAAGGAAGTATTTCCTCACCCAAAGAGTGATTAACACCTGGAATTCACTACCACAGGAGGTGGCGGCGGCTACAAGCATGGATGGCTTCAAGAGGGAATTGGATAAACATACGGAGCAGCAGAAGTCCATCAGTGGTTATTCGCCACAAGGTATAGATAGGAGGTCTCAGTCTTGGGCAAGTGATGCTCTGTATTCTTGGTACTTGGTGGGGGGGAACAGTGGGAGGGCTTCTAGTGTCCTGGCCCCACTGCTGGACCTCCTGATGGCACCTGGTATTTTTGGCCACTGTGTGACAGAGTGTTGGACTAGATGGGCCACTGGCCTAATCCAACATTGACAGCACAGCTCATTAGCATATTAGGCCCCATCCCCATGTTACCTGAAGTGTGGTCATCCAGCCACACCCACCTTTTGCTTCTTATTCTGTTTACCTTGTCAAGACCCAGGGCTTTTTTTGTAGCAGGGATTCCTTTGCATGTTAGGCCACACACCCCTTGTGTAGCCAATCCTAATGAGTTCCTGCTGTCGGGTGTGGCCTATTATGCTAATGAGTTCCTGCTGGGTGTGGCCAACTCAGGAGCCAGCTGGAACTCCGTTCCTGTGCGTTCCTGCCCAAAAATAGCCCTGCTCTTGAGGATTGTAGAGGCTAGTCTACTGTAATACACTCTGCATAGGTCTGTCCTGAAAGACGACTTGGAAACTCCAGTTGCTACAGAACACCACAGCCCGGTTACCTTTTGAGCACTGGGCAAGACCACATGTGACACCCATTCTGAAGACCTTCCATTAGTTACTGATCAGTTTTACAGTGTTCAGTTCAAAGTTCTAGCTATCACCTAGCAAGTGTCCTGGCCCCACTGCTGGACCTCCTGATGGCACCTGGTCTTTTTGGCCACTGTGTGACAGAGTGTTGGACTGGATGGGCCATTGGCCTGATCCAGCATTGGCTTCTCTTATGTTCTTGTGTTCAAGGTTGCCTTGGAGCCACCCAATTGGAGCTCCACAATAGCGTTGCTCACCTGTGCAAAGCCTTCAACAGGGCCCCTCCTTGCAAATGGATAAGATCAGCAGCTGCCTGTCCACACACATTCTCAGTGGTAGTTCCCCACAGTGTTCCCTCTAAGCTGAGTTAGTGTGAGCGAGCTCACAGTTTTTTAGCCTCCCGCTCACAGATTTTTGTCTTCGCTCAGGAAGGGAGGGCTCCAGAGCAAACTAATTTATGCAGTAGGCAAATCGCTGGCTCACAATTTTAATGCCAGTAGCTCACAAAGGAGAATTTTTGCTCACAAGACTCAACAGCTTAGAGGGCACATTGGTTCCCCACCCTATTTCTGATGTCAGGAAGGGTCCCGCACTTCAGCCATGTCGCAGAATGTGCAAGACAGCAATACTCAAAGAGATTATTTTGAAAGAGATTAGAACTGCAGTAGAATGAACAGCCCAAGAGAGCACCTTTCTAGTGGAATAGGACTGTAGTCGACGTCAGCCATTATTTCAGTTAGATAGCTGTGTTATTCTGGAGTAGCAGGGAAGCACTGAGTCTCGTAGCAGCATAGAGACTAACAAAGTACTTCAAAGTATCAGCTTACATGAGTCAAAGCTCTCTTTGTTATATATCAGACGCTGATAAAGTGAGCTTTGACTCATGAAAACTTATACCCCTGGAAAATTACGTTGGCCTTTAAGACTAAAATTTTGTTCTGCAATGAAGGTCTACCTGCTTTTACTGCACTATCTTTACCTTGTGATCCACTTTCTGTATTGTTTATAGCAGGGGTGTCGAACTCATTTGTTATGAGGGACGGATCTGACATGAGATCTTGTTGGGCCGGGCCACGTGTGTCATAAAATGTAATGCCAGGTAGCGGAGATATAAACTTTATAAAGGACACAAATACAAAAGGGTTTTTTTTAACTTAAACTAGAAACATGCTTTGAATGTTTTAACATTAGCACTTTTGCAATATTTTGTTTATTTAACAGTGTCTGATAACTGAGCACCTCTTCCTCTGAATTATTACAACAAAATATCTGTGCTGTTGCAATCTTGAGTATGCTGTTCAGGTGTAAGCTACAAACCTACAATGATGCAGCAGCAGCAGAACTGGAAGAAGCAGAAGACAGCCAGTTCCACTGCGGGCCTGATAGAAGCCCTCCAGGGGCCTCATCTGGCCCCCAGGCCACATGTTTGACACCCTTGGTTTATTGTATACCTGCTTTAATTTGTTGTTTCACATGGTTCCCACATTCTGTAATCTTAAGTCTTATCGGCATTGTTCGTTGGTTGTCTTATGACATGTGGTTGCACTGTTTTGTGTTCTGAGCATGAGAGGTTTACAAAATTATGCACAGGATAGAGAAGGGAGACAAAGAAGCACTTTTCTCCCTTTCTCACAATACAAGAACTTGTGGGCACTTAATGAAATTAATGAGCACTAGGCTTAGAACAGACAAAAAGAAGTACTTCTTCACCCAAAGAGTCATTAACATGTAGAATTCACTGCCGCACGAAGTGGTGGCAGCTACAAGCACAGACAGCTTCAAGAGGGGATTGGAGAAACATATGGAGCAGAGGTTCATCAGTGGCTATTAGCTAGAAGGTGTGAATGGAACCCTTTGTCTGGAGCAATGATGCTCTGTATTCCTGGTGCTTGGGGGTCAAGTGTAGGAGGGCTTCCAAAGTTCTGGTGCAGCTGGTGGACCTCCTGATGGCACCTGGGTTTTGGCCACTGTGTGACAAAGAGTGTTGGACCAGATGGGCCACTGGCCTGATGTAATCCAGCATGGCTTCTCAGCAACAGCAGCAGACATCATAGGAGAAAAATACGGCTAAATGTGGCTTTGGGGGTTAACTTGAGGAACATCTCTGGAAATTAAGGGAATTAGGACTTCCTTCTTCTATTTGCAAAAGAAGTGATGATTTACTTCTTAAAAAGCAGGAAGGTGGAAGCAGCCCAGACGGAGAGGTGGAAGCATATTCCTTCTTTCAGAAAACAAACCTTCAGATGACTTGACGATTAAATAATAAGTCCAAACACCACTGCTGAGGAGAGTGCAAGAGCAGACCCCTATAAAATACTGCAAACGCAGCAAGCTATGGGGCAAGCAGGTAGGTTCTAGC
The DNA here is from genome assembly GCA_029375565.1 of Gekko gecko. Taxonomy (NCBI): domain Eukaryota; kingdom Metazoa; phylum Chordata; class Lepidosauria; order Squamata; family Gekkonidae; genus Gekko; species Gekko gecko. The sequence goes on from JAPDNY010000002.1 coordinate 9,827,550, forward strand.
TGATCATAATGGCCAAATTCAGGAGCCAGTTTGGTGTAGTGGTTAAGTGTGCAGACTCTAATCTGGGAGAATCGGGTTTGATTCCCCACTCCTCCACTTGCAGCTGGCTGGATGACCTTGGGCAAGCCATAGTTCTGGCACAGCTGTTCTTGGAAAAGAGCAGTTTCTGTCAGAGCCCCACCTACCTCACGGGCGTCTGTTGTGGGGAGGGGAAGGGAAAGGAGTTTGTAAGCCTTTGGTTAGTGAAGGACAGGATGTAAATCCAATCTCTTCTTTTCTTCTTCTTGAAAAAGAGCAGTTTCTGTCAGAACTCTGTTAGCCCCACTTACCTCACAGGGTGTCTTGTTGTGAGGAGGGGAAGGGAAAGGAGTTTGTAAGCCACTCTGAGACTCCTTTGGGTAGTGAAGGACGGGATGTAAATCCAATCTCTTTTCTTCTTCTTCTTGAAAAAGAACAGTTTCTGTCAGAGCTCTCTCAGCCCCACTTACCTCACAGGGTGTCTGTTGTGGGGAGGGGAAGGGAAAGGAGTTTGTAGGCCGCTCTGAGACTCCTTTGGGTAGTGAAGGGCGGGGTATAAATACAATCTCTTCTCTAGCCCCAACACTTCTGTAAGCAAATACCAAAGTCATTGTGTTTTGAGTTAATCACAGTATCAGGACTGTCTCCTATCTTGTTTAGCTCTTGGCCCAAATGAACATTAGCAAAGGATATGATGTTATTCGCAGCCAGAAACTAACAGAAAAGATAATTTGATTGACAGAAGAGACTGGATTTATACCCCACCCTTCACTACCCAAAGGAGTCTCAGAGTGGCTTACAGTCTCCTTTCCCTTCCCCTCCCCACAACAGACACCCTGTGAGGTAGGTGGGGCTGAGAGAGCTCTGAGAGAATCACTCTTGAGAGAACAGCTCGGAAAGAACTTGTGACTGACCCAAGGTCACACCAGCAGCTGCATGCGGAGGAGTGGGGAATCAAACCCAGTTCTCCCAGATTAGAGTCCATGTTCCTAACCACTACATCAATCTCAGGACACCTCATGCCCCATATTTGGAAAATTAGATATATAAAGTCTGGAGTTCTTTCATATGCTTCCACGCCACCCCAGACTTGATTATCCTTCCAAGATCCTACCTTCTCAGTGCCTGCTTGACATTCCATACAAGTGAGAGGAAAGGACTGGAGGAAATTATGTAACTCATTTGCATCCCATCTTATTGTCATTGCAGCAGTTAGCTGAATATTGTAACTTAAGCTGTGATATGATTAAATCTAGAGGTAAGTCATATTTTAAGAGAGCTGAAAGCAGCCGGAGAGACTTGTAACAAACAGACCATTCAGATATTCCTGTCTATTGTTCTCTCAAGTAGATATTTTATTTCAGTGGGGAAAAGGACAACATTTCAAGGTCATACATTAGCAAAATAGATACTGCAGAACTCTACAAATGAACGATATGTCTTCCTTAAGTGTTTTCAGAGTTATCTCATTAATCACTTCTATGCCACTGTCCTGTTTATCCCTGTTTTTAAAAAAGCCTCCAACTTCTACTAAGGATTAGCTTAGTATGTCAGCTAAAGGCACATAGTTATGATTTGCAAGACAACAAAGAGTGGCCTTGACCTGGATAACCCAGGCAAGTCTGCTCTTGAAAACTAAGCAGAGTCGACTCTGGTTAGTATTTGGATGAGAGACCCCCACGGAATACCAGGCCAGGATGCAGAAGTAGGCCATAGCAACCCACATAGCAACCCACTAGGGGTCGCCAGAAGTCAACCATGATGTTGTGTGCGCAGACGCAAAATACTCACCAAAAAAAAGATGACAAAGAGTGATTTTCAATGCTATAAAATGAAACAGCACCGAATTGGTAGGGAGTAACAGTGTTCAGCTAAGCGTCCAACTCGAATCGCTCATCTTTTATTCTTGAACCTACATCACCAAACTGTTCAAAAGGTAAGGAAGCAAAATAAGTTTTTTAAGAAAATCCAAGGATCCAGCTTTCATTTCTCCAAATATTAAGTCTGCCTGGTATTTCCACAGAAAAAGAAGTGAAATGCAAAGATCTGGAGGAAGAAGAAGAAGAAGAAGAAGAGTTTGGATTTATACCCCGCCCTTCACTTCCCAAAGGCGTCTCAGAGCGGCTTACAAACTCCTTTCCCTTCCCCTCCCCACAACAGACACCCTGTGAGGCAGGTGGGGCTGAGAGAACTTCTGACAGAAACTGCTCTCTTGAGAGAACGGCTGTGCCAGAGCTTGTGACTGACCCAAGGTCACATCAGCAGGTGCAAGTGGAGGAGTGGGGAATCAAACCCGGTTCTCCCAGATTAGAGTCTGTGCACTTAACCACTACGCCAAACTGGCTCTGTTCTGAATGAGCAAATCTCTGTGCTGCATATATTCTCTCTGCCGTGAAATCCAGAAGATGAAGTGAGGATTCTTCTCAGTTCAATGCTCCATCCATACTAAAGAATCTATAGGTATCGTCACTGACATTACTCCTCTCATATTACGGCTGATTTATCACACACGCTGCCAATCAGCCTGAGCCTTTAGACAACCTACCCATGTGAATTCAGAGACAAGACCGTTCCCCAAGGCTGAGCATTTCTACTGTTTTTCCCTAGTGTGAATAAGCAGGTGTCTCATAAGGTTGGAGTGCTGGCTGAAGCAAGATCCACATTCCTGGCATTTAAATGGCTTCTCTCCCGTGTGGATTAGTTGATGCCGAAGAAGGTTTGAGTTGTGATTAAAGCAACTTCTGCACTCCGGGCACTGATACGGTTTCTTCTTGTTCTGGGTCCTTGGTCTTCTCTGGGACGGATTGAGGCCCTTTTTACACTCTCCTGTCTCTGTATCTTTATGTCTCCTAAGAGTTACGCTGTGACTGAAGCTTTTCCCACAATCCAGGCATTGGAAGGGTTTCCCTTCTTTGTGGATTCTTTGATGGTTCATAAGCCTTTCGCTCAGACTAAAGCTCCTTCCACATTCCAGGCATTTATATGGTTTTTCCCCTTTGTGGAGTAGTTGATGTTTGATGAAGTTGGCATTTGTCGTGAACTTCTTCCCACATTCCAAACACTCGTGCAATTTCTCTCCCGTGTGTATTCTCCGGTGCATAGCAAGGCTTGAGGTATGCCTAAAGCTCTTTCCACATTCCAGACATGTATATGGTTTGTCACCTGTGTGGGTATTTTGATGCATGGTGAGGTTGGTGCTCGCAATGAAGCTCTTTCCGCATTCTAAACATTTATACGGCTTTTCACCAGTGTGGGTTCTTTGATGCATAATGAGGTTTTTACTCTGTGTAAAGCTCTTTCCACATTCCAGACAGGTGTACGGCTTCTCGCCTGTGTGGATCATCTGATGTCGAATGAGGGTTGTACTTTGCACAAAGCTCTTCCCACATTCTAAACATTTATAAGGTTTTTCACTTGTGCGGTTTCTTTGCTGTTGACTATGGCTGAAGCTATTTCCAGACTTGTGGAAATGATACGGTCGCTCCCTCGCATGAATTTTTTGATGTCTGACAAGACACGATCTTACAATAAACCTCTTTCCACACTCCAGACATACGTAGGGTTTCTCTCCTGTGTGCATTCTTTGATGCACAATGAGGTACGCACTGTATGCAAACTTCTTTCCACATTCAAAACATTTGTATTGCTTCTCTCCTGTGTGGGTTCTTTGATGGACCCGAAGAGCTGAGCTTTGGCTGAATCTCTTTCCACACTCTAAGCAGTCATATGGTTTCTCTCCCGTGTGGGTATTCCAGTGCGCTTTCAGGTTTGGTACACTAGCAAAGGTTTTCCCACAGGTAGAACATTCAATCCTCCTTTTTCCTTCCTGTATTGCTCCATGGTAGTTACCGTTGTGATATGCAACTGATTTACTACTTCCTTTATCCAGCTGGTTTCCCACCTGTTTCTTGGGGACATCGTGATTCTCAAAGTTTTCTTGCATTTCTAGAGTCATAACACTTTCATCCAATACCAGACAAGTTTCGTTTTCGCTAGCTGTGTCCCACGCATCTCCGGCTGAAACAGAAAACCGTGAGATAAATTTAAAGGAGGAACAGAAAATCAAATCAGGAAATGAGTCTAATGAAGCAAGTCAAACTACTGAGGAGAATTACAGAATACAAAGGATGTGTCTGTCAGGAAACAGTTTGGTGGAGAAGAGTTTGGTGAAGAAAAGTATCTGCCATCACTGAGACAACTGAATGAATGACAATAACTACAAAATCTAAAAGAGAACACCAGCAACCCAAGAGGGCTTCTAATTAGAAACCCTTTCTCTGATGAAAAAATGGGAACAAGAGAGTGCTGCCTTCTATGGGAGCAATATTAGCCATCCTGCTCTGCTCTGGAACACCGCTGCCAACATCACAAATGGGCTGCTTATTGGTTCCAACCCTCTGTTTGTCCCTCAGGTTAGAACTGCCAAACTAGGAGATAAACATATGGATAAACGTATGGAGCAGAGGTCCATCAGTGGCTAATAGCCACAGAGTATAGATGGAACACTCTGTCTGGGGCAAGTGATGCTCTGTATTCTTGGTGCCCTTGGAGCGATAGTAGGAGGGCTTCTGAAGTTCAGGCCCCGCCGGTGGACCTCCTGATGGCCCCTAGATTTTGCCTTCTCTTATGAGACAAAGTTGGCAACAAACTTTTTTTTTTTTGGTTAACTGATACAGATTCTGTCACTCTTCACTGGGGCCTGATTTTGTTTCCCCGTATCATCATTTTTCATATTTTACCATAATCTTAAAACCTGGAGGCGGCATCATGCATGTCTGGACCACTGAGAGGCCTACTCAGATAGAACGATGTTGTGAAAAGTTCCCAGCACAAGCTGAAGGGAAGCCTCTGCCATTCTTTACACTGTTGGGATGTAGTGATTTTAGAACTCGTGAGAGGAAAGGTTTGTATTGTTCATTTGTTATTCTGAGGAGCTGAGGATATCACTGGGTCCCGTACCTCCCAGACGTTTCTGCAAGTGACAGAGCACGTGGCCAGTTGCCCCACTTATACAAGGCCTGTTTGCCAGTTCAGATGAAACAGGGCTTCAGAAGCCAAGGGGGTTGCAAGACCATATGTCCCACTTCAAAAAGGCAGAGGATCTACATCCCTTCCGCATCTTCCATGCCAGAATCTCTTTCCCACAGCTGCCCTTGGACATCATCTCCAGAGCCAGTTTGGTGTAGTGGTTAAGTGCGCGGACTCTTATCTGGGAGAACCGGGTTTGATTCCCCACTCCTCCACTTGCACCTGCTGATGTGACCTTGGGTCAGTCACAAGCTCTGGCACAGCTGTTCTCTCAAGGACAGTTTCTGTCAGAAGTTCTCTCAGCCCCACCTACCTCACAAGGTGTCTGTTGTGAGGAGGGGAAGGGAAAGGAGTTTGTAAGCCGCTCTGAGACGCCTTTGGGCAGTGAAGGGCGGGGTATAAATCCAATCTCTTCTCTTCTTTTTCTTCACACACCCCACTCTACCTTCCCCCAGAAGCTCCCACCTACTAATAATTCCAGCCCCCCTTCTCAATTGCCTCTCCCTGCCTCCCACAATCCTCTCCCATCACTAAGAAGTTGTCCCACTCCTTCCAAAGTTCTGAGTTATCGGCTCCATGCAGTCCAGTACCAACCCATTCCACGTCATTGGCCACTGGTTTGAAGTGCTGGAACTACTGTGAATTCTGCACCTTCCACCTGCCTTCCTTCTTGTACTGCTAATCTTTCAGGGACTTCTTTCCTGCTGCCCCCCCCCCTCCAAGGCAGTGGCACATTTTAGGCAATCTATCACCATCCTAGTGCTTATAGATTTACTTCTATCTGTTATTATACGAGAAATGTTATTTTAAATTGACTATATTATGTGAATGTTCTTATTATGTACACTGCCCTGAGCACTGTTTGTAGGGGGAGGGTGGTTTGAAAATCCAAATAATAACAACAACCACAACAACAACTAGAAGCCAGTAACAAAATCCACTGGGAATTCCAGCCTTTCACCCAACTAAGGATGTTACTTCCTAGCCCTAAATTTGTTTGGGTAGAGCAGTGAAGGGGTGTTCTGCCCCAAAAGTCTCAGGTTTTATTAATTCCATTATCAAGCTTTATGACTTGCTCAAGATACATGGTGACTGTGGGAAACCTCCACATTCAGAAACACTAAGCTACTGAATCCACAGCCAGGAGGCAACATCAGAGGAAGGCCTTGGCCTCTATGCCCTGTTGTTGGCCCTCCAGAGGAACTGGTTGGTCACTGTGTGAAACAGGATGCTGGACTAGATGGACCATTGGTCTGATCCAGCAGGACTGTTCTTACGTTCTTAAGAAGGCCTCAGCCTCTATGCCCTGTTGCTGGACCTCTAGAGGAAGTGGTTGGCCACAGTGTGAGACAAGATGCTGCAGTTTTATGGACTACTGCTCTGATCCAGCAGGGCTTTTCTTATGAAGGCCTCAGCCTCTATGCCCTGTTGCTGGACCACTAGAGGAACTGGTTGGCCACTGTGTGAGACAGTATGCTGGACTAGATGGACCACTGGTCTGATCCGGCAGGACTCTTCTTATATTCTTATGAAGGCCTCAGCCTCTATGCCCTGTTGCTGGACCCTAGAGGAAGTGGTTGGCCACAGTGTGAGACAAGATGCTGCAGTTTTATGGACTACTGCTCTGATCCAGCAGGGCTTTTCTTATGAAGGTCTCAGTCTCTCTGCCCTGTTGTTGGCCCTTCAGAGGAACTGCTTGGCCACTGTGTGAGACAGTATGCTGGATTAGATGGACTACTGGTCTGATCCAGCAGGGCTGTTCTTTTGATGAATGTCCCCACAATTAGGATACACATTAACTGTATTGATTTCCCCCTCTTTCTCTCTTCACCACTATATCATCATCCTCCTGTCTTTAAAAAACACTCACCTTCATCAGCTGTCCTTTGGAAGAATGTATCCTCAGGCAGTATTCCTGGAGAAGCCTCAAGCCTTTCTCTTGCCTCACGGCCTTCCCGAAGAAAGTCCTCCTCCTTGGACTCTGTCATGGTCTTTTTCAACCTTGGGAGGCAGAGAAGACTGTAAGAACCCCCAAAATCCTCAGTCTCAGTTTCAGCAAAGGCAGGAGGTGCCAAAGAGGAGAAGACTGGGCAGGTTAGACAGGGCAACAAAGTATACAGAAACAGGATCAGTAAACTCATCATACCTCGTCACACCTGGTGATGGCCACAGGCATAGATGGCTTAAAAAGATTCATGTAGGAGAGGTCTATCAGTGGCTCCTAGCCATGGTGACTAAACATTACCTTTACATTCAGAGGCAGTAAATCTCTGAATCCCAGATCGAGGAGGCAACATCAGGGGAAGGCCTCGGCTAGGCTAGGCTAGATTAATTTGATTTATATACTACCCCCGATTGGGGCTCAGTTCCAATATACAAAGTATAAATACAGTTCCAATAAATATGATAAGTATACATACAGGGGAAAATTTAAAAACAGTAAAAACAGCGATTATCAAAGTAATCGATTGGTGTTGAATGTTCCATATCCAGTCTAGAGCAGAGGAGATGGGAAGGCTAGGCTTGACGGCAAGCCGTTTCTGTCCTCAGTTATAGACCTGGTGGAGCATCTCTGTCTTACAGGCCCTACGGAACTCCATTAGGCCCCACAGGGCTCGGATGTCATTGGCAGAGAGTTCCACAGCTGGGTAAGCCTTTAGGCCAGGGATCGTAAGGAGATTCTTATCTCCACCGGGCAGGGCTATTTTGGGGCAGGAATGCACAGGAATGGAGTTCCGGCTGGCTCCTGAGTTGGCCATGCCCAGTAGGAACTTATTAGCATAATAGGCCACACCCAACAGCAGAAACTCATTGGGATTGGCTACATTTGGGATGTGTGGCCTAACATGCCAAGGAGTTCCTGCAACAAAAAAGCCCTGGGTTTTGACAACAAACAAGGTAAACAGAATAAGAAGCAAAAGGTAGGCGTGGCTGGATGACCACACTTCTGGTAACATGGGGGTGTGACCTGATATGCTAATGAGTTTCTGCTGTTGTGTGTGGCCTCTTATGCTAATGAGTTGCTGCTGGGCTTTTTCTACAAAAAAAGCCCTGCCGCCGGGTATATAGACCACTGGTCTGATCCAGCAGGGCTCTTCTTATGTTCCTCTCTGCCTCTTCTCCGGCAGGCCCTTGGCAGTGGGATCAAATGAAGGAGAGGAGAACCAGGCCAGAGGGTTTAATGATGGCCACAGGAATAGCTGGCTTTTAAAGGTGATTAGACAGCTTCATGGAGGTCAGGCCTATCAACTGCTAGTAAGTAGATCCAAAAAAGGGGGCGGGGAGTAACCCAACCTTATACAGGAAAGATAGCCAAAAAGGCAGAGACAAAAGCAAGAATCAAACATGGCTAAACACAAAACGCTAATGTAAAAATATGCAGCCTATTTTAGTTATGCATAAGGAATATTAAAATCAGAACAAAAATGACATATCTATGGTTCCGCGTATAAATACCTACATCCAGGGGTACTTTTTCCCACCATAGCGAACAATGGAGGGAATGGGGGCAACCTGTTTGGGGGCCCATAGAACTGGACCCCCTGGTCCAATGTTCTTGAAACTTGGTGGGTATCTTGGGGAGAGGCTCCAACAGCTACCCTGTGAGTTTGGAGCCTCTCCCTCAAACCCGCTCCCCTCCAGCCCCCAGAATATACCCTATGTTTTCACCATTGACTTCAATGGCCCATAGGATATAATGGAGCTGAAATTGACATTCGGCTGCCTGAAAGACTCCTGGGGACGCCAGCTGGGGGCGGGGCTTGGCTCCTGAGCCCCCCACCCCAAAGACCCATGCCTACATCTAATATCAGGATAAATGTCAGTGTATGGACACACACACACCTGTACACACATACATCCACACTTTTGTCCTGATATTAGGGGTGTGTGTAGAGCTGTGGTGGCTCAAGTGGTTAAGACCCTGTACTGCAGGCTGTGGGAGGTCAGTAGTTCAGTGGTTCGAGACCCAAGAGTGCCGCATGATGGAGTGAGCTCCCGTCTTTAGTTCCAGCTCCTGCCAACCTAACAGTTCGAAAGCAAGAAATTGCAAGTAGATAAATAGGCACCACTTCGGTGGGAAGGTAACAGCATTCTGTGCGCCTTGGTGTTTAGTCATGCCGGCCACATGACCACGGAAACATCTTCGGACAGCGCTGGCTCTTTGGCTTTGAAATGGAGATGAGCACCGCAACCCTAGAGTCGGATTCGACTGGCTTTCGAGCAAGGGAACCTTTACCTTTACCTTTTAGGGGTGTGTGTGTGTGTATGTATATGCATACACACGCACGTTATACACACAGACACAGGTTCAATTGTACAAAATGTATTCAAATACAAGAACCAAACACATTTCAGCTAAAAACTCTTTCTTAGTTGTAGAATAAAAGCTGACCACCCCATAAGTTAAACATCAATATGTTTAGGTGGGCAGCTGTGTTGGTCTGAGGCAGCAGAACAAAGCCTAGAGAAGTGTACGTGCACACAAAAGCTTATAGCTTGAATTAAGCTTTGTTGGTATTAAAGGGGCCACTGGACTCAAACTTTGATCAATATATTTGAAACTCATCATATATGGAATGGACCTGAAAACCAACAATTACCACCTACAATGTAGAATTTATGTATTCTGACATTTGTCCTGACTTATATAAAGAACCATAGATATGTGGTTTCTATTCTGATTTTAATATTTCTTATGCATAATTAAGGTATGTTCTCCAGGCAATGCAGTCCTAGTGATCTTTAAAAAATAATAAATGAAGGCTCAAAGGGCCACCAAATGCAGAAAGTACAGTTCTGCACACGGCTGTGCAATTGCACAATGGGTGCATAAATGCACCACCTTTGGCAGAAAACCCAGTGCAAGTTGCCAGCTTACATGGAGCTCTCTGCTTCCAGCTACCCCCCTTAGCAAAAGACGGTAGTAGCTGCATCGGTCCATACCAACCCCCCCCATCCCTGCAAGCCATGTAAAATCTTTCATTAAACGACACAACCCAGCATTGAAACCAAAGTTTCATGTCTCACTACCAATGCTGATTTCCCCACGCCTACTCCTCCTCTGTGTAGCACACTGAATCCAATCATACCTACTATCGTCATTCACCTGCTATTGTCATTTGCCTGCTAATGTCATTCGGCATCTGAAATTATTCCTTTCCTGCCAACCTAGCAGTTTGAAAGCAAGAAATTGCAAGTAGATAAATAGGTACCACTTTGGTGTGAAGGTAACAGCGTTCCGTGCGCCTTGGTGTTTAGTCATGCCGGCCACATGACCACGGAAACGTCTTCGGACAGCGCTGGCTCTTCGGCTTTGAAACGGAGATGAGCACCGCAACCCTAGAGTTGGATTCGACTGGCTTTCGAGCAAGGGAACCTTTACCTTTAAGATGTAAGGACAGAGGGACTCACATTCTAGCTGTATCTGAAGAAGTGAGCCGTGACTCCCAAGAGCTCATCCCCCCCCGCCACTAATTTTGTTAGTCTTTAATGCTACTGGACTCTTGTGCTTTTCTACTACAACCCAGCAGGCAAGTTTTTGCGTTCTCCAGAACTCTTTTATCAGGCTGCGTATTAAAAGGAAAAACTAGGGAGGAGGGAATCTGTTTGGCTAGGACGACCTTAAGGCCACTTTGTTCTGGGTGGACTTTGTTCCACCGCCTTCAGAGGGTGTTAAAGCATGAATGGTACCAAGCGGCACTAGACCATGCGTAGGCACTCTTGGAATGCTGGGTGGAAGAAGCAAAAAAACAGAAGCCATTGCAAAACTGAAAAGCTAAAACTAACACCCCCCCCTCAAATATTTGAAATTCCAGTGCAAAGAAGCAAAAACCGCTGAATTGAAACTGATCCAGGGCTGATTTGAGACTTTTGTTTCCTGTCTCATTACCAGTGCCGATTTCTCCAGACCCTTCCGCCGATCACACCTCATTCAGTCAGGTCTGCTATTGCCATTAGCCTGCTATTGTCACTGGGCATCTGAAACCACTCCCCTCGCCAAGACGTGAGGATAGGCTCCCGTTCTAGCTGCATCTGAAGTCAGCAGTGACTCATGAGAGCTCATGCCCTGCCGTGAATTTTGTTATTCTTGAAGGTGCTACTGGATTCTTGCCCTTTTCTGCCGCTACAGAAAGACGGACATGGCTACCAATGTTCCCTCTAAGCTGTGGAGCCCTGAGAGCAAAAATTCCTACTTTGTGAGCCACTGGCATTAAAGTTACGAGCGAGCGATTTGGCTGCTGCATACATTAGTTTGCTCTGGAGCCATCCTTCCCGAGCTAAGAGAAAAATGTGTGAGCTGGAGGCTAAAAAACTGTGAGCTAGCTCCAGAGCCAACAAAAGTCCGCATGGTCAAAGCAATGGTATTCCCCGTAGTAATGTATGGCTGCGAGAGTTGGACTATAAGGAAGGCCGAGCGCCGAAGAATAGATTCTTTTGAACTATGGTGCTGGAGAAGACTCTTGAGAGTCCCTTGGACTGCCAGGAGATCAAATCAGTCAATCCTAAAAGAAATCAACCCTGAGTGTTCCCTGGAAGGCCAGATCCTGAAGCTGAAGCTGAAATACTTTGGCCACCCAATGAGAAGGGAGCACTCACTGGAGAAGACCCTGATGCTGGGAAAGATTGAAGGTCAAAGGAGAAGGGGACGGCAAAGGATGAGATGGTTAGACAGCGTCATCGATGCAACGGACATGAAATTGAGCAAACTTCAGCGGACAGCGGAAGACAGGAGGGCCTGGCGTAATCTGGTCTATGGGGTCGCGAAGAGTCGGACTCGACTGTGCGACTGAACAACAGCTCACACTAACTCAGCTTAGAGGAAACACTGATGGTTACCCACGGTGATCTGTCTCCATGGCAGGCACCGCTCTTAGCTGTACAGAATAGAAATCCATCAACCTTGTGGTATCTGGAGAAGTAAAAGTGACTCAGGAAAGCTCATCCCCTGCCACACATTTTGTTAGACTTTAAGGTGCTCCTGGTCTCTTGCTCTTTTCTGCAACTAAGGACACCCTAACACGAAAACCCACCTTGAAGATTTTGGGCTGAATATCAAAGTATGTGTGTGTGAGAGAGCAGGGGCAATTGTTTTCACACTATGAGGCTCCTAATGCCTCTTTATTGTGGGCAGGATTATACTCTGAACACACCATCTCCTGGGGAAGCCTCACTGGTCATCAGGGCCGGCTCGCCCACTAGGCGAGCTAGGCGCTCGCCTAGAGCGCCGGCCCTGTAGGGGCGCCAAAATGCCCCCCCGTGAAAAGCCCCCTTCCCACCTGGCACCGGCAGCTGCCGGGCTGGGAGGGAGGGCGGGCCTTCTAACCCCGCCCCTTCCCTGGCTTTCCTGGGCACCTTGCAGCTGCGAGGCGCCCAGGAAAGCAGCGCTCTGCCATCTCCAGGCCCCACTGGGAGGTTGGCATCCCCAGTGGGGTGGGCATCCCAGGCTGTCCTGCCTAGGGCGCCCAGACACCTGGGGCCGGCCCTGCTGGTCATTGCACTTCCTTTAACCCCATCACCACCACTGGGTCTTCTCCTGGAGTCCCTCCCCTTCACGGTAAATAATTAAATTGCCAAGTCCCCGCCCCCTACAGGGTGCGTGCTGGGGATGCCTAAACTCCCTCTAAGCCAGTGAGCAAAAATTCTATTTTCTGAGCTATTGGCATTAAAGTTGTGAGCCAGCGATTGGGCTGCTGCACGAATTAAGTTTGCTCTGGAGCCCTCCCTTCCTGAGCCGAGACAAAAAGGCGTGAGCCGGAGGCTAGAAAACTGTGAGCTAGCTCACACTCACTCAGCTTAGAGGGAACACTGGCGTCGCCAGATCCAGGTTGGGAAACTCTTGGGAGATGTGGGGACGGGCAGGGGCTCCACTGGGGGTACAGACCCACAGAGCCCACCCCTCTAAGCATCCATCTTCTCCAGGGGGAACTGATCTCCGTAGTCTGGAGGTGAACTGTAAATGCGGGGGGGTCCCCAGGTCCCACCTGGAGGCTGGCATCCCTTTGTCTAATCCTTTTTCTCTCCCCCCCCTCCCCGTTTCCTCCTCTTTTCTGCTGCAAAAAGAGGGTGCAAGAAACCATCTCCGAGGAAGGAGCAAAGGGGAGCCGGGGGGGGCTTTCTCCCCCCCCAGTTCTGCAGCTGCATTTCCTCCTCTCCTCTCTCCCCTCCTTGGGTCTTTTTGCATTGCACCCCCCTTCCCCTCCGATTCACCCAACCCCCCCCCCCTTGAACTCACCAGCTCCCTCCCCAGCCTCGGAAGCATCAACCAGAGGCTGCTTCGGCGTGGACAGGAAAGGAATGGGAACAAATGGATTTCGCAGGTGATTCCCCCTCCTTCCCCCGCCCCCGATTCCCTGTCTAGGAGGACTGCAGCTCGGTCGCCTTAACCCTTCGAGAGGATCTGACCACCTGCCGCTGCCTGGGAAATGGGAAACCCGGGTGGGGGTGGATGGATTTCAACGCAAGGGTGACTTTCTTAGCAAGGCCTGGCATTTCCCAGCCGCAGTTTGGGTCCATTAGTGAAAGGCCTCTGCATTAATTAGGCTTGCCCTCCTCCAGGTGGGGCCTGGAGTTCTCCCGGAATCACAGCTGACCTCCAGACTGCACAGAGCAGAGCAGTTCCCCTATGCTGTCCTCACTACGAGTCCATTCACAAGAAACTGTTTTACCCGTTTCTTAGTCCTTTATCTGGCTCAGCGGAGGAATGTTTACATTTTTTACTAGCTGATGCTATCCCAGAGGTTAATCATAAGGTGGCTATTTTTGTTTTTCTTTCAATAAGAACATAAGAGAAGCCAATGTTGAATCAGGCCAATGGCCCATCTAGTCCAACACTCTGTCACACAGCGGCCAAAAATTCCAGGTGCCATCAGGAGGTCCAGTGTGGGGCCAGGACACTAGATAAACATAAGGAAGAAATTAACCTTGGGTACATCTATTAGAATTTTAGCTCAATTATAGATTTTATATTTTAGGACTTTGCCTATATGACTTATTAACCTTATAGATGTATATTATAAATTTGTAGAACTTATCTTGCCATGATGGATAGTTTTAATCTTGTTCTGAATTTATTGTATGTTGTGGAGATTTTGTTGCGATGTTATGGCCTAAGGCTACATCAATAAAACATTTACTTACTTGCTGTATGTATAGAGCTGCTGCGGTGGCGCAAGTGGTTAAGACGCTGAACTGCAGGCTGTGGAAGGTCAGTAGTTCAGCAGTTCGAGACCCAAGAGTGCTGCATGACGGAGTGAGTTCCCATCTCCAGTTTCAGCTCCTGCCAACCTAGCAGTTCGAAAGCAAGAAACTGCAAGTAGATAAATAGGTACCACTTTGGTGGGAAGGTAACAGCGTTCCGCGCGCCTTGGTGTTTAGTCATGCTGGCCACATGACCACGGAAACGTCTTCGGACAACGCTGGCTCTTTCTTTGGCTTGGAAACGGAGATGAGCACCAGAACCACTTGGTTCTGCTTCTTCAGACCAGCATGGCTACCCACCTGAATCTTTTTTCCAATAAAGTTAACTTACACTTGTCTGGGGGGATACAGCGATTACAACATGTGAAGCAACACACACACTGAGTAACAAACCACAAGCCTAGCCCAGAATTGCCATGTGCGGGGAGAAGAAGAGATTGCATTTATTCCCTGCCCTTCACTACCCGAAGGACTCTCAGAACAATTTACAATCTCCTTTCCCTTCCCACGACAGACACCCTGTGAGGTAGGTGGGGCTGAGAGAGCTCTTTTAAGAACTGCTTGTGAGAGAACAGCTCCGAAAGAACTTGTCATTGACTCAAGGCCACACCAGCAGCTGCATGTGGAGGAATGGGGAATCAAACCCGGTTCTCCCAGATTAGAGTCCACGCTCTTGACCACTACACCAAACTGGCTCTCTCTCCAGGGACCATCATGCTGTATCTTCTCTCTGTTGCTTTGATAGTGATGCCGATCTGCAGACATTGCAATTTGTCTGTCTGCACATATATATGAATACTCGGGAAGCCAGACTTTGTTACTTTATGTGCTCCTGCTCGCATCGCTTACGTTTAAGCCTGAACCACTATTTAAATTCCTTTCAATAAAGCATATTGCTTTTATTGGCGTGTTCTATTGCATGAAACTTCTATCCAGTCTCAGTCAGACTACCAGAAGATTTGTTCCAGAGTCTCAGGTGTGTGGGAATAGGGAAATCAAATCATCCTTGAAAAAGCGCATGGAGTTGGGAACCCCGTGGTCTTCTGACAGACATAATTGAGCACCTTAATTAACAAGTATTTTAATAACTGTGTGATAAGGACTGGCTTAAGTAGACACTTGGAACTTTTAAAAACAACAACAACTGGACACAGATTTTTATCACCAATTGCTATTCAAAATTTCCTCTTTGTCTTGCTCTTTTGGTCTATTATTTTTTTAGAAGAAGGGTCTCATTCTTTAATGGGAAAATGCTGTACGAGTCTGCAGTCTGCATTTACAAAGGCTTAAAAGGTCCAGAGTTGTGGGTGCATCCATGTTTCTTTCCCACCCCATGCCCCTGGGTTAGAAGATGGAAGTTTTTTTCCCTAGGGAAGAGAAGAAATAAAGGGCTTCCAAAGGTGGTTACATAGATTCATGGGGGATAAGTCTATGAAGGGCTACTAACTATGGTGACTGAGGGGCGTCTCCACATTCAGAGGCACTAAGCCTCTGAAGCCCAGAGCCTGGAGGCAACATTAGGGGAAGGCCTCAGCCTCTGTGCCCTGTTGTTGGCTGCCCAGAGGAACTGGATGGCCACTGTGTGAGACAGAATGCTGGACTAGATGAAACATTGGTCTGATCCAGAAGGGTTCTTCTTATGTTCCTATGAAGGTCTTGGCCTCTCTGCCCTGATGGCCATCCGGAGGAACTAGTTGGCCAGTGTGTGAGACAGGAGGCTGGACTAGATGGACCACTGGTCTGATCCAGCAGGGCTACTCTGATACTCTTACGAAGGCCTCGGCCTCTCTGCCCTGTTTTCGGCCATCCAGAGGAACTGGTTGGCCAGTGTGTGAGACAGGAGGCTGGACTAGATGGACCACTGGTCTGATCCAGCAGGGCTACTCTGATATTCTTATGAAAGCCTCGCCTCTCTGCCTGTTTTTGGCCATCCAGAGCAACTGGTTGGCCGGTGTGTGAGACAGGAGGCTGGACTAGATGGACCACTGGTCTGATCCAGCAGGGCTACTCTGATATTCTTACGAAGGCCTCGGCCTCCCTGCCCTGTTTTTGGCCATCCAGAGGAACTGGTTGGCCGCTGTGTGAGACAGGATGCTGGACTCGAAGGACTACTGGTCTGGTCCAGCAGGGCTCTTCTGATGTTCTTATGGAGTAGATACCTGGGAGCAGCAGGGACACTGGGCATGAGTTTGCCCCTAGCTGAACAGTTAGGCCATCCCCCATCACCCCAGACCAGGGCTTTAGCTAACACAGGGCATACGGGGTGCTGCCCCCTCCAAAATTCCCATGTGCCCCACAGCTGATTCCCACATGTCCTCCCAGTCCCTGGAAGAAGGCTATGCGCAGAGCAGCTGAGGAGAGAGCCAGCTGGCCATCCCCAGCTGCCACCGGCCCAAGAACTATTCACCTGCTGCATGCCTGAGCAGAGCTTCACCTGGTGGAGCCTGGAGGGGCATGAGGGGGAAGGGACAGGCAGGCGCCGTGGCAGCAGCACTTTAGCCCAGCCCCACACAGTCCAGCCAGTCATTCCCTGGCTGCATGGCAGCCTCTTGGCCAGGAGAACAAAGCTAAGCCTGGAAGGTGGCTGTGTGGTCCTGCTGCCACCGCCGCTCCTCCTGATGGGACTCTCGGGACAACACACTGCAGCTGTAGTGGGGAGGGAGAGGAAGGAAAGAAGGGGGCACCCTGGGCCTCCCAGTCTCAGCCGCCACTGCTTCCCCACTGCCCTCCTCCTCTGCCACACTGTCAGTGCTACTGCTCACCTTGCCGCGGGCAGCCGCAGGCTTTGAGCTGCTCCTGCCACATGCAAGGCCCTTGTTGCAGAGGGACAGAGGGAGAAGAAGAGGAGACTGGATTTTATACCCTGGCCTTCACTTGGAGTCTCAGAGCGGCTTACAAACTCCTTTCCCTTCCCCCCCCCACCACAACAGACACGCTGTGAGGTAGGTGGGGCTGAGAGAACTTCTGACAGAAACTGCTCTCTTTCAGGAACAGCTCTGACAGAACTATGGCTTGCCCAAGGTCATCCAGCAGCTGCAAGTGGAGGAGTGGGGAATCAAACCCGGTTCTCCCAGATTAGAGTCAGCGCACTTAACCACTACACCAAACTGGCTCTCAGGAGGAGGAGGAGACTCTGTTCCCTGCCCCTGTCAAAGTATCCCACAGTAGAAGGGCGACAGGGTGGGGTGGGGGTATTCTATTTTTATTATTTCTGTGACATCAGAAGTGACGTCATGCCCCCCAGTGCCCCCTGAAAATAGTCTAGCTACGGGGCTGCCGCAGACTTGTTGATCCTTCCAAGACCTTACCTGTTCAGGGCTTGCTGACTTTCCATGCAAGTGAGAGGAAAAGACTGGAAGAAATTTCATTAACTCGTTTGCATCCTGTCGTATTGTGGTTCCAACGGTTAGCCAGATACTGTTATCATAGGCTATGATCTGATTAAATCTAGAGACAAGTTATATTTTGAGAGCCGAAAGCAGGCAGAGAGACTGGGAGCAGTCCATTCAGGTCGTCTTGTCTATTATTCTCTCAAGTAGATACTTTATTTAAATGGGGGGAAAGACAGCATTTCAAGGTCAAGAATTAGCAAAACATATACTGTAGAACTCAACAAACGAAAGATGTGTCTTCCTACAGTGTTTTCAGAGCTACCTCTTTGATCACACCTATGTCACCGTTCCGTTAATCCCTATTAAAAAAGAAGAGGAGGAAGAAGAGAGGAGATTGGATTTATACCCCGCCCTTCACTACCCAAAGGAGTCTCAGAGCGGCTTACAAACTCCTTTCCCTTCCCCTCCCCACAACAGACACCCTGTGAGGTAGGTGGGGCTGAGAGAGCTCTGACAGAAACTGCTCTTTTTCAAGAACAGCTCTTATCAGAACTACGTCTTGCCCAAGGTCATCCAGCCAGGTGCAAGTGGAGGAGTGGGGGACTCAAACCCGGTTCTCCCAGATTAGAGTCCGTGCACTTAACCACTACACCAAACTGGCTCACCGAAAAAAGAACAGCCTCCAACGTGTAGAAAGGATTAGCTTCGTATGTCAGTTAAAGGCGCATAGTTATGATTCCCAAAGAGTGATTTTTTTCAATGCTAAAAAATGAAACAATGACAAATTGGTAGGGCTTAATAGTGTTCAGTTAAGTGTGACCATTCCACAAGGCTGAGCGTATCTACTGTTTTTCCCTAGTGTGAATAAGCACATGTCTCATAAGGTTGGAGTGCTGGCTGAAACAAAATCCACACTCCTGGCATTTAAATGGCTTCTCTCCCGTGTGGATTAGTTGATGCCGAAGAAGGTTTGAGGGGTTATTAAAGCAGCTTCTGCACTCCAGGCACTGATACGGTTTCTTCTTGTTCTGGGTCCTTGAAATTCTTTGCGTCTGACTGAAGCCCTTTTTACACTCCCCGGTCTCCGCATCTTTATGTCTCCTAAGAGTTACGCTGTGACTGAAGCTTTTCCCACAATCCAGGCATTGGAAGGGTTTCCCTTCTTTGTGGATTCTTTCGTGGTTCATAAGCCTTTCGCTCAGACTAAAGCTCCTTCCACATTCCAGGCATTTATACGGTTTCCCCCCACTGTGTAGTCGTTGATGTTTGATGAAGTTGGCATTTGTCGTGAACTTCTTCCCACATTCCAAACACTCGTGCAGTTTCTCTCCCGTGTGTAGTCTTCGATGCATAGCGAGACCTGAGGTATGACTAAAGCTCTTTCCACATTCCAGACACGTATATGGTTTGTCACCTGTGTGGGTATTTTGATGCATGGTGAGGTTGGTGCTCGCAATGAAGCTCTTTCCGCATTCCAAACATTTATATGGCTTTTCACCTGTGTGGTTCTTTTGATGCCTAATGAGGTTTTCACTCTGCGTAAAGCTCTTCCCACATTCCAGACAGGTGTATGGTTTCTCGCCCGTATGGATCATTTGATGTCGAATGAGGGTCGTGCTTTGCACAAAACTCTTCCCACATTCTAAACATTTATATGGTTTCTCTCCTGTGTGGTTTCTTTCCTGTTCACCCCGGCTGAAGCTATTGCCAGGCTTGGGGGAAAGATACGGTCGTTCCCTCGCATGGATTTTTTGATGTCTAACAAGACACGATCTTACAATAAACCTCTTTCCACACTCCAGACATATATAGGGCTTCTCTCCTGTGTGGGTTCCTTGATGCACAGTGAGGTTCGATTTTCCACAAAACCTCTTTCCACATTCTAGACATTTATATGGTTTCTCTCCTGTATGGATCCTTTGATGCAGAATGAGGTACGTACTATATGCAAACTTCTTTCCACATTCAAAACATTTATATTGTTTCTCTCCTGTGTGGGTTCTTTGATGCACCTTAAGGGCTGAGCTTTGGTTGAATCTCTTCCCACACTCCAAGCAGTCATATGGTTTCTCCCCTGTGTGGATATTCCAGTGTGCTTTCAGGTTAGCTACACTCGCAAAGGTTTTCCCACAGGTAGAGCATTCAATCCTTCTCTTTCCTTCCTGTATCGCTCCAGGGTAGCTACCACTGAGATAAGCAATCGATTCACTATTTCCCTTATCCAGTTGGTTTCCCACCATTTTTTGGGGGACGTTTTGATTCTCAAAGTCTTCTTGCACTTCTAGAGTCGTATCACTTTCTTCCAATACTGGACAAGTTTCGCTTTCACTAGCTGTGTCCCACACATCTCCAGCTGAAACAGAGAACCGTGATATAAATTTAAAGATAAAACAGAATATCAAATCAGGAAATGAATCTAATGGAGCAATTCAAACTACTGTGGGGAATCACAGAATACTAAGGCAAAGGTAAAGGTTCCCTTGCTCGAAAGCTAGTCAAATCCGACTCTAGGGATGCGATGCTCATCTCCGTTTCTAAGCCGAAGAGCTAGCGCTGTCCGAAGATGTTTCCGTGGTCATGTGGCCGGCATGACTAAATGCCAAAGCACAGAGAACGCTGTTACCTTCCCACCGAAGCTGTACCTATTGATCTACTTGCAATTTCTTGCTTTCGAACTGCTAGGTTGGCAGGAGCTGGAACCAGAGTCAGAAGCTCACTCCGTCATGCGGCACTCAGGTCTTGAACTGCCGAACTACCGACCTTCCAGCCTGCAGTTCAGCGTCTTAACCACTTGAGCCACCGCATATCCCCAGAATACTAAGGATGTGTCCAAAAGAGAATACCAGCTACCTAAGATTGTCACTAATTAGAAACCCTTTCTCTGATGAAAAGATGGGAACAAGGAAGCGCTGTCTCCTTTGGGAGCAATACCAGCCATCCTGCTCTGCTCTGGAACCCCACTGCCAGCCTCTCAAATAATGGGCTGCTTATTGTTTCCGACCCTCTGTCCCTCAGGTTAGAACTGCCAAACCAGGAGAAAAACATATGGATAAACATATGGAGCAGAGGTCCATCAGTGGCTATTACCCACAGAGTATAGATGGAACACTGTTTTCAGGGCAGTGACGCTCTGTATTCTTGGTGCTTGGGGGTGGGGGGCAACAGTGAGAGGGTTTCTGGAGTTTTGGCTCCGCTGGTGGACCTCCTGATGGCACCTGGGTTTTGGCCACTGGGTGACACAGAGTGTTGGACCGGATGGGCCACTGGCATTATCAAGCATGGTTTCTCTTATGTTCTTATGAGACAAAGAGCTGCCAAAAAGCAATTTTTTTGGTTAACTGATAAAGATTCTATCACTCTTCACTGGGGCCTGATTTTGTTTCCCCGTATCATCATTTTTCATATTTTACCATAATCTCAAAACCTGGAGGCGGCATCATGCATGTCTGGACCACTGAGAGGTCTACTCAGATATAATGATGTTGTGAAAGTTCCCAGCACAAGCTGAAGGGAAGCCTCGCTATTCTTTATAGACGACACTGCTGGGATGTAATGATTTTATAACTCATAAGCAGTGTTCCCTCTAAGCTGAGTTATTGTGAGCCGGCTCACAGTTTTTAGCCTCCAGCTCACAGATTTTTGCCTTAGCTCAGGAAGGAGGGCTCCAGAGCAAAGTAATTTATGCAGCAGCCAAATCGCACACTCACGGCTTTCATGCCAGTAGCTCACAAAGTAGAATTTTTGCTCACAAGACTCCAGAGTCTGGAGGGAACATTGCTCATAAGAGGAAAGATTTGTATTGTTCATTTATTCTTCTTAGGAGCTGAAGATATCACTGGGTTCTCCCCCCTCCCCAGACTTCTATGCAATTGACAGAGCACATGGCCAGTTGCCTCCCCTTACGTTGCCCTAATTTGCCCGTTCAGACGAAACGGGGCTTCAAAAGCCAAGGCGGCTGTAGGCCCAAACGTCCCATTTAAAAAAGGCTGAGGATCTACATCCCTTCTGCAGCTTCAGGCCAGAATCTCTTTCCCACAGCTGCCCTTGGACATCATCTCCACACACCCCCATTCTACCTGTCCCCAGAAGCTCCCACCTACTAATCATTCCAGCCCCCCTTCCCAATTGCCCCTCCCTGCCTCCCACAATCCTCTCACATCACTACGAAGTTGCCCTGCTCCCTCCAAAGTTCTCAGCCACCGGCTCCATGTAGTCCAGTACCAACGCATTCCACGTCACTGCCCACTGGGTCGAAGTGCTGGAACTACTGCGAATTCTGCACTTTCCACCTGTCTTCCATCTTGTACTGCTAATCTTTCAGGGGCTGGGAGAGAACTAGAAGCCCGTAACAACAGCCACGGGGAAGTCAAGCCTTTCACCCAACCAAGGATGTTGCTTCCAAGCCCCAAATTCTATTGGGTAGAGTAGTGAAGGGGTGTTCTGCCCCTAAAAGTCTCTGATTTGATTCCTTCCACTATCAAGATTTGTGACTTGGTCAAGATGCATGGTGACTGAGGGAAACCTCCACATTCAGAGGCACAAAGCCACTGAATCCCAGAGCCAGGAGGCAACATTGGGGGAAGGCTCGGCCTCTATGGCCTGTTGTTGGCTATTCAGTTGAACTGGTTGGCCACCGTGTGAGACAGGATGCAGGACTAGATGGACTATTTGTTTGATCCAGCAGTGCTCCTCTCAGGATGAATTTCCCCACAATTAAGACACACATTAACTGTATTGTTATTTCTCTCTCTCTCTTAACGACTATATCCTCCTCCTCCCATATCCTCCTCCTCCCGTCTTTAAAAAACACTCACCTTCATCAAAGAACATGTCCTCAGGCAGTATTCCTGCAGAAGCTTCAAGCCTTTGTCTTGCCTCACAGTCTTCCTGAAGGAAGTCCTCCTTTTTGGACTCTGTCATGGTCTTTTTCAACCTTGGGAGGCAAAAAAGACTGTGAGATCCCGCCAAATCCTCAGTCCCAGTTTCAGCAAAGGCAGGAGATGCCAAAGAGGAGAAGAATGGGCAGGTGAGACGGGGCAACAAAGGATACAGAAACAGGATCAGTAAACTCCTCATACCTCTTCACAGCGTATTCATGCCACAGAAGCTCGCTCTGTGACCTAAGAGCAGTCACATTCTGTCAGTCTAACCTACCTTACAGGGTTGTTGTGAAGATAAAACAGAATAGAGGAGAATGCTGTAAATTGCAACCCACAAGACTGGGGAATTGCTGTAGTTTCAGGTGAGTGACCGTTTTGGTCTGCAGTAGAAGAGACCAACAAAACGGGGGGGGGGGGGTAATGAGCTTCAGATACTTCACAGATACTGAATTAGACTAACTATGGCTCCAAAACTGAAGGGGAGAAAATGAGGAAAGGGTGGGAAAGTATAAGGAAATAGCATTGCTCACGGAAGAGTAACTCACAGAAAGACCTTCATTCCTTTCCTTGGGCTCTGCCTAAAAGAAATGAATATTCAAGAAACTCCTCCTGAGCAGTGTTCCCTCCGAGTTAGTGTGAGCTAGCTCCGTTTTTTAGCCTCCAGCTCAAAGATTTTTGCCTTAGCTCGGGAAGGAGGGCTCCAGAGCAAACTAATTCATGCAGCAGCCAAATCGCTCGCTCGCAACTTTTAATGCCAGGAGCTCACAAGGTAGATTTTTTGCTCACAAGACCCCACAGCTTAGAGGGAGCATTGCTTCCGAGTAGGTGTATCATGTCTCTTTTAGCAGAAAAGAAAAGAAAAGAGAAAAGAAAAAGGCACCTTAAAGACTGAAAACATTTTATTCCGTCATACATGCTCATGAGCTACTCAATTGCCTGACGTTCTCATATTTTGTGATCCGCTTACTCACTGCCTGAGACTTTTGAAAAAATCAGACTTGTAGTTCATTCTGGGCTGCAGTGAGAAAAGCGGACTGTATTAAAAACCATGCATACTTCTCGATTCCCAGTGAGACGATAAATGAAGCTGCACAATAAATGAAGTCAATCAAATAACTGCTAAGCAGAGTCACTCCAGTACAAGTCCACTGACTCACATGCGATGCAGCTAGATGTGAATCCAGTCGCACCTTAGAGACCAGATAAGGATCTTGGAGTAATAAGCATTTAAGAATCAAAGCTGCCTTCATCTGATACCAGTCGGAATGGAGACAGTTTCAACTTGAGCTGATTCACAAGTTCAGAACAACAGATCCTCCAGGGCTGAACAGGGAGATAGGATTCTTGGTGTAGTGGTTAAGAGCTTGGTGTAGTGGTTAAAAGCAGCGGACTCTAATCTGGAGAACCGTTCCCCACTGCCACAGGAGGTGGTGGCAGCTACAAGTATGGGCTGTTTCAAGAGGGAATTAGATAAACACAAGTGGAGACTTGCAAGAAACTTGCGGGATGGTCATCCCATTCCTCACACCTTTGCTTCCTCCCCTCTACCCTTACCTATCTCACATTCTTTCTCCCTTCTGGGGGTGGAGCCATAGACTCAACCCTCCAAAGCAGCCATTTTATCCAGGGGAACTGATCTCTGTCACCCGGACAACAGTTGTAATTCTGGGTGATCTCCAGCCCTCACCCAGAGGCTGGCAATGGTAGTTCTCATGGAGGAAATGGCTGGTTTGGAGGGTGGAGTCTGTGGCATTATACTGGTCTGAATTCCTCCCCTCCTCAAACCCCACCATCCCCAGGATCCACCCCTTAAATGTCCAGGAGTTTCCCAATCCAGAGTTGGCAACCCTATTTCCTTTCCACCCAACAGCCAACTTATCCTTTATCTGCCTTTATCTGTCTTCAGCTTTTTGTCTCCACCCCCTCCCCCACAGCTTCTACCAAGGAAAATTATAGTCTTTCTCCACAGTGGGGACCAAAGCAGCTTACATTATTCTCACCTCCTTTTTATCTGCACAACAACCCTGTGAAGTTGGTTAGGCTGAAAGTATGTGACTGGTCCAAAATCACCCAGTCAGCTTCCACCGCAATATGGGGATCTGAACCTGGGTCTTGCAGACCCTACTCTGAGGCTCTAACTGCTGCATCACTGCTGGCTTTCATAGGGTGGCTGCTGAACAGCAGCAAGCAGCCAGGCCAAGTTGAGTCATGCAAATTAGGTGGTATCAAGTCACCCAGAGGGTGCTGCCTAGGGATGCCAGCCTCCAGGTGGGATCTGGGGATCCCCTGGAATTACTGCTCAGCTCCAGACTACTGAGATAACTTCCCCTGGAGAAAATGGATGCTTTGGAGGGTGGACTCTAGGGCATTGTACCCCACTGAAGTCCCTGTCCTCCCCAGGCTCCATCCCCAAATCTCCAGGAGTTTCCAGACCTGGAGCTGGCAACCCCACTACCCCCATCCCCTGCCAGTGCCCATGGGGGGACCTGGCAACCCTAGACTGCTGCCAGGCCTAGGGTTGGCAACCGCCAAGTGGGGCCTGGAGAGTGAACAGCACAGATTTGTGAACAACCAGAGATCTGTCTCCCTGGATAAAATGGCTTCTTTGGAGGGTGGATTCTGTGGCATGATACCCAGCTGAGGCCTCTCCCTTCCCCAAATCCTGCCCTCCGTACACTCCACCCCAAAACCTCTAGGAATTCCCCAGCCTGGCCCCAAGGCTCCCTCCCTCCAAGGCTGAAAGAGGCCTGGAAAGAAAGGGCCCTTCCCCCACCCTTTTACTGACAGAGTCAGTCAGAAGCCTCCTCTCCACCCCCCCCAACGTTCTACTCTCTCACCGTTGATGCCTGGAGTCAGGTCCCTGCAGAGGCCATTTCAAAAGGTTTTGGGGGGGGATTCAATCGTCCCTGAAGGGATTTTCTCACTTTTTGGATTTTTCTACAAACCCAGGAAGTCTACTGTCTATGTAGGAAAAGCTGTTGGGGGAGAGTGAGGCCCCTGTTGGTGGGAATAGGTATCCGCACACACAAAAAAAAGTCTGGGAAATAGAATAAGGATATGGAGCAGAAGTCCATCAGTGGCTATTAGCCACAAGGTGTAGATAGGAACTCTCAGTCTGGGGCAGGTGCTGCACTCTATTCTTGGTGCTGGGGGGGAGCAGTGGGAGGGCTTCTAGTGTCCTGGCCCCACTGCTGGACCTCCTGATGGCACCTGGTATTTTTGGCCACTGTATGACAGAGTGTTGGAGTAGATGGGCCATTGGCCTGATTCAACATTGGCTTCTCTTATGTTCTCTTATGTTCACTCCTCCACATGCAGCCCGCTGGGTGACCTCGGGTCAGTCACAGTTCTCTCAGAGCTCTCTCAGTCCCATCTACCTCACAGAGCGTTCGTTGTGGGGAGAGGAAGGGAAGATGATTGTAAGCCAATTGTAAGCCGCTCCGTAACTCCTTCAGGTACAACCAACTCCTCCTCTTCTATCTCTGCTTCAATCAGGCAGATTACAAAGAGCATTGGACCTCTGTACTCTGCGTTCACCCTTCCCACCTTCTGACTGGGCTCCTGGTTCTCAGAGAGCTGAAATGCTTGGGGGCAGAAAATTACCCTCTGTAGTGAGGTAGGAATCCTTGGTTAAGCCCTGGAGGGGTACATTGTTCTGAATCTATGAATGAAGTTGAATCCAGCAATCTCCAGGCGATGCAGCCCTAGTGATCTAAAATAAATAACAGAGGGTTCAAAGGGCCACCAAATGCAGAAAGTACAGCTCTGCACATAGCTGTACAATTGTATGATAGGCACATAAATGCACCGCCTTTGGCAGGAAACCCAGCACCAACTGACTGCTTGCATGTAGCTCTCTGCTTCCAGCTACACCCCCCTTAACAAAAGACAGTAGCAGCTGCGCTGGTCCATACCAAAAAAAAAAACCCCAGCCCCCCAACCCATGTAAAACCTTTCATTAAATGACAAAACCCAGCCTGGAGGCCTCAGTTACCTGCTATTGTCATTCGCCTGCTATTGTCATTTGCCTGCTATTGTCATTCAGCAGCTGAATGAGAGCCAGTTTGGTGTAGTGGTTAAGTGCCGGCGGACTCTAATCTGGGAGAACCGGGTTTGATTCCCCACTCCTCCACTTGCAGCTGCTGGATGGCCTTGGGCAAGCCCTAGTTCTGTCAGAGCTGTTCTTGAATGGGCAGTTCTGGAAAGAGTTCTCTCAGCCCCACCTACCTCGCAGGGTGTCTGTGGTGGGGAGGGGAAGGGAAAGGAGTTTGTAAGCATCTCTGAGAGTCCTTTGTGTAGTGAAGGGCAGGGAATAAATCCAATCTTTTTCTTCCACTCTTCAAGATACAAGGACAGATGGACTCACATTCTTGTTGTATCTGAAAAAGTCCGCAGTGACTCATGGAAGCTCCTCCCCCACCACAAATTTTGTTAGCCTTTAAGGAGCTCCTGGACTTTTGTCCTTATCTGCTACAACCCAACCAATGTTCCCTCTAAGCTATGGAGTCTTGTGAGCAAGAATTCTACTTTGTGAGCCTACTGGCAATAAAGTTGTGAGCGAGCGATTTGGCTACTGCATAAATTAGTTTGTTCCGGAGCCATCCTTTCCTGAGCTACGGCAAAAAATGTATGAGCCGGAGGCTAAAAAACTGTGAGCTAGCTCACACTAACTCACCTTAGAGGGAACACTGAACCCAACAGGCAAGTTTTTGAGTTCTCCAGAACACTTTTATCAGGCTGCATATTAAAAGGGGGGGAAAGGGGATCTTTTTGGCTATAAAGACCTTAAGGCCCCTTTGTTCTGGGTGGACTTTGTTCTGCCACCTTCAGAGGGTAAAAGTGTGAACGGTATCATGGCACTAGACCATGCACAGGCAGGGAGGAAGAAGCAAAAACCAGAAGCCATTCAACTGCAAAACTAAAAAGCTAAAACTAAAAAACCTCCATCAAATATATGGGAATTCTGGGGTGAAGACGCAAAAACAGACACTGAATTGCAACTGATGAAGCTCAAGACAACGTATCTTCCAGGACTACTCTGAGACCTAGGTCTCCTGTCTCATTACCGGTGCTGATTTCTCCCCTCTGCATACCACATCTAAATCCACACAAGCCCGAAATCATCATTCACCTGCGACTGTTATTCCGCACCTGAAATTACTCCACTCAACCAGCAGTGACTCATGTAAGCTCCTCCCCCACCACAAATTTTGTTAGTCTTTAAGGTGCTACAACACAGTGGGCAAGTTTCTGAGTTCTCCAGAACTCTTTTACCACGCTGCATATTGAAAGGGGGGAAAATGGGGAGGAGGGGATCTTTTTGGCTATGACGACCTTTTGTTCTGGGTGGACTTTGTTCCACCGCCTTCAGAGGGTAAGAGAGTGAATGGTATCAAGTGGCACTAGACCACATGTAGGCACTCCTGGAATTCTGCTGGAATTCCAGGAAGAAGCAAAAAAACAGAAGCCATTCAACTGCAAAACTAAAAAGCTAAAACCAAAAAAAACCCCCATCAAATATATAGGAATTTGGGGGCAAATAAGCCAAAATGGACACTGAATTGCAACTGATAATGAAGCTCAAGACAATGTATCCTCCAGGACTGATTCTAGACCCCGGTTTCCTGGCTCATTACCACTGCTGGTTTCTTCAGACTAAGACCCCTCTGCGTATCTCACTGAATCAAATCACCCCTGCTATTGTCATTTGGCATCTGACATCACTCCACTCACCAAGATATAAGGACAGAGGGACCCCCATTCTAGCCGTATCTGAAGAAGTGAGCAGTGGCTCACAAAAGTTCATCCCCAGCCACAAATGTCCTTAGTCTTTAAGGTGCTACTGGACTCCTGCTCTTTTCTACCACTACAGACAGACTAACATGGCTACCCGCCTTGATCTGTCTCCATGGAAGGTACCTCAATTAGCCATACAGAATGGAAAACTATCAACCTCGTGGTATCTGAAGAAGTGAGCCAGTGACTCAGGAGAGCTCATCCCCTGCTACAAATTTTTGTTAATCTATTAAGGTGCTGCTGGACTCTTGCTCTTTTCTACTGCCATAAACTATGTTAAGTACTTTAAGTCATGCTCTTTTCTGCAGCAACAAACTAACATGGCTACCCACCTTGAAGCCTTTGGGCTGCATATTAAATGTGTGTGCAGGCAGAGAGGTGTTGCTTTTTTCATGCTGTGAGAATCTCAGTGCCGATTCATTTGTGGGCAGGATTACAGGCTAAACACACCTGGGGGAGCCTCACTGGCCACTGCTCTCCCCTTTAACCCCCAATCACCACCACTTGGCCTCCTCCTGGATTCCCCCCACACACACTGTAAATATTTAAACTGCCAGCCCCCCCCCCTGGCCACCAGTGGGGGATGGAGCCTGGGGAGGCCAGGGACCGCAGTGCAGCACACAGCTCACCCTTCTAAGCATCCATCTTCTCCAGGGGAACTGATCTCCGTAGTCTGGGGATGAGCTGTAAATTCCGGAGCGGGATCCCCAGGTCCCACCTGGAACCTGGCATCCCTTTATTTAACCCTTTCCCCCTCCTCCCCATTTCCTCCTCCTTTCAGCTCCAAAAAGTGGGTGCAGAAACCATCTCCCAGGAAGGAACAAAGGGGAGGTGGGGGCTTCCCCCAGTTCTGCAGCTGCCCGCCTTCCCTCCTCTCCTTCCTACCTGCCTTGGGTCTTCTTCCATTGCACCCCCTCCTTTCCCCCCAGATTCACCTCCACCTTCCCTTGAACTCACCAGCTCCCTCCCAGCCTCGGAAGCATCAACCAGAGGCTGCCTCGGCGTGGACAGGAAAGGAATGGGAACAAATGGATTTCGCAGGTGATTCCCCCTCCTTCCCCCTTCCCTCCCGATTGCCCGTCTAGGACTGCAACTCAGTCACCTTAACCCTTCGAGAGGATCTGACCACCTGCCACTGCTTGGGAAATGGAAAACCCGGGTGTGGGTGGGTGGATTGCAACGCAAGGGTGACTTTCTTAGCAAGGCCTGGCATTTCCCAGCCGCAGTTTGGGTCCATTAGTGAAAGGCCTCTGCATTAATTAGGCTTGCCCTCCTCCAGGTGGGGCCTGGAATTCTCCCGGAATCACAGCTGCCCTCCAGACTGCACAGAGCAGTCCCACTAGAGAAAATGGTAGGGTTCCCAGCCTCCAGGATCTTTTACAACTGATCTCCAGCTGACAGAGATCAGCTCCCCTGGAGAAAATGGCTGCTTTGAAGGGTGGACTCTGTGGCATTGTACCATGCTGAGGCCCAGGCCCCTAGCCAGGATTTTGCAAATAAGGGAGCCTTTGAACAAGTCCGGGGGCACTGATGTCACAAAATAAAAAATAAAATAAAAATCAAATTTAAAAAAACCCTCACTTTTGCAGTGTTCGCATTCTGCTTGCCTACAGGGAGGGAGCTGCGGTGGCTCAAGTGGTTAAGACGCTGAACTGCAGGCTGTGGAAGGTCAGTAGTTCAGCAGTTTGAGACCCAAGAGTGCCGCCTGATGGAGTGAGCTCCCGTCTCTAGTTCCAGCTCCTGCCCACCTAGCAGTTCGAAAGCAAGAAATTGCAAGTAGATAAATAGGTACCGCTCCGGTGGGAAGGTAACAGCGTTCTGTGCACCTTGGTGTTTAGTCATGCCGGCCACATGACCACGGAAACGTCTTCAGACAGCGTTGGCTCTTCGGCTTTGAAACGGAGATGAGCACTGCAACCCTAGAGTCGGATTCGACTGGCTTTCAAGCAAGGGAACCCTTACCTTACCTTACAGGGAGGAAGCAAGCCATGCTTGGGGAAGGGGTGGTAGTGCGGAGTCCTCTGGGTGGCCCAGAGAGCCAGGGGGCCTGGATGGAAGTTGGGGGGCCCTTGGCAGGAAGTCAGGGGCCAGGCCCCGAAATGCCCCACTGTGGCTACGGGCCTACTGAGGCCCCTCCCCTCCCCAAACCCCGCCCTCTCCCGGATCCACCCCCAAAGTCTCCAGGTATTTTCCAACCCAGACTTGGCAACCCTAGGAAATGGCTGCTTGGGAGGATGGGATTTATGGCATAACATCCCTGCTGAAGTAGGGTTGCCAGCTCCTGGTTAGGAAATACCTGGCGATTTGGGGGGTGGAGCCGGAGGAGGGGAGGGACTTCTCAGTGGGGTATAATGCCATAGAGTCCACCTTCCCAAGGGGCCATTTTCTGCAGGCAAACTGATCTCTGTTTCCTGGAAATCAGTTGCAGTTGTGAGAGATCTGCAGACTCCAAATGGAGGTTTGCCACCCTATACTGAGGTACGTCCCCTCCCCAAATTCTGTTGGAAAATCTCCAGGAATTTCCAAAGCTGCAGTCGGTAACTCTGACTTTTAGATAACATTTCTTCTTAACCCCTCTGCTGTAGAAGCTCCTGGCTGACTTTGGCTGGATCACTCTCTCCATCAGCCTAACCGACCTCACAGGGCTGTTGCGAGGTTAAAATGGAGGAAGGGGCAACTAAGGAATATAATAAACGCAAGTCAGGTTTGTTAAACATGCATGGCATACCCAACCCATGTGAGAAGCAGAAGTCCAACCAAAAGCGGATATGCTTAGTTTCAGCTCCTACATTATTTCTGTGGTAGTATCCTGGAGATAGGCTAAATTCGAACAATTTCTGCTTATCACTGCCTGGTACAGGTTCTCAGTCATCACTGGCTGTATAAAACCGTGCAGACTGCCCTGAGCTCTTCAGAATACAGAGCGTCACTGCTCCAGTTAATGACGCTCAGCAATCCACAATTCAGATGGATACATCCAGGGCTATTTTTGGGCAGGAACGCACAGGAATGGAGTTCTGGCTGGCACCTGAGTTGGCCACACCCAGCAGGAACTCATTAGCGTAATAGGCCACACCCAGCAGCAGAAACTCATTAGAATTGGCTACATGAGGGGTGTGTGGCCTAACATGCAAAGGAGTTCCTGCTCCAAAAAAAGCCCGGGGTTTTGACAACAAACAAGGTAAACAGAACAAGAAGCAAAAGGTGGGTGTGGCTGGATGACCACACTTCTGGCAACATGGTGGTGTGGCCTAATAGGCTAATGAGATGTGCTACCAGGGGTGTGGCCTATTATGCTAATAAGTTCCTGCTGGGCTTTTTCTACAAAAAAGCCCTGTAATAATAGTAATAATAATAATAATAATAATAATAATGATAATAATAATAATAAATAGTAACTTAGGCTGTGATATGATTAAATCTAGAGGCAGGTAACATTTTAAGAGAGTTGAAAGCAGCCAGAAAAACTTGTCGCAGACCATTCAAATATTCCTGTCCATTCTCTTCTCAAGTAGATATTTTATTTAAATGGGAAAAAAAGCTTTTCAAGGTCATACGTTAGCAAAATATACACTGCAGAGCTTTACAGATAAAAGATACGTCTTCCTACAGTGTTTTCAGAACTATTTCTACATCACCCAGTCAATGTTCCTTCCAAGCTCTGTACTGTTGGGAGCAGAAATTCTACCTTGTGAGTAAAAAAGCTTGTAGCATTAAAGTTGCGAGCGAGTCTACGTCTGACTATCGCATAAGTATGTTTTTTTAAGATTACTTCCATAACGTTCTAAAAACCTTAGAATAAATGTTTTTTAAATTATAAACTATATTTTAAGAATGACTGAAACATTATAAGAGAAAACAGAATCAAGTCAAATTTCACCCACCCCTATAGAGATCAGGTCTAGCCACTCCTTTCCACTATATTGGTAGACCTGGCCTCTGGAGAACAGGCCTACCCAACCCAGTCCACTATATTGGTAGACTTAGCCTCTAGAGATCAGGTCTACCCACCCTTTTCCACTATACTGATAGACCTGGCCTCTGGAGAACAGGCCTACCCAACCAAGTCCACTATATTGGTAGACTTGGCCTCTGAGATCAGGTCTACCCACCCTTTCCCACTATACTGATAGACCTGGCCTCTGGAGAACAGGCCTACCCAACCCAGTCCACTATATTGGTAGACTTGGCCTCTAGAGATCAGGTCTGCCCACCCTTTCCACTATATTGGTAGACCTGGCCTCTGGAGAACAGGCCTACCAAGCCCAGTCCACTATAATGGTAACTTGGCCTCTGGAGATCAGGTCTACCCAACCCAGTCCACTATATTGGTAGACTTGGCCTCTAGAGATCAGGTCTGCCCACCCTTTTCCACTATATTGGTAGACCTGGCCTCAGATTGTCGCCTTGTGCTGAGCCTTAAAAAACATATCAGCACTTAGGGGAGGAAAGAACTCTTCCAGTCTACTTTGGGTTTTTTAGTGAAATATGACAACCAGCATTAGAGGTCAAGTACAACAGCGGAACAATCACTGTCAGAACCCTGGCTAATCTCAAAAAACAAGAAGTTGCTTAAATGTTATCAACCTGCCCAAACTACTTATTTATCCAAATATTTATATCCCACTTTTCCCTGTGACTCAAGGCAGCTTACAAATCATACTGAAAAGCATAATAGGGATATACAAAAAAATCATTTCCCCCAGCTCCATTATAGCCTATACAGATCCTTATAGTCAATAAGCCCGTTAGGTTATAATGGAAAATCGAACTGGGGCTCTGGGTGGGCTGTTGTTTTAGGTAGAGGCACCAAATTTGTAGCATAGCTGCTGGTGTCACTCCTTAA
Organism: Gekko gecko; assembly: GCA_029375565.1. Lineage (NCBI taxonomy): Eukaryota > Metazoa > Chordata > Lepidosauria > Squamata > Gekkonidae > Gekko > Gekko gecko. The sequence goes on from JAPDNY010000002.1 coordinate 9,860,648, forward strand.
AAAAATAACCAAAGTTTCAAAAAGATTGGACCAGGGGGTCCAATTCTGTGGCCCCCAGAATGAGATGCCCCTATCCTCTATTGTTTCCAATGGAGCAAAAAAAATGCCTTGTGAGCAGAAGCACAAATCCCTGCGCTGCCTGTTAAAATTTTGAGTGCCAGCACCCCCTAGCACAACTTAGAGGGAACTACCATGCTGTTTATCTGTATTTCTTTTTTAAAAGCCTCAAACCAATGCGCCCTCTAAACTGTGGAGTCTTGTGACCAAAAATTCTACTTTATGAGCTACTGGCATTAAAGTTATGAGCGAGTGATTTGGCTCCTGCATAAATTCGTTTGCTCTTAAGCCATCCTTCCTGAGCTAAGACAAAAATCCATGAGCTGGAGGCTAAAAAACTGTGAGAGCTAGCTCAAACTAACTCAGCTTAGAGGGAACACTGCCTCCAACATGTACTAAGGATTAGCCTAGTACGTCAATTAAAGGAACATAGTTACGATGCACAAGACGACAAAGGGTGATTTTCAATGCTATAAAACGAAACAACAACAAATTGGTAGGGATGAATAGTGTCCAGCTAAGTGCCCAACTGGAATTGCTCATCTTTTATTATTGAGCCGACATCAACAAGCCGTTCAAAAGGTAAGGATGCAAAATAAGTTTTGAAAAAACCCAATGATCCAGTTTCCCTTTCCGCAAATACTGAAAGCGTCTGCCTGGTATTTCCGCAGGGGAAGAAGTGAGATGCAAAGACCTGGAGGAAGATCTGAATGAGCAAATCTCTGTGCTACATGTATTCTCTCGGCCGTGGGCTCCACAACATGAAGTGAGGATTCTCCTCAATTCAATGCTCCATCCATACTAAAGAATTTATGGATATTGTCACTGACGTAACTTCTTTCATTTACAGTGGATTTGTCACACAAGTTCCCAAACAGTCCGAGCATTTGGACAACCGACCCATGTGAATGCTTTATTTATGGACAAGACCATTCCCCAAGGCTGAGCGTATCTACTGTTTTCCCCTAGCATGAATAAGCACATGTCTCATAAGGTTGGAGTGCTGACTGAAGCAAAATCCACACTCCTGGCATTTAAATGGCTTCTCTCCCGTGTGGATTAGTTGATGCCGAAGAAGGTTTGAGGGGTTATTAAAGCAGCTTCTACAATCCAGGCACTGATACGGTTTCTTCTTGTTCTGGGTCCTTGGTCTTCTCTGCGTCCGACTGAAGCCCTTTTTACACTCCCCGGTCTCTGCATCTTTATGTCTCCTAAGAGTTACGCTGTGACTGAAGCTTTTCCCACAATCCAGGCATTGGAAGGGTTTCCCTTCTTTGTGGATTCTTTGATGGTTCATAAGCCTTTCGCTCAGACTAAAGCTCCTTCCACATTCCAGGCATTTATATGGTTTTTCCCCTTTGTGGAGTAGTTGGTGTTTGATGAAGTTGGCGTTTGTTGTGAACTTCTTTCCACATTCCAAGCACTCCTGCAACTTATCTCCTGTGTGTAGTCTCCGGTGCATAGCGAGACCTGAGGTATGCCTAAAGCTCTTTCCGCATTCCGAGCATATATACGGTTTGTTGCCTGTGTGGGTATTTTGGTGCATGGTGAGGTTGGTGCTCTCAGTGAAGCACTTGCCACATTCTAAACATTTATACGGCTTTTCACCTGCGTGGGTTCTTTGATGCATAATGAGGTTTTTACTCTGCCTAAAGCTCTTTCCGCATTCCAGACAGGTGTACGGTTTCTCGCCCGTGTGGATCATCTGATGTCGAATGAGGGTCGTGCTTTGCACAAAGCTCTTCCCACATTCTAAACATTTATACGGTTTTTCACCCGCATGGTTTCTTTGCTGTTGACTATGACCGAAGCTGTTGCCAGGCTTGTGGAAAAGATACAGTTGCTCCCTCGCATGAATTTTTTGATGTCTAACAAGATACGATCTTACAATAAACCCCTTTCCACACTCCAGACATATATAGGGCTTCTCTCCTGTGTGGGTTCCTTGATGCACAGTAAGGTTCGATTTTCTACAAAACCTCTTTCCACATTCTAGGCATTTATATGGTTTCTCTCCCGTGTGGATCCTTTGATGCAGAATGAGGTACGTACTATATGCAAACCTCTTTCCGCATTCAAAACATTTATATTGTTTCTCTCCCGTGTGGGTTCTTTGATGCACCTGAAGGGCTGAGCTTTGGCTGAATCTCTTCCCACACTCCAAGCAGTCATATGGTTTCTCCCCCGTGTGGATATTCCAGTGTGCTTTCAGGTTTGCTACACTAGCAAATGTTTTCCCACAGGCAGAGCATTCAATCCTTCTCTTTCCTTCCTGTATTGCTCCATGGTAGTTACCACTGAGATAAGCAATCGATTCACTACTTCCTTTATACAGCTGGTTTCCCACCCCGTTTTTTTGGACATCGTGATTTCCAAAGTTTTCTTGCACTTCTAGAGTAGTATCACTTTCCTCCAATACCTGATAAGTTTCGCTTTCACTAGCTGTGTCCCACACATCTCCAGCTGAAACAGAGAACCGTGAGATAAATTCAAAGAAGAAACAGAAGATCAAATCAGAAAATGAATCTAATGAAGCAATTCAAATTACTGTGGAGCATTATAGAATACAAAGGATGTGTCCAAAAGACAATAACAGCTACCCAAGATGGTCACTAATTAGAAACCCTTTCTCTGAGGAAAAGATGGGAACGAGAAAGTGCTCTCTCTTATGGGAGCAGTACCAGCCATTAGGGATGGGCACAGACCAGGAAATCCCGGTTCAGTTTTCGACCTGGTTTGCAAACTCAAACCGGACCGGTTCGTGAACCTGTCCAGGGAGGAAATCCCCCCCCACCCGGGACTGATTGGCTACCAAATCATGGGGCATCTCCAGCTGACTCTCCTCTACCTGCCCGCCAAATTTGGTGAAGATTGGACTTCGAGGGTCCAAGTTACAGAACCTCACCCGAGGAAAGCGCTTTTTGGGTTCAGGAGTATATGGAATTAACTCTGGTTGAAATAGAGGCATCCAACCCACCGTGTATCTTCCTGGGATGACCCTCCACATGCTCTACAAGTGATGTGCAGGTTGGATTTGGGGGGTCTGAGTTACAGACCCCCAAACAAGATCTCCCAGGAAAGTGCTTTTTGGAGAGAAGTCAGGCATGGGTTCAGGAGAGCGTAGACCTGACCACCCACTATCCAACTGAAAATCTGATCACTGATGTTGCTTCCAAGCTTTAAATTAATTTGGGTAGAGTAGTGAAGGAGTGTTCTGCCCCTAAAAGCCTCCGGTTTCATTCACTCCACTATCAAGAGTTGTGACTTGCTCAAGATACATGATGACTGAGGGAAATCTTCACATTCAGAGCCACTTCTCCTCTGAATCCCAGAGCCATGAGACAACATTGGGGAAGGCCTCGGCCTCTATGCCCTGTTTCTGGCTGTCCAGAGGAACTGGTTGGCCACTGTGTGAGACAGGATGATGGACTAGATGGACTATTGGTCCGATCCAGCAGAGCTCTTTTTAAGATGAATTTCCCCACAATGAGGATACAAATTAACTGTATTGTTTTCCAACCCTGCTTTCTCTCTTCACCATTATATCCTCCTCCTCCCATCTTGAAAAACACTCACTTTCATCAGCTGTCCTTTGGAAGAACACATCCTCAGGCAGTATTCCTGGAGAAGCCTCAAGCCCTTCTCTTGCCTCACGGCCTTCCCGAAGAAAGTCCTCCTCCTTGGACTCTGTCATGGTCTTTTTCAACCTTGGGAGGCAGAAAAGACTGTAAGAACCCCCAAAACCTCAGTCCCACTTTCAGCAAAGGCAGGAGATGCCAAAGAGGAGAAGAATGGGGAGGTGAGACAGGGCAACAAAGGATACAGAAACAAGGTCAGTAAATGCACTATACCTCGTCACACCTAGCAATGGCCACAGGCATAGATGGCTTAAAAAGATCCAAGGAGGAGAGGCCTATCAGTGGCTACTAGCCGTGGTGACTAAATATTACCTTTACATTCAGAGGTAGTAAACCTCTGGATCCCAGAGCGAGAAGGCAACATCAGGGGAAGGCCTCAGCCTCTATGCCCTGTTGTTGGCCATCCAGATGAACTGCTTGACCACTGTGTGAGACAGGATGCTGGTCTAGATGGACCACTGGTCTAATCCAGGTAGGACTCTTCTTATATTCTTATGTTCCCCTGTTCCTCATCTCTGCCAAGCACTTGGCAGTGGGATAAAATGAAGGAGAGGAGAACCAGCCCAGAAAATTTAATGATGGCCACAGGAATAGTCAGTTTTTAAATGAGATTAGACAGTTTCATGGAGGTTAGGTCTATCAGTGTCTACTTGCCATGGTGACTGAGGAGAAGCTCCACATTCAGAGGCACTAATTCTCTGAATCCCAGAGCCTGGAGGCAACATCAGGGAAAAGGCCTCGGCCTCTATGCCCCGTTGTTGGACCCATGCCCGGTTTGATTCATTCCACTATCAAGATTTGTGACTTGGTCAAGATACATGATGACTGAGGGAAATCTTCACATCCAGAGCCACTCCTGCTCTGAATCCCAGAGCCAGGAGGCAACAGTGGGGAAGGCCTCGGCCTCTATGCCCTGTTTCTGGCTGTCCAGAGGAACTGGTTGGCCACTGTGTGACGCAAGCTGCTGGACTGGATGGACCACTGGTCTGATCCAGCAGGGCTATTTTTATACCCAGTCTATTCTGAGGAAAAGGAATTCTCAGGTGGGATCCGTTGTGGGGCTGGCCCAGAAGATGGTTTGGAAACTTCAATAGAACAGAATGCCGGAGAAAAGTTAATTCCAAGTGCTGGTTTTAATCTATAAAAGCTTACACAGCTTGAGACCAGGATAGTTATAGAACCAGTTTCTGCAAACACTCCTGCCTGGTACTGTGTTCATCATCTTTTTTTTGGGGGGGGAAGTATAAATGACGTACGGATTTTATTAAGTTTTTAACCAAAATACATAAAATAGGATACAAAAATAGAATTAAAATAAATCATAGAGGGAAAAAAAAGAAGAAAGGGAATATATCTTGATTTTTCACCTACAACTGGTACATCTTAATTCTCTATCCAGTCTCTCTATCGATCAAGAAAAGAAAAAAACCCTCTCTTTTATCTATAATGCATTTCTCATCCTAATTTATGCAGTGGCCAAATCGCTCACTCATAACTTTAATACCAGTCGCTCACAAAGTAGACATTTTTGCTCACAAGACCCCACAGAGGGAGCACTGGGTATATTATGTCTTTTTCAGCAAAAAAAAGGCATCTTAAGGACTGGAAATGTTTTATTCCATCATATATGTTCATGCCTGCTTGAACCTTACCTACCATTCCAATGTATTTGAAAAACTGTGCATGCACACAAAAGTTGAAATCTTGAATAAAACTTTGCTGGTCTTACAGGTGCCGCTGGACTCTAAATTTGTTCGATTGCCTGTTGTTATCATAGTTGGGGATCTCATAGTTAGTGTGAGCTGGCTCAGCTTTTTAGCTTCCAGCTCAAAGATTTTTGTCTCAGCTCAGGAAGGGACGGCTCCAGAGCAAACTAATTTATGCAGGAGCAAATCGCTCACTCACAACTTTAATGCCAGGAGCTCACAAGGTAGATTTTTTGCTCACAAGACTCCACAGCTTAGAGGAAGCATTGCTTCCGAGTAGGTGTATTACGTCTCTTTCAGCAAAAAAGAAAAGAAAAGAAAAGAAAAAGGCACCTTAAAGAGTGAAAACATTTTATTCCGTCATACATGCTCATAAGCTACTCAACTGCCTGATGTTATCATATTTTGTGATCTGCTTACTCACTGCCTGAGACTTTTGAAAAATCAGACTTGTAGTTCATTCTGGGTTGCAGTGAGAAAAATGGACTATATTAAAAATCATGCATACTTCTCGATTCTCAGTGAGAAAGCTGGACTGTGAGTGAACTAAATCAAATCAATGCCATGCAGAGTCACTTCAGTGCAAATCCTCTGAATCACATACAGTGCAGCTAGATTCGAATCCAGTTGCACCTTAGAGACAAACAATAATTTTGGAGTATAAGTGTTTAAGAATCAAAGCTCCCTTCATCAGATAGAAGTCAGAATAGAGATAGTTTCAACTTGAACTCATTCACAAGTTCAGAACAACGGATCCCCCAGGGCTGAACTGGAACATAGGGTTCTTGGCATAGTGGTTAAGAACAGCGGACTTTAATATAGAGAACCAAGTTTGATTCCCCACTCCTCCGCATGAAGCCAGCTGGGTCAGTTACAGCTCTCAGAGCTCTCTCAGCCCCACCTACCTCACAGGGTGTCGGTTGCGGGGAGAGAAAGGGAAGATGATTGTAAGCCCCTCTAAGACTCCTTCGGGTAGTGAAGAGCGGGGCATAAAACCAACTCTTCTTTTCCTTCTTCTCACTACAGAAGCTAATGTTCTGCCCTCAAGCGATTTCATCTCTGCTTTAATCAGGCAGATTACAAAGTGCATTGGACCTCTGTACCCTGAGTTCTCCCCCTCCCACCTTCTGACTGGGATCCTGAAATGCTTGGGGACAGAAAATTAGCATCTGTAGTGAGGTAGGAATCCTATGTTCCTGTTTAGCCCTGGAGGGATCCATTTATTCTGAATTTGTGAACAAAGTCGAGTCCCGCCAATCTCCAGGCAATGCAGCCCTAATGATCTAAAATAAATAAGACATGAAGGTTCAAAGGGCCACCAAATGCAGATAGTACAGTTCTGCACATGGCTGTGCAATTGTATGATAGGCGCAGAAAGGCACCACCTTTGGCAGAAAGCCCAGCACCAACTGTCTGCTTGCATGTAGCTCTCTGCTTCCAGCTACCCCCTCCCCCCTTAGCAAAAGACAGCAGCATCTGCATCGGTCCATACCGAGTGATTAACATATGGAATTCACTGCCACAGGAGGTGGTGGCAGCTGCAAGCATGGACAGTTTCAAGAGGGAATTAGATAAACATATGGAGCAGAAGTCCATCAGTGGCTATTAGCCACAGGGTATGGATGGGATACTCCCTCATGGATCACTGCCTTGTCGTGGCGAGGGGGCTTGCGTGGTTCGATGAGGCTGTGGGCTATGCCATGGAGGGCCACCCAGGACGGACAGGCCACAGCAGAGAACTCAGACCAAGCGTGATCCCCTGGAGAAGGAAATGGCAACCCACTCCAGTATCTTTGCCAAGAAAACCCCATGGACAGTAACAAAAGGCTAAAAGATATGACGCCGGAAGATGAGCCCCTCAGGTCGGAAGGTGTCCAATATGCTACTGGGGAAGAGCAGAGGGCAAGTACGAGTAACCCCAGAAAGAGTGAAGCGGCTGGGCCAAAGCCGAAAGGACGCTCAGTTGTGGATGTGTCTGACGGTGAAAGGAAAGTCCGATGCTGCAAAGAACAATACTGCATAGGAACCTGGAATGTAAGATCTATGAATCAAGGTAAGCTTGACGTGGTCAAAAATGAGATGGCAAGAGTGAACATCGAAATCTTGGGAATCAGTGAACTAAAGTGGACAGGAATGGGTGAATTTAACTCAGAAGACCATTATATCTACTACTGTGGCCAGGAATCCCGTAGAAAAAATGGTGTGGCCTTTATAGTCAACAAGAGAGTGAGAAAGGCAGTATTGGGATACAACCTCAAAAATGACAGAATGATCTCGGTCCGAATCCAAGGCAAACCATTCAATATCACAGTAATCCAAGTCTGTGCCCCAACCACTGCTGCAGAAGAGGCTGAAGTGGACCAGTTCTATGAAGACCTACAACAGCTCATAGAACTAACACCAAAAAATGATGTCCTCATCATCATAGGGGACTGGAATGCTAAAGTAGGAAATCAAAAAGTAACCGGAATAACAGACAAGTTTGGCCTTGGAGAACAAAATGAAGCAGGGCAAAGGCTAACAGAGTTTTGTCAAGAGAACACGCTGGTCATAGCGAACACTCTTTTCCAACAACCTAAGAGGCGTCTCTACACATGGACATCACCAGATGGGCAACACCGAAATCAGATTGACTATATAATTTGCAGTCAAAGATGGAGAAGCTCTATCCAGTCAGTAAAAACAAGACCTGGAGCTGACTGTGGCTCAGATCATGAGCTACTCATTGCAAAATTCAGACTTAAATTGAAGAAAGTTGGGAAAACCACTAGGCCATTCAGATTTGACCTAGATCGCATCCCCGATGAATATACAATAGAGGTGAAGAATAGGTTTAAGGGACTAGATTTGATAGACAGAGTGCCTGAAGAACTATGGACAGAGGTCCGTGACATTGTAAAGGAGGCAGCACTCACCGCCATCCCAAAGAAAAAGAAATGCAAAAAAGCAAAGTGGCTGTCTGATGAGGCTTTACACATAGCAGAGGAAAGAAGGAAAGCTAAAGGCAATGGGGAAAAGGAAAGATTTGCCAAACTGAATGCAGATTTCCAGAGAACAGCAAGGAGAGATAAGGAGGCTTTCCTGAATGAACAATGCAAAGTAATAGAGGAAAACAATAGATTGGGAAGGACTAGAGATCTCTTCAAGAAAATTGGAGAAATCAAGGGAACGTTCCATGCAAAGCTGGCCATGATAAAGGACAAAAATGGTAGGGACCTAACAGAAGCAGAAGAGATTAGGAAAAGATGGCAAGAATACACAGAAGAACTATACAAGAAGGACCTCGATGTCCTTGACAACCACGACGGTATAATCACTGACCTTGAGCCAGACATCCTGGAAAGCGAAGTTAAATGGGCCTTAGAAAGCATTACTAACAACAAAGCTAGTGGAGGTGATGGTATCCCAGCTGAGTTATTCAAAGTCTTAAAAGAAGATGCTGTTAAAGTGCTGCACTCAATTTGCCAACAAATTTGGAAAACACAACAGTGGCCACAGGATTGGAAAAGGTCAGTGTACATTCCAATCCCAAAGAAGGGCAATGTCAAGGAGTGTTCAAACTATCGCACAATTGCACTCATTTCACACGCTAGCAAGGTCATGCTCAAAATCCTACAAGCTAGGCTCCAACAGTACGTGGATAGAGAACTGCCAGAAGTACAAGCTGGGTTTCAAAGAGGTAGAGGAACTAGAGATCAAATTGCCAACATTCGCTGGATTATGGAGAAAGCAAGAGAGTACCAGAAAAACATCTACTTCTGCTTCATTGACTATGCTAAAGCCTTTGATTGTGTGGATCACAATAAATTATGGCAGGTTCTTAAAGAGATGGGAGTACCGGACCACCTCACATGTCTCCTGAGAAACCTGTATAAGGGTCAAGAAGCAACAGTTAGAACCGGATATGGAACAACTGATTGGTTTAGCATAGGAAAAGGAATACGACAAGGATGTATATTGTCACCTTGCTTATTTAACTTATATGCAGAGTACATCATGCGAAATGCTGGCCTGGATGAATCACAAGCCGGAGTTAAGGTTGCTGGGGAAAAGATCAATAACCTCAGATATGCAGATGATACCACTCTGATGGCAGAAAGTGAAGAGGACCTCAAGAGCCTATTGCTCAGGGTGAAAGAGGAGAGCGCAAAAGTGGGCTTGAAGCTCAACATCAAAAAAACTAAGATCATGGCATCTGGCCCCATCACTCCTTGGCAAATAGAAGGGGAAGTCATAGAAGTAGTGAAAGACTTCACGTTCCTAGGATCCCAGATCACTGCAGATGGTGACTGCAGCCATGAAATTAAAAGACGCCTGCTCCTTGGGAGGAAAGCGATGGCAAACCTAAACAGCATGATAAAAAGCAGAGACATCACCTTGCCAACAAAAGTCCGCATGGTCAAAGCAATGGTATTCCCTGTAGTAATGTATGGCTGCGAGAGTTGGACTATAAGGAAGGCCGAGCGCCGAAGAATAGATTCTTTTGAACTATGGTGCTGGAGAAGACTCTTGAGAGTCCCTTGGACTGCCAGGAGATCAAATCAGTCAATCCTAAAAGAAATCAACCCTGATTGTTCCCTGGAAGGCCAGATCCTGAAGCTGAAGCTCAAATACTTTGGCCACCAAATGAGAAGGGAGCATTCACTGGAGAAGACCCTGATGCTGGGAAAGATTGAAGGTCAAAGAAGAAGGGGACAGCAAAGGATGAGATGGTTAGACAGTGTCATCGATGCGACGAACATGAAATTGAGCAAACTTCAGTGGACAGCGGAAGACAGGAGGGCCTGGCGTAAACTGGTCCATGGGGTCGCGAAGAGTCGGACTCGACTGTGCGACTGAACAACAAACATGGATGGGAACTCTCAGTCTGGGGCAGGTGATGCACTCTATTCTTGGTGCTGGAGGGGGCAGCAGTGGGAGGGCTTCTGGTGCCCTGGCCCCACTGCTGGACCTCCTGATGGCACCTGGTATATTTTGGCCGCTGTGTGACAGAGTGTTGGACTAGATGGGCCATTGGCCTGATTCAACATTGGCTTCTCTTATGTTCTTATGTTCTTATACCAACCTCCCCCCCCCGGCTGCCATTTAAAGTCTTACATTAAATGACATAACCCAGCATAGAGACCTCGGTTTCCTGACTTCCAACCACACCTCCTATGGTCATTTGCCTGCTACTTTCATTTGGCATCTAAAATCACTCCACTCAACAAGATATAGGAACAGATTGACTCCCATTCTAGCCGTATCTGAAGAAGTGAGCCAGCGACTCACCAAAGTTCATCCCCCTGCCACAAGTGTTGTTATTCCTTAAGGTGCTCCTGGATTCTTGCTCGTTTCTACTGCTACAGGCAGACTAACACGGCTCCCCCATCTTGTTCTGTCTCCATGCAAGGTACCATATCTAGCAGTAAATAATGGAAATCCATCAACCTCGTGGTATCTGAAGAAGTGAGCAGTGGCTCAGGAAAGCTCATCCCCCCCCGCAAATTTTGTTAGCCTTTAAGGTGCTATTGGACTCGTGCTCTTTCCTACCGCTAGTAAAGGTAAAGGTTCCCTTGCTCGAAAGACAGTCGAAAGACAGGTGCTCATCTCCGTTTCAAAGCCGAAGAGCCAGCACTGTCCGAAGACGTTTCCGTGGTCATGTGGCCAGCATGACTAAACACCAAGGAGCACGGAACGCTGTTACCTTCCCACCAAAGTGGTACCTATTTATCTACTTGCAATTTCTTGCTTTCGAACTGCTAGGTTGGCAGGAGCTGGAACTAGAGACGGGAGCTCACTCCGTCTTGTGGCACCTGGGTCTTGAACTGCTGAACTACTGACCTTCCACAGCCTGCAGTTCAGCGTCTTAACCACTTGAGCCACCGCAGCTACAGACACACTAACATGGAAACCTGTCTTGAAGCTTTGCGGCTGCATATTAAGTAAGTGTGCGTGCAAGGGAAGGGGTGATTCCCCCCCCATGCTGTGAGGATCGCAATGCCTCTTTATTATGCGCAGGATTACACTCTGAACACACCTGGGGGAGCCTCACTGGCCATTGCTCTCCCACTTAACCCCACCATCACCACCCCTTGGCCTCTTTCTGGACTCCCTCCCCCAAATATTTTGTAGCCGCCTGAGGGGTGACATGATCGAAGTTTACAAGATTATGCGTGGGATACAGCAGGTAAAGAAAGAAGTACCTTTCTCCCTTTCCCACAATACAAGAACTCATGGGCACGCCATGAAATTGCTGAGCAGTCGGGTTAGAACGGATAAAAGGAAGTACTTCTTCACCCAAAGGGTGACTAACACATGGAATTCACTGCCACAGGAGGTGGTGGCAGCTACAAGCATGGACAGCTACAAGAGGGAATTAGATAAACATACGGAGCAGAGGTTCCATCAGTGGCTATTAGCCACAAGGTATAGATTGGAACTCTCAGGCTGGGGCAAGTGATGCTCTGTATTCTTGGTGCTTGGAGGGGGGCAACAGTGGGAGGGCTTCTAGTGTCCTGGCCCCACTGCTGGATCTCTTGATGGCACCTGGTATTTTTGGCCATTGTGTGACAGAGTGTGGGACTGGATGGGCCATTGGCCTGATCCAACATGGGCTTCTCTTATGTTCTTATTTAAATTGCCAGGTAGGGTTGCCAGATCCAGGTTGGGAGACTCCTGGAGACGTGGGGACGGAGCCTGGGGAGGACAGGGACCTCAGTGGGGGACAAGGCCACAGAGCCCGCCCCTCTAAGCATCCATCTTCTCCAGGGGGAATGACCTTTGTAGTCTGGGGATGAGCTGTAAATTCAGGGGAGGCCCCCAGGTCCCACCTGGAGCCTGGCACCCCGTTACTTCATCCTTTCCCCCCTTCCCCCTCCTTGTTTCTTCTTCTTTGTTTCAGCTACAAAAAGAGGGTGCAGGAAGGAGCGAAGGGAAGCCGGGGAGGGGGCTTCTCTTCTCCACCCACCTTCAGTTCTGCAGCTGCCGGCTTTTCCTCCTCTCCTCTCTCCCCGCCTTGGTCTCCGTGCATTGCACCCCCCCCCCTTGAACTCACCAGCTCCCTCCCAGCCTCGGAAGCCTCAACCAGAGGCTGCCTCGGCGTGGACAGGAAAGGAATGGGAACAAATGGATTTCGCAGGTGATTCCCCCTCCTTCCCTCTCCCCCGATTCCCCGTCTAGGAGGACTGCAACTCAGTCGCCTTAACCCTTCCAGGATCTGACCACCTGGTGCTGCCTGGGAAATGGGAAACCCGGGTGGTGGTGGGGGAGTGGGTGGATTTCAACGCAAGGGCGACTTTCTCGGCGCGTTTCCGTAGTTTGGGTTCATTAGCGAAAGGGCTCTGCATTAATTAGGCTTGCCACCCTCCAGGTGGGGCCTGGAGTTCTCCCGGAATTAGAGCTGCCCTCCAGACTGCACAGAGCAGTTCCCCTAGAGGGAATGGCTGCTTGGGAGGGTGGGATTTATGGCAATAACATCCCTGTTGTGGTAGGGTTGCCAGTTCCAGGTGGGGAAATACCTGGCGATTTGGGGGGTGGAGCTGAGGAGGGCAGGCTTTGGGGAGGCGAGGGACTTCTCAATGGGGTATAATGCCATAGAGTCTACCTTCCGAAGGGGTCATTTTTCTGCAGGTGAATTGATCTCTGTTTCCTGGAAATCAGTTGTAGGAATGAGAAATCTGCAGATTCCAAATGGAGGTTGCCACCCTATACTGAGCTCCCTCCCCTCTCCAAATTCTGCTGTCACATCTCCAGGAATTTCCAAAGCTGGAGTTGGTAACTCTGACTTTTAATATAACATTTCCTGTAATCCCCACTCTGCTATAGAAGCTCCTGCCTGACTTTGGCTGGATCACTCTCTCCGTCAGCCTAACCGACCTCACAGGGCTGTTGTGATGTTAAAATGGAGGAAGGGGCAGTTGTGCAGACTACCCAGAGCTCTTCAGAGAAAGTGTGGTATTAAAAAGTACATAATAGTAATAAGGGTAATAAACTGCTGCATTTCAGGGCTCGCTTGATGTTGCTGTTGTTCCCACTCACTGAACCTGAAGAAGGCCCACAAAACCTTCTGCCTGTATTAAATCTTGTTGGACTTCCTGTTCCATAAAAGACTCCTGTTTATTTTGACTAGAAGTATTTAAAAGTAATTTGAAGGGGGCAACCAGGATGGTGAGAGGGTTTGAATCCAAGTCTTATGAGGAAAGGTTGAAAGAGTTGGGTATGTTTAGCCTGGGAAAGAGAAGGCTTAGAGGGGACATGATTGCAGTCTTCAAGTATTTGAACGGCTCTCATGTAAAAGATGGAGCAGATCTATTCTCTCTTGCTCCAGATTGCTCCGGAATGGGTGGAAATTACGAGAGAGTCGATACCGGCTAGATATCAGGAGGAACTTCCTAACTGTAAGAGTGGTTGAGCAGTGGAACAGTCTGCCTCGGGAGGCTGGACGACCATCTTTTGGGTATGTTGTAGGTATGTAGGGCTGTCTTTTGGCTATGCTCCTGCAGAGTGCAGAGAGTTGGACTAGATGACCTGCAAGGTCCCTTCCAACTCTAACATTCTATGATTCTATAAATATTGACTGAGCAGTGTTCTGAGGGGGTGCCAGCCTCCAGGAGGGGGCCTGGAGATCTCCCAGAATTATGATTGATCTCCATACAACACAGGCCAGTTCCGTCGGAGAAAATGCTTCAAAGGGTGGACTCTATCTGGAATGACCCACTGAGAAAGTATCCATCTAGCACACTACTAGAACAATAACAAAGTGACAGGGTAGAAAGCCAAGAAAATACCTTATAGCCAACTATGTAGCACCCATGCAGTCTAGCGCATAGGGAAGAGCGTCAGAGAAATAACTGAGAGAAATAATTGCACTAAAGTAAAAAGGTAAAGGTTCCCCTTGCTCGAAAGCCAGTCAAGTCCGACTCTAGGGGGCGGTGCTCATCTCCATTTCCAAGCCGAAGAGCCAGCGCTGTCTGAAGACGTTTCCGTGGTCATGTGCCCGGCATGACTAAATGCAGAGGTGCACGGAACATTGTTACCTTCCCACCAAAGTGGTACCTATTGATCTGCTTGCAATTTCTTGCTTTCGAACTTCTGGGTTGGCAGGAGCTGGAGCCAGAGACGGGAGCTCACTCCATCACACAGCACTCGGGTCTCGAACTGCCAAACTACAGACCTTTTGGTCTGCAGTTCAACATCTTAACTTCTGAGCCACGTGCCCCTAATTGTACTAAACATAAAAGAGAGAGAGGGATAAAAGGAAAAAAGTGCCTGGATTTTAAAAAGTGGTGACAAGGGGGCAAAAAATATAGGGAAAGCACACCAGTTAAGTACATGTTTCCTAGGCAATAGTGGGTTCCACAGGAAATGTGCAGAGTTCCTTGCAGTAACAAGATGGTGAAGGAATCCTTAAATCTTACCAAACTTTCTGCGGACCCAGTTTCTTCTAGGAACCAAAAACTAAAGACAAATCTTGAATGTACATTTATGGTCAATGGAATTGGGCCTAAGACAGCTTTTTCCTGAAGAATGATGAGCAGATTTCCCGAATCCCGTGCAAACCCCATCACTGATGTCAGAGGCTACTGTTACCAATTGGAGGCTTATAAAATAAGGTCCCACCCCTGTCAGATACCTGGTAATGGCTCTGAACTTCCATGACAAAGTGGTAGTCTGGCCCAAACTGGATTGTCCTTTGTCCAAAAGGGATTAACTCTGGCAGGATGGTCCAGTGTAGAATGGAAATGAGTGGATCAGCCCAGGGGTGGCCAAACTGTGGCTCGGGAGCCACATGTGGCTCTTTCACAGATATTGTGAGGCTTCCAGCGGGGCGGCTGGGGAAGCGAAAGGCAGGCCTGCCTCCCTGATCAGTCTTCCCTTCCCCAGCCAGTGTTCCCCTCCCTGGGTAGGCTTGAGGTGGCGTGGGGGGGGGACAAAGAAAGAAAGCAACTTTAACTTTAAAGGCATTCTCAAAGTCCTTCCCCCTGTTACTGGCCGGCTTGGAGAACACATTTGTCTCTTTAAATCCCTTCTCCAAGCCAAGCTGGCTGGCAATGGGGAGGGTACGTGTATGGGTTTTTTTTGGAGAACACATCTATTTTTGGCAGTCTCATTTACTGTTAATAAAAAGCAAGTTTGCATATTTTTAATAAAGACACGTGTGTAATATCGGTTCATGTCTTGCGGCTCTCAAACATCTGACGTTTATTCTATGTGGCTCTTACATTAAGCAAGTTTGGCCATCCCTGGATTAGCCCCATGCCAGCCCCAGGAGGTCCAAGATCCCAGACACTCTAGGTGGCGGTCTTGCTCTAGTTAGGGTTTCTGTCACAGGCCGAATCTGCATTCGCATTTTTAAATCAGTTGTGCGCTGCTGTGACGCCATCTTTCTGTATGCTTGTTTGAACGTTGTTTGGAGAAGATTCTTTTAAAGCCGTGCGGAGATGCAATGACAGTGGGTCCGCCCCGAAAAGGATGATAAACATATGTGGATGTGCAAAAGTATGCTAGCACTGTTGAGGTCTGAAAACGACACCAAATGTGGACAGCTTTTTTGAAGACGGAGTCAAAAGGCGGGGACACTGGTGGGAAAGACAAGTGCAGATTCGTCTACAGTTCCATTGCTTAATACAGCCTACCTGAGTACCTACCAGTGCCAGTCCTTTTCTATAGTGGCTGCTCCACCTTATGGAACGGTCTCCAGACCCACCATTCTTAGAAGAGTTTAGGTGTTTTCGCCTTCGATGGCATATATAGTTTAGGTGTTGTAAGCAAGGTTGTCTCCAGGCTGGGAAATTCCTGGGGATTTGAGGGTGATTTTTGGGGAAGGGAGAGAGATCAGCAGGACTGCGATGCCGTAGGGCAGGGGTGTCGAACTCATTTGTTACGAGGGCCAGATCTGACATAAGTGAGACCTCATTGGGCCGGGCCACGTGTGTCATAAAAGAAAAAGAAGAAGAAGAAGAGTTTGGATTTATACCCCGCCCTTCACTGCCCAAAGGCATCTCAGAGCAGCTTACAAACTCCTTTCCCTTCCCCTCCCCACAACAGATTTGTGGGGAGGCAGGTGGGGCTGAGAGAGTTCTGACAGAAACTGTCCTTGAGAGAACAGCTGCGCCAGAGCTTGTGACTGACCCAAGGTCACCCAGCCAGGTGCAAGTGGAGGAGTGGGGAATCAAACCCGGTTCTCCCAGATAAGAGTCCACACACTTAACCACTACACCAAACTGGCTCTCTCATTACATAAAATGTAATGCCAGGTAGTGGAGGTATAAACTTTATAAAGGACACAAACACAAAGGGTTTTTTTTTAATTTAAAATAAAAACATGCTTTAAACATTAGCACTCTTGCAATATTTTGTTTATTTAACAGTGTCTGATAACTGACGCCTCTTGCTCTGAATTATTGCATCAAAATATCTGTGCTGTTGCAATCTTGAGTACGCTGTTCAGGTGTGTATCTGGAAGCTGCCAACCTACAATGATGCAGCAGCAGCAGCAGAACTGGAAACAGAAGCAGAAGACAGCCAGCTCTACTGTGGGCCTGATAGACGCCCTCCAGGGGCCTGATCCAGCCCCCGGGCAGCATGTTTGACACCCCTGCCATAGGGTGTCCCCTCCAAAGCTGCCATTTCCTCCAGAGGAACTGGTCTCTGCAGTCTAAAAGGTAAAGGTTCCCTTGCTCGAAAGCCAGTCGAATCCGACTCTAGGGTTGCGGTGCTCATCTCCGTTTCCAAGCCGAAGAGCCAGCGCTGTCCGAAGACGTTTCCGTGGTCATGTGGCCGGCATGACTAAACACCAAGGCGCACGGAACGCTGTTACCTTCCCACCGAAGTGGTACCTATTGATCTACTTGCAATTTCTTGCTTTCGAACTGCTAGGTTGGCAGGAGCTGGAACTAGAGACGGGAGCTCACCCTGTCATGCGGCACTCACGGGTCTTGAACTGCTGAACTACTGACCTTCCACAGCCTGCAGTTCAGCATCTTAACCACTTGAGCCACCGCAGCTCCTGCAGTCTGGAGAACAGTTAAATTCTGGGAGGAGAACTCCAGGCCCTACCTTAGTAACCCTAAGTTGTAAGGCCATTTTATCTTGCAAGGGCTTTTGATGAGGTTTAACTTACAGACTCCCAGACCTGGATGCCCTAGGCTAGCCCGATCTCGTCAGATCTCGGAAGCTAGGTAGCATCAGCTGCCGTTAGTACCTGGATGAGAGTCCACTGAGAAAGTCTAGGGTCTCAACACAGAACCAGGCAAAGTCCAGCCACCTCTGTTCATGTCTATAGATCTACGATGTGGCCTCATTTGGAATGCTCTGTACAGTCCTGGTCACCGTTTCTCAAAAAGGACATTGCAGAGCTGGGAAAAGGTCAGAGGAGGGTGACCCAGATGATGAGGCGGTCGGAGCATTTTCCTTAGAAAGAAAGGCTGAAGAGTCCGGGACTTTTCACTTTAGAAAAGAGATGACTAAGGGGGGATAGGATAGAGGTTTATAAAATGATTTACGGAGTGGAGAGAGCTGACCAAGAGAAATTTCTCTCCCTCTCTCAAAATGCTAGCCGTCGAGGGCATCCAATGAAACTGATGGGCAGTAGGTTCAGGATGGACAAAGGAAATTCTACTTTACACAGAGAGTGATGAAAATGTGGAATTGGCTGCCAGAGGATGTGTGTATGTATACACACACGCACACGTCCTAGAGAGCACTATGCTCTATGGATCAACATCTCCTGGTTGTCCCTGGCCTGAAAGATGTCTGTCTCACCTCGACCAGGGCCAGGGCTTTTTCGGCTGTGGCCCCTGACTGGTGGAACATGCTCCCTATTGGGATCAGGGCCCTGAGGTTTCTGTCTCCCATCCAACAATAGCTGGCTATGTCCATCTGCACCAACAGGCCAGAGAACCTCTCGCAACCAGCCAATTTCTGTCCTTGGGCTGTGACCACCAATATTAATGTCTACTGTTGTGTTTTAAAATTTTAATTGTATTTATTATATTGCTATTATGCCGTTACCCTCCCTGAACCCACTTACGGGAAGGGTGAGCTATAAATATGGAAAATAAATAAATAATATAATAAATAAATAAATAGTGATGGCCACTGGAATTACTAGCTTTAGAAAGGTATTAGATAGATTCATGGAGGATCAGTCTATCAATGGCTACTAGACATTGTGACTGAAGAGAACCTCCACATTCAGGGGCACTAATCCTCTGAGTCCCAGATCCAGGATGCAACCTCAGGGGAAGGCCTCAGCCTCTATGCCCTGTTGTTGGCTGTCTAGAGATTGGCCACGGTGTGAGACAAGACGCTGGACTAGACAGACCACTGGTCTGATCCAGCAGGGCTCTTCTTGGGTTCTTATGCTGTGGCTACTTCAAAATATGTGGCCTGGACAACTCCAGTGAATGTTTGCTGCCCTTTTATCTTGCTCTCCTAGGGTTGCCAGCCTCCAGGTGGGGCCTGGGGATCTCCCACCTTTACAACTGGCCTCCAGCTGACCGAGAGCAGCTCCCCTGGAGAAAATGGCTGCTTTGAATGGTGGACTCTATGGCATTATACCATGCTGAGGCCCCTCCCCAAACCCCACCCTCTCCTGGATCCACCCGCAAAGCCGCCAGGTATTTTCCAACCCAGACCTGGCCAACCCTAAGGTCTCCACACCGGGCACCTTCTGCTTGAGTAAGCCCCTCGAAGGGTTAAAGTGACAGAGTTCCCCGTCCTAGAAAGGCACTGGAGGGGGGTTTACCTTTCAAAGCTATTTCCTGCCCGCTCCCACCAAAGCGCCTCAGTTCCACAGGCTGCTGCATCAGTAGCTGGTGAGTTTGAAGGGTGGGGGGAAGGATAAAATGACATAAAGCCAGGGATTGATGAATGGAGCGTGGGGGGGTGTGTGGAGAGGACTGCTCTCCCATCCTTCCCCCCCCTTCACCAGGCTTTTATTTCTTCCTTAGCTTTGCAGTAAGAATTTGGCCCCTGTAGTCTCATTCTCTGGCTGAAAGGAGGAAGACATTTGGGGTGGCGGGTAGCGGGGAGGGGGCTGGGAGGGAGAGGAGGAGACATTTGCATCTGGGGCAAATAAGAGAAATACAAGAAGGAGGAAACATTTGCATCTGGGGCAAATAAGAGAAAGAAGAGAAGGAGGAAACATTTGCATCTGGGGCAAGTAAGAGAAATAAGAGAAGGAGGAAACATTTGCATCTGGGGCAAGTAAGAGAAATACGAGAATTCAGTTGGGAGACAGTTAAGTGCAAGGCAATGCCCCACCATCTTCAGTCTGTGTGGCTTTTATTTAGGTAAAGGCAACGGTTTCCCTTGCTCGAAAACCAGTCGAATCCGACTCTAGGGATGCGGTGCTCATCTCCGTTTCCAAGCCGAAGAGCCAGCGCTGTCCAGAGACGTTTCCGTGGTCATGTGGCCGGCATGACTAGACGCCGAGGCGCACGGAACACTGTTACCTTCCCACCGAAGTGGTACCTATTTATCTACTTGCAATTTCTTGCTTTGGAACTGCTAGGTTGGCAGGAGCTGGGAACAGAGACCGGAGCCGTCTTGCGGCACTCGGGTCTCCAACTGCTGAACTACCAACCTTCCGGTCTGCGGTTCGGCGTCTTAACCACTTGAGCCACCGCAGCCCTGGCTTTTATTTACTGAGCCCCAACGGCTTGCTTTGTGCAAAATTAGCATTTTGAGTGATGCCCCATAGCCAGGTAAACAGAAGGCGAGTTGAACAAAATTCAAGTCCAGTGGCACCTCTGAGACCAATGAAGTTTAATTCTGGGTGTAAGCTTCGATGTGAATGCACACTTCTTTGGATGTATTTGCCCAGACAGCTGGACTCTCTGAGGAAAAGACATGCCTTCTTTTTTATGGGGCTGGAGGGGAGGAATGCTTCCTTCTGCCATAAGAAAACTTCCCCATCTCAAAAAGGACACTGCAGAGCTGGACGAAGTACAAAGGAGGGCATGTCCCATGACCTCTGCTGATTGGATGGAGGCTGATGTTTATTCACATATAACTTTAAGAACATAAGAGAAGCCAGTGTTGGATCAGGCCAATGGCCCATCCAGTCCAACACTCTGTCACACAGTGACCGAAAATACCAGGTGCCATCAGGAGGTCCAGCAGTGGGGCCAGGACACTAGAAGCCCTCCCACTGTTGACCCCCCCCACCAAACACCAAAAATACAGAGCATCACTTGCCCCTGGGTCCCTAATCTATACCTTGTGGCTAATAGCCACTGATGGACCTGTGCTCCATATGTTTCTCTAATTCCCTCTTGAAGCCGTCCATGCTTGTAGCCGCCACCACCACCTCCTGTGGCAGTGAATCCCATTTCTATTCCAGTGAATTTCTAATCAAAGTTTTAGGAGCTGCAGTTTCCTAATTCTTTACTGGCAAAATGCAATATCACCAAGGCAGGGCTCCGTGGCGGCAGAGATCTGCAATACTCATAATCTGTAACCAGCTAATGTGCAAAGACAAAAGTTACGCGTATACCCATTCACAAGGAAGATTCTCAAATAAAACAAGAAAGCAAGCAAACTAGTGGGGTTTCCCCCCCCCCAACTGGGCAGAGAGTTTCTCAGACAATAGAATGGCAAAAACTAGGAAGGAGGGGAGAGAGCTTTAGGGCCAAGCCCTCTGAGCCTTTCTCGATTGAACCCAGAATCTTGAATTGTTTATTTATTTACATCATCTATGTCCCCCTTTCTCACTGTGACTCAAGGCAGATCACACAAGGCAGATCAGGGCAATCAGGAAGACAATACAATAAGAGAGTTGACCAAGAGAGCTTTTCCCCCCTCTCCCAAAATGCTAGCACTCGAGGGCATCCAATGAAACTGATGGGCAGTAGGTTCAGGATGGGCAAAGGAAATTCTGCTTCACACAGAGGGATGAAAATGTGGAATTGGCTGCCAGAGGATGTAGCGATGGCCACAGGAGTAAACAGCTTTAAGAGGGGATTAGATCGATTCATGGAGGATCAGTCTATCAGTGGCTACTAGACATGGTGGCTGAAAAGAACCTCCACATTTAGAGGCACTAATCCTCTGAATCTCAGCCAGGAAGCAACATCAGGGGAAGGCCTTGTCCTCTATGTCCTGTTGTTGGCTCTCCAGAGGAACTGGCTGGCCACTGGGTAAGACAAGATGCTGAACTAGATGAACCACTAGTCTGATCCAGCCAGGCTTTTCTTGAGTTCTTTTTTTCTTTTTTCTTAAGTTTTCTTAAGTGCCCCCCTTTTCACTACCTGAAGGAGTCTCAGAGTGGCTTACAATCACCTTCCTCTCCCTAGAACAGACACCCTGTTAGGTAGGTGGGGCTGAGAGAGCTCTCAGAGAACTGTGACTGACCCAAGGTCACCCAGCTGGGTTCATGTGGAGGAGTGGGAATCAAAACCGGCTCACCAGATTAGAGTCTGCCGCTCTTAACCACTACATCAAACCAGAGAAACTGGTTGGCCTCTGTGTGAGATGGGATGCTGGACTATTTGGACTATCAGTCTGATCCAGCCGGTCTCTTCTTAAGTTCTTAAATACTGCTTTACACAGAGAGTGATTAAAATGTGGAAGGGGCTGGCAGAGGATGTAGTGGTGTCCACAGGAATAAACAGCTTTCAAAGGGGATTACATAGATTCATGGAGGATCAGTCTATCAATGGCTACTAGCCCTGGTGTCTTAAGGGAACCTCCACATTCAGAGGCACTAAGCCTCAGAATCCCAGAGCCAGGAGGCAACATCAGGGGAAGGCCTCGGCCTCTATGCCCTGTTGTTGGCCATCTAGAGGAAATGGTTGGCCACTGTGTGAGACAGGATGCTGGACTAGATGGACTATTGGTCTGGTCCAGCAGGGCTCTTCTTAGGTCCTTATGAAGGCCTTGGCCTCTCTGTCCTGTTGTTGGCTGTCCAGAGGAACTGGCTGGCCACTGTGTGAGACAGTATGCTGGACTAGATGGGCCATTGGTCTGATCCAGCATGGCTCTTCTTATTTTCTTATGAAGGCCTCAGCCTCTATACCCTGTTGTTGGCCATCTGTGTGAGACTGGTTGGCCACTGTGTGAGACAGGACGCTGGACTAGATAGACCACTGTTCTGATCCAGCAGGGCTCTTCTTTTGTTCTTCTCAGGGGAAGGCCTCAGCCTCTCTGCCCTGTTGTCATCCATCCAGAGGAACTGGTTGGCCACTGTGTGAGGCAGGACGCTGGACTAGATAGACCACTGCTCTGATCCAGCAGGGCTCTTCTTACGTTCCTGTGTTATGTTTTTGTGGAGACGGCTGGTTTTTGCCTAAGGAGCTGGAGGAAGAAAATATATATACAGAGGATGAAAAGCTGCCCACTGTTTTTGTCACCCTATCAGGCAGGGGAAGCATGTCAGAGTTGGGTTCCAGATCCCCGCCTCATGAAGCTGAAAGGACTGCTGGGCGGACAGCTCAGGTAAGGCAGGGATCGCTGTGGGAGACGTGAAGGGGATTGTTTGGGTGCTTTCATCTTTTCTTTTTCCCTTCTCCTTTTTCCTTTCTCCCCCCCCTTTCCATCTTCTGATGCTCGGCCTTGCACATTTTCTGCTCATTTTAAAAATGTACTGGGGAAAGAGGAATGAGAGAGAATAAAACCAACCCTGTGGTGGCAGCATCTGCCACTCAAACAATGTGATTTTAATCTTCCAATCCAAGTGGAACTTCAGGGGCCCATCAGAATCCGTCCTGGGCAAGTCATAGAATCATAGAATGTTAGAGTAGGAAGGGACCTTGCAGGTCATCTAGTCCAACCCCCTGCACTCTGCAGGAGCATAGCCAAAAGATAGCCCTACAACATGCCTGAAAGATGGTCGTCCAGCCTCCGCTTGAAAACATCCAGCGAAGGAGCATCCACCACCTCCCGAGGCAGACTGTTCCACTGCTCAACCACTCTTACAGTTAGGAAGTTTCTCCAGATATCTGGCCGGTAATGACTCCCTTGTAATTTCCACCCATTAGGATCACGAAACTGTGGGGGAAATCGGGCGAAGCTGCAGGTCAAAATGCAGCCCCGCGGCTTCGGGTGTGAAATTGACCAACAGTATCGGGGCAAATGGAAGCGCAACACCGAGGCAGCTCTAGTGCGAAATCAGCCCTAGTCTTGCAATCCGGAGCAAGAGAGAATAGATCCACTCCATCTTCTACATGACAGCCCTTCAAATACTTGAAGACTGCAATCATGTCCCCTCTAAGTCTTCTCTTTCCCAGGCTAAACATACCCAACTCCTTCAGCCTTTCCTCATAAGACTTGGATTCCCCCACCTCCCCACATGTACTTTCTAAAAATATTTAGTGGGTACTAGGGAATGTGGCAGCGGGCAAAATGGTGCCCACGGGCCCAGTGTTGGGGATCCCTGCTGTAGATAGTTCTTGGTAGGCTTCACATCATCTCTGAGCTGCCAAGGTCACCTAGCCAGGCTTCAGCTTCCTTTGAGCAGAATCCATTTTGTTCAAAGATGAACTATAGGAGTGACAAGCTTGGGTTTCTTCAAGGCCCGTGTCAGGGTCCAACAGGACTGCATTAATACCATATAAGCCGGACAGCAAAATCACAGTATCTTGGTAGATCCAGGTAGTCAGCTATGTTGGTCTGAAGCAGTAGAACAGATTGAGAGCCCATTGTGGCGCCTTTAAGACCAACAAAGTTTTAGTCAAGGTGTGAGCTTTCAATGTGCAAGGCACACTTTTTGAAATACATTGGAATGGTCGATGAGGTTCTAAACTTATAGACAGGGTTTTAACAGCAAATTAACATGTAACATGATGGTGTTTAAGTTATGCGAAGTGAAAAATGTAAATAACAAGTTAAAGTTATAAAGGTAAGGTAAAGGTTCCCTTGCTCGAAAGCCAGTCGAATCCGACTCTAGGGTTGCGGTGCTCATCTCCGTTTCAAAGCCAAAGAGCCAGCGCTGTCCGAAGACATTTCCGTGGTCATGTGGCCGGCATGACTAAACACCAAGGCGCACGGAACGCTGTTACCTTCCCACCGAAGTGGTACCTCTTTATCTACTTGCAATTTCTTGCTTTCAAACTCCTGGGTTGGCAGGAGCTGGAACCAGAGACAGGAGCTCACTCAGTCTTGTGGCACCCGGGTCTTGAACTGCTGAACTACTGACCTTCCACAGCCTGCAGTTCAGTGTCTTAACCACTTGAGCCACCGCAGCTCCATAAAGTTATAAAGCAATATATAAATAAGTAACAGAATCTTAATTATCTCCCTCTACGCCTGGTAGGAGATAATTAAGATTCTGTTACTTCCCACAATTTGAAAAAACACCTTTAGGCATTTATCTGCTATGGTGACATATTTATTTAACATCACACGAAAGCTCCTACCTTGAATAAACCTTTATTGGTCTTAAAGGTGCCACGGGACTCTAGATTTGTTCTACAGTATCCTGGTGTCTCAGGATAGGCCAGATCCTGAAGCTGAAGCTCAAATACTTTGGCCACCCAATGAGAAGGGAGCCCTCACTGGAGAAGACCCTGATGCTGGGAAAGATTGAAGGTCAAAGGAGAAGGGGATGGCAAAGGATGAGATGGTTAGACAGTGTCATCGATGCAACGAACATGAAATTGAGCAAACTTCAGCGGACAGCGGAAGACAGGAGGGCCTGGCGTAATCTGGTCCATGGGGTCGCAAAGAGTCGGACTCAACTGTGCGACTGAACAACAAAAATCCTGGTGTCTTGCATGAAATCTAGTTTGATAACTTGTGAGTTAGCTTGGCAAGTTCCTCTGGTCTGGCT
Source organism: Gekko gecko (assembly GCA_029375565.1). Lineage (NCBI taxonomy): Eukaryota > Metazoa > Chordata > Lepidosauria > Squamata > Gekkonidae > Gekko > Gekko gecko. The sequence continues at coordinate 9,885,802 of JAPDNY010000002.1, forward strand.
GCCACGAACGAACTGCTTCTAGAGTTGAAACAAATTATCTCCTAATAAATTGATTCTTGCACTCCTCTGAAGTCTGTGTAAGTAAAGGTAAAGGTTCCCTTGCTCGAAAGCCAGTCGAATCCGACTCTAGGGTTGCGGTGTTCATCTCCGTTTCAAAGCCGAAGAGCCAGCGCTGTCCGAAGACGTTTCTGTGGTCATGTGGCCGGCATGACTAAACACCAAGGCGCTCGGAACGCTGTTTCCTTCCCACCGAAGTGGTACCTATTTATCTACTTGCAATTTCTTGCTTTCAAACTCCTAGGTTGGCAGGAGCTGGAACCAGAGACGGGAGCTCACTCCGTCTTGCGGCACCCGGGTCTTGAACTGCTGAACTACTGACCTTCCACAGCCTGCAGTTCAGTGTCTTAACCACTTGAGCCACCGCAGCTCCATAAAGTTATAAAGCAATATATAAATAAGTAACAGAATCTTAATTATCTCCCTCTACGCCTGGTAGGAGATAATTAAGATTCTGTTACTTCCCACAATTTGAAAAAACACCTTTAGACATTTATCTGCTATGGTGACATATTTATTTAACATTACACGAAAGCTCATACCTTGAATAAACCTTTATTGGTCTTAAAGGTGCCACGGGACTCTAGATTTGTTCTACAGTATCCTGGAGTCTCAGGATAGGCCAGATCCTGAAGTTGAAGCTCAAATACTTTGGCCACCAAATGAGAAGGGAGCACTCACTGGAGAAGACCCTGATGCTGGGAAAGATTGAAGGTCAAAGAAGAAGGGGACAGCAAAGGATGAGATGGTTAGACAGTGCCATCGATGCAACAAACGTGAAGTTGAGCAAACTTCAGCGGACAGCGGAAGACAGGAGGGCCTGGCGTAATCTGGTCCATGGGGTCGCAAAGAGTCGGACTCAACTGTGCGACTGAACAACAAAAATCCTGGTGTCTCGCATGAAATCTAGTTTGATAACTTGTGAGTTAGCTTGGCAAGTTCCTCTGGTCTGGCTGCCACGAACGAACTGCTTCTAGAGTTGAAACGAATTATCCCCTAATAAATTGATTCTTGCACTCCTCTGAAGTCTGTGTAAGTAAAGGTAAAGGTTCCCTTGTTCGAAAGCCAGTCGAATCCGACTCTAGGGTTGCGGTGCTCATCTCCGTTTCAAAGCTGAAGAGCCAGCACTGTCCAAAGATGTTTCCGTGGTCATGTGGCCAGCATTACTAAACACCAAGGCGCTCGGAACGCTGTTTCCTTCCCACCGAAGTGGTACCTATTTATCTACTTGCAATTTCTTGCTTTCGAATTGCTAGGTTGTCAGGAGCTGGAACTAGAGACAGGAGCTCACCCCGTCATGCGGCACCCGGGTCTCGAACTGCTGAACTACTGACCTTCCACAGCCTGCAGTTCAGCGTCTTAACCACTTGAGCCACCGCAGCTCTGTGTACCAGGACTCAATAATGCGTGGTTTGGGGCTGGTTCTCATCACAATACTGCAGTAATTAAGAACATAAGAGAAGCCCTGTTTGATCAGGCCAATGGCCAATCCAGTCCTACACTCTGTGTCACACAGTGGCCAAACCCAGGTGCCGTTAGGATGTTACCTGAATTGGTCTAATACTTAATTGATTGATTGGTTTGGCCACCGAGAGCCAGTTTGGTGTAGTGGTTTGGAGCACAGACTCTAATCTGGGAGAACTGGGTTTGATTCCCCACTACTCCACATGCAGCTGCTGGGTGACCTTGGGTCAGTCCCAGTTCCCTCAGAGCTGTTCTCTCAAGAGCAGTTCTCGAGGGAGCTCTCTCAGCCCTGCCTACCTCACAGGTTGTCTGTTGTGGGGAGGGGAAGGGAAAGGAAATTGTAAGCCACTCTGAGACTCCGAGTGAAGGGCAGGGTATAAATCCAATCACTTTTTCTGCTGTTGTTGCTTCTTCCTGCTTCTGTCCAGGCCTCACTTCAAAAAGGATGTGGACAGAACGGAGTGGGTGCAAAGAAGAGCGACGAGGGTGATCAGGGGCCTGGAGACCAAGCCCTATGAGGAAAGGCTGAGGGACTTGGGAATGTTTAGTCTGGAGAAGAGGAGGTTGAGGGGGGACAGGATTTCTCTCTTTAAGCATCTGAAGGGCTGTCACTTAGCAAAGGGCAGGGAGCTGTTCCCATTGGCAGCAGAGGACAGGACTCGCAATCATGGACTTAAATTAAGGGCGGGAAGGTACCGGCTGGATCTTAGGGAAAACTTTTTGACAGTAAGAGTTGTGCAGCAAGTGGAATCAGCTGCCTCGGGAGGTGGTGAGCTCCCCCTCAGTGGCCGTCTTCAAACTGTGGTTGGACAAACACTTGTCATGGGATACTCCAGGTTGATCTTGCATTGAGCAGGGGGTTGGACTAGATGGCCTGTCTGGCCCCTCCCAACTCTGGGAGTCTGTGATTCTATGAACCAATAGCTAACACACATGCTTCCTTCCAGGATTCTGCATCTCTCCATGGAGAACAGCCTCTGATTCCCAAACCTGACCTTGTTACCTGTCTAGAAGGAGAGGAAGAGGAGCGTGTCCAAGCCCCTGAGGAAGGTGAGGGAGCAGCAGGTAGTGTGGTTGGAAGAGAATGTCTGAAAACTGTGGGGTTCCTTCAATGGGCTGGTGGATTCCTATGGTTCTGTGCTGCACAGTTCAGAACGGCGGGCTTCGGGTTCTCTGCAGACATCTCTGGCGGCTGCGTGTCCTGCATGCAATTCCTAAGAGTTCTCCTTGGGTGGGCTCTGAAAGCTGAAATAGTGTTGATGGAGAATGGGAGGTCCCCTCCCCCGGCACCATGGGGAGTAGAGGTGCCGACCTCTAGGTGGGGTCCATGCAAAAGAATTCCTCTTTGCTATTCTACCAGCAAGCCAGCCGTGTGGTTTTCTAACCAGAAACTCAGTTCTAACCAGAAACTCAAAATGGCGTTCCTTTGGTCTTCATACCACACACGCTTTTGAAGAAGAAGAAGAAGGAGAAGGAGGAGGAGGAGGAGGAGGAGGACTGGATTTATACCCCACCCTTCACTCGGAGTCTCAGAGCAGCTTACAAACTGCCTTCCCTTCCCCTCCCCACAGCAGATACCCTGTGAGGTGGGTGGGGCTGAGAAAACTCTGACAGAAACTGCTCTTTTTCAAGAACAGCCCTGACAGAACTTGTGACTGACCCAAGGTCACATCAGCAGCTGCAAGTGGAGGAGTGGGGAATCAAACCCGGTTCTCCTGGATTAGAGTCCGTGTACTTAGCCACTACACCAAACTGACTCTGTTGAGAGTCAAGGGGTCTGACGAGGGGAGTTTTGATTCTTGAAAGCTTATTCCCTGAAAGTATTCTCGGTCTTTTAGGTGCTACTGGACTTGAATCTAGCCCTCCTTGCTGTGCCTGAGGCTGCGGGGAGGGGTGTTGCTAGGGAGAAAACACGCCTGTTCTTGAAGCATCCAGACAGAGGCAGCCATCACCTGTGGCCTTGGGAAGAGGCTGGCATAAATAGCTAGCTGAAAACCTTACAAGTGTTCTTCACCTTGTTTGTGTCTGCTTCTTTCCCCCCTCCCCCATCATTTTGGAGAGCCAGTTTGGTGTAGTGGTTAAGTTCGCAGAACCGGGTTTGATTCCCCACTCTTCCACTTGCACCTGCTGGGTGACCTTGGGCAAGCCATAGTTCTGGCAGAGCTGTCCTTGAAAAAGAGCAGTTTCTGTCAGAGCTCTCTCAGCCCCACCTACCTCACAGGGTGTCTGTTTGGGGAGGGGAAGGGGAAGGAGTTTGTAAGCCGCTCTGAGACTCCCTTGGGTAGTGAAGGGCGGGGTATAAATCCAATCTCTTCCCCTTCTTTTCCTCTTTGGCATCTCCTGGCTTTCATGACCGGAAGTTTTGCGGGGTTTCTTAACTGTTTCCTGTCTCTCACAGATGAACGAGCCATGACAGAGATCACAGAGGGGAACTTCCCACAGGGAGGCCCTGAGCCAGGAGAAATGCTGGAGGCTTCTCCAAGAAGATTGCTCAGGGATGTTTCCCTCCAAAATACGGCTGATGAAAGTGAGTGTTGGGAGGAAAATGTGGTGGGGGGAGGGGACGATGACAATTGGCTTGTGTTCCAATTGTGGGGGAAATGTCTGAATGATACTACAGTCAAAACAAGTGGGGAACCCACAAGGACCTGCAGAGGCATCTTATTTCCCCTCCCCCACTATGTATTAATTCCCTTCCCTGAAAGCCTGCCTAGCCTCCCCCTTTTTCCTGCCTCTGTCTCTCCCTCTGTTTCACCGGCCAACCTACCTTTATCTGCGCCCCCCCCCCCCATATTCAGCTTTCCCTCCTCCTGGCAGACTCTACCTGGGAAAACTCTGGCCAGGTTGCACAATGCCTGCCACTGGGTCTAGGCCCAGTTACGCGCCTCGGGAGGTGGTGGATGCTCATTCACTGGACATTTTCAAGCGGAGGCTGGACGACCATCTTTTGGGTATGTTGTAGGTATGTGGGGCTATCTTTCGGCTGTGCTCCTGCAGAGTGCAGGGGGTTGGACTAGATGACCTGCAAGGTCCCTTCCGACTCTAACATTCTATGATTCTATGGTGGAGAAATCCTGGCAGCCCCCATATTCTCTCCCCTTTCCATGATTCCTTCTCTCTTTTCCTTCCACCAGCCAACCCATCTTTATCTAGTCTCTGTCTTAAGGTTGCTACTCAGTGGCTGGTAACTGGCAGGAGTGGGTGGTGTGTGATGTTGGGGGAGCCATTGGGGGAAGAATGTGGAAGTGGCATTATGCTTCTCTAGGAATTGCCAGAAACTCTATGGTAAACTCTTTGGGGGCCCTCTGTTGTCCGATGGTATTCCCACCCACTACACCCAAATGACAAATCAACTTCAGAGCGAGGATCAGAAGGACAAAGAGGCCGTTTTTTTTCAGTGGTTGCTACTGTGTGTCCAAACAGCTTCTTCCCCAGGCCCTTTAAATTAGCAGCAGAACATGGATTCTGGAAATAAATTTATAACCAATATGGTACCATCCAATGAAGCTGGTGGGCAGTAGGTTCAGGGCAGACAAAAATAAATACTGCTTTACCCAGAGAGTGATTAAAATGTGGAATTCGCTGCTAGGGGATGAAGTGATGACCACCGGAATAAACAGCTTTAAAAGGGGATAAGTTTATCAATGGCTACTAGCCATGGTGACTGAGGGGAACTTCCCCTTTCAGAGGCACGAAGCTTCTGAATCCCAGAGCCAGGAGGCAACACCAGGGGAAGGAGCAGCAGATTCCCCAGCCCAAGGCCAACTGCTGAAGAGACCCAGTTATAAGTATTCACTAAGCTTTAATGCTGCCTTTTGTGCTTCATATTTCATATATCAGGCGCTTTGTGTCCAATCTACTTAGGGCTTCAAAAGTTAAAAGAATTGGGCCAGGAAATGACTTAGGAGCCAGAACAATCGATAAAGCGGTGGTCGTTATCTGCTAGATCACCGCAACTTTCTGTCGTTACCCTACCTGCTATGTTTCCCACCAAATGCCGTTTCCAAATCCTCATCAGAGATAGCACCACATGGAGCATGTAGAGAGAGGCTGCCCTGTGTTTGTTTATTTACGTATTTATTGACTTCATTCACATCTACTTTTCTGGCTGAGTCACCAGACTTCTTATACCATCTAAAACTGTGTAATTGGACAGCGTAAGACAGGGGTGTCGAACTCATTCGTTATGAGGGCCGAATCTGACATAAATGGGACCTTGTCGGGCCGGGCCACGTGTGTGTCATAAAATGTTATGCCAGGTAGTGGAGATATAAACTTTATAAAGGACACAAACACGAAGGGGTTTTTTTTAACTTAAAATAAGAACATGCTTAAAACATTAGCACTCTTGCAATATTTTGTTTATTTAGCAGGGTCTGATAATGGATACTTCTTGCTCTGAATTACTGCATCAAAATGTCTGTGCTGTTGCAATCCGGGGAGGATTGTGAGGCACTCCAAAGGGATCTGTCGAGGATGGGTGAGTGGGCGTCAACGTGGCAAATGGGGTTCAATGTGGCCAAGTGCAAAGTGATGCACGTTGGAGCCAAAAATCCTAAATATAAATACACGTTGATGGGGTCTGATCTGGCAGAGACGGACCAAGAGAGAGATCTTGGAGTCGTAGTGGATAACTCGCTGAAAATGTCTAGACAGTGTATAGCTGCAATAAAGAAGGCCAACGCTATGCTGGGGATTATTAGGAAGGGAATTGAGAACAAATCAGCCAGTATCATAATGCCCCTGTATAAATCATTGGTGCGACCTCATTTGGAATACTGTGTACAGTTCTGGTCACCACATCTCAAAAAGGATATTATAGCATTGGAAAAAGTGCAGAGAAGGGCAGCTAGAATGATAAAAGGGTTGGAACACCTTCCCTATGAAGAAAGGTTAAAACGCTTGGGGCTCTTCAGCTTGGAGGAAGGACGGCTGAGGGGTGACATGATCGAGGTTTATAAGATTATGAATGGGATAGAGCAGGTTGAGAAAGAAGTACTTTTCTCCCTTTCTCACAATACACTCCATGAAATTGCTGAGCAGTCGGGTTACAACAGATAAAAGGAAATACTTCTTCACCCAAAGAGTGATTAACATATGGAATTCACTGCCACAGGAGGTGGTGGCAGCTACAAGCATGGACAGTTTCAAGAGGGAATTAGATAAACATATGGAGCAGAAGTCCATCATTGGCTATTAGCCACAAGGTAGAGATAGGAACCCTCAGTCTGGGGCAGGTGATGCACTCTATGCTTGGTGCTGGAGGGGGCAGCAGTGGGAGGGCTTCTAGTGTCCTGGCCCCGCTGCTGGACCTCCTGATGGCACCTGATATTTTTTGCCACTGTGTGACAGAGTGTTGGACTGGATGGGCCATTGGCCTGATTCAACATTGGCTTCTCTTATGTTTTTATGTTCTTAATCTTGAGTATGCTGTTCAGGTGTGTATCTGTAAGCCGCAAACCTACAATGACGTGGCAACGGCAGAACTGGAAGAAGAAGCAGAAGACAGCCAGTTCTACTGCGGGCCTGATAGAAGCTCTCCGGGGGCTTGATTTGGCCCCCGGGTTGCATGTTTGACACCCCTGGTGTGAGACATCCAATAACCAATGCAATGGATTGGGATTACACAAATTAGAACAATGCAACAAAGTATCTTGCCTAAGATTGTTTATTTGCAGTGAAAGGATTCGCCCAAAACGGGGCTATTTTGGGGCAGGAAGGCACAGGAACAGAGTTCTGGCTGGCTCCCGAGTTGGCCACGCCCAGCAGGAACTCATTAGCATAATATGCCACACCCAACATCAGAAACTCATTAGGATTGGCTACATGAGGGGTGTGAGGCCTAACATGCAAAGGAGTTCCTGCGACCAAAAAACCCCTCGGTTTTGACAACAAAGAAGATAAACAGAATAAGAAGCAAAAAGTGGGTGTGGCTGGATGACCTCACTCCTGGTAACATGGGGGTGTGGCCTGACATGCTAATGAGCTGTGCTGTCATGGGCGTGGCCTAATGAGCTAATGAATTTCTGCTGTTGGGTGTGGCCTGTTATGCTAATGAGTTCCTGCTGGGCTTTTTCTACAAAAAGAGCCCTGCCCCAAAGGATTGGTTTAGGCTGTTTCTCCACTTTGTTTCACCTGAAGTCCTTTAACTGGAGCTGGGAGAGACCTGAACCCAGGACTTGCTTCACAGACAGTATTTTCTCTGTCTGCCTGCGGCTACCTCATATGGCACCTTTTCCACTCTTCACCTTCTAGTCAGAAAAGGACTTATAACTAGCAACTGTCATGACTAAGAGAGAAAAGAGTCCAGCAGCACCTTAAAGGCTAACAAAATTTTGGGACAGGGGGATGAGCCTTCATGAATCACTGGCTCACTTCTTCAGATACCAACAGACTCCTCAGTCTTTCAGGTGCTCGTGGACTCTTGCTCTTTTCTGCCGCTACGGACAGACTGACAGGGCCACCCACCTTGATCTGTACCTCACAGAGGTGTCGTGAGGATCACGGGAGGTGGTAGTTCCGCTCTGTTCTGCTATGGTCAGGCCTCACCTGGAGTACTGTGTCCAGTTTGGGGCACCACATTTTAGGAAGGATGTTGACAAGCTGGAGCGTGTCCAGAAGAGGGCAACCAGGATGGTGAGAGGGTTAGAATCCAAGTCTTATGAGGAAATGCTGAAAGAGTTGGGTATGTTTAGCCTGGGAAAGAGAAGACTTAGAGGGGACATGATTGCAGTCTTCAAGTATCTCAAGGGCTGTCATGTAGAAGATGGAGCGGATCTGTTCTCTCTTGCTCCGGATTGCAAGACTAGATCTAATGGGTGGAAATTACAAGGGAGTGGTTACCGGCAAGATATCAGGTGAAATTTCCTAACTGTAAGAATGGTTGAGCAGTAGAACAGTCTGCCTCAGGAGGTGGCAGATGCTCCTTCACTGGACGTTTTTAAGCGGAGGCTGGACAACCATCTTGTGGGTATGTTGTAGGTATGTAGGGCTATCTTTCGGCTACGCTCCTGCAGAGTGCAGGGGGTTGGACTAGATGACCTGCAAGGTCCCTTCCAACTCTAACATTCTATGATTCTATGAAATAGAGAAAGGAACAAAGTTGTAAGATTTAATTCAAACAACACAAAGTTGTTTGTGTTCCCATTGGGAAGAAAAATAGGGTATAAATGAAACCGTTAATATTATTGAATCAATAATCTAAGTTGTGAGAAGACCAGCCGCCCTACTGGGCCTCTGAAGAGGCGTCCTGACAGAGTCCTGTGTTCTGGAATTCTCCACATAGTTAAACTAGCTCCTTTCTTGACATGATGTTTCTTTTCTTCTTTGTGCTCATGTCAGGATTTGCTTTATTTCAACAGGAAATGTGTGGGACACAGCAAACGAAAAAGATTTCAAAGGAAACACGAAGTCTGCTGGTTGTCAGAATAGTGAGTACCGTGAAACAATACACAAAGGAAAGACGAGAATCAAATGCTCGGCATGTGGGAAGAGTTTTGCTAGTGTTTCAACTCTTAAAGTGCATTGGGAAACCCACACAGGGGAGAAACCATATGACTGCCTGCAGTGTGGGAAGAGATTCATACGGAGTGCAAACCTCATTATCCATCAAAGAACGCACACAGGAGAAAAACCATATAAGTGTGTAGAATGTGGGAAGCGCTTTATGCGGAGTACAAACCTCATCATACATCAAAGAACCCACACAGGCGAGAAACCATATAAGTGTTTGGTGTGTGGAAAGAGCTTTATTCAGAACTCAACCCTGACTGCCCATCAGGGTATCCACACAGGAGAGAAAACATATTCATGTTCAGAATGTGGGAAAAGCTTCATGCGGAGTACAAACCTTATAATACACCAGAGGATCCACACAGGAGAGAAGCCATATAAATGTTTGCAGTGCGGGAAAAGCTTTAGTCAGAACTCATCCCTGACGACTCATCAAGCAATCCACACAGGAGAGAAAACGTATGAGTGTTCAGAATGTGGGAAGAGGTTCATGCGGAGTGCAAATCTCATTTTGCATCAAAGAATCCACACTGGAGAAAGGCCGTATAAATGTCTGGAATGTGGGAAAAGCTTTAGTCAGAGATCAACTCTTACTAGCCATCAAGGAATCCACACAGGGAGGAAAATATATGAATGTTTGGAGTGTGGGAAAAAGTTCACACGGAGTGCGAACCTGATTTTACATCAAGTAATCCATACAGGAGAAAAACCGTATAAATGCTTGGAGTGTGGAAAGCGCTTTAGTCAGAGTTCGAGACTTGTCACTCATCAAAGAATTCACGCAGGAGTGAAGCCATTTAAATGCCTGGAGTGCGGGAAGAGCTTCTCCCACAGCACAAGTCTTATTAGGCACCAGAGAATCCACACAGGGAAGCAACCATTTCAGTTCCTAGAGTGTGCAAAGGGCTTTGTTCAAACTGCAGATCTCAATGTACATCAAAAAACCCACATGGATGAAGAACTGTATAAATGTTTGGAATGTGGCAAGTGCTTTAGTCAGGAATTAAATCTTACTAAGCATCAAGAAATACACAGAGGTAAGAAGACAAATGCATGTTATATATGTGGAAAGACATTCACTAGGCATGCAAACCTCATTTTACATCAAAGGACCCACACAGGAGAAACCCCTTATAAATGTTTGGAATGTGGAAGATGCTTTAGCCAGAAGTCAACACTTACTAACCACCAAGGAATCCATACAGGGGAGAAAATGTATGAATGTTTGATTTGCAGAAAGAAGTTCACGCGGAATGCAAACCTCATGTTACATCAAATAATTCACACGGGGGAGAAACCATATAAATGCCCGGAATGCGGAAAACGCTTTGGTATGAGCTCCAGGCTCTCTAATCACCAAAGAATCCACACAGGAGTGAAACCATATAAATGCCTGGAGTGTGGGAAAAGCTTTGTTTACAAAACAAGTCTAAAGAGGCATAAAACTGTGCATACAGGAGACCAACAATTTCAGTTCCTGGAATGCAGAAAGAACTTCAATCAGAGGAAAAACCTGACTTTACACCAAAATATTCAAAGCACAGAAAAACCGTATAAATGTCTGGAGTGTGGAAATTGCTTCAGTCAGAGCTCGAGCCTTATTAGACATCAACGGATCCACACTGGGGAGAAGCCGTTTAGATGTCTGGAGTGTGGGAACTGCTTCAGTCAGAGCTCAAATCTTATTAGACATGAAATTATTCATGCAAGACAAAAATTGTAGAAATCAAAGACACTGTCATCAACTTGGCATTAATATATATCAGAGCTTTCAGTTGGAAAGGCTGTGTCAACATCCATACTGTATACAAGCTTTTGTGGTAAATTGACGGTAAAATGAGAGAATCCATACTAGAGAGAAACCATATAAATGCTTTGGGGAAAGCATTAGAATGTGTAGAATTGCTTGTTAATTGTTTATGGTTCTATGACGTGGTTTAGTAATGCTTTGGTTAGGAGTGCGGACTCTGATCTGGGAGAACCGGGTTTGATTCCCCACTCCTCCACATGCAGCTGTTGGCGTTACCTTGGGTCAGTCACAAGTTCTCTCAGAGCTGTTCTCTCAAGAGCAGTCCTCGAAAGAGCTCTCTCAGCCCCACCTACCTCACAGGGTGTCTGTTGTGGGGAAGGGAAAGGAGTTTGTAAGCCGCTCTGAGACTCCTTTGGATAGTGAAGGGTGGGGTATAAATCCAATCTCTTCTTCTTCTTCTTTTATTATTGTTCATATTCCTGTTGTGACCTGCCCTGAGCCTCCTTGTGGGAGAGAGTGGGATAGAAATCAAATCAAATCAAATCAAATGAATGAATGAATGAATGAATGAATAGAAACCTTGCTCCACATCAAAGAGCATGCGCCAGCAAGTAATGTGAAAAAGATTACTTGCATATATGTTTAAATGCATTGGTTATATCCTGTCTATCTGATAACGAATCAAAGTTTGATGATATATTGAGCAATATTGTCAAAAGATCAGTAATTCATGTTTGACACTTGGCTTCATCCCCACTAACTTCTTCTCCTATCACAACAATGAAATTCCCTCTTTTTTTCATCTACTGTTGACACAATTTGTGCATTGCCCTAACGGTTCAGATTTCTTTCCCTCTCCAAGATCTTCTCTTTTCAGTCATCTGCTTTGGATGCAGAAGGTCCCAGGTTCAATCCCCGGCATCTCCAGGTTAGCAGGATCTTTCCCTCAGACCTGGGAGAGCTGCTGTCTAACTCAGAGGCCAAGCGTTCTAGGAGAGATTGTGGGGGAAAAATGGTCTGAAACAGCATTCCCTCTAAGCTGAGTTAGTGTGAGCTAGCTCACAGTTTTTTAGCCTCCGGCTCACACATTTTTTGTCTTTGCTCAGGAAGGGATGGCTCCAGAGCAAACTAATTTATGCAGCAGCCAAATTACTCGCTCACAACTTTAATGCCAGTAGCTCACAAAGGAGAACTTTTGCTCATGAGACTCCATAACTTAGAGGGAGTATTGGTCTGAAACTGTGCATTTAGTTGGCAAGTCATCTCCGTGGTGACGGAAATTGCCATCGAGTGTCAACTGACTCGTGGGGTTTCCAAGGCAAGAGAGGAACAGAGGTGGATTTGCCATTGCCCGCCTCTGCGTTAGCAATCCTGGACTAACTTGGTGGTCTCCCATCCAAGTACAAACCAGGGGGCCAGCCTTGCTTAGCTTCTGAGATCTGACGAGATCAGACTTAGCCTGGGCCGTCCAGGTCAGGGTGCAAGCTGACTTCTCTTGATTCAGATGGTTGAGAAATAGAAGCTGGAAACCGACGTAAGACTAAACCTGGAGACAGATGTTTTTGTTGTTGTTGTTCAGTCGCAGAATCGAGTCCGACTCTTCGCAACCCCATGGACCAGATCACGCCAGGCCCTCCTGTCTTCTGCTGTCCGCTGAAGTTTGCTCAATTTCATGTTCGTTGCATCGATGACACTGTCTAACTATCTCATCCTTTGCCGTCCCCTTCTTCTTTGACCTTCAGTCTTTCCCGGCATCAGGGTCTTCTCCAGGGAATGCTCCCTTCTCATTGGGTGGCCAAAGTATTTGAGCTTCAGCTTCAGGATCTGGCCTTCCAGGGAACAGTCAGGGTTGATTTCTTTTAGGATTGACTGATCTGATCTCCTTGTAGTCCAAGGGACTCTCAAGAGTCTTCTCCAGCACCATAGTTCAGAAGAATCTATTCTTCGGCGCTCAGCCTTCCTTATAGTCCAACTCTCGCAGCCATACATTACTATGGGGAATACCATTGCTTTGACCATGTGGACTTTTGTTGGCAGGGTGATGTCTCTGCTTTTTATCATGCTGTTTAGCTTTGCCATCGCTTTCCTCCCAAGGAGCAGGCGTCTTTTAATTTCATGGCTGCAGTCACCATCTGCAGTGATCTGGGATCCCAGGAACATGAAGTCCAGTTGTTTTTAAGAGGGTGCAAAGTGGTTGGGGGGAGCTTTAACCCCCCCCCCCTTGTGGATACGCACCTTGGGTTACAGGAATTATTTTTATTTATTCTATTTTTTTTAGTTGCTGTAGATTTTCCGGGTTGCATGGCCATGGTCTTGGTATTGTAGGACCTGACGTTTCGCCAGTAGCTGTGACTGGCATCCTCAGAGGTATAACACAGAAAGATGGAGTACTCTCTGTGTCAAGGTGAGCAGAAAAATGGTAGGCAGGTAATTTATATCTACCCTGGAAGGTGGGGTAGGGTGGAGTCATTATCTTGTAGGAGTTCCCCAGGTTATGAATATGCTAATGGAGGAGCTTTCCTGAGGAGGTTCTTTTGTCTATGGATTGTTTCCTGAGGAGGTTTTCTGTTTCCTGAGGAGGTTCTTTTGTGTGCGGAATTGCTATTGAAACTCTAATCTTATCTGTAGTGCTATTGTCAGCTGATGAGCATTTTGTGTTTTTCAGGACAGGAAACCATGCCCTATTTATTTTTAAACTCTCTTCTTTCCTGTTGAAATTGTGTTTATGTTTATGAATTTCAATGGCTTCCCTGTGTAATCTGACATGGTAATTGGAAGTGTTGTCCAGTCTTTCAGTGTCTTGGAACAAAATGCTGTGTCCTGTCTGGATTAGGCTATGTTCAGCCACTGCTGATTTTTCAGGTTGGCCAAGTCTGCAGTGCCTTTCATGTTCTTTTATTCTTGTCTGAATGCTACGCTGTGTGGTCCTGATGTAAACTTGTCCACAATCCTATGCTATTTTTGTTAATTAACCTTATATCCCGCTGTACCCCACAAGTGGGCTCAGGGCAGCTCACAACATATGAAATAACAATAAAAACATTTAAACAATCAAAGCAAGATGGCACAAAAACACTGAAGTCCAGCGTCTCCTGTAGCATTTCAACGGGCAGTAATACCTATTACTAATAGGTAGCCCAATTTATAGCAGCTTTTTAAGCAGAGGGTGGCAGGTACCAGTGTTCCCTCTACACTGTGTTAGTGTGAGCTAGCTCACAGTTTTTTAGTGCCCAGCTCACACATTTTTGTCTTAGCTCAGGGAGGGATGGCTCCAGAGCAAATTAATTTATGCAGCCGCCAAATCGCTCGCTCACAACTTTAGTGCCAGCAGCTCACAAAGTAGAATGTTTGTTCACAAGGCTCCACAGCTTAAAAAGAAGAAGGAGGAGGAGATTGGATTTATACCCCGCCCTTCACTACCCAAAGTAGTCTCAGAGCGGCTTACAAACTCCTCTCCCTTCCCCTCCCCACAACAGACACCCTGTGAGGTAGGTGGGGCTGAGAGAACTTCTGACACAAACTGTCCTTGAGAGAACAGCTGTGCCAGAGCTTGTGACTGACCCAAGGTCACATCAGCAGGTGCAAGTGGAGGAGTGGGGCATCAAACCCGGTTCTCCCAGATAAGAGTCCGCGTACTTAACCACGACACCAAACTGACTCTCAGTTTAGAGGGAGCATTGGTAGGTACCCTGAGATACAACAGCGCCCCATAGGTAATAAACAGTATCTGAGAGGCACTGGCGGGTCACGAAGGCAGGGGAGGCCGAGATGGTTTAATGCCCTGTGCCGCAACCAAAGGCCTGGTGGAACAGCTCCATCTTACAGGCCCTGCAGAACTATAATAGGTCCCACAAGTCTCTGATCTCAGGTGGGACCATGTTCCGCCAGGCCGGGGACAGGGCAGAAAAAGCCCTGGCTGAGGCTAAGTGGACATCTCTCGGGCCAGGGATTAACTGCGGAGCACAGGGCTCTCCAGGGCACATATGGGGAGAGGCGATCCCGTAGATATGCTGGTCCCAGGCCGCCTATTTTGCTTGACTGCCCCAAAGGGACAAAATTGCCCAAGGTTGTATGTTGTCACAAATCTTTTTTTTTTTGGCCCCCCAAAGGGGATTTTTTACTGCTTTTTTGTATTACCCTACAAACTACAACTCAAGAAAAGGAGGGGGACTAACACTAGGGAGAAAGAAAAGTAAACCCACGCTAAACTAAAAACCCAAGAATAGGAGATCATTAACCCAGTTAGAATCTATGTTAGTACAATATTGTTAGTAACCAATGAATACTGTGAGTTACTATCTATCTTTCCTTGATTAAAAGTTGCTAATTACTTGTTATGAGAGAATTCCAGAGCATCTCCCAAACTTGCTTCATATAGGCAATTTTCAGAGTCCTTCTGCCTTTACTTAAGCTTTCTATCCCTAAATGCATACGTTGGTTTTCGGGCAACAGCGCCTTCTTCTGCAGCCAAGTCTTCATCCGTCTCCAAGGGTGCAGAGCCACTTGAACCAGTTTCCCCGTCTTCTTTGGTTCCCAGGTGGCGTTTGAGAAATTCTTTAGCCTTGTACACGGAGTCGATCTTCTCTCTCTTATCATGTAATTTAAAGATGACTCCTTCTGGGACGACCCATTTATATCCAATTCGGTTGGTTTGAAGAAATAGTATTAAGTCCTTGTAACTTTTCAATTTTTGACGAATTTCAGATGGAATGTCCTTTAAAACCTTGATGGTATCGTTCCCCATTTTCAGTGGAGTTGCTGATGTCGCTTTTAAAATTGCATCCCTAGTTTGTCTTCTTGAAAATCTGACCGATATTTCCCCAGGTAGGCTATTCTTTTTGGTGTAATTAGAATACACCCTAAATGCTGCTTCCATATCGTGCATTATTTCTTCCGCTTTCAAGCCTACTACTGGTGTGATGAGATCACTAAGGAGCTTCTTCAAGTCACAGATCTTATTGTTCCAGAATGGATACAAATAAAGATCAACATTGTACAAAATGTTTTCATTTGCTGTGGGATACTTTGCTAACCGCCCTGGTCTGGATAGCCCAGGCTAGTGCAATCTCATCAGATTTTGGAAGCTAAGCAGGGTTGACCCTGGTTAATACTTGGATGGGAGACCACCAAGGAAGTCCAGGGTTGCCACTCAGAGGCAGGCAACGGCAAACGACCTCCGTTTGTCTCTTGCCTTGAAAGGCCTACAGGGTTGCCATAAGCTGGCGGTGACTTGAGGGCTCTTTACACACACTTCGTTCACTGCTTCTGTGCCACAGAGCCATTTAGTGTCGTCCTTTCTCTCTTAGATCTGGGACAGCCCTCAGCATGTCTGAAGTGTGAGCTTTGGTGATTACCAAAAGGGTCATCACTGTGGGAAGCATGTCCATTTCTGCAGAGGGAATACGGGATCATGATAAACAAGGCCGTGGGCCATCATGGAGGGAAGGCAGCCGGAGACATCCAGTGCTTCCAAATATAGCAGTTAAATCCTCTCCATTGGAAGGAATGCCAAGGAAGGGGGTTCATGTGGAGGATCCTACTGAGGCGAACTCTAAGCTTGCTCCTAGACCTTACTTATTGACTGCACCTGTTGAGTGTATTGCTCCTCCCTGCAAATTCAGACTTTGTTCTGCCCAGGGGTCATTTGGAGCAGGAGCGCGCAGGAGCGGAGCCCCGGCAGTTAGAAGCACAGGCAGTGGCAAGCCCCGCCCCCAGCTCCCATCAGGAGTATGAAGCGGCATGTGTAGCATTCCTCCTGGGCCCAGATAGGCTACTCTGGGACTGGAATGACAGCCCCCAGAGTGGGAAGACAGTCCCTAGGGGTGGAGCCTGAGCGGTGGGTGTTGCCTTCTGACACTTCCAGTTATGTCAGAGGGGGGTATATGCGAATAAGTTATGCTAATGAGCTCCTGCACCTCTTTTTCTACAAAATGACCCCTGGCTCTGCCTTTTGGTCATGTAACAGTGTGACAGAATGTTAAGAACTAACTTTTGTAGAAGAAGAAGAAGAGATTGGATTTATACCCCACCCTTCACTACCCGAAGGAGTCTCAGAATGGCTTACAGTCTCCTTTCCTTTCCCCTCCCCACAACAGACACCTGTGAGGCAGGTGGGTCTGAGAGAGCTCTGAGAGAACTGCTCTTGAGAGAACAACTCTTGAGAGAACTTGTGACTGACCCAAAGTCACACCAGCAGCTGAATGTGGAGGCGTGGGGAATCAAACCCGGTTCTCCCAGATCAGAGTCCACACTCTTTAACCACTACACCAAACTGGCTCTCTATACAGACTTTAGGAAATTAATAATAAAGAAAAATTCTCTTGGAAAGGTCTTTTAATTCAGTTGTGGGCTGCAGGTACTGGAGACTAGCCTGTTACAGTGACTTATTGAATGTTGTGAGGTTTTCGTATTCTTTTCATGTTTTAAATGTTCCTCTTTCTTAGTCCCCCTGGGATCCATTAGCTCAGTTCAGACAAAATGTCAGACCTGGGTTTGCTGCTCTGTGCATGAGCCTTGGAGACCCATGTAGCCAGCTAATGGATTTCTCCCACTTTTCACAGGCAGTTCATACTTTGTCATCATGTCTGAACCAGCAGACTATGGGCTGACCTTTCCTTCCAAAACAGGGTTTCAAACCAGCAGCAATGGCAAACTACAGATTTGCGGGAAATGCAAAAAACGCATGGGCGCATGGGGAAGAAAGAGCACGTGGGCTTCTGGGAACTGAACCCTTCTTGGCTGATCAGTGGCAGAGGGTCTGATTCTTGGGCATTAGAAGATGATGGAACATTTGCGATGTGTTTTGTGTGCATTTTTGTGTATGTACTTTAGCATGACAGCAATAACGTCTCAGTTCAGGAACGCTTTCGAGCTGAGTTAAACCAGAGCGTATTTCATGGCTACTGTAAACTGGGCTCCTATTGCTGATTGTTGTCATGTTTTAGATGTTTAGATTTGCTTCCCTTCATTAGCTCCACAGGCACCTTTGTTGGTTCGTCACAGCTGTACAGGTATTGTGGAATAAATAAACATAATTCCCATGTGACACAGCAAAACTTTTTCCGCTGTTGTCTCACGTGCTACAACGCTGGCTGCCCACCAAAGCTCTGGAATGGTGAAATGGATGACCTGGCTTAAGAAAATGGCTCGGTGCCAGTAGATGAAGATCTAAACCAGCCAAGAGTTTTGTTGCTGCTGTTATAAACAGTTATAGGCTTCACTGGCCTAGGCAATATGGTTTGAATGCTGTGGTAGCACAGGCTGTCCCTGAAATTCTCCTCAGTTTCAGAAGGGGCAAGGTGGGTGAAGTCCAGTTAGAGATTCAAAAGTTGAGAGATTCCATATTGGGCCTAAATAAGCGGTCCCTGACATTCTCCTCAGTTTCACACAGGGCATGGGGCAGTGTCCAGTTAGAGAAACACAAGTCTAGAATTGGGCCTAAAATAAGCGGTCCCTGACATTCTCCTCAGTTTCACACAGGGCATGGGGCAGTGTCCAGTTAGAGAAACACAAGTCTAGAATTGGGCCTAAAATAAGCGGTCCCTGACATTCTCCTCAGTTTCACACAGGGCATGGGGCAGTGTCCAGTTAGAGAAACACAAGTCTAGAATTGGGCCTAAAATAAGCGGTCCCTGACATTCTCCTCAGTTTCACACAGGGCATGGGGCAGTGTCCAGTTAGAGAAACACAAGTCTAGAATTGGGCCTAAAATAAGCGGTCCCTGACATTCTCCTCAGTTTCACACAGGGCATGGGGCAGTGTCCAGTTAGAGAAACACAAGTCTAGAATTGGGCCTAAAATAAGCGGTCCCTGACATTCTTCTCAGTTTCACACAGAGCATGGGGCAGTGTCCAGTTAGAGAAACACAAGTCTAGAATTGGGCCTAAAATAAGCGGTCCCTGACATTCTCCTCAGTTTCACACAGGGCATGGGCAGTGTCCAGTTAGAGAAACACAAATGTCAGAGAAGCCAAGAATGTCAGGCCATCAAAATCCTCATAATTCTCCCCTAGGGTTGCAAGTCAGTGACTGGCAACTGGGAGGAACCTGAGGGCGTGGAGACATGGGAGGCACTGTTGGGTAAAACCATAGAGTTTCTGGTAGTTCCTAGAATGGCAACAGCCCTATGAGGTAAGTTAGCCTTAGAAAGAGTGACCCTAATCCTCTGCTGTGGTCCTAATCCAAAATGGGGTCTGCAGGCAAACTGTTTAAGCCAAAACTGGTGGGGGTTCCTCACAGTTCTCAAGATGTCACCTGGTTTGGTGCCAACTCATCATCCTGCAGGAGAATTAGCCACTCTGGAAGGAGTATGGCCATTGTACCCCTGTATGTGTCTTACCTCTGTGCTTGCCCCATTGTATTTCTGAAGTGTGTTCTGTTACCCTAAGGGGTTGTGAGGGTCTCCTGAGGTTCTCCTAGGGAATTAGCCAGGAAACCCAAACAATGGGAGAGGAGGTAATCTAGCAGGATCTCCAGCTATGTTTACAGGGATTCTTCCCTCGGTGGATTAATGAAATGGCTTTTATTAATGAAATGATTGATGAAAGGGTTTTTATTAAAGAGAATTAAAGAATAAAAAACTTACTAAAGAGCACTCTATACACATACATACAAGTTCAGAAAATGTAAGGTGCATCTCCACAATGCAAGGAGCTACAGATTTTTTTTTTTTTTGAAACGGAAAGCTGGGGATACAGCTTACTTTCATAACAGTATAGCTATATAACAATACAAAATCACTATTTTAAAAAAAAAAAATTTAAAAAGTCCCAGTGGTGCAATGGAAAACTTAGACTTCTTACCCTCTACCTATACATATGGACTGGTAAGTTCCATTTCATTGTAGCTGAAGAAGTGTGCTTGGGCACTTATACCCAGGATAAATCTTTGTTGGTCTTAAAGGTGCCGCTGGACTCAAACTTGGTTCTCCTGCTTCAGACAAATGTGGCTACCCCACCTGGAACCTATTATCTCTATGAATCACTGTTACTTAAGCCGTTTATTTGAGCAGGGGTTGGACAATGCACCATGGTTTTTCTTTTCCTTTCATGTTAATGTTAGCCATGAGTATAAATGGGAAACTTTCTCAGTGGAGGGTGGTAAGCAGTGGGGTACCACAGGGATCAGTACTCGGTCCAATGATTTTTAACTTGTTTATTAACGATTTGGAATTGGGAGTAAGTAGTGAAGTGACTAAATTTGCAGATGGCACGAAGTTGTTCAGGGTGGTGAAAACCAGGGAGGATTGTGAGGCACTCCAAAGGGATCTGTCGAGGATGGGCGAGTGGGCATCAATGTGGCAAATGGGTTCAATGTGGCCAAGTGCAAAGTGATGCACATTGGAGCCAAAAATCCTAAATATAAATACATGTTGATGGGGTCTGAACTGGCAGAGACGGACCAAGAGAGAGATCTTGGAGTCGTAGTGGATAACTCAATGAAAATGTCTAGACAGTGTGTAGCTGCAATAAAGAAGGCCAACACTATGCTGGGGATTATTAGGAAGGGGATTGAAAACAAATCAGCCAGTATCATAATGTCCTTATATAAATAATTGGTGCGACCTCATTTGGGATACTGTGTACAGTTCTGGTCACCACATCTCAAAAAGGATATTATAGCATTGGAAAAAGTGCAGAGAAGGGCAACTAGAATGATAAAAGGGTTGGAACACCTTCCCTATGAAGAAAGGTTAAAACGCTTGGGGCTCTTCAGCTTGGAGAAACGACGGCTGAGAGGTGACATGATCGAGGTTTATAAGATTATGAATGGGATAGAGCAGGTTGAGAAAGAAGTACTTTTCTCCCTTTCTCACAATACAAGAACTCATGGGCACTCAGTGAAATTGCTGAGCAGTCGGGTTAGGACAGATAAAAGGAAATACTTCTTCACCCAAAGAGTGATTAACACATGGAATTCACTGCCACAGGAGGTGGTGGCAGCTACAAGCATGGACAGTTTCAAGAGGGAATTAGATAAACATATGGAGCAGAAGTCCATCAGTGGCTATTAGCCACAGGGTATAGATGGGAACTCTCAGTCTGGGGCAGGTGATGCACTCTATTCCTGGTGCTGGGGGGGGTCAACAGTGGGAGGGCTTCTAGTGTCCTGGCCCCACTGCTGGACCTCCTGATGGCACCTGGTATTTTTGGCCACTGTGTGACAGAGTGTTGGACTGGATGGGCCATTGGCCTGATTCAACATTTTCTTATGTTCTTATGTTCTTATGCCCTGCACCTGCTCTGGCAGGAAGGGTGGGATACAAACTGAATTAAATAAATAAATAAATAAATAAATAAATAAATACGTAGCACACTGCTGTTTATTTTGATCCCACCATGGTTTTTTCCTTAAAAGTAGTGAGGGTGTCAAATCAATTGCCTCGAAAACAAACAGGAATCTCTGGTGGCACCTTAAAGCCCAACAAGATTTCATTCCATCAGGTTACTTCTGTCAGCATTAACTCACTTCTTCAGGCACAGTGGGTGGACCTTCCCTGGGCAGACCTTTATTTTTTGGGAGGGAGGGATACAATCCAATATCAGTGATGGTGCGGGGTGGGGTGGGATGAAATATTGTTGTTCAGTCGCACAGTCGAGTCCGACTCTTCACGACCCCATGGACCAGATCACGCCAGGCCCTCCTGTCTTCCGCTGTCCGCTGAAGTTTGCTCAATTTCATGTTCATTGCATCGATGACACTGTCTAACCATCTCATCCTTTGCCGTCCCCTTCTTCTTTGACCTTCAATCTTTCCCAGCATCAGGGTCTTCTCCAGTGAATGCTCCCTTCTCATTTGGTGGCCAAAGTATTTGAGCTTCAGCTTCAGGATCTGGCCTTCCAGGGAACAGTCAGGGGTGATTTCTTTTAGGATTGAATGATTTGATCTCCTTGCAGTCCAAGGGACTCTCAAGAGTCTTCTTCAGCACCATAGTTCAAAAGAATCTATTCTTCGGCGCTCGGCCTTCCTTATAGTCCAACTCTTGCAGCCATACATTATAGGAAGTATGAAATGAACTACGGACGTCCTCAGGAAAAATACCCAGCCCGCCCGTCTAGAGTGGGACAAGATGCACGCAGCACTACGTACTTTTTACTGACTGAATATAATTTTTGTTACAGGATGGGAAAATATAACTTATAAGACCTAGTAACAATTCCACTACTCTAGTTAAATAAAAGCATGGATGTGAAAAAAATAAGAGGATGCTTGTTCCAAATAAAAAAGAGCAGAGGCAACAAAGCGAACATGCGCCCGTCGACTACCTCGCGGGGTTGTTGTCCTGAGAACAAAATCGTGGAGGGCTTTTCAGTCCCTCTATGGGGGGGGAGAAAAGCAGGGGGGAGGCATGAACATCTCAATGAATCGTTTCAAGCAGCGCCTCTTCTTCTTTTGCGAGATTCTCTCGCGGGCTTAATCATTCCAGAGGCGAGACCGCGTTAGCCCAGCTGCGCAGCGATAAGTAGGAGGAAGACTTCCCAAAATTTTATTCCGGCATCAATTGCCCGTCCATCAGATGCCTGAAATGCGATGCCCGTTAAGGGTTAAGGAGAGGGAGCTGCAGTCCTAGACTGGCATGGTGTGTGCTGGAGGGGGGGATCAACTGCGAAAGTCATCTAGTAGGATCCCCTTTCTGCCCAATGCGAGGGACCCTCTTTTCCTCCCAGACTGGTGCTCCCGCGGCTGGTAGGCTTCAAATGGGTCTTTCGATGGAGAAAGGCGTGATGGGGGGAGGTTTATGCAAAACCACGGCAGGGAGAAAGGAGAGGAGGAAAGGCAGGCAGATCCTGGGGGGGGAACACACGGGAAGCCCCTCTCTCCCTTTGCCTGACTTCCTTTTGCTCCTTCCCCTAAGATGGCTTCGGCAGCCCCTGTCCATTGCTGAAAGGAGGAGGAGACGGGAGGGAAAGGAGAAAATATTTGCATCTGGGGTGTGTTGGGGGGCTGGGGTTGAGTTAGTGGCCGGTGATGCTGCCTACCCCATAAGGAGGAGTGTCCCCCCCTGCAATTCCACCCAGAACAAAGAGGCGTGAGAAACCTGCAGATCACCTTTTGTCTCTTCCTCAAAGGCACTTCCAGTTCTTCTCTTCCTCGTAATAATAATCTCTTTGCAACTAGATCCGTTTAGGGGCGGGTGAAAGAGGAGTTGATAAAGGAAGGCAATTTCTTGTGATGGGCTTGAAAAATTTTTTTTAACTGCGTTTCCTTTTCTTTTGGCCAGGACGAGAGGTCAGGCCACCAACCCTGGCTAAGAAATCGTTTCTTATCTGAAGCCCTATATTAAATAATTTGGTGACCCAAATCCATGTCAGATTTGTAGCTTGTCTAGTTGGTCAGTTTGGTGTAGTGGTGAAGTGCGCGGACTCTAATCTGGGAGAACCGGGTTTGATTCCCCACTCCTCCGCTTGCACCTGCTGATGTGACCTTGGGTCAGTCACAAGCTCTGGCACAGCTGTTCTTGAAAAAGACCAGTTGCTGTCAGAAGTTCTCTCAGCCCCGCCTACCTCACAGGGTGTCTGTTATGGGGAGGGGAAGGGAAAGGAGTTTGTAAACCGCTCTGAGACTCCAAGTAAAGGGCAGGGAATAAATCCAACCTCCTCCTCCTCCTCCTCCTCCTCCTCCTCCTCCTCCTCCTCCTCCTCTTCCTCCTCCTCTCCTCTCTTCTTCCTCTTCTTCTTCTTCTTCTTCTTCTTCTTCTTCTTGTTTTCAAAAGAAAAGCCATAATAATCTGATGCATTTTAACAAGGACCGGCCAAAATAGCACCCAATCGTGATAATCCCAGAGGGGCAGCCTGTTGGTCAGCTGTGGCAGCAATAACAAGGGGTCTAATAACACTGTGAATAGCAGCATCAACCAAACATATTGACTTACAGAGAGTCAGTTTGGTATCATAGTTAGGAGCGTGGACTCTAATCCGGGAGAACCGGGTTTGATTCCCTGCTGTTCTCATGCAGCTGCTGGTGTGACCTTGGGTCAGTTACAAGTGGTTTCGGAGCTGTTCTCTCATGAGTAGTTCTCGAAAGAGCTCTCTCAGCCCCACCTACCTCACAGGATGTCTGTTGTGGGGAGGAGAGAGGAGATTGTAAGCCGCTCTGAGACTCCTTTGGGTAGTGAAGGGCGGGGTATAAATCCAATCTCTCCTCCTTCTTCTTTATCCGTCTATGCAACACACCAGGGGAAAAGAGATGAGGCTTGGGAACTCTCAGCAAAGTAGACCCTGTTAATTCTCTTGTACCCTTCAGTGGCCTTTGATACCATTGATCATTATGTCCTTCTGCACCGCCTTTCAGGGCTGGGACTGGGAGGTACCATTTTGCAGTGGTTCCAGTCCTACCTCAAAGATAAGTTTCAGAGCTGACAGAGTGCTACTGGGCCTTCAGCCTCCGGGGACCTTGCGAGCTTCCATCTTGTCCCCCATGCTTTTCAAAATCTGCATGAAGCCACTGGGAGGGGTCATCTGAAGATCTGGACTGAGTGGCCACCAGTAAGCAGATCACACTCCACTCTCTGCCATCCTTCCTCCATGTCTCAGGGAGGGTGTGGAAACCCTGAACAAGCACCTGGAGGCAGTTTTAGAATGAACATAAGAAGAAAAGAAGAGCCCTGCTGGATCAGACCCATAGTCCATCCAGTCCAGCATCCTGTCTCACACAGTGGCCAACCAGTTCCTCTGGGTGGCCAACAACAGGGCACAGAGGCCGATGCCTTCATAAGAACATAAGAAGAGCCCTGCTGGATCAGACCAGTGGTCCATCCTGTCCAGCATCCTGTCTCACACAATGGCCAACCAGTTCTTCTGGCCAACAACAGGGCATAGAGGCTGAGGCCTTCACCTGATGTTGCCTCCTGGCTCTGGGATTCAGAGGATTAGTAGGAACTGGTAGACTACCAGTTTCTACAATCCTCTGAATCCCAGGCAGGCCACATCAGTGAAGCCTCATGCCTGTTGTTGCATAGAAGTGTTGTAAAATAATCAATAAAAGTTCATGTACAAGGAAGGATTTTTTTAAAGGACTAACATGATTTTGCTGTAGTGGTTAAGTGCGCGGACTCTAATCTGGGAGAACCAGGTTTGATTCTCCACACCTCCACTTGCACCTGCTGGATGACCTTGGGCAAGCCATAGTTCTGTTAGAACTGTTCTTGAAATAGAGCAGTTTCTATCAGTGTTCTCTCAGCCCCACCTACCTCACAGGGTGTCTGCTGTGGGGAGAGGAAGGGAAAGGAGTTTGTAAGCCGCTCTGAGACTCCCTTGGATAGTGAAGAGTGGGGTATAAATCCAATCTCCTCCACCTCCTCCTCTCCTCCTCCTCCTCCTCCTCCTCCTCCTCCTCCTCTTCCTCTTCTTTTCCATCTTAACCTTTCCTATACTGTTTCTTCAGATACAAATGGGTTCTAGCCCGTGGAAGCTCACAGTGGAATAAAATCTGGCTCGTCTTCAAGAAACCACGGGATTCCCACAAAACAGTAAGCAAGCTTTTTGTATGACTCAGAATTCTTCATCTGGATGGATGTTCTATTACCAAAAGTGTGTGTGGGGGAAATGATATCCAGCTGGTACCTTCCTGCCTTTAATTTAAACCCATCATTGCGAGTCCTGTCCTCTACTGCCAAGAGGAAAGCTCCCTGCCCTCCTCTAAGCGACATCCCTTCAAAGACTTAAAGAGAGCAACCATGTCCCCCCCCTCAGCCTCCTCTTCTCCAAACTAAACATTCCCAGACTAAACATGATGGAACAGAGCCCACAGAGGGAACAAAACTGTTTCCATGAGTTAACTCTGTTGGGATATTTGGTCAACATAGCAGGGTTTTGCTCAGTCATAGAAACATGACGCTGAGTGCAGTAAATAAATATCCCGAGAAATATGCTGCAAAAAAAGAGAGGTAAATTTACATTTAATCAAGTAGATCTAGTTCGCATTCAGGTTGCAGTCGAAAGGAGAGAAAGAAGCCTAATCTAAAGGGTCCTTTCCCCATCACAAATGGCCAGCTTGTCTGTCATTGTGTGTCTGGGAGTATGAGGGCATTGTGGGACGGAGGGCATCAGGAAGGGAGTATGTGTGGGAGTATGAGGGCATTGTAGGAAGGAAGGCATCAGGAAGGGAGTATGTGTGGGAGTATGAGGGCATCGTAGGAAGGAGGGCATCAGGAAGGGAGTGTGTGTGGAAGTATGAGGGCATTGTGGGACGGAGGGCATCAGGAAGGGAGTATGTGTGGGAGTATGAGGGCATTGTGGGAAGGAGGGCATCAGGAAGGGAGTATGTGTGGGAGTATGAGGGCACTGTAGGAAGGAGGGCATCAGGAAGGGAGTATGTGTGGAAGTATGAGGGCATTGTTGGAAGGAGGGCATCAGGAAGGGAAGTATGTGTGGGAGTATGAGGGCATTGTTGGAAGGAAGGCATTAGGAATGGAGTATGTGTGGGAGAATGAGGGCACTGTAGGAAGGAGGGCATCAGGAAGGGAGTATGTGTGGGAGTATGAGGGCATCGTAGGAAGGAGGGCATCAGGAAGGGAGTATGTGTGGGAGTATGAGGGCATTGTGGGAAGGAGGGCATCAGGAAGGGAGTATATGTGGGAGTATGAGGGCACTGTAGGAAGGAGGGCATCAGGAAGGGAGTATGTGTGGAAGTATGAGGGCATTGTTGGAAGGAGGGCATTAGGAAGGGAAGTATGTGTGGGAGTATGAGGACATTGTAGGAAGGAAGGCATCAGGAAGGGAGTGTGTGTGGGAGTATGAGGGCATTGTGGGAAGGAGGGCATCAGGAAGGGAGTGTGTGTGGGAGTATGAGGGCATTAGGAAGGAGACAGAGCTTGCAAGAGGGGGGTGATATAGCGAGATCGTCTACTAATGTTTATGGGGATTTTTTTTTTCCCTTAGAGAAACTCTTGGAATCGACCAGTCAGTTGTTTAATCAAAAAGGATCATTTTTTACTGAAAGAAGAAATACTAATTTACGGCATTCATCACACCATCTATGTATTATAATACGACTGCTGGCACTTTAATATTAATGAAACATTGTTTTAATGGAGTGTTTTAAATGTTTATATTTATTTATTTATTTATTTATTGGTAAAACTCTCCTAAAAAGGAGAGAATTTTATTCTTTTTATAAGAAAAGGAAGGGGTAGACAGATGGAGAAAGAAAAAAGGTGGAGTGAAGTTTTCTCTGTTAAAATAGGTTAGTTTTAGTTAGTATTTAATACCGTTTTTCGGCATCCATCATGGTTAGGAGATCTTCTTTTTAACTTTGCAAAGTCCAAAGACACTCTGTTAATACAGTTAGTAAAGTCCATTGGGGTTAGTAATTAAACAGCTCCTTACAGATGCAACACGAACAGTCCTCAAGGTGTCTTCTTTTAAGTCTCTTCCAGTTATGGACTAAGTCCTTTTTAACCTTGATGGCTTCCTTTCCTTCACCTCCTTCCCCTGGGCTGCTGTCTTCTTCACTGCTTATCATAATTTTGAGTGCTGCGTCTTCCCTCACACCGGCGTGCCTCTTCAGAAGTCTTTGCATTTCAAGGATGTAATCTTTCTTCTTTCTTTTCTGGCCTTCAGATTTCCAGGGCACCATAACCACTTCACAAAAAATTAGATCTCTGATGTCTTGCTTGCTATGCTCGACCCCCCCTTCTACTGGCAGAGTAATTTCTTTTATAAAAGCGGAATTGGCTTTGGGAGCCATATCCACCTCTTCCTTTAATTCTTTCGCTTCACTGCCAGTTAGGGGTACCAATACATTCACCAAAGTAAATCCGAGATCCTCTTTCTCTTCTTCTTTTACGCCCTGAGAACTTAAGATCCACGCTTTCTGTTCAATATCCGTTAACTTCCTTGTTGTTTCCAATATCAATTCCTGTCGACTGATGAGGACACTTTCCACTTTAAGCAAGGTCTCATTGTTTTTCTGCATTTGCTCCAGCAGAGGGCGCAGAATCTCATTTTCCTGTTGATTGACAGCAAGCTCTGGGGGGGGGCTACTCGGACCGGAAGTCCCTCCTCTCTTCTCTTCCGGTTTCTGCAGGACTCTCCCCGTTATCGACATTTTGTTTTATTGTTTACTTTTTAAAAAGTTCGTGCCGCCTCCCCCAGGAAGCTAATAAGGTCGTATTCTTTTATGCAACCCCAACGGGACTTTCACCAACAGTTCTTTCTCTCTTCCCCCCTCCGCGCTCCCTTTGTAAATCTTGCTTCTCAAAAAGGGTGGGGAATCCTCCCTCCTCCCATACGCTTAAACGCTTGCGGGGGGATTCAAATTCGCGCTTCAAAATAGACCTTCCACTCACGATTCGATGCCACTTCTTCTTTTTATATTAAATCATATCGCTGTCTTCACTCCTGGAAATCGGTGGCGCTGCTAAGTCCCATGACGGGGCACGACGCAGCGGGGCCGATTGGGGCAGGGAGAAAGCCTCAATTTCCCGGCTGTCTGCCGGCAAAGAGGCTACTCCCCAAGCGCCCCCGGTTCGGAGCCTTTGCCTAAGGCTCACTAGGGTCTTTCGCACATGCGAAGACCCCCCCATCTGCGCGTGGGCTAGCCGCCTCCGGGAGCATCCCGAGACGCGGCCGCCATTCGCAACGCCAAAACCGAAACCAATGTTTATATTTATTGTTACTATGTTTTACTGTGTAAGCCATCCTGAGCCTGCCTTGGTGGGGAGGGCGGGGTACAAATTTGAATAAATAAATAAATTGTATCCACAGGAGAGACCTGCAGAGAAATGTATCTCCGTGGAAGGCCATGTGAAGTGAGGGAGAGATAGGAGGGGTCAGAGGGCAGCTCCCAGGTTAAGACAAAGGCGGGCATTCTATTCAAGAGATAACACTTATACACCCTTAGAGTGATTTAGCGACCTCCTGTGTCCAAACATGCTGAGTTGTTCTCTCCAAAAAAACTCCTCTCTTACTGGCATCACCATTAAAAGCTGACAAGGGTAGATGACAGTCCCCACCCAATCCCTCCTGTCATTTTCTCTGCTTCAAATTTCAAAGATAGGAACCTGGCACAGGGAAGGAGGGAGGGCCTTCCAAAGTTGGGACCATCTCTTATTGCCATTCACCCTGTCCCTGAAGTGTGTGTGTGGGGGGGTGGACATGAAGGAGGGCCTGTGATGGTGAACACAGCATCCAGGCAGGATGAATAAGAACGTCAGAAGCGCCCTGCTGGATCAGACCCATGATCTGTATAGTCCAGCAACCTGTCTCACACGGTGGCCAACCAGTTCCTCTGGAGGGCCAGCAACAGGGCTTAAAGGCTGAAGCCTTTTCCTGATCTTGCCTCCTGGCTCTGGGACTCAGAGGATTAGTGCCTCTGAGTATGTATCTCCCCTTCAGCCACCGTGGCTAGTAGCCATTGATCGATTTCTCCTCCATGAATCTATAGAATCCCCTTTTAAAGTTGTTCATTCCTGTAGCCATCACATCCCCTGGCAGCAGGTTCCACGTTTTAATCACCCTGTGTGTATTTCCTGTGGTCCATCCTGAACCTATTGCCCATCAAACTTCGAGTTCTAGTTTTTTGGGAGAAGCACTGGTATTCAGAGGCTTACTGCCCTGAATGTGGAGGACTACATGGCAGAAATAGAAAAAAGCAAGAGTCCAGGAGCACCTTAAAGACTAACAAAATATGTGGCAGGGGATGAGCTTTTGTGAGTCGCTGCTCACTTTTTCAGATACATCTAGAATGGGCGTCCATCTGTCCTATTTATTGGAAAGTGGAGTGATTTCAGATGCCAAATGGCATTAGCTGGCAAATGACAATAGGAGGTGAATGAATTTGCAGTTCAGCATCGCAACTGATAATGAGGCTCAAGACAATGCATCCACCTGGACTGAATCGAGACCTAGGTTTCCTGTCTCATTACTAATGCTGATTTCTCCACGCCTGTCACCCCTCTGCATGTCTCACCTAAATCCAATCATGCCTACTATTGCCATTCACCTGCTGTTGTCATTTGCCAGCTACCTATCTTGATCTATATGGCAGGAAGTAGTTCTCTAAAGACCCCAGACCCAAACTGTGTTAAGGTTTCATAGGTTAAAAGCAGAACCTTGAATAAGTTTCTGTGCTGCAACCCTTCTCCTCAGAAGAAATTGTTCCTTCTCCTCAGAAGAAATTGGATGAGTTGTGACGGGTTTTCTCCACACTGATCTTGTGTCTGTATCCTTTGCTTCCTATTTCTCCCTTCATTTTCTTCCATCTTCCGTCCTGTCTGTTTGGTGTAGTGGTTAAGTGTGTGGACTCTAATCTGGGAGAACTGGGTTTGATTCTCCACTCCTCCACTTGCACCTGCTGGATGACCTTGGGCAAGCCATAGTTCTGGCACAGCTGTTCTTGAAAAGAGCAGTTCTCAAAAGAGCTCTCTCAGCCCTACCTACCTCACGAGGTGTCTGTTGTGGGGAGGGAACGGAAAGGGTTTGTAAGCCGCTCTGAGACTCCTTTGGGTAGTGAAGGGCGGGGTATAAATCCAATCTCCTCTTCTCCTTCTCCTTCTCCTTCTCCTTCTTCTTCTTCTTCTTCTTCTTCTTCTTGCTGAGAGTGGGACTGAGGTTTCAGGGGTTCTCACAGTTCTTTTCTGTCTTCCACAGATAAAAAGACCATGACGGAGGAGAACTCTCATCAGGAAGACCCAGAGGCAAGAAGAATCCTTGAGGGTTCTCCAGGAAGATTGGCCAAGGGTATTTTTTTCCAAGCTACGGATGATGAAAGTGAGATTTTTTTTTCTAGTGGGAGGATGATGTTAGAATGGTGAAGAAGGGGAAAAAAACAGTACAGGCAACATGCATCCTAACTGTTGGGAAATTTACCAATAACGAGACACATCTCTTAATACCAGAGTGGATAACATCAAAGAACTTCAGTCCACAGGACCCTTTCAATACTCAGCCAAGATAAACATATGCACTTCTGGGATAAGAAGCAATCTTCTTAGAAGGGTGAAAGAGTTTATATATTTATTGTTTATTTTATTTAACACCCTTCTATGTCAACCTTCCACCTAGTCAAGGTCACCAGTATTATTTACTTAATTTATAGCCTGCTTTTCTCCACAATGGTAACCCAAAATAGCTTACATAAGAACATAAGAGAAGCCCATGTTGGATCAGGCCAATGGCCCATCCAGTCCAACACTCTGTCACACAGTGGCCAAAAATACCAGGTGCCATCAGGAGGTCCAGCAGTGGGGCCAGGACATTAGAAGCCCTCCCACTGCTGCCCCCTCCAGCACCAAGAATAAGAGTGCATCACCTGCCCCAGACTGAGAGTTCCTATCTATACCTTGTGGCTAATAGTCACTGATGGACCTCTGCTCTGTATGCTTATCTAATTCCCTCTTCAAGCCGTCCATGCTTGTAGCTGCCACCACCTCCTGTGGCAGTGAATTCCATGTGTTCATCACTCTTTGGGTGAAGAAGTACATCATTCACTTCTTCATTTTATCATCAAACAACCCTTTGAGGGACATCAGGCCGAGTGTGGGTGCGACTGGCTCAAAGTCACCTAGTAGGGTTGCCAGGTGAGGTTGGCGGGCGACGTACTAGGAGGCTCCGGGAGAGGGGAGGGAACTCTGAAGCTAGAGCTGACTGCATTTTTAGTATGTCTGCTGCTATTACTACCTCGCCATCACCGTATAAACTGATACTAGCACTAGTTTTGTTTTTAGAGCTATATTTATAATTGTTGTTTTTCTTGTCAAATTTCTGCCCTTAGTGGGGAGGGCGGGATATAAATCAATCAGTCGAACAAACAAACAAACAAATTTGCTTTCCTGAGCCAGTTTGGTGTAGTGGTTAAGTGTGCAGACTCTAATCCGGGAGAACCGGGTTTGATTCCCCACTCCTCCACTTGCACCTGCTGATGTGACCTTGGGTCAGTCACAAGCTCTGGCACAGCTGTTCTCTCAAGGACAGTTTCTGTCCGAGTTCTCTCAGCCCACCTACCTCACAGGGTGTCCGTTGTGGGGAGGGGAGGGAAAGGAATTTGTAAGCCGCTCTGAGACACCTTTGGTTAGTGAAGGACAGGATGTAAATCCAATCTCTTCTTCTTCTTCTTGAAAAGAGCAGTTTGTGTTAGAGCTCTCTCAGCCTCACCTACCTCACAGGATGTCTGTTGTGGGGAGGGGAAGGGAAAGGAGTTTGTAAGCCGCTCTGAGACTCCCTTGGGTAGTGAAGGGCGGGGTATAAATCCAATTTCTTCTCTTCTCTCTTCTTCTCTGAAGTCCAACCTATATGTCTGACTACATACAGTTTTTACCTTCCCCAAGATTGTAAATTCCAAAATTACAGGGTCACTACTACCCAGGATGCCCACGACTTTCACCTCATCCACCAGTTCTTCCCTGTTGGTGAGAAACAAGTCCAAGGTAGCAGATCCCCTTGTTTCCCTCTCCACTTTCTGGTAACTAAAACCAGCAAGACAAGTCAGGAATTTATTGGACCTTTTATATAATGCAATTCCTCCTCTCCTTCCTTATTTGTCTATCCTTTTGCATTATATGTAAAGGAGGTATATACGTGTGAGGAAATACATGAATCTGAACATGGAAGTTCAGTTGAGAGTCTATGAGTAAAAAAAAAAAAGAGTAAGAAATAATAGTGGAGGTTTCAGTAATGCCTATTAGGTCATAGTCCCCGTCCTGTATTAGGACTTCAAGTTCCTCTTGCTTGTTTCCCATACTCTGCACATTAGTGTAGAGACATCGGAATCCACAGTTTATGTTCCCTGAGGTTTTTGTTTCTATACTTACCTGCAAGTTAATGTTTGTTGCTGTAGATTTTCCAGGTTGTGCGGCCGTGGTCGTGCCAAGACCACAGCCACACAACCCGGAAAATCTACAGCAACTAATGAACACCAGCCGTGAAAGCCTTTGACAACAAGTTAATGTTTCCTCACAAATGTGCCACTCTCCACAAATCTTTAGTGTTCTTATCTACAGTTATTGGCATCATACTAGGCTTTGAATTTTTTTTCTTGCTCCCCTATAGGATTTCATTTAAAGCCCTCCTTATTAGGTCTACAAGGCTGTTAACAAACACAGTTTTTCCTACCCTTGTCAGGTGCAAATTATCTCCCAGTAGAAGAGCTTCATCTCAGCCTTGTTCAAAGGTGAAAACAGCCCCCAGCCTTTTACTAACAGAGACCTGCAATGCTGGCAAAACTGTAATGGTTGCCGAGCAACAACCACTGAAGGCATCTGTTTCTTAAAGCTACAGCTGCTTCTTTTATCATTATGGGATTTTTTAAAAACCCCATTAGTTTTTTAATGATTTCAGGGTTTTTTTGGTAAACCTGAGGCTTTTCAAAGCTTGGTCAAAACATGTATCTTGTTCATTCATGCTTCTAGTCTCCAGAATTAAGTATCTTCAGACTTGGCCAGGTTGACTATTAGGATATAGAAATGGGGACCCACAATACTCAATTTCTCCCTCTTAACGGCCTTCTTCTCCTTCCCACCATCACTGCTGGGCCCACTGGGGCTCCCAGCCTTGGTTGCTGGGCCTGCTGCAACTTCTCCACCCCAATCACCAGGGCCATCATGGCTCCCTGCCCCCCACCTCCCACAGTCTCTGTTGGGCCTGGTGTAGCTCCCAGACTTGGTTGCCTGGCTGACCATGACTTCTCCCCCACCCAAATCACTGGAGCTGCTGGAACAATCAGGGCTCCTGGCCACTCCCCAGCTATTGATGCATGGCCAAGTATGACTCCCGGCCTCCGTCACTGGGCCCACTGCATGTTATAGCACCTCACCCCCCAAGACCAGGCATGCTAAGTCACTCATTCCAACAGTCTGCACCTGCACAGATAATGCCTTTGGAAGCAGCAAAGTTCCATGAAGGCCATTTGCCCTTTTCCCCCTTGACACTGAGCAGTGCTGTGAGTAAAAAATAGATAAACAGATAAATAAAATCCCAGTCCAATGTACCGACATAATACTATTTGCAAGCAGTTTAGCAGTATGACACAAGAGGAAAGACTCGGCTTCATAGTCTAGCAAGAATCTGGCTTCTCTCTATATCACCAGACCTCTGTTTCGTTACAGATTCTCTGAGGCAGATAGCCATGTGACAGGAAATTGGAGGTGGGAGTTCATAGGTCAAAGACATGAAACCATGGCTGTAGTACTAGTAATATGGGGCAGGCCTGTATCTACAGTGGGACATTTGGGGGCCTGGCCCCCGACTTCCTGCCAAGGCCCCCGACTTCCATCCAGCCCTCACCCCCTCCCTTGCTCTCTGGGCCGCTGAGAGGACTACCAACTCTCTGAGCCACCCAGCAGACTCCCCGCACTCTCCCGTTCCCCAAGTATAGCTTGCTTCCCTGTGTAGGCAGGCAGAGTGTGAATGCTGCAAAAGTGAGTTTTTAAAATTTTTATTTTGTTTTGTGATGTCAATGCCCCCTGACTTATTTAAAGGCCCCCCAGAATTATAAAATCCTGGCTACAGGCCTGGTCTGGGGGCACAATATAACCCGCTGACAAAAAAGAGGAAGTAGAGCAGGTAGCCATATTAGAGGTTGCAGAGCTTAGTCGCACAATCTCTGGGAAAGACCAGGGAAGGAACAAAAACTGCAGAATGTGATAGCTCTTCAAGCTGTTGTCTTGTCACCTGAGAAAGGATTTCTAATGAGTGAATTGTCCCAGGGAACTGATTTGCATAAAACGTCATTTAATCAGTTGTTTCATTTTAGGCAGGGCTTTTTTTGAAGAAAAAGCCCAGTAGGAACTTATTAGCATAAGAGGCCACACCTAACAGCAGAAACTTATTGGCATATTAGGCCACACCCCTGACAGCATAGCTCATCAGCGTATTAGGCCACACCCCTATGTTACCAGAAGTGGGGTCATCCAGCCACGTCCACCTTTTGCTTCTTATTCTGTTTACCTTATTTGTTGTCAAAACCCAGGGCTTTTTTTGGAGCAGAAACTCCTTTGCATGTTAGGCCACACACCCCTAATGAGTGTAGCCAATCCTAATGAGTTTCCACTGTTGGGTGTGGCCTATTATGTTAATGAGTTCCTGCTGGGCGTGGCCAACTCAGGAGCCAGCCAGAACTCCATTCTTGTGTGTTCCTGCCCAAAAATAGCCCTGATTTTAGGCAAGAACATTTCCCCACCAAGTTTTGGAAGGGGTAATTCTCCACAGTAGATGAATAGTTTATTTTCCTGATTGGGTGTTCCTCTTCTTTGCACTGATGTCAAAATTCTCTTTGTTTCAACAGGAGATGTGTGGGACAAAGCAAATGAAAATGAAGTTCCTCGGGTATTAGAGAAAAGCGCTAAGAATCTGAACATGAAACGGAATGTTGGAAATCAGGAAGAACACAACATGGATAAAAGCAACAGTAAAGCCATTGCTTATCGAAATGGTGATTACCAAGAAACAATACACAAAGGAAAGGGAAGGATCCAGTGCTCTGTCTGTGAGAAGAGCTTTGCTAGTATATCGACCCTTAAAGTGCACTGGAAAACCCACACAGGGGAGAAACCATATGACTGCCTGCAGTGTGGAAAGAGATTCAGCCATCCTTCGACTCTTACTGTACATCAACGAACTCACACAGGAGAGAAACGGTACAAGTGTTTGGAGTGTGGAAAGAGCTTTATGCTGAGTACGAACCTCATTTTGCATCAAAGAATCCACACAGGGGAAAAACCATATCAGTGTGTGGAATGTGGGAAAAGCTTCAGTCTGAAGAAGAGCCTTACCCTTCATCAAAGGATCCACACAGGAGAGAAACCATATAAATGTCTGGAATGTGGAAAGAGTTTCAGCCAGAAGTCGAGTCTTAATATCCATCAAGGAACGCACACCGGAGAGAAACGGTACAAGTGTTTTGAATGTGGAAAGACGTTCATACAGAGCACAACTCTCATCTTGCATCAAAGGATTCACACGGGAGAAAGGCCGTATAAATGTCTGGAATGCGGGAAAAGCTTTATTGTGAAGTCAAGCCTGACCCTTCATCAAAGAATCCACACGGGAATAAAACCATTTAAATGTCTGGAGTGTGGAAAGACCTTTAATGAAAGTACACGTCTTCTTCGACATCAAAGAATTCATATGAGGGAGCAATCGTTTCAGTTTCTCGAGTCTGGAAAGGGCTGCAGGCGGGGTGCGAATCTCGCTGTACATCAAAGAACCCACTCGGGCGAAAAACGGTATAAATGTTTGGACTGTGGGAAAACCTTTATGCTGAGCACAACCCTCATCATACATCAAAGAATTCACACGGGTGAGAAACCATATACGTGTGTGGAGTGTGGGAAAAGCTTTATGCGGAGTACGACCCTCATTGTACATAAAAGAACCCACACGGGAGAAAAACCGTATATTTGTTCAGAATGTGGAAAGAGTTTCATGCAGAGTGCAAACCTCATAATACATCAAAGAACACACACAGGTGAGAAACCGTATAAATGCTTGGAGTGTGGGAGGAGCTTTATTCAGAATTCAAGCCTTACTGCCCATCAAAGAAGCCACACTGGGGAGAAACTATATCACTGTTCCGAATGTGGAAAGAAATTCACAAGGAATGCAAACCTCATAATACATCAAATACTGCACACGGGGGAGAAACCGTACAAATGCTTGGAATGTGGGAGGAGCTTCACACTGAGCAAAAGACTAATTAACCATCAAAGAATCCACACCGATATGAAACCCTTTCAGTGCCTGGATTGTGGGAAAAGCTTCAGTCACAGCATAACTCTTAAGAGACATAAAAACATGCAGACAGGGGAATGTAAAAAGGGCTCCAGTCAGATGCAAAGCAATCCAAGATCTCAAACCAAGAAGAAACCATATCAATGCCTGGAGTGTAAAAGTTGTTTCAGTCACAACTCAAACCTTCTTAGACACCAACTAATCCACACTGGGGAGAAGCCATTTAAATGTCAGGAATGTGGATATGGCTTCAGCCAGCACTCGAACCTTATGAGACATATGCTTATTCACACTAGGGAAAAACAGTAGAAATGCTCAGACTGTGGGGAAAGCTCTTGTCCGTGAACAGAGCAAGAACAACGCATTCACTTGGGTGGGTTGTCTAAAGAAATTTGCATGATAAATCAACAGTAAAATGTGAGAACATTAGCGACAATAACTAGAAATGCCTTAGTATGGTAAGAGCATTGGAGTGGGTAGAATCTTAGCTTCATATCCTAGAGTCCACAACGAATAAGAATATCAGCAGCACAGAGAGTTGCTCATTCTGTATTTCCTCTGCTTCTCTGCATTTCACTTGTTCCCTATGGAAACACCAGGGAGATGTATTCAGTATTTGGACAATGAGAAAAGCTGTATCCATGGATAATACTTTTGCTTCCTTATAAGCTCAACATAATATAGCCATTAGTTTTCGTGATATATTCAGTAGGGATGGGCACAAACCAAGAAAATGGAGAGGTGTCCCAGTTCATGGTCCATGAGATCACATGAACCATGAACTTCTGCTATTTAATAAACCGGTTTGGGTTTGTAAGGTTCAGGGATCATCTCTCCCTCCTTTCTGCTGGGGGAGGCTCCCTGAGGCCAGCAGAATGGGGGGGAAGATGTTCCTTCTCAAGAGATCTTCCCTCCCTCCTTTATACTGGTGGCAGCTCCCCAATGCCAGCAGAATGGAAAGAAGGGAAAGATCTTGCGAAAGCCATTTGACAGGAATGTTTCCTTTAAATTACTTTTGCAAGCAGGAGTGAAGCCTGCACAGGAGTGAAGCCCAAGCGATGAATTCACCACTTTTGGGTGAATTCACCACTTGAACTCCACTCCCACATGGTGCCCACTTGAAAAAGCCATTTAAAGGTGAATTAGCCACTTGGACTTCACTCCCGCAAAGTGATTGCATGCAAAAGTGATTTATAGGGAATGCTTGGAAACGGGGGGCGGGGTGGAGAATGAGGGATCGCTGAAATGGCTTGCCTGTTAGGCTACAATAGAGCAAAGCCATTTCAGGAATCCCTCTCATTTTGCCTACACATACCTCCAACAACCACATGGAGGGTTGTGAGATAGGGATGGGCACAAACTTCAGTTCGGAAACCCCGAACCTGGTGGGTTTTTACTTGAACTTAGGTTCATGAGGAGATTTGTGCCCATCCACATTTTCAGTAATTTAGTTAAAAGATCAGTAATTCAAGTTGGACTCTTCTGAATGCTGTTCAGCCCAACCAACTTCTTGTTTTTTAGGTCATCCACTCTGAGTTCTCTCTTTTGGTCCCACCAAAGTTTGACAGAGTGTGAGGAATTGGCTTGTGTATATATAGATTATTGGAAATAAGTGAAAACATTTCTTTTAAGGAGGGCTTTTGATTTGATCGTTGGTTTAAGGTATATTATAGGTGCTATAGACTGGCCTCCTTGCTACTGATCCACTTGAGGTTCTCCTGTTAAATGTTTCCTATTCTAAGCTTTAAAATGTTTTCATTTTGTCTTTATAAGAAAGGGCCCATGAGGATTCACCAGGAGACAAGTGATAACCCCCCACACACTTTTTGCAGGATTCTTCCCACTCACACTCCTTCCCCATTCACCTTCTCCTCTGATAAAAAAGGGGGTGGGGGCACACACAACTGCTAGATATACATATATAGAGAGAGACATTTGCTACTGTTGGTCTGATTCAGAAGAAACAGCCAAGGCCATATGATATAGCAACCTCGCTGAAGCTCAGCAAGGACAGGTCTGGTCACTTCTGGATAGGGGACCTACACTGAACAGCAGATGACCCCCAAGGTCTTCTCGAATCTCAGTAGATGACCTCCAATATCCCTTCCAGTCCTAACAATGGTTTGCTGCTATGAAGAATCTGTATGTTGACTTTAGTTTCCCCTGCAAACCAAGATTACGAACCAGGTTTCAACCCCTGTTGAGACATAACGTCAAACTCTGGATTTGTGGGGAAATTCAGAAATCCTCCATTAGCTGACTGTGCCCAAGGGAAGGAGGGAACATGTGGACCTATCTATTGGCTAGTCAGTGGTCTAGGATCTGATTCATGGGCATTAGAAGATGACAGAAAATTTGGAATGGGCTTTGTGTATATGTATCTGTGTATACTTTAGTAATAATGTCTCAGTTCAGGATCTGACTGCTGGCAGGGTTTAATTTCTGGATGCTACAGGCTGGCTCATTATTGGTCTGTTTGAAGATAAACATGTTCTAATGGGCTAATTTGCCCAGACCTGGATGGCCCAGGCTAGCTTGATCTCATCAGATCTCAGAAGCTAAGCAGGGTTCATTCTGGTTAGTATTCAGATGGGAGACCGCCAAGGAAGACCTGGGTTGCTACTCAGAGGCAGGCAATAGCAAACCACCTGCAGGGCTATTTTTGGGCAAGAATGCACAGGAACAGAGTTCGGGCTGGCTCCCGAGTTGGCCATGCCCAGCAGGAACTCATTAGCATAATAGGCCACACCCAACAGCAGAAACTCATTAGGATTGGTTACATTAGGGGGTGTGTGGCCTAACATGCAAAGGAGTTCCTGCTACAAAAAAGCCCTGGGTTTTGACAACAAACAAGATAAACGGAATAAGAAGCAAAAGGTGGGTGTGGCTGGATGACCACACTTCTGGTAACATGGGGGTAACATGGCCTAATATGCTAATGAGCTGTGCTGTCAGGGGTGTGGCCTAATATGCTAATGAGTTTCTGCTGTTGGGTGTGGCCTATTATGCTAATGAGTTCCTGCTGGACTTTTTCTACAAAAAAAGCCCTGACCACCTGTATTCGTCTCTCGCCTCGAAAAGGTTGCCTTAAGTCAGCTGCAACTCAATGGCAATTTTCCGCCACCACCAATGGGCTCCTCTCCAAGCCTGTGGATCTTAAAGTAGGTTAAAAATGGATTATTTGAGCTCTGTCGGCATTAAAAGCACGGATAGGTATATATCCACCAATGGATAGCCGCCCGTACTGTCTTAACGATTTATGAGAGGGCATCCTACTGTAGGTTATGACATATGGGCTTTATCTGAGACATTTGGCTAGCTGATACAGAAGTCCTTGTGTAAGAATGGTGGTCAGCCTATCAGACAGGAAGTGTAATTATAAACGCAGAATCATGTTCCACTTAACCTGCTTATATCTCTTTGGGTTCTTACATTCTGTTTCTCCTTTTCCTTTCTCCCTTCCCCTTTCTTTGCCTCTAAATTTGCCAGGTTTCAATAGAGTAGTTGAATTTAGTATCCAAAACAATTTGTTATATTTCGGTTTTATGATAACATTTATTTTATACATATCCAAAGGTAGGATAA
Organism: Gekko gecko; assembly: GCA_029375565.1. Taxonomy (NCBI): domain Eukaryota; kingdom Metazoa; phylum Chordata; class Lepidosauria; order Squamata; family Gekkonidae; genus Gekko; species Gekko gecko. The sequence continues at coordinate 9,925,833 of JAPDNY010000002.1, forward strand.
AAGAAATTAGAATGTTGTACGGCATTGTGTGTAGCATAGCCGGGAGATCCCAAGATTGTCTGGCAGTCTTAAGCTCTAGCAACATGCGCCATTAGGAGGCGAGCTAGATTTATCTGCATCTGGGGAAATCACATGGATCAGCACACCCAGAGTGCAATGGGTGAGCCTCACCCTGGGAAAACCTCCTTCATGATCAAGGTGTCTCCCCTGCCAGGTATGAAATCGTTTAAACTCAAGCAAGCATTTTGGGAAGGGGGGGGGCCTGCAGTCACAACTGCAAATCAGGTGTCGTAGGGACACAGATATTAGCAACACTGATAAAGTCCCTAGCCAAGTCAGCTACTTCAGCTACTTCCCAGTGATTGTCTCTGCAGGCGCCAATGTGATGGATAAACATCTGGAGCAGAGGTCCATCAGTGGCTATTACCCACAAGGTATAGATGGAGCAATATGTCTGGGGTAGTGATGCTTTATATTCTTGGTATTTGGGGGACAACAGTGGGAGGGCTTCTAGAGTTCTGGCCCCGCTGGTGGGCCTCCTGATGGCACCTGGGTTTTGGACACTGTGTGACACAGAGTGTTGGACTGGATGGGCCATTGGCCTGATCCAACATGGCTTCTCTGATGTTCTTATGTCTGGGACACTGATGCGCTGTCTTCTTGGTGATTGGGGGGCAACAGTGGGAAGGCTTCTGGAGTTCTGGCCCTGCTGGTGGACCTCCTGATGTCACCTGGGTTTTGGCCACTGTGTGACACAGAGTTTTGGACTGGATGGGCTATTGGCCTGATCCAATATGGCTTCTCTTATGTTCTTAGGTCTGGGGCAGTGATGCTCTGTCTTTTTGGTAGGAGGGCTTCTGGCCCTGCTGGTGGACCTCCTGATGGCACCTGGGTTTTCGCCACTGTGTGACACAGAGTGTTGGACTGGATGAACCACTGGCCTGATCCAACATGGCTTCTCTTATGTTCTTAGGTTTTTTGGGCTGTTCTGAAGCACCTTCAGCTCCAAGGAGGCAGAGGAGAGCGGGGATTGACTCTTTGTGAGAGGCTGTTTGGGAAAGCGTCTTAAGAAAGAGGAAAGTTTGGTCCCTCTGCAGCCACAGAGTTTGCCAAAGTTGTAGAAATAAGATCTATGTCTAGGCCAAGCTGAGTGTATGCAGATGTGATGTGTGTGTCTGGGATGAGTTCCTTGAAGCTCCCTGTTCCTTTATAGACTCTTAGCAACAAGTAAATGGGTGCCAGGAAACACACAGCTGGGTGCCACCAAAATTCCTCCAAGAATATTCCGTTATTGTATTTAGCCTCTGCTTGGCATGCAAGAGGTTCCAGGTTCAGTCCCCAGCATCTCCAGTTAAAAGGACCAGGCAGGAGGTGATGGGAAAGACCTCTGCCTGAGACCCTGGAGGGCCATGGTCAATCTGGGGAGACGATACTGACTTTGATGGACCAAGGCTCAGAATAAAGCAGCTTCATTTGTTCACATGTGTGTTCATGAATGTTGGTCAAGGTTGCCAGCTCTGGGTTGGGGAAAACCTGGAGATTGGGGGGGGGTTGGAGCCTGGGGAGGGCAAGGTCTGGGGAGGGGAGGGACTTCATTGGGGGTATAATGTGGCCGTTTTCTCCAGGGGAACTGATATCTATTGCCGGGAGAACTGTTGTAACCTCAAGAGATCTCCAGCCACCACCTGGAGATTGGCATCCCCGACAGTGGTTCATGCCAAAGGATTGATCGTGGACTGTGTCACTTCATTGAATAAAGGGGAAGGGCGTGACTCAATGCTTCCCACAAAAAATGCACTTACAGTAATAAAAAACAAATTGTGTGTCTCCCTGCATTGTGCACGTGTCTGTCTCTCTGTTCATCTCACTTCGGCAGGCATAATTCAACAGAAGATAAAGTTACAGGTTTCCAGGGCTATTTTTGGGCAGGAACCCACAGGAAGGGAGTTCCGGCTGGCTCCCGAGTTGGCCACGCCCAGCAGGAACTCATTAGCATAACAGGCCACACCCAACAGCAGAAACTCATTAGGATTGGCTACATTAGGGCTGTGTGGCCTAACATGCAAAGGAGTTCCTGCTACCAAAAAAGGTCCTGGGTCTTGACAACAAACAAGGTAAACAGAATAAGAAGCAAAAGATGGGTGTGGCTGGATGACCCCACTTCTGGGAACATGGGGGTGTGGCCTAATATGCTAATGAGCTGTACTGTCATTGGTGTGACCCAATATGCTAATGAGTTCCTGCTGGGCTTTTTCTAAAAAAAAAAGCCCTGCATATACATGTGTGTATATGTATACGATGCACTTATCTTTCTTTCTGTCCATCCACGCACCCACCCATCCAGGAATGCTAAGGAATAAATGTGACTCCTGATGCTATTAACTTCGGCAGTGCCTTGCTTCCCCCACTCCCACATGAGACGAAGGGGCTCAAGGCGATGCTGAGATCCAAGCCACTTCAGCAGTGCCTTGCTTCTTCTCCCCCCCCGATACACTAAAACACATCAAAATGCAGAAGATTTCTTATTTAGTTATTATTTAGAAGTAAGAGCATGGCATGGCAGTACCGCACAGACATATAATGGCAGGCCCCCTGAGAAAAACACTGGCCCCCCGAGCAAAAAGTTGTTAGCTATGGGGCTGCCCCTCTTTGACACTGATGTTGTGCAATGCCAGACCCATTAACAATAAGACCAAACTTATAATACCAGCTGTTCGATTTTCAGTCCCTTTCCTAATAATCCCTTTGCCAGTTTGGTGTAGTGGTTAAGGGCGCGGACTCTAATTTGGGAGAACTGGGTTTGATTCCCCGCTCCTCCACTTGCACCTGCTGGATGACCTTGGGCAAGCCATAGTTCTGGCACAGCTGTTCTTGAAAAAGAGCAGTTTCTGTCAGAGCTCCCTCAGCCCCACCTACCTCACAGGGTGTCTGACGTGGGGAGGGGAAGGGAAAGGAGTTTGTAAACTGCTCTGAGACTCCAAGGGTGGGGTATAAATCCAATCTCCTCCTCCTCCTCCTCTTCTTCTTCTAAACTGCTGCAGCACAACGAGTTGACACTTTCCTTGAGTTATCCACTATGGCCCCAAGATATTTATTTTATTATTTCCCTCTCAGACTCAGCAAGTTCAGACCCCTTTAGCCTGTACTTGAAGTTGGGATTTTTTGTCCTAATGTGCATCACTTTATACTTAACAATATTGAAGGTAATTTGCCAACTCACCAAGTTTGTGGAGGTCCTCTTGGAGCTCTTCAGTGTCAGCCTTGGTTTTCACCATCCTGAACAACCTGGTGTCATCTGCAAACTTGGCCACTCAACTACTCACCCCTAGTTCCAGATCACTGACAAATAAATTAACCAGTACCAGCCGCAATACAGATCCTTATTCACTTTCTCAAAAAAACCCAAAAAGTTTGTGAGGCAGAACTTCCTTTTGCAGAAGCCATGCTGATTTTCCCTCAGCAAGCTCTGTCCCTCTATGTGCCTAAGAATTCTCTCTTTAGTTGCTGTAGATTTTCTGGGTTGTGTGGCCATGGTCTTGGCACTGTAGGATCTGACGTTTTGCCAGTAGCTGTGACTGGCATCCTCAGAGGTATAACACAGAAAGATGAAGTACTCTCTATGTCAAGGTCTCTCTTTGACAACGCTTTCTACTAATTTGCCTTTGATAGATGTTAGGCTGACTGGCCTGTAATTTCCTGGTTCCCCTCCAAATCCCTTTTTAAAAATTGGTGTCACATTTGCTACCCTCCAGTCTTATTATACAGTGGCTGAATTTAGTGGTAGTTTACATATACGGGTGTGTAGATCAACCATCTCACATCTGAGTTCCTTAAGACCTCTTGTGTGACAAGGCAATTGGTAAGACCTGTGAATAACAGCAAATTAGCATACTGCATAATAAAAGAGTTTAAAAATAGATGTGAGAACTGAACAACTTTAGCATGTGTAGTGAGATAAGACTCTGATATCTCTGTTAAGCCCTGGAGGTTCCATTGCCTTGAATGTTGTAATAATTTTAATTCAGCTATCTCCTGTTCTAGTCTGTTTCTGAAATTCCTTTGCAATAAAACAGCTATTTTGAGGTTCCCCATAGAAAGTCCTGGGAGGTTGAAGTGTTCTCCTATTGCTTTCTCAGTCTTGTAGTTAGGAGTGCGGACTCTAATCTGGGAGAACTGGGTTTGATTCCCCACTCCTCCACATGCAGCTGCTGGTGTGACCTTGGGTCAGTCACAGATTCTTTCAGAGCTGTTTTCTCACGAGCAATCCTTGAAAGAGTTCTCTCAGTCCCACCTACCTCACAGGTTGCCTGCTGTGGGGAGGGGAAGGAAAAGGAAATTGTAAGCCGCTCTGAGACTTCGAAGGGTGGGGTATAAATCCAAGCATCATCTCCTCTTCTCCTCCTCCTCAGATTTGGAGTAGGGTTTGACCTGTTTGCCCTATGCAGAGAACTAAAAGGCACTGTTGGCATTTAATGGCATATGTAATGTTAGAAGATTAGCAATTCAATGAGCCTGAGATGGTGTCCTTGATGTTGTCAGGTCCAGTGATTGTGTTCTCTGTTGTGTAAATGGCAGCAAAGTTGGCATCTGGGTTTTTTGCAAGCTCTGGTACCAGCGTCCATGTTCACATTAGTCCTTGTACTATTGTGGGTGAGGAGTTGTTTAAGATTGGGGGGGGTCTGTCTGTGGCAAGACATGGTTTGCAGCACACATACCCCCTTCCTAGATGCACTGGGGAGATCTCTCTCTCTGTCTCCCCCACTCCTTTTCCCTGTTTTTCCTGCCAGCCTCTTTTCTACTTCTCTGGCAAGGATCTCCCTCTGTCTCCTTCTGTCTCTGGGTCTGCAAGAACAGAATTTAATGGCCGGGGAGGACACAGCCAGCCCTTGAACAGGGAGGAAGGCCCCAAATTCAGCCTCCTTTTCCCAGAATCCAGCCTCTGTCCCTTCCCTCTCAGAAATATTGTTAAAAACTCCCAAACTGGCGTTTTCTGGCCACATTTGAGGTCCTGCATTTTCTCTCCACGGGGCAATAGAAAATTATTATTATTATTATTAAGACATAAAAAGGTAAAGGTTCCTTTGCTCGAAAGCCAGTCGAATCCGACTCTAGGGTTGCGGTGCTCATCTCCATTTCAAAGCTGAAGAGCCAGCGCTGTCCGAAGATGTTTCCGTGGTCATGTGGCCGGCATGACTAAACACCAAGGCACATGGAACGCTGTTACCTTTCCACCGAAGCGGTACCTATTTATCTACTTGCAATTTCTTGCTTTCGAACTGCTAGGTTGGCAGGAGCTGGAACTACAGACGGGAGCTCACTTCGTCATGCGGCATTCTCGGGTCTCGAACTGCTGAACTACTGATGAAGTGTGAATCAAGCCTATACTTTAATGTGTTAAGCTTCAGTCTAAATGTGGCTCTTCATCTGTCGCATTACCATTGGCTGGTTTCTGCGAAACCTCTGTAAATATCCAATCACTGTGTGAAAATGTATCAAAGAGGGAACGGTCCTGATTGGCCTTTATCCTTGTGTTATGATTGGTCTTTAACATGTTATGGGTGTGGCTTTGAAAGCCCGGGATAGTTTAAAAAGGGAGCTGTGCTCCACTTGTTGTTGTTGTTCTCTAGTTGGTGTTTGTTACAAATAAAGCTGAAATCACTTTTTGCTGAAATCCTGTTGTTGAGTGTCATACTTAACAACTGACCTTCCACAGCCTGCAGTTCAGCGTCTTAACCCCTTGAGCCACCGCATACTTATCTATTCAAAACATAGCGTAACCTCATAATATATAACCCTCCTTGTCGTCGTCCCCGCCAATTGAGTTTTAGGGTCCTGACAACTAGGTGGATGAATAAGGAACTGGGACCCAGCTTCACCCCCTTTTTCTGAGATGGCTGAACAGCACTGGATACCCCCAGGAACACAACCCCGTGCAGACTTACTCCAGAACAGCCCCATTGACCTGCACAGGGCGCGGCTGAAGCGCTGCATAGAGAGGGCCGGACACATTTTTCATTTCTGTGCAGCACTGAAAGGGTTAAACCCACAGAGCCATTTGCTAGGGAGCCCGAGCGAGGAGGGGCTCTTTTCTTTTTTGGGGGGAGGGTTGGGGTGTTTGCTTCTGATTAGGGAAAAAGAACGGGAAAGGCTTTGGAGAAGGAACAGCCGGGAAAAGTCTTGCAGCACCCGGATTCCGGGAAGGTTTGCTTTGGAGTGAGTCGTCGGGGGAGAAGCTTTGAGCTCCTGGGAGGGAGGGAGGGAAGGAGGCTGGGATCGTTCTCGGCCACGGTTGTCGTAGGGTTGCCAACTCCCGGATGGCAAATTCCTGGACATTTTGGGGGGGCCGCCTTCTAGGAGCGGCGAATTTAGGGGACGGGAACCTGTACCCTAGAGTCCTCCCTCCAAGGTGACGATTTCCTCCAGGGAAATTGATGTCTGCCCGCTGGAGGTTGGTTGTATTGCTGGGAGAACTTGAGGCCCCACCGGGAGGTTAACAACCCTGTTAGGCACCAGTTATGTGCTGCTATTTAAGTGGGATTTGTAAGGCGGGGGGCGATAATGTCTTTCAGTACAAGAAAGGTGAAACGTCTGAAACTAGATCAAGATGGGTGGCCTAGTTATCATAATGCCCCTGTATAAATCATTGGTGCGACCACATTTGGAATACTGTGTGCAATTCTGGTCACCACACCTTAGAAAGGATATTATAGCATTGGGAAAAGTGCAGAAAAGGGCAACTGGAATGATAAAAGGGTTGGAACACTTTCCCTATGAAGAAAGGTTAAAGCGCTGGAGAAATCACGGCTGAGGGGTGACATGATTGAGGTTTATAAGGTTATGCATGGGATAGAGCTGGTAGAGAAAGTACTTTTCTCCCTTTCTCACAATACAAGAACTCGTGGGCACTCCATGGAACTGCTGAGCGGTAGGGTTGGAAGGATAAAAGGAAGGACTTCTTCACCCAAAGAGTGATTAACACATGGAATTCATTGCCACAGGAGGTGGTGGCAGCTACAAGCATGGACAGTTTCAAGAGGGAATTAGATAAACATATGGAGCAGAAGTTCATCAGTGGCTATTAGCCACAAGGTACAGATAGGAACTCTCAGTCTGGGGCAGGTGATGCACTCTGTTCTTGGTGCTGGGGGGGGCAGCAGTGGGAGGGCTTCTAGTGTCCTGGCCCCACTGCTGGACCTCCTGATGGCACCTGGTATTTTTGGCCGCTGTGTGACAGAGTGTTGGACTGGATGGGCCATTGGCCTGATCCAACATGGGCTTCTCTTTGTTAGTCTGCCTGTAGCAGAAGAAAAGAATAAGAGTCCAGAACCTTAAAGATTAACAAAATTTCCGGCAGAATTGCCATGTTGGGCTGAAGCAGAAGAACAAAGCCTGAGTCCCGTGGGCACCTTTAAGATCAACCAAGTTTTATTCACGGTATAAGCTTTTGTGCGAACGCACACTTCTTCAGATACAGTGAGGTGGATATTACCACTCCATACCTATAAGTCGAGGGCGAGAAGTCGATTAGCATACGGCGTAATGAAGACGGTTAACATATTCAAAGACCAAACAGGAGTAACAAGTTTAGTTTACATGGTCACCATTTGTTTGGGCTCAATTCCGAGGGGAAAACATAGTGAAGGAAATAAATATGTCAGATTGGAGCCTGATGGGCAAATGTACCCTTCTTAATTGCTGAACGCGGAGAGAGTCACTGCTCATGTCTTCAGATACTCTGGCACCTGACGAAGTGACCACTGATTCATGAAACCTCATACCCTGCCACAAATTTTGTTAGTCTTTGAGGTGCTGCTGGACTCTTACTCTTTCTTGATTTGTGGCTCTGATTTTCTGTTGCTAGACATTTTAATCTGCAAGCAAGCAAACAAAAAGCACACCTCCTTTCGGTTAAAAAAAAGGGCACGGGGGAGGGAACTCCCGGCTGCATTTGGAATCAACGGCAGCCCCATCTGGAGACCCAGATGAGTTCCACAGTGTGGGGCCAGGGCTCATTCGTGCTGATTGAATGGCCCAAATGCCAAGCGTTTTGGCTGGTGTCCCCCACCATCTACCATCTCCCTGATGCAGGGATGCCAAGGTCCAGGAAGAGCCTGGAGATTGTCTCAAATTGCAACTGATCTCCAGACTGCAGAGCTCAGTTTGTGCGTTCAGGAAATGGCTGCTTTGGAGGGCGGACTCTCTGTGCCATTATACCCTGCCCTCCCCAGGCTCTGGCCCCAAACTCCCAGGAATTTCCTAGTCTTCGAGTTGGCAACCTTGTGCATTTGGCAGAGTTTGTCGTCTCCTCCGGCTTCTCTTCATCCCAGCAGCCTTTCGGTGGGCGCATCTCCTGACACACTTAGTAGCCATCCAAAATTGCTCAAGGCTTGTTCCCAAAAGAGGCTGGCCTCTGGAAAACGATTCTTTTGTCAGGCTGAGTTTGAATATGGGGCCAGGAGAAAACTGTGATTCTTCACTGGATGAAAGACTTGTTACCTCCGCCCTGCTTCCTAAAAGAGAAAGAAGTTCCCAGGGATCCTGTTTACTTGGGTTGGTTCTCCTTGGAAGAAGAAAGCCCTGGAGTCTTCTGGTGTCTTGGTACTCTTAGCTTTAATGACAAATATCCTGGCAGAGCTGAACAAGGGTGGAAGCCAGAAGAATTCCCACAGAGTAGCAGGCCCACTACCCCACATCAGATGCCCAGAGGGAGCGTTTCTGTGCCTCAGCATTCTTGAGGCAAATCCCAGCCTGTCTCCCATTCTCTCCCGATCTCTGCTGCTCCTTCTTCACACAGACACATTCCTGCCCCTTCTCCTCAGTTGGGTGCTTGGACAGAGCTCTGGCCTAACACTTCAGGCCTGTTGAAGAGATACGTACAATGGTTAAGGGGTCACCAGCCCCTCTTGTCTATTTGGGGCTCCAATTTACCTTAAGAATTAGCCCCTGAGACAGACTGAGCCAATGTGAAGAAGAAATCTTCAGATATGTGAAGAGCAAACATAAGATAAAAGAGGCATTGGGCCCACTGTGGGGTGAAAATGGAGAAAGCAGACAGGTCTCTCTCTGACAGAGAGAAAGCAGAAAGGTTTGATGCCTATTTTGCCTCAGTTTTTCCCCTGATAAAGAGAACAGGCTCATCAGAGATGGTAGTAGGCAAGGCATGGCGTTCAAAGTGCTGGTAGACATGGACAGAGAAGTAGTTGAGAAACACCTGTCTGTATTGAGTGAGTACAAATCCTCCGGGCCCATGAGTGCTCAAAGAACTTTCTAGAGAGCTTGCAGAGCCTGTGTCCATCATCTTGCAGAGCCTGTGTCCATCAAAAAAGGCTAATGCGATCTTGGGCATAACATCCAACAACAGAGGTATAACATCCAAATTGCAAGGTGTCATAGTCCTACTGAACACTGTATTGGTCAGGCCGCACCTGGAGTATTGTGTGCAGTTCTGGAGGCCTCTCTTCAAAAAGGATGTGGACAGCATGGAGCGGGAGCAGAGGAGAGCGACGAGGATGATCGGGGGCCTGGAGACCAAGCCCTAGGAGGAAAAGCTGAGGGACCTGGGAAAGTTCAGTCTGGAGAAGAGGAGGTTGAGGGGAGACATGATTGCTCTCTTGAAGGGCTGTCGCTTAGAGGAGGGCAGGGAGCTGTCCCTGTTGGCAGCAGAGGACAAGACTCACAAGAATGGGTGTAAATTAATGGTGGGAAGGTACTGGCTGGATATTAGGGAAAACATTTTTTGCACTGAAAGTTGCTCAGCAGTGGAATCAGGTGCCTAGGGAGTTGGCAAGCTCCCCCTCCCTGGCAGTCTTTAAGCAGTGGCTGGACAAACACTGGTCAGGGATGTTCTAAGCTGATCCTGCATTGAGCAGGAGGTTGGACTAGATGGCCTTTATGGCCCCTTCCAACTTTCTGGTTCTATGATTCTATGTGATGAGAAGTTAAGCTTCTTAACATGCTTATAGAGCCAAACAGAGACACTTAACTTTCCCAAAAAGCCAAGGAGGCGTATCTCAAATAGTTTGGTTTGTAGTGTAGAAAAAATTATCTTAAACCTAGTCTACAAACCACAACAAGCCCTTTTCTTCTGATCTACCAGGGCAATTCTCGTGTGTCTCCTGAGCCTATGAAGGTTTGTGATGTTCAGTGGTGTAACTCCCTTCTCTTTGATTTTCCATGTTACTGTCTCTGTCTCTCCTTCCATCCATAGAGGGAAGCCTCTCTTCACAGCCAAGTGACTAAGGGCATCTTTCCACAGTCAGAGGTGACCCAAGAGAAGGGGAAAGAGATGGAAGAGCAGGACCCAGGAGGACCTGGAACTGGCAAGACGGCAAGGAACTGGCAAGACAGTCCCCATGCCACCCAAGCTGGGGGTGGTGCTGAATTCTGGGAAAGCCCGGTGCCAGACATCCGTGATCGGCTCACTGCAGTCTCAGACGCACACTGCCAACGCTTCCGGCAATTCTGCTACCATGAGGCCGATGGGCCCCGAGAGGTTTGCAGCCGGCTCCATCGACTTTGCAACCACTGGCTGAAGCCGGAGAGGCACTCCAAGAAGCAGATCCTTGACCTGGTGATCCTGGAGCAGTTCCTGGCTATCCTGCCTCAGGAAATGCAGTGCTGGGTGAGAGGATGTGGGCCGGGGACCAGTTCCCAGGCGGTGGCCCTGGCCGAAGGTTTCCTGCTGAGTCAGGCAGAGGAGAAGAGGCAGGCAGAACAGGTGAGAGGCTTCCTCTGGCCTTATCCTAAAGGTTCCCTGCCAGACATCTGCCCATGTGTTAGACTACATGGCCACCTTCAGCAGCTTCTTCTACTATAGAATTTCTTATCCCTCCAGATAACTCACCGGGTCTGCTGATGGAAGGGTGCAGAGTCTGGGAGTGGGGCAGGATCCATTCCTTGGTCTCCTTTCCATTCCATTTCTTGCCCCTCTCCCTCACTGCTGTTTCAGATGTGGGCACCATCCCTGAAGACAGAAGCGACATTCCCTGAGGCGGAAAGAGCTTCCTTGGAGCAAGGGCAGAGGGCACAGGCCCTGGAGTGTCCCCAAAATGCTCTCTCCTTTGGTAAGGTCTCTTTGAGCCTGGATGTGTTTGGGGCAGACTTTGATGGGTAGAGAGTTCAAGTTGGGAAAAGAGTTAAATACTTCTTCACACAACACAGAGTTAATGTGTGGCACTCAATGCCCACTATCTGTGATGCCTCTCGAAGGGGATTTAGACACATTCATTGAAGGCAGTTCCTCGCATTAATTAAAATATTTATATCTCACCTTCCTTCCATAAGAGGAACTTAAGGTGGCTTCAGAGAGAAAAGGTAGACAAACCTGGGCAGAGCTATTCAGCCTGGTGAATAAAGGGAGCCTCCACCTTCTGGGGCAGCGGAGCTCTGAAAACCAGCTTCTAGGGGCCAATAAATATGGGGGAATTTGACTTCTGTGCCCAAGCTTATAAGGGCATCTGGTATGCTGCTGTGGGTAACAGGTTGCTGAAGTAGGGATGGCAGGCTGTGGACTGGCTCCCTCAGGAGGTTTCGGGAGTTCCTTGGGATGGGTCTTGGGACAGATGCGGTGCCATGTTGATATTGCATCTGGCTGAAAACCCGGTTGTGAGGTTAGCATGCCAAGAGACACCCTTAAAAAACTCATTCATAATACCCTCAAGTCTCCAGATGCACTGAAATAACACCTGGGCCGAATGTGACATCACATGTCGTGCAATGGCATTTCCACCCCCCATTCTTTCTCTTCCCCCAGGCCAGACATAGGAGACTGAAATATGTTGGCAGCATTTATAACCCCTGAGGCTCATAGGTACCTGGTGCTGTTAGCAGTCAAAGCCCTCCTCCTGCAGATGGGTAGTTTAGTAGTTAGAGATAAACACCTCTCTTTAATATCACCCGAAAATCATACGTGGAGGACACTGCCTGTCCTAAAATGTAAAAAAAGGGGGGGGACAAAATGGGTCCCGGCCAGGTAAGAGTCTGGGAAAGAATTATGGTCAGTGAATCAGAGCAGCTGACCCACTAACAACCCTCTCCTCACCCTACTGGGATGTCTAATTAAAGGACATTGGGGGATCCCAAGACAGATGGCCTTACCTTGGACTACTCTTGTCAAAAGCCCAGCCTCACTTCCTCGTGACCATTTACCCTAATTATGGAACACTTTGCCCTATTCAGAAAACCTCGTAGCTTTTCCCATGCGGTACTCACAGGGTCAAGAACTATTAACATCTAAGTTTAGTTCAGGTAAACTCATCAAGCCTCTCCCAAATCTGGAAAAGTCATCACATTATTGTTTTTTGGGCAAACACGTCAGCATAGCCTCAGGGAACATTTTCCCTTTCACTGTAGTATACTGTCCCATGTGTTCTGGGGCCTATACACTTGCGTGAGGGCCTTCTCCTCTTCCTTGTGAAACGCTGGCCGTTTCACTGCTGCCTCTATGGACGTTGCCTTATAGAGTGGTAACCATCGCCTTCCTGAAGTCGCTTTCTCCCCGCCCTTCCCTGACTTCCTCTTAGCTAGCTTGTGCATTTGTCAGTGTAAGTTTGTGTGTCTGTTTTACCCTTTTATTCTTATTTCAGTGTAATGCTTTCCAGTTAACCGTAGACTGGTGTTGTTGTTTTTTTTGAGAGAGAGTTCTTTAAGGGAAAAACCCCTGTAAACATTGCTGGAGATCCCAGTTACCCACCTCTCACTGTGTATCTGTTAAAGCTAATTTCCCCCACTAATTAGGAGACTGCCAATTTGGGTAAGATTGTTTCTCTTCTGCCACTCCCAGAATGAAGTAAAAAGTGTTAAAAAAACTTGTTGAGTGTCCACAGTGCGAGGTTTCACAACCCTGAGAACGGGGTGCGTGAAGCAGGGAACAAACAAGTAAACACCTTTCTTTCTTCCTTTCTCTCAGTAACAGACAGTGAAGAGATGCTGTTGAGCTGTCATCTTTTCAGAGGTGTGGAAATAGCAGCTGCACCTCCGCTCCAGGTAGGAGAGTTGAGCAGAGGACAGCCTGGGTCCCTCCTCTTTTCCCAGGGGGGGTTTTACTCCTGCAATTTCTACAAGGTGTCCAGGCAAGTGGTCTTTTGAATGTTGTTTCCTTAACCATACCATGCCTTCCATCCTGTACCTTCCCAGACGACTCCCTTCCAGTGTGCAATCTCTGCCTGGCGAGATCTCTGACAAGAGAATCTGCTTTTTCTTTCAGTGTCCCTTTTCCTATGAGGAGGTGTCCATCTATTTCACTGAGGCAGAATGGGCCCTGCTGGAACCGGGACAAAGAGCTCTGTACAGGGAAGTCATGCTGGAGAACTATGGGAGCATAGCCTTTCTGGGTAGGGAACTTTCATAGGTGCCAGAGGTGTGAATTACTGTCATTGTGATGAGGAATGAATCAAAATATTGAGGTCTGTCCCACTTTTTGGTGTAGTGGTTAAGTGCGCAGACTCTAATCTGGGAGAACCGGGTTTGATTCCGCACTCCTCCACTTGCACCTGCTGGATGACCTTGGGCAAGCTATAGTTCTGGCACAGCTGTTCTTGAAAAAAGAGCAGTTTCTGTCAGAGCTCTCTCAGCCCCACCTACCTCACCCACGAGGAGAGTGCAACACAAATAAAGCGTAGAACACACCCACAAGGAGAGTGCAACACAAATAAAGCGTAGAACACACCCACGAGGAGAGTGCAACACAAATAAAGCGTAGAACACACCCACGAGGAGAGTGCAACACAAATAAAGCGGATGTTTGTTGTGGGGAGGGGAAGGGAAAGGAGTTTGTAAGCCGCTCTGAAAGTCCTTTGGATAGTGAAAGGCAGGGTATAAATCCAATCTCTTCTTTTTCTATTTGGGGAGGGGCTATGGCTCACTGGCAGAGCATCTGCTTGTCATGCAGAATGTCCCATGTTCAATGCCCAGCACCTCCAGTTAAAAGGATCAAGTAGGAGGTGATGCAAAAGACCTCTGCCTGAGACTTTGGAGCGCTGCTGCTGGCCTGCAAAGACAAGACTGACTTCAGTGGACCAAGGGTCCGATTCAATACGAGGCAGCTTCCTGTGTTCCTGTGTATGTGTACTTTCCCAGGGGCAACTGGGGCCAGTGTTGCGGCCATCGCCCAAGCCAGAGAAGGTGTCCTGGCCTGAGGCAAAGGTGGGGATGAGAGGCCCTCAGAAAGACTCTGGAAGGGGCCAGATCCTCATTTCTCTTCTGCCAGCCGTTAGAACACACCCACGAGGAGAGTGCACACAAATAAAGCAGATGCCTTTTAAAAATATATAAAAATATAAAAAGGTTTATTAAGGATTTAAGAACAAGAGATCACTAAACAGCACAGTTTCTGCAGCTCAGCAACAGGAAAACAAGAAAAGCTAACTGTTCCGTCTGATAGATGAAATAACTTGGTATTAGATGGCACCTCTTGTTGCCTCCTGGTGGGTAAGGAGGCCGTCTGGGGGCCTGAAATCTAGAGGCTCCATAAGCCAGCTGCGACTTGATGGCAATTTCCACCACCAGCTGATCTCTGTTGACTGGACTTCACTTGTAATTTCAGGAGATCTCCAGGCCCCACCTGGAAGTGGGCAACCCTAGACAGGTGCACTAAGTAGTGAGTCAGTAGAATCCAAACTAAACAGCTGCCAAAGCCTGTGCCTCCCCCGCCTACCTGCCTGCCATCACAGGTGTGCAAGCAAAAAGTTAAACACGCAAACAATCAGAGCTTCTTAGCAAGTGTCAAGGCCGCTTCAGTTCAGCCAGTTTGGTGTAGTGGTTAAGTACGCAGACTCTAATCTGGGAGAACTGGGTTTGATTCCCCATGCCTCCACCTGCAGCCAGCTGGGTGACCTTGGGTCTGTCACAGTTCTCTGAGAGCTGTTCTCTCAAGAGCAGTCCTTGAGAGAGCTCTCTCAGCCCCACCTACCGCACAGGGTGTCTGTTGTGGGGAGGGGAGGGGAAGGGAAGCTTAAGTATTCCAGCTGTAGCCTAAGTTACTCTACAGAAAACTATTCATTATGATGAAGCAAGAAAATATTCAGACGTGCTAGCATGGCATGAGCATAAAGTTAGCATGGCTACCCATATTATGCTTTCAGCTTCTCTTAGGTCAGGTGGTCCTAGCTACCCAATCAAAGGTCCTTCTTGAGGGAATCTTCCAGAGGCTGTCAGCACCCTCCTAATCCCCTGTCCTTCCTGGTTATACAATTGAATATAAGTTTTCATGATCAACCTATAACCCCATTCTAGTGTCTGGCCTTGGAAAAGATAAGGATGTTAGCTGCAGTGAGACTCGAACCATGAAGACCTGTGAGTCAGAGCAGGCCAATTAATAATCATGCAAATCCTTGGGGGAATTACAGTGCCTTGCTTCACAGATCCATTCTTCTTATACTGATTGGGATTGTGAGCTTTCATCTTGACCATCGTTCCCTCCTTCCAGAAAAAAAATTACTTTTGAATTTCTTTCCTTTTCCACATAAGAATGACCTCTCTCTCTCTCTCTCTCCCTCTCTCCCTCTCTCCCTCTCTCTGTAAAAGAAGACAGAAATATAAGAGAGACTTTGGTGAAGGCATGGAATGGCCTCGCATTCAAACAAAGGCTGGGGAATTTCTCAAGAGGATCACAAGAGCATATTTCCTTCCCAGATGAGCTGGCTGAGAGTAAGTATCCTTCAGGGTTATGTCAAAGGAACAGGCAAGGAATACCCATGGGGGATTTTTGGAACGTTCATACAGCCCGCTGGCAATGTTCCCTCTAAGATGTGGAGTCTCATGAGCAAAAATTCTACTTTGTGAGCTACTGCACAAATTAGTTTGCTCTGGAGCCACCCTTCCTGAGCTAAGACAAAAATATGTGAGCTGGAAGCTAAAAACCTGTGAGCTAGCTCACACTAATTCAGCTTAGAGGGAACACTGCTCACTGGGTAAGGAGGCCTTCTGGGGGCCTGAAATCTAGAGGCTCAGAGAAGCCTTCTGTGCAAGAGCTCAGCTGTGAATATTGAGGGAGTGAGGAATCCTTAAATACTAGATATTCTGGGCAAAGGTGGAGGGGCACTTAAAACCAGGCAAGCTGGACAAAGCAAAAGGACCGTCAGTCCTTTCCTCTGGGAGTCACATAGATGCCTTTAGACCTTACCGGCCCTCCCAGGTGCTAAAAGGATCTCTCTCTCTTTATTCCAGCAGAGGATGATCAGAGGAATGAGGAGGGTTCAGAACTTCATCAGCAAATGCCAGATAGAGTTAAAAAGGAAGACTTGAAAGAAAGCATCAGGAATCGAGGCAGACCTAATGAAAAGAAAGTTGGCCATATGGTTGACAAGAGAGATGGAAGAAAGAGTAGTGTGCATTTTCAAACGCATAAGATAGTGAAGGAAAATAAATCCATTCAATGTGTAAAGTACTTCAGAAAGAGATCACAGCTCCTTGTGCAACAAAGGATACACACAGGGGAGAAACTTTTTGAATGCTCATTGTGTGGAAAGAGATTCAGTCACAGTAGTGGTCTTCGGCAGCATCAGAGAACCCACACAGGGGAGAAACCTTTTGAATGCTCAGAGTGTGGAAAGAGATTTAGTGGGAGTGGTGTTCTTCAATACCATCAGAGAATCCACACAGATGAGAAACCGCTTCAATGCTCAGAGTGTGGAAAGAGATTCAGGGGTAGTGGCACTCTTCAGCGGCATCAGAGAACCCACACAGGGGAGAAACCTTTTAAATGCTCAGTGTGTGAAAAGAGATTTACTGAGAAAAGCAATCTTCAAAAACATCAAAGAACGCATACAGGGGAGAAACCTTTTGAATGCTCAGAGTGTGGAAAGAGATTTACTGAGAAAAGCAGTCTTAAAAACCATCAGAGAACTCACACAGGGGATAAACCTTTTGAATGCTTAGAATGTAGAAAGAGATTTACTGAGAAAAGCAGTCTTCAAAAACATCAGAGAACTCACACAGGGGAGAAACCTTTTGCGTGCACAGAGTGTGGAAAGAGATTTAGTGAGAACAGCAGTCTTAAAAAGCATCAGAGAACTCACACAGGGGACAAACCTTTTGAATGCTCAGAGTGTGGAAAGAGATTCAGTCAGAGTGGCAATCTTGAAAAGCATCAGAGAACTCACACAGGGGAGAAACCTTTTGAATGCTCAGAGTGTGGGAAGAGATTCAGTCAAAGTGGCAATCTTGAAAAGCATCAGAGAACTCATTCAGGGGAGAAACTATTTGAATGCTTTGAGTGTGGAAAGAGATTTAGTGGGAATGGCAATCTTCAGTGGCATCAGAGAATCCACAAAGGGAAGACATCTTTTGAATGCTCAGAATGTGGAAAGAGATTCAGTCGGAGTGGCTATCTTCAACAGCATCAGAGAATCCACACAGGGGAGAAACCTTTTTAATGCTTAGCATGTGGAAAGAGATTCAATGGGAGTGGCAGTCTTCAACAGCATCAGAGAACTCACACAGGGGGAAAACCTTTTGAATGCCAAGAGTGTGGAAAGAAATTCAGTAGGACTGGAAATCTTCAACAGTATAAGAGAACCCACACAGTAGAGAAACCCTGTTTATGCTCAGAGTGTGGAAAGAGATTCAGTCAGTGGCACTCTTTAGCTGTACCAAATAACTCACACAGGGTAGAAACCTTTTGAATGCTCAGTGTTTGGAAATAGATTCAGGCTGAGTGGAAGTCTTCGACTGCATCTGAAAACTCATACTGGGGAGAAATCTTAAGAACGTAAGAGAAGCCAATGTTGAATCAGGCCAATGGCCCATCTAGTCCAACACTCTGTCACACAGTGGCCAAAAATACCAGGGGCCATCAGGAGGTCCAGCAGTGGGGCCAGGACACTAGAAGCCCTCCCACTGCTGCCCCCTCCAGCATCAAGAATAGAGTGCATCACCTGCCCCAGACTGAGAGTTCCTATCTATACCTTATGGCTAATAGCCACTGATTTACTTCTGCTCCATATCTTTTGCATGCTCAGAGTGTGGAACGTGATTTAGTCAGGTGGCATTCTTCATTACCGTCAAAGAACCCACACAGGGGAGAAACCTTTTAATTGCTCAGTTTGTGGAAAGAGATTCAGTGGGAGTAGAAATCTTCACAAGCCTCAGAGAACCCAAATAGCAGAGAAACCCTTTGTATGCTTAGTATGTGGAAAGAGATTCAGTCAGAGTGCCACTCTTGAATAGCATCTGACAAACCCACATGGGAGAAAGTGTGGAAATAGGTGCCATCTTCAACAAGACCTAAGAACTCAGATGGAAGAAAGCTTCTGAGCACTCAGAGTGTGGAAAGAGATTCAGTGACAGTAGCAGTCTTCAAAGGTGTTAGAAAATTTCACTCAGCATGGAAATCTTATACAGCATCGAAGAACTCACATGAGGAAAACCCATGTAACTACTTTAGCCCATGAAAAAAGGTTTTCTCTTATTTCACACCTAAAAGACAACAGACTATATAAAGCTCTGACACTATATAAACTCTTGTGGAAAGCTTAGAAAGAAACTCTTGTAGCCACCCTGAACCCATTTTTTGGGGGTAAGGCAGGGTATAAATTTAATAAATAAATAAATCTACCCAGAATTATAGAATCAGAGAGTTGGAAGGGGCCATACAGGCCATCTAGTCCAACCCCTGCTCAATGTAGGATCAGCCTAGAGCACAGGTGTCAAATGTGCAGCCCACTGGCCACTGCCCACCTCCCGAGCAGCTTCCTTCTCCTACTTCCTTTCCCAGGGCTGCTACTGCAGCAGCCTCCCTAGCTTGCTTTTCCCCCAGCTCTCTCAGTGTCTCTTTGCTTCCTGCTTCCTGCCTCTTGCCTCCCTCCCTCCTCCCTCCTCCCTCACTTGCTCACTCTAGAGAGAGAGATTGCTCCTGCTTTCTTCTCTGAGGCTGCTCCTCCTCTTTTGGAGAGGGGAAGGGAGGAGGAGGAGAAAAAAGAGGGAGAGAGAGAGAGAACAAAATTGGAGTCTCAGCTTTAAGACCAACAATGTTATTCCATGTATAAGCTTTTGTATGCAAGCACATTTCTTTGGAGGGAGAGTGGGTGGATAGGTTCTTCTGACAAGGTCAATGTACATTGAGGAAATTATTTTGGCTTATTCTGAAAAGTTGTTGATTTTTTTTAATGATCGGATTTCTCTGTTCCTATCTGGATTTATTTTCTTTCAAAAAGACCCTGATTAGGAATTAGAATACTTGGATTGGTCCTTATATCTTGGAGAGTGGAGTGACTTCAGATGCCAAATGATAATAGCACAGATTGTTAATGGGACAGGAAAACTAGGTGTCAATCCAGTCCAGGAGGATGCAATTTAGTAGTCTCTCTCTAATCTCCCTTTGAAATTCCTTTGTAAGAGCACTGCTACTCTTAAGTCAGCAACTGAATGTTGTGGTTTCTGATGTCAGACATATATCCTTTTTTTCTGTGCATCCTCCTGGATGGAACTGAGACCTAGGTTTCCCATCTCATTAACAATGCTGATATCTCGACACAAGGGCATAGACTTTCCAATTTTCCGGGGGGGGGGGGGGGCTGGGGCTGGGCCAGAGCCATTGCTATAGTAAGTTCTTAAAAGAACCAAGGCCCAGTGACATCATAGGGAGGAGCCAGTGACATCATAGGCCATTGTCACTATCTATAGAGGCGGAGCCATGTGGGATTTAGGAAGGGGCTCTCCAGAAATTTAGGGGTGTGTGGGAACCCTTGGGAACCCCCCTAGCCATGCCCCTGGGCTGGGCTAAACCCAGGAAAATGTGGGAGTTGGCCAGTGGTTATAGTGGTATCTCAGCAGTCTCCTGCTGTGTCCTTTATTTAAATTCACTTTTAGAATAGTCACTTTAAGATCTGCAAATAAACACACCATGTGCATAAGACAAACAAATGGACACAAATTTGAAAGTAAGAAGGACCACACAGAAAAAGCCTGTAGGGGAACATTTTAGAAGTTTTCCTGGACATTCATTTACAGGAGTCTTGTTTCTGCCTTATTCATATGGGTGACTTTGCACTGAAATTTACTAAATTGTGGCATCACAGATGCCTTCCTTTGGTAAATGCAGGGCTGGAGTCTCTGAGCCAGAATACCAAACAGTTGCTGTGCACTCAATTTCTGAGCAATGTACAGAGTTCAGAGTAGCAGCAATCTTCTTCTCACTTCAAACTCATATCCTACAAGTCCCAGAGCACTATTCCTAAGGGCTGTTATTCCACTTTGCAACCTGTCATTCCAGTCCCAGAGAGCACTGAGCCTATTCCCAGGGGCTGTCCTGTCATTCCACTTTGTGACCTGTCATTCTAGTCCCATAGCACAGATTCTATTGCTAAAGGTCATCATTCCACTCTGGG
Source organism: Gekko gecko (assembly GCA_029375565.1). Taxonomy (NCBI): domain Eukaryota; kingdom Metazoa; phylum Chordata; class Lepidosauria; order Squamata; family Gekkonidae; genus Gekko; species Gekko gecko. The sequence goes on from JAPDNY010000002.1 coordinate 9,946,157, forward strand.
GACTGTCATTCAGTACAAGAGCACAGAATCTCTTCCTAGGGACCATAATCCCACTCGGGGGGCTTTCAGTCTAGTCCCAGAGCACAGATTCTATTCCTAGGGACTGTCTTTCCACTCTGGGGGTTGTCATTCCAGTCCCAGAGTAGCCTATCTGGGCCCAAAGTCCTTAATGGAAAAAACATTCCACATTTTCTTTGCAACTTTTTTTGTGCTGCAGTGTATTTCAGTGGAGCCCTTGCAAGTCAATTGGCATTCCTGGCTCCCATTATCTCCAATGGGCCTTCAAGCCTCTCCCATTGTTTCCGATGGGCAATCCTGCCATCCCTTTTATACATCCCAGTTAGTTGTCCCTTTGAAACTGTACCACACCATTTTAAGTAACAGCAAAATGAAGAGCAAGTAATAGCAAAATGAAGAGCATGAACATGTACAGAGTGCACATTTCTTGCCAATGTTCTTTCTGGGCTGCACATAGGGCAAAAGGAACTTTTAGAAGGCCTCTGATCGGCATGTTCCCCCCAATCTTGTTCATGCAGATGGTCTTACCATTTAAAAATGAAGAAGGAAAAGCTTAGGAGTGGTTGAAGCAGCCCCCCCCCATGAAAAAACAACAACTATTCTCAGTCAAGTATATATAGACCCAAGCAGGGCGTTTTTGTAGAAAAAGCCGAGCAGGAACTCATTAGCATCATAGGCCACACCCTGACAGGACCGCTCATTAGCCTATTAGGCCACACCCCCATGTTACCAGAAGTGTGGTCATCCAGCCACACCCACCTTTTGCTTCTTATTCTGTTTACCTTGTTTGTTGTCAAAACCCAGGGCTTTTTTGGTAGGAGGAACTCCTTTGCATATTAGGCCACACACTCCTAATATAGTCAATCCTAATAAGTTTCTGCTGTTGGGTGTGGCCTGTTATGCTAATGAGTTCCTGCTGGGCATGGCCAGCTCAGGATCCAGCTGGAACTCCATTCCTGTGTGTTCCTGCCCAAAAATAGCCCTGGACCCAAGTAAAATAAAATAGAGACACACTTTCCCCCCAAATGTAAATTGGAACCAAGCAAGTATGTTGAGCCCAACAGAGGCTTTGCAGCCTGACTGTTGCTACACTGAAAGTGAGTGGAGACAGCTTTCTTTTCTGACAGACACCAAACATATTCAAGGACTGATATGATTTCAGATGCTGAATGGCAGTAGTCGGCTTGATCAGCTTGAGTATGATATGCAGAGGGGTAGTAGGAGCAGAGATATCAGCACCAGTCATGAGACAGGAATCCTAGGTCTCCATTTGGTACAAGAGGATTCAGTCCAGGAGGATGCAAAGAATAAACAGAAATAAGTCTGAAGAAGTGAGCCGTGACTCATAAAAGCACATACCCTGCCACAATTTCGTTAATGTTTAAAAGTGCTACTGAACTCTTTACTTTTTCTACTGCTATTGCAAACCACAACTTTCAAAAACCAGTGGGGGAACATTTTAAACCTTCCAGGACATTCAGTTGCTGACCTAAGAGTAGCAGTTCTCTTACAAAGGAATTTCAAAGGGAGATTAGAAAGAGAGACCGCTGAATCGCAACTGATAATGAGGCTCAAGGCAATGCAGACTCCTGGACTGAATTGAAACCTGGGTTGTTTCTCTCATTACCAATGCCTGCTATGGTCATTTGGCATCTGAAATCACTTCACTCTCCAAGAAATAAGGACAGAGGGACTCCCATTCTACCTGTATCTGAAGAAGTGAGCAGCGACTCATGAAAACTCCGACCCGGCCACAAATCTTGTTAGTCTTTAAGGTGCTGCTGGACTCTTGCTCTTTTCTAAAGTATGAACCTGGCATTCTGTTGCTGGTCACTTTAATCTGCAAACCAACAAACAAAAAGCAGGCGTTTTTTCAGTTGGATGTGTAAAAACTGGGGCCCGGGGGAAGGTAACTCCTGCCTGCATTTGGGTTCAACCGCAGCCCCATCCGGAGACCCAGATGCCTTCCCAGGGTGGGGCCGGGGCTGCCAGCTGGTGTCCAAGGCCCGCCCAGCAGAGGGGAGGAAAACCTTTCAAAAATCGGTAATGAAGGTGCAGAGAGCAAAGCCAGCAAAGATCACGGAAGCACCACCAACGCCCACCCATCACAGCACAAGGCAACTCCCCTCCGACAGGCAGAGAGGGGCGGATCATCCTGTTGTGGCCACACACCCCTGGCCTTTTATTTATTTACTTACTAGATTTATATCCCTCTCCTTTCCTCACCAAGCATCTGCCTCCTGTGGACCCAAGGCCAGGAAGAACAAGTGGCAGATGGGCAGACATCACTGTGAGGACCCCTGGAGCAACTAGAGAGGAGAGGAGAGGAGAGATTGGATTTATACCCTGCCCTTCACTGCCCAAAGGCGTCTCAGAGTGGCTCACAAACTCCCTTCCCTTCCCCTCCCCACAACAGACACCCTGTGAGGTAGGTGGGGCTGAGAGAGCTCTTAACACAAACTGCTCCTTTTCAGGAACAGCTGTGCCAGAGCTTGTGACTGACCCAAGGTCACATCAGCAGGTGCAAGTGGAGGAGTGGGGAATCAAACCCGGTTCTCCCAGATTAGAGTCCGCACACTTAACCACTACACCAAACTGGCTCTCAGGGAGTGCCTCAGATGTGGGTTTGCGTACCCACCTGCAGCCGTGTTTTGCAAAGTGGAGGCACAGGGAAGGGACACGGCTGTTCCAACCGCATCGCCCCTGCCCCATCACTCTACCCCTCGCTTGGCAGAGGCAGCCGTAACACAGTGCCAGATTGTGCCTCCTGAACTGGGGCTTGGGTGGGAGAAAAGGCATCCTTTTGCCAGGAGAGAGAAGTACAGATCCCCGGGGGGTGCAGCAGAGAGAAGGTCACAGTCACACGAGCGGTGGGTTCAGGTTCCGCTAAGGAAGGTGCCAGCAAGAGTACAAAGCTCGCCTTTTGGTGCCCAGGAGGCCCAGAAAGGAGTCACAGATGGGATGAAATGTGATGACTCATAAGAACATACATAAGAACATAAGAGAAGCCAATGTTGAATCAGGCCAGAGGCCCATCTAGTCCAACATTCTGTCACACAGTGGCTAAAAATACCAGGGGCCACCAGGAGGTCCAGCAGTGGGGCCAGGACACTAGAAGCCCTCACACTGCTGCCCCCTCCAGCACCAAGAATAGGGTGCATCACCTGCCCCAGACTGAGAGTTCCTATCTATACCTTGTGGCTAACTGATGGACTTCTGCTCCATATGTTTATCTAATTCCCTCTTGAAACTGTCCATGCTTGTAGCTGCCACCACCTCCTGTGGCAGTGAATTCCATATGTTAATCACTCTTTGGGTGAAGAAGTACTTCCTTTTATCTGTTCTAACCCGTTTACTCAGCAATTTCATGGAGTGCCCATGAGTTCTTGTATTGTGAGAAAGGGAGAAAAGTACTTCTTTCTCCACCTGCTCTATCCCATGCATAATCTTATAAATCTCGATCATGTCACCCCTCAACCACCGTTTCTCCAAGCTAAAGAGCCCCAAGCATTTTAACCTTTCTTCATAGGGAAAGTGTTCCAACCCTTTTATCATTCTAGCTGCCCTTCTCTGCCCTTTTTCCAATGCTATAATATCCTTTTTGAGGTGTGGCGACCAGAACTGTACATTGTATTCCAAATGAGGTTGCACCAATGATTTATACAGGGGCATTATGATACTGGCTGATTTGTTTCATTCCCTTCCTAATAATCCCCAGCATGCTGACTCCTTCATGCTGATTGGATGGCCCAAATGCCAAGCGTTTTGGCTGGTTCCCCCCCCCCCCATCTGCCGTCTCCCGGATGCAGGGATGCCAGTGTCCAGGAAGAGTCTGGAGATGGTCTCAAATCAAAACTGATCTCCGGACTTCAGAGATCATATCATGTGTTCAGGAAATGGCTGCTTTGGAGGGTGGACTCTGTGCCAAATGGCTGACGAACGCTCCATTTCTTTTTAAAAAAAAATTATATATTTTCCCACATAACTATATAGATGAACCAAGTGTTACAATTTTACAATTATGCAATCTGCGAAGTCACCGAAGCGAGTCTACCACCTCTTATAACAGTTTTCCAATATCTGGTAAAAGCTGGAACAGCCTGGAACGGGCATTAAAAACACAATAGTACCTCAAGAAGCACTGAGATGCATTACAGGCACTCCAGAACAATATTCTAGAAGTGAAAACACAGAACTCTCACACTTTTATTAACCCTTTCCAGGCCAAAATGCCTCCGGAACACTCCGGAACGGGCACAAAACAGATGTGGCATTAATTACAGGCACTCCAGAACAGTATTCTAGAAGTGAAAACATGGAAAATCTCACACTTTTATTAACCCTTTCCAGGTCAAAAATGCCTCCGGAACATCCCAGAACCGGCACTAAACAACCGTGGCATTAATTACAGGCACTCCAGAACAGTATTCTAGAAGTGAAAACATGGAACTCTAACACTTTTATTAACCCTTTCCAGGCCAAAATGCCTCCGGAACATCCCAGAACCGGCACTAAACAACTGTGGCATTAATTACAGGCACTCCAGAAACAGTATTCTAGAAGTGAAAACATGGAACTCTCACACTTTTATTAACCCTTTCCAGGCCAAAATGCCTCCGGAACATCCCAGAACCGGCACTAAACAACTGTGGCATTAATTACAGGCACTCCAGAACAGTATTCTAGAAGTGAAAACATGGAACTCTCGCACTTTTATTAACCCTTTCCAGGCCAAAATGCCTCCGGAACATCCCAGAACCGGCACTAAACAACTGTGGCATTAATTACAGGCACTCCAGAACAGTATTCTAGAAGTGAAAACATGGAACTCTCGCACTTTTATTAACCCTTTCCAGGCCAAAATGCCTCCGGAACATCCCAGAACCGGCACTAAACAACTGTGGCATTAATTACAGGCACTCCAGAACAGTATTCTAGAAGTGAAAACACAGAACTCTCACACTTTTATTAACCCTTTCCAGGCCAAAATGCCTCCGGAACATCCCAGAACCGGCACTAAACAACTGTGGCATTAATTACAGGCACTCCAAAATAGTATTCTAGAAGTGAAAACATGGAAAATCTCGCACTTTTATTAACCCTTTCCAGGCCAAAATGCCTCCGGAACATCCCAGAACCAGCACTAAACAACTGTGGCATTAATTACAGGCACTCCAGAACAGTATTCTAGAAGTGAAAACATGGAACTCTCGCACTTTTATTAACCCTTTCCAGGCCAAAATGCCTCCGGAACATCCCAGAACCGGCACTAAACAACTGTGACATTAATTACAGGCACTCCAGAACAGTATTCTAGAAGTGAAAACATGGAACTCTCGCACTTTTATTAACCCTTTCCAGGCCAAAATGCCTCCGGAACATCCCAGAACCGGCACTAAACAACTGTGGCATTAATTACAGGCACTCCAGAACAGTATTCTAGAAGTGAAAACATGGAACTCTCGCACTTTTATTAACCCTTTCCAGGCCAAAATGCCTCCGGAACATCCCAGAACCGGCACTAAACAACTGTGGCATTGATTACAGGCACTCCAGAACAGTATTCTAGAAGTGAAAACATGGAACTCTCGCACTTTTATTAACCCTTTCCAGGCCAAAATGCCTCCGGAACATCCCAGAACCGGCACTAAACAACTGTGGCATTAATTACAGGCACTCCAGAACAGTATTCTAGAAGTGAAAACATGGAACTCTCGCACTTTTATTAACCCTTTCCAGGCCAAAATGCCTCCGGAACATCCCAGAACCGGCACTAAACAACTGTGGCATTAATTACAGGCACTCCAGAACAGTATTCTAGAAGTGAAAACATGGAACTCTCGCACTTTTATTAACCCTTTCCAGGCCAAAATGCCTCCGGAACATCCCAGAACCGGCACTAAACAACTGTGGCATTAATTACAGGCACTCCAGAACAGTATTCTAGAAGTGAAAACATGGAACTCTCGCACTTTTATTAACCCTTTCCAGGCCAAAATGCCTCCGGAACATCCCAGAACCGGCACTAAACAACTGTGGCATTAATTACAGGCACTCCAGAACAGTATTCTAGAAGTGAAAACATGGAACTCTCGCACTTTTATTAACCCTTTCAGGCCAAAATGCCTCCGGAACATCCCAGAACCGGCACTAAACAACTGTGGCATTAATTACAGGCACTCCAGAACAGTATTCTAGAAGTGAAAACATGGAACTCTCGCACTTTTATTAACCCTTTCCAGGCCAAAATGCCTCCGGAACATCCCAGAACCGGCACTAAACAACTGTGGCATTAATTACAGGCACTCCCGAACAGTATTCTAGAAGTGAAAACATGGAACTCTCGCACTTTTATTAACCCTTTCCAGGCCAAAATGCCTCCGGAACATCCCAGAACCGGCACTAAACAACTGTGGCATTGATTACAGGCACTCCAGAACAGTATTCTAGAAGTGAAAACATGGAACTCTCGCACTTTTATTAACCCTTTCCAGGCCAAAATGCCTCCGGAACATCCCAGAACCGGCACTAAACAACTGTGGCATTAATTACAGGCACTCCAGAACAGTATTCTAGAAGTGAAAACATGGAACTCTCGCACTTTTATTAACCCTTTCCAGGCCAAAATGCCTCCGGAACATCCCAGAACCGGCACTAAACAACTGTGGCATTAATTACAGGCACTCCAGAACAGTATTCTAGAAGTGAAAACATGGAACTCTCGCACTTTTATTAACCCTTTCCAGGCCAAAATGCCTCCGGAACATCCCAGAACCGGCACTAAACAACTATGGCATTGATTACAGGCACTCCAGAACAGTATTCTAGAAGTGAAAACATGGAACTCTCGCACTTTTATTAACCCTTTCCAGGCCAAAATGCCTCCGGAACATCCCAGAACCGGCACTAAACAACTGTGGCATTAATTACAGGCACTCCAGAACAGTATTCTAGAAGTGAAAACATGGAACTCTTGCACTTTTATTAACCCTTTCCAGGCCAAAATGCCTCCGGAACATCCCAGAACCGGCACTAAACAACTGTGGCATTAATTACAGGCACTCCAGAACAGTATTCTAGAAGTAAAAACACGGAACTCTCGCACTTTTATTAACCCTTTCCAGGCCAAAATGCCTCCGGAACATCCCAGAACCGGCACTAAACAACTGTGGCATTAATTACAGGCACTCCAGAACAGTATTCTAGAAGTGAAAACACGGAACTCTCGCACTTTTATTAACCCTTTCCAGGCCAAAATGCCTCCGGAACATCCCAGAACCGGCACTAAACAACTGTGGCATTGATTACAGGCACTCCAGAACAGTATTCTAGAAGTGAAAACATGGAACTCTCGCACTTTTATTAACCCTTTCCAGGCCAAAATGCCTCCGGAACATCCCAGAACCGGCACTAAACAACTGTGGCATTGATTACAGGCACTCCAGAACAGTATTCTAGAAGTGAAAACATGGAACTCTCGCACTTTTATTAACCCTTTCCAGGCCAAAATGCCTCCGGAACATCCCAGAACCGGCACTAAACAACTGTGGCATTAATTACAGGCACTCCAGAACAGTATTCTAGAAGTGAAAACATGGAACTCTCGCACTTTTATTAACCCTTTCCAGGCCAAAATGCCTCCGGAACATCCCAGAACCGGCACTAAACAACTGTGGCATTAATTACAGGCACTCCAGAACAGTATTCTAGAAGTGAAAACATGGAACTCTCGCACTTTTATTAACCCTTTCCAGGCCAAAATGCCTCCGGAACATCCCAGAACCGGCACTAAACAACTGTGGCATTGATTACAGGCACTCCAGAACAGTATTCTAGAAGTGAAAACATGGAACTCTCGCACTTTTATTAACCCTTTCCAGGCCAAAATGCCTCCGGAACATCCCAGAACCGGCACTAAACAACTGTGGCATTGATTACAGGCACTCCAGAACAGTATTCTAGAAGTGAAAACATGGAACTCTCGCACTTTTATTAACCCTTTCCAGGCCAAAATGCCTCCGGAACATCCCAGAACCGGCACTAAACAACTGTGGCATTGATTACAGGCACTCCAGAACAGTATTCTAGAAGTGAAAACATGGAACTCTCGCACTTTTATTAACCCTTTCCAGGCCAAAATGCCTCCGGAACATCCCAGAACCGGCACTAAACAACTGTGGCATTGATTACAGGCACTCCAGAACAGTATTCTAGAAGTGAAAACATGGAACTCTCGCACTTTTATTAACCCTTTCCAGGCCAAAATGCCTCCGGAACATCCCAGAACCGGCACTAAACAACTGTGGCATTGATTACAGGCACTCCAGAACAGTATTCTAGAAGTGAAAACATGGAACTCTCGCACTTTTATTAACCCTTTCCAGGCCAAAATGCCTCCGGAACATCCCAGAACCGGCACTAAACAACTGTGGCATTGATTACAGGCACTCCAGAACAGTATTCTAGAAGTGAAAACATGGAACTCTCGCACTTTTATTAACCCTTTCCAGGCCAAAATGCCTCCGGAACATCCCAGAACCGGCACTAAACAACTGTGGCATTGATTACAGGCACTCCAGAACAGTATTCTAGAAGTGAAAACATGGAACTCTCGCACTTTTATTAACCCTTTCCAGGCCAAAATGCCTCCGGAACATCCCAGAACCGGCACTAAACAACTGTGGCATTAATTACAGGCACTCCAGAACAGTATTCTAGAAGTGAAAACATGGAACTCTCGCACTTTTATTAACCCTTTCCAGGCCAAAATGCCTCCGGAACATCCCAGAACCGGCACTAAACAACTGTGGCATTAATTACAGGCACTCCAGAACAGTATTCTAGAAGTGAAAACATGGAACTCTCGCACTTTTATTAACCCTTTCCAGGCCAAAATGCCTCCGGAACATCCCAGAACCGGCACTAAACAACTGTGGCATTGATTACAGGCACTCCAGAACAGTATTCTAGAAGTGAAAACATGGAACTCTCGCACTTTTATTAACCCTTTCCAGGCCAAAATGCCTCCGGAACATCCCAGAACCGGCACTAAACAACTGTGGCATTAATTACAGGCACTCCAGAACAGTATTCTAGAAGTGAAAACATGGAACTCTCGCACTTTTATTAACCCTTTCCAGGCCAAAATGCCTCCGGAACATCCCAGAACCGGCACTAAACAACTGTGGCATTAATTACAGGCACTCCAGAACAGTATTCTAGAAGTGAAAACATGGAACTCTCGCACTTTTATTAACCCTTTCCAGGCCAAAATGCCTCCGGAACATCCCAGAACCGGCACTAAACAACTGTGGCATTAATTACAGGCACTCCAGAACAGTATTCTAGAAGTGAAAACATGGAACTCTCGCACTTTTATTAACCCTTTCCAGGCCAAAATGCCTCCGGAACATCCCAGAACCGGCACTAAACAACTGTGGCATTAATTACAGGCACTCCAGAACAGTATTCTAGAAGTGAAAACATGGAACTCTCGCACTTTTATTAACCCTTTCCAGGCCAAAATGCCTCCGGAACATCCCAGAACCGGCACTAAACAACTGTGGCATTAATTACAGGCACTCCAGAACAGTATTCTAGAAGTGAAAACATGGAACTCTCGCACTTTTATTAACCCTTTCCAGGCCAAAATGCCTCCGGAACATCCCAGAACCGGCACTAAACAACTGTGGCATTAATTACAGGCACTCCAGAACAGTATTCTAGAAGTGAAAACATGGAACTCTCGCACTTTTATTAACCCTTTCCAGGCCAAAATGCCTCCGGAACATCCCAGAACCGGCACTAAACAACTGTGGCATTAATTACAGGCACTCCAGAACAGTATTCTAGAAGTGAAAACATGGAACTCTCGCACTTTTATTAACCCTTTCCATGCCAAAATGCCTCCGGAACATCCCGGAACCGGCACTAAACAACTGTGGCATTAATTACAGGCACTCCAGAACAGTATTCTAGAAGTGAAAACATGGAACTCTCGCACTTTTATTAACCCTTTCCAGGCCAAAATGCCTCCGGAACATCCCAGAACCGGCACTAAACAACTGTGGCATTGATTACAGGCACTCCAGAACAGTATTCTAGAAGTGAAAACATGGAACTCTCACACTTTTATTAACCCTTTCCAGGCCAAAATGCCTCCGGAACATCCCAGAACCGGCACTAAACAACTGTGGCATTAATTACAGGCACTCCAGAACAGTATTCTAGAAGTGAAAACATGGAACTCTCGCACTTTTATTAACCCTTTCCAGGCCAAAATGCCTCAGGAACACTGTTTTTTGTGGTACTATTGTGTGTTTAATGCCCGTTCTGGAGTGTTCCGGAGGAATTTTGGCCTGGAAAAGGTTAATAACAGTGTGAGAGTTCCGTGTTTTCACTTCTGGAATATTGTTCTGGAGTGCCTGTAATGCATGCCCGTTTTTTGCGGTACTATTGTTTGTTTAATGCCCGTTCCAGAGTATTCTGGAGGCATTTTGGCCTGGAATGGGTTAATAAAAGTGTGAGAGTTCCGTGTTTTCACTTCTAGAATATTGTTCTGGAGTGCCTGTAATGCATGCCCCTGTTTTTTGCGGTACTATTGTTTGTTTAATGCTTGTTCCGGGGTGTTCCGGAGGCATTTTGGCCTGGAAAGGGTTAATAAGTGTGAGAGTTCCGCCTGCAATGCATACTTCTGTATTTTGCGGTACTATTGTTTGTTTAGTGCCCGTTCCGGCCCATTGCAGAGGAATTTTGGCCTGGAAAGGGTTAATAAAAGTGTGAGAATTCTGTGTTTTCCATTCTAGAATATTGTTCTGGAGTGCCTGAAATGCATCCCAGTGCTTCTTGAGGATCTATTGTGTGTTTAATGCCCGTTCCAGCCTTTACCCTGTCCCAAATGGAGGCTCTCTCTCCAATTAGAGAACCTAAGAAGGTAGGTGAATACTACCATGCTAAGAGAATAAGAGGAGAAGGGATTGGATTTATACCCCGCCCTTCACTTGGAGTCTCAGAGCGGCTTACAAACTCCTTTCCCTTCCCCTCCCCACAACAGACACCTTGTGAGGTAGGTGGGGCTGAGAGAACTCTTGACAGAAACTGCTCTTTTTCAGGAACAGCTGTGCCAGAGCTTGTGACTGACCCAAGGTCACATCAGCAGGTGCAAGTATAGGAGTGGGGAATCAAACCCGGTTCTCCCAGATTAGAGTCCGCGCACTTAACCACTACACCAAACTGACTGAATCCACAGACTGGGCACCTTTGGGATTCTGGCATAGCACTGTGGGTACAGTCACAAAAAGGCTGCTCCAGGAAGCTGTGGTGGCAGCTGCTACCAAAGCAATTTTTTTAAAGGAAATCTGCACAGCCAATCAACTGTTCTAATGGCAAATCAGAAGCCTTGCTAGGAAAAAGTGATCCCAGCCCTGCCCACCAGGAAAGGTGTCAGCCAATGGCACTCACAGGTACCATGCCAAGCCCTGGATTGGAGGAAGATTCCTTCATAGGAGGGCATCAGTGCAAACCCCTCATTCTTCCCCTTGATCTGTTCTAATACCTCCAGTCTTCACACTGGTCACCATATCTCCAAAAGGACATTGCAGAGTTTGAAAAAGTACAGAGGGCAACCAAGATGATGAGGGGGTTGGAGCCCCTTCTCTATGAGGAAAGGGTGAAGACGCAATGTTCCCTCTAAGCTGATTTAGTGTGAGCTAGCTCAGTTTTTTAGCCTCCGGCTCACACATTTTTTTCTTAGCTCAGGGAGGATGGCTTCAGAGCAAACTAATTGCAGTAGCCAAATCGCTTGCTCCCAGCTTTAATGCCAGTAGCTCACGAAATAGAATTTTTGCTCACAAGACTCCAGAGCTTAGAGGGAGCATTGGTGGAGAGTCTGGGACTTTCAGTTTATATAAGAGATGACTAAGGGGGGGACATGATGGAGGTTTACAAAATCACGCATGGGGTGGAGAGAGTTGACAAAGAAAACTTTTTCTCCCTCTCCCAAAAGACTAGGACTCGAGGGTGTCCAGTGAAGATGATGGGCAGTAGGTTCAGGACAGACAGAAGGAAATTCCACTTTACATAGAGAGTGATTAAAATGTGGAATTCACTGCCAGAGCATGTAGTGACAGCCATACAAATAAACAGCTTAAAAAGATTAGATGGATTCATGGAGAATAAGTCTATCAATGGCTACTAGCCCTGGTGACTGGGGGAAATCTCCACATTCAGAGGCACTAATCCTCTGAATCCCAGAGCCAGGAGGCAACCTTCAGGGGAAGGTTTCGGCCTCTCAGCACTGTTGCTGGCCCTCCAGAGGAACTGGTTGGCTGCTGTTTGAGACAGGATGCTGGACTAGGTGGATCTCTGGTCTGATCCAGCAGGGCTCTTCTTATGTTCTTATGAAGGTCTCGGCCTCCCTGCCCTGTTGTTGGCCGTCCAGAGGAACTGTTTGACTGCTGTGTGAGACAGGATGCTGGACTGGATGGACCAATAGGGCTTATGTTCTTATTTAAGCAACTTCACCCTCCTCATTCCACAAGAGCTGCCTCCAGTGAACACTTTGAGTGCAACTTGATTCTAGATACGCTAAGGACGAAGTGTTTTTAATGAAAAGTCTACAGACTTAGACAAAGCTTTACAGCATATAAATGAAAAATGTATAAAGTCATTTTATACACTGTTAATAGGCATGAAAATGCAAGATGAAGTAGTGAAATCTTCAATGATTAGATGGGCACAAAATATAGGCCATAGCATAGAACTAGATCAATGGACTAAGGTACAGAAAACTAATATAAAATATACCAAAGCTATACCACATAAAGAAAAAATATATAAAATGTTCTATAGATGGCATATAACACCAGATAATTTAGCAAAATTTTATCCAAGTATGTCAAATATATGTGTAAGCAAAATATTGTTTCTTTTTCATATGTGGTGGTCTTGTAATATAACTAAAACTATTGAATTTGGATGCAGGAGATATTGCAAAAAATGCTAGAAGCAACTGTACCATTTGTACCAGAACTGTTTTTATTAAATATTATACCAGAAAGATTTAAAAAACCAGATGCTTATATGATTATACATGTTATAACCATGACTAGGGTTTTGTATGCAAAATGCTGGAGGAAAGAAGAAGTTCCACCAAAAGATGAAATAATCTATAAATTATTGGAAATGGTGGAGATGGACAAATTAACTTTGCAATTACAAGATAAAAAATAAATTTATGAGAAAACATGGTCAAGACTTTATAAATGGATTGAGGTGTATCTGCAAAGTTGCACATTATAACTATTAATATACAATTTATTATATTTTAAAAGCATTATTCTGGTATATGCAATATTAAACCAGTTTACGTGCAGCAAAGAATGATTCTATGTATATAGAACATAATTAGATATAATGAGTACATGTTTCTTGTTCGTTTTGTGTTAGTCAGTCTTGTATTCTGTAATGTCTGTCTCTTTTATTTTTAGAAAATCAATAAAAATCTATTATTTAAAAAAATAACCCAATCCCCTGGGTCTTAACTGACCCACATCATGAGTGGGGGAAATCTGGGTCAGGTTCATTCATGGGGATCAGTCATGACCCCAGATGAGAGTCTCTAGCATCTGCAAGGGAATTTCTTATTTAGAACATTATACACAATGGAAAAAAGACATGCCACATTAACCTTTGACACATGTAATGAAGCCCAACTCATAAAAAACTCATGAAGCACAGAAAACACAAAGTCTGATTTACCTGATACAAATAATACTCTCTTGAATGACCCATGACCCTTCCTTACTGTTTTGTTTTCTCTCCGTTCATAAAGAAATCCTTAATGTAGGGTTGCCAACTGCTTGGAGGGGAAAAAGTATTCTCTCCCTTTAACAGAGGCATTTTGGGATGTTATCTCTTCAGATGCCCATTTCCACACACTAAGCTTCTGGGAATGATGCTGGATATCCCCTCCCCGCCTTCAGGCCTGCTAGCAACTCTAATGTAGATACCCTTCAAAATTAAAGTAGTGAGATGAAACTTAGCCTGCTGTATAAAGGCACAGTCTCCCAGGAGGAATTCAAGGGGGGCTCTGAGGAGTCGGAGGTGAGGAGTGAGCCTTTGCCCAGGCCTACTTCCTGATTCTGTTGTGTAAAATCAGGGGGGACGGGCCGACAATTGAGATTGGGGAATTTGTGTCCCACAACGTTCACCTGCCAATTCCATGGATACCAGTCCATTTTTACAATACTGGATGATATTGGGGGGAGACGGACCCCTTAGAATTTACTGAGTTGCTGGTTTGGGGGACAGCTTTTCCTTTCAACCCCCAAAAATCCTATGGCCACAACTCTTTGGGTTCAAGGTGCTGCCACCGAAAAAAGTTCAAAGTGGGCTGTTCCGGGGAGAGGTTAAGGTTGAGCAATGCCTCCCTCAAACTGCTTGTCAGATAAAAAATGTTTGTGAATTAAGGATGCTGGCGGGTCACACTGTGTTTATGCCAGGAGCAGAGAGGCTGTAAATATCTGTTTCCCCTCAGCTTGTCTATTTCCTCACAGGATTTGGGAAAGGAAAGGGGTTTTACCAGTTTTGTAGAGGACAGGAAGAGTCAGATTGGCAGATAACCTGAGGTAGTGAGTTTCACAGAGGAAGGCAAATACTTAAAAGGCCCTTCTTTGTGTAACTGCTTTCTGAGCCTCCAACACCTGAGTGTCATAAGAAGACCATCATTAAAACCATCTACAGGAAACTTTCACACTTGTATGGATTCTCTGGAGAACATGAAAATCGGACCTGTGCCTCAAGCTCTTGCCACTCACAGAGCACTGATGAGGTTCCTCCCTTTTGTGGTCTCCAGGCTAAAGGAGACGGGCTGATCTTGAATCTCCTTCAGCTGGCAGAGCCCATCCTTCCCTTCTTCCCTCTGAGATCTATTTGAGGGCTTCAAACATGGCTAAAGTCCTTCCACAGTCCAACAATTTTGAACATTTCATGCTGATTTGGGTAAGATTTCTGTGTAGACTCAACTTTTCTACAAGACTTTATAGAGTATCAGAGCTTTATATGGTCTGCGGTTGTCTTTTAGGTGTGAAATAAGATAAACGTTCTTTTAATGGACTAAGCAGTTACGTGGCTTCTCCTCACGTGAGCTCTTATATGCCATAGAATATTTCCATGCTGAGTGAAATTCCACATTCTGAGCACTCAAAAGGATTTTTAAAAAATAATTAAACAAAACATAATAACTTATCCAGATATAAAATCTACAGTCTACTAAACCCTTACAAAGCATAATATATATAAGGGGTACCAATTCACATTCAATAAAATACAAAATTAACACATTTCTTAAATAACGTACGACTTTTGTTACGAGCACTGGAGACATAATCAAAAAACGGGAACCATTTTCCCAAAAAGTTATTACTCTCAGCTGGAGATTCTGCCACTGTAATTTGAAGTGCAAGTTTATCCATCACCACCATGTTCCAAAGCTTCAAAAACCACCGTTGTACTGAGGGGATTCTCTTAGATTTCCAGTTCTGGGCAATCAGTATCTTTGCCACAATTAAAAAGATTGAAGCTAGCTCTGCCTTAGTTTTAGAGATTTTAAGACTAGGCCAATAATTCAAAAGAAATGATACTGGAGTATATGGGCTAGCACATCCTAAAAAAATTTCTATAAACCCCAGTATTTTAGGCCAAAAGCTAGCAATAAGGGGACATTCCCACCAACAATCCTTGAAAGTACCCAGACTCCCACACCCTTTCCAGCATCTTGGTATTAGACTTCGCAAAGGTTGACTCAAAAGGATTATTTAATGTGAGTTCTTAGGTCCTGTCAAAGATGGCAACTCAACCTGAATCTTTCCACACTCTCAGCATTCAAAAGGTTTCTCCCCTGTGTGAGTTCTCTGATGCTTTTGAAGACTGCGGTTGACACAAAAACTCTTTCCACACTCTGAGCATTCAAAAGGTTTCTCCCCTGTGTGGGTTCTCTGATGCTTTTGAAGATGGCCACTCCGACTGAATCTCTTTCCACACTCAAAGCATTCAAAAGGTTTCTCCCCTGTGTGAGTTCTCTGATGCATCTGAAGACTGCTGCTGAAACTAAATCTCTTTCCACACTCAAAGCATTCAAAAGGTTTCTCCCCTGTGTGAGTTCTCTGATGCTTCTGAAGACTACTGCTGTAACTAAATCTCTTTCCACACGCTGGGCATTCCAAAGGTTTCTCCCCTGTATGAGTTCTCTGATGCTGTTTAAGATTGCTACCATGACCGAACTTCTTTCCACACTCCAAGCATTCAAAAGGCTTCTCCCCTGTGTGGATTCTCTGATGCTCTGAAAGATAGCCACTCCGACTGAATCTCTTTCCACACACTGAGCATTCAAAAGGTTTCTCCCCTGTGTGGATTCTCTGATGCTGTTGAAAATTGCCACTATGACTGAATCCCTTTCCACACTCTGAGCATTCAAAAGGTTTCTGCCCTGTGTGGGTTGTCTGATGTTGATGAAGATTCCCCCTCTCACTGAATCTCCTTCCGCAGTCTGAGCATTCAAAAGGTTTCTCGCCTCTTTGTATGCTTTGCTGCACAAGGAGCTGTGATCTATTTCCGAAGTACTTTCCGTACTGTATGGATTTACTTGCCTTCATTATCCTGTGCTTTGGAAAATGCTCACTATGCTTTCTTCCATCTCTCATCATATGGTCACCTTTCTTTCTCTTAGCTCTGCCTCGATTCCTGAGGTTTTCTTTCAAGTCTTCATTTTTCACTCCATCTGGCATTTGCTGATGAAGTTCCTCACCATTCCTCTGATCATCCTCTGCTGGAATAAAGACAGAGTTCCGGTTAGCACCTAGGAGGGCTGGTAAGGTCTAAAGGCATCTATGGGACTGCAGTAGGAAATTACTGACATCCCTTTGGCCTCCTCCAGCCTGGCTGATCTTAAGCACCGCACCACCTTTTCCCAGGATATCTAGTATTTAAGAATACCTCACACCCTCAAGACCCAAATCTGAGCTCTTGTCCAAAAGGAGTTTCTGAGGAACCAGGTTTCAGGCCCCCAAAAGGCTTCCCTTCCTCCTTAGCCTGTGGGCTGTATGATTGTACCAAACCAAATGTTGTTCAGAAATGAATCCAAAATCCCCCCTGGCCATTCTTTGTCTGTGCCGTTGACATAACCATGAAGGATACTCACTCTCAGCCAACTCATATGGGAAGGAAATATGCTCTTGGGATCCCCTTGAGAAACTCTCCAGCCTTTCTTCAGATGTGAGGCTGTTATCTGTCTCCACCAAAGTCTCTCTTATACTTCTGGCTTTTGAGAGAGAGGGAGAGGGAGGGAGAGAGAGAGGAAGATTATTCTTATGTGGGGAAGGAAAGAAATTCAAGAGTAAAAATTCTTCTGGAATGACGGAACCATGGTCAAGAGCAGTGTTCCCTCTAAGCTGAGTTAGTGTGAGCTAGCTCACAGTTTTTTAGCCTCTGGCTCACACATTTTTGTCTTAGCTCAGGAAGGGAGGGCTCCAGAGCAAACTAATCAATGCAGTAGCCAAATCACTCACTCACAACTTTAGTGCCAGTAGCTCATAAAGTAGAATTTCTGCTCACAAGACTCCACAGCTTAGAGGGACCATTGGTTAAGATCAAAGCCCACAATCCCAACCACTGTAAGAAAAGTGGATCTGTGAAGCAAAGCACCCTAGTTCCCCCAAGGGTTAACATGGTTATTAACTGGCCTGGTCCAACTTGCAGGTGTTTCCAGTCTCCTTTCAGCTAACATCCTTATCTTTTTCAAGGCCACAGTCCAGAATGTGGTCACTGGTTTAATAGTGAGAACCTGTATGTAGTTGTGAAACCAGGAGGGAGGGGGGATTGGGAGGGTGCTGACAGTCTCTGGAAAATTTCCTCAAGGAGGACCCTTGATTGGGTCGTTAGGACCACCTGACCTTAGAGAGGTAGGATGTATAATACGGGTATAGACCAGAGGGAAGCCATGCTAACTTTATGCTCACGCCATGCTAGTCGGCCTTGATATTTACTTGCTTCATCACAATGAATAGTTTTCTGTAGAGTAAATCAGGCTACAGACGGAATAATCACACTGCAACAAGAGGTGCCATCTAATACCAAGTATTTCATGTATTAGATCCAAAAGATGGTTTTTCTCGTGTGTTTTTTTATGAGTTGCAGAAACCATGCTGTTTACTGGTCTCTTAATTTTAAATCCTTAATAAAACTTTATATATTTTTAAAAGGGGTCTGCTTTACTTGTGTGCACGCTCCTCGTGAACCCACGGGACTGGGTCCTGCTCAGGTACAAAGACTAGTGACCCAAGGGGGACCCAGGCTTGCATTCGTGACAGAATGATTTCCAGGTCACAGGCAGAGCGGATGTTTGTAATCCCATCCAGCAGGAAGGGTGTCTTGTAAAAATTGGCAACAAAGAAATGAGGGTCTGGCCCCTTCCAGAGTCTTTCTGAGGGCCTCTCATCCCCTTTGACTCAGGCCAGGCAGGACACCTTCTCTGGCTTGGGTGATGGCCACAACACTCGGCCTCAGTTGCCTCTGGGCAAGGGCACACACAGGAACACAATAAGCTGCTTCATCCTGATTCAAACCCTTGGTGCTCTGAAGTCAGTCTTCTCTACTCAGCCCACCAGCAGCTCTCCAGGGTCTCAGGCAGAGGTCTTTCACATCACCTCCTCCCTCATCCTTTTAACTGGAGATGCTGGGGATTGAACCTGGGACCTTCTGCATGTCAAGCAGATGCTCTGACAGTGAGCCACGGCCCCTCCCCAGGAAAGGCCCCTCCCCAGGAAAGGCCTCGAAATGGTGTATTGCTATGAAAGATCCTTACCCAGAAAGGCCACATTCCCATAGTTCTCCAGCATGACTTCCCTGTACAGAGCTCTTTGTCCCGGATCCAGCAGGGCCCATTCCGCCTCAGTGAAATAGATGGATATTTCCTCAAAGGAAAAGGGACACTGGAAGAAAAACCAGATGCTCTCATCAGAGATCATGCCAAGTAAAGACTGTGAGAAGGTATGGTACGGGTTAAGGAGACAGCATTCCAAAGATCACTTGCCCGGACACCTTTGTAGAAATTACAGGAGCAAAAGCCCCCCTGAGAAAGGAGGAGGGACCCAGGCTGATCCCCTGCTCATCTCTCCTACCTGGACCGGAGGTGCAGCAGCTGTTTCTACACCTCTGAAAAGACAACGGCTCAACGGCATCTCTTCACTGCCTGTTACTGAGAAAGAGGAGGAAGGAAGGGTGTTTGCTTGATTGTTCCCTGCTTCACACACGCCTTCCCAGGGTTCTGAAACCTTGCCCTGGGCACACTCAACATCTTTTTAAACACTTTTTACTAAATTCTGAGAGAGGCAGGAGAGCAGCACCAGGTACCTATGAGCCTCAGGGATAATAAATGCTATTGACATAACTTCAGACTTCTGTGAGACTTCTGTCTGGGCTGGGGGAGGGAAAGGGGGTGGAAATGATATCACATGACATATCACCGTCACATTCCGCCAGAACATAAGAACATAAGAGAAGCCAATGTTAAATCAGGCCAATGGCCCATCTAGTCCAACACTCTGTCACACAGCGGCCAAAATATACCAGGTGCCATCAGGAGGTCCAGCAGTGGGGCCAGGACACTAGAAGCCCTCCCACTGCTGCCCCCCCAGCACCAAGAATAGAGTGCATCACCTGCCCCAGACTGAGAGTTCCCATCTATACCCTGTGGCTAATAGCCTCTGATGGACTTCTGCTCCATAGGTTTATCTAATTCCCCCTTGAAACTGTCCATGCTTGTAGCTGCCACCACCTCCTGTGGCAGTGAATTCCATATGTTAACCACTCTTTGGGTGAAGAAGCACTTCCTTTTATCTGTTCTAACCCGACTGCTCAGCAATTTCATTGAGTGCCCACGAGTTCTTGAGCACGAGTGACTTGAGCACATCTGGAGACTCCAGGGTCATATGAGTGCGTTTTCAGGGTGTCTCTTGTCATGCTAACTTCACAACCAGGTTTTCAGCCAGATGTAACATCAACATGACACCACATCTGTCCCAAGACTCTACCCAAAGCTCCTGGGGGTGCCGGTCCATAGCCCATCATCCCTATTCTAGCATTCTGCTACCCACAACAGCCCCCCAGATGCCCCTACAAGCATGGGCACAGAAGCCAAATTTCCCCATGAATATTGGGCTCTAGGAACTGCTTTTCAGAGCCTGCTCCCTAGAAGGTGGAGGCTCCCTTTATTCACCAGGCTGAATGGCTCTGCCGAGGATTGTCTACCTTTCCTGTTTTAAGCCAACTTGAGTTTCTGTTATGGAAGAAAGGTGAGATATGAATACTAAAATTAATTGGAGGAATTGCCCTCCATGGGTCTGTCGAATCGCCTTTGAGAGAAATCATTTTTAGTGGACATCGAGTGCCACAAATTAACGCTGTCTTTTCCTGACCTGAACACTCTACCCATCAAAATCACTGGGGTGCCCCAAACACATTCAGGCACAAAGAGACCTTACCACAGGAGGGGGCATCTTGGGCACCCTCCTGGGCCTGCGCCTTCGCCTCAGAGAAGGTAGCTTCTGTCTTCACGGATGGTGCCCACATCTGAAAAAACAGTGAGGGAGAGGGGTAAGAAATGGAATGGAAAACAGACCAAGGACTGGATCCTGCCCCACTCTCAGACTCTGCACCCTTCCATCAGCAGACCTGGTGAGTTATCTGGAGGAATAAGAAATTCTCTAGTACAAGAGGCTGCTGAAGGAGGCTGTGAAATCTCCCATTTCTATGAGTAACACTTGGGCAGATGTCTGGCAGGGAAAGTTTAGGATAAGGCCAGATATTGTTGCTTGGATTGGACGTACCTGGAGGGAATCCCCTCACCTGCTCTTCCTGCCTCTTCTCCTCTGCCTGACTCAGGAGGAAACCTTCAGCCAGGGCCACCGCCTGGGAACTGCTCTCCAGCCCACATCCTCTGACCCAGCCCTGCATTTCCGGGGGCAGGACGGCCAGGAACTGCTCCAGGATCACCAGATCCAGAATCTGCTTCTTGGTGCACCTCTCGGACTTCAGCCAGTGGCTGCAAAGTCCATGGAGCTGGCTGCAAACCAGCTACTTCCCCACTCCCAACGTCCCTGCGCGTAGCCGGCTCTTTAAGCACACAAACACACAATTTCAGCAGCCCATGAGAATTTCTGGAGCTCCAGCTCCCGTTGAACCTTCCTGTTCCCCCTGTCCAGTCCGAGGCGTTATTGACTCTGCCTTCCCAAACAGGCGTCCCTAGAATCTCCCAGCGGGGTCGGACTCGTGCAGGCGAGTCTCGGGTTGGAGGCTTCTCACCTGTTTTCCCCACCCTCGAGAGCTAGTGTGTGTGAGGAAACAGCCCCATCTGCTGTGCAAGGATATATTGGGGGGGGGGAGTCTTGCGTTGGGTCTCAATATGCCCTACCCTTGAATCTGGCGCTGCAAACTCCCCCCCCCCCGGACATCTCCCCCTTCCCCGTCCAGAGCTCCTTGCAACTCACCAGCTCCCTCCCAGCCGCTGAACCAAAAGCCGCGTTTGTCCTGGGGAGGAGGAGGAACAGGAAACAGCTTCCAGGGGGCTAACTTCCCACCCTTCTCCGCTTCCCTTCTCTCCCCCCACTCATGCCCTTCTAGGATTTCGGTCTCTTAAACCCTTGAAAAGCACTTCCTAGTCTGTCCCTGCAAGTCTAACCCGCCACCACTGGGCGCCTTATGTGGCCTCAAATATTTCCCCCACCACATACTCCTTCTCCTTGGATGAAATGGCCCAGCGCCCCGGGGAAAAGGGAGAGAGGACTGGAAGCCCCCCCCCACCCCTCACACACACACACGTGGAGTAGCCGAGCCTTCCTAGCCCCAGATTTCATGATGTGCAGCTTTTCCTTAAGAACATAAGAGAAGCCATGTTGGGTCAGCCCAATGGCCCATCCAGGGAGCATCAGGAGGTCTACCTGTCAGGCCAGAACTCCAGGAGCCCTCCCACTCTTGCCCCCAAGCACCAAGAATACAGAGCATCACTGCCCCAGACATAAGAACATAACAGGAGCCGTGTTGGATCATGCCAATGGCCCATCCAGTCCAATAGTCTGTGTCAAGCAGTGGCCAAAACCCAGGTGCCATCTGGAGGTCCACCAGCGGGGCCAGAACACCAGAAGCCCTTCCACTGTTACTCCCAAGCACCAAGAATACAGACAGCATCACTGCCCCAGACAGGCAGTTTCATCTATATGTTGCAGCTAATAGCCACTGATCTGCTCCAGATGTTTATCCAATCCCCTCTTGAAGCTGTGTCTGCTTGTAGCCGTCACCACTTCCTGTGGCAGTGAATTCCATGGGTTAATGACTCTTTGGGTGAAGAAGGACTTCCTTTGAACTCTTTATTTTTTATTTTTAACATTTTTTTATTTTCATAGCAAACATAAAATTGGGGTGCAACATTTCAGTCTTTCTTTTCCTCTATTAAACTACCTCGTACATTAACTAAATCTATATCATTTTTCCACCTACTGTTATCATATAATATTTGCAAATATTTAGGTGTACAGATTCTTTTATTCTACTAAAATAGATTTTGACTAAGCATATTATTAAGTTCTTTCTTTGGATATATAAAAAGGCATAATTATTTATTTTCTTCTGGATATTAATGTAATGGTCTTACTCCATTATCAATCTCGGAAATTCCCTCAGAAATTTCCCATCCCTTTTGTAGCTTTCCTCTTCTTCTTGATTTTCTGATTTCTCCTCTTAAGTTTTAAAGTCTTAATTCTGTGTCTTTTTCCCTTATAAGTGTAGAAATCTTCTGCATATAAACATCTGTACTCAATCTTTAGAATAGTTTGTGGATCCAAGTGTTGGGTTTTTTTGTCTCTCTGAAGTGACATGTGACTCCTTATTTTGGCAATTTCATCATTGATGGTTCTTTTATAAAGTCTCTGATGCACATTTGTGGAAGTTTTGCTTCTCTTTATAGGCGCAAACTCCATTCTGTGGTTCATGTCATATTGATTGTAGGTTTCCTCTATATCCTACAGTCACGTCTTTTTTCCTCCTCTTTCCAGGCTATTTGAACTGTTTTCTTCCTAGTTTGTTGCATCAGCATTTCTGTTTCATCTTGTGTAGGGTAAAAAATTTCTTTGACTGCCATTTTTACAGCTACAATAAATGTGTTTTGAATTAAAATATGCAAGTCTTTTAAGGAGACCTGTAATAATTTAATGCTTGTAAGTTCCATTGTATCTAAGAATAAAGCCTCTGGCACCATTTGAAGTCTATCTGTGCCATCCATTTTTTTCAACGTGTTAAGACCAGAGAATCTCTAGAAATATGTTCCGACAAAGTTTTACAATAACACCACTTCTGATAAGAATATATCAACAATTGTTATAGTCATATTAAACACAAAAACAATATCAACATAAGTCGGGAATGTGATCTATTATTTACACTTCAAGACATTGTGGTCAGAACAAAATGGAGTTCTGTAGTTTCAGTAAAAGAAAACATAAATTGTTATGGGAATGTAATAACTGAAGAAATCAGAGTAAGGTCCAATTTTCTTTTTCCCCTTAAAAGATCAAGTCTTTATATTCCATTTATTTAAAGGATAGTCAACTTTAGTCCTTATTTCAGCAGCTTTGGTTTAATGCTTTAGAAGGTCTTCATGTTGTTCCAGCTGCTTTCTTTTTACCTCCAGACAAGAAAAAAAGGGGGAGGGGAGATTCTGTTTCTAATTCATTAAGATTCAGAGTCAAATTCAACTAGTTTTTTCTCCAATTTTATATTTTATATTCCACAAAATACAGTCTTAGACAAGATCTTTCTCTTTATTTTCTTTGCCCAAGAGGCTATTTGAAAAGCTGCTTTGAATTCTTTTCGTAGCCACTGGAAAGGAAGGAGGGGACCAGGAAGTGAATTCTTCACCACTCTTTTTAAACTTTAAAGGGGCTTCACGATAGATGGTAGACTCTCTGATATTGCTTTACAATGTACTCACGGTGTTGTACTTCATTGATGGTATGGATGAGGTTCCAGCTTCTCCCCTCCTGCCGGGCAGTCATGACTGCGTGCCCATGTCTGACATGTGTGCCCTCAGCTGGCTCCTATGACGGGGCAAATTCAGACCCTGTGCCTGCTTGCTGCCACTTGCAGGAGGGGGGTCCAAATCAAGCCCCTTGCAATCAGCTCCTCTACGGGAAACTCATTTGAGTTCGGGAGCCCCCGAACCCTCCTAAAGGAGCCAGCGATCGGGCCAGCATCCGGGAGCTCTTCCCAGTGCAACCGTTCCCGTTGTGCTGGATCCCGCCTCCCCTTTGAACTCTTCTAACCTTACTGTTCATTAATTTCATTGAGTGCCCCCGAATTCTCGTATTATGAGAAAGGTAGAAAAGTACTTCTTTCTCTACCTTCTCTAACCCATGCATAATTCTGTAAACCTCTTTTTATTTACCATATTTATATATCCCCCTTTCTCCCCAGTGGAGACCCAAAATGGCTTGCAACATTTCCTCCCCACACCCTGTGAGGTACGTTAGACTGAGAGAGTGTGTAACTAACCCATAGTCACCCAGTGAGCTTTCACGGCAGAGTAGGCATTCAAACTCCAGTCTCCCAGAGCCTACTCCTACAGGACAGTACTACACCAAGGTTGCCGACAAACCTGGAGAAAAATGTATTGTCCTTTTGAGAGAGACTTAAATATGTGGACATTGGGCAGGTGAATCTTTTCACAGTATGCTGGTAAATCACAACACCTGGTAAAATGTTCAGTGAAGGCAAGCCCTTGTGGGAAGGGGAGGGAGAAGTTGCTGAAAGAGCCCTGCTGGATCGGACCAGTGGTCCATCTTTTCCAGCATCCTATTTCACAAACTGGCCCATCAGTTCCTCTGGAGGTCCCATAACAGGGCATAGAGGCTGAGGCTTTCCCTGATAAGAGGAGGAAGAGGAAGAAGAGGAAGAAGAAGAGGAGGAAGAGCAAGAGGAAATTGGATTTATTCCCTGCCCTTCACTACCCAAGGGAGTCTCAGAGCAGCTTACAAACTCCTTTCCCTTCCCCTCCCCACAACAGACACCCTGTGAGGTAGGTGGGGCTGAGAGAGCTCTGACAGCAACTGCTCTTTTTCAAGAACAGCTGTGCTAGAGCTTGTGACTGACCCAAGGTCACATCAGCAGGTACAAGTGGAGGAGTGGGGAATCAAACCCGGTTCTCCCAGATTAGAGCATAAGAATAGCCTGATGGATCAGACCTGTAGTCCATCTTGTCAGCATCCTGTCTCACACAGTAGCCAACTAGTTCCTCTGTATGGCCAACAACAGTGCATAGAGACTGAGGCCTTCCCCTGATGTTGTCTCCTGGCTCTGGAATTTAGATAATTATTGCCTCTGAATGTGGAGGTTCCCCTCAGTCACCATGGCTAGTAGCCATTGATAGACTCATCCTCCATGACTCTATCTAATCCCCTTTTAAAGCTGTTTATTCCTGTGGCCATCACTATATTATCTGGCAGTGAATTCCACACTTTATTCACTCTCTGTGTAAAACAGTATTTCTTTTTGTTCATCCTGAACCTACTGCCCATCAGCTGCATTGGATGCCCTCAAATTCTCGTCTTTTGGGAGAAGGGAGACAACATTCTCTTGGTCAACTCTTTCCACCCCATGCCTAATTTTATAGATCCCTTTCATGTCCCCCCTAGTCATCTAATTTTAATCTATACTATTGTTTAATTTTAATCCATATTTATTATTTAATTTTAATCTATATTATTGTAATTTTATGATGATTTATGTAAGCAGCCCTGAGCCAGCCTTGGCTGGGAGGGTGGGGTAGAAATTTAATAAATCAAATCATCTCTTTTCTAAACTGAAAAGCCCCAGACTCTTCAGCCTTTTCTCCTAGGGAAGGTGCTCCAACCCCCTCATCATCTTGGTTGACCTCCTTTACTTTTTCAAGCTCTGCAATGTCCTTTTGGAGATAGGGTGACCAGTGTGAACCCTTTTAAAGCCTTAAAGACTGTTTGTTTTGCCTGAAATTCCTCTGCTCATTTCAGATGGTGCAAGTTATAGATGCTATCAGCTTGCACCCCACTCCACACACAGAAACACACACATGTGTAGAGCATCCAGGAATGCTAGACATTCTGGGATTAAGAAGCAAAAACGGAAGCAGCTCATTTTGCAAAGGGGGGGGGCTAGGCAAGTGCCCCTTTGATGCCAAATTGGAATTACCGGTCCCTTAAAAAGCGGAGAGTCAAGAAGGAAAAACCTATGTATTCTGATGAACTACATGGCAGATACAATTTATTTTATGCACTCGGTAATAAAAACCGTTAAGCCAAATTGGGGTAGTGGCTGTTAACATAGGGTTCTTTTTATAAGAAGAGCCCTGCTGGATCAGACCAATGGTGTAAGTATGGTCCCCATAAGCGATAATGGAGCCAACGGTATAATGGAGAGTATAAATGCTTTGGAGTGAACACCAAAGGTATTTTGCATTCAGAGTTCATTCACTGCGGTGTAGAGTCATGCCATGGCTTGGAGAAGGCATTTAAAGGGACCACGTCCCTTTCCCCCCTCCATTGGAAACAATGGATGGGGGCACCTTCTTCTGGGGCCCACAGAATTTAACCCCCTGCTCCAATATTTTTGAAACTTGGGGTGTTTTTTGAAGAGAGGCACCACTTTTCATGGGCTAAGCGGTCACATGGTCTCTCCCAGGTGTGTCAAGCATATGACCCACGGGCCAGAAACGGCCACTGCAGGGCTCCTATCTGGTCCACAAACAACTGGCTCCATCCTGCTTCCTGAATCACAGCTTGCTTTTGCCCAGCTCTCTCCAGCTTCCTGCTTCCAGGGGAGAGAAAGCCAAGCCTCCTTTCCATCAATTAACGGAGAGTTACTCCCCCTCCTCCTCCTTTGGGGAGGAAGGGAGGGGGAGGGAAAGAGCCAAACAGAGAAAGAGAAAGAGTCAAATGGCACCTTTAAGACCAACAATGTTTTATTCCATGTATGTCTGCACACTTCTTCAGAGGGAGAGAGGGAGGTGGAGGGAAAGAGCAGAGAGAGTATGCCACAGAGGAGAGAGAGAGAGAGAGAGAGAGAGAGAGAGAGAGAGAGAGAGAGAGAGAGAGAGAGAGAGAGAGAGAGAGAGAGAGAGAGTGATGGAGTCCTGTGGCACTTGGAGAGATCCCCCTTTTCAATTCTTACAGATGCGGAGGGTGAAGCAACCTAACAGTACACTTTATTAGTGGAAGGAAGCAAGAGTCCTAATCCAATCAAGCCTGCCATTGCCATTCAGGATCTGAAATCATATTTATAAAGTTTATACCCCCAGTACCTCGTGTTACATTTTATAGCACACATGGACTGGACTGACCAAGTGACCTTTATGTTGGATCCAGCCCTCACAAGAAATGAGTTTGACACCTCTGGTCTCTACCCATTTGAATTTTTGGATACTGTAGAAGATATCCATGCTGAGTGAAATTCCACACAGAACAATCAAAAAGTTTTTCCTCTGTGTGGATTCTTTAATGCCACTGAAGACTGCTAGTGTCTTTCCACACTCTGAGCACTCAAAAGATTTCTTCTGAGTGAGTACTTTGGTCCTGTTGAAGACTGCCAATCCAAGTGAGTTTGTTTCCGCACTCTGAGCATTCAAAAGGTTCCCCCCATGTGGGTTCTTCAGTGCAGCTGAAGACTGCCACTCTGACTGAATCTCTTTCCACACTCTGAGCTTACAAAGGGTTTCTCTGCAGTATGGGCTGTCAGATGCTGCTGAAGGCTGCCACACAACCTGAATCTATTTCCACAGTTTCTGCATTCAAAAGGTTTCTCACCTGTGTGGGTTGTCATTGAAGACTGCTACTCAACGTGATTCACTTTCCACACTCTCAGAATTCAAGAGATTTCTCCCATGTGGGTTCTCTGATGCCGTTGAAGACAGCCACCCCTATTGAATCTCTTTCCACATTCTGAGCATTCAGAAGATTTCTCCCCTGTGTGAGTTCTCTGATGCCGTTGAAGTGCACCACTCTGACTAAATCTCTTCCCACACTCTAAGCATCCAAAAGGTTTCTCCCCTGTGTGAGTTCTCTGATGAATTTGAAGATTGCTACTCCCACTAAATCTCTTTCCACACTCTGAGCATTCAAAAGGTTTCTCCCCAGTGTGGTTTCTCTGATGGTATTGAAGATCGCCGCTCTGACAGAATCTCTTTCCACACTCTAAGCATTCAAAAGGTTTCTCCCCTGTGTGAGTTCTCTGATGCTGTTGAAGATAGCCACTCCAACAGAATCTCTTTCCACACTCAAAGCATTCAAAAGGTTTCTCCCCTGTGTGAGTTCTCTGATGCTTTTTAAGAGTACCGTTCTCACTAAATCTCTTTCCACACTCTGAGCATTCAAAAGGTTTCTCCCCTGTGTGAGTTCTCTGATGGTGCTGAAGACTGCTGCTCTGCCTGAATCTCTTTCCACACTCTGAGCATTCAAAAGGTTTCTCCCCAGTGTGCGTTCTCTGATGGTATTGAAGAACGCTGCTCTGACGGAATCTCTTTCCACACTCTAAGCATTCAAAAGGTTTCTCCCCAGTGTGCGTTCTCTGATGCTGTAGAAGAATGTCACTCCGACAGAATCGCTTTCCACACACTAAGCATTCAAAAGGTTTCTCCCCTGTGTGAGTTCTCTGATGTTTTTTAAGACTACCATTCTCACTAAATCTCTTCCCACACACTGAGCATTCAAAAGGTTTCTCCCCTGTGTGAGTTCTCTGATGCTTTTGAAGACTGCTGCTGACAGTAAATCTCTTTCCACACTCTGAGCATTGAAAAGGTTTCTCCCCCGTGTGAGTTCTCTGATGCTTATGAAGACTACCATTCTCACTAAATCTCTTCCCACACACTGAGCATTCAAAAGGTTTCTCCCCTGTGTGAGTTCTCTGATGCTTTTGAAGACTGCTGCTGACAGTAAATCTCTTTCCACACTCGGAGCATTGAAAAGGTTTCTCCCCGTGTGAGTTCGCTGATGCTTATGAAGACTACCATTCTCACTAAATCTCTTCCCACACACTGAGCATTCAAAAGGTTTCTCCCCTGTGTGATTTCTCTGATGCTTTTGAAGACTCTTGTTCTCACTAAATCTCTTTCCACATGCTGAGCATTCAAAAGGTTTTTCTCCTGCATGAGTTCCCTGATGTTTTTGAAGACCCCTGTTCTCACTATATCTCTTTCCACAAACTGAGCATTCAAAAGGTTCTTCCCCCATGTGGGTTCTCTGATGGTGTTGAAGAGTACCACTCCGACAGAATCTCTTTCCACACTCTGAGCATTCAAAAGGTTTCTTGGCTCTGTGTATTCTTTAGTGCACAAGGAGCTGTGATCTATTTCCGAAGTACTTCACACCTCGAATGGATTTACTTGCCTTCGTAATATTGTGCATTGGAATATGCACACTAGACTTTCTTCCATCTTGCTTCTCAACCATAGGGCCACCTTTTTTTCTCTTAGGTCTGCCTCGATTCCTGATGTTTTCTTTCAAGTCTTCCTTTTTAACTCCATCTGGCTGATGAAGTTTCTCACCCTCTTCATTCCTCTGATCATCCTCTGCTTGAATACAAAGAGAGATCCTGTTAGCACCTGGGAGGGCTGGTATGGTCCAAAGGCATCTATGTGAACATACCATGTGAGAAGGAAAGGATTGACGGTACTTTGGCCTTGTTCAGGGGGATGAAAACTAGGGAGAATTGTGAGGCACTCCAAAGGGATCTGTTGAGAATGGGCAAGTGGGCATCAGCGTGGCAAATGGGGTTCAATGTGGCCAAGTGCAAATGATGCATATTGGGGCAAAAAATCCTAGCTATAAATACAAGTTGATGGGGTCCGAAATGGCAGACTGACCAAGACAGAGATCTTGGAGATGTAGTAGATAACTCACTGAAAATGTCAAAACAGTGTGCAACTGCAATAAAACAGGCCAATGCTATGCTGGGGATAATTAGGAAGGGAACTGAAAATAAATCAGCCAGTATCATAATGCCCCTGTATAAATCAATGGTGCAACCTCATTTGGAGTACTGTGTACATTCTAGTCACCACACCTCAGAAAGGATATTATAGCATTGGAAAAAGTACAGGAAAGGACAACTAAAATGATAAAAGGGTTGGAACCACTTTCCCTATGAAGAAAGGTTAAAGTGCTTGGGGCTCTTTAGCTTGGAGAAATGATGGCTGAGGGGTGACATGATCGAGGCCTACAAGATTATGCGTGGGATAGAGCAGGTAGAGAAAGAAGTACTTTTCTCCCTTCTCACAATACAGGAACTCGTGGGCACTCAAAGTGAATCAAATGGAATTCACTGCCATAGGAGGTGGTAGCAGCTACAATCATGGATGACTTCAGGAGGGAATTGGATAAACATATGGAGCAGATGTTCATCAGTGGTTATTAGCCACAAGGTATAGATAGGAACTCTCAGGTTGGGGCAAGTGATACACTGTATTCCTGGTCCTGGGGGGGAGGGCAACGGTGAAAGGTCTTCTAGTGTCCTGGCCCCACTGCTGGACCTCCTGATGGCACCTGAGATTTTTGGCCACTGTGTGACAGAGTGTTGGACTGAGTTAGTGTGAGCTGGCTCACAGTTTTTTAGCCTCCGGCTCGCACACTTTTCTCTTAGCTCAAGAAGGATGGCTCCAAAGCAAACTAATTGATGCAGTAGCCGACTCGCTTGCTCACAACCTTAATGCCTGTAGCTCACAAAGTAGAATTTTTGCTCGCAAGACTCCACAGCTTAGAGGGAACATTGGTTTCGACCAATACTTTATCAAGTGGTCCTTCACCAAAAAGCAGTTGGCCAAGAATTTGTTGGCACCTTTCATCATTCTGGTCTCCTGGAGGCCTCTGGGGCTGACTGGGACATCAATGGCCTCGAAACAGCTGCAATGGCTAGGTGGGACCCTGAGGCCTTGGGAGCACCCACCCTGTCTTTCGGTTGCTGCATGGAAGCAGTTTCTTGCAGTCCTTCACCTTTGCCTGATTTCTCGGACGTATAAGGCTGGCCTAAAGGCTGATCCTTCTTTCCTAAAGCCCGCAGACCTGGAGCCGTCTTGGAAGACTTGGCGTCCATGTGTCTTATTCTTTTCTGTCCTTGAGATTTTTCTCTCTTGTCTTTTTCTTTTTTGTAGCTGCTGCTAATCCGGTGGGTGGAGCTAAGCTCTAATGACCTCTTGAAGCAGCAGGGCTATTGAAACTGGAAGGGCACCCTTGCTCTGTCCAAGTAGGCATACATGAAAATTTGCATAGACCTGCCTGAAACGAGAGAAGGTGTGACCTAACTACTTTGGAGAACCACTGAAGGAGAACTACTCTTGAAAGAACAGCTCTGAAAGAAGTTCTGACTGACTCAAGGTTACACCAGCAGCTGCTTGTGGAGGAGTGGGGAATCAAACCCAGTTCTCCCAGATTAGGGTCCATGCTCTTAAGCACTAGACCACTACGCCAAATTAAGAGGGTGCTGACAGCCTCTGGAAAATTCCCTCAAGGAGGACTCTTGATTGGGTATTTAGGATCACCTGACCATAGAGAGGTAGAAAGTATAATACAGGTATAGACCAGAGGGAAGCCATGCTAACTTTATGCTCAGGCCATGCTAGGATGCCTCAATATTTGCTTGCTTTATCATGATGAATAGATTCCTGTAGAGCAACTTAGGCTGCAGCTGGAATACTTATGCTGCAATAAGAGGTGCCGTCTAATACCAGGTTTTTCATCTATTAGATAGAACAGTTAGCTTTTCCTATTTTTCTGTTGCTGAGCTGCAGAAACTGTGATGTTAATATATACATATACACACATATACACACATATACACACATATACATACATACATATATATATGTATTTAAAACGGGTCTGTTTTACTTGTGTGCATGGGTGTGCTCCAAATGCTGGCAACAGAAATGAGGATCTGGCCCCTTCCAGAGTCTTTCTGAGGGCCTCTCATCCCCACCTTTGCCTCAGGCCAGGACACCTTCTCTGGCTCGGGTGATGGCCACAACACGGGCCTCAGTTGCCCCTGGGCAAGGACACACACAGGAACACAATAAGCTGCTTCATCCTGATTCAGACCCTAGGTACATTTATTAACTGGAGATGCTGGGGACTGAACCTGGGACCTTCTGCATGCCAAGCAGATGCTCTGCCAGTGAGCCACAGCCCCTCCCCAAGTAGCAAGAAAGGCCTCAAAATGGTGTGTTGCTGTTCAGTATTTTGATTCATGCCTCATCCCTATGGCAGCAATTCACAGTTTGGGCACCTATAAAACATCTTTACCGAGAAAGGCCACACTCCCATAGTTCTCCAGCATGACTTCCCTGTACAGAGCTCTTTGCCCGGGATCCAGCAGGGCCCATTCTGCCTCAGTGAAATGGATGGACACCTCCTCATAGGAAAAGGGACACTGAAAGAAAAAGCAGATTCCCTCGTCAGAGATCTTGCCAGGCAGAGATGGCACTCTGGAAGGGAGAAGTCTGGGAAGGTACAGGATGGAAGGCTTCGGATGGGTAAAGGGAACGGCAGGACACCTTGTAGAAACTGCAGGAGCAAAAAACCCCTGAGAACGGAGGAGGGACCCAGGCTGATCCCCTGCTCATCTCTCCTACCTGGACTGGAGGTGCAGCAGCCGTTTCCACTCCTCCGAAAAGACGACGGCTCAACGGCATCTCTTCACTGCCTGTTCCTGAGACAAAGGAGGAAGGAAAGGTGTTTGCTTGATGGTTCCCTGCTTTACACACCCCTTCCCAGAGTTGTGAAACCTCGCTCTGTGTACACTCAACACGTTTTTAAACACTTCTTACTACATTTTGGGAGAGGCAAAAGAGAAGCACTGTTACCCAAATTGGCTGTCTCCTTATTAGTGGGGGAAATTAGCTTTAATGGAGACACAGCGAGACTCAGGTAACTGGGATCTCCACCCATGTTTATGGGGATTTTTCCCTTAGAGAACTCTCAAAATAAACCAGTCAGAGGTTAACCGGAAAGCATTTTATTGAAATAAGAATAAAAGGGTAAAACACATACATGAACATACACTGAAAAACACACACTATAGCTAAGAGGAAGTCAGGGAAGAACAGGGAGAAAGTGATCTCAGGGAGGCAATAGTTACCCATCTAGAAGAGCGGGGTCCGTGGAAGCAGCAGCAAGAAGGCCAGCGATTCATAGAGAAGAGGAGAAGGCCCACATGCAAGTGGGACTCTATGAATGGGTCCCAGAACACACACACACACACTGCCATGGAGCAGCATGCTACAGTTACAGGGAAAATGATCCCTGATGTGTTTGCATCCCAAAACAATAATGTGATGACTTTTTCAGAGGTGAACAATGATTTGGGAGGGGCTTGATAAGTTTACCTGAACTAGACTATAGGTATTAATGTTTCTTGAATACCCTGTGAGTATTGGATGCAAAAGCTACCAGGTTTTCTGAACAGGGTACACTGTTGTATAATTAGGGTAATCGGGTAAGTGAGGCTGGGTGTTTGATGAGATTAGCCCAAGGTGAGGCCATCTGTTTTCAATGCACCCATTTTCCTTTAATTATGCATCAAACTCATGGGGGTGCCTCAAACACATCCAGGCACAAAGAGTCCTTACCACAGGAGAGGGCATCTTGGGCACACTTCTGGGCCTGTGCCCTCTTCCCTTGCTCCAAGGAAGCTCCTCCCACTTCAGGGAATGCCACTTCTGTCTTCACAGATGATGCCCACATCTGAAACAGCAGTGAGGGAGAAGGGTAAAAGATGGAATGGAAAAGAGACCAAGGAATGGATCCTGCCCCACTCCCAGACTCTGCACCAGGGGTGTCGAACTCATTTGTTACGAGGGCCGGATCTGACATAAATGAGACCTTGTTGGGCCGGGCCACGTGTGTCCTAAAATGCAATGCCAGGTAGCGGAGATATAAACTTTATAAAGGACACAAAGGGGTTTTTTTCACTTAAAATAAAAACGTGCTTAAAACATTAGCAGTCTTGCAATATTTTGTTTGTTTAACAGTGTCTGATAACTGACACCTCTTGCTCTGAATTATTACATCAAAACGTCTGTGCTGCTGCAGTCTTTGAGTATGCTGCTCAGGTGTGTATCTGTAAGCTGCAAACCTACAATGACACAGCAGCAGCAGAACTGGAGGAAGAAGCAGAAGAGAGCCAGTTCCACTGCGGGCCTGATAGAAGCCCTCCGGGGACCTCATCCAGCCCCCGGGCCACATGTTTGATGCCCCTGCTCTACACCCTTTCACCAGCAGATCTGGTGAGTTATCTGGAGGGATAAGAAATTCTCTAGTAGAAGAGGCTGCTGAAGGAGGCCATGAAATCTCCCCATTTGGATGATTAACACTTAGACAGATGTCTGGCAAGGAACCTTTAGGATAAGGCCGGATACTGTTGCGTGGATTGGATGTACCTGGAGGAAATCCCCATACCTGTTCTGCCTGCCTCTTCTCCTCTGCCTGACTCAGGAGGAAACCTTCGGCCAGGGCCACCGCCTGGGAACTGGTCTCCGGCCCACATCCTCTGACCCAGCACTGCATTTCCCGGGGCAGGATAGTCAGGAACTGCTCCAGGATCACCAGGTCCAGAATCTGCTTCTTGGAGCACCTCTCTGGGTTCAGCCACCGATTGCAGAGTCCATGGAGCTGGCTGCAAACCTCTCGGGGCCCATCCGCCTCATGGTAGCAGAACTGTCGGAAGCATCGGCAATGTACAGCTGAGATTGCAGTGAGATGATCATGGATATCTTGCACGGGGCTTTCCCAGAATTCAACACCACCCCCAGCTTGGGTGGGATGGGGGCTTTTCCTTGCTGTCTTGCCAGTTCCAGGTCCTTCTGGGTCCTGCTCATCCATCCCTTTCCCCTTCTCTTGGGTCACCTCTGACAGGGGAAAGATACCTTTTGTCACTTGGCTACGAAGAGAGGCTTCCCTCTGGGGGGGAAGGAGAGACACAGATAGTTACCTGGAAAATCAAAGAGAATCGAGATACAGCACTGAACATCACAAACCTTAGATAAACGTATGGAGCAGAAGTCCATCAGTGGCTATTAGCCTCATGGTATAGATAGGAACTCTCAGTCTGGGGCAGGTGATGCACTCTATTCTTGGTGCTGGGGGGGGGGCAGCAGTGGGAGGGGGCTTCTGGTGCCCTGGCCCCACTGCTGGACCTCCTGATGGCACCTGGTATTTTTGGCCACTGTGTGACAGAGTGTTGGACTAGATGGGCCATTGGCCTGATTCAACATTGGCTTCTCTTATGTTCTTATGTTCTTAACCTTCATAGCTCAGGAGACACATGAGAATTAACCTGGTGGATCAGAACAAAAGGGTTTCTTGTGGTTTGCAGACCAGGTTTAAGATTATTTTTCTATATTACAAACCAAGCTATTGGAGAGATGCCTCCGTGGTTCTTTGGGAAAGTGAAGTGTCTCTTTTTGGCTCTTTAAGGATGTTAACAAGCTCAGCCTCTCATTACATTGGCTCAGTCCGTCCTAGGGGCTAATTCTTTGTTGTTGTTGTTCAGTCGCACAGTCGAGTCAGACTCTTCGCGACCCCATGGACCAGATCACACCAGGCCCTCCTGTCTTTCGCTAATTCTTAAAGGTAAAGGTTCCCTTGCTCGAAAGCCAGTCGAATCCGACTCTAGGATTGCGGTGCTCATCTCCGTTTCAAAGCCGAAGAGCCAGCGCTGTCCGAAGACGTTTCCGTGGTCATGTGGCCGGCATGACTAAACACCAAGGTGCACGGAACGCTGTTACCTTCCCACCGAAGTGGTACCTATTTATCTACTTGCAATTTCTTGCTTTCGAACTGCTAGGTTGGCAGGAGCTGGAACTAGAGACAGGAGCTCACTCCCGTCATGCGGCACCCGGGTCTCGAACTGCTGAACTACTGACCTTCCACAGCCTGCAGTTCAGCGTCTTAACCACTTGAGCCACCGCAGCTCCTTCGCTAATTCTTACGGTACACCAAAAAATACTGGTGACCACTTTGTCAGGCCTGAAGGGTTTAGCAAGAGCTCTTTCCAAGCACCCAGCTAAGGGGAAGGGGCAGGAATGTATTTGTGGGAAGAAAACAGCTGAGATTGGTAGAGAAAGGGAGAGAGGCTGAGGTTTGGCTCAAAAATGTTGAGGTGCAGAAACGCTCCCTCTGGGCATCTGATATGGGGCAGTGGACCTACTCTGTGGGAATTCCTCCGGCTTCCATCCTTGCTCTGCTCTGCCAGAATATTTGTCATTAAAGAAAATAGTAGCAAGATGCCAAAAGGCTCCGGGGCTTTCTTCTTCCAAGGGGAACCAACCCAAGTAAACAGGATCCCTGGGAACTTCTTTCCCCTTGAAGAAGCAGGATGGAGGTAAAAAAGTCTTTCACCTGGGGAAGAATCACAGTTTACTCCTGGCACCATATTCAAACTCACCCTGACAGAAGGACCGCTTTCCAAAGTCCAGGCTCTTTTGGGAAGAACTTTGGATGGCTTTTGTGTCAGGGTTTAATGTGGGGTTTAATGTGGCCAAGTGCAAAGTGATGCACATTGGAGCCAAAAATCCTAAATATAAATACACGTTGATGGGGTCTGAACTGGCAGAGACGGACCAAGAGAGAGATCTTGGAGTCGTAGTGGATAACTTGATGAAAATGTCTAGACAGTGTGTAGCTGCAATAAAGAAGGCCAACGCTATGCTGGGGATTATTAGGAAGGGAATTGAAAACAAATCAGCCAGTATCATCATGCCCCTGTATAAATCATTGGTGCGACCTCATTTGGAATACTGTGTACACTTCTGGTCACCACATCTCAAAAAGGATATTATAGCATTGGAAAAAGTGCAGAGAAGGGCAACTAGAATGATAAAAGGGTTGGAACACCTTCCCTATGAGGAAAGGTTGAAATGCTTGGGGCTCTTTGGCTTGGAGAGGCGACGGCTGAGGGGTGACATGATCGAGGTTTATAAGATTATCAATGGGATTGAGCAGGTTGAGAAAGAAGTACTTTTCTCCCTTTCTCACAATACAAGAACTCGTGGGCACTCAATGAAATTGCTGAGCAGTCGGGTTAGAACAGATAAAAGGAAATACTTCTTCACCTAAAGAGTGATTAACATATGGAATTCACTGCCACAGGAGGTGGTGGCATCTACAAGCATGGACAGTTTCAAGAGGGAATTAGATAAACATACGGAGCAGAAGTCCATCAGTGGCTATTAGCCACAGGGTATAGATGGGAACTCTCAATCTGGGGCAGGTGATGCACTCTATCCTTGGTGCTGGAGGGGGCAGCAGTGGGAGGGCTTCTGGTGCCCTGGCCCCACTGCTGGACCTCCTGATGGCACCTGGTATATTTTGGCCGCTGTGTGACAGAGTGTTGGACTGGATGGGCCATTGGCCTGATTCAACATTGCTTCTCTTATGTTCTTATGAGACGGGAGCTCACTCCATCATGCGGTACTCACGTCTTGAACTGCCAAACTACAGACACACCTTCCGGTCTGAAGCTCAGCTACCCATCTTGACAATCATACCCATTCATACATTTAACCTTTCTTGTACTTGAAAAAGCGTGCCTTGCACACGGAAGCCCATGCCTTGAATAAAACTTTGTTGGTCTTAAAGGTGCCACAATGGACTCACAATTTGTTGGACTGCTTCAGACCAACACGGATGACCACCTGGGCCTTGGACTGGAAGTCAGCATCGCCTCCCCCCAACACCCCCCCCCCATTCGGCATACCGAGCAGTGTAAAACTGGAGCCTAACAGGGTTGCCAACCTCCCGGTGGGGCCTGAAGTTTCCCCAGAATTACAACCGGCCTCCAGCAGTTCCCCCTGGAGCAAATGGTTGCATGGGGGGGGGGGGACTCGGTGGCCTCGTTCTCCTCTGATGTCCCCCCCGACCGGCCACACACACACAGAGAGAGAGAGAGAGGCCGGAAAAGAGACTTTCCTCTTTCCCGCCCCCCCCCCCGTCCCTGCTCGGCCTCTTTAGCAGCCGGCTCTGTAGCTTTAACCCTTTCAGTGCTGCAGATGAAGGGGGAAAATGCGCCCTGCCCTCTCTCCAGGAGGCGCTTCAGCCCGGCTGCCGTCCGCGACCCCCGATGCAGCTCAATGGGGCTGCTTTGGAGGAACTCTGCACCGGGCTGCGCTCCCAGGAACCCGCGCTATTAACCCGCTCAGAAAAAGGAGGTTGAAGCTGGGTCCCGGGTCCTTCTTCGCCTCCCAGTTCCTTATTCATCCTCTTAGTGTAAGGACCGTAAAACTCAATTGGGGGACGGCCCGGGATCCTATATTGTGAGATGATGCTATGTTTTCCACACACAAGCTGTGTCTTAATAATTATTTTCTTTTGCCCCGTGGAGAGAAAACGCAGGACCTCAAATGCAAGTTCCCTCCTCCCCACACCCATCTAGGAGCAGGCTGTGTTTGTGTGCTGCAAACCTTTTCTTGCCCGGAGACATCCCCCCGTTTTAAACAGCTCCTCACCCACAATAGTACAACGTCTAATGTGAACACCGACGCGGGTACCAGAGCTTGCAAGAAACCCAGATGCCAACTTTGCTGCCCCATACACCCCCAGACAACACAATCACTGGACCTGACAGCATAGTTGAAAGTTGTTTATTCCAGGGTAAATAATACCCTTCGACAACATAGTAAATAATACCATTTAAACAGATGATTTTTCTAGTCAATGTAAAGTTGAGCGAGCTGTATGATTATTCAAATAATTTTAAAATTTATGTATAGGAAAACTCAACTGGATTTGTTATAGGTCATATATGGTGGTTATATGTTATATATGAAATTGTATGTTATATTTTTTGTAATGTATCCACAGGAGAACATGGGCTCTGGACAGCCATGTGCTTGGACTGGTTCTAACCGGTCCACCATGTGGCCAGGCGAAGGGCCTGAGCTTCGCCCCGAAGGACAATGGACTAGGGGATCCTGACTCCCCTCCAATGGAGGAGCAGGAGTTAATCCAATCAATGTAAATAGCGAATCACCGGGTGTGTGTGTGTTTGGGGGTGTGGGTCACTGGGGAATAAAAGCCGGCCTGCGAGCCGGCTCAGTTGTCTTTGTTCTTCATCTAATAAAGTATATGAGAGCTGAAATCACTAGTAAGTCTCAGTACTTTTCACTGGCGACGAGGATGGGATGCCAACTCCCTCCATGAACAACGACCACGAGACGAGCACCGCTGACCGCCCCAACGCCGAAAGCACCGAACGCCGCTGCCGAGCTTCGTGTCCGCCTCTTCGGTTCCTGGGCACCGCACCGCTCCCTAGCACCGCTGACCCCGAGAGCAGCCTCGCTTTCAACGCCGCCAACTCTACGCCTGAACCGCGACCTCCACGGGTGAGCACCATGGCCGCTAGCAACGAGAGCTTCCCCGCCTTCGACATCTCTCGTCCCGCACACTGGGAGACCTGGATCGAGATGCTGGAGCGTCACTTCGAGATCCATGGCATCACGGATGCGGGTACGAAGAAGGCCTATCTCCTGCGCTACTGCGGCATCGAGGCACACCTCCTCCTGAAGGACCTGGTAAACCCCCTCCTGCCGAAAGACGCGGCCGCCACCTACGACATGCTGGTCAAGGCGTTTACTGACCACTTGGCACCAAAGCCCACCAAGTTCGCGGAACGAATGGAGTTCTTCGCGAGAATGCAGGGCCCCGACGAAACATCTCCGGAATTCCTGGCCGGACTACGCCGCACAGCCACAAGGTGTGCCTTCCCCAACCTCGCAGATACCCTCCTAAACCAGTTCTTGGTGGGGCTGAAGGAGGCGAAGCTGCGCCGCAGGCTCGTCAGCCGGGACGACCTCACTCTGGAGGCCGCCATCCGAGAAGCAGCCGCCTACGAGAAGTCCCACGCAGATCGCCGGCCTAAGACGGTCCAGCGCCTCCAGGACTCCGGCCCCTCGGATGACTCGAACGATGAGGAGGTCCTACAGGTGAACCGCCGATCACAGCCACGCACCCAACGCAACAGGGGATCCCCCGCACCACCAAACCAGCCCCACGCATCTGCCTGTGCCAGCTGTGGCGACGCTCACGAGCGCCGGACCTGCCGTTTCCGGGACGCCGTCTGCAGGACCTGCAACAAGGCTGGACACCTCGCCTGAGTCTGCCGCTCCAAGGGCAAGCGCCTGGGATCCACTGCCCAGCTGGACGCCGCAAGCCTGCACACCGTGACGACACAGCGCCGGCAGACGGTATGTAACTTGCCCCCTGAAAGCCCGGACAAGGTGCATGTGACTGTCCAAATAGAGGGGTCCCCCTGCCAAATGGAAATAGACTCAGGGTCCTCGTTCTCTATAATTTCCGCGGAGACCCTTAAAACGCTATGCCCCAAGGGGGGACCCCGACTGCACAAGCCACGGGGGTTGAAACTGACGGACTTTAACAAAAACCCAGTGGCAGTCCGTGGCTGGGGCAAGTTTCAAGTCCGATTTAAAGGGTTCTCGGGCTTGCTGGACCTGTTGGTTGTGGAGGGGCGCCTCTCAAGCCTCCTGGGACTGTCGTGGTTTGGGCCTTTGGGACTCCAAATAGCAGGAGTAAACCACCTCGGGACCGCGGACTGGGAGGCAGTTTGCCGGGAGTTCCCCAAAGTATTCGATGGGACCCTGGGGAGGTACAATGGGACCCCGATTTCGCTAGATCTGGACCCTAACGTACGACCCATCCGCATAAAGGCACGGCCCCCTCCCCTAGCCATGCGGGAAAAAATAGAGGCCGAGCTCGACCGCCTGGTCGCCCAAGGCGTGCTGGAACCGGTCGCGTCAGCGCGCTGGGAAACCCCCATTGTAACGCCAATTAAACCGAATGGGGCTATACGCATTTGTGCAGATTACAAATGCACCATAAATAAGGCTCTGCAGGACCACGCCTATCCGGTCCCGGTAGTGAGCCATGTCCTGGCCTCCTGACGGGGGCCAAAGTTTTCGGCAAATTGGACCTGGCGCAGGCTTACCAGCAGCTGCCAGTGGACACGGCCGCTGCGGAAGCGCAAACCATCACCACCCACAAGGGGGCTTTCCGGGTCACTAGACTGCAGTTTGGGGTTTCAGTGGCGCCAGGGATTTTTCAATCCTTCATGGATTCCCTCCTGAAAGGAATTCCAGGGGTCCAGCCCTTTTTAGATGATGTCATCATCGCGGCACCGGACTCCACCGCCTTCACCGAACGGCTGCGTCAGGTCCTGCAGAGGTTCAACGAGGCTGGCCTCAAGGTGAAGAAGGAGAAATGCCTCCTGGGTGTGCCCCGCATCGAATTCCTGGGGTTCGCAGTCGATGCA
Organism: Gekko gecko; assembly: GCA_029375565.1. Taxonomy (NCBI): domain Eukaryota; kingdom Metazoa; phylum Chordata; class Lepidosauria; order Squamata; family Gekkonidae; genus Gekko; species Gekko gecko. The sequence goes on from JAPDNY010000002.1 coordinate 9,987,557, forward strand.
CAAGGCATCCACCCCACAGACGAGAAAATTAAAGCGATCACACAAGCCCCGGTCCCCACGTCCAAGCCGGAACTCCAGGCCTTCCTAGGCCTCTTGAATTTTTACCACGCGTTTCTGCCCCAAAAGGCAACGGTGGCTGAACCCCTCCACCGGCTGCTGGACAAGGAGGCGCCGTGGGCCTGGAAGCCGGAGCATGCGGCAGCTTTCCAGGCGGTAAAAGACTTGTTGGTCTCCAACGGGGTGCTGCACCACTTCTGCGAGGCTTTACCTGTGGTTCTGGCGTGTGATGCGTCGCCCTACGGGGTGGGGGCGGTGTTGGGGCATCAGTTGCCGGATGGCCGGGAGGTTCCGGTCGCCTACTATTCTCGGACCCTGTCTTCTGCGGAGCGTAATTACGCGCAGATAGACAAGGAGGCACTAGCGATAGTGGCGGGGGTTAAAAATTCCACCATTATCTCTATGGCCACCCGTTCGAGATCCTTACAGACCACAAGCCTCTCCTGGGCCTCCTTGCGCCCGATCGACAGACGCCACAGATGGTCTCGCCCAGGGTTCTCCGCTGGTCCATATTCCTGGCGGGGTACTCTTACACCCTCACCCACCGCCCGGGAAAGGCCATGGGTCACGCGGACGCGCTCAGCCGCCTCCCACTGCCCGCAACGGACCCAGACCCGGCCCCCGCCCACGTCATCGCACTCCTAGAATCGCTGCCCGATCGCCCAGTACATGTCAAGGAGGTGGCCCGCCTCACGGGCCGCGACAGGGTTCTCTGTCGGGTTTTGAACTGGGTGGGGAGGGGATGGCCGACAGCTAGACAAGACCCAGAGTTTGCGCCTTTTGTCACAAGGCGCGATGAGCTGTCGACCTATAAGGGGTGCCTAATGTGGGGAGGCAGGGTGGTCATTCCGAAACCACTACAGGAACGGGTACTGAGGGACCTTCATGAACACCACCCTGGGGTAGTCAGGATGAAGGCTCTGGCGCGGGGGTATGTCTGGTGGCCAGGGTTAGACCGGGATATTGAGGACATTGTAAAAAGGTGTCAACCCTGCCAGGCCTCCCGACCCGCACCCCCGACGGCCCCAGACAGGGCCTGGGAATCCTCTCACCGCCCCTGGTCGCGCCTGCACCTCGACTTTGCGGGCCCGTTCCAGGGGCAGCTGTTTTTTATACTTGTAGACGCCTACAGTAAGTGGCTAGAAGTAGAGCTGGTACCATCCACCTCCTCCCGGGCGGCCATCCGAGCGATGTGGCGGATTTTCAGCTCGCACGGACTCCCCGACACCCTGGTCACCGACAACGGGACGGCCTTCACGTCTGGGGAGTTCCAGGAGTTCACCCGCCAGCACGGGATTCGCCACATCAGGTCGGCCCCGTTCCACCCCGCCACCAATGGCCAAGCCGAACGCATGGTGCGGACGGCCAAAGAGGCGCTCCGTCGGACCGAAGGAACGGACTGGGACTTCAGGCTGGCGCACTTCCTGTTCAGCCAGAGAACGACGCCCCATGCGACAACCGGCCGGAGCCCGGCGGAACTATTGATGGGCCGACGCCTCACCACCAGGCTGGACCGGTTACATCCCGATCGAGCGCCCGAGCGGGAGCCCTGCACGGAAACGCCAGCGGCGGCGCGAGGGTTCTTCCCAGAGGACCCAGTGTACGCACGGAACTACGCGAGAGGGCCCCCGTGGATTCCCGCCCGAGTAGTCCGGGTCCGTGGCCCCCGGTCCTACGAAGTCTCAGTGGAAGACGGCCAGATCCTGCATCGCCACATCGATCAGCTACGTCGCCGGGTGCTACCCCTGGAGCCGGATGAGGGGGAGGAGTGGGACGAGCCAGCTCAACCAGACGCGGGGGCGGACGCACCTGAGGAAATCCCTGTGGACTTCAACTCCGGACGGACAGCCACCGCAAATGACACACCGGCCGAGATGGTGAGCCCAGCCCCGCCAACACCAGAGCGGCCACCAGTCACCACAGCCGCCCGGGAGGCTGTCAGTTCCCCCATGCCAGAGCCCCGTCGCTCCACGCGAGAGCGGCGGCCCCCCAGCTATTTGAAAGACTATGTGTGCGGGTGTTTATCGGACCAAGGGGGAGGGGTGTAATGTATCCACAGGAGAACATGGGCTCTGGACAGCCATGTGCTTGGACTGGTTCTAACCGGTCCACCATGTGGCCAGGCGAAGGGCCTGAGCTTCGCCCCGAAGGACAATGGACTAGTGGATCCTGACTCCCCTCCAATGGAGGAGCAGGAGTTAATCCAATCAATGTAAATAGCGAATCACCGGGTGTGTGTGTGTTTGGGGTGTGGGTCACTTGGGAATAAAAGCCGGCCTGCGAGCCGGCTCAGTTGTCTTGTTCTTCATCTAATAAAGTATGTGAGAGCTGAAATCACTAGTAAGTCTCAGTACTTTTCATTTTTATAAAATGATTTCCCACCCTAAAAAACTACGTCATCTCAGGTTCATTTCACTTGCTCATCTTCTAACACGCTATATGCCATTAAATGCCAACAAAGCCCTTCCGTTCTCTACATAGGGCAAAAAGGTCAAACCCTATTCCAAATCTGACATCAAGAATCACAAGACTGAGAAATCAATAGGAGAACACTTCAACCTTCCAGGACATTCAGTGGGGGACCTCAAAGTAGCTTTTTTATTGCACAGGAATTTCAGAAACAGACTAGAACAGGAGATAGCTGAATTACAAGTTATTACAACACTCAAGACAATGGAAACCCCAGGGCTTAACAGAGATATCAGGGTCTTATCTCACTACACATGCTAAAGGTGTCCAGTTCTTGCATCGGTTTGTAAACACTTTTAGTGTGTGGTATGCTAATTCACTGCTATTCACAGGTCTTACTAACTGCCTTGTCACACCCGAGAGTTAAGGAACTCAGTTGTGAGATTCTTGTTCTACTCACCTGTATCTGTAACCTATAACTAAATTCAGCCACTCTAATAGAAGACTGGAGAGTAGCAAATGTGACACCAATATTTAAAAAGGGATCCACTGCGGAACCAAGAAATTACAGGCCAGTCTACCTAACGTCTATCCCAGGCAAATTAATAGAAACTGTCATCAAAGAGAAAATTATTAGGCACATAGAGGGACAGAGCTTGCTGAGGGAAAATCAGCATGGCTTTTGCAAAAGGGAGTTCTGCCTCACCAACCTTTTGGAGTTCTTTGAGAAAGTGAACAAGCATGTAGACAACAGTGACCCAGTAGACATTATATACCTGGACTTTCAACAGGCTTTGGACAAGGTACCTCACCACACACTCTTGAGTAATCTTAGCAGTAAGAGGATAGATTCTGCTATGGATTAAAAACTGGTTAAACGACAGGAAGCAAAGAGTAGGAATCTGTGGACGGTTCTCACAAGGGAGGGAAGTAAGCAATGGGGTCATACAAGGATCAGTATTGGGGCAAGTACTATTTAATTTATTCATTTCATGCTCAGAAGAATAAACAGACACTTTTATGGTGGCACATTGGTGGAGGGGGGTGGAATTCCCATTAGGCACCCTGCAACCCAGGAAAGTGGAAGTAGAACAACATGGGGTGGGGAAGATCTTCATGCATTTACAAGACCCTGCTCATCATGTGTAGATAAAGGAAGGGGATACCTGGTTTTAAACTGTTATGTACTGACACAGGACAGCACTGGGAAATGGATTGAGCTTGAGTTACCTGAACAATGGGCTGCCCCATGGGCAATGCTCCCTCTAAGCTGTGGAGCCTTGTGAGCAAAAATTCTACTTTGTAAGCTACCAGCATTAAAGATGTGAGCAAGTGATATGGCTACTGCATAAATTAGCTTGCTCTGGAGCCATCCCTTCCTGAGCTAAGACAAAACATGTGTGAGCCAGGGGCTAAAAAACTGTGAGCTAGCTCACACCAACTCAGCTTAGAGGGAACACTGATCATGAGGTCTGTGTATGGGGTGTGTATGTTGTTAGGCACAAATATAAGTGGGGTCTCGGCCCCACAATTTTGTCTCTAGAGTAACTGAAATCACTAAATATATATGAGCTGATCACTGAATGTGTCTAGTAAAGGTAAAGGTTCCCTTGCTCGAAAGCCAGTCGAATCCGACACTAGGGTTGCGGTGCTCATCTCTGTTTCAAAGCCGAAGAGCCAGCGCTGTCCGAAGATGTTTCCGTGGTCATGTGGCCGACATGACTAAACACCAAGGTGCACGGAACGCTGTTACCTTCCCACCGAAGTGGTACCTATTTATCTACTTGCAATTTCTTGCTTTCAAACTGCTAGGTTGGCAGAAGTTGGAACTAGAGACGGGAGCTCACTCCGTCTTGCGGCACCCAGGTCTTGAACTGCTGAACTACTGACCTTCCACAGCCTGCAGTTCAGTGTCTTAACCACTTGAGCCACCGCAGCTCCTGAATGTGTCTAGGACCCAGTATATTACATAAACAAACCGGATTATCATCCAACCTTCTTCGTAGAATGATCCCTTGTAGAGACTTTGCACTTCCAATAAAAAAAAAATTTCTGGCAAAGGCTCTTTTCATTTTAGGGGGAGGTGTTTGCTTGACTAAGGTTGCCACCTCCAGTTTGGGAAACTCCTGGAGATTTGGGGGTGGAGCCTGGGGAAGACAAGGGCCTCAGTGGGGGTAAAATACCATGAAGTCCACCCTCTAAAGCAAGGGTGGCCAAACTGTGGCTCAGGAACGGCTCTTTCACACATACTGTGCGGCTCCCAGCAGGGCGGCTGGGGAAGCTAAATATCATCAGCAAATATGGACAAATAAATATCTTTATCAATATCTGCTTTTACCGCTTTTGTTATTATTTTTGGCAGTCTCGTCTAATGTTAATAAAAAGCCAATCTGCATATTTCCCAGTAAAAATGTGTGATATTTGTGTCAGTTATCAGAGACTGTTAAATACACAAAATATTGCAAGAATGCTAGTGTTTTAAGCAGGATTTATTTAAAGTTTAAAAATCTTTAATTATGTTTGTCTGTGTCCTTTATAAAGTTTATACCTCTGCTACCTGGCATTACATTTTATGACACACATGGCCCGGCCCAACAAGATCCTATTTATGTCAGATCTGGCCCTCATAATAAATGAGTTTGACACACCTGGTTTAAATTTTGGAGGCGAGGGCCAATCAGGCCACATAGGCAAACCACCTTTGTGTTCTGACTGGCTATTGGGGGGCAGGGAAATGCCATGTGGAACAGAGTAAGGCCCAATCAGCCCACATATGCAAATGAGGCATTTTGGGATGTTAATTATAAGAACATAAGAGAAGCCAATGTTGAATCAGGCCAATGGCCCATCTAGTCCAACACTCTGTCACACAGCGGCCAAAAATACCACGTGCTATCAGGAGGTCCAGCAGTGGGGCCAGGACACTAGCAGCCCTCCCACTGCTGCCCCCTCCAGCACCAAGAATAGAGTGCATCACCTGCCCCAGACTGAGAATTCCCATCTATACCCTGTGGCTAATAGCCACTGATGGACTTCTGCTCCATATGTTTATCTAATTCCTTCTTGAAACTGTCCATGCTTGTAGCTGCCACCACCTCCTGTGGCAGTGAATTCCATGTTAATCACTCTTTGGGTGAAGAAGTATTTCCTTTTTATCTGTTCTAACCTGACTGCTCAGCAATTTCATGGAGTGCCCACGAGTTCTTGTATTGTGAGAAAGGGAGAAAAGTGCTTCTTTCTCAACTTGCTCAATCCCATTCATAATCTTATAAACCTCAATCATGTCACCCCTCAGCCGTCGTTTCTCCAAGCTGAAGAGCCTCAAGCGTTTTAACCTTTCTTCATAGGGAAGGTGTTCCAATTATCTCTTCAGATGCCCATTTCCACACACTAAGCCTCTGGGAAACAGGCAGGATTCTCTCCCCTAATGCAGATACCTTTCAAAATTAAAGTAGTGAGATGAAATTTCTCAGCCTGCTGCATAAAGAAATAATCTCCAAGGCAGAATTCAAAAGGAACTCTGAGGAGTTAGAGGTGAGAAGTAAGCCTTGGCTGAGGGCTTACTCCAGCCCATTTCTGGTTCATGGAGGTGGTGGTGGGCATTACAGAGCAGGAGGAGGGAATTTTACTTCTCCTTCCTGATTCCCTCTGAGAGACTCTGGGGGTGGGTGGGGAAGAGAATTGGGACTGGGGAATTTGTGTCCCACCAGGTTCATCTGCTGACTCCATGGACACCGGTGCATTTCCACAATACTGGATGATGGGGGGGGTGTCTGACCCCTTAGAACTTACTGAGTTTTTGAGTTGGAGAATGCAAGCTTTTCCTTTCAACCCAAATAAATCCTATGGCCACAACTGTTTGGGCTTCAAGGTGGTGACACCCCCAAAAATCTCACAGTGGGCTGGACTGGGAAGGGACTGGGGTACCTCTCTAGAACTGCCTGTCAGATAAAAAGGTAATGAATTGAGGATGCCGGTCAGTTACACTATGTTTATGTCAGTAGCAGAGAGGCTGCAGATAACTGCTACACTCACCGTGTCTATTTCCTCAAAGGATATTTGGAAAGGAAAGGGGTTTTACCATTTTTATAGATGTCGGAAAGTGTAAGATTGGCACATGACCTGAAGTACTTGGGCCAACCACTAAAAAGGCCCTCCTTTGGATAACTACTTTCTAACCCTCCAACACCTGGGTGTCCACCTGAGCAATCCCTCCAACACCTGGGCAACACCTGAGCAATCAAAAGGTTTCTCGCCTCTATGGGTTGTCAGATGCTGTCTAAGACTGCCACATAAACTGAATCTGTTTCCACACTCACAGCATTCAAGAGATTTCTCCCCTGTGTGGGTTCTGTGATGCCACTGAAGATGACCACTCCAACTGAATCTCTTTCCACACTCTGAGAACTCAAAAGATTTCTTCTGTGTGGGAGTTCTCAGGTGAATTTGAAGATTGCCCTTCACGGTAAATCTCCTTCCACACTAGCATTCAAAAGCTTTCTCGGTGTGCGTTCTCTGATGCTGCTGAAGAGCATCACTCCGACTGAATCCCTTTCCACACAGTGAACATTCAAAAGGTTTCTCCCCTGTGTGAGTTCTCTGATGCTTTTGAAGATGGCCATGCTGACTGAATCTCTTTCCACACTCTGAGCATTCATGTGGTTTCTCACCTGTGTGGGTTCTCTGATGGTATTGAAGAGTGCCACTCTGACTGAATCCCTTTCCACACTGTGGGCATTCAAAAGGCTTCTCCCCTGTGTGAGTTCTCTGATGCTGTTGAAGAACATAACTCCGACTAAATCTCTTGCCACACTCTGAGCATTCAAAAGGTTTCTCCCCTGTGTGATGTCTCTGATGCTTTTGAAGACTGCTGTTCACACTAAATCTCTTTCCACACTCTAAGCATTCAAAAGGTTTATCCCCTGTGTGAGTTCTCTGATGCAGTTGAAGACTTCTGCTGTGCCTAAATCTCTTTCCACACTCTGAGCATTCAAAAGGTTTCTCCCCTGTGTGAGTTCTAAGATGCCATTGAAGACTGCCACTACCACTAAATCTCTTTCCACACTCTAAGCATTCATGCGGTTTCTCCCCTGTGTGAGTTCTCTGATGCCGTTGAAGATTGCCTCTCCCCCTGAATGTCTTTCCACACTCTGAGCATTGAAGCGGTTTCTCATTGGTGTGGATTCTTTGATGGTATTGAAGAGCACCACTCCCACTGAATCTCTTTCCACACTCTGAGCATTCAAAAGGTTTCTCCCGTGTGTGAGTTCTCTGATGCTGTTGAAGATGGCCACTCTGACTGAATCTCTTTCCACACTCTGAGCATTCAAAAGGTTTTTCCCCTGTGTGAGTTCTAAGGTGCCGTTGAAGATTGCCACTCCCACTGAATCTCTTTCCACACTCTGAACATTCCAGGGGTTTCTCACCGGTGTGGATTTTCTGATGGTATTGAAGAGCGCCACTCCCCCTGAATCTCTTTCCACACTCTGAGCATTCAAGCGGTTTCTCCCCTGTGTGGGTTCTCTGATGGTATTGAAGAGCACCACTCCCACTGAATCTCTTTCCACACTCCAAGCATTCAAAAGGTTTCTCCCCTGTGTGAGTTCTAAGATGCCACTGAAGATGGCCACTCTGACCAAATCTCTTCCCGCACAGTGAGCATTCAAAAGGTTTCTCCCCTGTGTGGGTTTTCCGATGCTGCTGAAGATTTCCCCTCTCACTAAATGTGCTTCCACTATCTGAGCATTCAAAAGGTTTCTCACTTCTGTGGTGTATTCTTTGGTGCACAAGGAGCTGTGATCTATTTCTAAAGTACTTTCCACACTGAATGGATTTTCTTGCTTTCATAATCCCGTGTTTTGGAAAATGTACACTACACTTTCTTGGATCTCTCTTCTCAACCATACGGCCGCCGTTCTTTCTCTTGGGTCTGCCTCGATTTCTGATGTTTTCTGTCAAGTCTTCATTTTTAACGCTATCTGGCATTTGCTGATGAAGCTCCTCACTCTCCCCATTCGTCTGATCATCCTCTGCTGGTATAAAGAGAGAGATTTTGTTAGTACCTGGGATGGCTGGTAAGGTCCAAAGTCGTCTATGTGACTGCCACAGGAAAGGACTGATGATCCTTTAGCCTCGTCCAGCTTGGCTGATGATAACCACCCCTCCACTTTTCCCCAGAATATCTAGTATTTAAGGATACCTCACCCCCTCAAGAGCCACAGCTGAGCTCTTCCCCAGAAGGAGTTTCTGAGCCTCCAGATTTCAGGCCCCCAGAAGGCCTCCCTCCTTTCCCAGTGGATTGCATGATGGTTCGAAACCAAATGTGGCTCAGAAACTAATCAGAAACCCTCCAAGGTATTTCTTGCCTCTTCCCTTGACATAACCCTGAAGGATACTCACTCTCAGCCAGCACATATGGGAAGGAGATCTCCTCTTGGGATCCTCTTGAGAAACTCTCCAGCCTTTGTTCGGATGCGAGGCCATCGCCTGTCTCCACCAAAGTCTCTTTTATACTCCTGGCTTGTTTTGCAGAGAGAAAGAGAGAGAGAGAAAGTGTGGATTCTTATGTGGGGAATTTTCAAGGAACCAAGGTTCCATCCTTCCAGAAGAATTTTCAAGAATGAAAATTCTTCTGGAAGGATGGAACCTTGGTCAAGATCAAAGTCCACAATCCCACCCAGTGTAAGGGGAATGGATCTGTGAGGCAGAGCACCCTACTTCCACCAAGGCTCAACGTCATTATTAAGGAGCCTGGTCCAACTCACAGGTGCTCGTGATTTGAGTCTCCCTGCAGCTAACATCCTTATTTTTTCCAAGGCCAGACTCCAAAATGTGGCAATGGGTTCATTGTGAGAACCTGTATTCAGTTATGGAACTATGAGTGAGAGGAAATTAGAAGAAGAGGCACTGCCGGCTCGCCCACTAGGCGAGCTAGGCGCTCGCCTAGGGCGCTGGGGTCCACAGGGGCGCCAAAGCGCCCCCGCCCCGCCCCCCGTGAAGCCGGCGCTGGGAGGGAAGGGGCGCCCCTTCAAACGGGCGCCCCTTTCCTGGCTTTCCTGAGCACGCCGCGACTGCGGCGTGCGCAGGAAAGCCGGCGCTCCCCCCCGTCTTCAGCTGGCGCTGGGGCTGGGAGGGAAGGGGCGCCCGTTCAAATGGGCGCTCCTTCCCTGGCTTCCCCCCGTCTCCAGCCGGCGGAAGGGGCGCCCGTTCAAACGGGCGCCCCTTTCCTGGCTTTCCTGAGCACGCCGCTACTGCGGCGTGCTCAGGAAAGCCGGCGCTCCCCCCCATCTTCAGCCGGCGCTGGGGCTGGGAGGGAAGGAGCGCCCGTTCAAACGAGCGCCCCTTCCCTGGCTCCCCCCCGTCTCCAGCCGGCGGAAGGGGCGCCCGTTCGAACGGGCGCCCCTTTCCTGAGCACGCCGCCGGTGCTGGGGCTGGGAGGGAAGGGGCGCCCGTTCAAAGCCGGCGCTCCACCCCTCCCGTCTCCAGCCGGCCCTGGGGCTGGGAAGGGGCGGCCGTTCAAACGGCCGCCCCTTCCCTAGCTTTCCTGAGCACGCCGCTAGTGCGGCGTGCTCAGGAAAGCCGGCGCTCCACCCCCCCCGGTCTCCAGGCCCCACCGGGAGATTGGCATCCCCGTGGGGTGGGCGCCCCAGGCTGTCTTGCCTAGGGCGCCCAGACACCTGGGGCCGGCCCTGAGAAGAGGAGATTGGATTTATATCCCACCCTTCACTCGGAGCCTCAGAGTGGTTTACAGTCTCCTTTCCCTTCCCTACAACAGACACCCTGTGAGGTAGGTAGGGCTGAGAGAACTCTTTTGAGGACTAGTCTTGAGAGAACAGCTCTGAAAGAACTTGTGACTGACCCAAGGTCACACCAGCAGCTGCAGATGGAGGAGCGGGGAATCAAACCACTACACCAAATTAGGAAGGTGCTGACAGCCTCTGGAAAATTCCCTCAAGGAGGACCCTTGATTGGGTCATTAGGATCACCTGACCTTAGAGAGAGGTAGAAAGTATAATACGGTTATAGACTGGAGGGCAGGCATGCTAACTTTATGCTCAAGCCATGCTAGTATGCCTCAATATTCTCTTGCTTCATCACAATGAATAGTTTTCTGTAGAGTAATTCAGGCTGCAGCTGGAATACTTATGCTGCAACAAGAGGTGCCATCTAATGCCAAGTGTTTCATGTATTAGATAGAACACTTTGCTCTTCTTGTTTTTCTGTTGCTGAGATGAAGAAGAAGAAGAGATTGGATTTATACCTTGCCTTTCACTGCCCAAAGGTGTCTCAGAGCGGCTGACAAACTCCTTTCCCTTCCCCTCCCCACAACAGACACTCTATGAGGTAGGTGGGGCTGAGAGAGCTCTTGACAGAAACTGTCCTTGAGAGAACAGCTGTGCCAGAGCTTGTGACTGACCCAAGGTCACATCAGCAGGTGCAAGTGGAGGAGTGGGGGAATCAAACCCGGTTCTCCCAGATAAGAGTCCGCGCACTTAATCACTACACCAAACTGGCTCCTTGCAGGAACTGTGCTGTTTAGTGCTGTCTTATTTTAAACACCTTAATAAACTTTTATCTATTTTTAAAAGGGCTCTGCTTTACTTGTGTGCACGCTCCTCATGAACCCACTGGACTGGGTTCTGCTCAGGTACAAAGACTAGTGACCTGGGGGGGGACCCAGGCTTGGGTTCCTGACAGGATGATTTCCAGATCACACGCAGAGCGGATGTTTGTAATCTCCTCCAGGGGGAAGGGTGTGTGGTAAAAATTGGCAACAAAGAAAGAAGTAAATCTGGCCCCTTCCAGGGTCTTTCTGAGGGCCTCTCATCCCCTTTGCCCCTGGTTTTCTCCCTTTCTCTCAATACAAGAACTCGTGGGCACTCCATGAAATTGCTGAGCAGTCGGGTTAGAACAGATAAAAGGAAATACTTCTTCACCCAAAGAGTGATTAACATATGGAATTCACTGCCACAGGAGGTGGTGGCAGCTGCAAGCATGGACAGTTTCAAGGGGGAATTAGATAAACATGGAGCAGGAGTCCATCAGTGGCTATTAGCCACAGGGTATAGATGGGAACTCTCAGTCTGGGGCAGGTGATGCACTCTATCCTTGGTGCTGGGGGGGCAACAGTGGGAGGGCTTCTGGTGCCCTGGCCCCACTGCTGGACCTCCTGATGGCACCTGGTATATTTTGGCCGCTGTGTGACAGAATGTTGGACTAGATGGGCCATTGGCCTGATCCAACACTGGCTTCTCTTATGTTCTTATGTTCTAAGGCTACAATACTGGCCTCAGTTGCCCCTGGGAAAGTACACACACACACGAACACAGGAAGATGACTCCTATTGAATCAGACCCCTGGTACTCTGAAGTCAGTCTTATCTACTCGGTCCACCAGTGGCTCTCCAGGGTCCCAGGTGGACATGTTTCACATCACCTCCTGCCCAGTCCTTTTAACTGGAGATGTTGGGGACTGAACCCGGGACTTTCTGCATGCCACGCAGATCCTCTGACAGTGAGCCACAGGCCCTTCCCCAAGTACGGGGTAAGGCCTCAAAATGACATATTGCTATTCAATATTTTGAAGAGAAGAAGAGATTGGCACTGCACTGGCTGCCAATAGCATACTGGATTCGCTTCAAGGTGCTGGCTCTTACCTTTAAAACCCTATACGGCCTGGGGCCTGCCTGCCTGAAGGACCGCCTTTCCCCGCATGTCCCCCAGGGAGCACTGAGGTCAGGGTCGCAAAACTGTTTGGCCCTCCCTGGGCTGAAAGAGGCCAGACTAGCTTCCACCAGAATGAGGGCCTCTTCAGTGGTGGCTCCACACTGGTGGAATGAGCTCCCAGAAGACATCAGGGCCCTGTGGGACCTTTTACAGTTCTGCAGGACCTGTAAAACAGAGCTCTTCCGCCAGGCCTTCAGTTAGCAGCTGCCACTAATAACATCAACAACACCAATGCTAACTGAACTGTTAAGGCCTTTATACTGACATCAATAGCCAGCTATGCCAGATGTTGACGGGGGCCATTTTCAGGCATATTCCATCATGGTCTCCGGGACGCCATTGCTACCAGCACTTTATTTTATTTTGTATTATGAATTGGTATGCTTTGTATTTATGATGCTGTATTGTATAAGCACGTGTGTCTTAATATATTTTAAACTTTTTATTGTAACCCTCCTTGAGCCTGCTTTGGCAGGGAGGGGGGGATAAAAATTGCACTAATAAATAAATAAATTTATATTCCGCCCTTCCCTTGGAGACTCAGAGCGGCTTACAAACTCCTTTCCCTTCCCCTCCCCACAACAGACATCCTGTGAAGTAGGCGGGGCTGAGAGAGCTCTGACAGAAACTGCTCTTTTCAAGGACAGCTCTGACAAAACTATGGCGTGCCCAAGGTCATCAAGCAGCTGCAAGTGGAGGAATGGGGAATCAATATCCAGTTCTCCTAGATTAGAGTCTGTGTACTTAACCACTACACCAAACTGCCTCATCTCAATCGCATCAATTTGCACCTCTGGCTCCTATGAAAGTTCCTTACCCAGAAAGGCCACATTCCCATAGTTCTCCAGCATGACTTCCCTGTACAGAGCTCTTTGTCCCGGATCCAGCAGGGCCCATTCCGCCTCAGAGAAGCAGATGGACACCTCCTCCAAGGAAAAGGGACGCTGGAAGAAAAAGCAGATCCCCCTCATCAGAGATCACTCTAGGCAGAGATTGCACACTGGAAGGGAGTCGTCTGGGAAGGTATGGTGTGGGTAAGGGGAACAGTGTTCAGAGGATCTCTTGCCCAGACACACTGCAGAAACTGCAGGAGCAAAAGCCCCCTGAGAACGGAGGAGGGACCCAGGCCGATCCCCTGCTCATCTCTCCTACCTGGACTGGAGGTGCAGCAGCGGTTTCCACACCTCTGAAAAGACGACGGCTCAACAGCATCTCTTCACTGCCTGTTCCTGAGACAAAGGAGGAAGGAAGGGTGCTTGCTCATTTGTTCCCTTTATTCACCAGGTTGAATAGCTCTGCCCAGGTCTGTCTACCTTTCCTATTTTGAGCTACCTTGAGCTCCTCTTATGGAAGGAAGGTGAGATGTGAATATTAACATTAATGGGAGGAATTGCCCTCGATGAATTTGTCTAATCCCCTTCGAGAGAAATCACAATTAGTGGACATTGAGTGTCACAAATTAACTCTGTCTTAATAATAAATATTTAATTATTTTCCTGACCTGAACTCTCTACCCATCAAACTCACTGGGGTGCCCCGAACACGTTCAGGCACAGAGAGTCCTTACCACAGGAGAGGGCATCTTGGGCACACTCCTGGGCCTGGGCCCTCTGCCCTTGCTCCAAGGAAGCTCCTCCCGCCTCAGGGAATGTCGCTTCTGTCTTCATGGATGCTGCCCACATCTAAAAAAAACAGTGAGGGAAAGGGGTAAGAGATGGAAAGGAAAAGAGACCCAGGAATGGATCCTGCCCCACTCCCAGACTCTGCACCCTTCCATCAGCAGACCTGGTGAGTTATTGAGTTATCTGGAGGAATAAGAGATTCTCTATTAGAAGAGGCTGCTGAAGGAGGACATGAAATCTCCCACTTGGAAGATTAACATTTGGACGGATGTCTGGCAGGGAACCTTCAGGATAAGGCCAGAGATCATTGCTTGAATTGGACACATCTGGAGGGAACCCCCTCACCTGCTCTGCCTGCCTCTTCTCCTCTGCCTGACTCAGGAGGAAGCCTTCGGCCAGGGCCACCGCCTGGGAACTGGTCTCCGGCCCACATCCTCTGACCCAGCACTGCATTTCCAAGGGCAGGACGGCCAGGAACTGCTCCAGGATCACCAGGTCCAGGATCTGCTTCTTGTTGCATCTCTCCGGCTTCAGCCACTGGCTGCAAAGTCCATGGAGCCGGCTGCAAACCTCTCGGGGCCCATCGGCCTCATGGTAGCGGAACTGCCGGAAGCGTCGACAATGTGCATCTGAGACTGCAGTGAGCCGATAGCGGCTATCTGGCATTGGGCTTTCCCAGAATTCAACACCACCTCCAGCTTGGGTGGGATGGGGGCCTTTCCTTGCTGTCTCGCCAGTTCCAGGTCCTTCTGGGTTCTCTTCCATCTCTTTCTCCTTCTCTTGGGCCACCTCTGACTTGGCTGTGAAAAGAGGCTTCTTTCTGGGGTGGGGGTGGGGGGAAACACAGACAGGAACATGGAAAATCAAAGAGAATGGAGATACAGCACTGAACATCACAAACCATCATAAGCTCAGGAGACACACGAGAATTGTCCTAGTAGATCAGAACAAAAGGGCTTCTTGTGGTTTATAGACCAGGCTTAAGATCATTTTTCTATATTACAAACGAAGCTGTTTGAGATACGTCTCCATGGTTCTTTGGGAAGGTTAGGTGTCTCTTTTTGGCTCTTTAAGGACGTTCACAGGCTTAGCTTCTCATAGCATTGGCTCAGTCTGTCCTAGGAGCTAATTCTTACAATACACCCAAAAAGCACTAGAGAGATTTGTGACCTCTTCACCATTGTACGCATCTCTTTGACAGGCCTGAAGTGTTAGGCAAGAGCTCTGTCCCAGCACCCAGATGAGGGGAAGGGGCAGGGATGTTTCTGTGTGAAGAACAAGCAGCTGAGAGAAAGGAAGAGAGGCTGAGATTTGGCTCAAGAATCTTGAGGCGCCGAAACGCTCCCTCTGGGCATCTGATGTGGGCTAGTGGACTTGCTACTCTGTGGGAATTCCTCTGGCTTCCACCCTTTCCACAGCCCTGCCAGGATATTGGTCCTTAAAGCAAAGAGCACCAAGACACTAGGAGGCTCCAGGGCTCTCTTCTTCTAAGGGAAACCAACCCAACTAAACAGGATCCCTGGGAACTGCCTTCCCCTTGAAGAAGCAGGGCGGAGGTAACAAATCTTTCCTCCAGAGAAGAACCACAGGTTTCCCTAACGTCACATTCAAAATCACCCTGACAGAAGGACTGTCTTCCAGAGGCCAGCCTCTCTTGGGAACAAGCCTAAGCCCAGCCCTTGAGCAACTCTGGATGGCTACCAGGTGTGTTAGGAGATATGCCCACCCAAGGGCTGCTGGGATGGAGCAGGAAACAACAAACTCTGCCGAATGTACAAGGTTGCCAATCTTGTTTCGGAAATTCCTGGGAATTTAGGGCTGGAACCTGGGGAAGGCAGGGGATAATGGCACAGAGCCCACCCTCCAAAGCAGCCATTTCCTGAACACACAAACTGAGCTCTGTAGACCGGAGATCAGTTTTGATTTGAGACCATCTCCAGGCTCTTCCTGGGCACGGGCATCCTTGCATCAGGGAGACGGTAGATGGGGGGACGGGACCAGCCAAAATGCTTGGCATTCTGGCCATCCAATCAGCACGAAGGAGTCATCACATTTCATCCCATCAGTTGCAATTCAGCGGTCTCTCTTTCTAACCTCCCTTTGAAATTCCTTTGGAAGAGAACTGCTACTCTTAGGCCAGCAGCTGAATGTCCTGGAAGGTGCCCTTTTCTGCACTTTTTCCAATGCTATAATATCCTTTTTGACAGGGCTATTTTTGGGCAGGAATGCACAGGAACAGAGTTCCGGCTGGCTCCCGAATTGGCCATGCCCAGCAAGAACTCATTAGCATAATAGGTCACACCCAACAGCAGAAACTCATTAGGATTGGCTACATTAGGGGTGTGTGGCCTAACATGTAGAGGAGTTCTTGCTACAAAAAAGCCCTGGGTTTTGACAACAAACAAGGTAAATAGAATAAGAAGCAAAAGATGGGTGTGGCTGGATGACCACACTACTAGTAACATTGGGGTGTGGTCTAATATGCTAATGAGCTGTGCTATCAGGGGTGTGGCCTAATATGCTAATGAGTTTCTGCTGTTGGGTGTGGCCTATTATACTAATAAGTTCCTGCTGGGCTTTTTCTACAAAAAAAGCCCTGCTTTTTGATATGCTATAGTATCCTTCCAAAATCCCACATGGCTCCGCCTCCACAGATGGTGACAATGGCCTGTGATGTCACTGGCTCCTCCCTATGATGCCACTAGCCCTCCATACTTTTAAGGACCTAGTACAGCAATGCCTTTAGCTCAGCCCCAGAGCCGCCCTCCCCCCAAGTTGAAAAGTCTACACCCTTGGTGTAGTGGTTAAGTGCACAGACTCTAATCTGGGAGAACCCGGTTTGATTCCCCACTCCTCCGCTTGCACCTGCTGGTGTGACTTTGGGTCAGTCACAAGCTCTGGCACAGCTGTTCTTGAAAAAGAGCAGTTTGTGTTAGAGTTCTTTCAGCCCTGCCTACCTCACAGGGTGTCTGTTGTGGGGAGGGGAAGGGAAAGGGAGTTGTAAGCTGCTCTGAGACTCCTTCGGGTAGTGAAGGGCGGGGTATGAATCCAATCTCTCTCTCTCTTCTTCTTGCTCATCCCCTGCCCACAACTCTTTCAGGGGCTCCTGGACTCTTGCTCTTTTCTACAACTACAGACAAGCACAGCTAGGCGTCTTCATCTAGATTCCTTCCAAACTTTAACCTCCCTTGTAGTGAAAGACTACACGCCCCCCCCCCAAATTCCGCTTCCAGAGCGACCCAAAACTGGAGCCTAACAAGGTTGTCAACCTCCCGGTGGGGCCTGGAGTTCTCCCAGAATTCCAACCGGTTCTCAGTAGGCAGAGATCAGTTCCCCTGGACTAAATCGTCGCCTTGGAGGGAGGACTTGATGGCCCCGTTCCCCTCCGAGGTCTCCCCCCCTCCCCGGTCCCCAAACCGGCCCTTTCCAGGAATGCACAGACACCCCACCCCCCAAATATCCAGGAATCTCCGCCGTCTTGCTGCGGGCAACCCTATCGGGCAACCCTGGCCGAGAATCAACCGAGCCTCCCTCCCAAGAGCTCCAAGCTTCTTCCCCGACGACTCACTTGGAAGGGAACCTCCCCGCGATCCGGCTGCGGCGAGGCTTTCCCCGGCTGTTGCAGATCTTAAAACCCTCCCCGGTCTCCTTCCCCTTGCAGAGGGAACCCCGCCGCCCCACAAAGAGCCTTTCCTCTTTTCCGACTCCCCCCCAATCCCTTGCTCGGCCCCTCTAGCAACCGGCTCTGTGCGCTTAACCCTTTCGGCGCTGCAGAGGAAGGAAAAAAATGCGTCCTGCCCTCTCTCCAGGAGGCGCTTCAGCCAGGCTGCCGTCCGCGACCCCCGATGCAGCTCAGTGGGGCTGCTCTGGAGTTACTCTGCACGGGGGCTGCGCTCCCAGGGGAACCCGGTGCTGTTCAGCCGTCTCAGGAGGAGGAGGAGGCTGAAGCTGGGTCCCAGGAGTTCTGATGAGTTATATAGGTAAAGGTAAAGGTTCCCTTGCTCGAAAGCCAGTCGAATCCGACTCTAGGGTTGTGGTGCTCATCTCCGTTTCAAAGCCAAAGAGCCAGCACTGTCCGAAGACGTTTCCGTGGTCATGTGGCCGGCATGACTAAACACCAAGGCGCACAGAACGCTGTTACCTTCCCACCGAAGCGGTACCTATTGATCTACTTGCAATTTCTTGCTTTCGAACTGCTAGGTTGGCAGGAGCTGGAACTAGAGACGGGAGCTCACTCTGTCTTGCGGCACCTTCCACAGCTTGCAATTCAGCATCTTAACCACTTGAGCCACTGCAGCTCCTCCGATGAGTTATATACAATGGTAATATATCTACAACTAGGAATAAGGCCTCTTGTGGAAATAAATACAACTGGCTCTAGAAAGAGGCTCTGGGAGAGTGCCCCGGCTTTGGGCACTCAGTGACAGTTTGCTGTGGCAATCTCAGCAGGGTATAATGACAGAGTCCACCATTTTCTCCAGAGGAAGTGATCTTTGCTACCTGAAGAGCAGTGATTTTGAGTGATCTCCAGCCCACCCCCAAGATTGGTAACAGTGGTTCCCCAGGAGGGAGTGGCTGGTTTGGAGGGTGGAGTCTATGGCATTGTACCTGTCTGAGGCCCCACCCCTCCTCAACACTCACCGTCTCCAGGTTCGACCCCTCAAATCTCCAGGAAATTCCCAACCTGGAGTTGACAACCCTATCTCCCTCCCAGCCAACCATCAACCTACCTTTAGTTTTCCATCGCCTCCCCCCTCCCTCCTAGAGAGCAGTTGTAATTTTGAGTGATCTCCAGCCCCCACCTGTAGATTGGCAACAATGGTTCCCCATCAGGGAATGGCTGGATTGGAGGGTAGAGTCTATATGCCACCTCTCCTCAAACGTCACCCTCTCCAGGCTCCATCCCTCAAATCTCCAGGAATTGCCCACCTGGAGTTGGCAACCTGATCACAACTGGGCCCAGTGAGTTTTCTCCCAAAGGCCAACATAGGTGTGGAAAGGGCCTTTTACCGACAGAGGAGAAAGTACAGGTGCCAACTCTGATTAGGGAAATACCTGGAGATTTGGGGGAGTGGATCCTGTGAAGGGCAGCATTTGGGGTGTGTGTGTGGAAGGACTCAGCAGGGTATAATGCCATAGAGTCTACCCTCCGAAGCAACCATTTTATACCGGGGAACTGATCTCAGTCATCTGGAGGTCAATTGTAACAGTGGGAGATCTCCAGGTCCCACCTGGAGATTGGCAACCCTAGGGGAAAGTCAGCCGCACAGCGGGGCGTTGAAGACAATGGTTTGATGGTTGCTGGCCCACCTCGTTAGCCAGCCAGCCATGCTGAAGCTAAGCAGGAGAAAGAGTGTAAAGTACTGGGTTTCGTGCCTCATGACTCGTACGACGACATAAGAGAAGACGCGTTTATTCGTAGTTCACACAAGACAAAAGACAAACAGCAACGGCCAGAGGCCAACTATATACAGTAAGGGGGGGGACGCCCCCACATTCCTATTGGCGGGTTTGAATCGCCCGCCAATGCTGCCATTGGTTCTTTACTGGCGAGCTCAGGAGCCTAGTCCCTATTGTTCTCAGAGAGCGGAGCTCGGCTATAACTCGCTAGCTCAGGCTCCTGATCTTAGGACATAACACCCCTCCCCCCATAGTTTGTCTCCTATCCGGTGACATAGTCTTTTAGGTAGGCTGGTGGCCTCCGTTCTCTTAACGATCTTCGGAGGGCCGGCACCGGACTGGCGGGGCCCCTTTCTGGTGGTCGTACCGTACTAGGAGCTTGGGTTTCCGGCGGCGGAGATGGCGGAGGCGGCTCGGCTTGCTCTGGGACCCCCTCTGCGGCCCGTGGTCCTTCTGGCGCTTGTTCCGCTATTGGCGCCTGCGGCCGATCGGGTGCTGGGGCGGCCTTGGTGCCTTCCGGTAGCGGGGCCATGATACCTGTGTCGGGGTCTTGCCGCCTGCGGAGTTGGTCCACGTGCTTCCGGAGGACCCGGTCCCCATCTGCCAGGACCTCGTATGAAACTGGGCCGGTGGGTCTGAGAATGCGACCAGCCAGTCATTGAGGACCCGCCCCGTAGTTCCTAAAGTAGACAGGTTCCCCCGGGAGGAAGCTCCTGGGCACCTCGCGGGTTTCGACCAGCTTTCTCTCTGGGGCTCCGGGTGGAGTCTGTCTAGGTGACAGTACCTGCGGCGTTTGTCCGCCACGAACAGTCCCAGGAGCGGCTTGTGATCGGTTACGAGCGTGAAGGGCCGCCCATACACAAAGTTATGGAATTTTTTTACCCCCACCACCAGGGCCAAGCCCTCCCGGTCTATTTGTGCATAATTTCGCTCCGCGGGGGACAGCATGCGGGAGTAGTAAGCCACCGGAACTTCCCTCCCGTCTGGTAGTTTGTGGCCCAAGACTGCCCCGACCCCATACGGCGAAGCATCACATGCGAGGATCACCGGGAGCTTTTCGTCAAAGTGGGCGAGTACAGCATTCGAGATCAATAGTGTCTTAACCCCCCCGGAATGCCGCCTCCTCCCTCGCTCCCCAAGCCCAAGGTGTCGTTTTATCCAGCAGTCTGTGTAGGGGTTCCGCCACGGCAGCTTTGTGCGGGAGAAAGGCGTGATAAAAGTTCAGGAGGCCTAAGAACGCCTGGAGCTCCGCCTTGGACTTCGGGGCGGGGGCCTCCATGACGGCCTTCACCTTGTCCCTCGCCGGATGCAGGCCCGTTGCGTCGACCCGGTACCCCAAGAACTCCACCTCCGGCACCCCGAGGAAGCACTTTTCCCGTTTCACCTTTAGCCCCGTGGCTTGGAAGCGCCCCAGGACAGTTCGGAGGCAGACGGTGAAGCTCTCTGGGGTGGCCGCGGCGATGAGGACGTCGTCGAAGAACGGCGTCACGCCAGGGATCCCTTTTAGCAAATCGTCCATTAAATTTTGGAAGATCCCTGGGGCCACACTGACCCCGAACTGCAGCCGCTTTACCCTGAATGCCCCCCGGTGTGTGACTATAGTTTGTGCCTCGGCTGTGGCCTCATCCACCGGGAGTTGCTGGTACGCCTGCGCGAGATCCAGCTTTCCAAAGATGCGCACCCCCGCCAGTGTGGCTAAGACATGGCTTACAACTGGCACGGGGTATGCGTGCGCCTGGAGTGCCTGGTTAATAGTGCACTTGTAATCTGCGCAGATGCGGATTTCCCTGTTCGGTTTCACTGGGGTCACAATCGGGGTCTCCCAGCGTGCATTAGGGACGGGCTCTAGGACCCCCTGGGCAACCAACCGGTCCAGTTCTGCCTCTATTTTAGGGCGGAGGGCCAGGGGCACGGTGCGGAAGCGCCGCCGGATGGGTGTCACCGTCGGGTCTAAGTGAAGCGACACTGGGGCCCCTTTATAACATCCCAGCTCCCCATCAAAGACCTCGGGGAACTCCCTGCATACCGTCCCCCAGTCCCGCATCCCACACTTATTCACTCCCCCAATCGTAATGCCTAGGGCCTCGAACCACGCCCGCCCCAGAAGACTCACAAGGTTTCCCTCTACCACCACCAAGTCCAAGTTCCCCTCAAAGTTTCGGTATTGCACTCGGAAAGTGCCGACTCCCCGGATGGGGACAGGGTTCTTTTGAAAGTCCACCAAGCTTAGCGGCGATGGACGTAGAGGGGGTCCCCCGGACGGGCAAAGCTTTTTTAAGGTGTCCATGGAAATGATGGACGCCGCCGATCCTGAGTCCACCTCCATGCAGCAGGGGGACCCCTCGATCCGCACGTTTACTTGGATCTTCGGGGTGGAGGAGAGATGGGGGTTGGGGAGGCGTAGCACCTGAAGCGGTTGATCCGTGAGGTGGTACAGCTCGGCGACCTCTTACGTCGTCTCGTGGGCGGTGGGTGGTGCGCAGTGCGGTGGGGCCGACGATCTCGAGTTCCGGGGGCCCTTGGACCGGCAGACCCGTGCGAGGTGTCCCTGCTTTCCACAACCGTGACAGACAGCGTCCCGGAACTTACAGGTCTTCCTCCCATGGCCTTCCCCGCAGCTGGCGCACATGGTCCGGTTGCCGGGAGGCTTGGCTGGCTCCCTGTCAGCCTGCTGGGCCTGCGCCGGCCGGCGGTGTTGGGGTCTGATGGAGTAGACCTCTTCGGTGTCAGAGTTCCTGGGGCTGAGACCCCTCCCGACCGCATGGGCAGCCACGGCCGGGCGTTCCCCTTCGGCAGCCTCGTGTGCGGTCGCGGCGTTGATGGCCTCGTCCAGGGTGAGCCGCCGGTTTCCAATCAACTTGCGCTGCAGCTTGGAGTCTGCCAGGCCCCACACGAGCTGCGTTAGCAAGTTGTCTTCCACCTTCGGGAACCCGCAGCCCACCGCGAGCGCCCTCAGCGCGGCCAGGAAGGCGGCAGCGGATTCCCCCTGGGCCTGGACGCGCCTCTGGAACTCCATCCTCTTGGCCAGGAAGGTAGGCCGGGGGCTGAAGTATGCGTTGAGGACGTTCAGGATCTCCGCAAATGAGCTCTCCAGGGCTGTGCGTGGCACCAAGAGACTCTTTGCGAGGCGGACTGTGTTGGTGCCGCACGAGCTCAGCAGGAGCGACCGTTTTTTCTCGGGGTCGCGAATCTCGTTGAGGTCCATGTAGCACACGAGCTGGTCGACCCATGCGTCCCAGGTTTCTGGCTGGGACGGATCGAAGCGCTTGAGTATTCCGTGTGTGGCGGCCATAGCTACGTCTGGGGAGGCGGGCGTCGGTGCGAGCGGTGCGGTGCTGCTCTCGGGGTCAGCGATGCGATGCTCGGCGAGCGGTGCGGTGCTGCTCTCGGGGTCAGCGATGCAGTGCTCGGGAGTGGCCTTGTCCTCGTTGTCGCTCATGGAGTCAGGGAAGGCATTGGAATCCCATCCTCATCGCCACTGTAAAGTACTGGGTTTCGTGCCTCATGACTCGTACGACGACATAAGAGAAGACGCGTTTATTCGTACTTCACACAAGACAAAAGACAAACAGCAACGGCCGGAGGCCAACTATATACAGTAAGGGGGGGGACGCCCCCACATTCCTATTGGCGGGTTTGAATCGCCTGCCAATGCTGCCATTGGTTCTTTACTGGCGAGCTCAGGAGCCTAGTCCCTATTGTTCTCAGAGAGCGGAGCTCGGCTATAACTCGCCAGCTCAGGCTCCTGATCTTAGGACATAACAAAGAGCCTTTTTCCATTTATTCTGACAGGAAAGTGGCCATTGGGGAGGGGGTTATGCTGAAAGTCCTTTGTTTTTTTACTCACAGAACCAAGCTTGGTTGCCTACCAACAGCCACTGAGGGGATAGTCCCTCACAGGAGTCAAGAGAACGGTCTTCCTCAGGAGAGAGAAGCCAATGGCATGCGAGTAGTCTTGAGTAGCGGCTGATGGGCCAATGGCTGAGGTCATCGGGAGGCCCTGAAAGGAGTCCCAGGAGTGCTCAGGAGGAGGGGGAGGGATCATTCATGCCAATCAGCTACCACCTAGCATGTCATGCATTTTATCCAGTGTTCCCCTTGTGGATAACCCCCTCAGTTTAAAAGTGTGGGGTTTCGCTTCTCTCTCTCTGGAAGTGGCAGGGAGCCAGGTCAACAGCCTATGCTAATGGCTCTGGTAGGAAAACCGAGTGAGGAATTTGGTGCTTGCAGACCAGAGCTCAGACTTATCCCCAGTGCAGGATTTCAAGCGAGAGAGCCCAACTGCCCCTTGCAAGGAAGTTTCCTTAACTCCCTGTCTCCAACCACTTTACATCACTCCCTTCAGACCCCTAACCCAGTCTGACCAGGTCACAGGTGCATCCTGGGAGCCCTCCTGGAACGCATTCTGGGAAATCTCCAGGAATCGCCTGGAGACTTCCTAGCACCAAATCCCTTAGTGGGTTTATCCACCAGGGCCATTACATAGGTACCGATGTAATCTAGCAGGCAATTGAACTGGCTCCCTGCCACTTCCAGAGAGAGAGAAAAAAACCCACTTTTAAAGCTCAGAGGGGAGAGGGGCAGTTCTCCACAGGGACGATGCATCAAAATTTGGATACACCATTTTGAGGCCTGCCCCACTACTCCACCCCCCACCCCCAATGGACCCCATCAGGACTTGGGGAGGCAGGAAAGGTGATGTTCAGCATGGCTGGGTAGAGTGTGACCTCCGTTTGGTGTCTCAGGACCAGGGTTGTTGAGGAGGCAGGGGAGAGGAAGGGGGTTTCCTTCACTCAGTTCAAGCAAGGGCTTTATCCTAAGGCTTTATCCCAGCCAGATATTTCTACCTCTAGAAGATTCACCATACTGGGAGGAAAACCCAACCTTGATTCTTGCAAGTGGTGTTTGAAGCAGTTCTTCTGGGTCAATGCAGGGATGGGGGAGCTTGGGAGTGGGTCAGGATCCGCCCCTTACGCTTGTTCCATTCCTTCTCTTACTAGTCTCCCTTAAGTGTTGTCTCAGATGTGGGGACCAGCGGTGAAGGGTGAAGATGGGTCAGGGCACCTGGTCAAGCTCTTGGATAGGTGGTTTGGGACAGGAGGAAAAAAACAACAAATTACTTTGCTGACTACACAGAGTGGACTTCTGGGACTTAGTGCCACAGAACATAGTGATGGCCGCTCACTTGAAGGGAGAGTGTTTATTTATTTCTCAAATTTCTACCTGCCCTGCCAGCGCCAAGGCAGGCTCAGGGAGTCAGATTCATGGAAGGCAATCCCATTCTTACTTACATTAAGTACATTACTTACTTACATTCATAGCTGCCCCTCCCACCTTCTCCAATCCCTGGGGCCCTGTTTCTGGCCCACATTTTCGAAAGGTGTGTCAGGCCCATGTCCGGAGGGGCACAAACCACCCATACTTGTCCTCCTCCATCCTCCACCGGCACCTGCAAAAGGAAAGGGAAGGCCCGCTCCCTCTCAGCAGGGGGAAGCGGAGGGGGAGGAGGAGCCCCCCCCCAAGAAAGGCTCTTCACATTTGGGGTGCCACGGGTGGGACATCAAGGCAGGCCATCCCCCCCAAGAGATCATTCCCCCGGAGACACTGACAGTGCCCTCCAGAAGGGCTATGGGGGGGCCCAGGAAGCAGTCCCTCATATTGTCAGCATGATGATTGCTGTGGATGGCCAACCTTTCTCCCTGGCGGAGGATGTCATTTTTTGGATGATGAGTCTTTCCTGCCATGCTGGGGCTGCCAGGTGCCCCCCGCAGCCTGGATCCCCAGCAAGGCCTCCTGCCTGGCTTTTTCCCCGGCCACTCCACCTGCCTGGTCCACAAACAGCTGATCGGCAGTGGCAATTCTCACAGCGGTGAGCCCATCCGTGGCAGTGGCGATCCTGTCAGTGGCGGCAGGGTCGTTGGTGGTGGGATCGGCAATGGCCCCGCCTTGGCTGGGTGGAGTTGAGGTGGCCTCCTCTCCACCCAGCTCCAGCCCAACAGCCTCCCAGCCGGCACTGGGGCAGTGTGAGCCTGTCCCAGCCGAGTGGGGACTGTGGCCAGCCTAGGACAGGCATCATCGTCTGGTGGTTCCGGTTCCGGTCCTGTCTGGCTGATTGGTCCCAGAAGTGGAGCTAGGGGAGCCCTGCCTGACATGTACCACGGGGTCCCCAGGGGCGTGGCAAAGAACAACTGCATTGTTTCGAAGAGAGCTATGATGTCAACTGGCATTGGACAGCCATGCACTTAAGACAAAAGTCGGATAGCCTCTTACCAGTCCACAAGGATGGGTTGTGTAGGGATGCTGATCAGTCCTTCTTGGAGACTGAGAGACTGATTCAAAGTGGCGTTGGGTCCCTGGCAGACCAAACCCCCAGAAAAGTCACATTTAAGGAATATAAGCCTTATATTGCTTACACAGACGTTTTGGCATCAGGAAAAAGTATAAAAACAGTGTTGGAAGACAGGAGCACTGACAGGCAATCCTTGATAGGGAATCCTAGACAGGGCATCAGACGCTCCAACCTTGTGGAACTCCATGAATGGAGGCGTCATTGGGCTGGATAGAACCCACAAGAGCCTCATTCCATGGATGGAAGTGCTACATGCTTTTGAAAAAAGAAATATCAATGAAGATCCAGCGAAGTACAAAAACCCCAATGAGGTGTTGTACCTCATTTTGTAATATCCTTAGAAATCCAAAAAGAAAGAGGAAAGTTTAGAGAGTAGCCAAAACATAATCATCAGCAAAACAGGTAGGGTCCAAACCCTGTTACAGACTCAGTAGAGACCCTCTTTCACCAAGAGGTGTGGGATTTGAAGAAGAAAAAGAAGAGATTGGATTTATACCCCACCCTTCACTACCCAAAGGTGTCTCAGAGCGGTTTACAAACTCCCTTCCCTTCCCCTCCCCACAACAGACACCCTGTGAGGTAGGTGGGGCTGACAGAGCGCTTGATAGAAACTGCTCTTTTTCAAGGACAGCTCTTATCAGAACTATGGCTTGCCCAAGGTCATCCAGCCAGGTGCAAGTGGAGGAGTGAGGAATCAAGCCCAGTTCTTCCAGATTAGAGTCCGCGCACTTAACCACTACACCAAACTGGCTCTCCAAACTGGCATGATTTGACCATCATGAAGCAGTGGGGCTTGTCCCTCAGAAACACCTGAGACTCCTGCTACAACGCAGAAAAGGAGAGGATCGAAGCGGATTGTCAGCGGGAGAATCGTCAGCTGTTCACCTGAGCCGTGTCCTGTTCTGGGGGTCCATATGGTTAAATGAACACCAATAAAGCAGAGCTTTGTAAAAATATATATACAGGTTTATTGAACAGTTTTAAAAAACAATGTCACAATGCAGTACTGCCTTTATAGCAAATAACAGAAATAAAAAAGCTAACTCACTAATACATTTCATACCTGGTATCAGATGGCACACCCTTCTTGCAGCAGAAGAATCCAAGCTGCAGCCTAAAGCTTTCTATATGTGGCAGTCCATCATGATGCAGCATAACATATCAGTGCATACTAGCATGGCTCAAGAATAAGGCCAGCACGGCTTCCCTCTGGCCTCTAGCCTTATAGTCTTTTGTCCTCTGGTCTCAGGTGGTCTCTCGGGCCCAATCAGGACTGTCCCTTGAGGGAACTTTCCAGAAGATGTTAACATCCACTCCTAATTCTCCCCTGGCATCTTGTTACACATCTAAGCCCAGGTTCTCACGATTACCCAACTACCACATTCTTGAATCCAGCCTTGAAAGAGGTAAGGACGGTATCAGCAGGAAGACCCAAACTACAGACACCCGCAAGCCGGAGCAGGCCTGCTAATAATCATGTCTCAATTCCTTGGGTGGAATTAGGTTTCTTGGCCTCACCCACATGTGAAGAAACACTTGGCTCAGTAGAGAGTGGTATCAAACTCCTGATGCTCCCATAGAAGATCATTTAACTCTTCCACCTCTCAGAAATACAAGAGCTCTGGATGGACAGAAGTCCAAACTTAGTGTCGGGTGTATGTTGTGGGACAGCGAACACGAGTGGCTATCATGTGGTGTAATGAGAGATCCCCTGCCAGGATCCGTGCCATGGAGACATCCAGGCTAGACTACTGTAATACATCTAGTCTGGATGCCACCATGGTGTGGCTCCAGGTGGCCGGATCAGCTGAATCAAAATGAGGAGCCATGTTATGGGTGAGGCTGAGTTGGGAGAAAGCATTATTCGGAGAGATGAGTATTTGCTTCTACAGCACTGCCGTTGGATCTGGTATAACTCTTAACTAAGACAGCTAAGGGTCAGCCGAACTCCACCAAAATTTGGAAGCCTTATGTCATTCTCATTCAAGATCTCCACCTTCCCAACCAACATGACCTCTCTCTTTTCAGTAGTTAGTTGCTCTTTATTCACGCTTAGCCAATCTACCACAGCCTAGCTGGACAATTTAGGATTTACAATGCCAAAAAATAAGCCTTCCAAAGCAACCTTTTTCTCCAGGGGAACTGATCTCTGTTGTCTAGAGTTCAGTTGTAATTCTGGGAGATCACCAGGTCCCACTAGGAGGCTGGAAGCCCTCGGCCTGGCAGCAATCACTGGGTGACGTGATACCACCTGACCTGTATGACTCACAGGGCTGACTGCTGGATCCTCTTCAACAGCAGCTACCCTATGAAAGTCGTTACAGTGTCCTATGAGGTCTTTCAGGAAAGGGAAATATGAAATAGTGGGGGAGGAGAAAATGGCATGCATCCCACAAGTCCTTGCTGGTTCCCAAGAAGGCCCGCCCCCAGTATTTAATCCTGACAACTATCTTGCAAGGTCTGTTAGCCTGAAAATGGGACAGGATAAAGGGCATCCAAAGACCTTCCAAGCCTACTGTGAATTTGAACCCAGATCCACCAAGTCATAACCCAACTCTGTGCCTCTTGAATGTAACTGATCCACATCATGAATGGGGGCAAACTGGGTTGGGCTCATTCACTGGGATCAGTCATGGCCCCAGCTGTGAGTCTCAAGCATCTGCAAGAGGATTTCTTATTTAGAACTTTATACACAATCAAAAAAGACATGCCACAGTAACCTTTGACACATTTTAATGAAGCCCAATTCATTAAAAAGCCCACAAAGCTCAGAAAAGAAAACACAAAGCCTGATTTACCTGATACAAATAATAATCTCTCAAATGAGTGAAGACCCTTCCTTAGCTGAGTTTTGTTTTCTCTGATTCATAAAGAAATCCTTAATCTAGGGCTGCCTGCCAACTGACATGGAGGGAAAAACGTGTCATCTCTTCTGATGCCCATTTCCACACACTAAGCCTCTGCCCTTTCAGGCCTGTTAGCAATCCTAATGCAGATACCTTTCCAAATTAAAGTACTGAGGTGAAATTTCTCGACCTGCTGCATAAAGGCACAGTCTCCCAGCAGGAATTCAAGGGGTGCTCTGAGGAGTTAGAGGTGAGAAGTAAGCCTTGGCCCAGGGCTTACTCTGGGTCAGTTCTGGCTCATGGAGCTGGGGGGGGGAAGCAGGAGGAGGGAATCTTACTTCACTTTCATAGAATCATAGAATGTTAGAGTTGGAAGGGACCTTGCAGGTCATCTAGTCCAACCCCCTGCACTCTGCAGGAGCATAGCCGAAAGATAGCTCTACATACCTACAACATACCCAAAAGATGATCGTCCAATCTCCACTTGAAAACATCCAGTGAAGGAGCATCCACCACCTCCCGAGACAGTCTGTTCCACTGTTTAACCACTCTTACAGTCACAAAGTTTCTCCTGATATCTAGCTGGTAACGACTCCCCTGTAATTTCCACCCATTAGATCTAGTCTTGCAATCCGGAGCAAGAGAGAATAGATCTGCTCCAGCTTCTACATGAAAGCCCTTCAAATACTTGAAGACTGCAATCATGTCCCCTCTAAGCCTTCTCTTTCCCAGGCTAAACATACCCAACTCTTTCAGCCTTTCCTCATAAGACATCCTTCCGAAAATGTGGTGCCCAAAACTGGACACAGTACTCCAGGTGAGGCCTGACCATAGCAAAATAGAGTGGAACTATCACCTCCCATGATCTGGACACGATGCTTCTGTTAATACATCCTAAGATTGTATTAGCTTTCTTCACAGCCACATCACACTGCAGGCTCATGTTTGGCTTGTGATCAACCATAACACCTAGATCCCTTTCACATGTGCTCCCTGGGAGAATCTGGGTGTGGAGGACAACTGGGATTGGGGAATTTGTGTCCTACAAGGTTCACCTGCCAACTCCAGAGACCAGTCCATTTCAACAATAGTGGATGATATTGGGGGATCTGACACCTTAGAACTTACTGAGTTGTTGGGTTGGGTGACATATGCTTTTCCTTTCAACTCAAAAAAATTCTACTGTCAGAACTCTTTGGGCTTTAAAGTGGTAACACCCCCAAAAGCTCACAGCAGGCTGGACTGGGGAGGGATTAGGGTCGTGTAATGCCTCTCTAGAACTGCTTGTCAGATAAAAAAAATTGTGAAATAAGGATGCCCGCCGGTCACACTATGTTTATGCCAGTAGCAGAGAGGCTGTAGATATCTGTTACCCTCAACTTGTCTTATTTCCTCACAGGATTGGGGAAAGGGAAGGGGTCTTGCCAGTTTTGTAGATGTCAGAAAGGGTTAGATTGGCAGATAACCTGAAGCAGGAAGTTTCACAGAAGGACGACACTAAAAAGGCCATCCTTTGTATGACTACTTTCTGAGCCTTTCTGAACCTCCAACACCCAGATGGTTGAAGAAGACCTTCACCAGAACTAGCTAGGAATGTTTCACCCTCCTACGGATTCTCTGAAGACATTGAAAATTCGATCTGTGCCTCAAGCTCTTGCCACACACTGAGCATTTATGAGGTTCCTCCCTTGCGTGGTCTCCTCCAGGCTAAAGGAGACATCAGCTGATCTCGAATCCACTTGAACCGGCAGAGCCCATTCTTGCTTTCCTCCCTGTGAGATCTGTTTGAGGGCTTCCGACATGGCTAAAGCTCTTTCCACAGTCCAAGCATTTTGGACATTTCTTCCTGGTTAGCATAAGATTTCTGTGTGGATTCAAGCTTTCTGCAAAAGTTTATATAGTGTAAGTGCTTTAAATGGTCTGTTGTTGACTTTTAGGTGTGAAATATAGGTTTTTCATGGGCTAAGCAGTTACATGGACTCTTCTCGTGAATTTTTAGATGCTGAAGATTTCCTTGCTGAAATCCTCTTTCTACATTCTGAGCATTCAAAACCTTTCCCTCTGTGTGGGTTCTCTAACACCATTGAAAACTGCTCCTGTTACTTAATGTCATTCCACACTCTGAGCATTCAAAACGTTTTTTCCATGTGAGAACTTCGGTCCTGCTGAAGATGGAAAGTCAAACTGAATCTCGTTAGAAACTCTGAGCATTCAAAGGTTTCTCCCGTGTAGATCTTGGGGGCAGGTGAAGAGTGGCACTCTGACTGAATCTCCTTCCAAAACCTGAGTATTCAAAAGTTTTCTCCCTGTATAGGTTCTCTTATGCTGTTAAAGACTGCCACTCAACCTGAATCTATTTCCACACTCTCAGCATTCAAGTGGTTTCTCCTTTGTGTGGGTTCTGTGATGCTGTTTAAGATGGCTACTCCGACTGAATCTTTTTCCACACTCTGAGCATTCAAGCGGTTTCTCCCCTGTGTGGGTTCTCTGATGCCGTTGAAGAGTGCCACTCTGACTGAATCTCTTTCCACATTCTGGGCATTCAAAAGGTTTCTCCCCTGTGTGAGTTCTTTGATGCTGATGAAGACTGCCGTTCTCACTAAACCTCTTTCCACACTCTGAGCATTCATAAGGTTTCTCCCCTGTGTGAGTCCTCTGATGCTTTTGAAGACTGCTGTGCACACTAAATCTCTTTCCACACTGTGAGCATTCATAAGGTTTCTCCCCTGTGTGAGTTCTCTGATGCATTTGAAGACTACCACTCCCACTGAATCTCTTTCCACACTCTAAGCATTCAAAAGGCTTCTCTCCTGTGTGAGTTCTCTGATGGTACTGAAGACTGCCACTCTGACGGAATCTCTTTCCACACTCTAAGCATTCAAAAGGTTTCTCCCCTGTGTGGGTTCTCTGATGGTATTGAAGAACACCGCTCCGACTGAATCTTTTCCCACATTCTAAGCATATATAAGGTTTCTCCCCTGTGTGAGTTCTCTGATGCTTTTGAAGAGTGCTGCTCTCACTAAATCTCTTCCCACACTCTGAGCATTCAAAAGGTTTCTCCCCTGTGTGAGTTCTCTGATGCTTTCGAAGACTACTGTTCACACTAAATCTCTTTCCACACTGTGAGCATTCAAAAGGTTTCTCCCCAGTGTGAATTCTCTGATGCTTTTGAAGACTGCCATGCACACCAAATCTCTTTCCACACTGTGAGCATTCAAAAGGTTTCTCCCCTGTGTGGGTTATTTGATGCTTCTGAAGACTGCCATTCTCACTAAATCTTTTCCCACACTCTGAGCATTCAAAAGGTTTCTCCCCTGTGTGTGTTCTCTGATGCCGTTGAAGAATGCCACTCTGACTGAATCTTTTTCCACACTCCGAGCATTCAAAAGGTTTCTCCCCTGTGTGAGTTCTCTGATGCTGTTGAAGACTGCCACTCCCACTGAATCTCTTTCCACACTCTGAGCATTCAAGTGGTTTCTCACCTGTGTGGGTTCTCTGATGGTATTGAAGAGCGCCATTCTGACTGAATCTCTTTCCACACTCTGAGCATTCAAAAGGTTTCTCCCCTGTGTGAGTTCTAAGATGCCGTTGAAGAGTGCCACTCTGACTGAATCTCTTTCCACACATAGAGCATTCAAAAGGTTTCTCCCGTGTGTGGGTTCTCCGATGCTGCTGAAGATTCCCCCTCTCATTGAATCTCCTTCCACAATCTGAGCATTCAAAAGGTTTCTCCCCTTTGTGTATTCTTTGGTGCACAAGGAGCTGTGATCTATTTCTGAAGTACTTTCCACACTGAATGGATTTACTTGCCTTCATTATCTTGTGCTTTGGGAAACACTCAATATGCTTTCTTCCATTTCTCTTCTGAACCATATGGCCACCTTTCTTTCTCTTAGCTCTGCTTCGCCTCCTGATGTTTTCTTCCAAGTCTTCATTTTTCACTCCATCTGGCGTTTGCTGATGAAGTTCCTCACCCTCCTCATTTCTTTGATCGTCCTTTGCTGGAATAAAGAGAGAGATCTTGTTAGTACCTGGGAGGGCTGGTAAGGTCCAAAGGCATCTATGTGACTGCAGTAGGAAAAGATTCACAGCTCTTTGGCCTCATCCAGCTTGGCTGATCTTTAGCAAACCTCCACCTTTCTCCAGAATTTCTAGTATTTAAGAATACCTCACCCCATTAAGAGCTACAGCTGAGCTCTTGCCCGGAAGGAGTTTCTGAGCCCAAAATTTTCCAGCCCCCAGAAGTCCTCCATCCCTCCTCACCAAGCAGGGTGTGTGATCATATCAAACCAAATTTTGCTCAGAAGTGAATCAGAAATCCCCCACAGGCTATTCCTTGCCTGTTCCCTTGATATAACCATGAAGGATACTCACTCTCAGCCAGCTCATATGGGACGGAAATATCCTCTTGGGATCTTCTTGAGAAACTCTCCAGCCTTTCTTTGAATATGAGGCCATCGCCTGTCTCCACCACAGTCTCTCTGCTACTTCTGGCTTCTTTCGCTAAGAGACAGGGAGGGATGGAGAAAGAGAGAGTGAAAGTGATCATTCTTATATGGGGAAGGAAAGAAGTTCAAGAGCAAGAATTCTTCTGGAAGGACAGAACCATGGTCTAAGCCTAGATTCCCAACCAGTATGAGGGGAATGGATCTGTGAGGTAAAGCACCCTAGTTCCCCCAAGGGTTAACGTGATCTTAGAGAGTCACGGAAACATCTATAACAAATAGGAATAAACAGTGAAAAACTAACTAATGATAATTACTTACAAAAGCATTTTATAGTTTTTATAATTTTAAATGAACAGAGCAATACATATAAAATATTCAATGAATTCCACAGAAAAATACAATCTCTGAGATGTGAAGTGCATCTTCCCCTTCTTAAGAAGACTCTTCCCTTTTACTAAACTCCTTACAATTAGGATTTAACACTGTTGGTGAAACTCCTGAACTTACTTAGAGAGCCAGTTTGGTGTAGTGGTTAAGTGCGCGGACTCTTATCTGGGAGAACCGGGTTTGATTCCCCACTCCTCCACTTGAGCCTGCTGATGTGACCTTGGGTCAGTCACAAGCTCCGGCACAGCTGTTCTCTCAAGGACAGTTTCTGTCAGAAGTTCTCTCAGCCCCACCTACCTCACAGGGTGTCTGTTGTGGGGAGGGGAAGGGAAAGGAGTTTGTAAGCCGCTCTGAGACGCCTTTGGGCAGTGAAGGGCGGGGTATAAATCCAAACTCTTCTTCTTCTTCTTCTTCTTCTACAACAAACATGGATTGTATTTTCCTATGGAATCTATTGAATATTTCCATACGTATTGCATTGTTCATTTAAAATTATAAAACCTATAAAATGCTTTTGTAAGTCATTTATCATTAGTTAGTTTGGCCTGGTTTATTCTCGTTTGTTATAGTGATTTTAAAGAGGCCTGTTCCGTATCGCAGGTGTTTGTGATTTTTGAGTATTACTGCAGTTAAT
This sequence comes from Gekko gecko, assembly GCA_029375565.1. Lineage (NCBI taxonomy): Eukaryota > Metazoa > Chordata > Lepidosauria > Squamata > Gekkonidae > Gekko > Gekko gecko. Next base: position 10,021,434 of record JAPDNY010000002.1, read on the forward strand.
GTCTTTTTCAAGGCCTGATACCAGAATGTGGTAATAGGTTAATCATGAGAATCTGTATTCAGTTGTGGAACCAGGTGGGGGGGGTTATGAGGGTGCTGACAGCATCTGGAAAATTCCACCAGGGAGGACCCTTGATTGGGTCATTACGACCGCCTGACCCTAGAGAGGTAGAAAGTAAAATATGGGCATTCACCAAAAGGAAGCCATGCTAACTTTAGGCTTATGCCATGCTAGTACGCCCTGTTATTTTCTTGCTTCATCACAATGAATAGTTTTCCCACAGAGTAACTTAGGCTATAGCTAGAATAATTAACCTGCAATAAGAGGTACCATCTAATACCAAGTATTTCATGTATTAGGGGCATGATGAGAATCATTCCATGGGCAAGACTGCTGGAAGGGAAAGGAGGAAGTGAAGGGTGGGCTCTCCTAAAACAAGAGCTCTTGCAAGCTCAAGCTATCACTATTCCAACAAGAAGGAAACATGGAAGGGGATCCAAGGAGCCAATGTGGATGAACAGGGAACCGCATGACGTGCTAAAGGAGAAAAAGGAAATAGGCTGCAATCACACACATTAAATAAACCACTTTCAATGCACTTTCCAACTGGATTTTACTGTGTGAACTGGCAAAATCCAGTTGGAAAGTGCATTGAAAGTGGATTATTTAGTGTGTGTGATCGCAGCCCTGGTCAAGAAATGGAGGTAAGGACGTACCTCTAAAGAGGAGTATCTGTGGGTTGCTAGGCGCTGTGGGTCAGCCACCAGAGAAGTCAAAGGTCACAGGGAGATAAAGCTGGCCAGGGAGGCTCACTACAACAAGAATATCTTCAGAGATGTGAGGAACAAACGGAAGATAAAAGAGGCAACGGGCCTACTGTTGGGTGAGAATGGAGAGACTCTGACAGAGGACAGAGAGAAAGCAGAATGACTTAATGCCTACTTTGCCACAGTTTTTTCCCTGAAGAAGAGAACAGCCTCATCTAGAGATGTTAGTAGGCAAGGTATGGCGTCTGGGCTACTGACTGACATGGAAAGATGGATGATTGAGAAGCACTTCTCTACACTGAATGAGTACAACCCCCCCGGGCCAGATGGTATATACCCAAGAGTGCTCAAAGAACTTTCTAGGGAGTGTGCAGAGCCTTTGTCTATCATCTTCCAGACCTCTTGGAGGATGGGAGATGTGCCACAAGACTGGAGGGGGACAGATATTATTCCAATTTTCAAAAAGGAGAGGAGGGATGACCCAGGAGACAACAGGCCAGTCAGTCTGACCTCTGTCCCAGGGAAGATACTGGAGCAGATTTTAAAAGGATTATCTGTGAGCATCTAAAGGACAACATGGTGGTCTGGGGAAGTCAACACGGATTTGTCCCCAACATGTCCTGCCAGACCAACCTCATTTCCTTCTTTGATTGAGTGATGAGCTTACTGGATCGAGGGAATGCTGTTGATGTTATTTAGAGGGATTTCAGGAAGGCTTTAGACAGGGTTCCCCATGATGTTCTGATGGGTAAACTAAGGACTGTGGACTGGACTCTAGGATAGTTAGGCGGACAGGGAACTGGTTGGAGAACCACAGTCAAAGAGTAGTTGTCAATGGCATTTCATCTGAAGGAAGTGGGGTGTCCAGTGGGATGCCACAGGGCTTGGTTCTGGGCCTGGTACTTTTCAATATTCTTATAAATGATCTGGATGAGGGTTTGGAGGGGATACTCATTAAATTTGCAGATGACACCAAATTGGGAGGAGCAGCAAATACACCAGAAGATAAGTGATAGAATTCAATGAGATCTGAACCCACTGGAAAATTGGGGGGGCGGCGGGGGATATGAACAAGATGCAATTTAACAAGGATAAGTGCCGAGTTCTACAGCTGGGTAACAAAAATGAGGAACACGCATTCTGGATGTGAGGTACAGGTGGACCGAAAGTTAATTATGACCAGCCAGTGTGATGTAGTGACAAGAAAAAGGCTAATGCAATCTTGGGGAGTATCAGCAGAGGCAGAACGTCCAAATTGCAAGATGTCCCGCTGTACACTGCATTGGTCAGGGTGCATCTGGGGTATTATGTGCAGTTCTGGAGGCCTCACTTCAAAAAGGATGTGGACAGAATAGGGCGGATACAGAGGAGAGTGACAAGGATGCTCGGAGGCTTGGAGACCAGGCCCTACGAGGAAAGGCTGAGGGACTTGCAGGGCCGGCTCGAGGTGGCTCTGCGCCCTAGGCGGGCGCAGATGCCAACCTCCCGGCAGGGCCTGGAGACCCCACCATGCCGCCCCTGCGGCCCGCCTCCCCCCCCAGGGCACCTGTCGCCACCTCCCCCCCGCCGCTGCCAAGAACGCCCAGCTGGGGCGCAGGAGGTGGTGGTGGCACTCGCTCGCCTGCACACCCACCCTGGGGGGAAGAGGTGGGGGCGTCCCTCCCGAGGCTTACTCAGGACTGGTGGGGGCTGCTGGGGCGGCGGGAAGAGTCCCTGCTGGCTGCCGCCATGCGCTCCCGCCTCTTCCTCCCCGCCCGGGGCCGGGCGCCTCCGGTTTGCACCCCGGCCGGGTGCTCAGGACTGGCGGCGGCGGCGGCGGGGAGAGTCCCTGCTGGCCGCCGCCATGCGCTCCTGCCTCTTCCTCCCCCCCCCCCCGTTTGCAGCCCGGCTGGGTGCCCAGGACTGGCGGCGGGGGCGGCGGGGAGAGTCCCCGCGGGCCGCCGGCCCGCCGCCATGCGCTCCTGCCTCTTCCTCCCCCCCGGGGCTGGGCGCCTCCTGTTTGCACCCTAGCCGGGTGCTCAGGACTGGCGGCGGCGGCGGCGGGGAGTCCCCGCTGGCCGCCGCCATGCGCTCCGCCTCTTCCTCCCCCCCAGGGCGCCTCCTGCACCCCAGTCCCCAGCTGGGCGCTCAGGACACGTCGCCCTCCCTCTCCCCCCCCCCCAGCCGGACGCTCTTGACAGCGGCGGCAGGGAGGCAGCCGCGGCGCCCGGTTAGGGTGGTGGGGGGAGCTTTCGGGGGCGCCATTTGGCGCCCCTGAGGGCCCTCGCGCCCTAGGCGAGTGCCTAGCTCGCCTAGTGAGCGAGCCGGCAGTGGGGACTTGGGAATGTTTAGCCTGGAGAAGAGGAGGTTGAGGGGGGACATGATTGCTCTCTTGAAGTATCTGAAGGGCTGTCGCTTAGAGGAGGGCAGGTAGCTGTTCCTGTTGGCAGCAGAGGATAGGACTTGCGATCGTGGGTTTAAATTAAGGGCAGGAAGGTACCGGTTGGATCTTAAGAAAAACTTTTTCACAGTAAGAGTTGTTCAACAGTGGAATCAGGTGCTTAGGGAGGTGGGGAGCTCCCCCTCACTGGCAGTCTTTAAGCAGAAGAAACGCTTGTCAGGGATGCTCTAGGCTGATCCTGCATTGAGCAGGGGGTTGGACTAGATGGCCCCTATGGCCCCTTCCACCTCTGTGATTCTATGACTGGGCAGAACAATTAGCTTTTCTTGTTTTTCCGTTGCTGAGCTACAGGAGCTGTGCACTTTAGTGATGTCTTATTTTTCAATCTTTCCTTATATATAATTGAGTTTCGGTCATACCTTATATGGTCAAAATGCGTGCCGGAATCACTTGGCCGCCGGGGCTGTCACTCAAACGCGGGGCCCTGGCCATTTGCAGACGTGTCTGGCTGCGTGGCCTCAATCCCGCCCAGGCGGCCAGCAGACAGCCTCTCGCACGCAGTCTGCTGCCAGCCGCCGGACAGGATGGATTCTCTGGCGGCTGTCCGATGTCGGCTCCAGAACCATTCCACATGGTGGCCCATGACGCTGCTACGGCTGCCACCAAGCAGTCCAACAACGGACTCTGGACCGGGTGCTCGGCCTCTCCGGCCCTCTTCTCCTTGCCCTGATGACCCATGCACTGGTGGTGCTGCAGCGGCAGCAGCCAGGCTGCCCTGGCGGATGGGCTTCCCGGGGCCGTGCCTGCCCAATTCTGCACACGCTGCCCCCATAGCGGAGCCTTCTCCTGGCTCTCTCGCGAGGGGGGGGGCCTCCTCTGCCTCGCCTTGGACGCCTCCTGAAATGCCCTCCCTCCCTCCCCACCACACACAACTGGCCCGTCGTGCCAGCCCCAGACTTGCCCAGCAGGTGCCGCCGGAAAGGGTGAGGACAGGACCTTCGGGGCGGTGCCTTGCAGGCTGAGGCTGAGCCTGCCACAACTGGCCAGTGCCGGGGCACCAAAACAGGGAGGGGAGGGGGAGGGCGGGGCCTTCGGTCCACCACCTTGCAGGGAGAGCCTGGGCCTGCCGTGACTGGCCACTGGCGGGGTGGAGAGCGAGGGAGGTGAGGGGGCGGATGGGACCTTCGGGGCGGTGGCGCATGCCTCGCCCTGCATGGAGGACGACGGGACCTTCGGAGGGACTCCGCCTAGCGCCCGTTGCATCTGATACCACCATGGGCCTTTCCGCTAGTCCTCAATAAAACGTTATATATACTAAAGGGATCGGCTTTATTTCTGTGCATTCTCCTCGTGGGTGTATTTTAAAGGAAGGCAACAGAGAAATGAGGATCTGGCCCCTTCTAGAGCCTTTCTGAGGGCCTCTCATCCCCTTTGCCTCAGGCCAGGACACCTTCTCTGGCTTGGGGGATGGCCACAACACTGGCCTCAGTTGCCCCTGGGCAAGGACACACACACACAGGAACACAGGAAGCTGCCTCGTACTGAATCGGACCCTTGGGTCCACTGAAGTCAGTCTTCTCTACTCAGTCCGGCAGCCGCTCTCCAGGATCTCAGGCAGAGGTCTTTCACATCACCGCCTGCTTGATCCTTTTAACTGGAGATGGTGGGGATTGAATCTGGAACCTTCTGCATGCCAGGCAGAGGCTCTACCAGTGAGCCACAGCCTTGTTCCCAAGTAACGGAACAGATCTCAAAACAGTGTATCGCTAGTAAACATTTTGATTCATGCCTCATCCCAATGGCAGCAATTTGCACCTTTGGCACCAAGGAAAGATCCTTACCCAGAAAGGCCACATTCCCATAGTTCTCCAGCATGACTTCCCTGTACAGAGCTCTTTGTCCCAGATCCAGCAGGGCCCATTCTGCCTCAGAGAAATAGACAGACACCTCCTCCAAGGAAAAGGGACACTGAAAGTAAAACAGATCCCCTCGTCAGAGATCGTGCCAGGCAGAGATTGCACACTGGAAGGGAGGGGTCCGTGTAGGTACAAGATGGACTGCATGGTATGGGTAAAAAGAACAGCATTCAGAGGACCTCTTACCCAGACACCTCGTAGAAACTGCAGGAGCAAATGCTCCCCCCCCCGAGAAAGGAAGAGGGATCCAGGCTACCTCCTGCTCATCTCTCCTACCTGGACTGGAGGTGCGGCAGCCGTTTCCACACCTCTGAAAAGACGATGGCTCAACAGCATCTCTTCACCGCCTGTTACTGAGACAAAGGAGAAAGGAAAGGTGTTTTCTTGTTTGTTCCCTGCTTCACGCACCCCCTTCCCACAATTGTGAGACCTCCCCTTGTGGACACTTGACAAGTTTCTAAGCACTTTTTAATACAATCTGGGACAGTACTGTGAGGGTCTGCGTGTGGTGCCTGGTCAGAGCTGCTGCTGATTTTTTCTGACCATTCCTCTATGCAAATCTACGGCTGCAGTCATACGGAGGGGGGAAGAGGCGGGCAGGAAGCGAGGCTGTTTGCCCCGCCTGCAATGACGCGCGTTTGCGCAATCAAACTTCCCGCCGCGCATCCGCAGTTCCCCATACTACTGACTTATCGGCAGTAGCTTTTTTCCACGCTACTGTCGCGCACAATGACGCCCCGCCGACGACTCCAGGACGCCAGACAGATGTGTCTGTCTGATCGCGTCCCTTTAATCTGCAGGGGAATCGCATGGCTGCCGTTGCTTCCGGTATATATGATCGCACCCTACTATAGTCTCTTTGGGGTAATAGTTTTACTTCTTGGTCAGGGATTTTGTAAGGACCACTGCTAAGTGTATTTACCATGAAATAGATAGGCACCACAGCTTGCTAACGTTAAAACTGAACAGGCTTTATTGACAAACAACACAACAGGGGGATGGAAGTTGTACAGAGGATATTTTGTTTCCTTCCAGGCTATAGCTCTTGCCTTTACCTTCACTTAGGCTGTATGTTTATTTCTTTCAGTTCAGTACCTAGATGTTCCTTAGTTCACAACACACACCTCAGATCTCGCTCTCCAGTCACTCCTTTAGTGGTTTTCCTTGGGCTTTTACTAACAGGTCCCTCAGAGTCTCCCCGGTCACCAAACTCCTGCCAGACCTTTCTTTAGCCCTTCAGTTCCTTTTTAAGGAGAGATATCTCAATGGTGTGGGACTCTATTGTGTTTAGTTTTTTTAACTCTCTGGTCTCTGTCCTCTTCCTTCTGAGGAACTCAGTAAACCAGGTTCTTCCGCACAGAGCTACAGAGCTTCTACAGTTCGCTGACAGACTCCTTGTTAGCTCTCTGTCCAACCACTAACTAAACTGCTGCTTCTCAACTGACAATTCCAAACGGACCATTTGGTCTGTTAAATGCCAATCACTGAGGGTTCCGAGCTAAATGGCCCCCTCCTCACTCCGTCATGTGACTCAGCAGTGTTCTGTGTTTACTTTCTGCTGGTCCCAGATCTTTAAGTCCGTCACACACACCCTTCCCACAATTGTGAGACCTCACCTTGTGGACACTCAACATGTTTCTAAGCACTTTTTAATACAATCTGGGAGAAGTAGAAAAGAAGTACTGTTACCCAGATTGGCAGTCTCCTAATAAGTGGGGGAAATTAGTTTTAATGGAGACATAGCAAGAGGCAAGTAACTGGGATCTCCACCAATGTTTGTGGGGATTTTTCCTTTAGAGAACTCCTGAAATAAACCAGTCAGCGGTAAACTGGAAAGTATGGAAATAAGAACAAAAGGTTAAAGCACACACATGAACATTGAAAACCACACAAGCTAGCTGAGTGGAAGTCCAAGAGGGGCAGGGAGGAAGCGACTTCAGGGAGGCGATAGTTACCAATCTAGAAGAGCAAGGTCTGTGGAGGCAGCAGTGAAACAGCCAGTGTTTCACGGAGTAGAGGAGAAGTGTGGGTGTATGTACGGGTACCAGAACACATATACACAGCCATGGAGCAACATGCTACAGTTATAGGGAAGATATTCCCTGAGGCTATGCTGATATATTTGCCTCCAAAACAATGATATGATGTGTGCTCCAGAGGTGAACAATGATTTGAGAGAGGCTTGATGAGTTTACCTGACCTAGACTATAGGTGTTATTCGTTTCTGATGGTACTGTGAGTAATAGACAGGAAAAGCTATCAGGTTTTCTGAATACAGTTAAGTGTTGCCTTATTAGGGTAAACGGTCACAAGGAAGTGAAGCTGGGTGTTTGACGAGATTAGTCCAAGTGAGGCCATCTGTTTTGGGAACCCCCATTGTCTTTTAATTAGGCATCCCCCTAGGGTTATAAATGCTGCCAACACGTTTCAGACTTCTGTGAGACCTGTGTTTGGCCTGGGGGAAGGGAATGAAGGGGGGTGGAAATGATATTGCATGACATATCACTGTCACATTGGACCCAGATGTGGCTTCAATGCATCTGGAGACTCAAAGGTAACATGAATGAGTTTTTAGAGTGTCTCTTGGCATGCTAACTTCACACCCAGGTTTTCATCCCGATGTAACATTAACACGACACCACATCTGCTCCAAGACCCACCCCCAAGACCCTCCCTAAAGCTCCTGGGTGTCATGGGCATGGATGAGGATGAGCTGACAGAGCCTGCAGAAACCACAGCCGGCCCCTCTGAAGCAGCAGAGGGTAGTTGGCATATGCCTGTATGACACACACCCCTTTTATATTGACACTACTGTGAGGGTCTGCGTGTGATGCCTGGTCAGAGCTGCTGCTGATTTTTCTGACCAGTCCTCTATGCAAATCTACAATAGTCTCTTCGGGGTAATTGTTTTACTTCTTGGTCAGGGATATTTGTAAGGACCACTGCTTACCATGAAATAGATAGGCAGCACAGCTGGCTAACTTTAAAACTGAACAGGCTTTATTTACAAACGGGGATATTCTGATACTTTGTTAAATAAACAAATCACTTTGCCTTGACTTAGACTGTCTGCTTTTCACTCTTGGTCCAGTACCTAGATGTTTCTTAGTTCACAACCCACACCTCAGATCTCGCTCTCCAGTCACTCCTTTAGTGGTTAACTTTTGGCTTTGTCTGGCCCTTGGAGTCTAACTGGTCACCTAACCAGCCCTCCAGACTCCTCTCTCCAGACACTCTAGCCTTCACTCAGCCACTTTAAGTCCCTGTGGAGCAGTGTTTTTGGTGTCTGTGACCACTCAGGTCTTATACTTTTACTCGCCTCGGGATATTAGAGGAATCAGTGCAGAGTGCTCTTCAGCCACAGTTATTTGCACAAACTGTAAACAAGCTGTTTCCCCAGAACTCTGTTAGCTGACCGCTCTCTCCTAACTCCTCTGATCAATTGAACAACAGCTTCTTCCTAACTGCCAGATCCAAACTGCCTATTCCAAACGGACCATTTGGTCTGTTAAACGTCAATCACTGAGGGTTCCGAGCTAAATGGCCCCCTCCTCACTCCGTCATGTGACTCAGCAGTGTTCTATGTTTACTCTCTGCTGGTCCCAGATCTTTAAGTCCGTCACAGATTGTAACAGCAGTCTTCACACCTGGCCCAGATAAGAAAAACTGCAAGCTGAAAGTCCTCCTGACTCAGCCCCACGCCTGACTCGATTAAGGGAGCGACTGCCGCAAAACTCAGCAACCAGGCAATGAGAGGCCAGGCTACAGGGGAGACGCTCACCTAGCCCAGAGTTCTAACAGGAGCCTCAGCAATCGTGCAGCTGGCTAAATGGTAGCAGCATTTAGCTCCACACTCTGGGCAGTACTCTTTGTGGAAGCAATGAGTCAGCTTTGTGCTGCTTGTATCCACTTTGGCTCAGCTCTTGCACCTAGACCTTTGAACCCCCTGGCTTTTGACTTGGCTCTGCATTCCTGGCTCCTGACCCTGGCTTGGCTTTGGACTACACTCCTGGTTAGTGATTTTGGACTTGGCTCTGTGTTTCTGGCTCCTGACCCTGGCTTGGCTTTGGACTACACTCCTGGTTAGTGATTGTGGACTTGGCTCTGTGTTTCTGGCTCCCGGCCCTGGCTTTGGACTTTGCACTGTCTTCTTGGCCCGTGACCTTGGCCTGTTCTGGATTCCCTTTAACTGGCACCTCATGGGCAAAGAAGCCAAATTTTCCCATGACTCCTGGTCTCTAGGAACTGGTCTTCAGAGCTCTGCAGCCCCTGAAGATGGTGGCTCCCTTTATTCACCAGGTTGAAAAGCTCTGCCCAGGTTTGTCTATCTTTTCCTTTTGAGCCACCTTGAGTTCCTCTTATGGAAGAAAGGTGAGGATATGAACATCTTAATTAATGGGAGTACTTGCCTTCAATGATTTTGTCTAATCCTGCTTCAAGATACGTCACAGTTAGTGGACATTGAGTGCCACAAGTTAACTCTGTGTTGCATGGAGAAGTATTTAATTCTTTTCCTGACCTGAAGTTTCTACCCATTAAACCCAGCAGGATGCCTCAAACACATCCAGGCACAAGGACACCTTACCACAAGAGAAGGCATCTTGGGCACGCTCCTGGGCCTGCACCCTCTGCCCTTGCTCCAAGGAAGTGCCTTCCGCCTCAGGGAACGTCACTTCTTTCTTCACAAATGGTGCCCACATCTGAAACAGCAATGAGGGAGAGAGGGTAAGAGATGGGATGGAAAAGAAACCAAGGAATGGGTCCTGCTCCACTCCCAGACTCTGCACCTTTCCATCAGCAGATCTGCTGAGTTACCTGGAGGAAGAAAAAATTCTCCAGTAGAAGAGGTTGCTGAAGGAGGCTGTTAAATCTCCCATTTGAATGATTAACACTTGGACAGATGTCTGGCAGGGAATTTTTAGGATAAGGCCAGATACCATGGATTGAATTGGACATTCCTGCACGGAAGCCCCTCACCTGCTCTGCCTGCCTCTTCGCCTCTGCCTGACTCAGGAGGAAACCTTCAGCCAGGTCCACCGCCTGGGAACTGGTCTCCGGCCCACATCCTCTGACCCAGCACTGCATTTCCTGGGGCAGGATAGTCAGGAACTGCTCCAGGATCATGAGGTCCAAAATCTGCTTCTTGGAGTGCCTCTCCGGCTTCAGCCACTGGCCACAAAATCCATGGAGCTGGCTGCAAACCTCTCGGGGCCCATCGGCCTCATGGTAGCAGAGTTGCCGGAAGCGTCGGCAGTGTGCATCTGAGACTGCAGTGAGTTGATCACGGATATCTGGCACTGAGCTTTCCCAGAATTCAACACCACTCCCAGCTCGGGTGGGATCAGGGCCTTTCCTTGCTGTCTCGCCAGTTCCAGGTCCTTCTGGGTCCTGCTCTTCCATCTCTTTCCCCTTCTCTTGGGTCACCTCTGACGGGGGAAAAATACCTTTTGTCACTTGGCTACGAAGAGAGTCTTCTCTCTGGGGGGAAGGAGAGACACAGACAGTTACATGGAAAATCAAAGAGCATCGAGATGCACCACTGAACATCACAAACCTTCATAGGCACACACAAGAATCGCCCTGGTGAATCAGAATAAAAGGGCTGGATGAGTCTCACTTAACCTACCACCTGATCCTTTTAACTAGAGATGCCAGAGACTGAACCTGGGACCTTCTCCACACAAAGCAGATGCTCTGCTACTGAGCCACAGCCCCTCCAGAAAAGCTGATGCTGGAATACATTTTGCTCCTGGAATAAACCTTTACCTGCTCCGCTGGCACTGGACCTGCTACAACCATGCTAATTTAACTGGCCTGGATCCTAACCCTGGTTTCAACTTGCCCATTTCTGCTGTAACAAGTGTTCCTCTGGCATCAGAGTCTTCCAAGTCACACAACACTGATTTTTTTGGGGGGGTCAAATCCATGTGGGGTGGGGGGGTGGTTTTCCCATCCATGTTATCAACCACAGTAGCTGTTCAGCCTCAGAGGGCTTTTTTGAGGGTTTTTGTTATACTAATAATTACCGTTGCTATACTGGTTTGTGGAAATATGTGGATAAATCAATAAGTAGAAACAAGGTTTGGGATCCAGTCCAATGTCATGTTGTGCCCACTGTCTGATGCCTGTGAGGTAATGTATTCAGGGAGTCCTAGAGCGGAGATGGCTGACATCTACAAGAAAATATCGCAAGAAAGTGTCCCACTATCCAACAATCCACCATGAATCTGGCTGCCATAGGGGGTGAGAGGATGCACTTTGGGGTGGGGATGGAGCTCAGTGGGACTGTGAGAATATAAAGTACGCCCTCCAGAGAAGCCACCTTCTCCAGGGAGAAATTTTCTTCATAGTCTACAGATCTGTTATAATTCCCGGAAAACTCCAGACCACCCCTGGAGGTTGGCAGCCATGGAGTACCATGAATTCCCCCCACTACACACACACTGTAATTGCAACAGACAAGCACAGCGGAAAGCCAATGGAAAGGCTGCTGAGAGGAGTGAGTGCCAATAAGGAAGCAGGGAGCTCTAAGTCCCACCCTTCATGTTATGAGGGAAAGTTTTGGAGGGAAACTGCTGTCCCTTTCAGGATTTCCATCTTGGATGTCTGTCTTAAATAACAGTGGTTTGTTTTATGAATGTATCTCCCCACCAGCGCAGTCAAATTAGCCTGTATCTATGTTAAATACTTGTGAGAGCTAGTTTGGTGTAGTGGTTAAGTGTGCGGACTTTAAACTGGAAGAACCAGGTTTGATTCCCCACTCCTCCACTTGCACCTGGCTAGATGACCTTGGGCAAGCCGTAGTTCTGATAAGAGCTGTTCTTGAAAAAGAGCAGTTTCTGTCAAGAGCTCTCTCAGCCCCACCTACCTCCCAGGGTGTCTGTTGTGGGGAGGGGAAGGGAAAGGAGTATGTAAGCCGCTCTGAGACACCTTTGGGTAGTGAAGGGCGGGGTATAAATCCAATCTCTTCTTCTTCTTCTTTTAATCTTAATTTCTTCAACTAACAACAGTCCTCTGGCTGCTACTTACTGCCACCATCAGCCCCTTCAGGTTGCCTGCCTGGCTTGCAAGACCATTTCATTTGCTAGAGCTTCAGCTAGTGTACAGACTTCTACGAGGGGGTTATTTGAAATTTGATTTTGTATGTTTTAAACTGTAATTTGTAAGCCACCTTGAGCCATGAGGAAATTTTAATACAAATTAAGCAATGGAGAAAACATCAGTGAAATGCCGGGGGGAAAGAAGCAAAGCAGAATAAACTGCAAGCAGACTGAAGTTAATCCTTTTAAGTTTCTGCCAGAAAAGCAAGAAAGTGTGCTAGGGCGTGCAGAAAACAGGCCGACAGCAATTTACCTCCTTTTTTCTGAAAAGGCGCTTGTGCCGCCTTCTAAATGTCCCTCTTGTGTCCAAAGCCCCATTGTACTGTGAAAAATGCTGGGACCCAAGATGGAGTCACTGTGGCTCAGCGGCAGAGAGCAGGACCTGCTCTGTTTTGGCACTCATTTGATAATAATAGCGTAAATAATGGAAAACAGTCTCTATACGCTAATAGGAACAGACCCGAAGGAAACTGCAAAGACGCGCTATATCTCCAAATATTACAAAATATTTTCAGTGTTCACAAAACATAAGTGGAATACAGTTAAAGAAAATAAATCGTGGTTGTTTTAAAGATGTTCCAAAGTAGAGTTGACGATCTCCTCTGGAATGTTGCTGTAGATTTTCCGGATTGTGTGTTTCGCCAGTAGCTGTGACTGGCATCCTCAGAGATATAACACAGAAAGATGTAGTACTCTCTGTGTCAAGGTGAGCAGAAAAATGGTAGGCAGGTAATTTTTATCTACCCTGGAAGGTGGAGTAGGGCTGAGTCATGATCTTGTAGTAGTTCTCCAGGCTATGAACATGCTAATGTTGTCAAAGGCTTTAACGGCCAGAGTTCATTAGTTGCTGTAGATTTTCCGGGTTGTGTGGCCGTGGTCTTGGCATTGTAGGACCTGATGTTTCGCCAGTAGCTGTGACTGGCATCCGCAGAGGTATAACACAGAAAGATGGAGTACTCTCTGTGTCAAGGTGAGCAGAAAAATGGCAGGCAAGTAATTTATATCTACCCTGGAAGGTGGGGTAAGGCTGAGTCATTCCTCCAGAATGATTTGTCGTTTCTTTGGAAACTTCCTCTGAACAGTGTGTCTTTACTATTGTAACATCAAGTGATGTCTAGATAATGGCCTCTTCTTCCAAAAGTATTAAAATACTAGTGATCACTAAGTTCACATTCTAAACGGGCAACATCCAAGGTAACCTTGAATACTCTTGGAAGAAGAGGCTGTTATCTTGACATCACTTGATGTTACAGTAATAAAGACATACTGTTCAGAGGAAGTTTCCAATGAACGGACAAATCATTCCGGTGGAGATCGTCAACTCTACTTTGGAATATCTTTAAAACAAACTCTGCTTTGGAACTTCTTTAAAACAACCACAATTTGTTTTCTTTAACTGTATTCCACTTATGTTTTGTGAACACTGAACATATTTCGTAATATTTGGAGATTTAGTGCGTCTTTGCAGTTTCCTTCGGGTCTGTTCCTATTGGCACCCATATGAACAGCTGGGACCCTAGAGAAAGGAGTTTGGGGGAAGCATATAAGGAAGGATGGCTTTTGGACAAGAAACAAGGCTGCTGTCAGTCTGAGCAGGCTCCCACAAGCTATGGGGCCACTGCTGAGGGGTCACACTAGGAGCCCCGACTGACATGAAGCAGGTTTCCCCTCCATCCCTCGCTGTCAGCTCCTCTGACGTGATGGCAGCATCACTGAGGCCGTGGCCAGCAACCAGCTCTATAGGAACTATCTAGAATGGGACAGGGCCACGGTGACTCAATAGCAGAGCCTGCGGCCTCAGGTTCAGTCCTCCGCATCTCCGGTTAAAAGGATCTGGTAGGAGGTGATGGGAACGACCTCTGCAAGAGACTGTGGAGAGCAGCTGCCAGTTGGGACAGACAATACTGACCCTGAGGGACCAAGGGTCTGATTCACCAGAAAGCAGCTTCGTCTGTTTATGTAGAAAAGGCAATTAAAAAGAAGGGGAATTGTCAAGCACCCATGCTGTTTTAGATCCATTACACTTTCGGCAAAGATAATAGGATATGTTATCCAACAGGGCTTTTAAACATAGGTCATCGTAGGTCTGTATAGTGTAACAAAATGGTTCTGAAAGATACTTGGGCCCTCTTCCCTTGCTACGAGGAAGTTTCTTCTCCCTCAGGGAATGTCACTCCTTTCTTCAGGGATGGTGCCCACGTCTGAAACAGCAGTGAGGGAGAGGGGTAAGAGATGGAATGGAAAAGAGACCAAGGAATGGATCCTGCCCCACTCCCAGACTCTGCACCCTTCCATCAGCAGACTTGATAAGTCATCTGGAGGGTACAAGAGGCTGCTGAAGGAGGCAGTGAAATCTCCCATTTGAATGAGTAACACTTGGACAAATGTCTGGTAGGGAACCTTTAGGATAAGGCCAGATACCGTTGCTCGAACTGGACATTCCTGCAAGGAATCCCCTCACCTGTTCTGCCTGCCTCTTCTCCTCTGCCTGACTCAGGAGGAAACCTTCAGCCAGGGCCACCGCCTGGGAATTGGTCTCCGGACCACATCCTCTGACCCAGCACTGCATTTCCGGGGGCAGGATGGCCAGGAACTGCTCCAGGATCACCAGGTCCACAATCTGCTTCTTGGTGCGCCTCTCCAGCTTCAGCCACTGATTGCAAAGTCCATGGAGCTGGCTGCAAACCTCTCGGGGCCCATCGGCCTCATGGTAGCAGAATTGCCGGAAGCGTCGGCAATGTGCATCTGAGATTGCAGTGAGATGATCACAGATATCTTGCACGGGGCTTTCCCAGAATTCAATGCTACCCCCAGCTTGGGTGGCACGGGGGCTTTTCCTTGCTGTCTTGCCAGTTCCAGGTTCTTCTGGGTCTTGCTCTTCCATCTCTTTCCCTTTCTCTTGGGTCACCTCTGACTGGGGAAAGATAACGTTTGTCACTTGGCTATGAAGAGAGTCTTCCCTCTGGGGGGGAAGGAGAGACACAGACAGTTACATGGAAAATCAAAGAGAATCGAGATACAGCACTGAACATCACAAACCTTCATAGGCTCAGGAGACACATGAGAATTAACCTGGTGGATCAGAACAAAAGGGTTTCTTGTGGTTTGCAGACCAGGTTTAAGGTTATTTTTCTATATTACAAACCAAGCTATTGGAGAGATGCCTCCTCGGTTCTTTGGGAAAGTGAAGTGTCTCTGTTCGGCTCTTTAAGGATGTTAACAAGCTTAGCCTCTCATTACATTGGCTCAGTCTGTCCTAGGGGCTAATTCTTACGGTACACCAAAAAATACCAGTGACCACTTTACCATTGTATGCATCTCTTTGACAGGTTTGAAGGGTTTAACAGGAGCTCTTTCCGAGCACCCGGCTAAGGGGACGGGGCAGGAATATGTCTGTGGGAAGAAAACAGCTGAGATTGGTAGCGAAAGGGAGAGAGGCTGAGATTTGGTTCAAAAATGTTGAGGCGCAGAAACGCTCCCTCTGGGCATCTGAGATGGGGCAGTGGACTTACTACTCTATGGGAATTCCTCCGGCTTCCATCCTTGCTCTGCTCTGCCAGAATATTTGTCATTAAAGAAAACAGTAGCAAGATGCCAGAAGGCTCCGGGGCTTTCTTCTTCCAAGGGGAACCAACCCAAGTCAACAGGATCCCTGGGAACTTCTTTCCCCTTGAAGAAGCAGGATGGAGGTAACAAGTCTTTCATCGGGGAAGAATCACAGTTTACTGCTGGCCCCATATTCGAACTCACCCGGACAGAAGGACCACTTTCCAAAGTCCAGGCTCTTTTGGGAAGAACTTTGGATGGCTTTTGTGTCAGGAGATATGCCCACCCAAGTGCTGCTGGGATGAAGCTGGGGCCAGAGACGGGAGCTCACTCCCTCACGCGGCACTCGCATCTCGAACTGCCAAACTACAGACCTTCGGCTCTGAAGCTCAGCTACCCATCTTGACATTCATACCCATCCATACATTTAACCCTTCTTGTACTTGAAAAAGGTGCCTTGCACAGGAAAGCCCATGCCTTGAATAAAACTTTGTTGGTCTTAAAGGTGCCACAGTGGACTCACAATTTGTTGGACTGCTTCAGACCAACACGGATGACCACCTGGGCCTATCTTCCTTGGACTGGAAGTCAGCATCGCTCCCCCCAACACACACACACCCATTCCGCATACAGAGCAGCGTAAAATTGGTGCCTAACAGGGTTGCCAACCTCCCGGTGGGGCCTGAAGTTTCCCCAGAATTACAACCGGCTTCCAGCAGTTCCCCCCTGGAGCAAATGGTCGCATTGGCGGGGAGGGGGGGGACTCGGTGGCCTTGTTCCCCTCTGATGTCCCCCCTCCCATCCCCAAACCGGCCCTTTCCCAGAATGCAAGAGATTTCCCAGAATTTCCCAAATATCCAGGAATCTCTGCCGTCCTGCTGCGGGCAACCCTATCAGGCAAGCGTGGCCGAGAACGAGCCCGCCCACCCAAAAGCTCAAAGCTTCTCCCCCGCCCACTCACTTCGGAGGGAACCTCCCCGCGATCCGGCTGCGGTGCGGCTTTCCCCGGCTGTTGCAGATCTTAAAACCCTCCCCGGTCTCCTTCCCCTTGCAGAGGGAACCCCGCCGCCCCACAAAGAGCCTTTCCTCTTTTCTGACCCCCTCCCCCTTGCTCGGCCCCTCTAGCAACTGGCTCTGTGGGCTTAACCCTTTCGGCGCTGCAGAGGAAGGAAAACTGTCTCCTGCCCTTTCCAGGAGGCGCTTCAGCCCGGCTGCCGTCCGCGACCCCCGATGCGGCTCAGTGGGGCTCAGTGGGGCTACTCTGGAGTAACTCCGCACGGGGGCTGGGCTGCCCAGGGGACCCGGTGCTGTTCAGCCCTCTCAGAGTTTTGGTCATAACCTGGTCCTTCGGCCAACTGATTCTGGCGCGCATTTTGACCACATAAGGTATGTCCAAAACTCAATTATATATAAGGAAGGATATGCATATATATATATATATATTAAAAAACCACTACACCGTCTCAGGCTTATTTCACTTGCTCATCTTCTCTAACACTGTATATGCCATTAAATGCCAACAATGCCCTTTAGGTCTCTGCACAGGGCAAATAGGTTAAACCCTACATCGAATCTCACTTCAAGATTCACAAGACTGAGAAACCAGTAGGAGAACACTTCAACCTTCCAGCACATTCACTGGGGGACCTCAAAGTACCTTTTTTATTGCAAAGGGATTTCAGAAACAGACTAGAACAGAAGATAGCTGAATTTCAACACTCAAGACAATGGACACCCCAGGGCTTAACAGAGATACCAGGTTCTGATCTCACTGCACATGCTAAAGTTGTTCAGTTTTGCATCTGTTGTGAACACTTCTATTATGCAGTATGCTGATTTGCTCCTATTCATGCCTTGTCACACCTGAGAGTTCTTAAGGAACTCAGATGTGAGATCCTTGCTCTACTCACCTGTATCTGTAAACTATAACTAAATTCAGCTGCTCTAACTGAAGGCTGGAGAGTAGCAAATGTGACACCAATTTTTAAGATGGGATCCAGAGAGGAACCAGGAAATAACAGGCCAGCCAGCCTAATGTCTACCCCCAGGCAAATTAGTAGAAATTGTCATCAAAGAGAGAATTGTTAGGCACATAGAGGGACAGAGCTGCTGAGGGAAAATCAGTATGGCTTCTGCAAAGGGAAGTCCTGCCTCACCAGCCTTTTGGAGTTCCTTGAAAAAGTGAACAAGCATGTCGACCCAGTAGACATTATATACTGGGACTTTCAACAGACTTTGGACAAGGTACCTCACCAAAGACTCTTGAGTAAACCTAGCAGTCATGGGGTAAAAGGATAAACTCTCATATAGATTAAAAAGCTGGTTAAATGGCAGGAAGCAAAGACAGTTCTCACAATGGAGGAAAGTAAGCAATGCGGGTCACACAAGGATTGGTATT
The DNA here is from genome assembly GCA_029375565.1 of Gekko gecko. NCBI lineage: Eukaryota > Metazoa > Chordata > Lepidosauria > Squamata > Gekkonidae > Gekko > Gekko gecko. The sequence goes on from JAPDNY010000002.1 coordinate 10,039,541, forward strand.
GGGGCAAGTACTATTTAACTTATTCATCTCATGCTCAGAGGAAGAAACAGACACTTTTATGGTGACACATTGGTGGAGGGGGGGATTCCCATTAGGCACACTGCAACCCTGGAAAGTGGAAGTAGGACAATACTGGGGTGGGGATCTTCATGCATTTAGAAGACCCTGCTCATAATTCCTAACTTCCTTCCTTTCAATTTGCTAGGCTGCCCTTCCCTGAAACAGGGCTCAGAGCATCTTACATCAAAGGTAAACACAATGTATAAGAATATTAAAACAACATTAGAATATATTAAAACAATTCATCAGAAAAACAATATGTCTTAAAATGGAAGAATTTAACGTGACAAAGAGAACATTGTTATGGTATTTGATTACAACTGCAAGAATGACATTTGCTCAATTTTGGAAGCAAGAAAAGATACCTGAAAAATGGGAATGGATAAAGAAGATGCTTTTTATGGTAGAAATGGATAAATTGACAAAGAAGCTTAACGGAAAAGAAGATGAAGAATTCTTAGCAGAATGGAAAGAAGTTAAAGACTACTTAGAACTGAACTGGGATGTAAAAAAATAAGTTACTCTGCTTTGATAATTATTAAGATTAGAAGTCTAGAACGTAATGAATATTAGCTAAAATGTTACCTAAGAATGAGATATAGAAATTGAAAACGTTAGAAATGAAGAATCGAATATTGGTGAAGTTTTTATTGTTAGAGAATATTGACTGAAACAATAATGGGGGTGAAGAATAGCTGGAAGCCAGGGGAGGGGGGGAGGGAATATAAGAAAATAATGTTATCAAACTTACTTTGAAATATGAAACGTGTTTATATATCCTGTTAATAAAGTTTCTTTTTTAAAAAAAGAAAAGCAATACCATGTCCAAAATGATAGATAATTTCAGTATCCACCTGCCCCCTGGATGGAGGAGAAATGTGTAAATAAAGGATGGGGTTATTTGATTTTAAACGAAATGGATTATTATCTGACCCTCTTTGTAGAATTATCCCTTGCAAAGACTTTGTACTATATCATATCTCATTCGTACTATATCATATCTCATTCGTAATCTGATCTATATAAAAGCCCTAACATATTGGCACTTTGCAGCTCTCCCTTTGGCTGTGCTGTGTGCTCCATCAGCCATTGGCCTGTCAACTGCCATTCAAGTGTACTTGCATGCCATTGGCTGAGTGCTGGGCCTGTCCCTCTCTCCTGCCCACTGCCAGCTTGGCCACTCTTCCTTGTCAGAATAAACTGCCAAAACGGCTGTCTCTTCTGTTGAAGATGCTTCTCCTGCTTGGCTCCTCTGCAGCTGGCTACTGAGGTAGGCTACCAGCTGTCAAATCATTCTCTTCACCTCCTGCTGCGGGGCTAACTTCCCCTCAGTGGCTGTTGCTCAGCAACCAAGCTTGGTTCTGTCAGTAAAAAGGCAAAGGTCGGAGGCCCTTTCCAGGCCTTCTTTGGCCTTTGTGTGGAACTCATTGGGGCCAGTCCTGACTAGGGTTGCCAGCTCCAGGTTGGGAAATTCCTGGATATTTTGTGGTGGAGTCTACAGAAGCCAGATGTTAGGGAAGGGAGAGGCCTCAGCTGAATAGAATGCCATAGAGTCCACCCCCCCAAAGCAGTTATTTTCTCCTGTGAAATCATTGCTGCCAATCTCCAGATGAGGGCTGGAGATCACTCAGAAATAAAACTGCTCTCCAGATCAGTTCCCTTGGAGAAAATGGCTGCTTTGCAGGGTGGAATCTGTGTCAGTATATCCTGCTGCTGTCGCTTCCCTCCTGCTTGGGTCTCCTGCAGAGAAAGACTGCACTTTTCCTAGGTAGAGGTTGTGGGGCTGGGAGATGGAAAGATGAAGTCAGAGGGGCAGATAAAGGTAGGTTGATAGTTGGCTGGGAAGAAGATTGGAACCAACTCCAGGTTGGAAAATTCCTGGAGATTTGAGGGTTGGAGCCTGGAGAGGGTGGGGTTTGAGGAGGGGTGAGATCTCAGACAGGTACACTGCCATAGACTCCACCCTCCAAACCAGCCATTTCCTCCTGGGGAACTATTGTTGCCAATCTCCAGGTGAGGGCTCAGAATTACAACTGTTGTTCAGATGGCAGAGATCAGATCCCCTGGAGAAAATGGTGGACTCTGTATCATTATACCCTGCCGAGGTCACCGCGGCACCCACCCAGAGCCTCTTCCTAAAGCTCATTGTATTTATTTCCACAACAGGCCTGTGATAAACTATAAGGCTTGTCGGTAAGCAGCAGGGAAGCAAGAGAGCTGCTAGGTCACATGACTAGGAGTGGTGGGGGCAGGTCATTCAGAATTCTCAGGGAGTTTGAAAAAAAGAGGGAGAGAGAGTTGACAATTGAAAGTCGGTTAGTGAGCCCGAGAGCCCAGGAGTGAGAAGGAACCTAGGAAGCAGAGTGAATAAAAGCAAGCAACCAGGTTGAGGAAAATTGGAGCTTGAGAATGCTCCCTACTAGTCCCCTCTAGGGAGAGAGGGTGGTGACATGAAAGGAGAAATTGAAGAACTCCCTAGTATTAACAAAGTTACACTCATACACTTCTCCGAGGGAACTTGTGACGTGGTGAAGGGAAAGACCAGGTGTCTGGAAGAGACTGAGAAAAGCTAGAATAGCCTCACCAGGCAATTGAGAGAGCCGGATGGAGAAAGTCTTCTGTATAACCACAGTTAGTAACAGGAGAAGTGCAATACCAAATGGTTTCAATGTCTCGGAGACACAGTTATGTGTCCAAGTTAGAGTTGTATAACTCCTGCCTATGTTAATTCAAAGTGAAGCACTCACACAAAAAGCAACAGCCTGTCCTGTGTAAATATCCCCCCCCCACTATGTTCATGTCAATAAAGAGTTGTGCCGTTTGCCGTTAAAAAGCAGTGAGGCCTGACTTCTTGAGAAGAGTTCATATCTGGCAGATATACCCCTACCCACGGTGGTATAAAACCCGAAGAGACTTGTTAGCCTAAACGGGTTATCCCAAGAAAGAACTGGTGACCAATCATAATCTAGTCATAGTCTGAGTCCAGTTTTAACCAGCCAACCGGTCACGTTTCAAGGCCTTATTCCTAGTAAAGTAAAATACCACTGTATTCATAGAATCATAGAATCATAGAATGTTAGAGTTGGAAGGGACCTTGCAGGCCATCTAGTCCAACCCCCTGCATTCTGCAGGAACACAGCCGAAACCCCTACATAACTACAACATACCCAAAAGATGGTTGTCCAGTCTCCTCTTGAAAACGTCCAGCGAAGGAGCATCCACCACCTCCCGAGGCAGTCGGTTCCACTGCTCAACCACTCTTACAGTCAGGAAGTTTCTCCTGATATTAAGCCAGTAACGACTCCCTTGTAATTTCCACCCATTAGATCTAGTTGTGCAATCCGGAGCAAGAGAGAATAGATCCACTCCATCTTCTACACGACAGCCCTTCAAATACTTGAAGACTGCAATCATGTCCCCTCTAAACCTTCTCTTTCCCAGGCTAAGCATACCCAACTCCCTCAGCCTTTCCTCATAAGACTTGGACTCCAACCCTCTCACCATCCTGGTCGCCCTCCTCTGGACCCGCTCGAGTTTGTCAACATCCTTCCGAAAATGTGGTGCCCAAAACTGGACACAGTACTCCAGGTGGGGCTTGACCATAGCAGAATACAGCGGAACTACCACCTCCCGTGATCTGGACACAATGCTTCTGCTAATGCATCCTAAGATTGCATTAGCTTTCCTCACAGCCGCATCACACTGCAGGCTCATGTTGAGCTTGTGATCAACCAGAACACCCAGATCCCTTTCACATGTGCTGCTGTCAAGCCAAGTCCCTCCCATTCTATATCTGTGCCTTTGGTTTTTTTGTACCTAAGTGTAGGACTTTGCACTTATCTCTATTGAAATTCATTTTATTTGTCTCAGCCCACTGTTCCAGCCTATCAAGATCCTTCTGAATCCTGACTCTGTCTTTTTCAGAATTAGCAATCCCACCCAGCTTCGTGTCATCTGCAAATTTGATAAGCATCCCCTGTCCCCTCTATGTCTTCATCCAGGTCATTTATAAAAACATTGAATAACACCGGGCCTAGGACCGAGCCCTGTGGTATTCATTTGTTCCCCCAATAAAACAATTCTGGCAAAGGCTCATTTCGTTTTAGGGGCAGGTGTTTGCTTGACTAGGGTTGCCAGCTCCAGGTTGGGAAACTCCTAGAGATTTGGGGGTGGAGCCTGGGGAGGAGAGGGACTTCAGTGGGGTGAAATGCCACAGAGTCCGCCCTCCAGCACATCCATTTTTTCCAAGGGAAGTGATCTCTGTACTTTGGGGATGAGCTGCAATTCCAGGCCCCACCTGGAGGCTGGCATCCCTATTTGCTTCTGAATTGCAAAAGAGAACAGGAAGGGCTCCAGATGAGAAACAGCAGGGAAAAGCTGTGCAGCTGCATCCTGGGAAGGTTTACTCACAAACAAATCATGGAGGGCCTGAGTTTAAATCTCGGGAAAGGGGCGGGGGCTTTAAATACTTCTGATTTGTTAGCCACCTTGGTGGTCCTTGTGGGGACAGAGAGGCGGGATCTGCATCTTGTAAATAAATGAAAATAAATTCTCAGCCGCGATGGTCATCGGGAGGCCCAGAGAGGAGTCCCAGGTATGCTCAGGAGTGGGGGGGGAAGGATCATTCATACCAATCAGCTACCACCTAGCATGTCATTCATTTTATCTACTGTTCCCCTTGTGGATACCTCCCCCCAGTTTAAAAGTGTGGGGTTCGTTTCCTCTTTCTCTGGAAGTGGCAGGGAGCCAGGTCAACAGGCAATTGAACTGGCTCCCTGCCACTTCCAGAGAGAGAGAAAAACCCACACTTGTAAAGCTCAGAGAGGGGAGGGGCAGTTCTCCACAAGGATGATGCATCAAAATTTGGATACATCATTTTGAGGCCTGCCCCACTACTCCACCCCCCAACCCCAGTGGGGCCCACCAGGACTTGGGGTGGCAGCGAAGGTGATGTTCAGCATGGCTGGGCAGAGTGTGACCTCCGTTGGTGTCTCAGGACCAGGGTTGGTGATGAGGCAGGGGAGGGGAGGGTTTTTTTCCTTCACTGAGTTCAAGCAGGGACTTTATCCTCAGGCTGTATCCCAGCCAGATATTTCTACCTCTCAAAGATTCGCCATACTGGGAGGAAAACCCAACCTTGATGTTGGCAAGTTGTGTTTGAAGCAGCTCTTCTGGGTCAATGCAGGGAGGGAGGAGCTTGGGAGTGGGTCGGGATCCGCCCCTTCCGCCTGTGCCGTTCCTTCCCTTACTAGTCTCCCTTAGTGTTGTCTCAGATGTGGGGACCAGCGGTGAAGGGTGAAGATGGCTCAGGGCACCTGGTCAAACTCTTGGGTAGAAGGTTTGGGACAGGACGAAAAAAAACAACAAATTACTTTGCTGACGACACAGAGCGGACTTCTGGGACGTAGTGCCACAGAACATAGTGATGGCCGCTCACTTGAAGGGAGAGTGTTTATTTCTCAAATTTCTACCCGCCCTGCCAGCCAAGGCAGGCTCAGGGAGTCAGATTCATGGAAGGCAATGCCATTCTTACTCACATTAAGTAAAATATCCATATCTCAGCTGTCCCTCCCACCTTCTCCAATCCCTGGAGCCCTGTTTCCAGCCCACACTTTGGAAAGGTGTGCCGCACCCGTGTCCAGAAGGGCACAAGCCACCCACACTTGTCCTCCTCCATCCTCCCGCAGGCACCTGCAAAAGGAGAGGGAAGGGCCGCTCAGCAGGGAGAAGTGGGGGCAGAGCAGGAGCCCCCCCCCAGAAAGGCTCTTCACATTTGGGGTGCCACAGGTGGGACATCAAGGCAGGCCACCCCCCAAGAGGTCATTCCCCCAGAGACGCTGACAGTGCCCTCCAGAAGGGCTGGGGGGGGGCAGGAAGCCGTCCCTCATATCGTCGGCATGATGATTGCTGTGGATGGCCAACCCATCTCCCTCGTGGAGAATGTAGTTTTTTGGTGATGGGTCTTTCCTGCCGTTCGCTGCTTGGCAAGAGCGATAGTCAAGGGTCTTCCCGGTTGTTCAAGGCAGCTTAAAATAATAGTTAAAAACATTCCCATACAATAGCAAACATCTCTTCCCCCTCCCCCAGTCCCTTTAAAGATGCCGGCCATTCAGACCCCCGCAGACGCCCTGGCCAACAGGACAGCTTTGCAGGGCCTCCTGAAGGTCTCTGAGGAGGGCCCTCCTCTTGTCTCTCCAGGGAGCCCAGTCCACAGAGCCAGAGCCCTGCTTCTGAGTTCTTCTTCTGTGTAGGAGAGGTGTAAAAATATCGCATTTAGAGGAGGAGGGGAAATCTAAGGGAGAAAGTGGCATTAGTCCTTTGGCTGAAATATCTGGTTGTGGGTTCCTTCTCAATCCGTGTTTCCGGAAGGGGTTTGGAGCTGCAAGTGCTCAAGTGGCTCTGTGGGAAGAGCAGTTCTGGGAAAGGGAGAGGAGGTGGAGCGTGGCCCTGCTGACTTTCCCTGGATACAGTAGACGGTGGTATCCTTCTCTGCCAAGTGGCCAGGATGGTAATAATGGGCACTGTGAGGCATTACCCTCCACTGTTGCTCCTCCACACCTCGACACGCCCTCAACTCCCTCGGCATCCACTCTCCTCTCTTCCTCAGCCTCTGAAGGGACTGAGGAGATGGTTAAGTCACCTGTTTCATCCTGTGTCCCCGTGTGCCTGTGCCCTAGCATTGAACCTGTGGGCCCATGTCCTCCTCAGCCTTCAGGAACTTCCCTCTTTTACTAAGTGCCTTCCTGGACCCTGCTCCTCCTGCCCCCCTTTGACCCCCACTCATGGTCTCACAGGGTGGGACGGGCTTCCTTCCTCCCCTCGATGCATCCCCGGGCATTGGGAGCCACTTGAAAAGCCCCCTCCCGAGCCCCCCCTTCTTCTGGGATGTGCTCATCCTGGCAAACAGGGAGGCCGTGTTGGTTGCAATCTGGGGCTGCCAGGTGCCCCCCGCAGCCTGGATCCCCAGTGAGGCCTCCTGCCTGGCTTTTCTCCCCGGCCACTCCACCCGCCTGAGCCACAAAAAGCTGATCGGCAGTGGCAATTCCCACAGTGGTGAGCCCATCCGTGGCAGCGGTGATCCTGTCAGTGGCGGCAGGGTCGTTGGTGGCGGGATCAGCAGTGGCCCTGCCTTGGCTGGATGGAGGTGAGGTGGCCTCCTCTCCACCCAGCTCCAGCCCGACAGCCTCCCAGCCGGCACTGGGGCAGTGTGAGCCGTTCCCAGCCGAGTGGGGACTGTGGCCAGCCAAGGACAGGCATCATCGTCTGGTGGTTCCGGTTCCGGTCCTGTCTGGCTGATTGGTCCCAGAAGTGGAGCTAGGGGAGCCCTGCCTGACATGTGCCACGGGGTCCCCAGGGGCGTGGCAAAGAACAACTGCATTCTTTTGGAGAGAGCTGTGATATGTCAAGTGGCACTGGACAGCCACGCACTTAAGACAAAAGTCGGATAGCCTCTACCAGTCCACAAGGACGGGTTTTGTGGGGATGCTGATCGGTCCTTCTTGGAGACTGAGAGACCGATACAAAGTGATGTTGGGTCCCTGGCAGACCAAAACCCCAGAAGAGTCACATTTAAGGAATATAAATCCTTATATTCCTTAATACGGACATTTTTTGGCATCAGGAAAAAGTGTAAAAACAGTGTTGGAAGACAGGAGCACTGACAGGCAATCCTTGATAGGGAATCCTAGACAGGGCATCAGACGCTCCAACCTTGTGGAACTCCATGAATGGAGGCGTCTTTGGGTAGAACCCACAAGGGCCTCATTCCACGGATGGGAGTGCTACATGCTTTTTTGGGGAAAAAATACATTATAAATGAAGATCCAGCGAAGTGCAAAAAACCCCAGCAAGGTGTTATACCTCTTTTTGCAATATCCTTAGAAATCCAAAAAGAAAGGAAAGTTTAGAGAGTAGCCAAAACATAATCATCAGCAAAACAGGCAGGGTCCAAACCCAATTACAGACTCCGTAGAGACCCTCTTTCACCAAGAGGTGTGGGATTGGACCATCATGAAGCAGTGGGGCTTGTCCCTCAGAAACACCTGAGACTCCTGCTACAATGCAGAAAAGGAGAGGATCGAAGAGGATTGTCAGCGGGAGAGTCGTCAGCTGTTCACCTGAGCCATATCCTGTTCTGTGGGTCCATATGGTTAAATGAACACCAATAAGGCAGAGCTTTGTAAAAATATATATACAGGTTTATTGAACAGTTTTAAAAAAGAATGTCACAGTGCAGTACAGTCCCTATAGCGAATAACAGAAATAAGAAAGCTAACTCACTATCGAATACATTTCGTACCTGGTATCAGATGGCACACCCTTCTTGCAGCAGAAGAATCCAAGCTGTAGCCTCAAGCTTCCTATATGTGGCATTCCCTCATGATGTAGCAGAACGTATCAAAGCGTACTAGCATGGCTCAAGAATAAGGCTAGCACGGCTTCCCTCTGGCCTCTAGCCTTATAGTCTTTTGTCCTCTGGCAGCAGGTGGTCTCTCAGGCCCAATCAGGACTGTCCCTTGAGGGAACTTTCCAGAAGATGTTAACATCCACTCCTAATTCTCCCCTGGCATCTTGTTACACATCTAAGCCCAGGTTCTCATGATTATCCCATTACCACATTCTTGAATCTGGCCTTGAAAGAGATAAGGACGGTATCAGCAGGAAGACCCAAAGTACCGCAAGCCGGAGCAGGCCTGCTAATAATCATATTTCAATTCCTTGGGTGGAATTAGGTTTCTTTGCCTCACACACATGTGAAGAAACACTTGGCTCAATAGACTGCCTGCACAAGAGCGGTATCAAACTCCTGATGCTCCCATAGAAGATCATTTAACTTTTCCACCTCCCAGAAATACAAGAGCTCTGGATGGACAGAAGTCCAAACTTAGTGTTGGGTATATGTTGTGGGACAGCGAACACGTGTGGCTATCATGTGGTGTAATGAGAGATCCCCTGCCAGGATCCGTGCCATGGAGACATCCAGGCTAGACTACTGTAATACATCTAGTCTGGATGCTGCTGTGGTGTAGCTCCAGGTGGCCGGATCAGCTGAATCAAAATGAGAAGCCATCTTATGGGTGAGGCTGAGTTGGGAGAAAGCGTTATTCGGAGAGGTGAGTATTTGCTTCTACAGCACTGCCGTTGGATCTGGTATAACTCTTAACTAAGACAGCTAAGGGTCAGCTGAACTCCATCAAAATTGGGAAGCTTAATGTCATTCAAGATCTCCACCTTCCCAGCCAACATGACCTCTCTCTTTTCAGGAGTTAGTTGCTCTTTATTCACACTTAGCCAATCTACCACAGCCTAGCTGGACAATTTAGGATTTATAATGCCAAAAACTAAGCCTTCCAAAGCAATCATTTTCAACCATTTTCTCCAGGGGAACTGATCTGTATTGTCTAGAGTTCAGTTGTAATTCTGGGAGATCGCCAGGTCCCACTTGGAAGCTGGAAGCAATCACTGGGTGACTTGATACCACTTGACCTGTATGACTCACATAGAACTGGCTGTGGGATCCTCTTCAACAGCAGCTACCCTATGAAAGTCGTTACAGTGTCCTATGAGGTCTTTCAGGAAAGGGAAATATGAAATAGTGAGGGAGGGAGAAATGGGATGCATCCCACAAGTCCTTGCCGGTTCTCAAGAAGGTCTCTCCCACCAAATATTTAATCCTGACAACTATCTTTCAAGTCTGTTCGCCTGAACATGTGACAGGCTAAAGGCATCCAAAGACCTTCCAAACCTACTGTGAATTTGAACCCATATCCGCCAAGTCATAACCCAACTCTCTGCCTCTTGAATGTAACTGATCCACATCATGAATGGGGGCAAACTGGGTTGGGCTCATTCACTGGGATCAGTCATGGCCCCAGGTGCGAGTCTCAAGCATCTGCAAGAGGATTTCTTATTTAGAACTTTATACACAATCAAAAAAAGACATGCCATAGTAACCTTTGACACATTTAATGAAGCCCAATTCATTAAAAAGCCCACAAAGCCCAGAAAAGAAAACACAAAGCCTGATTTACCTGATACAAATAATAATCTCTCAAATGAGTGAAAATCCTTCCTTAGCTGAGTTTTGTTTTCTCTGATTCATAAAGAAATCCTTAATCTAGGGCTGCCTGCCAATGACATGGAGGGGAAAATGTGTCATCTCCTCTGATGCCCATTTCCACACACTAAGCCTCTGCCCTTTCAGGCCTGTTAGCAATCCTAATGCTGATACCTTTCCAAATTAAAGTACTGAAGTGAAATTTCTCGACCTGCTGCATAAAGGCACAGTCTCCAAGGAGGAATTCAAGGGGGGCTCTGAGGAGTTAGAGGTGAGAAGTAAGCCTTGGCCCAGGGCTTACTCTGGGTCATTTCTGGCTCATGGAGCTGGGGGGGGGGAAGCAGGAGGAGGGAATCTTACTTCACTTTCCGGATTCTCCCTGGGAGAATCTGGGAGTGGAGGACAATGGGGATTGGGGAATTTGTGTCCTACAAGGTTCACCTGCCCAACTTCACAGAGGCCAGTCCATTTCGACAATAGTGGATGATATTGGGGGGTCTGACCCCTTAGAACTTACTGAGTTGTTGGGCTGGGTGACAAAAGCTTTTCCTTTCAACTCAAATAAATCCTACTGCCAGAACTCTTTGGGCTTTAAAGTGGTAATGCCCCCCAAAAAGCTCTCAGCAGGCCGGACTGGGGAGAGATTAGGGTTGTGTAATGCCTCTCTACAACTGCTTGTCAGATAAAATTTTTTGTGAAATAAGGATGCCCACTGGTCACACTATGGTTATGCCAGTAGCAGAGAGGCTGTAGATATCTGTTACCCTCAACCTGTCTTATTTCCTCACAGGATTGGGGAAAGGGAAGGGGTTTTGCCAGTTTTGTAGACGTCAGAAAGAGTTAGATTGGCAGATAACCTGATGCAGGAAGTTTCACAGAAGAAGGATGCCACTAAAAAGGCCCTCCTTTTTATGACTACTTTCTGAGCCTTTCTGAACCTCCAACATCTGGGTGGTTGAAGGAGACCATCACCAGAACCAGCTAGGAATGATTCACCCTCCTATGGATTCTCTGAAGACCATGAAAATTTGATCTGTGCCTCAAGCTCTTGCCACACACTGAGCATTTATGAGGTTCCTCCCTTGCAAGGACTCCTCCAGGCTAAAAGAGACATCAGCTGATCTCAAATCCCTTCCTTGCTTTCCTCCCTGTGAGGTCTGTTTGAGGGTTTTTGACATGGCTAAAGCTCTTTCCACAGTCCAAGCATTTTGGAGATTTCTTCCAGGTTAGGGTAAGATGTCTGAATAGATTCAAACTTTCTACAAAAGTTTATATGGTGTCAGTGCTTTAAACAATCTGTTGTTGACTTTTAGGTGTGAAATATGAGAAAAGCTCTTTTCATGGGCTAAGCAGTTACATGGACTCTTCTCATGTGAATTTTTAGATGCTGAAGATTTCCCTGCTGAAATCCTCTTTCTACAGTCTGAGCATTCAAAATGTTTTCCCTCCATGTGGGTTCTCTAACACCATTGAAAACTGCTACCGTTACTTAATGTCATTCCACACTCTGAGCACTCAAAAGATTTTTTTTCCATGTGAGGTCTCAGGTCCTGCTAAAGATAGAAACTCGAACTGAATCTCATTAGGAACTCTGAGCATTCAGGAGGTTTCTCCCATGCAGTTCTTGGGGGCAGGTGAAGAGTGGCACTCTGACTGAATCTCCTTCCAAAACCTGAGCATTCAAAAGTTTTCTCCCCTGTATGGGTTCTCATATGCTGTTGAAGACTGCCACTTAACCTGAGACTATTTCTACACTCTCAGCATTCAAGCGGTTTCCCCCTTGTGTGTATTTTGTGATGCTCTTTAAGATGACTACTCCGACTGAATCTTTTTCCACATTCCGAGCATTCAAGAGGTTTCTCCCCTGTGTGGGTTGTCTGATGCCGTTGAAGAGTGCCACTTTGACTGAATCTCTTTCCACATTCTGGGCATTCAAAAGGTTTCTCCCCTGTGTGAGTTCTTTGATGCTGGTGAAGACTGCTGTTCCCACTAAACCTCTTTCCACACTCTGAGCATTCATAAGGTTTCTCCCCTGTGTGAGTCCTCTGATGCTGACGAAGACTGCTGGGCACACTAAATCTCTTTCCACACTGTGAACATTCATAAGGTTTCTCCCCTGTGTGAGTTCTCTGATGCATTTCGAAGACTCCCACTCCCACTGAATGTCTTTCCACACTCTAAGCATTCAAAAGGCTTCTCCCCTGTATGTGTTCTCTGATGGTATTGAAGACCGCCACTCTGACGGAATCTCTTTCCACACTCTAAGCATTCAAAAGGTTTCTCCCCTGTGTGGGTTCTCTGATGGTATTGAAGAACGCCACTCCGACTGAATCTTTTCCCACACTCTAAGCATATATAAGGTTTCTCCCCTGTGTGAATTCTCTGATGGTACTGAAGACCGCCACTCTGACGGAATCTCTTTCCACACTCTAAGCATTCAAAAGGTTTCTCCCCTGTGTGAGTTCTCTGATGATTTCGAGACCCATGCTCAAATCTCTTTCCACACTCTGAGCATTCAAAGGTTTCTCCCACTGTGAATTCTCTGATGCTTTCGAAGACCGCCATTCTGACTGAATCTCTTTCCACACTCTGAGCATTCAAAAGGTTTCTCCCCTGTGTGAGTTACTCTGATGCTTCTGAAGACTGCCATTCTCACTAAATCTCTTTCCACACTCTGAGCATTCAAAAGGTTTCTCCCCTGTGTGGGTTCTCTGATGCTGTCTGAAGACTGCCACTCTCACTAAATCTTTTTCCACACTCTGAGCATTCAAAAGGTTTCTCCCCTGTGTGAGTTCTCTGATGCTGTTGAAGACTGCCACTCCCACTGAATCTCTTTCCACACTCTGAGCATTCAAAAGGTTTCTCCCCTGTGTGGGTTCTCTGATGGTATTGAAGACTGCCACTCTGACTGAATCTCTTTCCACACTCTGAGCATTCAAAAGGTTTCTCCCCTGTGTGAGTTCTCTGATGGTATTGAAGAACGCCACTCTGACTGAATCTTTTTCCACACTCTAAGCATTCAAAAGGTTTCTCCCCTGTGTGAGTTCTCTGATGATTTTGAAGACTGCCACTGCACACCAAATCTCTTTCCACACTCTGAGCATTCAAAAGGTTTCTCCCCTATGTGAGTTCTCTGATGCCATTGAAGAATGCCACTCTGACTGAATCTTTTTCCACACTCTGAGCATTCAAAAGGTTTCTCCCCTGTGTGAGTTCTCTGATGCTGTTGAAGACTGCTGTGCACACTAAATCTCTTTCCACACTGTGAGCATTCATAAGGTTTCTCCCCTGTGTGAGTTCTCTGATGCTTTTGAAGACTGCTGTTCTCACTAAATCTCTTTCCACACTCTGAGCATTCAAAAGGTTTCTCCCCTGTGTGAGTTCTCTGATGCATTTGAAGACTCCCACTCCCACTGAATCTCTTTCCACACTCTAAGCATTCAAAAGGTTTCTCTCCTGTGTGAGTTCTCTGATGCTTTTGAAGAGTGCTGCTCTCACTAAATCTCTTTCCACACTCTGAGCATTCAAAAGGTTTCTCCCCTGTGTGAGTTCTCTGATGCTTTCGAAGACTACTGTTCACACTAAATCTCTTTCCACACTCTGAGCATTCAAAAGGTTTCTCCCCACTGTGAATTCTCTGATGCTTTCGAAGACCGCCACGCACACCAAATCTCTTTCCACACTGTGAGCATTCAAAAGGTTTCTCCCCTGTGTGGGTTATTTGATGCTTCTGAAGACTGCCATTCTCACTAAATCTTTTTCCACACTCTGAACATTCAAAAGGTTTCTCCCCTTTGTGTATTCTTTGGTGCACAGGGAGCTGTGATCTATTTCTGAAGTACTTTCCACACCAAATGGATTTACTTGCCTTCATTATCCTGTGCTTTGGAAAACATTCAATATGCTTTCTTCCATTTCTCTTCTCAACCATATGGCCACATTTATTTCTCTTAGCTCTGCCTCGACTCCTGATGTTTTCTTCCAAGTCTTCATTTTTCACTCCATCTGGCGTTTGCTGATGAAGTTCCTCACCCTCCTCATTCCTTTGATCATCCTCTGCTGGAATAAAGAGAGAGATCATGTTAGTACCTGGGAGGACTGGTATGGTACAAAAGCATCTATGTGACTGCAGTAGGAAAGGATTGACAGCTCTTTGGCCTCATCCAGCTTGGCTGATCTATAGCAAACCTCCACCTTTCTCCAGAATTTCTAGTATTTAAGAATACTTCACCCCATTAAGAGTCACAGCTGAGCTCTTGCCCAGAAGGAGTTTCTGAGCCTAAAATCTTCCAGCCCCCAGAAGTCCTCCATCCCTCCTTACCAAGCAGGGTGTGTGATTGTACCAAACTAAATTTTGCTCAGAAGTGAAACAGAAATCCCCCACAGGCTATTCCTTGCCTGTTCCCTTGATATAACCATGAAGGATACTCACTCTCAGCCAGCTCATATGGGATGGAAATATCCTCTTGGGATCTGCTTGAGAAACTCTCCAACTTTTCTTTGAATAAGAGGCCATTGCCTGTCTCCACCCCAGTCTCTCTGATACTTGTGGCTTCTTTCACTAAGAGAGAGGGAGGGAGAAAGAGAGAGTGAAAGTGATCATTCTTATATGGGGAAGGAAAGAAGTTCAAGAGTAAAAATTCTCCTGCAAGAACAGAACCATGGTCTAAGCCTGGATTCCCAACCAGTATGAGGGGAATGGATCTGTGAGGTAAAGCACCCTAGTTCCCCCAAGGGTTAATGTGATCTTAAAGACTCACAAACCAAACAAAGAGAGAATCATGGAAACATCTATAACAAATAAGAATGAACAGTGAAAAACTAACTAATGATAATTACTCACAAAAGCATTTTATAGTTTTTATAATTTTAATGATGCTGCCATCATTTTGCACTGCTTTGTTAGATTTTTATGATGTTAGGGATCTGTCTACGCATATTTTACTGTATTTTATTGTACTGATTGTTTTATTGTTTTAATGTTGTTCGCCGCCTTATGCTGGCTCCTAGCAAGGTGGGATATAAACTGAAAATAAATAATAATAATAATTAATAAATAATAAATAAATGAACAGTGCAATACATATAAAATATTCAATGAATTCCACAGAAAAATACAATCTCTGAGATGTGAAGTGCATCTTCCCCTTCTTGACTCTTCCCTTTTATTAAACTCCTTACAATTAGGATTAACACCTTTGGTGAAACTCCTGAACTTACAACAAACACGGATTGTATTTTCCTATGGAATTCATTGAATATTTCCATACGTATTGCACTGTTCATTTAAAATTATAAAAACTATAAAATGCTTTTCTAAGTCATGTATCATTAGTTAGTTTGGCATGATTTATTCTCATTTGTTATAGTGATTTTAAAGAGGCATGTTCCGTATCACAGGTGTTTGTGATTTTTGAGTATTCTTGCAGATAACATCTTTTTCAAGGCCTGATGCCAGAATGTGGTAATAGGTTAACCGTGAGAATCTGTATTCAGTTGTGGAGCCAGGAAAGGGGGGGGGTTAGGAGGGTGCTGACAGCCTCTGGAAAATTCCACCAGGGAGGACCCTTGATTGGGTCCTTAGGACTGCCTGACCCTAGAGAGGCAGAAAGTAAAATATGGGTATAGACCAAAAGGAAGCCATGCTAAATTTGGCTCATGCCATGCTAATACGCCCTGTTATCTTCTTGCTTCATCACAATGAAGAGTTTTCCATAGAGTAACTTAGGCTACAGCTAGAATACTTAAGCTGCAATAAGGGGTACCATCTAATACCAAGTATTTCATGTATTAGGGGCATGATGAGAATCATTCCATGGGCAAGACTGCTGGAAGGGAAAGGAGGAAGTGAAGGGTGGGCTCTCCTAGAACAAGAGCTTTTGCAAGCTCAAGCAGTCGCTATTCCAACAAGAAGGAAACATGGAAGGGGATCCAAGAAGCCAATGTGGATGAACAGGGAACCGCATGACGTGCTAAGGGAGAAAAAGGAAATAGGCTGCGATCACACACACTAAATAATCCACTTTCAATGCACTTTCCAACTGGATTTTACTGTGTAAACTGGCAAAATCCAGTTGGAAAGTGCACTGAAAGTGGATTGAAAGTGGATTATTTAGTGTGTTGATCGCAGCCCTGGTCAAGAAAAGGAGGTAAGGAGATACCTCTAAAGAGGAGTATCTATGGATTGCTTGGCCCTGTAGGTCAGCCATCAGAGAGGCCAAAGCTCACAGGGAGCTAAAGATGGCCAGGGAAGCTCACTACAAGAAGAAAATCTTCAGAGATGTGAGGAACAAACGGAAGATAAAAGAGGTGATGGGCCCACTGTTGGGTGAAAATGGAGAGACTCTGACAGAGGACAGAGAGAATGCAGAAAGCCTTAATGCCTATTTTGCCACAGTTTTTTCCCTGAAGAAGAGAACAGCCTCCTCTAGAGATGGTAGTAGGCAAGGTATGGCGTCTGGGCTATTGATTGACATGGAAAGAGAGGTAGTTGAGAAGCACCTGTCTACACTGAATGAGTACAAATCCCCTGGGCCAGATGGTATGTACCCAAGAGTGCTCAAAAAACTTTCTAGAGAGTTTGCAGAAGCTTTGTCCATCATCTTCCAGACCTCTTGGAGGACAGGAGACATGCCACAAGACTGGAGGAGGGCAGATGTTATTCCAGTTTTCAAAAGGGATGACCCAGGAGGAGGGATGACCCAGGAGACTACAGGCCAGTCAGTCTGACCTCTGTCCCAGGGAAGATACTGGAGCAGATTTTAAAGGGATTATCAGTGAGCATCTAAAGGACAACATGGTGACCCGGGGGAGTCAATATGGACTCGTCCCCAACATGTCCTGCCAGACCAACCTCATTTCCTTCTTCGATCGAGTGATGAGCTTACTGGATCGAGGGAATGCTGTTTATGTTATTTAGAGGGATTTCAGGAAGGCTTTAGGCAGGGTCCCCCATGATGTTCTGATGGGTAAACTAAGGACTGTGGACTGGACTCTAGGATAGTTAGGCGGACAGGGAACTGGTTGGAGATCCACAGTCAAAGAGTAGTTGTCAATGGCATTTCATCTGAAGGAAGTGGGGTGTCCAGTGGGGTGCCACAGGGCTCGGTTCTGGGCCTGGCACTTTTCAATATTTTTATAAATGATCTGGATGAGGGCTTGGAGAGGATACTCATTAAATTTGCAGATGACACCAAATTGGGAGGAGCAGCAAAGACACCAGAAGATAAGTGATAGAATTCAATGAGATCTGAACCCACTGGAAAATTGGGGGGGGGGATGTGAATGAGATGTTATTTAACAAGTATAAGTGCCGAGTTCTACAGCTGGGTAACAAAAATGAGGAACACGCATTCTGGATGTGGGGTACAGGTGGACCGAAAGTTAATTATGACCAGCCAGTGTGATGTAGTGACAAGAAAAAGGCTAATGCAATCTTGGGGAATATCAGCAGAGGCAGAACGTCCAAATTGCAAGATGTCAGAGTCCCGCTGTACACTGCATTGGTCAGGGTGCATCTGGGGTGTTGCGTGCAGTTCTGGAGGCCTCACTTCAAAAAGGATGTGGACAGCACGGAGCGGGGGCAGAGGAGAGCGACAAGGATGTGTTAGAACAGATAAAAGGAAGTACTTCTTCACCCCAAGAGAGATTAACACATGGAATTCACTGCCACAGGAGGTGGTGGCAGCTACAAGCATGGACAGTTTCAAGAGGGAATTAGATAAACATCCGGAGCAGAAGTCCATCCGTGGCTATTAGCCACAGGGTATAGATGGGAACTCTCAGTCTGGGGCAGGTGATGCCCTCTATCCTTGGTGCTGGAGGGGGCAGCAGTGGGAGGGCTTCTAGTGTCCTGGCCCCACTGCTGGACCTCCTGATGGCACCTGGTATTTTTAGCCACTGTGTGACAGAGTGTTGGACTAGATGGGCCATTGGCCTGATTCAGCATTGGCTTCTCTTATGTTCTTATGATGATCGGAGGCTTGGAGACCAGGTCCTACGAGGAAAGGCTGAGGGACTTGGGAATGTTTAGCCTGGAGAAGAGGAGGTTGAGGGGAGACATGATTGTTCTCTTGAAGTATCTGAAGGGCTGTTGCTTAGAGGAGGGCAGGTAGCTGTTCCTGTTGGCAGCAGAGGATAGGACTTGCGATCGTGAGTTTAAATTAAGGGCAGGAAGGTACTGGTTGGATCTTAAGAAAAACTTTTTCACGGTAAGAGTTGTTCAACAGTGGAATCAGCTGCCTAGGGAGGTGGCGAGCTCCCCCTCACTGGCAGTCTTTAAGCAGAAGAAACGCTTGTCCGGGATGCTCTAGGTTGATCCTGCATTGAGCAGGGGGTTGGACTAGATGGCCCCTATGGCCCCTTCCACCTCTGTGATTCTATGACTGGGCAAAACAATGAGCTTTTCTTGTTTTTCCGTTGCTGAGCTACAGAAGCTGTGCGAATTAGTGATGTCTTAGTTTTCAATCCTCAATAAAATGTTATATCTACTAAAGGGATCGGCTTTACTTCTGTGCACTCTCCTTGTGGGCGTGTTCTAAAGGCTGGCAACAGAGAAAGGAGGAGATCTGGCCCCTTCCAGAGTCTTTCTGAGGGCCTCTCATCCCCACCTTTGCCTCAGGCCAGGACACCTTCTCTGGCTTGGGGGATGGCCACAACACTGGCCTCAGTTGCCCCTGGGCAAGGGCACACACACACGAACACAGGAAGCTGCCTCGTACTGAACTGGACCCTTGGGTCCACTGAAGTCAAGTCTTCTCTACTCAGTCCGGCAGCCGCTCTCCAGGGTCTCAGGCAGAGGTCTTTCACATCACCTCCTGCTTGATCCTTTTACCTGGAGATGGTGGGGATTGAATCTGAGACCTTCCACATGCCAAGCAGATGCCCTGCCAGTGAGCCACAGCCTTGCTCCCAAGTAACGGAACAGATCTCAAAACAGTGTATCGCTAGTAAACATTTTGATTCATGCCTCATCCCAATGGCAGCAATTTGCACCTTTAGCACCTATGAAACGCCCTTACCCAGAAAGGCCACATTCCCATAGTTCTCCAGCATGACTTCCCTGTACAGAGCTCTTTGTCCCGGATCCAGCAGGGACCATTCTGCCTCAGAGAAATAGACGGACACCTCCTCCAAGGAAAAGGGACACTGAAAGTAAAATAGATCCCCTCGTCAGGGATCACGCCAGGCATTGATGGCACACTGGAAGGGAGGGGTCTGCGTAGGTACAAGATGGACATGCATGGTATGGGTAAAAAGAACAGCATTCAGAGGGTCTCTCACCCAGACACCTCGTAGAAACTGCAGGAGCAAATGCTCCCCCCCGCCCGCCCGAGAAAGGAAGAGGGATCCAGGCTACCTCCTGCTCATCTCTCCTACCTGGACTGGAGGGGCGGCAGCTGTTTCCACAACTCTGAAAAGACGATGGCTCAATAGCATCTCTTCACCACCTGTTACTGAGACAAAGGAGGAAGGAAAGGTGTTTTCTTGTTTGTTCCCTGATTCACGTACCCCCTTCCCACAATTGTGAGACCTCACCCTGTGTACACTCAACAAGTTTTTAAGCACTTTTTAATACAATCTGGGAGAAGTAGAAAAGAAGCACTGTTACCCAAATTGGCAGTCTCCTAATAAGTGAGGGAAATTAGTTTTAATGGAGACATAGCAAGAGGCAAGTAACTTGGATCTCCACCAATGTTTGCGGGGATTTTTCCCTTAGAGAACTCTCGAAATAAACCAGTCAATGCTAAACTGAAAAGCATTTCATTGAAATAAAAACAAAAGGTTAAAACACACACACATACATTGAAAAACATACAAGCTAGCTAAGTGGAAGTCAGAGAGGGGCAGGGAGAAAGTAACTTCCGGGAGGCGATAGTTACCAATCTAGAAGAGCAAGGTCTGTGGAGGCAGCAGTGAAACAGCCAGTGTTTCACAGAGTAGAGGAGAAGTGAGGGTGTATGTATGGGTACCAGAACATACACACACTGCCATGGAGCAACATGCTACAGTTCTAGGGAAAATGCTGATATATTTGCCTCCAAAACAATGATATGATATGTTCTCCAGAGATGAACAATGATTTGAGAGAGGCTTGATGAGTTTACCTGACCTAGACTACAGGTGTTATTAGTTTCTGATGGTACTGTGAGTAATAGACAGGAAAAGCTATCAGGTTTTCTGAATACAGTAACGTGTTGCTTTAATAGGGTCAACAGGGAAGTGAGGCTGGGCATTTGACGAGATTAGTCCAAGTGAGGTCATCTGTTTTGGGAACCCCCACTGTCTTTTAATTAGGCATCCCCCTAGGGTTATAAATGCTTACACCACGTTTCAGACTTCTGTGAGACCTGTGTCTGGCCTGGAGGAAGGTAAAGAAGGGGGTGGTGGAAATGATATCACATGACACATCACCGTCACATTGGGCCCAGATGTGACTTCAAAGCATCTGGAGACTCAAAGGTAACATGAATGAGTTTTTAGAGTGTCTCTTGGCATGCTAACTTCACACCCAGGTTTTCATCCTGATGTAATGTTAACACGACACCACATCTACTCCAGGACCCACCCCCAAGACCCTCCCTAAAGTTCCTGGATGTCATGGGCATGGATGAGGATGAGCTGACAGAGCCTGCAGAAACCACAGCGCGCCCCTCTGAAGCAGCAGAGGATAGTTGGCAAATGACTGTAACAACAGTCTTCACACCTGGCTCAGATAAGAAGGAAGAACTGCAAGCTGAAAGTCCTCCTGACTCACCCCCATACGTGACTCATTTAAGGGAGCGACTGCAGCAAAACTTAGCAACCAGGAAAAGAGAGGCCAGGCTACAGGGGAGACGCTTAGCTAGCCCAGAGTTCTAACAGAAGCCTCAGCAATCGTGCAGCTGGCTAATTGGTAGTAGCATTTAGCTCCACACTCTGGGCAGTACTATTCATGGAAGCAACGAGTCAGCTTTGTGCTGCTTGTATCCACTTTGGCTCGGCTCTTGCACCTAGACCTTTGGACTTGGCTCTGCATTCCTGGCTTGGCTTTGGACTACGCTCCTGGTTAGTGGTTTCGGACTTGGCTCTGTGCTTCTGGCTCCTGACCCTGGCTTGGCTTTGGACTTTGCACTGTCTTCTTGGACCCTGACCTCGGCCTGTTCTGGACTCCCTTTGACTGGCACCCCAGCCTGTGACACTGGTGGTGCCAATTCACAGCATGCCATCCCTACTCCAGCATCCTGTTTCCCACAGTGGCCCAACAGATGCCCCAATAGGCATGGGCAGAGAAGCCAAATTTTCCCATGACTCCTGGCCCTTAGGAACTGGTTTTCAGAGCTCTGCTGCCCCTGGAGATGGTGGCTCCCTTTATTCACCAGGTTGAATAGCTCTGCTCAGGTTTGTCTACCTTTTCCTTTTGAGCCACCTTGATTTCCTCTTATGGAAGAAAGGTGAGGATATGAACATTTTAATTAATGGGAGTACTTGCCTTCAATGATTTTGTCTAATCACGCTTCAAGATACGTCACAGTTAGTGGACATCAAGTGCCACAAATTAACTCTGTGTTGTGTGGAGAAATATTTAATTCTTTTGCTGACCTGAAGTTTCTACCCATCAAACTCACAGGAATGCCTCAAACACATCCAGACACAGAGAGACCTTACTGCAGGAGAAGGCATCTTGGGCATGTTCCTGGGCCTGCGCCCTCTGCCCTTGCTCCAAGAAAGTTTCTTCCGTCTCAGGGAATCTCGCTTCCTTCTTCAAGGATGGTGCCCACATCTGAAACAGAAGCAAGGGAGAGGGGTAAGGGATGGAATGGAAAAGAAACCAAGGAATGGGTCCTGCTCCACTCCCAAACTCTGCATCTTTCCATCAGGAGACCGGCTGAGTTACCTGGAGGAATAAGAAATTCTGCAGCAGAAGAGGCAGCTGAAGGAGGCTGTTAAATCTCCCATTTGAATGATTAACACTTAGACAGATGCCTGGCAGGGAATTTTTAGGATAAGGCTAGATACCATTGCTTGAATTGGACATTCCAGCAGGGAATCCCCTCACCTGCTCTGCCTGCCTCTTCTCCTCTGCCTGACTCAGGAGGAAACCTTCGGCCAGGGCCACCGCCTGGGAACTGGTCTCTGGCCCACATCCTCTGACCCAGCCCTGCATTTCCTGGGGCAGGATAGTCAGGAACTGCTCCAGGATCACCAGGTCCAGAATCTGCTTCTTGGTGCACATGTCTGGCGTCAGCCACTGGCCACAAAGTCCATGGAGCTGGCTGCAAACCTCTCGGGGTCCATCTGCCTCATGGTAGCGGAATTGCCGGAAGCGTCGGCAGTGTGCATCTGAGACTGCAGTAAGTTGATAACGGATATCTGGCACCGAGCTTTCCCAGAATTCAGCACCGCTCCCAGCTTGGGTGGGATCAGGGCCTTTCCTTGCTGTCTTGCTAATTCCAGGTCCTTCTGGGTTCTGCTCTTCCATCTCTTTCCCCCGTTCTTGGGTGACCTCTGACTGTGGAAAGGTGCCTTTAGTCACCTGGTTACGAAGAGAGGCTTCTCTCTGGGAGGGAGGAGAGACACAGACAGTTACATGGAAAATCAAAGAGAATGGAGATATGCCATTGAACATCACAAACCTTCATAGGCTCAGGAGACACACAAGAATTGCCCTGGTGAATCAGAATAAAAGGGCTGGATGAGTCTCACTTAACCTACCACCTGATCCTTTTATGCCAGAGACTGAACCTGGGACCTTCTCCACACAAAGCAGATGCCCTGCCACTGAGCCACAGCCCCTCCAGAAAAGCTGATGCTGGAATACATTTTGCTCCTGAAAGAAAACTTTGCCCACTCTGCTGGCACTGGACCTACAACCACGCTAATTTCACTGGCCTGGATCCTAACCCTGGTTTCGACTTGCCCAGCATCCATTTCTGCTGTAACAAGTGTTCCTCTGGCATCAGAGTCTTCCAAGTCACACAACACTGATTTTTGGGGAGTCAGCTCCACGTAGGGTGGGGGGTGGGGGTTTTCCCATCCATGTTATCAACCATAGTAGCTGTTCACCCTCAGAGGGCTTTTTTGAGGGTTTTTGTTATACTCATAATTACTGTGGCTATACTGGTGCTGGAGAAGACTCTTGAGAGTCCCTTGGACTGCAAGGAGATCAAATCAGTCAATCCTAAAAGAAATCAACCCTGACTGTTCCCTGGAAGGCCAGATCCTGAAGCTGAAGCTCAAATACTTTGGCCGCGCCGAAGAATAGATTCCTTTGAACTATGGTGCTGGAGAAGACTCTTGAGAGACCCTTGGACTGCGAGGAGATCAAATCAGTCAATCCTAAAAGAAATCAACCCAGACTGTTCCCTGGAAGGCCAGATCCTGAAGCTGAAGCTCAAATACTTTGGCCACCAAATGAGAAGGGAGCATTCACTGGAGAAGACCCTGATGCTGGGAAAGATTGAAGGTCAAAGAAGAAGGGGACGGCAAAGGATGAGATGGTTAGACAGTGTCATCGATGCAACGAACATGAAATTGAGCAAACTTCAGCGGACAGCGGAAGACAGGAGGGCCTGGCGTAATCTGGTCCATTGGGTCGCGAAGAGTCGGACTCGACTGTGCGACTGAACAACATACTGGTTTGTGGAAACATGTGGAATAAGTAGAAACAAGGTTTGGGATCCAGTCCAATGTCATGTTGTGCCCACTGTCTGTTGCCTGTGAGGTAATGTATTCAGGGAGTCCTAGAGTGGAGATGGCTGACATCTACAAGAAAATAGCACAAGAAATTGTCCCCTTCCACTATCCAACAATCCACCATGAATCTGAGGCTGCCAGAGGGGGTGAGAGGATGCACTTTGGGGTGGGGATGGAGCTCAGTGGGACTGTGAGAATATAAAGTGCACCCTCCAGAGGAGCCATCTTCTCCAGCGGGAAATTTTCTTCATAGTCCACAGATTGTTATAATTCCAGGAAAACTCCAGACCACACCTGGAGGTTGGCAGCCATGGAGTACCATGAATTTCCCCTACTACACACACACACACACACATTGTAATTGCAACAGACAAGCACAGCGGAAAGCCAATAGAAAGGCTGCTGAGAGGAGTGAGCGCCAATAAGGAAGCAGGGAGCTTTAAGTCCCGCCCTTCAAGTTATGAGGGAAAGTTTTGGAGGGAAACTGCTGCCCCTTTCAGGGTTTCCATCTTAGATGTCTGGTTTGTTTTATGAATGCATCCCCCCACCAGCGCAGTCAAATTAGCCTTTATGTTAAATACTTGCCTTTTAATCTTAATTTCTTCAACTAACAACAGTCCTCTGGCTGCTGCTTACTGCCACAGCCCCCCCCCCTTTCAAGTTGCCTGCCTGGCCCGCAAGACCATTTCATTTGCTAGAGCTTCAACTAGTGTACAGTTGGTTGGCCTTTTATGAGGCAGTTATTTGAAATTTGCTTTTGTATGTTTTAAATTGTAATTTGTAAGCCACCTTCAGCCGTGAGGAGATTTTAATACAAATTAAGCAATGGAGAAAACATCAGTGAAATGCCAGGGGGAAAAGAAGCAAAGCAGAATAAACTGCAAGCAGACTGGAGTTAACCCTTTTAAGTTTCTGCCAGAAAAGCAAGAAAGTGTGCTAGGGCGTGCAGAAAAAAGGCCGACAGCAATTTACCTCCTTTTTTCTGAGATGGCACCTGTGCCGCCTTCTAAATGTCCCTTTTGTGCCAAAAGCCCCATTGTTCTGTGAAAAATGCTGGGACCCAAGATGGAGTCACTGTGGCTCAGCGGCAGAGAGCAGGACCTGCTCTGTTTTGGCACCCATATGTTAATAGTAGCATAAATAATGGAAAACAGTCTCTATATGCTAATAGGAACAGACCCAAAGGAAACTGCAAAGACACGCTGAATCTCCAAATATTACAAAATATATTCAGTGTTCACAAAACATAAGTGGAATACAGTTAAAGAAAATAAATCGTGGTTGTTTTAAAGATGTTCCAAAGCAGAGTTTGTTTTAAAGATGTTCCAAAGCAGAGTTTGTTTTAAAGATGTTCCAAAGCAGAGTTTGTTTTAAAGATGTTCCAAAGCAGAGTTGACGATCTCCTCTGGAATGTTGCTGTAGATTTTCCGGGTTGTGTGGCCATGGTCTTGGCATTGTAGGACCTGATGTTTCGCCAGTAGCTGTGACTGGCATCCTCAGAGGTATAACACAGAAAGATGGAGTGCTCTCTGTGTCAAGATGAGCAGAAAAATGGTAAGCAGGTAATTTATATCTACCATGGAAGGTGGGGTAAGGCTGAGTCATTCCTCCAGAATGATTTGTCATTTCATTGGAAACTTCCTCTGAACAGTGTGTCTTTCCTATGTAAGTGATGTCTAGATAACGGCCTCTTCTTCCAAAAGTATTCAAATACTAGTGATCACTAAGTTCACATTCTAAACAGGCAACATCCAAGGGAACCTTGAATACTTTTGGAAGAAGAGGCTGTTATCTAGACATCACTTGATGTTACAATAATAAAGACATACTGTTCAGAGAAAGTTTCCAATGAAACGACAAATCATTCCGGTGGAGATCGTCAACTCTACTTTGGAAGATCTTTAAAACAACCACAATTTGTTTTCTTAAACTGTATTCCACTTATGTCTTGTGAACACTAAATATATTTTGTAATATTTGGAGATTTAGTGCGTCTTTGCAGTTTCCTTTGGGTCTGTTCCTATTGGCACCAACATGAACAGCTGAGACCCTAGAGAAAGCAGTTTGGAGGAAGCATACAAGGAAGGATGGCTTTTGGACAAGAAACAAGGCTGCTGTCAGTCTGAGCAGGCTCCCACAAGGGGTCACATTAGGGGCCCCAACTGACATGAAGCAGGTTTCCCCTCCATCCCTCGCTGTCAGCTCCTCTGGTGTTATGGCAGCACCACTGAGGCCGTGGCCAGCAACCAGCTCTCTGGGAACTATCTAGAATGGGAAGGGGCCATGATGACTCAGTAGCAGAGTTATTCTGGCCCCAGGTTCAGTTCTCCACATCTCCGGATAAAAGGATCTGGTAGGAGGTGATGGGAAAGACCTCTGCCAGAGACCCTGGAGAGCAGCTGTCAGTTGGGACAGGCAATACTGTCCCTGAGGGACCGAGGGTCTGATTCACCAGAAAGCAGCTTGAAGTCTGTTTATGTGTGGAAGGCAATTAAAAGGGGGGGAAATTGTCAAGCACCATGCTGTTTATATCCATTACACTTTCAACAAAGATAACAGGATACGTTCTCCAACAGGGCTTTTAAACATAGGTCATCATAGGGCTGTATAGTGTAACAAAATGGTTCTGAAAGATACCTGGGCCTGGGCCCTCTTCCCTGGCTCCAAGAAAGTTTCTTTTCCCTCAGGGAATGTCACTCCTTTCTTCAAGGATGGTGCCCATGTCTGAAACAGCAGTGCGGGAGAGGAGTAAGAGATGGAATGGAAAAGAGACCCAGGAATGGATCCTGCCCCACTCCCAGACTCTGCACCTTTCCACCAGCAGACTTGATGAGCTATCTGGAGGGATAAGAAATTCTCTAGTACAAGAGGCTGCTGAAGGAGGCTGTGAAATCCCCCGTTTGGATGAGTAACACTTGGACAAACGTCTAGTAGGGAACCTTTAGGATAAGGCCAGATACCGTTGCTTGAACTGGATATACCTGGAGGGAATCCTCTCACCTGTTCTGCCTGCCTCTTCTCCTCTGCCTGACTCAGGAGGAAACCTTCAGCCAGGGCCATCGCCTGGGAACTGGTCTCTGGCCCACATCCTCTGACCCAGCACTGCATTTCCGGGGGCAGGATAGTCAGGAACTGCTCCAGGATCACCAGGTCCAGAATCTGCTTCTTGGTGCTCATGTCTGGCCTCAGCCACTGGCTGCAAAGTCCATGGAGCTGGCTGCAAACCTCTCGGGGCCCATCCGCCTCATGATAGCGGAATTGCCGAAAGTGTTGACAATGTGCATCTGAGATTTCTGTAAGATGATCACGGATATCTTGCACAGGGCTTTCCCAGAATTCAACACCATCCCCAGCTTTCCTTGCTGTCTTGCCAGTTCCAGGTCCTTCTGGGTTCTCCTCTTTCATCTCTTTCCCCTTCTCTTGGGTCACCTCTGACTGTGGAAAGATGCCTTTAGTCACTTGGCTATGAAGAGAGGCTTCTCTCTGCAGGGGAAAGGAGAAACACAGATAGGAACATGGAAAATCAAAGAGAATCAAGATACAGCACTGAACATCACAAACCTTCATAGCTCAGAAGACACATGGGAATTAACCTGGTGGATCAGAACAAAAGGGTTTCTTGTGGTTTGCAGACTAGGTTTAAGGTTATTTTTCTATATCACAAACCCAGCTATTTGAGATATGCCTCCACGGTTCTTTGGAAAGTTTAGTTGTCTCTTTTTGGCTCTTTAAGGAAGTTAACGAGCTTAGCCTCTCATTACATTGGCTCTGTCCATCCAAGGGGCCAATAAGAAGAGAGACTGGTTACCCCTTTACCATTGTATACATCTCTTCAACAGGCCTGAAGCAGAGTTTATTTAATGGCTTTCGCCAGTTTATAATGCAAACATAAAACTAGATATAGAAAATAAGAAATAAGATTTGGCTTTAAAAATAATATCATATGGAATAAAATCGACCAGAGTTAGGCTAAATGGATTATAGGGTAGGATTCATCTTCTCTCTACGTACTACAAGGCAGGCTGCCGAGAACTGCACAGCAACCTGGGAAACCTCAGGGTCCACGTCCAAGAGGATGAAATACTGAATCCAATCTGGGCTGCATACATAGATTTTACTCTGGATATCCAAGAAAAGTTTCATGCGAGGCTCCTCATACCAGCAGAATGGAATTAAAAAATGTTGTAGAGTCTCTACTTCAAGCGCACCACAAGGGCAAAAACGCTGGGAGAAGGGGATTTTGTTAAATCTACCCTCTAAAACCATAGATGGCAGGGAGGCACTCCTTGCTAAAGAAAAAGCCCTTCTTTGCTTGGGATACTCAGTGTGGAATAGATAGGATGCTGGAGCTGGATTATCTCTAAGGGGACCAGTACATATAAACGGGGAGAGCTTGGCCAAGTCTTCCTGTCTGTCTTGGTCAAAACATTTCTGCCTTACCATCTGGAATACCTGTTCATTGTTTATAAATAGGAGATCCTGGGGGGGAAATCCCACCGATTGTAATTTCTGATGAATCGCTTTCAACCATCTGGAGTGAAAGCCGTCTGCTATAATGCCATCGATTGCCACCTGGGGGTGCGAGTTTAATTTAAGCCAGAATTTTAAGGATGCCAGAACAATCCTAGTTTCCATTTTGACTACTCCAAGCTCGAGACGAATAAAAGTGTTTGGAACACATTTGGGCACTTGTAGAAGAGCTCGGAGAAATCTGGATTATCTTCTTTCTAACTTTGAAAGATCCGTGGCAGATGCTCCTAAGAAGGAGCCATATAACATTACAGAGATGGTTTTGGCGCTGTATAACTTTAGGGCTGCTGGGATAAATGGGGCTCCTTTGGTATACAAAACCCCTCAAAATTGCGGTTTTTGACCTTGCGAGCAGAAAGCCCGAAGGGTTAGGCAAGAACTCTTTCCGAGCACCCAGCTGAGGGGAAGGGGCAGGTATGTGTCTGTGTGAAGAAGGAGCAGCTGAGATAGGAGAGAAAGGGAGACAGGCTGAGATTTGGCTCCAGAATGCAGAAACACTCCTTCTGGGCATCTGATGTGGAGTAGTGGACCTGCTACTCTGGGGAAATTCCTCTGGCTTCCACCCTTGCCCAGCTCTGCCAAGGGGAACCAACCCAAGTAAACAGGATCCCTGGGAAATTCTTTCCCCTTGAAGCAGCAGGGCAGAGGAAACAAGTCTTTCCTCCAGAGAAGAATCACAGTTTTCTCCTGGCCCCATATTTGAACTCACCCTGACAGAAGGACCGCTATCCAGAGTCCAGCCTCTCTCTGGAACAAGCCTAAGCCCAGTCTTTGAACAAGTTTGGATGGCTACTAAGCCTGTCAGGAGATATGCCCACCCAAGTGCTGCTGGGATGTAGAGGAGCCGGAGGAGACAACAAACTCTGCCAAATGCACTTTGGTTGCCAACTCTGGGATAGGAGAAGCTTGGAGATGAAGGAGTCATCACATTTGATCCCATCTGGGACTCCTTTCTGGGCCTCCTAACCACCAAAAGGTGAGCTAGGTATTCTTGCTGGCATCCGCCTTAGCAAGACCGGAACCCACGCCTTCTCTGAGTGGGGCTTTGAGTTTCTCCTTGTTGTGTTCCCTGGGAGACTGTACCTCTCTCGACTGGCAAAAGGATGCCGTTCCTCCCACCCAAACCCCAACACAGGAGGGAGAATCTGGTATTGTGTTACAGCATTCTCTGCCAAGCAAACGGTGAAATGATGGGGTAGAGGCGATGCGGTCGGAACAGCCGTGTTCCTACCCTCTGCATCCACTTTGCAAAACACCACTGTGGGTAGGTACTTGAACCCCCATCTGTGGCACTCCCTGGTGTGTTTATTCCAGGGGTCCTTTCACTCATGTCAGAATTCCCTCCATGATGGAAACACGTCTGCCATTTACATAAGAACATAAGAGAAGCCAATGTTGAATCAGGCCAATGGCCCATCTAGTCCAACACTCTGTCACACAGCGGCCAAAATATACCAGGTGCCATCAGGAGGTCCAGCAGTGGGGCCATTTGTTCCTCCTGGTCTTGTGTCTGTGAGAGGCTGGTACTTGGGGCGGGTGTGTGTGTGGCCACATCAGCATCCACAACTGATTTTTGAAAGATTTTCCTCCCCTCTGTTGGGCGGGCCTTGGACACCAGCTGGCAGCTCCGGCCCCACCCTGGGAAGGCATCTGGGTCTCTGGATGGGGCTGTGCTGGATTCCAATGCCGACAGAAGTTCTCTTCCCCCGTGCCCCATTTTTACTCACCCAACCTAAAGAAAGCCCACTTTTTGTTTGTTTATTTGCAAATTAAAATGACCAGTGACAGAATGTCAGGTTCATACTTTAGAAACGAGTAAAAGTCCAGCAGCAGCTTAAAGACTAACAGAATTTGTGGTAAGGGTAGCAGCTTCCATGAGTTGCTGCTCACTTCTCCAGGTACAGCTGGAACTATAGCTTAGAGAGTGGGCAGTGCTTTCATATAGGAGGACAGAGGGACTCCCATTCTAGCTGTCCCTGAAGAAGTGGGCAGTGACTCATGAAAGCTCGGACCCGGCCACAAAGTTTGTTAGTTTTTTACGGTGAACTGAAGGTAAACTCTGTGAATTTAGGAAGATCAGAAGAGGGCAGGAAGGGTTGCATCCAGTGCTTAGGTCCAGTGTTCCCTCCAAGCTGAGTTAGTGTGAGCTAGTTCTTTAGCCTCCGGCTCCCACATTTTTGTCTTAGTTCGGGAAGGATGGCTCCAGAACAAAACTAATTTATGCAGTAGCCAAATTGCTCGCTCACAACTTTAGTATCAGTTGCTCACAAAGTAGAATTTTGGCTCACAAGACTTCCACAGCTTAGAGGGAGCATTGCTTAGGTCTTGGGGCCTTTTCTTACACACCCAGGGAAATGCTGATTGCCATTTTGGGGTCAGGAAGCAATTCTTCTCCAGGCCAGTTTGGCCAGGGAACCTAGTGGTTTTTTGCCATCTTCTGGTCACGGGTGTGTGTATGTGTGTGGGGGTATTTGTGAACTTCCTGCATAATTGTGCAGGGGGTTGGACTAGATGACCCTGGAATTCCCCTTCCAATTCTATGATTCTAAGGGGCTACTGGACTCTTGCTCTTTTCTACTTCTACAGATGAACATGGATGCATGCCCATCTTGATCTAGATTCATACCTTTCACCTATCTTGTACTGGAAAACATCATCCTGCCCCCTCCCCCCCCAATTCCGCATACAGAGGGACACAAAACTGGTGCCTAACAGTGGGGCCTGAAGTTTCCCCAGAATTACAACCAGCCCTCCAGCAGACAAAAATCAGTTCCCCTGGAGAAAAGGGTCACATTGGAGATTCCAAGGCCTCGTTCTCACGTGAGGTTCGCCAAACCGGGCCATTCCTAGAATGCACAAACACTACCCCCCCCCGCCCCCAATGTCCAGGAATCTCTGCCGTCCTGCTGCGGGCAACCCTATCAGGAGGCAACCGTGGCCGAGA
This sequence comes from Gekko gecko, assembly GCA_029375565.1. Taxonomy (NCBI): domain Eukaryota; kingdom Metazoa; phylum Chordata; class Lepidosauria; order Squamata; family Gekkonidae; genus Gekko; species Gekko gecko. The sequence continues at coordinate 10,070,806 of JAPDNY010000002.1, forward strand.
ACGAGCCCAGCCTCCCTCTCTCCCTTCCCGAGAGCTCAAAGCTTACCTGCCACTGACTCACCTGGAAGGAAACCTCTCCGCGATCCGGCTGCTGTGAGGTTTTTCCCGGCTGTTGCAAACCTGAAACCCTCCGTGTTCTCTTTCTCCTTGCAGTTGCAGGGGAACCTTCCCCTCCAAAAGAACCTTTCCTCTTTCCCGACCGACCGGTCGACCGCCCCCCCACGGCTTTGCTCGGCCTCTCTAGCAACGGGCTCTGCGGGTTTAACCCTTTCAGTGCTGTAGACAAGTGAAAAATGTCCTCTCTGTGGCCTCTCTGTGAGGCGCTTCAGCCAGGCTGCTCTAAGCGAGGCCCCATGCAGGTCAGTGGGGCTGTAGGACAAAGCCGTTCTGCCAGGCTTTTGGTTGAGGCGGCGGACTTATAAATACTTTGCCCTCCCCTGCCTATCCTGCCCTGGCCCTTGTAGTGATTGCTATGGCATCTGCTGAGCGGGTCCTTATTTTATTTTATTTTGTGGTCAGCATATGCCCAGCAACAGAGGCACCCTTGGATCCTGGAAACTGAAATTTTTCTGCCATTTGTTGTTGTTTTTAGGAATTTTAACTTTGCTATTTGGATTTACCCAGGGCTCTTTTTGTAGCACTAACTCCTTTGTATATTAGGTGACACCCCCCCCCAATGTAGCCAATCCTCCAAGAGCTTACAGAGCTCTTCTTACAGGGGCTCCTGTAAGCTCTGGGAGGATTGGCTACATTAGGGGTGTGTCGCCTAATGCAAAGGAGTTCCTGCTACAAAAAGAGCCCTGGATTTACTACTGTGTTTGTTTTTTAACTGTTGTGACCTACCCTGAGCCCCCTTATGGAATCAAAGAGCTGGAAGGGACCTCCAGGGTCATCTCGGCCAACCCCCTGCATAATGCAGAGAATTCACAAATACCTCCCCCCCACACCCCCAGTGACCGCTGTTCCACGCCCAGAAAATGACAAAAAGCCTCCAGGATCTCCTGCCAAACTGGCCTGGGAAAAATTGCTTCCTGACCCCAAAGTGGCAATTAGCATTTCCCTGGGTGTGTAAGAAAGGGCCGCAAGAACTAAGCACTAATGCAGCCCTTCCTGCCCTCCCTCTCATGAGCTGCCTTGTGGGGAGGGCGGGATATACATCCAATCAACAACCACAGCAACAAATCTGCTCAGGGTTGTGCTCCCCCCGGGGTTAGGGTGTTGGGGTGTGGTGATGCTGCAAATCTTTTCTTCCCCACAGAAAGCCTCATCTTGAACAATTCCTCACCCCAAATAGTACAATGTCCAATGTGAACATGGACACTGGTACCAGAGCTGGGATATGCTAAAAGGAATGACAGGATTGCCCATTGAAGACAATGGGAGAGGCCTGAAGGCCCATTGGAGATAATGGGAGCCAGGAATGCCAATTGACTTGGATGTGCTCCATTGAAATGCATTGCTGTATTTGATGGAGCCCATGCAAGTCAGTTGCCATTCCTGGGTGTCATTATCTCCAATGGGCCTCCAGGCCTCACCCATTGTTTCCAGTGGGAAATCCTGCCATTTCTTTTAGTACATCACCCAGAGCTTGCAATAAACCCAGATGCCAGCATTGCTGCCACATACACCCAGATAACACAATCAATGGACTTAACAACGTCAGTTACACCATCTCAGGTTCATTTCACTTGCACATCTTCCAACATTGTATATAACATTAAATGCCAACGGTGCCTTTCGGTTATCAGTCACTGGTTCCCAAAATGGGCAATACCGCCCCCCCCCCGAGGGTGCTGGAATGATCCAGGTGGGTGGTCGTAGCCTTGGGTCAATTGGGGAACACTGAATACAAATAAGGGGTGGTGTACAGTTCTGGTCGCCACATCTCAAAAAGGATATCATAGCACTGGAAAAAGTGCAGAGAAGGGCAACTAGAATGATAAAAGGGTTGGAACACCTTTCCTATGAAGAAAGGTTAAAACTCTTGGGGCTCTTTAGCTTGGAGAAACGACAGCTGAGGGGTGACATGATCGAGGTTTATAAGATTATGAATGGGATTGAGCAGGTTGAGAAAGAAGTACTTTTCTCCCTTTCTCACAATACAAGAACTCGTGGGCACTCCATGAAATTGCTGAGCAGTTGGGTTAGAACAGATAAAAGGAAGTACTTCTTCACCCAAAGAGTGATTAACATATGGAATTCACTGCCACAGGAGGTGGTGGCAGCTACAAGCATGGAGAGTTTCAAGAGGGAATTAGATAAACATATGGAGCAGAGGTCCATCAGTGGCTATTAGCCACAGGGTATAGATGGGAACTCTCAGTCTGGGGCAGGTGATGCACTCTATTCTTGGTGCTGGAGGGGGCAGCAGTGGGAGGGCTTCTGGTGCCCTGGCCCCACTGCTGGACCTCCTGATGGCACCTGGTATATTTTGGCCGCTGTGTGACAGAGTGTTGGACTGGATGGGCCACTGGCCTGATCTAACATTGGCTTCTCTTATGTTCTTACGTTCTTATGGGGGTGGAATGGCAGCTGTGGGGAGACCTGAGGCAAGGAAAATGGCCCCGATGTGCTTGGGACCTGCAGAAGTGTGGATTTTCTTGCCTACACTGTGAGCAAAGTTGCTTTCCCAAATTTTGAAAACACTGCAGCCAAATGGGGGTTGGGGATGGCGGCACAGAGGGTACACAATTTGGGGATAAGGTCATGTGGATGTTCCAATAACTCGTCTTTGTCCTCAGAGACCAACCAGAAGTCTGGCCTCAGACTGAGGTGTTCTGCTGAAGGCCAACGCGGTTACCCTCTGAAAAAGCCTGACAGCAGTTTGTCTAGCGGAAATTATGCGACTGGTTTTTGAAAAGCAATCCTACTGTGCCCTCCACGGGCAGATGATATGTTTGTCCAGACACCTTTAAAAAATTTTTGAAATATTTGCCACTACTGAAGACTGAAAGAGCTTGGGGGAAAGAGCCAAACGTGTAGAATTTAATAGCAACCACACAGAACTGCCATTTCCTACTCTGTCTGGATGGTTTGCACAAATATGTTCCTGTCCCAGAAGCCATGGACTAATCGTAAAGGTTGGCAGGGGAGCGAGTCCAATGGCACAGATGACAGGATGCTCCTTCGCTGGACGTTTTCAAGCGGAGGCTGGACAACCATCTTTCAGGTATGTTGTAGGTATGTAGGGCTATCTTTCGGCCATGCTCCTGCAGAGTGCAGGGGGTTGGACTAGATGACCTGCAAGGTCCCTTCCAACTCTTAACATTCTATGATTCTGTGAAGCTGGCTGAACAGCCGGTCAGCAGAATGCCGAGAGACTCAGATTCTCATAGAAAGGAGTTCCGTATTCTGCCAGTCACAAGTGGTCCCGGGACCATTTTACAGGGTGTGCTGTTGCCCACGCAGCTGTTGTGGCCCTTGAAAACACTTGGGGGTGTCACTGTAAAATGGTGATAAGGACGCTTTTGCCTTCTCCAAACACCCATCTGAGGGGAAGGGGAAGGAAAATGTGTGAAGGACAAGCAGCCGAGATTGGGAGAGAAAGGAAGACAGGCTGAGATCTGTCTCAAGAATGCTGAGGCCTAGAAACATTCCCTCTGGGGGTAGTGGACCTGCAATGGTATTCCCAGTAGTACTGTATGGCTGCGAAAGTTGGACTATAAGGAAGGCCGAGCGCCGAAGAATAGATTCTTTTGAACTGTGGTGCTGGAGAAGACTCTTGAGAGTCCCTTGGACTGCGAGGAGATCAAATCAGTCAATCCTAAAAGAAATCAACCCTGACTGTTCCCTGGAAGGCCAGATCCTGAAGCTGAAGCTCAAATACTTTGGCCACCAAATGAGAAGGGAGCACTCACTGGAGAAGACCCTGATGCTGGGAAAGACTGAAGGTCAAAGAAGAAGGGGACAGCAAAGGATGAGATGGTTAGGCAGTGTCATCGAGGCAACGAACATAAAATTAAGCAAACTCTGGAGCACTACGGAAGACAGGAGGGCCTGGCGTGATGGGGCCGTGAAGAGTCATACTTGACTGTGCAACTGAACAACAACAACAAAACATTAGCTTTCTTGCAATATTTCGTTTATTTAACAGTATGTAATAACTGACACCTCTTGCTCTGAATTATTGCATCAAAATGTCCGTGATGTCGCAATCTCGAGTGTGCTATTCAAGTGTGTATCTGTAAGCTGCAAACCTGCTTTCGATTTATTGATATTCACCACAGAAATCTCATGCTCAAGAGTTCTGAGTCTAGGACCCAGCGGAAAACATGAAATGGTTGAGGGATTGAGAGAGTCTGGCGAAGCAAGCGATGGTGCAGCAGCAGCAACAGAACTGGAAGCAGGAGATGGCCAGTTCCACTGCGGGCCTGAAAGAAGCCCTCTGGGGGCCCGATCCAGCCCCCGGGCCACATGTTTAACACCTCCTGCTCTTGGCATTCTGCTGACCTGCTCTCCAGCCAGTTTAATGTGATGTTGCCACGTTTCCTGCCAACCGTTATTATTTCCTGCCAACCGTTATGATTAGTCCACAGCTTTTAAGACAGGCTTGGAACTGCGGTGGCTCAAGTGGTTAAGACGCTGAACTGCAGGCTGTGGAAGGTCAGTGGTTCAGCACTTCGAGACCCGAGAGTGCCGCATGACGGGGTGAGCTCCCGTCTCTAGTTCCAGCTCCTGCCAGCCTAGCAGTTTGAAAGCAAGAAATTGCAAGTAGATAAATAGGTACCAATTTGGTGGGAAGGTAATAGCGTTCCATGCGCCTTGGTGTTTAGTCATGCCAGCCACATGACCACAGAAACGTCTTCGGACAGCGCTGGCTCTTCGGCTTTGAAACGGAGATGAGCACCACAACCCTAGAGTCGGATTCGACTGGCTTTCGAGCAAGGGAACCTTTACCTTCACTTTATGACAGGAACATATTTGCGCAAACCCTCCAAATAGAGTAGGAATGGTAGTTCTACATGGTGGCGATTAAATTCCACACGTTTGGTCTTTTTTCCCCAAGCGATTTCAGTCTTCAGCAGTGGCAAATATTTTAAACATTTAAAGAGGTGTCAGGACAAACATACTATCTGCCTGTGGAGGGCACAGCAGGACTGCTTGTCAAAAACCAGCCGCATAAAGGGCGAATTTCCACTGGCCAAGTTCCTGTCAGGCTGTTTCCCAAGGTAACCCTGATAGTCTTCAGCAGACCAGCTCAGTTCAAGACCAGACCTCTGGTCGGTCTCTAAGGACCTGAATCTAGCTGCTCTGAGGCTGCTTCCACAAAGAGGGGTTATCGGAGCATCCACACCACCTCATCCCCAAATTGTGTGCTCTCTGTGTGGAAACCCCCCCCCCCCCCCAATTTGGCTGCAGTGTCTTCAAAATTTGGGGAATCGCCTTTGCTCACTGTGCAGGCAAGAAAATCCACCCTTTTGCAGGCCCCGCCCACCTCGGGGCTACTTTCCTTGCCTCAGCCTCCCCACACAAAGAGCCAGTTTGGTGTAGTGGTTAAGTGCATGGACTTTAATCTGGGAGAACCGGGTTTGATTCCCCACTCCTCCACTTGCACCTGCTGGATGACCTTGGGCAAGCCCTAGTTCTGGCACAGCTGTTCTCTCAGGGGCAGTCCTTGGAAGAGCTCTCTCAGTCCCACCTATGTCACAGGGTGTCTGTCAGTGTTCCCTCTGAGTTAGTGTGAGCTAGCTCACAGATTTTTAGCCTCCAGCTCACACATTTTTGTCTTAGCTCAGGAAGGATGGCTCTAGAGCAAACTAATTTATGCAGGAGGCAAATCACTCGCTCACAACTTTAATGCCGGTAACTCACAAGTAGAATTTTTGCTCACAAGACTCCACAGCATAGAGGGAACATTGGTGTCTGTTGTGGGGAGGGGAAGGAAATTGTAAGCCACTCTGAGACTCATTTGGGTAGCGAAGGGCAGGGTATAAATCCAATCTCCTCCTCCTCTTCTTTTTAAAACCTGGTGGTGGGTAGCCATGTTGGTCTGAAGCAGCAGAACAAAGTCTGAGTCCAGCAGCACCTTTAAGACCAATACAGTTTTATTCTGGGTATGAGCTTTTGTGTGGACGCACACTTCTTCAGGTACACTGAAACAGAAGTCACCAACCATTACATATAGGTAAAGGGTGGGGGAGGGACTTGCCAGGAAGGGCTCAGTAGAGTCCTCCATGATTTTATCTAATCCCCTTTTAAAGCTGTTTATTTCTGCAGCCATTGCTCCATCCTCTGGCAGCAAATTCCACATTTTCACCACTCTCTGTGTAAAGTAGTATTTCTTTTTGTCTGCCCTGAACCTACTGCCCATCAGCTTCATCGGATTATTAGTTGCTGTAGATTTTCCGCGTTGTGTGGCTGTGGTCTTGGCACTGTTGGACCTGACGTTTCGCCAGCAGCTGTGACTGGCATCCTCAGAGGTGTAACACAGAAAGAAGGAGTACTCTCTGTGTCAAGGTGAGCAGAAAAATGGTCAGCAGAAAAATGGTCACCGCACTCCACAAGCTGCTCACCTTGACACAGAGAGTACTCCAGTTTTCTGTGCTATACCTCTGAGGATGTTGTCAAGCCCAGTGATTGTTTTGTCTGGGTGTGTGCGGCAGCAAATTTGGCATCTCCGTTTCTTGCAGGCTCTGGTACCAGCGTCCATGTTCACATTAGACCTACTACTATTGTGGGTAAGGAGTTGTTGAAGATGGGGGCTGTCTGTGGGCAAGAAAAGGTTTGCAGTGCACACACATACACACCCGCTACTAGATGGGTGTGGGAAGGAGATCTCTCCCTCTCCCTCCTACTCCTCTTCCCCTTGTTTCCGGCCAGCTGCTTTTCTCCTTGCCAGGCAGGGGTTTTCCTCTTTCTCCTCTGGGGCTGCAAGAGGAGAGTTTATTAATTGGGGAGGAGGGGCTCCAAATTCATCCTCCTTTCCCTGAATCCGAGCTCTGCCCCTTCCCTCCCAAAAATATTGTTTAAAACTCCCCGATCGGCCCTTTCTGGCCGCATTTGTGGCCCTGCGTTTTCTGTCCACGGGGCAATAGAAAGTTTTTAAATACACACGACGGCATAATCCCGGAATACATAACCCCCGTCCGCCAACTGAGTTTTACGGTCCTGAGTCCTCCGGACACTGGGTGGAGGAATCAGGACCTGGGACCCAGCTTCAGCCTCCTTTTTCTGAACAGTACGGCATAAACCTTTTGTTATTGTCCACGGGGTTTTCTTGGCAAAGACATTGGAGTGGGTTGCCATTTCCTTCTCCAGGGGATCACACTTGGTCTGAGTTCTCTGCTGTGGCCTGTCCGTCCTGGGTGGCCCTCCACGGCATAGCCCACAGCCTCATCGAACCACGCAAGCCCCCTCGCCACGACAAGGCAGTGATTCATGAGGGAGAGTTAAGATTGCTGGGGAAAAGATCAATAACCTCAGATATGCAGACGATACCACTCTGATGGCAGAAAGTGAAGAGGACCTAAAGAGCCTCTTGCTCAGGATGAAAGAGGAGAGTGCAAAAGTGGGCTTGAAGCTCAACATCAAAAAAACTAAGATCATGGCATCTGGCCCCATCACTCCTTGGCAAATAGAAGGGGAAGTCGTAGAAGTAGTGAGAGACTTCACGTTCCTAGGATCCCAGATCACTGCAGATGGTGACTGCAGCCATGAAATTAAAAGACGCCTGCTCCTTGGGAGGAAAGCGATGGCAAACCTAAACAGCATGATAAAAAGCAGAGACATCACCTTGCCAACAAAAGTCCGCATGGTCAAAGCAATGGTATTCCCCGTAGTAATGTATGGCTGCGAGAGTTGGACTATAAGGAAGGCCGAGCGCCGAAGAATAGATTCTTTTGAACTATGGTGCTGGAGAAGACTCTTGAGAGTCCCTTGGACTGCGAGGAGATCAAATCAGTCAATCCTAAAAGAAATCAACCCTGAGTGTTCCCTGGAAGGCCAGATCCTGAAGCTGAAGCTCAAATACTTTGGCCACCAAATGAGAAGGGAGCATTCACTGGAGAAGACCCTGATGCTGGGAAAGATTGAAGGTCAAAGAAGAAGGGGACGGCAAAGGATGAGATGGTTAGACAGTGTCATCGATGCAACGAACATGAAATTGAGCAAACTTCAGCGGACAGCGGAAGACAGGAGGGCCTGGCTAATCTGGTCCATGGGGTCGCGAAGAGTCGGACTCGACTGTGCGACTGAACAACAACAACAACGCATAAACCGGGAGCGCAGCCGCCTGCAGAGTTACTCCAGAGCAGCCCCTTGAGAAGCGCAGGGCGCCGCCGACGGCAGGAGGCTTTTTTCTCTTCCTCTGCAGCACTGAAAGGGTTAAGCCCACAGAGCCGGTTGCTGGGGGGCGAGCAAGGAGGAGGAGCTCTTTTTTGGGGGGCGGGGAGGAAGGGTTTGCATTTGAATCGGGAAAGAGAACGGGGAGGGCTCCGAGAGGAGGAGCCGCCGGGAAAAGCCTCGCAGTCGCCGGATGGTGGGCAGGTTCCCTTCGGAGTGAGTCGGGGGAAGCTTTGAGTTCTGGGGGGAGGCTGGGATCGTTCTCGGCCACGGCTGTAACGGGGGTGCCAACTCTTGGACGGCAAATTCCTGGACATTTCTCGGGGAGGTGGGGGGTGCATTGTGGGAAAGGCCAATTTTGGGGACGGGGACTTTAGATGGGAGCAGCGCCCTCGAGTCCTCCCTCCAAGGCGACCGTTTCCCCCCGGGGGAACTGGCTGTGCTCCTGCAGAGTGCAGAGGGTTGGACTAGATGACCTGCAAGATCCCTTCCAACTCGTAACTTTCTATGATGCTATGATCTCTGTCCGTCCTCTGGAGGTGGGTTGTAATTCGGGGAGAACTAATGTCGGCTAATGCCCGGAGGGTGTGGGGTGACTCTGGAATTGTTGTGCACCAGACAAGGGCGTAGACTTTCCAATTTCCCAGGGGGGGCTGGGGCTGGGCCAGAGGCTTTGCTGTGCTAGGTCCTTAAAAGAACCGAGGCCCAGTGACATCATAGGGAGGAGCCAGTGACATCACAGGCCATTGTCACTATTTATGGAGGCGGAGCCATGTGGCATTCCTGGCTCCTATTATCTCCAGTGGGCCTTCAAATCTCTCCCATTGTTTGTAATGGGCAATCCTGTCATTTCTTTTATACATCCCAGTTAGTTGTCCCTTTGAAACTGTACCACACGTATAGAGTGTACATTCCTTGCCAATGTTCCTTCTGGACTGCACACAGGGCAAAAGGAAATTTTAAAAGGCCTCTGATCTGCATGCCAATCAAGGATAATGATGTGTGGCATAAACATGAGTTAAGTGTTAAGTGTTCTCCCTGGATGGTGTACATACCAAGAACATATCTGTTGCCATTTCCCTCTCTTCCTGCTCACCACTCGGAGAAACAAAAGCCCTGTTTACATATTACAGTGAACATATGTACATCTTGCATGGACATATGTTGTTAGAAAGAGGTAATATACTTTTGCATTACAAATAAAAGCAGCCCGCCTGCATCCTCCCCCCCCCAGCCCCAATGGCTCAGAAACAAAACACGGCATGGGCAAAATCCTCTGCAAAGAACCCTGGAGAACCACTGCCAGTCTGAGCAGACAATGATTACACTGATGGACTGATGGTAGAGAGACCATGCTTTGCGTGCCAAAGGATAAAGGTTTAAACCGAGGAGGTCTAAGAGAACAGCTGTTGGAAAGGATCTTTCTCTGTTTGAGCCTGTAGAGCTCACCTGCATCAGAGCAGACCATGCTGAAGTAGATGGACCAATGGCATGAAGACCAGTGTGGACTGAGGAGACCCATGTTCAGATCTACATTTTGCATGACACTTACTCGGTGATACTGGGACAGTTAGATTTGAGTCCAGGAGCATATTAGAGACCAACAAGAGTTTCAGGGAATAAGCTTCCAAGAGTCAAAGCCCCCTTCATCAGGCTGGGTGATACTGCCATTGTTGTGAGGTCAATATAAGGGAAGGGAGACTGGAGGAAGGGTGGAATAAAGAGGGGATTGACAGACAACATGTGAGCAGCAGAGTCCATTGGGATGGAAGAGGATTTTACAGGAAAAAAATAGCACCAACTGATGTGACCAAGAACACAGATCTTCCCAAACTAAAACATCATAAATTATAGCCTGAACATGAACCAATATTGTAATGCATTAAGTGATGTAGCAGTGGTGACAAAACCTCTAGTGGCATTTAGTTGAACTTCCTGGACAGACAGATGTATTTTCGGTTGCCACTGGCCAAACTGGTCTGACTTTAGAGAGTTGGGACAAGCAGCAAGGCTTGAGGAAGGGGATGTAGATCCATGGTTATAGAAAAGAAGGGGGCTAGGAACTGAGAAAGCAAAGCAGTCCAAATGAAGCACAACATAGAAAGCTGTACATAGTTGAGAGGAATTAGAAAAGAATGGAGATGCACAGTTGGTGTGAAGTACATTTGAGAAATTATAGAAACAGCATGGAAGTTTCTTAGTTGGGGTTAGCTACAATGCTATTGCAAGGTCCACAGAAACCTGTATGACATTTTCAGACATTCTTTCTCAGTGTCCTCAGGATTGGACTATAAATCCTTAACCACTGAGCTTGCTAATACTTTCTCTTCTTTCAGTTCCTTAGATCAATTTGCCCAATCCCCCATCAAACTCAAATCTTATTGGCTCTTGCAACTATGAGTAAATTATTATTACACTTCTATCACATGGCTCTTTCCTAATGATTGTGGCTTCCAAGAATAGGTTGAAGATTATTGCCTGGGAAGCACCCACACAGCACCATGCCATGGACCCAGATGGCTCAGGTTAGCCTGATGTCATCAGATTTTGGAAGCTAAGCAGAGTCAGCTCTGACTAGTATTTGGATGGGAGATCTCCAAGGAATACCAGGGACATGATGCACAGTCAGGCAATGGCAAATCATCTTTGAATGTCTGTTGCCTTGAAAATCCTACAGGGTTACCATGAGTTGGCTATGACTTGCTAGCATTTTACATCACACCAGGGCAAGTGCGCTTTAATGCCCAGAACCATTTGGGCAAGGTGTAATGTATAACTACTGTCAGTAGCATGAGATGGACCCACAGCTCAATTGGCTCTCATATCACTGCCATAGCATACAAAATAGTAAAACACTCAGTAGCACCTTTAGGACTAACAAACTGTACTGTAGCATAATTATTACTGTAACACAAGAAAGCCACACAAACTTTTCCAATCTCACTTCAGTGCCAGTTCCAGTCCTCAAACTCACAGAGAAACCCAAACACTCTCATTTTTGGTAGAATGACACCCCTCCCCTCCTCCACCTGGGTGGTTTGGCAAATGTAAGCCAATGCCAGAGGTTTGCATGCACCAAGTCACACAGCAGAACCAGAGCTTCCAATTTCAGCACTGGAGCTAGGGATGCCAGCCTCCAGGTGGGACCTGGGGATCCCCTGGAATTACAGCTCATTGCCAGTCTAAAGAGATCAGTTTTCCTGGGGGGGGAAATGATGTTCTGGAGGGTGGACTCTATGGCATTGTGCCCCACTGAGGTCCCCGTCCACCCCAGACTCCATTCCCAAATCTCCAGGAGTTTCCTAACCTGGATTGGGCCACCCTCCCTCATCCCCCAGAGGTGGCCATGGGGTACCTGGCAATCCTAACTGGGGCTATTTTAGCAAGGGAGAGGGGGAAGCTGGGGGAAAAAACATATAGATTGGGAGAGAGAAATGAAAGACAGAGGGAAGGGAAGGGAAGAAAGTCAGACTGGAAGTGGGGGTGGGGCAGCTTCCCAGCGTTTCCAGCTCTCACACATCTCAAGGGAAAGGGAAAGAGAAACAGAAAGAGAGAGAGGGACAGAAAGCGCAGCCCCCCCCCCCCCCCCCCGATTACAGGAGAAAGTGAGCCCAGGATTTTCTGTATCCTGGAGCAATGTGCTCCGTGCAGCACAAGGGTTCCTGGGTTTTGTTTTCTCCTGCAGCCCAGTTTAAACTGGACTGCAGGAGAAAGCAAGCCACTCACCGATGGCAGGGGCAACCAGAGGCCACAGAAGGGCCCCCCCACCTTCCCCTCCCTCCATTCTTGCCCAGCTCCCCTCCCCAATCCTCCAATCCTCTCCCACCTCCCCTGCTTGGACTTGCAGGATGGCTGGGTGGCACAGCCCTGGGCTCCCACCCACCCACCCCACCCACCCCACCCACCCCACCTGAAACAATCCCCCACTCCTTACACCCCCACCTACTTACCCTTCAGGCTGGTGGCGGCAGCAAGCAGAGGCAGCATGTGCTACCTGGAAGCTAGCCTCCACGTGCAGCTCTCCAAGTTAAACTGAGCGGGGCTTCTGGGAACTGTGGGTGGAGCTTAGCTTCCAGGAGGAAGCAAGCCCCCACCCCTTGACTTCCCTCCCAGCCCAGCAGAACAGTCTCAGAAAGCGGAGGGGAAAACCCTCCGCTTTCAAAATGGGGTGGAGGATGGGAGGGGGGTAGAAAGGCTCTGGCTGACACCAGTTGCCTCGGGGGGGGGGCTCAGTACTTTCGGGGGAGGCTTGAGCTCCCCAGCCCCCCTGAAGATGACGCCTATGCAAACAGCGTGGTTTTTGTTTTTTGTAAGGTGAGCCTGATAGCCCGGGGGGCTGAGTTCCCCCGGGAAATTTCGGAGGTAGCCTGCGCCCCAGAGCCCCCCTGGAGTTGACGCCCATGGCACCAGACCAGGTCCGCCAGCTAAGTCTAAAACCTTGGTACAAAAAGACAATAGGACCTAGGATCCTAGTCCACCTCGAGTCCACCAATTAGATCTTTGGCGGGAAATTCAAACCCACTAATGGGATTATAGGTGCGGGTGGTGTGTATAAAGTTGGGCCTTGCAGGGCCGGGTTTGCTCTGTGTGTTATGTGAAGTACAATAAAGGGGTCTGAACGCATTAACCCAGTACTTTAAAGGTAAAAGTAAAGGTTCCCTTGCTCGAAAGCCAGTCGAATCCGACTCTAGGGTTGCGGTGCTCATCTCCGTTTCAAAGCCGAAGAGCCAGCGCTGTCCAAAGACATTTCTGTGGTCATGTGGCCGGCATGACTAAACACCAAGGCTCATGGAATGCTGTTACCTTCCCACCGAAGCGGTACCTATTTATCTACTTGCAATTTCTTGCTTTCGAACTGCTAGGTTGGCAGGAGCTGGAACTAGAGACGGGAGCTCACTCCGTCTTGCAGCACTCGGGTCTCGAACTGCTGAACTACTGACCTTCCCCAGCCTGCAGTTCAGTGTCTTAACCACTTGAGCTACCGCAGCTCCTGTGTGTTATGTGAAGTACAATAAAGGGGTCTGAACGCATGAACCCAGTACTTTATAGGAATGTTAACCTTCAACTCTGCTGTGTCTTCAGCGTTCCTGTTATCTATGGAGCTCAAGTATTTAACCTTGAACGCCTGGTGTAGCTTTCTCCTGGGAAGCTGAACCCGGTTACTTTGGTGGGCTCTTCCCTGATTGGCCCTGGGCCATCAGGGGGCCACTTTGAACAATGTCCATCTGGTTGCTTTGCCTGGGCTTTTCCAGTTCTAACACAATTGGTGAAGATACTCTGCATATGCTCAGTGGCTCAGTGACTCCATAGACTTTACTTCTCTGAATGAAAGCTGTTGGGAACTGATCGCTGCAGGAGTCTGATGCTTCAGGCCCCACCGGGAGGTTGGCAACCCTGTGAGGCAGCAGTTTTGCGTCACTATGTGGAGGGGGGGGCAGTGTTCCCTCTAAGCTGAGTTAGTGTGAGCTAGCTCACGGTTTTTTAGCCTCCGGCTCACACATTTTTGTCTCGGCTCAAGAAGGATGGCTCCAGAGCAAGCTATTTTGTGCAGTAGCCAGATCGCTCACTCACAACTTTAATGCCAGTAGCTCATAAAGGAGAATTTTTGCTCACAAGACTCCACCGCTTAGAGGGAGCATTGGGGGGGGGAGGGTGGAATGTCTTTCAGTACAGGAAAGGTGAAGTGTAGGGATCTAGATCACGATGGGTAGCCGTGTTAGTCTGTAGAAGTAGAAAAGAGGAAGAGTCCAGTAACCCCTTAGAATCATAGAGCTGGAAGGGACCTCCAGGGTCATCTAGTCCAACCCCCTGCACAGTGCAGGAAATTCACAAATACCTCACTCCTTCACACCCCCAGTGACCAATACTCTCTCGAAGATATGGAGGCTTGTGAGCAAAAATTCTGCTTTGTGAGGTACTGCCATTAAAGTTGTGAGTGAATGATTGGGCTGCTGCATAAATCAGTCTGCTCTGGAGCTGTCCTGCCTGAGCTAAGACAAAAATGTGTGAGCCAGAGGCTAAAAATCTGTGAGCTAGCTCACACTAACTCAGCTTAGAGGGAACACTGCCAGTGACCCCTGTTCCATGCCCAGAATATGGCAAAAAACCCTCCAGGGTCCTTGGCCAAACTGGCCTGGAGAAGAATTCCTTCCTGACCCCAAAGTGGCGGCCCAACGTTTCCCTGGGTATGTAAGAAAGGGCCACGAGAACTGAGCAACCAAAGCTCTGGAGTCTTGTAAGCAAAAATTCTGCTTTGTGAGCTACTGGTACTAAAGTTGTGAGTGAGCAATTTGGCTCCTGCATCAATTAGTTTGCTCTGGAGCCATCCTTCCTGAGCTAAGACAAAAATCTGAGCCGGAGGCTAAAAAACTTGTGAGGTAGCTCACACAAACTCTGCTTAGAGGGAACACTGGATGCAACCCTTCCTGCCCTCCCTCTCATGATCTTCCTAAGTTCACAGAGTTCACCTTCAGTTCACCGTAAAAAACTAACAACATTTGTGGCCGGGTCGGAGCTTTCATGCTTCTTCAAGGGGAAAGAAATTCCCAGGGATCCTGTTTACTTGGAAGAAGAAAGCCCTGGAGACTTCTGCTGTTCTGGTGCTCTTAGCTTTAATGACCAGTATCCTGGCAGAGCTGAGCATGGGTGGAAGCCAGAGGAATTCCCTCAGAGTAGCAGGCCCACTACCCCACATCAGATGCCCAGAGGGAGCGTTTCCGCATCTCAACATTCTGGAGCGAAATTTGAACCTGTCTTCATTCCTTTCCTGATCTCAGCTGTTCCCTCTTCAGATGAACACATGCCCCTTCCCTCAGCTGGGTCCTCGGAAAGAGTTCTTGCTGAACACTTCAGGCCTGTCGAAGAGATATGTACAATAGTAAAGGGAACACCAGTCCCTCTTGTCCTTATTGGGTGTACCTTAAGAATTAGCCCCTTGGACAGACAGAGCCAATGTTATGAGAAGCTAAGCTTGTTAACGTCCCTAAAGAGCCAAACACAGACACTTAACTTTCCCAAGAAACCATGGAGGCATATCTCAAATAACTTGGTTTGTACTATAGAAATATGATCTTAAACCTGGACTACAAACCACAATAAGCCCTTTTGTTTTGATCCACCAGTGCAATTCTCAAATGTCTCCTGAGCTTATGAAGGTTTGTGATGCTCAGTGGCTTTATCTCCATTCCCTTTTATTTTCCATGTTCCTGTCTGTGTCTCTGCTTCCCCCCAGAGAGAAGCCTTTCTTCACAGCCAAGTGACTAAAGACTCCTTTCCACAGTCAGAGGTGGCCCAAGAGAAGGGGAAAGAGACGGAAGAGGAGAACCCAGAAGGACCTGGAACTGGCAAGATGGCAAGGAAAGGCCCCTGTCCCACCCAAGCAAGGAGTGGTGTTGAATTCCGGGAAAGCCCGGTGCCAGATATCCGTGATCAGCTCACTGTAATCTCAGATGCACATTGCCAATGCTTCCGGCAATTCCGCTACCATGAGGCCGATGGGCCCCGGGAGGTTTGCAGCCAGCTCCATGGACTTTGTAGCCACTGGCTGAAGCCGGAGAGGCACTCCAAGAAGCAGATTCTGGACCTGGTGATCCTGGAGCAGTTCCTGGCTATCCTGCCTCAGGAAATGCAGTGCTGGGTCAGAGGATGTGGGCCGGGGACCAGTTCCCAGGCGGTGGACCTGGCTGAAGGTTTTCTCCTGAGTCAGGAAGAGGAGAAGAGGCAGGCAGAACAGGTGAGGGGATTCCCTCCAGATATGTCCAATTCAAGCAATGATATCTGGCCTTATCATAAAGGTACCCTGCCAGACATCTGTCCGTGTTAATAATCCAAATGGGAGATTTCACTGTGTCCTTGAGTAGCCTCTTCTACTAGAGAATTTCTGATTCCTCCAGATAACTCCCCAGGTCTGCTGATGGAAGGGTGCAGAGTCTGGGAGTGGGGCAGGATCCATTCCTTGATCTCTTTTCCATTCCATCCCTTACCCCTCTCCCTCGCTGCTGTTTCAGATGTGGGCACCATTCCTCAAGACAGAAGATGCATTCCTTGAGGCGGAAGGAGCTTCCTTGGAGCAAGGACAGAGGGCGCAGGCCCAGGAGTGTGCCCAAGATGCCCCCTCCTGTGGTAAGGTCTCCTTATACCTGGATGTGTTTGGGGCATCCCTGTGAGTTTGATGGGTAGAGTCTTCAGGTCAGGAAAAGAATCCAATACTTCTTCACACAATACAGAGTTAATTTGTGGCACTCAATGTGCACTAAATTGACGTCTCTTGAAGCGGAATTAGACAAATTCATTGAAGGCAGTTCCTCCCATTGATTAAAATATTCATCTCTCAGCTTCCTTCCATAAAAGGAATTCAAGGTGGCTCAAAAGGAAAAGGTAGGCAGACCTGGGCAGAGCTATTCAACCTGGTGAATAAAGGGAGCCGCCATCCCCAGGGGCAGCAGAGCTCTGAAGACCAGTTCCTAGGGGCCAGGAGTCATGGGAAAATTTGGCATCTCTGCCCATGTTTATTGGGGCATCTGTTGGGCCACTGTAGGAAACAGGATGCTGGAGGAGGGATGGCAGGCTGTGGACTGGCACCACCAGGAGCTTTGGGGGAGGGTCTTGAAGCAGATGTGGTGTCATGTTTTTTTTTAAATTAATATTTTCTGTTTTCACAAAATCTGTAAAGAAGCAACTATACAAATAAGTGTACTTACAGTATAACTTGAGATAACATACACTTTTGCAATAACATACAACAAGTAACTATATATTTATAACTATATTCTACTTCTGTTCACAGTATATTTAGAAATGTAATACATTCTGGTAGTATTTATTTCTCAGCGCCACTCCTCCTTCTATCAGATACGCAAGTATTGGTGCCAAATTGCTTAAAACGTTTTTTGTAAGACTCTACATTTTTAATATATTTTTAAAAATATTTTTAATATATATATTAAAATGCTTTTTAATATTCCCAGCACTATTACCTGCCCATAAATAAAGTGTTCCCAGATTTTATTTTGCCAACTTGTCAAAGTAGGACCTGTTTTCTCTTTCCAGTTTTGTGCTGTTGTAATTCTGGCTATTGCTATTAATATACATATTAATATTGTTTTTATTTCCAGATGGATCAGACCATGCATCCAGCAAGACTGTTTCTGGTTTGTCAGGTACATTCCTTCCAGTGATTACATAGATTTGTGCCAAGATATCTTTCCAAAACTTCCTAACCAGTGGACAATGGCACTAGCAGTGTATGAGATTCCCGACTTGAACACAGTTTTTCCAACATTGCTTACTAATAGTAGGATTTATTCTGTGTAGTCGTATCAGAGGTAAACACCATCTATGCAATACATAGAAGATATTAAACTTGATAGTAAATATTTGTGAAGAGCTATTAGTCATGTGCTGTCAGTTTGATGTTACATTGGGATGAAAACCCAGGTGTGAAGTTAGCATGCCAGGAGACACTCTAAAAACTCATTCATATTACCTTCGAGTCTCCAGATGCTTGAAGTCACATCTGGGCCAAATGTGATGGTGACGTGTCATGCAACATTATTTCCCCCATTTCCACAGAAGTCTGAAATATGTTGGCACAGACACAGGTCTCACAGAAGTCTGAAATATGTTGGCAGCATTTATAACCCTAGAGGGATGCCTAATTAAAAAACAATGGGGGTTCCCAAAACAGATGGCCTCACCTTGGACTAATCTCATCAAACACCCAGCCTCACTTCCCTGTGACCATTTACCCTAATAAAGGAACACGTTACTGTATTCAGAAAACCTGGTAGCTTTTCCTATCCATTACTCACAGTGTCATCAAAAACTAAGAACACCTATAGTCTAGTACAGGTAAACTCATCAAGCCTCTCCCAGATCATTGTTCACCTCCAGAGAAGTCATCACATCATTGTTTTGGGGGCAAATATATCTTCATAGCCTCAGGGAACCTTTCCCCTATAACTGTAGCACGTTGCTCTATGGCAGTGTGTGTGTGTTCTGGTACCCATACATACACCCCGGCTTGTGTATGGGCCTTCTCTGCTCCATGAAACACTGGCCATTTCACTGCTGCTTCCACGGACCTTGCTTTTCTAGACTGGTAACTATCACCTTCCTGAAGTTGCTTTCTCACTGCCCTTCCCTGACTTCCTCTTAGCTATCTTGTGTGTTTTTCAATGTTTCTGTGTGTGTTTTAGCCTTTTGTTCTTAGTTCAATAAAATGCTTTCCAGTTAAGCTTTGACTGGTTTATTTCAAGAGTTCTGTAAGGGAGAAATCCTCGTAAACATTGGTGGAGATCCCAGTTACCTGCCTCTCGCTGTGTCTGTGTTAAAGATAATTTCCCCCACTTATTAGGAGACTGCCAATTTGGGTTAAGAGTGCTTCTTTTCGGCTTCTCCCAGAATGTAGTAAAAAGTGTTTAAAAACTTGTTGAGTGTATATGCAGGATGAGGTTTCACAATTACGGAACAAAGAAGAAAACACTTTTTCTTCCTCCTTTGTCTCAGTTACAGGCTGTGAAGAGATGCTGTTGAGCTGTCATTTTTTCAGAGGTGCGGGAACGGCTGCTGCACCTCCAGTACAGGTAGGAGAGATGAGCAGGGAGCAGCCTGGGTCCCCTCTCCTTTCTCAGGGAAGACTTTTGCTCCTGCAGTTTCTACAAGGTGTCTAGCTGAGGGACCCTCTGAATGCTGTTTCCCCCCCCAAACGAAGTCTTCCGTTCTGTACCTACCCAGACTACTTCCTTCCAGTGTGCAATCTCAGCCTGGCGTGGTCCCTGATGAGGGGATCTGTTTTTTCTTCCAGTGTCCCTTTTCCTTGGAGGAGGTGTCCATCTGTTTCACCGAGGCAGAGTGGGTGCTCCTGGATCCGGGACAAAGAGCTCTGAGCAGGGAAGTTATGTCGGAGAACTATGGGAATGTGGCTTTTCTGGGTAAGGATCTTTCGTAGGAGCCAAAGGTGCGAATTGTGATGAGGCACGGATCAAAATACTGAATAGCAATACACCATTTTGAGGCCTTACCCCCTACTTGGAGCCAGGCTGGGGCTCACTGGTAGAGCGTCTGCTTGGCATGCAGAAGGTCCCAGGTTCGAGCCACACCATTTCCAGTTAAAAGGATCAAGCAGGAGGTGATGTGAAAGACCTCTGCCTGAGACCCTGGAGAGCGGCTGCCGGACTGAGTAGAGAAGACGGACTTCACTGGACCGAGGGTCCGATTCAGTATTTTTTTAAAAAAATTATTGTAGCTATAACAGCATTACAACAAAACAAATCATTCAAAACAACAGTATTAACAAAAACATATCACTTTACATCACTGCATTAATACAAATATGCATTAAATATAAAATTCGAATAACAATCACAAAACTTAGAACATTAACAACTTAAAAAAAGAGCAGTAACAATAGTACGAAACTTTAGAAAATCAGAAAGATGATGTAATCTCAAGATATCTTTGAGGTATAGCTTGAGTAAATACAGTATTATTCTTATTATTCTTATTATTATTAACTGTCTCAATGAATGGTAACCATTTAGTAAAGAAATTTGAATGGAATTGGATATTATCATTAGAAGGTAAAGAAACTGCAATTTTTTTCCATTGTATAAAATTCCCAAATTTTAATATATCCCTGGTGGAGTGTTAAAGAGTCAGAACTCTTCCAGTTACTCGCTATAACCGATTTAGTTGCCAACTAGCTAAAGGGGTGGAAAGACCTCTGCCTGAGACCCTGGAGGGCGGCTGCAGGACTGAATAGAGAAGACTGACTTCAGTGGACCAAGCGTCTGATTCAGTATGAGGCAGTTTCCTGTGTTCCCGTGTGGGTGTGCGCTTGCCCAGGGGCAGCCGAGGCCAGAGTTGTGGCCATCCCCCAAGCCAGAGAAGGTGTCCCGGCCTGAGGCAAAGGTGGGGATGAGAGGCCCTCAGAAAGACTCTGGAAGGGGCCAGATCTCCTCCTTTCTCTGTTGCCAGCCTTTAGAACACGCCCATGAGGAGAGTGCACGGAAGTAAAGCCGATCCCTTTAGTAGATATAACGTTTTATTAAGGATTTAAAAATAAGACATCACTAAAGTGCACAGTTCCTGCAGCACAGCAACACAAAAACAAGAAAAAGCTAACTGCTTTATCTAGTCATAGAATCACAGAACCACAGAGCTGGAAGGGGCCGTAGAGGCCATCGGGTCCAACCCCCTGCTCCGTGTTTCTTCAGCCACTGCTTAAAGATTGCCAGTGAGGGGGAGCTCACCATCTCCATAGGCAACTGATTCCACTGTTGCACAACTCTTACTGTTAAAAAGTGTTTCGTAATCTCCTGCCAGTACCTTCCTGCCCTTAATTGAAATCTATTATTGTGAGGCCTATCCTCTGCTGCCCTTAATTGAAATCTATTATTGTGAGGCCTATCCTCTGCTGCCAACAGGAACGGCTCCCTGCCCTCCTCCAAGTGACAGCCCTTCAAATACTTCAAGAGAGCAATCATGTCCCCCCTCCACCTCCTCTTCTCCAGACTAAACATTCGGAAGTCCCTTAACCTTTCCTCACAGGGCCTGGTCTCCAAGCCCCCAATCATCCTTGTTGCTCTCCTCTGCACCCGCTCCATGCTGTCCACATCCTTATTGAAGTGAGGCCTCCAGAACTGCATACAGTACTCAGACGCATCCTGACCAATGCAGTCTACAGTGGGACTATGACATCTTGTGATTTGGATGTTATGCCTCTGTTGATACACCCAAGATCGCATTAGCCTTTTTTGTCACCTCGTCACACTGGCTGCTCATATGTAACTTTCGGTCCACCCGTACCCCAAGATATTGTTCACGGACACTGCTACCCAGAAGTGTATCCCACATCCAGAATGCGTGTTCCTCATTTTTGTTACCCAGCTGTTGAACTCTGCACTTATCCTTGTTAAATTGCATCTCGTTCACATCTACCCAATTTTCCAACATGTTCAGATCTTGTCGAGTTCTATCTCTGTTATTTAGTGTCATCTGCAAATTTAATGATTATCTCTTCCACCCCCTCATCCAGATCGTTTATAAAAATATCAAAAAGTACTGGGCACGTCACTGACCGAGCTCTGTGGCACGTCACTGGACACCCCCTTCCCTTCAGATGAAATGGCATTGACAACTGTTCTCTGAATGCGGTTCTCCAAGCAGTTCCCTATCCATTCAACTGTCCTAGAGTCCAGTCCACAGTCCTCTAGTTTACCCATCAGAACATCATGGGAAGGCCTGTCAAAAGCTTTACTGAAATCCCAGTAAACAACATCAACAGCATTCCCTTGATCCTCCTTGAGGATCCTTGATAGTCCTTGGTCCGATTAAAGAAGGAAATGGAGTTGGTCTGGCAGGACCTATTGGGGACAAATCTGTGCTGCCTTCCCTGGATTACCAAGTTGTCCTTTAGATACTTGCAGGTCAATTGCTTTAAAATCTGCTCCAGTATCTTCCCTGGGACAGAGGTCAGACTGACTGGCCTGTAGTCTCCTGGGTCATCCCTCCTCTCCTTTTTGAAAATTGGGATAACATCCGCCCTCCTCCGGTCTTGTGGCACGTCTCCCGTCCTCCAAGAGGTCTGGAAGATGATGGACAAAGGATCTGCAAGCTCTCTAGAAAGTTTTTTGAGCACTCTTGGGTGCATACCATCTGGCCTGGGGGATTTGTACTCATTCTGTGCAGTCAGGTGCTTCTCAACTACCTCTCTGTCCATATCAGTCAGCAGTCCAGGTGCTGCGCCTTGCCTAGAACCATCTCTAGATGAGGCTGTTCTCTTCTTCAGGGAAAAACTGTGCAAAACAGGCATTAAACTTTTCTGCTGTGTCTCTGTCCTCTGTCAGCGTTTCTCCCTTTTTGCCCAATGGTGGGCCCATTGCCTCTATTACCTTGCCTTTGCTCCTCACATATCTGAAGATTTTCTTCTTGTAGCGAGCCTCCCTGGCCAGCTTTATCTCCCTGTGACCTTTGGCCTCTCTGATGGCTGAGCTACAGTGCCTAGCAACCCACAGATACTCTTCTTTAGAGGTATGTCTTTACCTCCATTTCTTGACATTTCCTTTTTCTCCCTTAGCACATCACGCCGTTCCCTGTTCATCCACATTGGCTTCTTGGATCCCCTTCTATGTTTTCTTCTTGTGGGAATACCAATGGCTTGAGCTTGCAAGAGCTCTTGTTTTAGGAGAGCCCACCCTTCACCTGCTCCCTTCCCTTCCAGCAGTCTTGCCCATGGAATGATTCTCATCACGCCCCTAATACATGAAATATTTGGTATTAGATGGTATCTCTTATTGCAGCTTAAGTGTTCTAGCCGTAGCCTAAGTTACTCTATGGAAAACTATTCATTGTGATGAAGCAAGAAAATAACATAGTGTCCTAGCATGACATGAGCCTAAAGTTATCATGGCTTCCTTCTGGTCTATCCCCATATTTTACTTTCTACCTCTCTAGGGTCAGGCGGTCCTAACAACCCAATCAAGGTTCCTCCCTGGTAGAATTTTCCAGAGGCTATCAGCACCCTCCTTATCCGCCCTCCTGGCTCCACCACTGAATACAGATTGTCACAATTAACCTATTACCACATTCTGTCATCTGGCTTTGAAAAAGATAAGGATGTTATCTGCAGAGAGATTCAAATCCGGAACACCTGAAATATGGAACAGGCCTCTTTAAAATTACGTTAACTCTTGGGGTGCTAGGGTGCTTTACCTCGCAGACCCATTCCCCTTCTACTGGTTGGGATTGTGTGCTTTGATCATGGTTCTGCCTTTCCAGAAGAATTTTTACTCTTGAACTTCTTTCCTTCCCCATATAAGAATGATATCTCTCACTCTTTCTGTCTCTCTCCCTCCCTGTCTTTTAGCGAAAGAAGCCAGAAGTATAAGAGAGAATTTGGTGGAGACAGGCAACAGCCTCGCCTCCAAAGAAAGGCTGGAGAGTTTCTCAAGAAGATCCCAAGAGCATATTTCCTTCCCATATGAGCTGGGTGAGAGTGAGTATCCTTCATGCTTATGTCAAGGAAACAGACAAGGAATAGGCCATGGGAGATTTCTGATTCAGTTCTATGCAAAATTTGGTTTAGTACAATTATATACCCTGCTTGGTAAGGAGGAAGGGAGGCCTACTGGGGATGGAAAATTTTAGGCTCAGAAACTTCTTCTGGGCAAGAGCTCAGCTGTAACTCTTAAGGGAGTGAGGTATTCTTAAATACTAGATAGTCTGGGTGAAGGTGGAGGGTTCCTTAAGATCAGCCAAGCCGGATGAGGTCAAAGGGCTGTCAGTCCTTTCCTGTTGCAGTCACATAGATGACTTTGGACTTCAACAGCTTTCCCAGGTGTTAAGAGGATCTCTCTATTTATTCCAGTAGAGGATGATCAAAGGAATGAGGAGGGTGAGGAACTTCATCAGCAAATGCCAGGTAGACTTAAAGATGAAGATGTGAAAAAAACCATCAGGAATCAAGGCAAAACTAAGAGAAAGAAAGGCAGCCGTATGGTTGAGAAGAAAGATGGAAGAAAGCATAGTAAGCATTTCCCAAAGCACAGCATAATGAAGGCAAGTAAATCCATTCACTGTGGAAAGTACTTCAGAAATAGATCACAGCTCCTTGTGCACCAAAGAATACACAAAGGGGAGAGACTTTTTGAATGCTCAGTGTGTGGAAAGAGATTTGATGTGCACGGCAGTCTTCGAAAGCATCAGAGAACTCACACGGGGGAGAAGCCTTTTGAATGCTCAGAGTGTGGAAAGAGATTCAGTCAGAGTGGTGCTCTTCAATACCATCAGAGAACCCACACAGGGGAGAAACCTTTTGAATGCTCAGAGTGTGGAAAGAGATGTGGTGTAAGTGACAGTCTTCGACACCATCAGAGAACTCACACAGGGGAGAAACCTTTTGAATGCTCAGAGTGTGGAAAGAGATTTAGTGTGAACAGTCATCTTCGAACCCATCAGAGAACTCACACTGGGGAGAAACCTTATGAATGCTCAGAATGTGGAAAGAGATTTAGTGTGAACAGTCATCTTCGAACCCATCAGAGAACTCACACTGGGGAGAAACCTTATGAATGCTCAGAGTGTGGAAAGAGATTCAGTCGGAGTGGCATTCTTCAACGGCATCAGAGAACTCACACAGGGGAGAAACCTTTTGAATGCTCGGAGTGTGGAAAGAGATTCAGTCGGAGTGGCATTCTTCAACGGCATCAGAGAACTCACACAGGGGAGAAACCTTTTGAATGCTCAGAGTGTGGAAAGAGATTTGGTGTAAGTGACAGTCTTCGACACCATCAGAGAACTCACACAGGGGAGAAACCTTTTGAATGCTCAGAGTGTGGAAAGAGATTTAGTGTGAACAGTCATCTTCGAACCCATCAGAGAACTCACACTGGGGAGAAACCTTATGAATGCTCAGAGTGTGGAAAGAGATTCAGTCGGAGTGGCATTCTTCAACGGCATCAGAGAACTCACACAGGGGAGAAACCTTTTGAATGCTCGGAGTGTGGAAAGAGATTCAGTGAGAATGGCAGTCTTCAACGGCATCAGAGAACTCACACAGGAGAGAAACCACTTGAATGCTTAGAGTGTGGAAAGAGATTCAGTGAGAGCAGCCATCTTAAACAGCATCAGAAAACTCACACAGGGGAGAAACCTTTTGAATGCTCAGAGTGTGGAAAGAAATTCAATCAGAGTGGTGTTCTTCAACGGCATCAGAGAACTCACACAGGGGAGAAACCTTTTGAATGCTCAGAGTGTGGAAAGAGATTTAGTGTGAACAATCATCTTCGAACCCATCAGAGAACTCACACTGGGGAGAAACCTTATGAATGCTCAGAGTGTGGAAAGAGATTCAGTCAGAGTGGCATTCTTCAACGGCATCAGAGAACTCACACCGGGGAGAAACCTTTTGAATGCTCAGTGTGTGGAAAGAGGTTTACTGAGAATGGCAGTCTTCAAAAGCATCAGAGAACCCACACTGGGGAAAAACCTTTCGAATGCTCAGAGTGTGGAAAGAGATTTAGTGAAAGCAGCATTCTTCAAAAGCATCAGAGAACTCACACAGGGGAGCAACCTTTTGAATGCTTAGAGTGTGGAAAGAGATTCAGTCGGAGTGGCAGTCTTCATTGCCATCAGAGAACACACACAGGGGAGAAGCCTTTTGAATGCTTGGAATGTGGGAAGAGATTCAGTGCGGGTGGGAGTCTTCAAAAGCATCAGAGAACTCACACAGGGGAGAAACCTTATGAATGCTCAGAGTGTGGAAAGAGATTTAGTGTGCAGAGCAGTCTTCAAAAGCATCAGAGAACTCACACGGGGGAGAAACCTTATGAATGCTCAGAGTGTGGAAAGACGTTTACTGAGAATGGCAGTCTTCACAAGCATCAAAGAACTCACACAGAGGAGAAACCTTTTGAATGCTCACAGTGTGGAAAGAGATTCAGTCGCAGTGGCACTCTTCAGCGGCATCAGAGAACCCACACAGGGGAGAAACCGCATGAATGCTCAGAGTGTGGAAAGAGATTCAGTCGGAGTAGCCATCTTAAACAGCATCACAGAATACACAGAAGGGAGAAACCTCTAATGCTGAGAGTGTGGAAATAGGTTCAGGTTGAGTGGCAGTCTTCAACAGCATCTGACAACCCATACAGTGGAGAAAACTTTTTAATGCTCAGTGTTCGGAAGGAGATTCAGTCAGAGTGGCATTCTTTAGCTGCCCTCAAGAAACCTTGAGAGAATGCTCACACTGTGGAAAGAGATTCAGTCGCAGCGGCACTCTTCAGCAGCATCAGAGAACCCACAGAAGGGAGAAAGCTTCTGAATCCTCAGAGTATCGAATGAGATTCAGTTTGAATTTCCATCTTCAGCAGTACCAAAGATCTCACATGGGAAAAACTTTTTGAGTGCTCAGAGTGTGGAATTACACTGAGTAACAGTGGCGGTTTTCAATGGTGTTAAGAGAACCCACACAGAGGATGCCTTTTGAATGCTCAGAGTGGAAAAAGGATTTCAGCAGTTAAATCTTATGCAGCATCTAAAAATTCACATGAGGAGAGACCATGTACCTGCTCAGTCCATGAAGAGTTTTTCTCATATTTCACACCTAAAAGTCAACAACAGACTGTTTAAAGCACTTACGTTATATAAACTTTTGTAGAAAGCTTGAATCAACACAGAAATCTTACGCTAACCAGAAAGAAATGTCCAAAATGCTTGGACTGTGGAAAGAGCTTTAGCCATGTTGGAAGTCCTCAAACAGACCTCACAGGGAGGAAAGCAAGGATGGGCTCTGCCAGTTCAAGTGGATTCAAGATCAGCTGATGTCTCCTTTAGCCTGGAGGAGTCCACGCAAGGGAGGAACCTCATAAATGCTCAGTGTGTGGCAAGAGCTTGAGGCACAGATCGAATTTTCATGTTCTTCAGAGAATCCATAGGAGGGTGAAACATTCCTAGCTGGTTCTGGTGATGGTCTTCTTCCGATGCCCAAATGTTGGGGGTTCAGAATGGCTCAGAAAGTAGTCACAGAAAGGAGGGCCTTTTTAGTGGCATCCTTCTTCTGTGAAACTCGCTACTTCATGTTATCTGCCAGTCTAACTCTTTCTGATGTCTACAAAACTGGCAAAACCCTTTCCTTTCCACAATCCTGTGAGACAAGTTGAGGGTAACAGGTATCTACAGCCTCTCTGCTACTGACATAAACATAGTGTGACCAGCAGGCATCCTTAATTCACCAACATTTTTATCTGACAAGCAGTTGCAGAGGGGCATTATGCAACTCTAATCCCTTCCCAGTCCAGCCTGCTGTGAGCTTTTTGGGGGTGTTACCACCTTAAAGCCCAAAGAGTTCTGGCAGTAGGATTTATTTGACTTGAAAGGAAAAACTTGTGTCCCCCAACACAAGAACTCAGTAAGTTTTAAGGGGTCAGACCCCCCAATATCATCCAGTATTGTCGAAATGGACTGGTCTCTGTGGAGTTGGCAGGTGAACCTTGTAGGGCACAAATTCCCCAATCCCCATTGTCCTCCCCACCCACATCCAGATTCTCCCAAAGAGAATCAGGAAAGTGAAGTAAGATTCCCTTCTCCTGCTCTCCCCCCCACAACTCCATGAGCCAGAAAGGACCCAGAGTAAGCCCTGGGCCAAGGCTTACTTCTCACCTCTAACTCCTCAGAGCTCCCCTTAAATTCCTCCTTGGAGATTATGCCTTTATGCAGCAGGCTGAGAAATTTCACCTCACTACTTTAATTTGGAAAGGTTTCTGCATTAGGATTGCTAACAGGCCTGAAAGGGGGGGGGATATCCTGCCTTTTTCCCAAGTGCTTAGTGGGTGGAAATGGGCATCAGATGACACGTCTTTCCCCCAAGTAGCTGGTAGCCCTAAACTAAGGATTTCTTTATGAATCTGAGAAAATAGAACTCAGCTAAGGAAAGGTCATAGTTCATTCAAGAGATTATTATTTGTATCAGGTAAATCAGGCTTTGTGTTTTTTAAGCTTTGTGGGGGTTTTATGAATTGAGTTTCATTAATATGTCAAAGGTTACTGCGGCATGTCTTTTTCCCTCCCATTGTGTATAAAGTTCTAAAAAAGAAATCCTCTTGCAGATGCTTGAGAATCGCACCTGGGGCCATGAGTGATCCCAGTGAATGAGCCCAACCCATTTTGCCCCCATTGACGATATGGGTCATTTCAGAGTCAAGAGTGATGGGTTATGGCTTGGTGGATCTGGGTTCATATTCACAGTAGGCTTGGAAGGTCTTTGGGTGCCCTTTAGCCTGTCCCATTTTCAGGCTAACAGACCTTGCAAGATAGTTGTCAGGATTAGATATTGGGGGGGAGGGACCTTCTTGGGAACCGGCAAGGACTTGTGGGATGCATCCCATTTCTCCCTCCCTCACTATTTCATATTTCCCTTTCCTGAAAGACCTCATAGGGCACCATAACGACTTTCATAGGGTAGCTGCTGTTGAAGAGGATCCAGGAGCGAGTCCTTTGTGAGTCATACAGGTCAGGTGGTATCACGTCACCCAGTGATTGCTGCCAGGCCGAGGGCTTCCAGCTTCCTAGTGGGACCTGGTGATCGCCCAGAATTACAACTGAACTCAAGACAACAGAGATCAGTTCCCCTGGAGAAAATGGTGGCTTTGGAAGGCCTATTTTTTGGCATTATGAATCCTAAATTGTTGTCCAGCTAGGCTCTGGTAGATTGGCGAAGCGTGAACAAAGAGCAGCAAACCCCTGAAAAGAGAGAGGTCATGTTGGTTGGGAAGGTGGAGACCTTGAATGACATTAAGCTTCCCAGTGATGATGGAGTTCAGCTGACCCTTGGGTGACTTAGTTAAGAGTTATGCCAGTACCAACAGCAGTGCTGTAGAAGCAAGTAATCACCTCTCCAAGTAATGCTTTCTCCCAACTCAGCCTCACCCATAAGATGGCTCCTCACCTTGATACAGCTGATCCGGCCACCCAGAGCCACACCATGGTGGCATCCAGACTAGATGTATTATAGTAGTCTAGCTTGGATGTCTCCATGGCACGGATCCTGGCAGGGAATCTCGCATTACACCACATGATAGCCACGTGTGTTCGCTGTCCCACAACATACACCCGACACTAAGTTTGGATTTCTTTTTTTTTAATATTTTTATTTATAAATTTTCCAGCATATATACACAAAAACAAAATCCCGGTCTACAACAAGAATTGCGAGACATTACATAATTTCTTAATATATTATCGCGCATATACCTTAATTAAGTCTGTTTCTGTTACACTGTCTAGATAAAATAGGAGTGGCATTGGGAGGATGTGTTTATTTGTTTATGTTTCATGTCTTTTTTTCTATCCAATGATAAATTTTTTTCCATCTATTTTCATAAACTAAATCCTCTTTTCCAGAAAGTATAAGATTTAGTCTATCTAATTCGGCTATTTCCAGTATAGAATCTATAATTTCTTCTGCGTTAGGGATATTCTCTTTTTTCCAAAATTTTGCTATTTTTATTCTCGCTGCTGTAATTATATATAAGATAATTCTTTGGTCTTCTTTATTGATTCTCACCGGTATCATATTTAGCAAAAAAACCCTCTGGTTCCAATTCTAGCTTCACTTTGGTGGAATCTCCTATTATTTTTTTAATCATTTTCCAAAATTTTCTTATTTCTTCACATTTCCACCAGGTATGCAGATACGTTCCCACTTCTTTTTGCACCTCCAACAGACATTCAATGCTTTTTTATAGCATTTTGATACTTTCTCCGGCATCCAGTGCCATCTAAAAAACATCTTATAAATATTTTCTTTATAATTTGTAGCTCTGAGCAGCTTAAGAGAGTTCCACATTCTGGACCATTGTTCTAGAGTAATGTTTGGCCTATATCTTTCATCCACCAAATCATATTAGGTTTTACAATTTCATCCAGTAGGTCCTCTGTTAAAAGGAAATTATACAGTTTTTGTATTAATTTATCTGCCGAGGAAAGCCATATTTTGTCTAATTGGGAGTACTTATTCATGAAATTTATTTTTTTATCTTTAGCAAATCTAGATTTTAGTTGTATTTTTTCCCAGGGGGTTAAATTTGCATTTCGGATCTCTTGTGAGTCTAATGGTATTAATTCTCTATTTTCTGTCAATAGGTTTTCATAAATTAGTTTTTTTTCCTTGGACCAAAGCGACAGTAGCGTAAAAGCCTCCACAGGTGATACCCAAATCGGAATTTTGGAATAATATCTCATTTTAATTTTTTTCCAGATTTTCATTAGGGGGCCCCTTATTGCATGGTTTACAAAAATTTGTTGGCTTTTATCCATGTTATACCAGATATGGGCATGCCAGCCCATACGTAGATCATGTCCTTCTAATTTCAGTGTTCTTTCATCTTCTAATTGGATCCATTCTCGTATCCATCCCATTGCTGCCGCCTGGTAGTACAAATTCCAATTAGGCAAACCTAGGCCTCCCCTTTCTTTCTTATCTGTGAGTAATTTTCTACTGATTCTCGGTTTCTTAGCGTGCCATGTAAATGTTTTGACTACTGTATTTATTTCTTAAAAAAACCTTTTATTTGTTAATATAGGGATAGCTTGAGCCAAAAATAAAAAACACGGTAAAATATTCATTTTAATAGTGGCAATTCTGCCCATAAATGAAATGTGTAGGTCCTGCCATCTATTAAGATCCTTTTTTATTTCCGCTAGAAGTTTCAAATAATTATTTTTATAAAGGTTTTTATTGTTATTTGTCAGGATAATTCCTAAATACTTAATTTTTTCGACTACCTGAATCTTTGAAATATTTTGAATATTGGTAATTTGTGCGGTCATACAGTTTTTAGTTATGATTTTTGTTTTCTTTATATTAATTCTCAAACCCGCAATTTGACCATAATCATATAGATCTTCCAATAAGTATGGCAACACTTTTATTGGATCTTCCAGAATGAATACCAGGTCATCTGCAAAAGCCTGTAGTTTATATTGTTCTTTTTTTATTTTTGCCCCCGTTATATTCTCATTATTTCTCACTATATCATTTAAAGTCTCTAGTCCAAAAATAAATAGTAACGGTGATAAGGGGCATCCCTGTCTCGTACCCTTTTGTATAGGAATATTACTAGTTACATCTCCATTGATAATAATTTTTGCGTTTTGATCTTCATAAATGGCTTTGATTGAAGAAATCTTTCACCGCAGTTCCATAAAGTTAACTTCTGTTTTAAGTATTCCCAATTAACATTATCGAAGGCTTTTTCTGCATCTAAAAAAATTAGGGCAAGCTGTTTTCCGGGATTTTGCTCATAATATTCTAATATATTAATTATATTTCTTATATTGTTTTTAATTTGCCTTCTCGGAATAAAGCCAGATTGGTCTTTATGGATTGTTTCTGCCATAACTTTCTTAAACCTATTTGCTAAGATTGAAGCGAAAATTTTGTAATCTACATTTAACAAGGAGATGGGTCTAAAATTTTTAATATCCATGTTTTCTGTATCCGGTTTGTGAATAAGTGTTATTAATGCTTCTTTCTAGGTCGTGGGGATTTTACCAGTCGCCAATACGTTATTCATTACATCTTTAAGTAAATCTGTTATTTCATCTTCTAACACCTTGTAGATTTCTGCTGGTATTGCATCTGGGCCTGGAGATTTCTTGGTCTTTTGAGTTTTAATTGCATTTATCAGTTCAAACATAGAGATATTTTCATTCAATATTTTCCTTTGTTCCTCTGTACATTTAGTTGTTATATGTTTCAATAAAAATTCTTGGATTTTCTGACTATTGTGTGGAGTCCGTTTATATAAATTTTTATAAAAATTTTCCAGAATTGTTTTTAAATCCTGTGCTTTGTATTTTATTTCATGCTTTTCGTCTTCTAATGCCACAATAAATCTTTTTTCTCTTTCTTTTCTAAGTTTATAGGCTAACCAACTAAGTTTGGATTTCTGTCCATCCAGAGCTCTTGTCCTGTATTTCTGAGAGGTGGGAGATTTAAGAAATCTTCTATGGGAGCATCAGGAGTTTGATACCACTCTTGTGCAGGCATCTATTGAGCCAAATGTTTCTTCACATGTGTGTGAGGGAAAGAGACCTAATTCCTCTCAAGGAATTGAGACATGAATATTAGCAGGCCAGCTCTGGCTTGCAGGTGTCTATATTTTGGGTTTTCCTGCTGATACCTTCCTTATCTCTTTCATGCCCCAAGAATGTGGTAATTGGGTAATTGTGAGAATCTGGGCTTAGATGTGTAACAAGATGCCAGGGGAGAATTAGGAGTGGACAAGAAGAGGGACCCACGATATTCGCGGGGAAGGCTCTGGCAATGTCCTCTCCTCCACCCCCCGGCTCCGGTGATCACCTCCTCCCCACCCCCGGCCCCAGCAATCTCCTCTGCTGCCACCGCCAATCTCCTCCCTCCCCCCACCCGGCTCCAGCTATGTCCCCCTCCTCTGCCACCGCCAATCTCCTCCCTCCCCCACCCGGCTCCTGTCACCCTCCTCTGCCGCCGCCGATCTCCTCCCTCCCCCCACCCGGCTCCAGCTATGTTCCCCTTCTCCGCCACCACCGATCTCCTCCTCCCCCCACCCCCCGGCTCTAGAGGCAAGGCCCGAGCGGCTTCCAGCTGCCGGGCCCGCCGATCTCCCCCCCCCTCCGGCTCCGGCGATCCTCCTCCTCCACTGATCTCCTCTTCCCCCCACCCCCCGCTCTGGAGGGGAGGCCCGAGCGGCTTCCAGCCACCAGGCCCACCGATCTCCTCCCCCCCTTCAGGTCCGGTGATCCTCCTCGTCCGCTGATCTCCTCTCCCCACCCCGGCTCTGATGGCGAGGACTGAGCGGCTTTTAGCCGCCAGCCGCCACAGAGTTCCCAGAGCGTTCCCTTACTTTTTTGGGGATTTAGATATCCCTTCTACACTTTTTAAAACTTTTTAGATTTTTCTGCACACCTGGGGATTGCCCCACGCAATCCCCAGGTGTGCAGAATATCCGCACGCAGGGGGCCACTTGGGAATTAGATATATAGATGTTAACATCTTCTGGAAAGTTCCCTCAAGGGAGGAGTCCTGATTGGGCCCGAGAGACCATCTGGTGCCAGAGGACAAAGGACTATAAGGCTTTAGAGGCCAGAGGGAAGCCATACTGACTTTATGCCTGAGCCAAACCAACAGTCTGCATACATGGTTCCTACCAGAAGAAAATCTCTACACCTACCAAGGGAAAGGCATAGAATTAAGACATTAAAACTTGAGAGCAAAAATCAGAAAATCAAGAAGAGGAAGCCTATTAAAAATATAGAAAACATTTGAGAAGATCCCTGAGATTTTAACTTTCCTTTATATAATCACTGAAAATTACAGAGGGACCCCTAGATAGATTTGATGGTGTCATGATCTGTGTAGACCTCTAGAGACCTGTGTGGGAGTGGAAAGCAGACAGCCTACAATCCCCATAATGCTTAGCGACGGTTGTAACCAATCAGAGTTCAGGGATTGTGTGAGGAGATGTAACTTAAGCTTTCTGAACTGGGAAACTGTTCTTGTCTCTTCTGCGGTCTTCCCTCTCACAGAGTTAAACTGAGGGGGAGTCGGGTCTGAGAGAAATCCCTCACTTGGGACAGAGTGAGTACAGGCACAGGCTTGGTATCAAAGGCTGTGGGCCTTGAAATAGGAAACAGTTAAGAGTAATAGGTAGTCACATTAGATTTGTTTATTTTTGCCTTCAGACACTGTTATGTATTTTAAAGCATTTGGTCCTGTTTTCCCTGCCCCTGTACTGTATTAATAAACCATTTGTTTAATTGTTCTCTGCCTGGTCATCACACCTCTGTTTCTCGGCTTAAAAGGGTCATTTTAGTTGGACTTGGGAGGAAACTCTGGGCCTTCTCAAGGAACCCAAAGTCCAGAGTGGTGGCAACCCGCTGGGGTCATGACAAATGGATTAAGAGTTTTATATCTCTCTATGTAGAAAGAAACTGTTTAAGGGAATTTTTGAGAGTTTAAGCTTCTCTTATACAATTATTGAGAATTACTGAGAGACCCATAGATATGTTTGATGGAATAGGATCCCAGTATCTCTCTATCCAGATTAAACAATTCCTCATGTTAGTAAATAGCTTAAGAAATGTAACAATATACTTAGAATTATACAAAATGTTTGAGGGAACTTCTTGAGATCTTAAGTTTCCTCTGTATAATCATAGAGACTTTTATAGGGACCTTTAAATATGTTTGTTGGCTTAAGAATTTTATATCTCGCTTTTTAGAAAGAAGATCTCTGAGGAGACTTCTGAGGCTTTAAGCTTTTCTTATATAACTACTGAGAATCATTGAGGAACTCACAGGTGTGTTTGATGGAATGAGTTCCCAGTATTTCTTTATTCAGAACAAATAATTGTCCGTGTTATCAAATAGCATAAGAAATTAAATAACACACTTAGACAAAGCTCATCTTAGCAGAGAATAAGAAACTGTATGTTTATTGACTTGCAAAATATATTGTACCATATATATAGGAAAAATGAAATAGATTTAGCTCATATATGAGGCATAATAACAGGTAAGAGATTGGTATTGTATTGTATCCCTACTTTCATGTTTGTTTGTTTGGAAAAATAATTTAAAAAAACCTTTATGCTTGAGCCATGCTAGTACGCTTTGATATGTTCTGTTACATCATGATGGACTGCCACGTATAGAAAGCTTTAGACTACAGACTGGATTCTTCTGCTGCAAGAAGGGTGTGCCATCTGATACCAGGTACAAAATGCATTAGATAGTGAGTTAGCTTTTTTTATTTCTGCTATTCGCTATAGAGACTGTACTGCATTGTGATGTCCTTTTTAAAAACTTTTTATTTTTACAAATATTGGTGTTCTGCTGTATTGGTGTTCATTTAACCTTGTGGACCCACAGAACTGGAGACGGATCAGGTGAACAGCTGACGACTCTCCCTCCCGCTGACAATCCACTTTGATCCTCTCCTTTTTTGCATCGTAGTAGGAATCTCCAGTGTTTCTGAGGGACAAGTGCCACTGCTTCAAATCCCACACCTCTTGGTGAAAGAGGGTCTCCACTGGGTCTGTAACAGGGTTTGGACCCAATGCCACTTTGTATTGGTCTCTCACGCTCCAGAAGGACTGCTCAGCATCCTCACGCTAACTGTCCTGGTGGACTGATGGAGGCGATCCCACTCAGTCTCGACTGCATGGCTGTTCAGTGCCACTTGGCGTATCACAGCTCTCTCTAAAAGAGTATGGTTGTTCTTTGCCATGCCTCTGGGGACCCCATGGCAAGTGTCAAGCAGGGGTCCCCTAGCCCCACTTCTGGGACCAATCAGCCAGACAGAACCGGAACCAGCAGACGATGATGCCTGTCCTAGGCTGACCGCCGTCCCCACTTGGCTGGGGCAGGCTCACACTGTCCCAATGCCTGTTGGGAGAATGTCAGGCTGGAACTGGGTGGAGAAAAGGCCACCTCACCTCCATGCAGCCAAGGCAGAGCCACAGCTGATCCCGCCACCACCAACAAGAGCTACAAGCATGGACAGTTTCAAGAGGGAATTAGATAACCATATGGAGCAGAAGTC
This sequence comes from Gekko gecko, assembly GCA_029375565.1. NCBI lineage: Eukaryota > Metazoa > Chordata > Lepidosauria > Squamata > Gekkonidae > Gekko > Gekko gecko. Next base: position 10,106,166 of record JAPDNY010000002.1, read on the forward strand.
CATCAGTGGCTATTAGCCACAAGGTATAGGTGGGAGCTCTCAGTCTGGGGCAGGTGATGCACTCTATTCTTGGTGCTGGAGGGGGCAGCAGTGGGAGGGCTTCTGATGTCCTGGCCCTGCTGCTGGACCTCCTGATGGCACCTGGTGTTTTTGACCACTGTGTGACAGAGTGTTGGACTAGATGGGCCGTTGGCCTGATCGAACATTGGCTTCTCTCTTATGTTCTTATGACCCTGCTGCCGCTGACAGGATCACCACTGCCACAGATGGGCTCACCGCTATGGGGATTACTCCTGCCGATCAGCTGTTTGTGTCCCAGGCGGGTGGAGTGGCTGGGGAGAAAAGCCAGGCAGGAAGCGTCGCTGGTGATGAGGGCTGTGGAGGGCACCTGGCGGCCCCAGGATTGCAACAAACACGGCTCCCCGTTTGTCAGGATGAGCGCATCCCAGAGGAAGAGAGGGCTCGGGAGGGGGCTTTTCAAGTGGTTCCCAATGCCCTGGAATGCATCGAGGGGAGGAAGGAAGCACATCCTTCCCTGTAAGACCATGGGTGGGGGTCAAAAGGGAGGGCAGGAGAAGCACTTAATAAAAGAGGGAGGTTCCTGAGGGCTGAGGAAGACATGGGCCTACAGGTTCCAGGCTAAGGAACAGGCACACGGGGACCCGGAAGGAAACTGGTGACTTAACCATCTCCTTAATCTGTTCAGAGGCTGGGGAAGAGAGGAGGGATGATGTTGAGGGTGTGTTGAGGTGTGGAGGAGCAACAGCAGAGGGGTGTGCTTATGGGATCCCCGGGGGGTGCCTCACAATGCCCATTATTACCATCTTGGCCACTTGGCAGAGAAGGATACTACTTTCTCCTTCTGAGTTGGAGGCCATCTTGTGGGTGGTTCCCATCCATCACTTACGGAGGCAGAACCAATTCAAACTTCCTGTTTCCTTTGGTGGGAGTCACCCTAGGCTCAGTTCTTTTCCTGCCTTAGTAGGGAGAGTAGCTAGGTATAGGCTTTGCCTAAACCCTTATTTCTTATCATTTTTGTTCTAATTGTTAGTCCTAAATCTTCCTGTTTTCAACGTCACTTTCTCTTACTAAAACCCAAAAAAACAACAAAAAAAACCCTCTCCCCTCCTCATCTCTACCTTCACTCTTCTGGAACTGTTGCACTTCGCTCTCCTTCAAGCCGAGGTTCCCTCAAGCCAGCTATGGCGTGCAAGGGAGACAGTGACGGCTTCCTCTCCACCTTTGAAATGGAGGTAACAGCACCGGAGACAGAAAAGACCATACGGTGTGAAAGCGAGCCTCTAAGGTGGTCAGGCTCATCAGTGGCGGGCAACGACAGAGCAGGAAAACGTGGCAAAACATCCGACTCTCACGCTTGCATGCAGCCCACGCAGATGGCGGTAGCCATTTTGGAAGACCCTTGCTGTGCTGCCGCCGCAAATGGGAACAGCCAGCAGAGCCTAATCCCAGACAAAGAACTTCCTGAGACTCAGTCCCAGTGGGAATAAACGCGCAGGGAGCAATCTTGCTTATACTGCCCCATGAGAGGAAGAGGATCCTGATGGAAGGTCTGGTAATGTTGGCTCTGAGGATCAGACAAAAATGTGTGAACCGGAGGCGGAAAAACTGTGAGCTGGCTCACACTGACTCAGCTTAGAGGGAACACTGCTCACAGGGTGTCTGTTGCGGGAAGGGGAAGGGGAAGGAGTTTGTAAGCCGCTCTGGGACACCTTTTGAGTAGTGAAGGGCGGGGTATAAATCCAGTCTCTTCTTTTCTTCTTGCAAGCTCCGGCACCAGCGTTCATGTTCATCTTAGAACTTGTACTATTGTTCATGTTCACCTTAGAACTTGTACTATTGTGGGTGAGGAGCTGTTTCAGACAGGGGCCTGTCTGTGGGCAAGAAAAGGTTTGCAGCACCCTCCTCCCACTCCTAGATGGGTGTGTGGGAAGGAGATCCCCCCCCCACAAACACACTCCTCTTCCCCTTGTTGCCTGCCACCTGCTCTTCTCCTTGCCAGGCAGTGATTTTCCTCTTTCTCGTTCTGTCTCTGGGGTTGCAAGAGGAGAGTTTATTGATCGGGGAGGAGGGGTCCAAATTCAGCCTCCTTTCCCAGAATCCGAGCTCTGTCCCTTCCCTCCCAAAAATATTGTTTAAAACTCCTCGCCCGGCCCTTTCTGGTCGCATTTGTGGTCCTGCATTTTCTGCCCACGGAGCAATAGACAGTTTTTAATACACACACAACAGCATAATCCTGTAATATATAACCTCCGTCCTCCAGCTGAGTTTTATGGTCCTGACATTGGATGGATGAATAAGGATCTGGGACCCAGCTTCAGCCTCCTTTTTCTGAGATAGCGGGAAAGCACAGGGTACCCCGGGAACACAACCCTGTGCAGAGTTACTCCTGAGCAACCGCATTGAGCTGCGTAGGGCATCGCTGGTGGTGGCCTGGCTGAAGCACCTCCTGGGCTGCATTCAGACGGTCAGTTTAATCCGTTCCCCTTGCTGTCCCCTTACGGATTTAAAACAGTATAGCTTCTTATCTGTTTTCCTCTTCATTCAATCTCTCTTTCAGTTCCATTGCAAGTACTTGAATGGGAGCAAGCCAATTAGAAAATTTCTAGCCGTGGCAACCAGTCCAAAATTTTTACATGGCAACGGGCCTACTTTAAATTGGCTGGCTTTTGCTCTCTGTCTCACGTTGTTGGCTAGTAGCTCTCTATTAGGGAGTAGCATTTCAGTATTCTTATCTATCGGGCTGAAAGCCTTCTTTTAATGATAGACTGACAATGCTCTCCACTTCTCACACTGAAAACTAACTCTAAAAGAACTCCAGGCCTGTTGTTTTAAAAAGAAACTAAGCTGAATCAAGAGGTTGACACCTTCCAACTTTATAAGACTGCTCATGAGGAAGATTGGTGAAATGCGTGCAAAAACCGGTGTGCTCATCGAGGATAGGACGATGTTGGACTTTGCTTTGTTAATGTCAGAATTTTCTAACTGCTTTGTAAGATTATTAGCTTCACAAATTGATGCTTATAGAATTATTAAATGTGTCATTGTTAATTTTATCACGGTGGTTCTTTGTTTGTTGGCATGACCCTAGAGGAAATGGCTTCTTTGGAGGGTGGGCTCTATGGCATTATACACCACCCTCTCCTGGATCCACCTCTGAGGCTCCCAGGGCCTCCAACACAGTACAACCACAGAATCAGTTCCCCAGGCCAGGGTTGCCCACGTCTAGGAGAGAAATAATACCTATCCTTTTATGAAAGATTCAATGTCATGTTGTTTCACTCCATACCAGGAACACCTTCACCAGCCAATTCCCACAAGTCCGAAAAGTAGAGGTGGAGTTGGGCCTGTTGTGGAAACCTGAGTATTTCCCTTGGGTATACCTAAAACAAATTTTTCTGATTTCAGGGCAAGTACAGGAAGATTGTGAAGACAATGATTTTGAAATCTGGAACTTTGAAATCATTATGAACTTTATGGACACACCTTTATGTTACGTAAAAATGTCGGAATTTTTGACGACCATATTTTTAAACATTCAACTATATACAGGAGCTGCGGTGGCTCAAGTAGTTAAGATGCTGAACTGCAGGCTGTGGAAGGTCGGTAGTTCAGCAGTTCGAGACCCGAGAGTGCCGCATGACGGAGTGAGCTCCCGTCTCTAGTTCCAGCTCCTGCCAACCTAGCAGTTCGAAAGCAAGAAATTGAAAGTAGATAAATAGGAACCACTTCGGTGGGAAGGTAACAGCGTTCCATGCACCTTGGTGTTTAGTCATGCCGGCCACATGACCATGGAAACGTCTTCGGACAGCACTGGCTCTTCTGCTTTGAAACGGAGGTGAGCACCGCAACCCTAGAGTCGGATTCGACTGGCTTTCGAGCAAGGGAACCTTTACTTTACTTTATATATAGATTGACATTACTCACACAATGGTAATGAAAACGACTTGTTATTTATAATTAATTCCTTAGAGTAAACATAACTAAACGGAAACCTTTCATCAAAATCAATCCAACACTGAACTTTCTGAAACCACACGACTGAGTAACCATCTCCAGTGCAGAGGAGAGACAATGGAGGCAGGGCAGATTAATACCTGGGGTGCCTTTGAAGCCACCTGGCAATGGCATCTCGCACTTTCCTCCCCTCCTTTAGGTGCCTATTATCCCTTCTTCTTGACTGGCCAAAGGTTTGTGGCACAGCAGCCCTGGAGAGGTTCCCGGCCTCAAAAGAAATGCCATGGCCTTGGTCCTCGCACAGATTATGTAATATCACACATGTGGAGATGACTGCGCTGTGGTTCTCTTCCTGGACCGGCAGCTTCCCTGCAAGGCACTGCCACCGTGCCTTCAGCCTCCCAAAGGCACGCTCTTCAGCTGTTTGAGCCTGGCTGTGCACTTTATTGAAGGCCTGTTGCTGACGGTCCAGGACTCCAGTGTAGGGAGTCAGGAGCTGCCTCCGCATGGGGTACCCAGCATCTGCCACTATTAGAGGTGGTATCTGAATTCCCTCAATTGTGACTGTAGGGTTTCCAGGCAAAAATGCCCCTTGCATCCATAGCCCTGAATATATGAGAGCAGCGGAAAACGTGGGCATCGTGATTTTCCCCACTGCATCTGATATCTATGTCAACAAACCTTCCTCGGTGATCAACAGTGCCCTGGAGCAAGACAGAATTGACATTCTTCCTGTTGATGAAATCATTTCCCATCCCAGTTGGAGTTATTATCTGGATGTGGGTGCCAGCCATAGCCACAATGGGGGAATCCCCGAGCAGCGAATCCATCCATTACCTGTGAAAAATAATGAAAAATCTGTAAGCGCAGGGCCATCCTAGGATGGGTGTATGTGATGGGACCCACCCCCAACTACATATCACATGGCTAATTGGGACTGCACGCTCACTGGTCCAGGTGGTCCAAGACACACTACATGACTGAGGAGCTCCACTTCCATGGCCAGACACACTTCAATGACTATGCCAGCAGCAGTGGACCTGGTGTTAAGTATGAGACTCGACAACAGGATTCAGCAAAAAGTGATTTCGGCTTTATTTAACAGCAAGACTTCAATTCAGGAACACACAACAAACAAGTGGAGAACAGCTCCCTTTTTAAACTCTCCCAGGCTGTCAAAGCCACACCCACAGTTAGCTAAAGGCCAATCACAACACAGAGATAAAGGCCAATCACAACACAGAGATAAAGGCCAATCACAACACAGAGATAAAGGCCAATCAGGACTGTTCCCTCTTTGCAACATATTTACAAGATGATTGGTTCTGTACAGAGGTTTCTTAGAAACCAGCCAATAGTAATGCCGCAGCTGAAGAGCCACATTTGAAATCAAGTTTAACATAGGAATGTATAGCCCAGATTCACATTCCAATACATAACAATTCCTCCCCCCTAAGATGGCCCCCCTGCCAAACATAATCTTTCAGATAGGAGGGGGCACAACGACTTCGGCTTGACCGTCGCAGCGGTCTCTGCTCCAATGGTGGAGTTGGAGCAGCACACCCTTCGGGGACCCTGGTCACTTCCCTCGCAGGAGAAGGGGGAACAAAGACAGGGGTCCCAGGCTCTGGAGTTGGGGTCTGCCCAGACTCCGAATTCCCTTCTGCAGCACTCACCTCCTCGGCGGGAGGCCCCTCCTGCTCGGGGACCAGCTCAGAGTCAGGCAGTGACTCGGCGCTTGAGTCTGCCGAGCGCTCTCTGAGCTGGTCTACGTGGCGGCGTATCTCCCGTCCGCTGGGAAGCCGGACCACGTACAGCCTGGATCCTGTGATTTCGGTGACTATGGCTGGTAGCCACCGATGACCTTCCGCATAGTTGCGGGCAAACACTTTGTCCCCCACAACGAAGACTCTCCCCTGCTCTGGGGTCTCTGACTGTTGCTTCGACTGGTCGAGGTCAGGGTGCAAGCGGTCAAGAAGTGAAGCCAGCTTTCGGCCCATTAGAAGTTCAGCTGGGCTCCTCCCCATTGTCGAACACGGGGTGATGTGTTGCCTCAAGAGGAATGAGGCAAGTTTCTAGCTCCAGTCCCCACAAGTCAGACGCCTTTGCTGTCCGAACCATCCGTTCAGCCTGTCCGTTAGAGGCCGGATGGAACGGGGCAGAAGTCACATGGCGGATGAGGTTGTCTCGCAAAAACCCCTCAAACTCGGCCGACACAAACTGTGGCCCATTGTCGGAGACCACACAGTCCGGCAGCCCATGTGTTGCAATCAGTTTGCGGAGGGCCTTGATCACAGCCCCGGACCCAGTCGAATACATATTTACAACCTCCAACCAGTTGGAGTAAGCGTCCACACATATTAGAAACATTTGCCCATGAAAAGGGCCCGCAAAGTCTATATGGAGGCGGGACCATGGCCTCCTTGTCTTTTCCCAGGGCTGAATGGGAGCCTGTGGTGGTTCTGGACGGGACTGCTGACACGACATACACTGCCTTACCCAGGCCTCGATGTCCTCGTCCAGTTTCGGCCACCACACGTACCCTCTAGCGAGGGCTTTCATGTGGACCATGCCAGGGTGGCCCACATGCAACGTCTCCAAAACATCCTCCCTTAGTTTGGCAGGAATCACCACCCGACTCCCCCAAAGCAGACAGCCCTTGGTAACTGACAACTCATTTTGGCGCGAACAGAAAGGTTTAAACTCAGGCGCCGTTTTCCCTGCCGGCCACCCCCTCCATGCCCAATTAAGCACACGGGCGAGAACAGGTTTCTTAGCTGTCGCAGCGGCAATGTCTGAGGAGGTAATCGGTGCCTCTGGGAGCTCCTCAAGTGCCAGAACGTCCAGTTCAGGATCAGAGTCAGAGTTAGTCAGCGGTGTGGGGCAACGGCTAAGGGCATCGGTATGCCCGATAGCCTTTTCCGGGCGGTGCTCGAGTTCAAAATCATACGCCGAAAGGAAAACTGCCCACCTCAACATCCGAGGGGACAGTATGTTCGGCGTCTGCCGGTCCGGGGAGAAGATGCCCAGGAGTGGTTTGTGATCGGTCACAAGGAGGAACCTCCGCCCATAAACAAAGTAATGGAATTTCTTAATTCCGGCGATTAAGGCGAGGCCCTCCTTGTCGATCTGGGCATAGTTTTTCTCCGCCGTTGTGAGTGATCGTGAATAAAAAGCGATCGGTGCCTCCGATCCGTCCGGCATCAGGTGGCTGAAAATGGCCGCCCACCCCGTAAGGGGACGCATCAGCCGCAAGAACCAAATGTTTGTTCTCGTCGAAGTGGGTCAGCACCGCACTCGACGATAGAAGTTCCTTCACAGCCGTGAAAGCTCGCTCCTGCCGCTCTCCCCACTCCCATTTTGCATTTTTGTGGAGCAGAGCATGCAGGGGTTCAGCAACCGATGCCTTGTGGGGCAGGAAGGCATGGTAAAAATTGAGGATTCCCAGGAACGACTGGAGATCCTTCTTTGACCGTGGTGGGGGCGCGTTCTTGATTGCAGTGACTTTGTCGGGCGTGAGGTGGACCCCATCCGCATCAATGAGGAATCTGAGGAACTCAACTCGGTCCACCCTGACAACACACTTAGAACACTTCACCCGCAAACCAGCCTCCCCAAAACGGCCCAACACTGCTCTCAAGCGAGCCATCAGTTGACATTCGTCAGCACCAGCTATTAGGACATCATCAAAATAGGGCACTACGCCTGGGAGCCCATGCAGGAGCCCCTCCATAAGCCCTTGAAAAATACCTGGGGCAACATTCACCCCAAACTGAAGGTGTTTGATCCTGAACGCCCCTTTGTGGGTCACGATCGTTTGTGCCTCAGCAGTTGCGTCGTCCACCGGCAACTGCTGGTACGCTTGAGCAAGGTCGACCTTGGCAAAAACCTTATCCCCTCCCAGCGATGCCAGCACGTGGCTGATTACCGGCACAGGGTACGAGTGCTGTTGAAGGGCTCTATTTACAGTACATTTATATACAGCACAAATTCGTATTGACCCGTCAGCTTTTACGGGTGTTACGATGGGGGTCTCCCATCGACCATAGGGCACCGGCTCGAGGATGCCCTGGTTCACCAATTTGTCTAGCTCGGCCTCCATTTTTTGCCTTTAGGGCGAGCGGTACCTTTCTGTACTTCAGCTATATGGGACGCACTGAAGGGTCAAGATCAAAAGAGACCGGAGGGCCGGTATACGTACCAAGCCCTTCCCCAAACACATTCGGAAACTCTCTATACAATGAGTCCCATTTATTATCACAGATCTTATTTACACCGGTAACAGCAATGCCCAATGCCTCGAACCAATTGAGGCCCAATAGACTGACTCTTTCCCCCTCAGCAACTAGGAGGGACAGCTCAGCCTTCCGATCCTTGAATTCAACTCGGAAAGTCACCTTTCCCGCCAATGGAATGCGCCTTCCTTGGAAGTCGGTCAGGCGGGTTGACACAGGTGACAGCCGGCGGCGACTCCGTGTCGGGAACAGGCGTTGCCACGTTTGTGTGGAGATGACTGTGACGGACAATCCGGAGTCCATCATGCAGGGAACGCCGTCCAGTCGAAGCGTGACGTGGATCTTCCACGTGGCCTTGTCACCGGTAGCCAGGATGGTCGACGGGCAGGTATCGGTCTGATGACAGTTGGGCGACCTGCCGTCATCTCGGGGTCGAACCTTGGGGTCTGCACGTCGCGAAGACGGTGGTGATTTTCTGGCCGCTCGACAAACTCGGGCCAGGTGACCTCTCTTCCCGCAGAAGCGACAGATCAGCTCCTTTGCCCAACAGAGGTTTCTGTCATGCTTACCGCCGCAGCTGGCGCAGGGACGGGTCATTGTCCGCGGTGGGCGTGTCTCCCGAGTTCGGCACACACCATCGGCGTCGCTGTCGGACTCACTGTCGGACTGCTGGTGAACTGCAGGCTCTTTGCTGACCTGGGTCTGCCGCTGCCGAACCTCTCGCTTCGACTTGTCAGCGGCCTCTGCTGCGATGGCCTCGGCGTAGGCGACCGCATACGTGAGTTGGGTGCGGGCGAAGAGACGCTTGTTGAAGGTGCTCGTCCCGGAGGCCGCACACCAATCAGTCGAGGAGGGCTTCCTCTAAGTCAGCGAACTCGCATGGCCTCGCCACCTTCCGTAAGGCGGTGACAAACTCGGCTATCGATTCAGATGGCCCCTGGCACCGCTTGTAAAAGGCGTGCTGGCATGCGATTCTTGACGGTTGCGGCGAGAAATGGCCCTTCAGTTTGGCTGTGATTTCAGCCCATGTTGCCGCACTTAGTTCAGTCGGGGTGACCAGGGATCTGGCGATGTCGAAGGCAGCCTTGCCGCATGAGCTCAGGAGCGTCCCCTTCTTTCTCGTCTCCTCGGTGATCTGGTTCGCCTGAAGGTGGAACTCAAACCTTGCCAGGTAAGAGTCCCAGTCCTCCGTCACTGGGTCCAACGCTTCGAACGCCGGGTTGACGGCCATCTCGACCGGAGGGATGACCACTGCTTGTGGAGCCTCAGTCGGCGCGGCCGGGTGTGTATCCTCGTCTGCCGTTCTGCATTGGTTCAGCGGGGCTGCCTACCCGTTCTCAGGATCCCATCCTCGTCGCCAATTGTTAAGCATGAGACTCAACAACAGGATTCAGCAAAAAGTGATTTCAACTTTATTTAACAGCAAGACTTCAACTCAGGAACACACAACAAACAAGTGGAGCACAGCTCCCTTTTTAAACTCTCCCGGGCTGTCAAAGCCACACCCACTGTTAGCTAAAGGCCAATGACAACACAGAGATAAAGGCCAATCACAACACAGGGATAAAGGCCAATCAGGACTGTTCCCTCTTTGCAACATATTTACAAGATGATTGGTTCTGTACAGAGGTTTCTTAGAAACCAGCCAATAGTAATGCCGCAGCTGAAGAGCCACATTTGAAATCAAGCTTAACATAGGAACTATAGCCCAGATTCACATTCCAATACATAACACCTGGCAATGCCAAAATTGTCTCCACCCAGTCTGTAGGAGACTGTGTTGGCCAGGTACCAAATAGTTACAGTCACAGGTTCCTCAACAGGGATGTGATCCCTCATTACTGTATTTTGCCACAGGGGCCTCCCTCTCACTGACTCAACAACCCAGGAAAAGGCGTGGGGGGGTCATTCTCAAATGTTCAAGCCACTGCTCATCCCCCCGTATTGGGGAGGCAAAGGTCTCCCACCACTCATCTGAGCGTGGGTACACCCACCATCTGCGTGGTGGACCCTCTTCTGCAAGACGCAGAAGACATGCCCAGGCACGGGTACGTCTGCAGAGATATCGCTGTAGCCTAAGTCTCCTGCCTGCCAAGTAGCGCCTGAGGAGAATCACCCTCCTGGCTCTATAAACCTCAGCAAGATGTTCCTGGTGCTTAAAAAGCATCAAAAATAGTTGTAACCCTAACAACAGAATCCCAGCTGCCATCTCCCCGGACTCCATCTTACCCAATGAAAGACTGCGGTCGATCAACTAGTCTCTCACAATGCTCAAATTTGAGGCGGGACGCGGGAGGGCGTGGTTTCCGGGGGATGAGTACCATTGGCGGCTATCGAAGGGTGAGAATACACCTCTGGGCGGAAAAATCATCTGCCAAACCAGAAAGCGCCGCGTATCAGTGCGCATGCGTGGTCGAGTGGGACCGCCTTCTGCTGGGCTGCGTCAATGTGCATGCTTGGTCGCGTGGGGGGCCGCCTTCTGCTCGGCTGAATTAATGCGCTTGCGTGGTCGAGTGGGGCCGCCTTCTGCTCGGCTGCTTATACGCATGCGGAAGCGGTGAATTTTATTTTTTTTTAAATGGCGATCGCATGCGCTCTGCGGTTAGAGCGGAGGGGAAGTCCGGACACTCAGTAACGGAACAATCACCTGCTGAAGCAAGCAAGGAAGCAAGTGAGTGGAGCGACGTCTGCATAACATTCTCCGTTATAATTGCATTGGGTTTAATTATAACCGGGCTCAATGCTCTTTAACATTGACCCACTCTGAACCTGCGGCACTGAAAGGGTTAAGCCCACCGAGCCGGTTGCTAGAGAGGCCGAGCAAGGAGGGGCTCTTTTCTTTTTGGGGGGCGGTGTGTATGGGGGGGGGGGAAGGGTTTGCGTTTGAATCGGGAAAGGCTTCAAGAGGAGGAGCAGCCGCCGGGTCAAAGCCTCGCAGCCGTCGGATGACGGGCAGGTTCCCTTTGAAGTGAGTCGTCGCCGCGGGGGGGGGAAGCTTTGAGCTCGAGGGAGGGAGGCTGGGCTCGTGCTCGGCCACGGCTGTAACGGGGCGGCGTTGCCAACTCTTGGAGGGCGAATTCCTGGACATTTCGCAGGGAGGTGCATTGTGGGAAAGGGCAGTTTTGGGGACGGGGACCTTAGATGGGAGCAGCGCCCTCGAGTCCTCCCTCCAAGGCGACGGGTTTTTTGTAAAAAAATGGCGATCGCGTGCGCTCTGCGGTTAGAGCGATGGGGAAGTCCGGACACTCAATAACGGAACAACCGCCTGCTCAAGCAAGCAAGAAGTGAGTGGAGCGACGTCTGCATGACATTCTCCCGTTATAATTGCATTGGGTTTAATTATAACCGGGCTCAATGCTCTGTAGAAGAAGAAGAAGAAGAAGAAGAAGAAGAGTTTGGATTTATACCCCGCCCTTCACTGCCCAAAGGCGTCTCAGAGCGGCTTACAAACTCCTTTCCCTTCCCCTCCCCATAACAGACACCCTGTGAGGTAGGTGGGGCTGAGAGAGCTCTTGACAGAAACTGCTCTTTTTCAGGGACAGCTGTGCCAGAACTATGGCTTGCCCAAGGTCATCCAGCCAGGTGCAAGTGGAGGAGTGGGGAATCAAACCCGGTTCTCCCAGATAAGAGTCCGCGCACTTAACCACTACACCAAACTGTAACATTGCCCTCCTCTGAATGCACCCCTGGAGAGGGGCAGGGGGCACTGTCCCGGGGGAACTGATCTCTACAACCCCACCTCCAGCGTACAGTTTTCACTCCCAAGACTCCGCAGCTTAGAGGGAGCATTGATTGCAACCCGTGTTCCCGCTAAGCTGAGTTAGTGTGAGCTAGCTCACCGTTTTTTAGCCTCTGGCTCACACATTTTTGTCTTTGCTCGGGAAGGATGGGGCTCCAGAGCAAACTAATTTATGCGGGCTGAGTTGCTCGCTTGCAACTTTAATGCCAGTAAGCTCACCAAGTAGAATTTTTGCTCACAAGACTCCACAGCTTAGAGGGAGCATTGATTGCAGGAGCCAAACTGCTCGCTCCCAACTTTAATGCCAGTAACTCACAAAGCAGAATTGCTGCTCACAAGACTCCACAGCTTAGAGGGAACGTTGGTTGCAATCTGCCTCCAGCGGACGATCAGTGCTCCCTCTAAGCTGTGGATGTCTTGGGAGCAGAAGTCCTGTTTGGTGAGCTACTGGCGCTAAAGTTGCAAGCAAGCGATTTTTCCTACAGCGTAAATTGGTTTGCTCTGGAGCCATCCCTTCTTGAGCCGAGACAAGAAATGTGCGAGCCGGAGGCTAGAAAACGGTGAGCTCTAGCTCACACTAAGGCAGCTGAGAGGGAACGCTGGTTGTAATTCTGGGAGGACTGATGTCAGCTGGGCCTCTGCCCTGAGGGTGGGGGGGTGACTCTGGAATGTGAACTTCCAATTCTGCTGTGTCTTCAGTGTTTCTGTTATCTATGGAGCCTAAGTGTTTAGGCTTGAACACCTGGTGTAGCTTTCTCCTGGGAAGCTGAACCTGGTAACTTCGTTGGGCTCTTCCCTGGTTGGCCCTGGGCCATCAGGGGGCCACTTTGAATAATGTCTATCTGGTTGCTTTGCGCAGGCTTTTCCAGTTCTAACACGAATTGGTTAAGATACTCTGCATATGCTCAGTGGCTTAAAAAACTTTACTTCTTTGAATGAAAGCTGTTGGGAACTGATCGCTGCAGGAGTCTGAGGCTTCAGGCCCCACCAGGGGGGTTGACAACCCCGTGAGGTAGCTGTTTTGTGTCACTCTACGCAGACGGGGGTGGGGGGGCAGTGTTCCCTCTAAGCTGAGCTAATGTGAGCTAGCTCATAGTTTTTTAGTCTCCGGTTCACACATTTTTGTCTCGGCTCAGGAAGGATGGCTCCAGCGCAAGCTAATCTGTGTAGTAGCCAGATCGCTCACTCACAACTTTATTGCCGGTAGCTCATAAAGGAGAATTTTTGCTCACAAGACTCCACCGCTTAGAGGGAGCATTGGGGGGGGGCGGAATGTCTTTCAGTACAGGAAGGGTGAAGTGTAGGGATCTAGATCAAGATGGGTAGCCGTGTGTGTCTGTAGAAGTAGAAAAGAGGAAGAGTCCAGTAGCCTCTTAGAATCAGAGTTGGAAGGGGTCTCAGGGTCATCTAGTCCAATCCCCTGCACAATTATGCAGGAACTTCACAAATACCTCCCCCTCCACACCCCTAGTGACCCCTGTGCCGTGCCCAGAATAGGACAAAAAAACTCCAGGATCCCTGGCCAAACTGGCCTGGAGAAGAATTGCTTCCTGGCTCCAAAGTGGCGACCAACGTTTCCTGGGCATGTAAGAAAGGGCCACAAGAACTGAGCAGTGATGTAACCAACGTTCCCTCTAAGCTGTGGAGTCTTGTGAGCAGCAATTCTGCTTTGTGAGCTACTGGCATTAAAGTTGTGAGCGAGCAGTTTGGCTCCTGTGTCAGTTAGTTTGCTCTGGAGCCGTCCTTTCTGAGCTAAGACAAAAATGCATGAACTGGAGGCTAAAAAACTCTGAGCTAGCTCACACAAACTCAGCTTAGAGGGCACACTGGATGCAACCCTTCCTGTCCTCCCTCTCATGATCTTCCTAAATTCACAGAGTTCACCTTCAGTTTACTATAAAAAAACTAACAAAATTTGTGGCCGGGTCGGAGCTTTCGTGAGTCACTGCCCACTTCTTCAGAGACGGCTAGAATTGGAGTCCCTTTGTCCTCCTATATGAAAGCACTGCCCACTCTCTGAGATATAGTTCCAGCTGTACCTGGAGAAGTGAGCAGCAGCTCATGGAAGCTGCTGTCCTTGCCACAAATGTTGTTAGTCTTTAATTTGCTGCTGGACTTTTACTCATTTCTAAAGTATGAACCTGACATTCTGTTGCTGGTCATTTTAATCTGCAAAGAAACAAACAAAAAGCAGGCTTACTTTAGGTTGGGTGAGTAAAAATGGGGCCTGGGGGAAGGGACCTCCTGCCTGCCTTGGAATCCAGCGCAGCCCCATCCGGTGACCCAGATCCCTTCCCAGGGTGGGGCCGGGGCTGCCAGCTGGTGTCCAAGGCCCGCCCAGCAGAGGGGAGGGAAATCTTTCAAAAATCAGTTGTGGATGCTGATGTGGCCACACACACACCCGCCCCAAGTACCAGCCTCTCACAGACACAAGGGTGGGAGGAACAAGTGGAACACGTGCATCCATCACGGAGGGGATCCTGGCATGAGCGAGAGAACCCCTGGAATAAACGCACCAGGGAGAGCCACAGATGGGGGTTCGCGTATCTACCTGCAGCAGTGTTTTGCAAAGAGGATGGAGCAGGTAGGAACACGGCAGTTCCAACCACATTGCCTCCACCCCATCAATCCACTGCTCACTTGGCAGGGGAAGCCATAACACAGTACCAGATTCTCCCTCCTGTGTTGGGATTTGGGTGGGAGGAACGGTGTCCTTTCGCCAGTTGAGAGAGGGAACACAACAGGGAGAAACCCAAAGAGCCAGTCACAGGAGGCTTGGGTTCAGGTCCTGCTAAGATGGGTGCCAGCAAGAATACCTAACTGACCTTTTGGTGGTAAGGAGGCCCAGGTGGGTTCAAATGATTCATGCCGATTTGGTTCCTAATGCAGGGATGCCAGTGTCCACAAAGAGCCTAGAGATGGTCTCAAATCAAAACTGACCTCCAGACTACAGAGATCAGTGTGTGTTCAGGAAACGGCTGCTTTGGAGGGTGGACTCTGTGCCATTATGCCCTGCCCTCCCCAGGTTCCAGCCCCAGATTTCCAGGAAGTTCACCACATGGAGTTGGCAACCTTGTGCATTTGGTAGTTAGTTGTCTCCTCCGGCTCCTCTTCATCCCAGCAGCCCTTTGGGTGGGCATGTCTCCTGTCACACTTAGCCATCCAAAGTTGTTCAAGGGCTGGGCTTAGGCTTGTTCCCAAAAGAGGCTGGATTCTAGAAAACGGTCCTTCTGTCAGGGTGAGTTTGAATATTGGGCAAGGAGAAAACTGTGATTCTTTTCTGCGTGAAAGACTTGTTACCTCTGTCCTGCTTCTTCAAGGAGAAAGAAGTTCCCAGGGATACTGTTTACTTGGGTTGGTTCCCTTGGAAGAAGAAAGCCCTGGAGCCTTCTGGTGTCCTGGTACTCTTAGTTTTAAGGACCAGTATCCTGGCAGAGCTGAGCAAGGGTGGAAGCCAGAGGGATTCCCTCAGAGTAGCAGGCCCCCACATCAGATGCCCAGAGGGAGCGTTTGTGCATCTCAACATTCTGGAGCCAAATCTCAACTTGTCTTCCTTCCTTTCCTGATCTCATCTGATCCCTCTTCACATGAACACATACCTGCCCCTTCTCCTCAGCTGGGTGCTCAGAAAGAGTTCTTGCTGAACACTTCAGGCCTGTTGAAGATATATGTACAATCGTAAATGGATCACCGGTCCCTCTTGTCCTTATTGGGTGTACCTTAAGAATTAGTCCTTTGGACAGACAGAACCAATGTAATGAGAGGCTAAGCTTGTTAACATCCTTAAAGAGCCAAACACAGACACTTAATTTTCCCAAGAAACCATGGAGGCATATCTCAAATAACTTTGTTTGTACTACAGAAAAATAATCTTAAACCTGGTCTACAAACCACAACAAGCCCTTTTGTTCTGATCCACCAGTGCAATTCTCATATGGCTCCTGAGCTTATAAAGGTTTGTGATGTTCAGTGGCGTATCTCCATTCTCTTTTATCTTCCATGTTCCTGTCTGTGTCTCTCCTTCCCCCCAGAGAGAAGCCTTTCTTCACAGCCAAGTGACTAAAGACACCTTTCCACAGTCAGAGGTAGCTCAAGAGATGGAAGAGGAGAACCCAGAAGGACCTGGAACTGGCAAGACAGCAAGGAAAGGCCCCCACCCCACCCAAGCTGGGAGTGGTGTTGAATTCCAGGAAAGCCTGATGCCTAATATCTGTAATCAGCTCCCAGTAATCTCAGATGCACATTGCAAACGCTTCCGGCAGTTCCGCTACGATGAGGCCGATGGGCCCCGGGAGGTTTGCAGCCAGCTCCATGGACTTTGCAGCCACTGGCTGAAGTCAGAGAGGTGCACCAAGGAGCAGATTCTGGACCTGGTGATCCTGGAGCAGTTTCTGACTATCCTGCCCCCGGAAATGCAGCGTTGGGTCAGAGGATGTGGACCAGAGGCAAGTTCCCAGGCGGTGGCCCTGGCCGAAGGTTTCCTCCTGAGTCGGGCAAAGAAGATGCAGGCAGAACAGGTATGGGGATTCCTTCCAGGTATGTTCAATTCAAGCAGTGGTATCTGGCCATATCCTAAAGGTTCCCTGCCAGTCATTTGTCCAAGTGGTACTCATCCAAATGCGGGATTTCACGGCCTCTTTCAGCAGTCTCTTCTGTTAGAAAATTTCTTATCCCTTCAGATAACTCATCAAGTCTGCTAATGGAAAGGTGCAGAGTCCGGGAGTGGGGCAGCAGGATCCATTCCTTGGTCTCTTTTTCCATTCCATCTCTTACCCCTCTCCCTTGCTGCTGTTTCAGATATGGGCACCATCCTTGAAGAAAGAAGTGACTTTCCCTGAGGCAGAAGAGACTTTCTTGGAGAAAGGGAAGAGGGCCCGGGCCCAGGTATCTTTCATAACCATTTTGTTACACTGCAGTCCTATGATGACCCATGTTTAAAAGCCCAGTTAGATAACATATCCTGTTATCTTTGTTGAAAGTGTAATGAATATAAAACAGCACGGATGCTTGACGATTCCCCCCCCCTTTAATTGCCTTCCACACATAAACACACTTGAAGCTGCCTTCTAGTAAATCAGACCCCTCGGTCCATCAGGGTCGGTATTGTCTGTCCCAACTGGCAGCTGCTCTCCAGGGTCTTTGGCAGAGGTCTTTCACATCACCTCCTACCAGATCCTTTTTTTTCCTTTCTTTTTTTTAAGTTTTATTGATTAACCGGAACAAAATATACAATACTCTGATATACATGATAAAAAACTTAAAGCTGAGAAGTTACAGTAGAGATCTTATTTATGATTGGAGAGAAGCAAAGGAGAAATAACAGTTTGTAAAACAATTAATTCATTAAAAAAACTCAATTCAAAAACAATTCATAGTCCTTCCTTCATGCCAGATATCAAACGGCAACATTTTAACATTGTAAGGAAAGGAAACCTTAACAATCTTTAAAGTCTCCTCATAAGTTTCCCTCCAAAAAACCTGAATAACTGGGCCATCCCACCATATATGGTAGGGAGTTCCTTTCATTCTACATTTCCTCCAACAATTTGGGCTAGCAGTTTTAAAAAATTGATTTAAGCTTAGATGGAGTTAGATACCAGTTTGAAAACATTTTATAATATTGGTATTTAATGCACAAAATTCTTGATGTATTTGAAGGTGAAGCCCAATTTTTCTTCCAATCTGATTCAGTTAGTTCTATCACTCTATCCTTTTGCCAACATGTGACATAGCTTGTGGGAGTCTGCCCAGACAGACCGCAGCCTTGCTTCTGGTCCAAAAGCCATCCTTCCGTATATACTTCCACTAAACTCCTTTCTGTTGGGTCTCAGCTGTTCATATGGGTGCTAAAACAGAGCAGGTCCTGCTCTCTGCCGCTGAGCCACAGTGATTCCAACTTGGGTCCCAGCATTTTTCACAGTACAGTGGGGCTTTGGATACAAGATTGCCCCTTGGAAAATAAAAGGCTGAGGCTCTTTTCTTTTGTAAGTCAGAGCCAGTTTTTAAAGGGACATATAGAAGGCACAAACGCCATCTCAGAAACAAGGTGGTAAATTGCTGACTGCCCTATTTCTGCATGCTGTAGCCCCCTTTCTTATTTTTCTGCCAGAGACCTAAAGGGTTAACTTCAGTCTGCTTGCAGTTTATTCTGCTTTGCTTCTTTCCCCCCTGTCATTTCACTGATTTTTTTTCTCCATTGCTTAATCTGTGTTAAAATTTCCTCATGGCTCAAGGTGGCTGACAAATTACAATTGAAAACATACAAAATAAAACTTCAAATAACTCCCTCACAAAATGCCTATCATCTGTACACTAGTTGAAGCTGAGGCAAATGAAATGGCCTTGCAGGCCAGGAAGCAACCTTAAGGTGGTGGGGGGGCAGTAAGTAGCGGCTGTTGTTAATTGAAGAAATTAAGATTAAAAGGCACGTATTTAACATAGATATAGGATAATTTGACTGTTCGGGGTGGGGGGGAATGTATTCAGAAAACAAATCACTGTTATTTAAGACAGACACCTTAAAGAAGGAAACCCAGAAAGGGGCAGCAGTTTCCCTCCAAAACTTTTCCTCAGAACATAGGAGGATGGGACTTAGAGCTCCCTGCTTCCTGATTGGCTGTCACTCTCAGCAGCCTTCCCATTGGCTTTCTGCTGTGCTTGTCTGTTGCAATTGCAGTGCGTGGGGGGGGTATGGTACTCCATAGCTGCCAGCCTCCAGGTGCGGCCTGGAGTTTTTCTGGAATTACAACTGATCTGTAGACGATGAACAAAATTCCCCCCTAGAAAAGATAGCTTCTCTGGAGGGTGTACTTTATATTCTCACAGTCCCACTGGGGTCCATCCCCTCCCTAAATTCCATTCTCACACCCCCAGTGGCAACTTTAGATTCATGGGATTGTTGGATAGTAGAAGGGGACACTTTCCAGTGCTGTTTCCTTGTACACAACAGCCATGTGCACTATTAGACTCCCTGAATAAATTACCTCACATGCAAGAGACAACGGATACAAAATAACGTTGAATTGGATCCCAAACCTTGTTTCCAGGTATTGATTTATCCTCATGTTTCCACAGACCAGTAAAGCAATTATAATTATTAATATAACATAAACCCTCAAAAAAGCCCACTGAGGCTGCTGTGGGGAGTCAGGTTGATAACATTCAAGGGAAACCACCCACCACCCTATGTGAAGCTGACCGAAAACTTCAATGTTGTGTGACTTAGAAGACTGTGATGCCAGAGGAACATGTGTTATAGCAGAAATGGATGCTGGGCAAGTGGAAACCAGGTTTAGGATCCAGGCCAGTGAAATTAGCATGGCTGTAGGTCCAGTGCCAGCAGAGAGGGCAAAGGTTTGTTTCAGGAGCAAAATGTATCCCACCATCAGCTTTTGTGTAGGGGCTGTGGCCCAGTGGCAGGGTATCTGCTTTGCTTGGAGAAGGTCCCAGGTTCAATCTCTGGCATCTCTAGATAAAAGGATCCGGTGGTAGGTTAAGTGAGTGTCCTTTGCCAGAGACCGTGGAGAGGTGCTGCCAGTCTGAGTAGACAATAACTGAACCTAATGGACTGATGGTTTGGTTCGGTAGAAGGCAGCTAAATTGTGTAAATCAGAGATCGCTTCATAGGATACACTGTAGCGTACATCCAGCATTCAAATGAACAGATACCCTAGATGTATGCCCTGACAAAAGTCCTTTTAGCCTTTAAGGTGGCAAAGGGCTCTTTTTTAATATTGCTACAATGGACTAATATGGCTACCCCTCTAGGATTAGCATCTCCCTACATCCATGTGTAACTCTTCCTAGAAGCTAAAATGACTAAACTGAGGCTATTGTACTTTGGTCACCTGATGAGAAGCCAAAAGTCACGGGAATGAACAAATAACTCCGGGAAAATTGAAGGCAGCAGGAAAAGAGGATGACCCAACAGAGAGGGGCAGAGCATGTGATGTGGCCAACTCCTTGGTATCAGCCTCCCAGACACATGGCCAGGAGGATCAAATGGCACATGGGCATACATTACACTGAGAATCAGGCATACATCATTGTGAGGTTCGTGGTGTGAGTGACAGGACCAGGGTGTGCCGCGTGTGTGAGTTTGAGTATCCAGTACCCACCCACAGCAGTGTTTTGCAAAGTGGATGCACTGGGAAGGAACATGGCTGCTTGAACTGTGTCGCCCTTGCCCCATCACTCCACAACCGTAACACAATGCCAAATTGTCCCTCCTGCACTGGGGTTTGGGTGGGAGGAACAGCATCCTTTTGCCAGGAGAGAGAAGTACAGACCCCCAGGGAATGCAGGAGAGAGAAACACAAGGGTACAGTCACATGAAGTCTGGGTTCACGTTCTGCTAAAGAAGGTACCAGCAAGAGTACAAAGATTGTCTTTTGTTGGCTAGGAGGTCCAGAAAGGAGTCACAGATGGGATCAAATGTGGTGACTCATTCATGCTGATTGGATGGCCCAAACGCCAAGCATTTTGGCTGGTTCCCCCTCCCCCATCTCCCTGATGCAGGGATGTCAGTGCCCAGGAAAAGCCTGAAGATCGTCTCAAATTAAAACTCATCTCCAGACTACAGAGATCAGTTTGCGTTTAGAAAATGGCTGCTTTGGAGGTTGGACTCTATGCCATTATACCCTGCCTACCCCAGGCTCCAGCCCTAAATTCCCAGGAATTTCCCAAATCCTGGAGTTGGCAACCTTGTCCATTCGACAGAGTTTGTTGTCTCCTCCTCTTCATCCCAGCAGCCCTTGGGTGAGCATGTCTCCTGAAAGACTTAGTAGCCATCCAGAGTTGTTTAAGGACTGGGCTTAGACTTGTTCCCAGGAGAAGCCGCCCTCTAGAAAATGGTCTTTCTCTCAGGGTGAGCTCGAATATGGTGTCAAGAGAAAACTGTGATTCTTCTCTGGATTAAAGACTTGTTATCTCCGCCCTGCTTCTTCAAGGGGAAAGACGTTCCCAGGCATCCTGTTTACTTAGGTTGGTTCCCCTTGGAAGAAGAAAGTCCCAGAGTCTTATGATGTCTTGGTACTCTTAGCTTTAAGGACAAATATACTCACAGAGCTGAGCAAGGGTGGAAGCCAGAGGAATTCCCACAAAGTAGCAGGTCCAATACCCCCACATCAGATGCCCAGAGAGAGTGTTTCTGCGCCTCGAGATTCTTGAGCCAAATCTCAGCCTGTCTTCCTTTCTCTCCTCATCTCAGCTGCTCATTCTTCACACAGACACATTCCTGCCCCTTTGTTACCCAGAAAGGGTGTGTGTCTCCTTTTAACTGGGGGAAATAGCAAAGCAGACAAAACTTTGCCGGAGGAGGGTAACTAGCGAAATCTCTACGAGAACTTATGGGGAATTTTCCCTTAGAGAAACTCTCCGAAATAAACCACGCTGTACCTTAAACAAGAAAGGGTTTTTGTATTAAAAGAGGAAATAATAAAATAAGAAAAATCAGAAATAGAATGTATGCTCAAAAACCAACACACAAGCAAATGAAAATACAGGAAGGAGACAGAATAAAAGGAGGGTTTGGGGGGAATCATAGTTATCAATCCAAAAGAGAAGAGGCTGTGAAATGGACCATCACGTCAAGCTGCAAAGACGAAAGGAACCCAAACATGCTTGGGGGTGTGATAGAAAGTGGGCGCCCAAGACACACACACCCTGCAGGGGGCAGAGCGTGTCCAGTTGTGGCACAAATTGCTATGTGAGGGCATGGTGGTGCAGCTGGCTTCTGAAACAGTACCTGATGGGATTAGCTAGAGATAAAACAATGTTTTAGGGAAGGGCTGAATGCTGTTCCCAGGAATAGACAAAGACCTGGGGAAACTCATGATATTGTGCATGAATGTAGCTAATGACTGTTTGATGACCCTCTGTGTCTGGAAAGAGAAGTTGACGGGGATGGCTGAAAGGTGTTAATTGATTTCACAATTATCATAAACAGGTCAAGGAAGGTCAGGCCAGATCGGGAAGGGATTTGTTTAAGGTGAAACAGTGTCTTTTCCGAGAGACCCGTTATTGCCATTCTGCATGGTTTCAAGGTTTCCTTCAGCAGGAGGAGGGGTCTGGGGACAGAGCTCTTGCCTAACGCTTTAGGCCTGTTGAAGAGATGCGTACAATGGTAAAGGGGACACTTTCTTCTCCTTTTTGGGAGTAACATAAGAATTAGCCATTGTATTGAGAGGCTAAGCTTCTTTACGTCCATAAAGAGCCAAACAGAAACACTTAACTTTCCCAAAGAACCATGGAGGCATATCTCAAATAGCTTGGTTTGTACTATAGAAATATGATCTTAAACCTGGACTACAAACCACAAGAAGCCCTTTTGTTCTGATCCACCAGGACAATTCTTTTCTGTCTCCTGAGCTTATGAAGGTTTGTGATGTTCAGTGGTGTATCTCCATTCTCTTTGATTTTCCGTGTAACTGTCTGTGTCTCCTTCCCCTCAGAGAAAAGCCTCACTTCGTAGCCAGGTGACTAAAGGCATCTTTCCACAGTCAGAGGTGACCCAACAGAAGGGGAAAGAGATTGAAGAGGAGAACCCAGGAGGACCTGGAAGTGGCAAGACAGTGCCAAATATCCATGATCAACTCCCTACAATCTCAGATGCACATTGCCGATGCTTCCGGCAATTCCGCTACCATGAGGCCGATGGGCCCCGGGAGGTTTGCAGCCAGCTCCATGGACTTTGCAGCCACTGGCTGAAGCCGGAGAGGCACTCCAAGAAACAGATTCTGGACCTGGTGATCCTGGAGCAGTTCCTGGCTATCCTGCCTCAGGAAATGCAGTGCTGGGTGAGAGGATGTGGGCCGGAGACCAGTTCCCAGGCGGTGGACCTGGCCGAAGGTTTTCTCCTGAGTCAGGCAGAGGAGAAGAGGCAGGCAGAGCAGGTATGGGGATTTCCTCCAGGTATGTCCAATTCAAGCTATGGTATCTGGCCTTATTGTAAAGGTACCCTGCCAGACATCTGTCCAAGTGTTAGTAATCCAAATGGGAGATTTCACTGTGTCCTTGAGTAGCTTCTTCTATTAGAGAATTTCTGATTCCTTCAGATAACTCCCCAGGTCTGTTGATGGAAGGGTGCAGAGTCTAAGAGTGGGGCAGGATCCATTCCTTGGTCTCTTTTCCATTCCGTCCCTTACCCCTCTCCCTCGCTGCTGTTTCAGATGTGGGCACCATCCCTCAAGACAGAAGATGCATTCCTTGAGGCGGAAGGAGCTTCCTTGGAGCAAGGACAGAGGGCGCAGGCCCAGGAGCGTGCCCAAGATGCCCCCTCCTGTGGTAAGGTCTCCTTATACCTGGATGTGTTTGGGGCATCCCTGTGAGTTTGATGGGTAGAGTAGAGTCTTCAGGTCAGGAAAAGAATCCAATACTTCTTCACACAATACAGAGTTAATTTGTGGCACTCAATGTGCACTAAATTGACGTCTCTTGAAGCGGAATTAGACAAATTCATTGAAGGCAGTTCCTCCCATTGATTAAAATATTCATCTCTCAGCTTCCTTCCATAAAAGGAATTCAAGGTGGCTCAAAAGGAAAAGGTAGGCAGACCTGGGCAGAGCTATTCAACCTGGTGAATAAAGGGAGCCGCCATCCCCAGGGGCAGCAGAGCTCTGAAGACCAGTTCCTAGGGGCCAGGAGTCATGGGAAAATTTGGCATCTCTGCCCATGTTTATTGGGGCATCTGTTGGGCCACTGTAGGAAACAAGATGCTGGAGGAGGGATGGCAGGCTGTGGACTGGCACCACCAGGAGCTTTGGGGGAGGGTCTTGGGGTGGGTCTTGAAGCAGATATGGTGTCATGTCTTTTTTTTAATTTATATTTTCTATTTTCACAAAACCTGTAAAGAAGCAACAATACGAATAACTGTACTTACAGTATAACTTGAGATAACATACGCTTTTGGAATAACATACAACAAGTAACTATATATTTATAACTATATTCTACTTCTGTTCACAGTATATTTAGAAATGTAATACATTCTGGTACTATTTATTTCTCAGCGCCACTCCTCCTTCTATCAGATATGCAAGTATTGGTGCCAAATCGCTTAAAACGTTTTTTGTAAGACACTACATTTTTAATATATTTTAAAATATATATTTAATATATATTTCAAAATATTTTTTAATATTCCCAGCACTATTACCTGCCCATAAATAAAGTGTTCCCAGATTTTATTTTGCCAACTTGCCAAAGTAGGACCTGTTTTCTCTTTCCAGTTTTGTGCTGTTGTAATTCTGGCTATTGCAATTAATGTGCATATTAATATTGTTTTTATTTCCAGATGGATCAGACCACGCATCCAGCAAGACTGTTTCTGGTTTGTCAGGTATGTACCTTCCAGTGATTACATAGATTTGTGCCAAGATAACTTTCTAAAACTCCCTAACCAGTGGACAATGCCACCAGCAGTGTATGAAATCCCCAACTTGAACACAGTTTTTCCAACATTGCTTACTAATAGTAGGATTTATTCTGTGTAGTTGGATCTGGGGTAAACACCATCTATGCAATACATAGAAGGTATTAAACTTGATAGTAAATATTTGTGAAGAGCTGTTAGGCACGCAGTGTCATGTTGATGTTACATCGGGATGAAAACCCGAGTGTGAAATTAGCATGCCAGGAGACACTCTAAAAACTCATTCATATTACCTTTGAGTCTCCAGATGCATTGAAGTCATTTCTGGACCAAACGTGACAGTGATGTGTCATGCGACATCATTTCCACCACCCCCTTTCCCTTCCCCTAGGCCAGATACAGGTCTCACAGAAGTCTGTAATATGTCGGCAGCATTTATAACCCTAGAGGGATGCCTCTTTAAAAGACAATGGGGGTTCCCAAAACAGATGGCCTCATCTTGGACTAAACACCCATCCTCACTTCCCTGTGACCATTTAATCCTATTAAAGCAACACGTTACTGTATTCAGAAAACCTGGTAGTTTTTCCTGTCCATTACTCACAGTGGCATCAAAAACTAAGAACACCTATAGTCTAGTTCCGGTAAACTCATCAAGCCTCTCCCAGATCATCGTTCACCTCCAGAGAAGTCATCACATCATTGTTTTGGGGGCAAATATATCTGCATAGCCTCAGGGAACATTTTCCTTATAACTGTAGCACATTGCTCCATGGCAGTGTGCATGTGTGTGTGTGTGTTCTGGTACCCATACATACACCCCCACTTGTGTATGGCCTTCTCTACTCCATGAAACACTGGCCATTTCACTGCTGCTTCCACAGACCTCGCTCTTCTAGATTGGTAACTATCACTTTCCTGAAGTCGTTTTCTCGCTGCCCTTCCCTGACTTCCTCTTAGCTAGCTTGTGTGTTTTTCAGTGTTTCTGTGTGTGTTTTAGCCTTTTGTTCTTAGTTCAATAAAATGCTTTCCAGTTAAGCTTTGACTGGTTTATTTCAAGAGTTCTCTAAGGGAGAAATCCTCGTAAACATTAGTGGAGATCCCAGTTACCTGCCTCTCGCTGTGTTTGTGTTAAAGATAATTTCCCCCACTTATTAGGAGACTGCCAATTTGGGTTAAGAGTGCTTCTTTTCGGCTTCTCTCAGAATGTGGTAGAAAGTGTTTAAAAACTTGTTGAGTGTATATGCAGGATGTGGTTTCACAATTACGGAACAAAGAAGAAAACACCCCTCCTTCCTCCTTTGTCTCAGTAATAGGCAATGAAGAGATGCTGTTGAGCTGTTGTTTTTTCAGAGATGTGGAAACGGCTGCTGCACCTCCAGTCCAGGTAGGAGAGATGAACAGGGAGCAGCCTGGGTCCCCTCTCCTTTCTCAGGGAAGACTTTTGCTCCTGCAGTTTCTACAAGGTGTCTGGCTGAGGGACCCTCTGAATGCTGTTTTTTCCCCCCCATACGAAGTCTTCCATCCTGTACCTACCCAGACTACTCCCTTCCAGTGTGCCATCTCTGCCTGGCATGGTCCCTGATGAGGGGATCTGTTTTTTCTTCCAGTGTCCCTTTTCCGTGGAGGAGGTGTCCATCTGTTTCACCGAGGCAGAGTGGGCGCTCCTGGATCCGGGACAAAGAGCTCTGTGCAGGGAAGTTATGTCGGAGAACTATGGGAATGTGGCCTTTCTGGGTAAGGATCTTTCGTAGGAGCCAAAGGTGCGAATTGCTGCCATTCTGATGAGGCATGAATCAAAATAATGAATAGCAATACACCATTTTGAGGCCTTACCCCCTACTTGGAGCCAGGCTGGGGCTCACTGGCAGAGCGTCTGCTTGGCATGCAGAAGTTCGATCCCCACCATTTACAGTTAAAAGGATCAAGCAGGAGGTGATATGAAAGACCTCTGTCTGAGACCCTGGAGAGCGGCTGCAGGACTGAGTAGAGAAGATGGACTTCACTGGACCAAGGGTCTGATTCAGTATTTTTTTAAAAAAATTGTTGTAGCTATAACAGCATTACAACAAAACAAATCATTCAAAACAACAGTATTAACAAAAACGTATCACCTTACACCATTGCATTAATGCAAATATGCATTAAATATAATATTCTAATAACAATCACAAAACTTAGAACATTAACAACTTAAAAAAGAGCAATAACACTAGTACAAAACAGTTTAGAAAATCAGAAAGATGATGTAATCTCAAGATATCTTTGAGATAGCTCGAGTAAATACATTATTATTATTATTATTATTATTATTATTATTATTATTATTATTATTATTAAAATCTGTCTCAATGAATGGTAACCGTTTAGTAAAGAAATTTGAAGGGAATTGGATATTATCATTAGAAGGTAAAGAAACTGCAATTTTTTCTTTTTTTTTTCTTTTGGCCCCCAAAGGGGATTTTTTATTGCTTTTTTGTAATACACTACTAAAACTACAATGAAAAAAGGAAGGAGACTAACAGCTAGGGAGAAAGAAAAGTATACCCACACTAAACTAAAAACCCAAGAGTAGGAGATCCTTAACCCAGTTAAAATCTATGTTAGTACTCTTTTGTTAGTAAACAATGCATACTGTGAGTGCTATCTATCCCTGATCGAGAATTAGCTGGTTACTTGTTATGGGAGAGTTCCAGAGCATCATAAAGGCGATTTTCAGAGTCCTTCTGCCTTTACTTAGGCTTTCTATCTCTAAAGTCATAGGTTGCTTTGTGGGCAGCAGCGCCTTCTTCAGCAGCCAAGTCTTTGTCCGTCTCTGAGGGTGTGGAGCCACTCGAACCAGTTTCACCGTCTTTGGTTCCCAGATGGCGTTTCAGGAATTCTTTACCCTTATACATGGAGTCAGTCTTCTCTCTCTTGTCGTGTAGCTTAAAGATGACCCCTTCTGGAACTGCCCATTTATATGCGATTTGATTAGTTTGGAGAAAGAGAATTAAGTCTTTGTAGCTCTTCCGTTTTTGGCGGATTTCAAATGGAATGTCTTTTAAGGTCTTGATTATAGCATTCCCCAGTTTCAGTGGAGTTGCTGATGCAGCTTTTAGAATTGCATCTCTGGTTTGTCTTCTTGAAAATCTGACTGATATTTCTCCAGGTAGGCTATTCTTTTTGGTGTAATTGGAATACACCTGTACGCTGCATCCATATCATGCATCAATTCTTCCGCTTTCAAGCCTACTACTAGCGCAATGAGATCACTGAGAAGCTTCTTCAAATCTTCCTTTGGTGATTCAGGAACTCCCTGGAATCTGAGGATGATGTTGGCTTCTTCCATTTGTAGAGACAACAGTCTATTTTCCTGATGATTCTGTTTATTCGTTATTTGGTCCACTCTTTTCTTCAAAATCTTGTTTTGGGTATGCATCTCTTTCACTACTTCCATCGTTTGCTCCATCTGTTTAACTGTTTCGGCCAGCTGGAGCTGTTGCGCTCCGAAGGTCTGATTGAGGACGGTTAACTGCTGGTTGGGGTTGGTCTGGCAGGACCTGTTGGGGACAAATCTGTGCTGCCTTCCCTGGATCACCAAGTTGTCCTTTAGATGCTCACGGATCAATTCACGGATCACTACACCTTTGGGTAGTGAAGGGCGGGCTATAAATCCAATCTCTTCTCTTCTTCTCTTTAAAATCTGCTCCAGTATCTTCCCTGGGACAGAGGTCAGACTGAGTGGCCTGTAGTCTCCTGGGACATCCCTCCTCTCCTTTTTCAAAATTGGAGAATAACATCCACCCTCCTCCAGGCTTGTGGCATGTCTCCCGTCCTCCCAAGAAGTCTGGAAGATGATGGACAAAGGATCTGCAAGCTCTCTAGAAAGTTTTTTGAGCACTCTTGGATGCATACCATTTGGCCTGGCGGATTTGTATTCATTCTATGCAGCCAGGTGCTTCTCGACTACCTCTCTGTCCATATCAGTCAGCAGTCCAGATGCTGTGCCTTGCCTAGTACCATCTCTAGATGAGGCTGTTCTCTTCTTCAGGGAAAAACTGTGGCAAAATAGGTATTAAACTTTTCTGCTGTCTCTCTGTCCTCCGTCAGAGTTTCTCCATTTTCACCCAATGGTGGGCCCATTGCCTCTATTACCTTGCCTTTTCTCCTCATATATCTGAAGACTTTCTTGTTGTAGCGAGCCAGCTTTATCACCCTGTGACCTTTGGCCTCTCTGATGGCTGAGCTACACTGATGGCCAGCTTTATCTCCCTGGCCAGCTTTATCTCCCTGTGATCTTTGGCCTCTCTGATGGCTGAGTGCCCAGCAACCCACAGATACCCTTCTTTAGAGGTATGTCCTTGCCTCCATTTCTTGACCTTTCCTTTTTCTCCCTTAGCGCATCACGCAGTTCCCTGTTCATCCACATTGGCTTCTTGGATCCCCTTCCATGTTTCCTTCTTGTGGGAATACCAATGGCTTGAGCTTGCAAGAGCTCTTGTTTTAGGAGAGCCCACCCTTCACTTGCTCCCTTCCCTTCCAGCAGTCTTGCCCATGGAATGATTCTCATCACGCCCCTAATACATGAAATACTTGGTATTAGATGGTATCTCTTATTGCAGCATAAGTATTCTAGCCGTAGCATAAGTTACTCTGTAGAAAACTATTCATTGTGATGAAGCAAGAAAATAACAGAGCATCCTAGCATGACATGAGCCTAAAGTTAGCATAGCTTTTTTCTGGTCTCTTTTACTTTCTATCTCTCTAGGGTCAGGCGGTCCTAAAAACCCAATCGAGGGTCCTCCCTGGTGGAATTTTCCAGAGGCTATCAGCACCCTCCTTATCCGCCCTTCTGGCTCTACCACTGAATACAGATTGCCACAATTAACCTATTACCGCATTCTGTCATCTGGCTTTGAAAAAAATAAGGATGTTATCTGCAGAGAGATTCAAATCCTGAACACCTGAAATATGGAACAGGCCTCTTCAAAATCACGTTAACCCTTGGGGTGCTAGGGTGCTTTACCTCGCAGACCCATTCCCCTTCTACTGGTTGGGATTGTGTGCTTTGATCATGGTTCTGCCTTTCCAGAAGAATTTTTACTCTTGAACTTCTTTCCTTCCCAATATAAGAATGATATCTCTCACTCTTTCTGTCTCCCTCCCTCCCTGTCTTTTAGCGAAAGAAGCCAGAAGTATAAGAGAGAATTTGGTGGAGACAGGCAACAGCCTCGCCTCCAAAGAAAGGCTGGAGAGTTTCTCAAGAAGATCCCAAGAGCATATTTCCTTCCCATATGAGCTGGGTGAGAGTGAGTATCCTTCATGCTTATGTCAAGGAAACAGACAAGGAATAGGCCATGGGGGATTTCTGATTCAGTTCTAAGCAAAATTTGGTTTGGTACAATTATATACCCTGCTTGATAAGGAGGAAGGGAGGCCTTCTGGGGGTGGAAAATTTTAGGCTCAGAAACTTCTTCTGGGCAAGAACTCAGCTGTGACTCTTAAGGGAGTGAGGTATTAAATACTAGATAGTCTGGGTGAAGGTGGAGAGTTGCTTAAGATCAGCCAAGCCAGATGAGGTCAAAGGGCTGTCAGTCCTTTCCTGTTGCTGTCACATAGATGACTTTTGACTTCAACAGTTTTCCCAGATGTTAAGAGGAACTCTCTATTTTTTTCCAGTAGAGGATGATCAAAGGAATGAGGAGGTTGAGGAACTTCATCAGCAAATGCCAGGTAGACTTAAAGATGAAGATGTGAAAAAAACCATCAGGAATAAAGGCAAAACAAAGAGAAAGAAAGGTGGCTGTATGGTTGAGAAGAGAGATGGAAGAAAGCGTAGTAAGCATTTTCCAAAGCACAGCATAATGAAGGGAAGTAAATCCATTCACTGTGGAAAGTACTTCAGAAATAGATCACAGCTCCTTGTGCACCAAAGAATACACAAAGGGGAGAAACCGTTTGAATGCTCAGTGTGTGGAAAGAGATTTGATGTGCACAGCAGTCTTCGAAAGCATCAGAGAACTCACATGGGGGAGAAGCCCTTTGAATACTCAGAGTGTGGAAAGAGATTCAGTCAGAGTGGTGGTCTTCAATACCATCAGAGAACCCACACAGGGGAGAAACCTTTTGAATGCTCAGAGTGTGGAAAGAGATTTACTATGAGTGGCAGTCTTCAAAGGCATCAAAGAATCCACACAGGGGAGAAACCTTTTGAATGCGCAGAGTGTGGAAAGAGATTTAGTAGGAGTGGTAGTCTTCAGATGCATCTTAGAACTCACACAGGGGAAAAACCTTTTGAATGCTCAGAGTGTGGAAAGAGATTCAGTCAGAGTAGCATTCTTCAACGGCATCAGAGAACTCACACAGGAGAGAAACCTTTTGAATGCTCAGAGTGCGGAAAAAAATTTAGTGAGAATGGCCATCTTCGACTGCATCAGAGAACTCACACTGGGGAGAAACCTTTTGAATGCTTAGACTGTGGAAAGAGATTCAGTCAGTGTAATGCTCTTCAACAACACCAAAGAATACACAGAGGGGAGAAACCTTTTGAATGCTCAGAGTGTGGAAAGAGATTCAGTCAGAGTGGTGTTCTTCAGCGGCATGAGAGAACTCACACAGGGGAGAAACCTTTTGAATGTTCAGAGTGTGGAAAGAGATTTGGTGTGAACAGCAGTCTTCAAATGCATCAAAGAACCCACACAGGGGAGAAACCTTTTGAATGCTCAGAGTGTGGAAAGAGATTCAGTGAGAATAGCAGTCTTCAACAGCATCAGAGAACTCACACTGGGGTGAAACCTTTTGAATGCTCAGTGTGTGGAAAGAGATTTAGTGGGAGTAGCAGTCTTCGAACCCATCAGAGAACTCACACTGGGGAGAAACCTTTGGAATGCTCAGAGTGTGGAAAGAGATTTCGTGAGGGCAGCGCTCTTCAGAAGCATCAGAGAACTCACACAGGGGAGAAGCCTTATATATGCTCAGAGTGTGGGAAAAGATTCAGTCGGAGCGGAGTTCTTCGGAACCATCAGAGAACCCACACAGGGGAGCAACCTTTTGAATGCTTAGAGTGTGGAAAGAGATTCCGTCAGAGTGGCAGTCTTCAGTACCATCAGAGAACACACACAGGGGAGAAGCCTTTTGAATGCTTAGAGTGTGGAAAGAGATTCAGTGGAAGAGGTAGTCTTCAAATGCATAAGAGAACTCACACAGGGGAGAAACCTTATGAATGCTCAGAGTGTGGAAAGAGGTTTAGTGTGCACTGCGGTCTTCGACAGCATCAGAGGACTCACACAGGGGAGAAACCTTATGAATGCTCAGAGTGCGGAAAGAGATTTAGTGAGAATGGCAGTCTTCAACAGCATCAAAGAATTCACACAGGGGAGAAACCTTTTGAATGCTTAGAGTGTGGAAAGAGATTCAGTCAGAGTAGCATTCTTCAGCGGCATCAGAGAACCCACACAGGAGAGAAACCACTTGAATGTTCAGAGTGTGGGAAGAAATTCAGTCGCAGTAGCCATCTTAAAGAGCATCACAAAATACACACAAGGGGGAAACCGCTTCAATGCTGAAAGTGTGGAAGGAGATTCAGGTTGAGCGGCAGCCTTCAACAGCCTCTGACAACCCATACAGGGGAGAAAACTTTTGAATGCTCAGTGTTTGGAAGGAGATTCAGTCAGAATGGCACTCTTCAGCTGCCCCCAAGAACTATACAGGGGAGAAACCTTCTGAACACTCAGAGTGCCGAATGATATTCAGTGTGAGTTTCCATCTTCAGCTTGACCTAAGATCTCACATGGAAAAAACTTTTTGGGTGCTCAGAGTGTAGACTTACATTGTGTAACAGTAAGTAGCAGTTTTCAATGGTGTTAGAGAACCCACACAGAGGAATAACCCTTTGAATGCTCAGAGTGGAAAGAGGATTTCAGCATGGAAATCTTCTGCAGCATCTAAAAATTTGCATGAGGAGAGACCATGTATCTGCTTAGCCCATGAAAATATTTTTTCTCATATTTCATGCCTAAAAGTCAACAACAGACCGTTTAAAGCACTGACACTGTATAAACTTTTGTAGAAAGTTTGAATCTGCAAAATACAAAAGCTTGAATCTACACAGAAATCCTACCCTAATCAGGAAGAAATTTTCAAAATGCTTGGATTGTGGAAGGAACCTTAGCTATATCAGAAGCCCTCAAACAGATCTCATAAGGAGGAAAGCAAGGATGGGCTGTGCCAGTTGAAGTGGATTCAAGATCCGCTCATGTCTCCTTTAGCTTGGAGGAGTCCGCACAAGGGAAGAATCTCATAAATGCTCAGTGTGGCAAGAGGTTGAGGCACAGATTGAATTTTCATGGTCTTCAGAGAATCCATTGGAGGGTGAAACATTCCTTGCTGGTTCTGATGATGGTCTTCTGACACCCAAGTGTTGGAGGTTCAGAAAGGCTCAGAAAGCAGCAGAAATTGCAAAAACAAAAGCTACAAGCAACAGCAATCCCGGAAAAACACAATAAACTTCCTATCTGTCCTAACTCCTCCCCGGAACCAGAAGACATCGCAGACGTCCAGGTTACAGAATAATAAAAACTCACACTCCAAACAAATAGTTCAAGTTTATATTATAAGTTTTTGTTTAATTAGAAATAAGCATGTTTAAAGGGAGCGGGGAGGGAGACAGTGGAATCACTAGCACCTCTACAAGACAGGGACTCGACTGGAAGCTTAGCACAACCATTCCAGAACAACAAACACAAGGTCAGCTATATTTTCCAGCATGATCCTACCACAGTGATCTATCAAATATTTTAATAACAATTAATTACTTTTTGTTGTTACAGGTTTATTGGAATTTGTTAGATCTTTGACTAATCCTTTAGCATTTTGGGAACGGTTTTTTTTTTGTTTCTAAGCCTTTAATTGTATGTAGTTTTTAAATTTAATTACAAATGTTAACTTTTTACTTATTTTTTATCTAATGAATTTTCAAAGAGCATAGTTAGCTAAGCTTTGTAAAACAAAGCGAAAGTTGTGGTTACCTATAAACATTAAAAAATTAGAGTCAAAACAAGTTAATCAAACTACTGTGCACCCACTAGAGGTTCATCACACAGCTACTGCATCACTTGCAAGAACTACCCTAAGCCGCCAGAGGTTAGTCTTTCAAAAATATATTCCTATAACATACACGTATAGAGGAATGGTCTCTGGCCTCCCAAAATAGAGCAAACAAAAACAAAATAAAATCAGAGCACTGCTACGCTAACTTGGCCCTTGACACAGGCAATCTCTATGCAAAACAAATAAATAAATGTAATAATTTTTTTATATACTTCGTGCTTCATAGTAAATACATTGCAACTATAGCTACATAAGATGAAAGTTGTCTCAGTGAATATTAGAGGCCTGAATAATGTTATCAAGAGTAAAAGGCTGCTACAGCACGTAAAACGTTTGAGCCCAGATATTCTATTCATTCAAGAATCACACATATGAACAGACTCTGTTCCTATCTTGGAAAGCTTTCTATTCCCCCTGCAAATTCAAGCGCCAGGTTCCTCCAACTCAAGAGGTGTAGCAATCCTACTGAGTAAAAATCTGAAGTTCATCTTAGAGACGAAAGTAACAGACCCACTAGGTAGATACGTGTTCATCAAAGGAATCATGGGAATTACATTAGCCTCAATATATGCCCCAAACAAACTGCAGATTCCTTTTTTGGATTCTATCTTTACAGAACTCTCACATTTTCAGGAAGGAGAGCTTATTATAGGAGGGGATTTAAATTTCATTGGAAATGCAAAAATGGACAGAACCTGGCCCACTCCCAGCAAAGCCTTGAAAGCTGCAATTGACACCAAACTTTCCCATCTTTTCTAGAAATTTCACTTATGTGATGCCTGGAGGTTATTACACCCAGGAGAAAGAAATTACATATATTTCTCATCTAGACACAATATTTTCACCAGGATAGATTACATACTAGTCTCCCAATCACTACTATCATCACCACAATGGCCCGCATTACTGCACTAGAAAATAAACACAAAATAACACGAAACAAAAAAACTTAGATTTAGAACTAACGCAAATACAGAAAAATCTAACATACCTCAAACAGAAATATTGGCAAAAGTCCCCTAAAAATATCAGACTACTGGCGTGGAGAATCAAAGATAAAAGAAAAGCAACCCTCATAAGCTCCTTAACAAACAAAAATGGTCAATGAAAACATACAGCTAGGGAAATCCACCATTTTTGCCAAGTACTACAATAACCTATATAAGTACCAAGAATCCGAATCAGGAAGCAATCGAGAAATACCTTGACTCAATAGTGACTTTACCTCATCTGTCTTGCGACCACTCAAAATTAATGGATTGCAAAATCTTTAAAAAGGAAATTCTAGACACCATCAAAAATCTAAAGCCTAACAAGGCTACAGGTCTCGATGGTATACCAGAAGGATTCTACAAAACTTTTAGTGCAATGATAGTGAATCACCTGGTAAAAACTTGCAATAGCATACTACAAAAAGGTATAATACCATCCTCATGTTCTGAATCAGCTATAACAGCAATTCATAAGGACAATAAAGACCCAACTAATCCATCATCATACAGACCAATTGCGTTGCTCAATCATAATAAAATCTTTATGACTATCCTTGCAAACAGATTGAAAAGATTCATATCTAGCTATATTAAACCGGAGCAAACCGGCTTTATCCCAAACAGACAGCTAACAGACAACATACGCAGAACTATTGATATCATCACCCATGAGAGAAAGTCCAATAAGGAATCCCTAATATTAGCCCTTGACTTTGAAAAGGCTTTCGACTTGGTTGAGGTACCACACATGTTACCACTATTTTAAAAATTAGGATTTGAAGACAATTTTTTAAAGGTGATACACATACTTTATTCTCATAACAAAGCTAAAATACGGGTCAATGGTTGCAACTCCACCTTCTTTCCTCTCTCAAGAGGCACAAGACAGAGCTGCCTTCTATCACTGCTAATTTTTGCACTGGCAATGGAACAGTTAGCCAAAGACCTTCGAGCAGACTTTCAGTTCTCAGGATCACAGAGCAATGGAGACATCTAGGGATACAAATTCCATTAAACCTAAAAGACCTGTGCAAGCATAACTTTCACAATTTATTTAGTAACAGTCTTCTGAAAGAATGGGAAGTCTGGAACCCATCTCTGGCCAACAGATTACATTTAATAAAGAGCTTTATAGTACCTAAATTCCTATTTCTTTTCTGCACTCTACCAATCAACATAACAAAGACTTTCATAAATGACAGGCCTTTATATCTCAATTTTTTTGGAATGGGAAAAAATCAAGAATAAACTGCAATACTCTACATAGACCCACAGGCTTAGGGGGACTTGACTTTTCATACCTTCGTGCTTACTACCAAGCATCAATACTCTCAGATACATTCCAAATGCTGATTGAGCAAAAATACTCCAAACCATACAATCTTCAAGAACTTCTCTGGGTTGCGCCGAATAGGAGACCGCAAACCATAAAAAACAATATATTACTTGCGACAGCAATTAAAGTATGGGATCAACAGAAAAAACTCTTACGGACATATCTAAACTAGCAACATATACTCACCAAGACTGGTATGGCCTCAAACACTTTTAATAATTGGATCACAGCAGATCTAGGATGTTTACACAATCTAGTAAAAAAAGGCAAGATTCATGATAAAAATTACTTTGACCTTAAATTAGGCCAGCAAACGCCATGGCATCAATACCTACACCTCAAAAATCTGTCAGAATAACTAGCTACTTCAGGTATCTTCCAGAGAGAGCTGACAGACCTAGAAAAGTTAATCCTGGCCTACCCCAAATCACCAAAGGGAACCTTATCAAAAGTCTATGAATTAATTCAGATAGAAGATAACAAGAACTGTAAACTGAAGCATCAACACAGATGGGAAGAAGACCTTAACTTAAACATCCAAGACTCTGATTGGAACAACATTTGGGCATCACCAGCAAATAATCCCCAATTTACAATATAAGCCTTCAATTCTTTACATTGATTTCAAGCTGGTACTTCACTCCATACCAACTACATAAAGTGAAAGCCTCCATCCAACCACTCTGCTGGAAAAAGTGTGGGCTAACTGGTACCTATTTACACTGCTGGTGGTGCTACCCTCAAATCCTCCAGTTCTGGGATAAAGTGGTAATGCAAATTAATTTAATCACACATCAAACACTTTTCCCTGCACACCAGAAGTTGTCTTATTAAACTTACTAGGAAAGGAAGCCCGTTGTGGACTTGAGACAATGGGCCCGAGACAGACAGGCCCCCCTTCCGGGCTCCCACTTTCTCCCAGCCCCCTAGACCCCGTGAGTGGTGGGGTGAGGGCACGGGCAGGAGTCAGTTGGTGCGGAGGTGCGCTTGTAGCAGTGAGGGCTTGCATTGGCCACACAGTGTCAGTGGGCACGGGGCCTGCAAGCGAGGGCCGGAAGAGGCGCCTCACCAGAGGACAGCAGGGTAGCCGGCAGAGGGGTGACCTCCCACCGCAGCAGCAGCCACCACCCCGGCAACGCACTGAAAGGGAGGTGAGTGAAGACGTGTGCATTCGGGGCAATTGGCTTGGGCAGCGCAGGATCATTGTCATGCGGTGCATGGAGGCGTGGTTAGTGTGGTGTGAGGGGGCTGCTGCCTACCCGTCCCTGGCTGCAGCAGCTGAGTGACAGGTGGTGCAGCCACCTCCCCCATTCCTGAGGCTAGTCAGCCCAGGCGCAGCCCCCCCCCCCCGGCAAAAGGTGGTGGAGGCAGGCGGACTGGCCAGCCGTTGGGGAACGAGCTCAACCACTGTCTCTGGCCTCTGCCGTCCCTCTCACTGAGAATCTGTTTCTCTGGGGCTGCCACATCCTCCTAGTGCTGGCCCTGGCGTCGCTCCCTGCGCAGCACTGTCACCTGGCATCACACCCTCCCTTCCCTGGCTCCTAGCGGTGGCATTCGCTCGCAGCGTTTGCCTCCTGCCTCCCAGCCAATGGCATGCCAGCTTCCTTGAGTGGCAGCTGGCGGGCCAATGGCTGACGGCGTGCATTTTTCTCTGCTCCCCATAGACCAGTGGGGAGACAAACTCAATTATATATAAGGAGAGATGGGACAATTCAATAAGAGGAGAGGCAAAAGAACTTATAGCAATACTTCTAGCTATGGCCAGATATTGTTAGTTGTTGTGGCCTGGAGATCCTCCTTACTGCCAACTATCTTAGCCTGGCAAGACAAAATTTGGGAACAATTTGTTATGGCCAAGATAACAGATTCCATACACAGAATACACAACCCCGCGACACCATCAAACACTAAATTTGTATGCATTTGGGCTCCAGTACTGGAATATATGGTAACACAAGATAAACTCCCTTCTAAACAGATATACCATAAATGGCTATACCTCTGATCCACAACTTGAGACAAGTAAGGGTATATCAACCACAACACTAGGTAATTAAATCTGTCATTCATTAGGCTTAGCAAACAGTACATAGATATATTAATTGCAGTACAGTATACTCTCAGGTATTACCACACAATATGCTCTTAAATGTTTTAAGTTGCTCTGTTTTACTAAACATCTAGCTCTTGTTGTATAATGTTATGATTTATACTAAGTTGTAAAGCTGATTATATTCTCAATAAAGTTTAATTAAAAAAAAAAAAGACAGAAAGGCTCAGAAAGTCACAGAAAGGAGGGCCTTTTTAGTGGCATCCTTCTTCTGTGAAACTTGCTACTTCAGGTTATCTGCTAATCTAACTCTTTCTGACATCTACAAAACTGGCAAAACCCTTTCCTGTCCCAAATCCTGTGAGGAAATAGATGTTGAGGGTAACAGATATCTCCAGCCTCTCTGCTACTGGCATAAACATAGTGTGACCAGTGGGCATCCTTAATTCACTAACATTTTTATCTGACAAGCAGTTGTAGAGAGGCATTACACAACCCTAATCCCTCCCCAGTCCAGCCTGCCACCTCGAAACCCGAAGAGTTCTGGCCATGGGGTTTATTTGGGTTGAAAGGAAATGCTTGTGTCCCCCAACCCAACAACAAGGGGTCAGACCCCCCCAATATCATCCAGTATTGTCGAAATGGACTGGTCTCTGTGGAGCTGGTAGGTAAACCTTTTGGGATTCCCTATCAGGGATTGCCTCTCAGTCCTCCTGTCTTCCAGCACTGTCCTTCCCCTGGTTCCTGATGCCAAACGCCTGTGTGCTCCCCACATTCCTTAAATGTGACCTCTGGGGTTTTGGTCTGCCAGGGACCAACACCACTTTGTATCGGTCTCTCAGTCCCCAAGAAGGACTGATCAGCATCCTCGCTCAAGCCGTCCTTGTTGGCCGTTACAGGGCTATCCAACTCCTGTCTTGAGTGCATGGCTGTCCAAAAGAGGGCTGTTGGCCTTTGCCATGTTCCCAGGGACCCTGTGCCACATGTCAAGCAGGGGTTCCCTAGCACCACTTCTAGGAACTATCCGCTGGACATGATCAGAACCACCAGATGATGATGCCTGTCCTAGGCTGACCGCAGTCTCTGCTCTGCTGGGGCAGGCTCACACGGCCCCAATGCCAGCTGGGAGGCTGTCGGGCTGGAGCTGGGTGGAGAGGAGGCCCCCTCACCTCCACCCAGCCAAGGTGGGGCCACTGCTGATCTGCTGCCACTGACAGGATCGCTGCTGCCCCAGATGGGCTCACTGCTGTGGGGATTACCACTGCCGATCAGCTGTTCGTGGCCCAGGCGGGTGGAATGGCAGGGAGAAAAGCCAAGCAGGAGGCCTTGCTGAGGATCGGGGCTGTGGAGGGCACCTGGCAGCCCCAGGATTGCAATGAACATGGCCTCCCTGTTTGCCGGGATGAGCGCACCCCAGAGGAAGGGAGAGAACATAAGAACATGAGAAGCCAATGTTGAATCAGGCCAATGGCCCATCCAGTCCAACAGTCTGTCACACAGTGGCCAAAATATACCGGGTGCCATCAGGAGGTCCAGCAGTGGGGCCAGGACACTAGAAGCCCTCCCACTTCTGCCCCCTCCAGCACCAAGAATAGAGTGCCTCACCTGCCCCAGACTGAGAGTTCCCATCTATACCCTGTGGCTAATAGCTGATGGACTTCTGCTCCATATGTTTTATCTAATTCCCTCTTGAAGCCGTCCATGCTTGTAGCTGCTACCACCTCCTGTGGCAGTGAATTCCATGTGTTAATCACTCTTTGGGTGAAGAAGTACTTCCTCTTATCTGTTCTAACCCGACTGCTCAGCAACTTCATGGAGTGCCCACGAGTTCTTGTATTGTGAGAAAGGGAGAAAAGTACTTCTTTCTCAACCTGCTCAATCCCATCATAATCTTATAAACCTCGATCATGTCGCCCCTCAGCCGTCATTTCTCCAAGCTAAAGAGCCCCAAGCGTTTTAACCTTTCTTCATAGGGAAGGTGTTCCAACCCTTTTATCAGTCTAGTTGCCCTTCTCTGGAAATCCTGCACTGGGGACAACTCTGGGCTCTGGTCTGCAAGCAGGCAGCCATCTTTTTCTCCTGTCCCTGAACCTGCTTTGCGGGGAGGGCGGGGTATAAATCTTATAATAAATAAATAAATAAATTTCTGAATCGCCTGGGCCATTAGCATGTGGATAGATGTAACCTAGCAGGCTGTTGACCTGGCTCCCTGCCACTTCCAGAGAGAGCGAGAGAGAGAGAGAGAGAGAGAGAGAGAGAGAGAGAGAGAGAGAGAGAGAGAGAGAGAGAGAACACTTTTAAACCTGTGGGAGCTGGTTATCCACAAAGGGAACACTGGATAAAATGCATGACATAGGTAGCCAGTCAGCATGAATGATCCCCACCTCACCCCGTACTCCTGGGACTCTCGATGACCACCGTGGCTGAGAATTTATTTTTATTTATTTACAAGATGCAGAGCCCACCTCACTGCCCCCCAAGGACCACACCAAGGCAGTTAACAAATTAAATCAGGCTTCGAAAGTATTAAAGTCCCCGCCCCTTTCTCAAGATTTAAAAGCTGACCACCTATGATTTATTTGTGAGTAAACCTTCTCAAAATACAGCTGCACAGCTTTTCCCAGCTATTTCTTATCTGGAGCCCTTCCTGTCAGCCTCCAGGTGGGGCCTGGGGATCCCCTGGAATTGCAGCTCATCCCCAAATTATAGAGATCACTTCCTCTGGAGAAAATGGATGTTTTGAAGG
This sequence comes from Gekko gecko, assembly GCA_029375565.1. Taxonomy (NCBI): domain Eukaryota; kingdom Metazoa; phylum Chordata; class Lepidosauria; order Squamata; family Gekkonidae; genus Gekko; species Gekko gecko. Next base: position 10,146,699 of record JAPDNY010000002.1, read on the forward strand.
GTAAACTCCATGGCATTTTTGGAGGGTCCAAACTCCATGGGTCACCATTGTCTATGTGTTTGTTCACTTTCTCAAAGAACTCCAAAAGCTTGGTGAGGCAGGACTTCCTTTTGCAAAAGCCATGCTGATTTTCCCTCAGGAAGCTCTGTCCCTCTATGTGCCTAATAATTCTCTCTTTGATGACAGTTTCTATTAATTTGCCTGGGATAGACGTTAGGTAGACTGGCCTGTAATTTCTTGGTTCCGCAGTGGATCCCTTTTTAAATACTGGTGTTACTTTTGCTACTCTCCAGTTTTCTGTTGGAGTGGCTGGATTTAGTTATAGGTTACATATATGGGTGAGTAGAGCAAGGATCTCACAATTGAGTTCCTTTAGAACTCTCGGGTGTGACAAGGCAATTAGACCTGTGAATAGCAGTGAATTAGTATACCACATAATAAAGCAGATGCAAGAACTGAACAACTTTGGCATGTGTAGTGAGATAAGAACTTGATATCTCTGTTAAGCCCTGGGGTTTCATTGTCTGGGGTGTTGTAATAACTCCTTTAGTAACAGCCGTCTCCTGCTCTAGTCTGTTTCTGAAATTCCTTTGCAACATAAAAGCTACTTTGAGGTCCCCCACTGAATGTCCTGGCTCCACTGCTGGACCTCCTGATGGCACCTGGTATATTTTGGCTGCTGTGTGACAGAGTGTTGGACTAGATGGGCCATTGGCCTGATTCAACATTGGCTTCTCTTATGTTCTTAATGTCCTGGTAGGTTGAAGTGTTCTACTGGTTTTTCAGTCTTGTGATTCTTGAAGTCAGATTTGGCCTAGGGTTTGACCTGTTTACCCCATGAAGAGAACCAAAGGGCATTGTCAGTATTTAATGCCATATACGGTGTTAGAAGTTGATCAAGTGAAATGAGCCTGAGATGGCATAGTTTTTTAAATATATATGTATAATTTTCATTTTTTAAAAACGTAACATACAATTTCAAATGTTATATAACCATCATATATAACCTATAAGAAGTCCAGTTTAAATTGTTCAGCTGTAGATATAATATCATTCTAATATTGGGTCTTCCTATACATAAACTTGAAAATTATTTGAATAATCATACAGCTCGATCCACTTTACATTGACTAGAAAAATAAAGTGTTTAAATGGTATTATTTACGCTTGAATAAACAACGTGGAAGATGTTGTCAGCTCCAGTGATTGTGTTGTCCGGGGGTGTATGGGGCAGCAGAGTTGGCAATGCATCTGGGTTTCTTGCAAGCTCTGGTACCAGCGTCCTGTGTCCATGTTCACATTAGACCTTGCACTATTGTGGGTGAGGAGCTGTTGCAGACAGGGGGCTGTCTGTGGGCAAGAAAAAGTTTGCAGCACCCGCCTCCCACTCCTAGGTGGGTGTGGGGAGGAGAGATCCTTCGTTTGAGGTCCTGCGTTTTCTCTCTAGGGGGCAAAAGAAAATTATTATTAAGACACATGACGCTTGTGTGCGAAAAACATAGCATAATCTCACAATATAGATAATCCCCGTCCCCCAAATGAGTTTTACGGACCTGACACTGGGTGGATGAATAAGGAACCGGGAAGCGAAGAAGGACCCGGGACCCAGCTTCAGTCTTCTTTTTCCAGGGTTCCCCTGGGAGCGCAGCCCTCGTGCAGAGTTACTCCAGAGCAGCCCCACTGAGCTGCATCGGGGGTCGCGGAGGGCAGCCTGGCTGAAGCGCCTCCTGGAGAGAGGCCAGGACGCATTTCTTCCTTCCTCTGCAGCACTAAAAAGGTTAAAGCTACAGAGCCGGTTGCTAGAGAGGCCGAGTAAGGACGGGGGGGCGGATAAGAGGAAAGTCTCTTTTCCGGGGGGGGGGTTGCTTTTGAATGGCGCAAGAGAACTGGAGGGGCTTCGGAGAAGGAAGAGCCGGGAAAAGCCTCGGAGCAGCCGGATCGCGGGGAGGTTCCCTCCGGAGTGAGTCGTCGGGGGAGAAGCTTGGAGCTCTTGGGAGGGAGGCTTGGCTGATTCTCGGCCAGGGTTGCCCGATAGGGTTGCCCGCAGCCGGACGGCGGAGATGCCTGGATATTGGGAGGGTGTCTGTGCATTCCGGGAAAGGGCCGGTTTGGGGACCGGGGAGACCTCAGAGGGGAACGGGGCCACCGAGTCCTCCCTCCAAGGCGACGATTTAGTCCAGGGGGACTGATCTCTGCCTACTGAGGGCCGGTTGTAATTCTGGGAGAACTTCAGGCCCCACCGGGAGGTTGGCAACCCTGTTAGGCACCAGTTTTAGGCTACTCTGTCTGCGGGATTTGTGTTTTTTTTTTTGGGGGGGGGGTCGATGCTGTCTTTCAGTACAAGAGTGATAGATCCCGGTGGACTGCAGTGTTGGCCTGAAGCAGGACAACAAATTGTGAGTCCAAGTGGCACCTTTTAAGACGAACAAAGTTTTATTCAAGGGATGGGCTTTCCTGTGCAAGCCATGCTTTTTTCAGGTACAAGAAGAAGAAGAAGAGAAGAGAAGAGATTGGATTTATACCCCGCCCTTCACCACCCAAAGGTGTCTCAGAGCGGCTTACAAACTCCTTTCCCTTCCCCTCCCCACAACAGACACCCTGTGAGGTAGGTGGGGCTGAGAGAGCTCTGACAGAAACTGCTCTTTTTCAAGAACAGCTCTTATCAGAACGATGGCTTGCCCAGGGTCATCCGGCCAGGTGCAAGTGGAGGAGTGGGGAATCAAACCCAGTTCTCCCAGATTAGAGTCCGCACACTTAACCACTACACCAAACAAAAGGTTAAATGTATGAATCCGGGTCAAGATGAGTAGTAGTGTCAGCAGGCCTGCAGCTACAGTGGGGCCCGGGGCCCTGACTTCTTCCCAAGGCCCCCTGACTTTTGGGGAGAAGCTGGGGGAGGCCGTGCACACCTGCACTCCAAGCTGCTAATTCATGGCTTGAAGTACAGGCTCGTGTGACCCTCCTGGCTTCTCCCTCAAAGCATTTAAAGGGACTCTTTAAATGCTTGGGGGGGGGGGAAGTGGGGCAGCACATGGGGCCGCACGCGAACTTCAGTGCTCCCTGACTTTTTAAAAGGCCCCCCAAACTAAAAAATCCTGGCTACGGGCCTGAGTGTCTGCCTGTAGCAGTAGAAAAGAGCAAGAGTCCAGGGGGACCTGGAAGGCAAACAAAATTTGTGGCAGGGGGAGGAGCTCTTGTGAGTCACAGGTACACAGCTAGCATGGGAGACCCTCTGTCCTTATGGATGAAAGCACTCCACTCTCCAGGATATAATTCTAACTATATTTGAAGAGGTGAACAGGGAGTTACTAAGGCTCCTACCCTACCACAGATTTTGTTTGGAGTGGTGGTTAAGAGTGGTGGACTCTAATCTGGACAGCCAGGTTAGAATCCCCGCTCCTCCACATGCAGCTGGCTGGGTGACCTTGAGTCAGTCACAGTTCTCTCGAGAGCTGTTCTCTCAGCTCTCTCAGCCTCACCTACCTTACCAAGGGGTCTGTTGTGGGGAGAGGAAGGAGCTTGTAAGCCACTCTGAGTGAAGGGTGGGGTATAAATCCAATCTCTTCTTCTGTTGCTGGTCATTTGAATGTGCAAAAAAACCCCAAGGAACAAAAAGCAGGTTGGATGAGTAAGAAACGGGTGCGGGGGAAGGGAACTCCTGTCTGCACTGGAATCGGTCCTGAGACCCCGATGCCTTCCCAGGGTGGGGCTGGGGCTGCCAGCTGGTGTCCAAGGCCTGCCCAGCAGAGGGGAAGAAAATCTTTAGAAATTCAGTAGAGAAGGTGCAGAGAGCAATGTCAGAGAAGACGATGGAAACACCAAAAAGGCTCACCCGTCACAGCAGGAGGCGACTCCCCTTTGACAGGCAGAGAAGGGCGGGGCCTGTTGATGTGGCCACACCCCCTGGTCTCAGCCTCCCACAGGCACAAGGGTGGGAAGAATGGCATACGGGCATCCATCATGGAGAGGATTGTGGCGTGAGTGAGCGAGATGACCCCGGGAATAAATGCACCGGGGAGTGCCACAGATGTGGGTTCGAGTAGCAACCTACAGCCATGTTTTGCAAAGTGGAGGCATGGGGAAGGGACACCGCATCGCCCCTCTGGCATCACTCTGCTGCTCGCTTGGCAGAGGGAGCCGCAACACAATGCCTGATTCTCCCTCCAGCATTGGGGTTTGAGTGGGAGGAACGGCATCCTTTTGCCAGGTCAGGGAGGTACAGACCCCCGGGCAGTACAACAGGGAGAAATGCGAGGGCACAGGAGGCGTGGGTTCAGGTCTTGCTAAGGGGGATGCCAGCAAGTATACCAGGCTCACCTTTTGGTGGTTAGGAGGCCCAGAAAGGAGTCCCAGATGGGATCAAATGTGATGACTCATTCCTGCTGATTGGATGGCCCGAATGCCAAGCGTTTTGGCTGTTTCTCACCCTCCCTGATCTACCATCTCCCTGATGCAGGGATGCCAGGGTGCAGGAAGAGCCTGGAGATCATCTGGAATTAAAACTGATTCTCCAGACTGCAGAGCTCAGTTGGTGTGTTCCGAAAATGGCTGCTCTGGAGGGTGGACTCCCCAGGCCCCTCCCCTGGCTTCAGCCCCAAATCCCCAGGAATTTCCTAACCCAGAGTTGGCAACCTTGTGCATTCGGCAGAGTTTGCTGTCTCCTCTGGCTCCTCTTCATCCCAGCAGCCCTTGGGTGAACGTATCTCCTGACACAAAAGCCATCCAAAGTTGTTCAAGGACTGGTTTCTCCCCAAAAGAATAGCAACATTTTCTTCCCAAATGAGCCTGGACTCTGAAAGCAGTCCTTCTGTCATGGTGAATTTGAATACAGGGCCAAGAGAAAACTGTGGTTCTTCTCTGGAGGAAAGACTTGTTGCCTCCGCTCTGCTTCTTGAAGGGGAAAGAAGTTCCCAGGGATCCTGTTTACTTGGGTTGGTTCCCCTTGGAAGAAGAGAGCCCCGGAGCCTTCTGGTGTCTTGGTACTCTTTGCTTTAACAGCAAATATCCTGGCAGAGCAGAGCAAGGATGGAAGCCAGAGGTATTTCCCCAGAGTAGCAGGTCCATTACCCCACATCAGATGCCCAGAAGGAGCGTTTCTGCATTCTGGAGCCAAATCTCAGCCTGCCTCCCTTTCTCTCCCGATCTCCGCTGCTCCTTCTTCACGCAGACACATTCCTGCCCCTTCCCCTCAGCTGGGTGCGCGGAAAGAGCTCTTGCCCAACGCTTCAGGCCTGTCGAAGAGATGCATAGAATGGTAACATGGTCACCAGTATTTTTTGGTGTACTGTAAAAATTAGCCTCTATGACGGACTGAGCCTATGTAATGAGAGGCTAAGCTTGTTACCACCCTTGAAGAGCCAAGCAGAGCCACTTTACTTTCCCAAAGAACCATGGAGGCACATCTCAAATAGCCTGGTTTTTAAAGCAGGTCTACAAACCACAGGGAGGCCTTTTTGTTCTGATTCACCAGGGCAATTCTCGTGGGTTTCCAGAGCCTGTGAAGGTTTGTGATGTTCAGTGGTGTATCTCCATTCTCTTTGATTTTCAATGTAACTGTGTCTCTCATTCCCCCCAGAGCGAAGCCTGTCTTCATAGCCCAGTGACAAGAGGCATCTTTACACAGAGATGACTGAAGAGAAGGGGAGAGAGACGGGAGAGCAGAACTCAAATGGAACTGGCAAGACGGCAAAGAAAGGCCCCCATCCCACCCAAGCAGGGGGTGGTGGTGTACAATGCTGGGAAAGCCCGGTGCCAGATATCCATTATGAGCTCACTGCAATCTCAGATGCACATTGCCGAAGCTTCCGGCAGTTCTGCTACCATGAGGTCGTGGGTCCCAGAGAGGTTTGCAGCCAGCTCCATGGACTTTGCAGCCAGTGGCTGAAGCCAGAGAGGCACACCAAGAAGCAGATTCTGGACCTGGTGATCCTGGAGCAGTTCCTGGCCGTCCTGCCCCCGGAAATGCAGTGCTGGGTCAGAGGATGTGGGCCGGAGACCAGTTCCCAGGCGGTGGCCCTGGCCGAAGGTTTTCTCCTGAGTCAGGCAGAGGAGAAGAGGCAGGCAGAGCAGGTGAGGGGATTTCCTCCAGGTATGTCCAGTTCCAGCAACGATATCTGGCCTTATCCTAAAGGTTCCCTGCCAGACATCTGTCCAAGTGTTAATAATCCAAATGGGAGATTTCATGGCCTCCTTATGTAGCCTCTTCTACTAGAGAATTTCTTCTCCAGATAACTGACCAGATCTGCTGATGGAAGGGTTTGGGGAGTGGGGCAGGATCCATTCCTTGGTCTCTTGGCCAGTTTGGTGTAGTGGTTAAGTGCACGGACTCTAGTCTGGGAGAACCGGGTTTGATTTCCCACTCCCCCACTTGCACCTGCTGATGTGACCTTGGGGCATTCACAAGTTCTGGCACAGCAGTTCTTGAAAAAGAGCAGTTTCTGTCAGAGTTCTCTCAGCCCCACTTGCCTCACAGGGTGTCTGTTGTGGGGAGGGGGAGGGAAAGGAGTTTGTAAGCCTCTCAGAGACTCCGAGTAAAAGGCGGGGTATAAATCCAATCGCCTCCTCCTCCTCCTCTTCTTCTATTCCATCTCTTACCTAGTCTCCCTCGCTGCTGTTTCAGATGTGGGCACCATCTGTGAAGACAGAAGCAACATTCCCTGAGGCGGAAGGAGCTTCCTTGGAGCAAGGGCACAAGGCGCAGGCCCAGGAGTGTGCCCAAGATGCCCTCTCCTGTGGTAAGGACTCTTTGTGCCTGGATGTGATTGGGGCACCCCAGTGAGTTTGATGGGTAGAGAGTTCAGGTCAGGAAAAGATTTCAAGAGGGAATTAGATAAACATTCAAGAGGGAATTAGATAAACATATGGAGCAGAAGCCCATCAGGGGCTATTGGCCACAGGGTATAGATGGGAACTCTCAGTCTGGGGCAGGTGATGCACTCTATTCTTGGTGCTGGAGGGGGCAGCAGTGGGAGGGCTTCTAGTGTCCTGGCCCCACTGCTGGACCTCCTGATGGCACCTGGTATATTTTGGCCGCTGTGTGACAGAGTGTTGGACTAGATGGGCCATTGGCCTGATCCAACATTAGCTTCTCTTATGTCCTTATGTTCTTAAAAGAATTAAATACGTCTTCACACAACACAGAGTTAATTTGTGACATTCAGTGTCCACTAACTGTGATTTCTCTCGAAGGGGATTAGACAAATTCATGGAGGGCAATTCCTCCCATTAATGTTAATATTCACATCTCACCTTCCTTCCATAAGAGGAGCTCAAGGTAGCTCTAAAGAGAAAAGGTAGACACACCTGGGCGGAACTATTCAGCCTGGTGAATAAAGGGAGCCTCCGCCTCCTGGGGCAGCATTGCTCTGAGAACCAGTTCGGAGGGCCCAATAATCATGGGAAGGTTCGGCTTCTGTGCCCGTGCTTATAGGGGCATCTGGGGGACTCCTGTGGGAAACAGGATGCTGGAGGAGGGGTGGCGGGCTGTGGACTGGCTCCCCCAGGAGCTTGGGGGAGGGCCTTGGGATGGGTCTTGGGGCAGATGCGATGTCACGTTTTTGTTGCGTCTGGCTGAAAACCTGGTTGTGAAGTAAGATTGCCAAGAGACGCTCTGCAAACTTGGTCATATGACCCTCAAGTCTCCAGATGTGCTACCTTCACGTGTGGTGGAATTGTAAAAATATTAGACCCTTCTGGAAAATGATTAGTAAACTAATAGAAGAAATTTTAAATGTTAATATACAATTTACACCCAAAGTATTTTTGCTTAATATTCTCCTGACAGGATTTAGAAAAGATGATATAAGAATTACCCTGTACATAGCTACAGTGGCAAGGATATTAGTGGCAAAATGTTGGAAGAAAGAACTGCTCCCACACAAGGAAGAAATTATTAGTAATGTACTAGAAATTGCTGAATCGGATAAATTAAGCATTATTCTCTCAGGAAAAGATGATTTATTGCATGTGAATAGATGGGATAAATTTTATAAGTGGATGGAGAAGAGAGTCTGAAAAACTACCCATTGTAACCTCAAATGATGTTATCATATCTCTTTGTCTTTGTGTTATTTCTGTATTATTTTGGAAAATATATAAATAAAAGGGGGGGGGGAGAAAAAGAAAAAAGTCTCCAGATGTGCTCAAGCCACATCTGGGCCAGATGTGATGGTGATGTGCCACTCAATGTCATTTCCACCCCTCTCTTTCCCTCCCCCAGCCCAGACAGAAGTCTCACAGAAGTCTGAAATATGTCGGTGGCATTTATAACCCCTGAGGCTCAAGGGGACCTGGTGCTTTTCTTCTGCCTCTGTCAGAATTTAGATAAAAGTATTTAAGAACTTGTTGAGTGTACACAGGATGAGGTTTCACAATTGTGGAACAAAACAAGCAAACGCCCTTCCTTCCTCCTTTGTCTCAGGAACAGGCAGTGAAGAGATGCTGTTGAGCCGTCGTCTTTTCAGAGGTGTGGAAACGGCTGCTGCACCTCCAGTCCAGGTAGGAGAGATGAGCAGGGGATCGGCCTGGGTCCCTCCTCCGTTCTCAGGGGGGCTTTTGCTCCTGCAGTTTCTGCAGTGCGTCTGGGCGAGAGATCCTCTGAACACTGTTCCCCTTACCCACACCATACCTTCCCAGACGACTCCCTTCCAGTGTGCAAATCTCTGCCTAGCGTGATCCCTGACAAGAGAATCCACCTTTTCTTCCAGTGCCCCTTTTCCTTGGAGGAGGTGTCCGTCTCTTTCTCTGAGGCAGAGTGGGCCCTGCTGGATCCGGGACAAAGAGCTCTCTACAGGGACGTCATGCTGGAGAACTATGGGAATGTGGCCTTTCTGGGTAAGGAACTTTCATAGGAGCCAGAGGTGCAAACTGATGCCATTGAGATGAACCAGTTTTGTGAAGTGGTTAAGTGCACAGACTCTGATCTGGGAGAACTGGGTTTGATTCCCCACACCTCCATTTGCAGCTGCTGGATGACCTTGGGCACGCCATAGTTCTGTCAGAGCTGTCCTTGAAAAGAGCAGTTTCTGTCAAGAGCTCTCTCAGCCCCACCTACCTCACAGGGTGTCTGTTGTGGGGAGGGGAAGGGAAAGGAGTTTGGAAGCCGCTCTGAGACTCGAAGGGAAGGGCGGGGTATAAATCCAATCTCTTCTTCTTCTCTTCAAAGTATTGAATAGCAACACACCATTTTGAGGCCTTTCCTGCTACTTGGGGGAGGGCCTGTGGCTCACTGTCAGAGGATCTGCTTGGCATGCAGAAGGTCCCAGGTTCGATCCCCAGCATCTCCGGTTAAAAGGATCAGGGAGGAGGTGATGTGAAAGACGTCCGCCTGAGACCCACTGGTGGACTGAGTAGAGAAGACGAACTTCACTAAGGGTTCGATTCAGTATGAGACAGTTTCCTGTGTTCCCGTGTGGGTGTGTGCCCTTGCCCAGGGGCAACTGAGGCTGGTGTTGTGGCCTTCACCCACGCCAGAGAAGGTGTCCCAGCCTGAGGCAAAGGTGGGGATGAGAGGCCCTCAGAAAGACTCTGGAAGGGACTAGATTTCCTCCTTTCTCTGTTGCCAGTTTTTACCACACACCTTGCCCCCTGGAGGGGATTACGAACATCTGTTCTGTCTGTGATTTGAAATTGATCCTGTCAAGAACCCAAGTCTGGGTCCCCCCCCGGGGTCACCAGTCTTTGTACCTGAGCAGCACCCAGTTCAGTGGGTTCACGAGGAGAGTGCACACAAGTAAAGCAGGCCCCTTTTAAAATATGTAGAAAGGTTTATTAAAGATTTTAAAATAAGACTGCACTAAACAGCACAGTTCCTGCACCTCAGCAACAGAAAAACAAGAAGAGCAAACTGTTCTGTCTAGTACATGAAACACTTGGTATTAGATTTACCCTCCTGTTGCAGCATAAGTATTCCAGCTGTAGCCTAAGTTACTCCACAGAAAACTATTCATGGAAATGAAGCCACACATATCAAGGCATACTATGGCCTAAGCATAAAGTTAGCATGGCTTCCCTCTGGTCTATCCCCATATTATACTTTCTACCTCTCCCTAAGGTCAGGTGATCCCAGTGATCCAATCAAGGGTCCTCCCTGAGGGAATTTTCCAGAGGCTGTCAGCACCCTCCTGTTTTGGTGTAGTGCTTAAGAGCGCAGATTCTAATCTGGCAGAACCAGGTTTGATTCCCCACTTCTCCACATGCAGCTGCTGGTGTGAACTTGGCTCTGTCAGAAATTATTTTGGAGCTGTTCTCCCAAGAGTAGTCCTCGAAAGAGTTCTCTCAGCCCCACCTACCTCACAGGGTGTCTGATGTAGGGAAGGGAAAGGAGACTGTAAACCACTCTGAGACGCCAAGTGAAGGGTGGGATATAAATCCAGTCTCCTCTTCTCCTTCCAATTTCCTCTCACTCATAGTTCCATAACCAAATACAGGTTCTCACAATGAACTGATTACCACATTTTGGAGGCTGGCCTTGAAAAAGATAAGGATGTTAACTGCAGGGAAACCATGAACATCTGCAAGTCTCCTTAATAATGACGTTAGCCCTTGGTGGAAGTAGGGTTCTCCACGTCATTGGGTGGGATTGTGAGCTTTGATGTTGACCATGGTCCCATCCTTCCAGAAGAATTTTTACCCTTGAATTTATTTCCTTCCCCAACTTAGAATGATCTCTCTCTCTCTCTGTCTCTCTCTCTGTCTCTCTCTCTGTCTCTCTCTCTCTCTCTCTCTGCAAAACAAGCCAGGAGTATAAGAGAGATTTTGGTGGAGACAGGCGATGGCCTCGCATCTGAAGAAAGGTTGGAGAGTTTCTCAAGAGGATCCCAAGAGGCTATTTCCTTCCCAGATGAGCTGACTGAGAGTGAGTATCCTTCAGAGTTATGTCAAGGGAAGGGACGAGGAATACCATGGAGGGTTTCTGATTCATTTCTGAGCAACCTTTGGTTGGGTGCATCATGCAGTCCACTGGGTAAGGAGGGAGGGCGGCCTTCTGGAGGCTCAGAAACTCCTTCTAGGCAAGAGCTCAGCTGTGGTTCTTGAGGGGGTTAGGATCAACCAAGCTGGACGTGGCCAAAGGACCATCAGTCCTTTGCTGCTGCAATCACATAGATGCCTTTGGACCTTACCAGCCCTCCCAGGTGCTAACAGGATCTCTCTCTTTATCCCAGCAGAGGATGATCAGAGGAATGAGGAGGGTGAGGAACTTCATCAGAAAATGCCAGATGGAGTGAAAAATGAAGACTTGACAGAAAACATCAGGAATCGAGGCAGAGCTATGAGAAAGAAAGGTGGCTGTATGGTTGGGAAGAGAAATGGAAGAAAGCGTAGTGTACATTTTCCCAAGCATGGGACAATGAAGTCAAGACAATCCATTCAGTCTGGAAAGTACTTTAGAAATAGATCACAGCTTCTTGTGCACCAAAGAATACACCACAGAAGTGAGAAACCTTTTGAATGCTCAGATTGTGGAAGGACATTCAGTGAGAGGGGAAATCTTCAGCAGCATCAGAGAACCCACACAGGGGAGAAACCCCTTGAAAGCTCAGTGTGTAGGAAGAAATGCAGTTGGAGTGGCGCTCTTCAATGGCACCAAACAATCCACACAGGGGAGAAACCTTTTGAATGCTCAGTGTGCAGGAAGAGATTTGGTCAGAGTGGCCATCTTCAATGGCATCTTAGAACTCACACAGGGGAGAAACCTTTTGAATGCTCAGAGTGTGGAAAGAGATTCAGTGGGAGTGGCACTCTTCAATACCATCAGAGAACACACACAGGGGAGAAACCTTTTCAATGCTCAGAGTGTGGAAAGAGATTTGGTCAGAGTAGCCATCTTCAACGGCATCTTAGAACTCACACAGGGGAGAAACCTTTTGAATGCTCAGAGTGTCGAAAGAGATTTAGTGAGAGCAGCACTCTTCAAAAGCATCAGAGAACTCACACAGGGGAGAAACCTTATATATGTTCAGAGTGTGGAAAGAGATTCAGTCAGAGCAGCACTCTTCAATACCACCAGAGAACCCACACAGGTGAGAAACCGCTTGAATGCTCAGAATGTGGAAAGACATTCAGTGGGAGTGGCAGTCTTCAACGGCATCTTAGAAATCACACAGGGGAGAAACCTTTTGAATGTTTAGAGTGTGGAAAGAGATTTAGTCGGAGTGACGCTCTTCAATACCATCAGGGAATCCACACAGGTGAGAAACTGCTTAGATGCTCAGAGTGTGGAAAGACATTCAGTGGGAGTTGCAATCTTCAATACCATCAGAGAATCCACACAGGGGAGAAACCTTTTGAATGCTCAGAGTGTGGAAAGACATTCAGTCGGAGTGGCAGTCTTCAGCGGCATCTTAGAACTCACACAGGGGAGAAACCTTTTGAATGTTCAGAGTGTGGAAAGAGATTCAGTGGGAGTGGCAATCTTCAATACCATCAGAGAACCCACACAGGGGAGAAACCTTTTGAATGCTCAGAGTGTGGAAAGAGATTCAGTCGGAGTGGCGGTCTTCAACGGCATCTTAGAACCCACACAGGGGAGAAACCTTTTGAATGCTCAGAGTGTGGAAAGACATTCAGTCGGAGTGGCAGTCTTCAACGGCATCTTAGAACTCACACAGGGGAAAAGCCTTTTGAATGCTCAGAGTGTGGAAAGAGATTTAGTGTGAACATTAGTCTTCAAAAGCATCGGAGACATCACACAGGGGAGAAACCTTTTGAATGTTGAGAGTGTGGAAAGAGATCTAGTCAGAGTGATGCTCTTCAACAGCATCAGAGAACCCACACTGGGGAAGAAAACGTTTGAATGCTGAAGTGTGGAAAGAGATTTACGTGAAGGACAATCTTCGTATTCACCTAAGAACTCACACAAGAGAGAAATATTTTGAATTTTCAGAGTGTGGAAAGTCAGAGTGTGAGTCAGAGTGGCCATCTTCAGTGGCATCATAGAACCGACACAGGGGAGAAATCTCTTGCATGCTGAGAGCGTGGAAACAGATTCAGGTTGAGTGGCAGTCTTAGACAGCATCAGCAACCCACAGAGGCAAGAAACCTTTTGAATGTTCAGAGTATGGATGACCAGGTGTTGGGGGGGGTCAGAAAATAGTTGTACAAAGGAGGGCCTTTATAGTGGTTGGCCTTGCAACTTCAGGTTATCTGCCCAACTGACTCTTCCTGATCTCTACAAAACTGGCAAAACCCCATTCCTTTCCAAATATCCTGTGAGGAAATAGACATGGTGAGTGTAGCAGTTATCTGCAGCCTCTCTGCTACTGGCATAAACATGGTGTGACTGGCCGGCATTCTTAATTCAATCACGGGCAGTTCTAGAAAGGCGTCGCCAAACCCCAATCCCTGCCCAGTCCAACCTGCTGTTTTGGGTGTCAACACCTTGAAACCCTCAAAGAGTTCTTGCCATAGGATTTACTTGGGTTGAAAGGAAAAGCTTAGAACATAAGAACATAAGAGAAGCCAATGCTGAATCAGGCCAATGGCCCATCTAGTCCAACACTCTGTCACACAGCGGCCAAAATATACCAGGTGCCATCAGGAGGTCTAGCAGTGGGGCCAGGACACTAGAAGCCCTCCCACTGCTGCCCCCTCCAGCACCAAGAATAGAGTGCATCACCTGCCCCAGACTGAGAGTTCCCATCTATACCCTGTGGCTAATAGCCACTGATGGACTTCTGCTCCATACGTTTATCTAATTCCCTCTTGAAACTCTCCATGCTTGTAGCTGCCACCGCCTCCTGTGGCAGTGAATTACATATGTTAATCACTCTTTGGGTGAAGAAGTATTTCCTTTTATCTGTTCTAACCCGACTGCTCAGCAATTTTACCCGACTGCTCAGCTTGTGTCTTCCAACTCAAAAACTCAGTGAGTTCTAAGGGGTCAGACCCCCACCCCCCATATCATCTAGTATTGTGGAAATGCACCGGTATCCATGGAGTTGGCAGGTGAACCTTGTGGGACACAAATCCCCCAATCCCAATTCTCTTCCCCACCCACCCCCAGATTCTCCCAGAGGGAATCAGGAAGGAGAAGTAAGATTCCCTCCTCCTGCTCTGTAATCCTGCCCACCTCCATGAGCCAGAAATGGGCTGGAGTAAGCCCTGGGCTAAGGCTCACTCCCCACCTCCGACTCCTCAGAGCCCCCCTTGAATTCCGCCTGGGAGACTGTGCCTTTATGCTGCAGGCTGAGAAATTTCATCTCCCTGCTTTAATTTTGAAAGGTATCTGCATTGGGGTCGCTAACAGGCCTGAAAGGGGTGGGCGGGATATCCTGCCTCTTTCCCAGAGGCTTTGTGTGTGGAAATGGGCATCTGAAGAGATAAATAACATCCCAAAATGCCTCTGTTGAAGGGAGAGAACATTTGCTTCCTCCATGCAGTTGGCAACCCCAGATCAAGTGTTTATGAATTAGAGAAAACGGAACTCAGCTAAGTAAGGCTCCTAGCTCATTCGAGAGATTATTATTTGTATCGGGTAAATCATTTTTTTTAAGAAGAAGAAGAAGAGTTGGATTTATACCCTGCCCTTCCCTTGGAGTCTCAGAGCGGCTTATAGTCTCCTTCCCTTCCTCTCCCCACAACAGACACCCTGTGAGGTAGGTGAGGCTGAGAGAGCTCTGAGAGAACTGTGACTAACCAGAGTTCACGCAGCTGCTGCATGTGAAGGAGGAGTGGGGAATCAAACCCGGTTCTCCAGATTAGAGTCCACCGCTCCTAACCATGACACCAAACTTTGTGTTTTCTTTTTCTGTGCTTTGCAGGGTTTTGGGTTTTTTTTTTAATGAACTGGGCTTCTTTAATGTGTCAAAAGTTAGTGTAGCAGGCCTTTTTCCCATTGTGTATAAAGTTCTAAATGAGAAATCCTCTTGCAGTCGCTTGAGATTCGCAACCGGGGCCATGACTGATCCCCATGAATGAGCCTGACCCAGTTTGCCCCCGTTCCTGACGTGGGTCAGTTCAGTTCAAGAGCCAGAGTGTGGGGTTATGACACGGGGGATCTGGGTTCACGGGAGGCTTGGAAGGCCTTTCGATGCCCTTTAGCCTGTCACATATTCAGGCTAACAGATCTTGCCAAGATAGTTCTAAGGATGAAATATTTCAGGGGAGGTGGGATTCTTAGGAAAGGGACTGAGAATGAAACGGCCAATGTTGTAGTGCCGATCTAAGGACTGATTTTGATCTAAGGACTGATGCCACTTCTCTCTTTGTTAGATTTCTTTATCTCCCATAAATGGGGGAATTTTTACGCCTCTCCTACACAAAAGAAGAACCTGGAAGCATTCTCACAGTAAGTGAAAAGCTGAGATCTGCCATCTGTCAGGGCCCCGGGCCTTTCCCACCATGGCTCTGAGGACTGGGCTTCCTGAAGAGGTGAGGGGGGCCCTCCTCAGAGGTCTTCAGGAGGCCCTTCCAAGATTTAAATGCTGACCCTCCATGATTTATTTGTGAGTAAACCTTCCCAGGATACAGCTGCACAGCTATTCCCTGCTGTTTCTTATCTGAAGCCCTTCCTGTTCTCTTGCAATTCAGAAGCAAATAGGGATGCCAGCCTCCAGGTGGGTAAATATATTTGTTGTTGTTGTTGTTCAGTCGCACAGTCGAGTCCGACTCTTCGCGACCCCATGGACCAGATTACGCCAGGCCCTCCTGTCTTCCGCTGTCCGCTGAAGTTTGCTCAATTTCATGGGTAAATATATATATATATATATATACACACATACACATACACTACAAAAACCTTTTTTATAAATTAATGTGTTCTGTTTGTTAACTACCATCTTGTAAAGTGCATTGTGTGCTTATCATAATATCCTAAAACAGGTATATATACATTATACGTGCAATAAACAATGATAATCAGTTCATTCAGTGCAATAACTACCAGTCAATTTACATCATTTTTTTCAAAATCAAACCCCAACGGGAGTTTCTAGAATTATACACCCGTTTCTCCTTGCTTTGGAAGTCTTCTAAAGGGGGAAAGCTTTATTTTGTAGTTACATACATTGACGTTTGTTGCTGGTCCTACGAAAGGCACATTAAGCAGCTGAAGTTCATAGGCAGAGCACTCCTGTCTTTCTTCAATCCCCCCGGAATTGTAGCTCATCCCCAAAATACAGAGATTATTTCCCCGGGAGAAAATGGAGGCTTTGGAGAGTGGGCTCGGTGGCATTGTAACTCACTGAGGCCCCCGTCTTCCCCAGGCTCGATCCCCAAATCTTCAGGAGTTTCCCAACCTGGAGCTGGCAACCCTAGTGTTAGGAGATGTACTTTTAAAAGTGCTTTTGTTTGCTGACCTACACACACACCTGAATGGTGCTCCCAAGTGTCTATAGGTCTGAGAAGATTGTATGCGTTGTGTGTTGGGCCTCTTTGGCAGTGGGAAGCTGATACACAGTCTGCACTTTCATGCTAATGAGGTGACACACACACACACACACCTACGGACTCACATACCTACCCATCATGCACTGGGAAGAAGAAGGAGAACATCTCCATTAGGGTCTGCCGAAAGGATGGTGAAAGCAACAACAAGCCCACCATCCAGGAATTCAGAGTTAACACGTAACCCACAGGATGCATGGTCTTGGGAGTGTGAACACTATCTCCTGATTTACGACTTGGACCAGAACAGAGTCCTTCGAAGTTCTAAGGTTTCCATGACAACTCATCTTCACAGCTTTGACCGGAGGCCCCATTGAGCGAAGAGTGTAGATTTCCTATATTGCCCCCCTCTTAGGTAGGCACCCCACATCCTAAAAGCCAATGGTATAGGAATGGGACGGACTAACAGGAGGGAAGATGACCCTACTGCCAACCCCCCAAAATGGGTAATAAAAGGCGAGGTTCACCCTTTGTTCTTCGCTAGCTAGTCATCTACCCCTACCCTGGTAACCTAGAGTCTACTATAGGTAACTCTGGCGTGCTTTCTTGGACCGCGGCCAAGGAGCCCACACATGTTGGTTGGTTCCAACTGTGTGTAGTAAGAGTTTCCCTTAGTTAGAATCTCTACTCCTTCATTCTTCGCTGTGAAGGTCGAGCTTCAGGAATCAGATAAGTATCACGTGTTTCCTCCTCCTCGCTATCTCTAGTTTAAAACCCCATACTGTATTCCATTTCTCTTGTATCTAAAGGAACTTGGTTGTATGTGTGAACGAATCTGTTTTTGTATGCCTGTGAACCAAAGGATATTATTCAGTAAAGAGAATAACTGATTTCACTAAAGAAACCTTGTCACGTGTTCTCATTGGGAACGGATTCTAAGGGCGAAGCTGCTTTCTCTGTATACATAGACCAGAACTCACTTAAGTTTAGCCCGATCAATGCGTAGATAAGCATTTCGGCTAACACTAGTCAAGCAAACACCTCTCCCTAAAACGAAAAGAGACTTTGCCGGAATTTTTGAAGGGGGGGGAATGAATGCAGTGGTGGCGAGCACATTATTATCTATTTATTATGAACGAGATATGATGTAGTGCAAAGTCTCTACAAGGGATCATTCTACAAAATCTCCCCTTCCTTTATCGACACATGATGAACAGGGTCTTGTAAATGCATGAAGATCTTCCCCACCCCCATATTGTCCTACTTCCACTTTCCTGGGTTGCAGGGTGCCTAATGGGAATTCCGCCCCCTCCACCAATGTGCCACCATAAAAGTGTCTTGTTTCTTCCTCTGAGTATGAAATGAATAAATTAAATAGTACTTGCCCCAATGCCGATCCTTGTGCGACCCCATTGCTTACTTCCCTCCCTTGTGAGAACCGTCCACTGATTCCTACTCTTTGCTTCCTGTCATTTAACCAGTTTTTAATCCATAGCAGAATCTATCCTCTTACCCCATGACTGCTAAGATTACTCAAGAGTGTGTGGTGAGGTACCTTGTCCAAAGCCTGTTGAAAGTCTAGGTATATAATGTCTACTGGGTCACTGTTGTCTACATGCTTGTTCACTTTCTGAAAGAACTCCAAAAGGCTGGTGAGGCAGGACTTCCTTTTGCAGAAGCCATGCTGATTTTCCCTCAGCAAGCTCTGTCTCTCTGTGTGCCTAATAATTCTCTCTTTGATGACAGTTTCTACTAATTTTCCTGGGGGTAGACATTAGGCTGACTGTCCTGTAATTTCCTGGTTCCCCTCTGGATCCCATTTTAAAAATTGGTGTCACGTTTGCTACTCTCCAGTCTTCTGGTAGAGTGGCTGAATTTAGTTATAGGTTACAAATATGGGTGAGTAGAGCAAGGATCTCACATCTGAGTTCCTTTACAACTCTCAGATGTGTCAAGGCAATTAGTAAGACCTGTGAATAGCAGTGAGTTAGCATACCACATAATAAAAGTGTTTGCGAACAGATGCAAGAATTGAACAACTTTAGCATGTGTAGTGAGATAAGAACTTGATATCTCTGTTAAGCCCTGGGGTTTCTATTGTCTGGAGTGTTGTAATAACTTGTAATTTAGGTATCTCCTGTTCTAGTCTGTTTCTGAATTTCCTTTGCAATAAAAAAGCTACTTTGAGGTCCCCCGCTGAATGTCCTGAAAGTTTGAAGTGTTCTCCTACTAGTTTCTCAGTCTTGTGATTCTTGATGTCAGATTTGGAATAGGGTTTGACCTTTTTGCCCTATGTAGAGAACGGAAGGGCATTGTCGGCACTTAATGGCATATACAATGTTAGAAGATGAGCAAGTGAAATGAGCCTGAGACGGCATAGTTTTTCAAGGAAAAAAAATTCATTTTATAAATACGTAACATACAATTTCATATATAACATAGAACCATCATATATAACCTGTAACAAATCCAGTTTAAATTGTTTTGCTCTAAATATACAATTCTAATATTGGGTCTTCCTATACATAAATTTAAAAATTATTCAAATAATCATACAGTTTGATCAACTTTACATTGACTAGAAAAATTACAGGTTTAAATGGTATTATTTACCCTTGAATAAACACTGTCAAATATTAGCATGTCACAGCCTGGGGAACTCCTGCAAGATAATGACTCAGCCCTACCCCACCATCCTGAGTAGATATAAATTACCTGCCTACCATTGTGAAGCAGAATTCACCAAGCAGTGGATTGTTCACCCACTAATAGGGAACGTGAGCTGGGTTTAGACCGTCGTGAGACAGGTTAGTTTTACCCTACTGATGATGTGCTGTTGCCATAGTAATCCTGCTCAGTACGAGAGGAACCACAGGTTTAGACATTTGGTGTATGTGCTTAGCTGAGGAGCCAATGGGGCGAAGCTGCCATCTGTGGGATTATGACTGAACGCCTCTAAATCAGAATCTCCCTTAAGCATAATGATACCGCAGCATGGAGGAGCCTCGGTTGGCCTCGGATAGCCGGGCCCCCTCCCGGGGGGGTGGTGGTGCGGAGAGCCGTCCGCCCCGAGAGCGGTCGGAAGGGGACTGCCTCTAGCCCAGAGCACACTGCACATTCGTGGGGAACCCGGCGCTAAACCATTTGTAGACGATCTGATTCTGGGTCAGGGTTTCGTGCGTAGCAGAGCAGCTCCCTCATTGCGATCTATTGAAAGTCAGCCCTCGACACAAGCTTTTGTCTCTCTCCACCCTAAGTGGGCCTGTGTCAAGCCTCTGAGCTTGCCAGTCACAGCTGCTGGCGAAACATCAGGTACTACAATGCCAAGACCACGGCCACACAGCCCGGAAAATCTCCAGCAACTGATGTCAAATACGTTGTCAGGTCCAGTGATTGTGTTGTTGCCTGGGTGTAGGCAGCAGCAGAGTTGGCACCTGGGTTTCTTGCAAGCTCTGGTACCCGTGTCCATGTTCGCATTAATCCTTTGTAATATTGTGGGTGAGGAGTTGTTTAAGACAGAGGGCTGTCTGTGGGCAAGAAAAGATTTGCAGCACACAAATGTATCCCTGTTAAGTATGGAACTCAACAACGTTTTGATTTCACCAAATGATTTCAGCTTTATTCCTAACAGCAAACTCCAACTCAGAACAGGCCAGCAACAAGGGGAGCACAGCTCCTTCTTTTAAACTCTCCCGGGCTGTCAAAGCCACACCCATAACATGTTAAAGACCAATAACAATGCGGGGATAAAGGCCAATCAGGACCCTTCCCTCTTTGCTACACTATCACTCAGTGATTGGATATTTACAGAGGTTTCTTAGAAACTGACCAATAGTAATGCAGACATCTGAGGCGCCACATTCAGAAGCAAGCTTAACATGTGAAAGCATAGCAGTGATGCACATTTCAATACACAATATAATCCCTGTCCCCCAATTGAGTTTTATGGTCCTGACACTTTTGTTGTTGTTCAGTCGCACAGTCGAGTCCGACTCTTCGCGACCCCATGGACCAGATTACGCCAGGCCCTCCTGTCTTCCGCTGTCCGCTGAAGTTTGCTCAATTTCATGTTCGTTGCATCGATGACACTGTCTAACCATCTCATTCTTTGCCGTCCCCTTCTTCTTTGACCTTCAGTCTTTCCCAGCATCAGGGTCTTCTCCAGTGAGTGCTCCCTTCTCATTTGGTGGCCAAAGTATTTGAGCTTCAGCTTCAGGATCTGGCCTTCCAGGGAACAGTCAGGGTTGATTTCTTTTAGGATTGACTGATTTGATCTCCTTGCAGTCCAAGGGACTCTCAAGAGTCTTCTCCAGCACCATAGTTCAAAGAATCTATTCTTCGGCGCTCGGCCTTCCTTATAGTCCAACTCTCGCAGCCCTACGGGGAATGAATAAGGAACCGGGAGGCGAAGAAGGACCTGGGACCCAGCTTCAGCCTCCTCCTGAGAGGGCTGAACGGCACCGGGTTCCCCTGGGAACGCGGCCCCGGTGCAGAGTTACTCCAGAGCAGCCCCATTGAGCTGCATCGGGGGTCGCGGACGGCAGCCGGGCTGAAGCGCCTCCTGGAGAGAGGGCAGGGCGCATTTTTTCCCTTCCTCTGCAGCGCCGAAAGGGTTAAGCGCTACAGAGCCGGTTGCTAGAGGGGCCGAGCAAGGACGGGGGTGGGTGGGCGCAGATAAGAGGAAAGTCTCTTTTCCGGCCGGGCGGGGGTGTTGCTTTTGAATGGAGAAAGAGGACTGGAGGGGCTTCGGGTAAGCAAGAGCCGGGAAAAGCCTCGCAGCAGCCGGATCCCGGGAAGGTTCCCTTCGAAGTCAGTCACTGGGGAAAGGTGGGGGAAGCTTTGAGCTCTTGGGAAGGAAGGGAGGAAGGCTGGGCTCGTTCTCGGCCACGGTTGCCTGATAGAGTTGCCCGCAGCAGGACGGCAGAGATTCCGAGACATTTATTGCGGTTTGTGTGTTTGTATGTGCACATTCTGGGGATGTGAGGGGACACACACACACACACACGCCTCAGATGGGATCCAGACCACCGAGTCTCCCCTCCAGTGCGACCACTGCGGGAGGGAACTTCAGGCCCCACCGGGAGGTTGGCACCTGTTAGCACCAGATCTTCGATGTGGAATGTGGTTGGGGGCAGTGTTCCCTCTAAGCTGAGTTAGTGTGAGCTGGCTCACAGTTTTTTAGCCTCCGGCTCACACATTTGTCTTAGCTCAGGAGGGAGGGCTCCAGAGCGAACTAACTTCTGCAGCAGCCAAATCGCTGGCTCACAACTTTAATGCCAGTAGCTCACAAAGTAGAATTTTTGCTCACAAGACTCCACAGCTTAGAGTGAATATTGGTTGGGGGGGGTGGAGGGCGATGATCAATGCTAGCTCTAAGCTGAGGAGCCTTGTGAGCAAGAATTCCACTTTGTGAGCAGCTGGCATGAAAGCTGTGAACCAGCGGATTTGGCTGCTGCATAAATTGGTTAGCTCTGGAGCCCTCCCTTCCTGAGCCAAGACTAATTCATCTTTGAGGGAACACCAGCGGATGCTGTCTTTCAGTACAGGGAAGATAGGCCCAGGTGGGCAGCCTTGTTCCCACAGTATTCCAAATGAGGTCGCACCATTTATTTATATAGGGGGCATTATGATATTGATTGAACTGTTTTCAATACCCTTCCTAATAATCCCCCAGTGAAGCAGTCCAACAAATTGTGAGTCCAGGTGGGGCACCTTTAAGACCAACCAAGCAGTGTTCCCTCTGAGCTGGGTTAGTGTGAGCTAGCTCACAGTATTTCAGCCTCTGGCTCACAGATTTCTGTCTTCGCTCGGGAAGGGATGGCTCCAGAGCAAGCTAATTTATGCAGCAGCCAACCATGCGCGCTCACAACTCTAATACCAGAAGCTCACAAACTAGAATTTTTGCTCACAACGCTCCACAGCTTAGAGGGAACACTGCAACCGAGGTGTATGAGCTTTCGTGGGCAAGGCACGCTTTTTCAAGTACGAGAAAGGTTAAATGTGTGAATCTAGGTCAAGGTGGGTCGCCCTGTAAGTCAGTCCCTAGCGGCAGAAAAGAGCGAGAGTCCAGGAGCACCTGAAAGACAAACAACATTTGCTCCAGGGGAGGAGCTCTTGTGAGCCGCTGCTCAGGTCTTCAGGTACAGCTAGAATCGGAGACCTTCTGTCCTTATAGAGGAAATCGCTCTACTCTCCAAGATAGTATTCTAGCTGTATCTGAAAAAGCTCCATTTAGCTATATCTGAAGCTCCATCTAGCTATACCTGAAGAAGCTCCATTTAGCTATATCTGAAGCTCCATCTAGCTATACCTGAAGAAGATAGTATTCTAGCTATATCTGAAGAAGCTCCATTTAGCTATATCTGAAGCTCCATCTAGCTATACCTGAAGAAGATAGTATTCTAGCTATATCTGAAGAAGCTCCATTTAGCTATATCTGAAGCTCCATCTAGCTATATCCTGAAGATGATAGTATTCTAGCTATATCTGAAGCTCCATTTAGCTATATCTGAAGAAGCTCCACTTAGCTATATCTGAAGCTCCATCTAGCTATATCTGAAGATTCATGAAAGCTCCTACCCTACCCCAAATTTTGTTCGTCCTTAAGGTGCTCTGGGACCCTTGCTCTTTTCCAGGTCAGGAACCTGACATTCTATTTGGCCCATCCAGTCCAACACTCTGTCACACAGCGGCCAAAAATACCAGGTGCCATCAGGAGGTCCAGCAGTGGGGCCAGGGCACTAGAAGCCCTCCCAATGTTGACCCCTCCCAGCACCAAGAATACAGAGCATCACTTGCCCCAGACTGAGAGTCCCTATCTATACCTTGTGGCTAATAGCCACTGATGGACCTCTGCTCCGTATGGTTATCTAATTCCCTCTTGAAGCCGTCCATGCTTGTAGCTGCCACCACCTCCTCTGGCAGTGAATTCCATGTGTTAATCACTCTTTGGGTGAAGAAGGACTGTCCTTTTATCCATTCTAACTCGACCACTCAGCAATTTCATTGAGTGCCCACGAGTTCTTGTATTGTGAGAAAGGGAGAAAAGTACCTCTTTCTCTACCTGCTCTGTCCCATGCATAATCTTATAAAACTCGATCATGTCACCCTTCAGATGTCATTTCTCCAAGCTAAGGAGCCCCAAGCGCCTCAACCTTTCCTCATAGGGAAATTTCTCCAACCCTTTGATCATTCTAGTTGCCCTTTTCTGCACTTTTCCCAAAGCTATAATATCCTTTTTAAGGTGTGGTGACCAGAACTGTACACAGCATTCCAAATGAGGTCACACCATTGATTTATATAGGGGCATTATGATATTGGTTGATCTGTTTTCAATACCCTTCCTAATAATCCCCAGCATAGCGTTGGCCTTCTTTATTGCAGTCACACACTGTCTCGACACTTTCAGTGAATTATCTACTACAACTCCCAAGATCTCTCTTGGTCAGTCTCTGCCAGTTCAGACCCCATCGACGTATATTTATAGTTAGGATTTTTGGCTCCAATGTGCATCACCTTGCACTTGGCCACATTGAACCCCATTTGCCACGTTGATGCCCACCCTCCCATCCTCGACAGATCCCTTTGGAATGCCTCACAATCCTCCCTGGTTTTCACCACCCTGAACATCTTCATATCATCTGCAAATTTAGCCACTTCACTGCTTACTCCCAACTCCAAATCATTAATGAACAAGTTAAAACAGCATCGGACCGAGTACTGATCCCTGTGGTACCCCACTGCTTACCACCTTCCACTGAGAAAATAGCCCATTTTTACTCACTTCTGTTTCCTATTAATTAGCCAGTTTTTGATCCACAAAAGGACTTGTCCTTTTAACCCATGATTTTTGAGCTTGCTTGGGAGCCTTTGATGAGGAACTTTATCAAAAGCTTTCTGGAAGTCAAGGTAACAAATATCTATTGGGTACCCCTTGTCCACATGTTTGTTCACCCTCTCAGAGAACACCAACAGGTTAGTGAGACAAGATCTTCTCTTACAGAACCCATGCTGAGTCAGCCTCAATAGGTTTTGTTCATCAATGTGCCTACTAATTCTCTCCTTGATAACAGTTTCCACCAACTTACCCGGTTACTCTTCTTCTTCTGTTGCTGGTCATTTTAACGTGAAAAAAAAACCAATGAACAAAAAGCAGTCCTTCTTTCAGCTGGGTGAGTAAAAATGGGGCACAGGGGAAGGGAACTCCTGCCTGCCTTGGAATCCAGCTACAGCCCCATCCGGAGACCCAGATGGCTTCCCAGTGTGGGGCTGGAGCTGCCAGCAGAGGGGAGATGCTATGTTCCCATTGAAATGCAATGTTAAGCTTGAGCCAAGGCAAGGATTGTAATCCCTGAACTCCTATTGGTTGCCTTTGTATTACCATCCAATCAGAACTCTGCATAATGCTGTGGAGGGAACAAACCTCATTGGACGTTATCTTTGTAATCTCATTGGTTACTTATTGTACAGTAGGCGTGGCTATATTAGCCCGGACTGTTTAAAAGGAGCTGTGCTCCACTGTTTAAGTTGGTTCGCTGTTCTGGTTATTGTTGAGCTGTTATCACTTCTAAATAAAGCTGAAATCACTTGTTGGCTGAAATCCAGTTAAGTCTCATACTTAACAGGAGGAGAACCTTTCAAAAATCAGTAGTGAAGGTGCAGAGAACAAAGCCTGCAAAGATCATGGAAACACCACAAGGCAACTCCCCTCTGATAGGCAGAGAGGGGCAGAGCCTGCTGACGTGGTCTCACCCCTGGTGTCAGCCTCCCGCAGACACAAGGGTGGGAAGAACAAATGGCGCATGGGCATCCATCACGGAGAAGATCGTGGCATGAGTGAGAGGACCCCTGGAATAAACGCACCAGGGAGTGCCACAGATGTGGGTTTGAATCCCCACCCGCAGCAGTGTTTTGCAAAGTAGGGGCACAGTGAAGGAACACCGCATTGCCCCCTCTGGCATCAACCCATTGTTTGTTTAGCAGAGAGAGCCATACCACAATGCCACATTCTCCCTCCTGCACTGAGGTTTGGGTGGGAGGAACGGCATCCTTTGCCAGGCGAGAGAAATACAGACCCCCTAGGCGAACACAACAGGGAGAAACGCAAGGGCAGATAAAAGTTAGATAAAAGATAAAAGGTTAGAACAGATAAAAGGAAGTACTTCTTCACCCAAAGAGTGATTAACATATGGAATTCACTGCCACAGGAGGTGGTGGCAGCTACAAGCATGGACAGTTTCAAGAGGGAATTAGATAAACATATGGAGCAGAAGTCCACCAGTGGCTATTAGCCACAGGGTACAGATGGGAACTCTCAGTCTGGGGCAGGTGATGCACTCTATTCTTGGTGCTGGAGGGGCAGCAGTGGGAGGGCTGCTAGTGTCCTGGCCCCACTGCTGGACCTCCTGATGGCACCTGGTATATTTTGGCCGCTGTGTGACAGAGTGTTGGACTAGATGGGCCATTGGCCTGATTCAACATTGGCTTCTCTTATGTTCTTATGTTCTTATGGCACAGGGACAGGAGGTGTGGGTTCAGGTCTTGCCAAGGGGGGTGCCAGCAACTATACCAGGCTCACCTTTTGGTGGGTAGGAGTCCCAGATGGCACCACATGTAATGACTCCTTCATGCTGATTGGATGGCCCAAATGCCAAGCGTTTTGGCTGTTTCTCGCCCTCCCCCACCTCCCTGATGCAGGGATGCCAGGGTCCAGGAATAGCCTGGAGGTTGTCTCAAATTGCAACTGATCTCCAGACTGCAGAGCTCAGTTGGTGTGTTCCGAAAATGGCTGCTTTGGAGGGTGGACTCCCCAGGCCCCTCCCCTGGCTCCAACCCCAAATCCCCAGGAATTTCCTAACCCGGAGATGGCAACCTTGTGCATTTGGCAGAATTTGTTCTCTCCTCTGGCTCCTCTTCATCCCGGCAGCCCTTGGGTGGGCATATCTCCTGACACAAAAGCCATCCAAAGTTGTTCAAGGACTGGTTTTTTTCCCAAAAGAGGCTGGACTCTGGAAAGCGGTCCTTCTGTCAAGGTGAATTCGAATACGGGGCCAGGAGAAAACTGTGGTTCTTCTTTGGAGGAAAGACTTGTTACCTCCGCCCTGCTTCTTGAAGGGGAAAGAAGTTCCCAGGGATCCTGTTTACTTGGGTTGGTTCCCCTTGGAAGAAGAAAGCCCCGGAGCCTTCTGGTGTCCTGGTACTCTTAGCTGTAATGACAAATATCCTGGCAGAGCTGAGCACGGGTGGAAGCCAGAGAAATCCCCACACAGTAGTAGGTCCACTGCCCCACATCAGATGCCCAGGGGGAGCGTTTCTGCGCCTCAACAATATTGAGCCAAACCTCAGCCTCTCTCCCTTTCTCTACCAATCTCAGCTGCTCGTTCTCTACACAGACACTTTCCTGCCCCTTCCTCTCAGCTGGGTGCTCGGAAAGAGCTCTTCCATAACACTTTGGGCCTGTCAAAGAGATGCATACAATGGTAAAGGGGAGACCAGTGCTTAACTTAAAAATTAGCTCCTAGGACAGACTGAGCCAATGTAATGAGAGGCTAAGCTCGTTCTCATCCTTAAAGAGCCGAACAGAGACACTTCACTTTCCCAAAGAACCGTGGAGGCATCTCTCCAATAGCTTGGTTTGTAATATAGAAAAATAATCTTAAGCCTGGTCTACAAACCACAAGAATCCCTTTTGTTCTGATCCACCAGGTTAATTCTCATGTGTCTCCTGAGCTATGAAGGTTTGTGATGTTGTATCTTGATTATTTTTGATTTCCCATGTAACTGTCTCTGTCTCCCCCCACCCCACCCCAGAGAGAAGCCTTTCTTCATAGCCAAGTGACAAAAGGTATCTTTCTCCAGTCAGAGGTGACCCAAGCGAAGGGGAAAGAGATGGAAGAGCAGAACCCAGAAGGACCTGGGACTGGCAAGACAGCAAGGAACTGGCAAGACAGCCCCCGTGCCACCCAAGCTGGGAGTGGTGCTGAATTCTGGGAAAGCCCGGTGCCAGACATCTGTGATCAGCTCACTGCAATCTCAGACGCACATTGCCGACGCTTCCGGCAATTCTGCTACCAGGAGGCGGATGGGCCCCGAGTGGTTTGCAGCCAGCTCCATGGACTTTGCAGCCAGTGGCTGAAGCCGGAGAGGCGCTCCAAGAAGCAGATGCTGGACCTGGTGATCCTGGAGCAGTTCCTGGCCATCCTGCCCCGGGAAATGCAGGGCTGGGTCAGAGGATGTGGGCCGGAGACCAGTTCCCAGGCGGTGGCCCTGGCCGAAGGCTTCCTCCTGAGTCAGGCAGAGGAGAAGAGGCAGGCAGAGCAGGTGAGGGGATTTCCTCCAGGTATGTCCAATCCAAGCAACAGTATCTGGCCTTATCCTAAAAGTTCCCTACTAGACATTTGTCCAAGTGTTAATCATCCAAATGGGAGATTTCACGGCCTCCTTCAGCAGCCTCTTCTACTAGAGAATTTCTTATCCAGATAACTGACCAGATCTGCTGATGGAAGGGTTTGGGGAGTGGGGCAGGATCCATTCTTTGGTCTCTTTTCCTTTCCATTTCTTACCCAGTCTCCCTCACTGTTTTTTTCAGATGTGGGCATCATCCATGAAGACAGAAGCGACATTCCCTGAGGCGGGAGGAGCTTCTTTGGAGCAAGGGCAGAGAGTGCAGGCCCAGGAGCATACCCCAGATGCCGTCTCCTGTGGTAAGGACTCTTTGTGCCTGGATGTGGTTGGGGCATCCCCATGAGTAGGATGAGTAGAGAGTTCAGGTCAGGAAAAGAATTAAATACGTCTTCACACAACACAAATTTGATTTGTGGCACCCAATGTCCGCTAACTCTGATGCCTCTCAAAGGAGATTTAGACAAATTCATTGAAGGCAACTCCTCACGTTAATTAAAATATTCATATCTCACTTTCTTTCTAGGTGGTTTAAAAGAGAAAAGGTAGACAAATCTGGGCAGAGCTATTCAACCTGGTGAATAAAGGGAGCCCTCTCCACCTTCTGGGGCAGCAGAGCTCTGAAGACCACTTTCCAGGGGCCAATAATCATGATAACATCATTCCCACCCCCCTCTTTCCCTTCCCCAAGGCCAGAGACAGGTCTCACAGAATATCCGAAATATCTTGGTAGCTTTTATAACCCCTAAGATTCATAGGTACCTGGTGCTGTTAGCAGTAAGACCCAGAGCCAGTCTCGTGTAATGATTTAGAGCAGCTGACTCTAATCTGGAGAACTGGGTTTGATTCCCCTCTCCTCCGCATGCAGCCAGCTGGTTGACCTTGGGTCAGTCATAAGTTCTCTCAGTACTGTTCTCTCAAGAGCCGTTCTCTCAGAGCTCTCTCAGCCCCACCTCCCTCACAGGTTGTCTGTTGTGAGGAGAGGAAGGGAAGGAGATTGGAAGCCGCTCTGAGACTCTTGAGTGAAGGGCAGGGTATAAGTCCAACTCTTCTTCTTTTTCTACTTTCTCCAGCAGATGGGCCTAGGCTTCCCAAATACTTACCTCGTGCTGGCGGGGGGACAGAT
Organism: Gekko gecko; assembly: GCA_029375565.1. Taxonomy (NCBI): domain Eukaryota; kingdom Metazoa; phylum Chordata; class Lepidosauria; order Squamata; family Gekkonidae; genus Gekko; species Gekko gecko. The sequence goes on from JAPDNY010000002.1 coordinate 10,175,548, forward strand.
GAGTCCTGGCAGGACCATCCCTGGGGGAAGGAAAGATGCGCTGCATGATGTCGTCGCCAGGAAGTGACGCTAGGCGACGCTCTGGCAATGTGGCTGGAAACTCAATGGTACCATCGAGTTTTCAGCCCCATTGCCAGAGCGTCACCTGGCGTCACTTCCTGGCGATGGCATGGTGCGTTACAGGGAGGAATGGTCTGGCCAGGGAGCATGTTCCCCCCGCCCCACGCGGTAAGTACTTGGGAACCCTAGATGGGCCAGTTAAGCGCTTAGAGATAAACACCTCTCTTTAATGTCACCCAATAATCATATGTGCAGGTCACTGCCTGGCCTAAAATATAACACAAAGGAACAAAGTGGAGACACAATGGGTCTTGGCCAGGTAAGAGCCTGGGAAAGAATTTTGGTAAGTGACTCAGAGCAGCTGACCGACTAACAATCCTTTCCCCACCCTAGAGGGATGCATAACTAAAGGAAAATGAGTGCTCTGAAGACAGATGGCCTCACGTTGGACTAATCTCATCAAACACATACCCTAATTATATAACAATTGACCCTATTCAGAAAACCTGGTAGCTTTTGCATCCAATACTCACAGGGTATTCAAGAAACATTAATACCTATAGTCTAGTTCAGGTAAACTCATCAAGCCCCTCCACGCCAGGGAACATTTTCCCTGTAACTGTAGCATGCTGCTCCATGGCAGTGTGTGTGTGTTCTGGGATCTATGCATACAGTTCCACTTCTGTGTGGGCCTTCTCTTCTCTGTGAATCGCTGGCCTTCTTGCTGCTGCCTCCACGGACCCCGATCTTCTAGATGGCTACCTATTGCCTCCTGGAAATCACTTTCTCCCTGTTCTTCCCTGACTTTCTCTTAGCTATAGTGTGTGTTTTTCAGTGTATGTTCATGTATGTGTTTTACTCTTTTATTCTTATTTCAATATAATGCTTTCCAGTTAACCTCCGACTGGTTTATTTGGAGAGTTCTCTAAGGGAAAAATCCCCGTAAATATGGGTGGAGATCCCAGTTACCTGACTCTCGCTGTGTCTCCGTTAAAGCTAATTTCCCCCACTAATAGGGAAACAGCCAATTTGGTTAACAGTGCTTCTCTTTTGCCTCTCCCAAAATGTAGTAAGAAGTGTTTAAAACCTTGTTGAGTGTACACAGAGTGAGGTTTCACAACCCTGGGAAGGGGTGTGTAAAGCAGGGAACAATCAAGCAAACACCCTCCCTTCCTCCTTTGTCTCAGTAACAGGCAGTGAAGAGATGCCGTTGAGCCGTCGTCTTTTCGGAGGAGTGGAAACGGCTGCTGCACCTCCAGTCCAGGTAGGAGAGATGAGCAGGGGATAGCCAGGGGATAGACTTCTCCTTTCTCTGGGTTTTCTTTGCTCCTGCAGTTTCTACAAGGTGTCCAGGTAAGATCCTGTGAACGCCATTCCCCTTAACCCAAACCAAGTCGGACATCCTGTACCTTCCCAGACTGCTCCCTTCCGGTGTGCAATCCCTGCCTGGTGAGATCTCTGACGAGGGGATCTGCTTTTTCTTTCAGTGTCCCTTTTCCTTGGAGGAGGTGTCCATCTATTTCACTGAGGCAGAATGGGCCCTGCTGGATCCGGGACAAAGAGCTCTGTACAGGGAAGTCATGCTGGAAAACTGTGGGAATGTGTCGTTTCTCGGTAAGGATGTTTTATAGGTGCCCAGATTGTGAATTGCTGCCATAGGGATGAGGCATGAATCAAAATATTGAATAGCAACACACCATTTTGAGGCCTTTCTTGCTACTTGGGGAGGGGCTGTGGCTGACTGGCAGAGCATCTGTTTGGCATGCAGAAGGTCCCAGGTTCAATCCCCAACATCTCCAGTTAAAAGGATCAGGCATGTGAAAGGCTGTGAAAGACCTCTGCCTGAGACCCTGGAAAGCCACTGGTGGACTGAGTAGGCAAGACTGACTTCAGAGGACCAAGGGTTTTATTCAGTACAAGGCAGCTTCCTGTGTTCAAGTGTGTGTACTTTCCCAGGGGCAACTGAGGCCCATGTTGTGGCCATCACCCAAGCCAGAGATGGTGTCCCGGCCTGAGGCGAAGGGGATGAGAGGCCCTCAGAAAGGCTCTGGAAGGGGCCAGATCCTCATTTCTGTTGCCGACCTTTAGAACACACCTACGAGGAGATTACACACAAGTTTTAGAAATACATATAAAGTTTTATGAAGGATTTAAAAATACGAGATCACCAAACATCACGGTTTCTGCAGCTCAGCAACAGAAAAACAAGGAAAGCTAACGGCTCTGTCTAATGCATGAAAAACCTGGTATTAGACGGCACCTCTGATTGCAGCATAAGTATCCCAGCTGCAGCCTACGTTGCTCTACAGGAAACTATTCATCGTGATGAAGCAAGAGAATATCGAGGCGTACTAGCATGGCCTGAGCATAAAGTTAGCATGGCTTCCCTCTGGTCTATACCCATATCATACTTACTACCTCTCTAGGGTCAGGTGATCCTAAATACCCAATCAAGGGTCCTCCTTGAGGGAATTTTCCAGAGGTTGTCAGCAACCTTTTAATTTGGTGTAGTGGTGTAGTGATTAAGAGTATGGGCTCTGAGCTGGGAGAACCGGGTTTGATTCCCCACTCCTCCCACAGGCAGCTGCTGGTGTAACCTTGAGTCAGTCAGAAGTTCTTTCAGAGCTCTTCTCTCAAGAGCTGTTCTCCTTCAGTGGGGGGAGGCATCCACGCTGGCCAGGTCTATGCAAATTTTCGTGTATGCCTACTTGGACGGAGCGATGGTGCCCTTCCAGTTTCAATAGCCCTGCTACTTCAGGAGGTCATTAGAGCTTAGTTCCACTCATCAGATCAGCAGCAGCTACAGAAAAAGAAAGAAAAAGACAAGAGAGAAAAATCTCAAGGACAGAAAAGAAGAAGACACATGGACGCCAAGTCTTCCAAGACGGCTCCAGGTCTGGGGGCTTCAGGAGAGAAGGATCAGCCTTTCGGCCAGCCTTATCTGTCCGAAGCCTCGGGCAAAGGGGAAGGACTGTGAGAAAAGCTTCTACGCAGTGACCGGAAGACAGGGCGGGTGCTCCTGAGGCCTCAGGGTCCCACCTAGCCGCTGCGACTGTTTCGAGGCCATTGATGTCCCAGTCAGCTCCAGAGGCCTCCGGGCGACCAGAATGGGATGAAGAGGAAAGGCGCAGGAGACCACATGGGTTGTGCTGCATTAAGTACTGCTGCCGGCTGCCTCACTGCAGGGGGCGGTGAGTTTCGGACCAATTTAAGGGCGCCCATTTAACACCCCTCTGTCAGGGCAAGACCCCAGGTTTGCGGGCTACACTTTCTATGGCAGGGGTGTCAGGCATAAGACCCAGGGGCTAGAACTGGCCCATCCAGGGCTCTTATGTGGTCCGCGAGTAACTAGTGCAAAGGAGGGAACAGGAGACTGCTCGGGGGGAGTGGGCGGAGCCACTCCGATTGTGGCTTCAGCATGGCAGAACAACCTTGTCTGCAGCAATCAAGCAGCATAGGAGCATCTGCCCAGGGCTGTACCACTGGGTCTCCAGTCTGCCCACCAGTGTTCCCTCTAAGCTGAGTCAGTGTGAGCTAGCTCACAGTTTTTTAGCCTTTGGCTCACACATATTTGTCTTCGCTCAGGAAGGATGGCTCCAGAGCAAACTAATTTATGCAGCAGCCAGATCACCTGCTCACAACTTTAATGCCAGTAGCTCAGAAAGTAGAATTTCTGCTCACAGGACTCCACAGCTTAGAGGGAACATTGCTGCCCACGTGGGTTTTCTTTTGCACCCCGCTCCCAGCCCATGGGGCTTTGCAGTGAGGGTACACCAACTTGGAGCTTACCAGCTGCTACCCTTTATACAGTTTATATCTCTGGTACCTGGCATTACGTTTTAAGGCACGTATGGCCCGGCCCGACAAAGTGACATATCAGATCCAGCCCTCGAAACGATTGAGTTCGATACCCCTGTTCTTTGGGGCCCCTGTCATGCCGGCTCCTTACAGTATGGCGGGAACAGCGGCCACCACCGCGTTCCCCCCCCCGCGTGCTCTATGGACAGCCCCCTGCTGACTGGCCCATGAATAATTGGAGGGCGGCTTGGCTTCCACAGACCCTGCCAACAACCATGAACCTAGTTCCGCAACTGAATTTGGGGCAGTCAGAGGAGGAGCGGGAACCTACTGATAATGGACCCACTGGAAGGGGGCGATCCTCCAGCGAAATCTCAGAGGGGGCCCTGAAGAGAAAAGAGCAGTGTTCCCTCTAAGCTGAGTTAGTGTGAGCCAGCTCACAGTTTTTTAGCCTCCAGCTCACACATTTTTGTCGAGAGCCAGTTTGGTGTAGTGGTTAAATGCGCGGACTCTAATCTGGGAGAACCGAGTTTGATTCCCCCACTCCTCCACATGAAGCCAGCTGGGTGACCTTGGGTCAATCACAAGTTCTTTCAGGGCTGTCCTTGAAAGAGCAGTTCTTGAAAGAGCTCTCTCAGCTCCACCTACCTCACAAGGTTTCTGTTGTGGGGAGGGGAAGGGAAAGGAGATTGTAAGCCGCTCTGAGAATCCAAGTGAAGGGTGGCGTATAAATCCAATCTATTTTGTTCTTCTTAGCTCAGGAAGGGAGGGCTCCAGAGCAAACTAATTTATGCAGGCGCCAAATCGCTCGCTCGCAACTTTAATGCCTGTTGCTCACAAAGTAGAACTTTTGCTCGCAAGACTCCACAGCTTAGAGGGCGCATTGGAAAAGAGGTGCAGAACTTCAGGTCTTTCCATCTCAGCATCCACACAGTCATCGGCATCATCTTCAGCATCACGTCGGCATCACGTCGTACCTAAGGAACAAGTGAGAAAGAGACACTTAAGGAGACCTAGAAGATGAAGAAGAAGAGATTGGATTTATACCCCGCCCTTCACTACCCAAAGGAGTCTCAGAGCGGCTTACAAGCTCCTTTCCCTTCCCCTCCCCACAACAGGCACCCTGTGAGGAAAGCAGGGCTGAGAGAGCTCTGGCAGAAACCGCTCTTTTTCAAGAATAGCTGTGCCAGAACTTGTGACTGACCCAAGGCCACATCAGCAGGTGCAAGTGGAGGAGTGGGGAATCAAACCCAGTTCTCCCAGATTAGAGTCCACACACTTAACCACTACACCAAGCTGGTCAAAGAGTGCAGGATCTCTAACCTCCCTCCCCCCGCTAAAAAGCCCAAGCTGTGTTACAGAAGGAAGCAACCACTTCACAGACTGGGATCAGATGGGGAGGATAATCCCTCTGTCATCTCTGCCGCAACCGTCCTTTCAGACAGAGAGGAGGGTGAATGGTCTGGTGAAGAGTCTGATACCAAGGAGAGCTCTACCAGAGTGTTCCAACCTGAGCATGATCAGAGACTGCTTAAGAAGGCAGTCTCCACCCTTAACTACCCCACAGGTGTGGGTCAACAGAAAACTTCAGACACTACAGACAACCTGGATGTCAGAGGCTTCAAGAAGTCAAGCAAGAATTGGACTGGCTGCCCTTTCCCTAAACATTTTCAGGAAGTGATCAGGTCAAAATGGGCACTTCCCGGAGGCTGGTTCTACCCTAAATACTGTAGCTAAAAGATTTATGTTCCACCACATGAGACCATGGAGGACCACTGGTTGATGCTCCTGTGAACATAAGAACATAAGAGAAGCCAATGTTGAATCAGGCCAAAGGCCCATCCAGTCCAACACTTTGTCACACAGCGGCCAAAAATACCAGGGGCCATCAGGAGGTCCAGCAGTGGGGCCAGGACACCAGAAGCCCTCCCACTGTTGCCCCCTTTTATTAATAGAAAGTGTTCTCCAGCTCACCCACTAACTCCTATTATACCTAATAAACAAGAATGACTTCCTATTCTGACTCCTATTATCTTGTACCACCCGTTACATATGATTCCATTCAGTTTCCTAAGTTCTTCTTCCATATTCGTATTAGTTACAATACATATATTTGTGTAACATTGGACATTCTTCAATTAACTGTTTACTATTGCATACTTCCGATTTAGTCTTCAGAAAGGCCAACTTCATGAGGATTCTGTGGTTCTTAGGACAGACTCTGAGTGAAGGGCAGGGTATAAATCTAATCTCCTTCTTCTCCTTCTTCTTCTCCTTCTTCTTCTCCTTCTTCTCCTTCTTCTTCTCCTTCTTCTTCTTCTCCTTCTTCTCCTTCTTCTTCTCCTTCTTCTTCTTCTTCATCAGGCACTACAGAATTGACCATCAGGCCTCCACTGAGGCTGCCTTTGGGAGGAGGGTCCTCCCACGGGTATTGGACAAGTAACTATCATCTTTTACCCACCCAGACTGATCTTTGATACATAACCAGTCTGGATGCCTTCCCCCACTGAAGGAGAATGAAACACTTGGGCTTACCTGAAGGTTTTTTCTCTTCAGTGGGGCGAAGGCATCCAATTTTGCCCACCACTGTCCTTGTTATGGATGTCTGAGTTTTTCTTCTCAGTGCTGAAGATAAGGAGAACTTCTGGTTCTTTCTTGTTTGGTTCATGTTTGGTTCATGTCATAAAGGTTCTTAGGGTTTATGATGTTGAAGTGTGGTGTGAAGTTCTGCTTGGGCTAGGCTATTTTATGACTGGAAGGGCACCCTGGCTCTGTCCAAGTAGGCATCCACAAAAATTTACATAGCCCTGCCTGAAGCAAGAGAAGGCATGACCTCGCCTTCACCCCACTGAAGAGAAGACACCTTCAGGTAAGCCCAATATTTTGTTCTCAAAAAAGCTCTCTCAGCCCCAGCTACCTCACAGGGTGTCTGTTGTGGGGAGGGTAAGGGAAAGGAGATTGTAAGGCACTCTGAGCCTCCAAGTGAAGGGTGGGGTATAAACCCAATCTCCTCCTCCTCCTCCTCCTTCCCCCTCACGCAAATTTACACAACTGAATACAGGTTTTCACAATATACTTATTACCACATTCTGGAGTCTGGCCTTGAAAAAGATAAGGATATAAGCTGCAGAGAGATTCAAAGCACAAACACTGGTGAGTCGAACCAGGCTACTTAATAATGACGTTAACCCTTGGTGGAACTAGGGTGCTTTTCCTCACAGATCTGTCCCCTTTATACTGGGTGGGATTGTGGGCTTTGAGCTTGACCATGGTTCCATCCTTCCAGAAGAATTTTTACTCTTGAATTTCTTTTCTTCCCCATATAAGAATGATCTCTCGATCTCTCTCCCTCCCTCCCTCCCTCCCCGAAAGATGCCAGAGATAAAAGTGAGACCGGCAACAGCCTCTTATCCGAAGCAAGGCTGGAGACTTTCTCAAGAGGATCCCAAGAGCCTGTTTCCTTCCTAGATGAGCTGGCTGAGAGTGAGTATCCTTCACGGTTATGACAAGGTAACGGGCACTGAATAGTTACAGGGGATTACTGATTCACTTCTGGGCAACATTTATAACAATTTTATTTTACAGTCAATGGCCACCAGACACAAAGGTTTACATAAAATCAAATGATCAAATTTCACAGCTTTAAATATTTCACTCAAGCTACCGTATGCGTTTTCCTATCTTTATAGACCTGTGCACAAACTTTAGCCACTAGTCGGGTTGTTTCATGGTTCATATCGGACAGAAGACAATCAAGTTCAATTTTGTTTGATCTGCCAGGGAAATTTCCGATTAGCGGCTCAGTAAATTTCGACCGCGTTTCTTTGTGCCTAGGGCAGTTCAAGAAAATACACTCCACTGAATCAATTTCCGTTAAAGAACAAGAACAGAGCCTATGCATATAGGGGACTGATTTAAACGTCCCTTCTAAAACAGCAGAAGGCAGAGTTGAACATCTTGCCAATGTAAAAGCCCATCAGGAATTATTTGATTCAAGAAAATATAAGTATACAACAGGAGCAGCAAGAAATCTAAAATTTGGAGGAGATTTGGTTTGGTACAGTCATACAGCCCAGAGGGTAAGAAGGAAGGGAGGCCTTCTGGGAGCCTGAAATCTGGAAACTCCTTCTGGGCAAGAGCTCAGCTGTGGCTCTTGAGGGGGTGAGGTGTCCTTAAATACTAGATATTCTGGGGAAGGGGTGGTTAAGAAGAGCCAAGCATCAAAGGACCATCAATCCTTTCCTTTTCCAGTCCTGCCAACCTAGCAGTTCGAAAGCAAGAAATTGCAAGTAGATAAATAGGTACCACTTCAGTGGGAAGTTAACAGTGTTCCGTGCACCTTGGTGTTTAGTCATGCCGGCCACATGACCACGGAAATGTCTTCAGACAGCGCTGACTCTTCGGCTTTGAAACGGAGATGAGCACCGCAACCCTAGAGTCGGATTCGAATGGCCTTCGAGCAAGGGAACCTTTACCTTTACTTTAGATGCCTTTGGACCATACCAGCCCTCCCAGGTGCTAACAGGATCTCTGTTTTTATTCCAGCAGAGGATGATCAGAGGAATGAGGAGGGTGAGGAACTTCATCAGGAATTGCCAGATACAGTTAAAAAGGAAGACTTGAAAGAAAATGTCAGGATTCAAGGCAGACCTAAGAGAAAAAAAGGGGGCCCTATGGTTGAGAAGCAAGATGGAAGGAAGCGTAGTGAGCGTTTTCCAATGCACAGTATTACGAAGGCAAGTAAATCCATTCGATGTGGGAAGTACTTCAGAAATAGATCACAGCTCCTTGTGCACCAAAGAATGGACAGAGGCAAGAAACCTTTTGAATGCTCAGACTGTGGAAGGAGATTCAGTGAGAGGGGAAATCTGCTGCAGCATCAGAGAACCAGCATGCAGGAGAAACCATTTGAAGGCTCTGTGTGTGGAAAGAGACCCTGTCAGACTGGCACTCTTCCACAACATCAGGGTACTCACACAGGGAAGGAACCTTTTGAATGCTCGGAGTGTGGAAAGAGATTCAGGCAAAGTAGCAGTCTTCAACTGCATCAGAGAACCCACGCAGGGGAAGAACCTTTTGAATGCTCAGAGTGTGGAAAGAGATTTAGTGAGAACAGCAGTCTTCAAAAACATCGGAGAACTCATGCAGGGGAGAAACCTTTAAAACGCTCAGAGTGTGGAAAAAGATTTAGTAAGAACAGAAGTCTTCAAAAGGATCAGAGAACTCACACAGGGGAGAAACCTTTTGAATGCTCAGAGTGTGGAAAGAGATTCAGTGGGAGTGGCTATCTTCAACAACATCAGAGAACTCACACAGGGGAGAAAACTTTTGAATGCTCAAAGTGTGGAGAGAGATTCAGGCACAGCAGCAGTCTTCAGCACCACCAGAGAACCCACACTGAGGAGAAACCTTTTGAATGCTCAGAGTGTGGAAAGAGATTTCGTGAGAACAGTAGTCTTAAAAAGCATCAGAGAACTCACACAGGGGAGAAACCTTTTGAATGCTTAGAGTGTGGAAAGAGATTCAGTCGGAGTGGCATTCTTCAACAGCATCAGAGAACTCACACAGGGGAGAAACCTTTTGAATGCTCAGAGTGTGGACAGAGATTCTGTCAGAGTAGCGCTCTTCAATACCATCAGAGAACCCACACTGGGGAGAAACCTTTTGAATGCTTAGAGTGCGGAAGGAGATTCAGTGGGAGTGGCAGTCTTCAACAGCATCAGAGAACTCACACAGGGGAGAAACCTTTTACATGCTTGGAGTGTGGGAAGAAATTCAGTCAGAATGGCAGTCTTCATCGGCATCAGAGAACTCACACAGGGGAGAAACCTTTTGCATGTTTACAGTGTGGAAAGAGATTTAGTGAGAATGGCAGTCTTCAGAAGCATCAGAGAATTCACACAGGGGAGAAACGTTTTGCATGCTTAGAGTGTGGAAAGAGATTTAGTGAGAATGGCAGTTTTCATCAGCATCAGAGAACTCACACAGGGGAGAAACCTTTTGAATGCTCAGAGTGTGGAAAGAGATTTAGTCAGAGTGGCACTCTTCAACGTCATCAGAGAGCTCACATAGGAGAGAAACCTTTTGAATGCTCAGAGTGTGGAAAGAGATTCAGTCAACGTGGCCATCTTCAAGGGCATCAGAGGACCCACACAGGTGAGAAACCTTTTGAATGCTCAGAATGTAGAACGAGATTTAGTGAGAATTGCCATCTTAAACAGCATCAGAGAATTCACACAGGGGAGAAACGTTTTAAATGCTCAGCGTGTGGAAAGAGATTTAGTCAGAGTGGCACTCTTCAACGGCATCAGAGAATTCACACAGGGGAGAAATCTTTTGAATGCTCTGAATGTGGAAAGAGATTTAGTAGGAGTGGCCATCTTCAACGGCATCAGAGAACCCACGCAGGGGAGAAACCTCTTGAATTCTGAGAGTGTGGAAATAGAATCAGGTTGAGTGGCAGTCTTCAATGACAACACACACAGGGGAGAAACCTTTTGAATGCAGAAATTGTGGAAATAGATTCAGGTTGTGTGGCAGCATTCAACGGCATCTGAAATCCCGTACTGCAAAGAAGTCCTTTGTATGCTCAGAATGTGAACGAGCATCAGTCAAGGTGGCACTCTTCAGCTGTACCGAAGAACCCATATGGTTCACCTTTTGAATGGTCAGAGTGTGGAAACAAATTCACTCAGATTGGCAGTCTTCAGCAGGACCTAATGACTCATGTGGAAGAAACTTTTTGAGTGCTCAGAATGTTCAGTGGCATTAAAGAACCCGCACGAAGGGAAAACCTTTTGACTGTTCTGTGTGGAATTTCACTCAGCATGGATAAGAACATAAGAACATAAGAGAAGCCAACGTTGAATCAGGCCAATGGCCCATCTAGTCCAACACTCTGTCACATAGCAGCCAAAGTATACCAGGTGCCATCAGGAGGTCCAGCAGTGGGGCCAGGACACCAGAAGCCCTCCACTGCTGCTCCGTCCAGCACCAAGAATAGAGTGCATCACCTGCCCCAGACTGAGAGTTCCCATCTATACCCTGTGGCTAGTAGCCACTGGTGGACTTCTGCTCCATATGTTTATCTAATTCCCTCTTGAAACTGTCCATGCTTGTAGCTGCCACCACCTCCTGTGGCAGTGAATTCCATATGTTAATCACTCTTCTATGGTATCTAAAAATTCAAATAGGTTGAGACAAGAGGTGTCAAAGTCATTTATTATGAGGGCCGGATCTGACATAAAGGTATCTTTCTCAGGCTAGTCCATGTGTGCTATAAAATGTAACACGAGGTACTTGAGGTGTCTAACCTTACATATAATTGTGTTTTGATCCACATGCTCCCAAATCAATTGGCTTCCTGATCTGTCACTCAGAGGGTGTCCCTAGCCACTGGCTGCATTGCCTGAGTCCCGCCCGGCCGCCACTCAAGAGTACCTGCGTGCCACTGGCCGGGTGCTGGGTTTGCTCTTCTTCCCCGCCCACTCCTTCGGCCTCTGTGCCCTGCCAGAATTTCTGGCAAACGGCTTTCTCTCTTGATGAAGACACTTGCCTCCTGTGTGGGACTAATTTTTCCCTCAGTAGCTGTTGGTAGTAACAAAATGGCAGCTACCTGTGTGTGTGAGATGGCTGCCATCTGTGGTTGTTTCTTTAGAATGTTCCCCCATAAGGCTTAATTGAGCTATCATTCCAAAGAGGGGCCAGCAGGGGTATCACTCGCTGGGTTGCATGGGGCTTCCTCATCTGCTGGACTACAGTTCCCAGCTGCCCCAAGGCCAAAAAATGCAAGAAAAGAGGGACCGTCCCAAGGGGCAGGGCAGCATTAATATAGACTCCAGCTAGGCCACAAGCCAGAGATGTGGGGGAGCCCTGGGAGGCGGCAGAAATTCAGCCACTCCACAGTTGGCTGGACTGGGGAATGAATGGAAGTTTCCCTGCTCTCTTGGGCAAGAGAGAGAGTCTGAAGCAGAGCCAGAGGCTGGTCCAAGGAGAAATCCTATCCTGAGCCCACAACCTCCAGAGGTAGAGTACCGTGTGTAGGGAAAGATTATTGTGTTTAACCTGTTGATTTATGCCCTGTTGGTTCATGGTGTGTGTTTACTCCTGCAATTGTGCCTATTTATTTAGTGTGTGTATGTGCTCCATAATTGTGTAAATAGTTAAATTATTTTATTTGGGCTAATAATCTGTGTCGTGCTCTGACCACATAGTCTTCTCCACTCTGCACAATACCAAAGGGAGGGGTAGCCCAGGGAAGCAAGGAAAGGCCAGACCCTTGGGTTGCCAACTTTCCAGGGATCCCCCAAAGGTTGGGGATTCCATCTCCAAATAGGGAGATTCGGCCAGAGGGGTCTCCCTGTCCCTCTAAAAAGGCAGTGACAATTCAGTGAGTGGTGGCAGCAAACTTAAGGAGTGAGATACGCCCACGGGATGAGGGTGGGAGGTGAACAGCTGAGTTGTAAACTGGAGCCCATTTCGCCACAGTAGGCATCCAAGCTTGGACCATACTTGGACCATTGGTCTGATCCAGCAGGGCTCTTAACATAAGAACATAAGAGAAGCCAATGTTGAATCAGGCCAATGGCCCATCTAGTCCAACACTCTGTCACACAGCGGCCAAAATATACCAGGTGCCATCAGGAGGTCCAGCAGTGGGGCCAGGACACCAGAAGCCCTCCCACTGCTGCCCCCTCCAGCACCAAGAATAGAGTGCAGCACCTGCCCCAGACTGAGAGTTCCCATCTATACCCTGTGGCTAATAGCCACTGATGGACTTCTGCTCCATATGTTTATCTAATTCCCTCTTGAAACTCTCCATGCTTGCAGCTGCCACCACCTCCTGTGGCAGTGAATTCTTCTTATAAAAAGAACCCTACGATAACGGCCACTACCCCAATTTGGCTTACGGTGGGGTTTTTTACCAAGTGCATAAAATAAATTGAATCTTCATCCCAGAATGTCTAGCATTCCCAGATGATCTATGCATGTGTGTGTGTTTCTGTGTGTGGAATGGGATGCTAGCTGATAGCATCCATAACTTACACCATCTGAAATGAGTAGAGGAATTTCATGCAAAACAAACAGTCTTTAAGGCTTTAAAAGGCTTCACACTGGTCACCGTATCTCCAAAAGGACATTGCAGAGCTTGAAAAAGCACAGAAGATGCAGAAGAAAAGGCACCAAGATGATGAGGGGGTTGGGGCACCTTCCCTATGAGGAAAGACTGAAGAATCTGGGACTTTTCCGTTTAGAAAAGAGATGACTGGGGGGGGGATGAAAGAGGTCTATAAAATTAGGCACGGGGTGGAAAGAGTTGACCAAGAGAACGTTATCTCTCTTCTCCCAAAGGACAAGAACTTGAGGGCAACTAATGAAGCTGATGGGCAGTAGGTTCAGGATGGACACAAGGAAATACTGTTTTATATAGAGAGTGATTAAAATGTGGAATATCCTGCCAGAATATAGGGATGGCCACGGGAATAAACAGCTTTAAAAGAGGATTAGATAGATTCATGGAGAATGAGTCTATCAATGGCTACTAGCCATGGTGACTGAGGGGAACCTCCATATTCAGAGGCACTAAACCTCTGAACCCCAGAGCCAAGGAGGCGACATCAGGGGAAGGCCTCGGCCTCTATGCATTGTTGTTGGCCATACAGAGGAACTAGTTGGCTACTGTGTGAGACCGGATGCTGACAAGATGGACTACAGGTCTGATCCATCAGGGTCTTCTTATCAGGGAAGGCCTCAGCCTCTATGCCCTCTTATTGGACCTTCAGAGGAACTGATTTGGCCACTGTGAAAGAGGATGCTGGAAAAGATGGACCACTGGTCTGATCCGGCAGGGCTCTTTAAGCAACTTCTCCCTCCCCTTTCCACAAGGGCTTGCCTTCACTGAACACTTTACCAGGTGTCGTGATTTACCACTATACTGTCAAAAGATTCACCTGCCCAGTGTCCACATATTTAAGCCTCTCTCAAAAGGACAATACATTTTCTCCAGGTTTGTTGGCAACTTTGGTGCAATACTGTTGTATAGGAGTAGGATCTGGGAGACTGGGGTTAATTCACTGCCACAGGAGGGAATTAGATAAACATATGGAACGTCCCTCACTGGCTATTAGCCACAAGGTATGCCAGCCACATGACCACGGAAATGTCTTTGGACAGCGCTGGCTCTTCGGCTTGGAAATGGAGAAGAGCACTGCATCCCTACAGTCAGATTTGACTAGGTCTGGAGCAAGGGAAACCTTTACTTTTGCCTTTAAATGGGAACCCTTGGTCTGGGGCAAGTGATGCTCTGTATTCTTGGTGCGGGGGGGGGGGGGCAACAGTGGGAGGGCTTCTGGTGTCCTGGCCCCACTGCTGGACCTCCTGATGGCACCTGGTAGTTTTGGCCACTGTGTGACAGAGTGTTTGATTGGATGGGCCGTTGGCCTGATCCGACATTGGCTTCTCTTATGTTCTTATGAATGCCTACTCTGCCATGAAAGTTCACTGGGTGACTGTGGGTTAGTCACACTCTGTCTCAGTTTGACCTACCTTACAGGGTTGTTGCAAGGATAAAATGGTGTGGGGAGGAAATGTTGCAAGCCATTTTGGGTCTCCACTGGGGAGAAAGGGGGATATATAAATATGGTAAATAAAAAGAGGTTTACAGAATTATGCATGGGTTAGAGAAGGCAGAGAAAGAAGTACTTTTCTGCTTTTCTCAGAATACAAGAACTCGTGGGCCCTCAATGACATTAATGAGCAGTAAGGTTAGAACAGATCAAAGGAAGTCCTTCTTCACCCAAAGAGTCATTAACCCATGGAATTCACTGCTGCAGGAAGTGGTGGTGGCTACAAGCACAGACAGCTTCAAGAGGGGATTGGACAAACATCTGGAGCAGAGGTCCATCAGTGGCTATTGGCTGCAACCTGTAGCTGAAACCCTCTGGGGCAGTGAATGCTCTCTGTGTTCTTGGTGCTTGGGGGAGACAACAGTGGGAGGGCTTCTGGAGTTCCGGCCCCACTGGTGGAGCTCCTGATGGCACCTGGGTTTTGGCCACTGCTTGACATAGACTATTGGAGTGGATGGGCCATTGGCCTGATCCAACATGGCTCCTCTTATGTTCTTATATGTGGGGAAAGGGATGCTCTGTACCCTTGGTGCTTGGGGGCAAGAGTGGGAGGGCTCCTGGGGTTCTGGCCCCACTGGTAGACCTCCTGATGGCCCCTGGGTGGGCACCTGACCTGACCCAACATGGCTTCTCTTTGCTGCACATCATGAAATCTGGTTTGGGGCTAGGAAGGCAGGGTAGTCGCGATGACTCTGGCCTCCTAGCCTTTCCCAAAGAAGGCATGTATTGCCCTCGATTCGTCAGCTCGGCTACTCCATCTGGGAGGGCTTCCAGTCCTCTCTCCCTTCGCCCGAAGGCGCTGGGCCATTTCACCCAAGGAGAAGGGCTATATGGGGTGGGGGAAATATCCGAGGCCACACAACGCGCCCCGTGGCGGCGGGTTAGACTTGCACGAACCTGCTAGATAGGATTTAAAGCGACAGAGCCCGAAATCCTAGACAGGCATGGGTGGGGTGGGGTGGGGTGGGGAGGAGAAGGGAAGCGGAGAAGGACGGGAAGTTAGCCCCCTGGAAGCTGTTTCCTGCTCCTTCCCAGGACAAGCTCGGCTTTTGTTCCAGCGGCTGGGAGGGAGCTGGTGAGTTGCAAGGAGCTCGGGGTGGGGAAGGGGGAGATATCCGGGGGCGGGGGGAGTTTGCAGCGCCAGATTCGAGGGTGGGGCATATTCAGACCCAATGCAAGAATCCCCCCCCTTTGAATGCATCCTTGCAGAGCAGCGGGGCTCTTTCCTCCCCCCCCAGCTCTCGACGGAGGTGGAGAAGAGGCGGTGAGAAGCCCCCGAGCCGAGCCGAGCCTGCACGACCCGGCTGCGAGATTCTAGGGACGCCTGTCTGGGAAGGCGGCGTCAGGGCCGGCCCAAGGGTATTCTGTACCCTAGGCGAGGCTACCTTCTGGCGCCCCCCCCCCTTTTGCACTCACCAAATATGTGGTTGCCAACCTCCAGGATGCACCCAGGAGGAAGGGGGGCGGCGACATTCTCCAGGCAGGAGGAGGAGGAGGCCAATGGTCGCCCAGCCCCCCCCCGCAGGCCCCATACCAGAGCGGGGGGACGCGGGCAGAGGCGGAGGACGTGGCTCCGGCGCCTTCTGCCCGCCAGCCCCGGCCGGCCGGGCACTCAGAACTGGCGGCGGCGGGGAGCGTCCCCGCCGCCCGCCGCTCCTGCCTCTTCCAGGCTGGAGGAGGAGGAGCCCAATAGTCGCCCAGCCACCCCCCCGCAGACCCCGTACCGGAGCGGGGGGACACGGGGTGGAGGCGGAGGACGTGGCTCCGGCGCCTTCTGCCCGCCAGCCCCGGCCGGCTGGGCACTCAGAACTGGTGGCGGCGGGGAGAGTCCCCGCCGCCCGCCACCATGCCGCTCCCACCTCTTCCGGGCGGGAGGTGGAGGAGGAGGCCAATGGTCGCCCAGCCGCCTCCCCCACCGCAGGCACACACCCCCCGCAGGCGCTCAGGACACCCCCCCCGCCTCTTCCACCCCCCGGTGGGCGTGCGGGTGCCGGCAGGCGAGTCACGCTGCCGCCTCCTGCGCCCTAGCCGGGGGCGCTCTTGGCAGCAGAGGCGGCGGAGGCAGGCAGGCGCCCAGTTAGGTCGGTGGGGGTGGCTTTCCAGGGGCGCCATTTGGCGCCCCTGAGGGCCGGCGCGCTCTAGGCGAGCGCCTAGCTCGCCTAGTGAGCGAGCCGGCTATGGGCGTCAATAACGCCTCGGAGTCGGACTGAGCAGGGGGAACGGGAGGGTTTCAAGGGGGGTGCGACGTACAAGCCGGAGCTCCAGCGATTCTCGTGGGCTGCTGAAATGGGGGGGGTTTGCTTAAAGAGCCGGCTACGCGCAGGCGCGTGGGAGTGGGGAGGGCGCTCATTCCCGAATCAGGTCTTCTTAAGCCCAGTTCAATGCATTTCTCTCTTGTCCGGATACGGTTCCAGTTGGTGACGTCCGGGCTGGGCTGGTGTAAAACAGTTTGGGCCGAAAGGGTCGTTGCCAGCCTCCAGGTGTGGCCTGGAGATCTCCTGGAATTGCAACTGTTTTCCAGACTAGAGAGATCAGTTCCCCTGGAGAAAATGGAGGCTTTGAAAGGTGGGCTCTATGGCCGTTGTTGTTGTTGTTCAGTCGCACAGTCGAGTCTGACTCTTCGCGACCCCATGGACCAGATTACGCCAGGCCCTCCTGTCTTCCGCTGTCCGCTGAAGTTTGCTCAATTTCATGTTCGTTGCATCGATGACACTGTCTAACCATCTCATCCTTTGCCGTCCCCTTCTTCTTTGACCTTCAATCTTTCCCAGCATCAGGGTCTTCTCCAGTGAATGCTCCCTTCTCATTGGGTGGCCAAAGTATTTGAGCTTCAGCTTCAGGATATGGCCTTCCAGGGAACAATCAGGGTTGATTTCTTTTAGAATTAACTGATTTGATCTCCTTGCAGTCCAAGGGACTCTCAAGAGTCTTCTCCAGCACCATATTTCTAAAGAATCTATTCTTCGGCGCTCAGCCTTCCTTATAGTCCAACTCTCGCAGCCATACATTACTACGGGGAATACCATTGCTTTGACCATGCGGACTTTTGTTGGCAAGGTGATGTCTCTGCTTTTTATCATGCTGTTTAGGTTTGCCATTGCTTTCCTCCCAAGGAGCTGGCGTCTTTTAATTTCATGGCTGCAGTCACTATCTGCAGTGATCTGGGATCCTAGGAACATGAAGTCTATCACTACTTCTACGACTTCCCATTCTATTTGCCAAGGAGTGATGAAGCCAGATGCCATGATCTTAGTTTTTTTGATGTTGAGCTTCAAGCCCACTTTTGCGCTCTCCTCTTTCACCCAGAGCAAGAGGCTCTTGAGGTCCTCTTCACTTTCTGCCATCAGAGTGGTATCGTCTGCATATCTGAGGTTATTGATCTTTTCCCCAGCAATCTTAACTCCAGCTTGTGATTCATCCAGGCCAGCGTTTCGCATGATGTACTCTGCATATAAATTAAATAAGCAAGGTGACAATATACATCCTTGTCCTACTCCTTTTCCTATGCTAAACCAATCAGTTTGGCCATTGTTATGGATTGTAAATGGCTATTGTTATGGATTGTAAATAACCAGGGCTCTTTTTGCAGCAGGAACTCCTTTGCATATTAGGTGACACCTCTAATGTAGCCAATTCTCCAAGAGCTTACAGTAGCCCCTGTAAAAAGAGCTCTGTAAGCTCTTGGAGGACTGGCTACATTGGGTGTGTGTTGCCTAATATGCAAAGGAGTTCCTGCTACAAAAAGAGCCCTGTAAATAACATGAATGAGCTTGAGGTTTCAGAAGGTATCCTAAAAGTAAGTAATCTGATTGGCTGTTCTGCCTACCAAGCCAATCAGAGCAGCTAGAGTTGTCCAGAGGGAATGGAATCTATTGGTTGTTGTCTCTCTTTTGTTATTGGTTATTAACTTGTTTAAGGGCGTGGTTACCATAGCCGGGTCAGTTTAAAAAGAAAGCCTGTTGCTCCACTGTTCCTTGTGTTGGTTTACTTTTGACTGAATAAAGCTGTCACTAGTTAAGATTGGACTTACCTCTCATACTTAACAACCATATACCCTGCCAAGATTGCTCCCTAATCCCAGGCTCCATCCCCAAATTTCCAGAAATCTCCCAGCCCAGAGTTGGCAACCCTGTTCCCCCTGGAGTTATGCAGACACCCTTCACTGTTAACATTCAAATGCCAGCTGAAGACTTGTTTTTAAAAATTTTGGAAGGCCCCATTCTTGCTCTGCTTTTGAACATTGTTAAATAATTTTATCATGTTAAAATTGCCTATTATTTGGTTTAGATTTTATATGTATTTCTGAGCCACCTGGGATGTTTTTTATTAAGAATTTAACTGTTTAACATTTCAGCACTGCATTTTCCAACAAAACAATGTTTTACAAACATATGGATTGGCTATCTAACAACCATAATTTTGCTTGTTACAATGATTTAAAATTGAGTCTTATATTATTAAATATCACAATATGTTTTGTTGAAATTTTAAAATAAATCATATCTTGGTACAGGGGATTCTTTGGTAGAATATCTTTTTCTATCATATAACTTATTACAGGAAACCAAACTGCTACTGTTTTTTTTCTTATAATTCACCGGAGATGCATTAGATGTTTTGAATGTTATTTTACTTAAAATGAAATGATCCCATATCTGATTATACCACAGTTGTAATGAAGGAAGGTTTTTATCTATCCATTTTTTTGCTATAAGAATATGAACTATTAAAATTAAAATTGAAATTAAATCTTTTTGTTTCCTTTCTTTTCCAGTATCAGGCCATTTTTCCAAGAGAAAAAATTCAGGGGTGTCAGGTAAGTTGCTGGGTGTAATTTCTTTGATTTGTTGTTTTATTTGTTTCCAAAATTGTTGAATCAAAGGACAGTACCAGCAGCAATGCATAAAATATGCTACTTGTCCACATTGGTTTTTTGTATGTTGGTTTTAATGATTTAAGGGGCCCTGGTGGCTCAGAGATTAAGATGCTGAGCTGCAGACTGGAAGGTCTGTAGTTTGGCAGTTCAAAACCCTAGTGCCATACGATGGAGTGAGCTCTCATCTCTGGCCCCAGCTCCTGCCAATCTATCAGTATGAAAGCAAGAAATTGCAAGTAGATAAATGGGTGCCGTTTTGGTGGGAAGGTAACAGCACTCCGTGCGCCTTGGCGTTTAGTCATGCCAGCCACATGACCTCGGAAACGTCTTCGGACAGCGCTGGCTCTTTGCCTTGGAAACAGAGATGAGCACCACCCACTGGAATCAGATTCGACTAGCTTTCGCGCAAGGGAAACCTTTACCTGTAATGATTTATTGATGCGATGTAAAACAGTTGGTGGAAGATACCACCTTGTTAGCATGTGACTGCTTGAAACCGAGCAGCCCGCGAGCAACCCGTGCGAGGGAGGGAACAGGAGACTGCTCAGGGGGGAAGTGGGCGGAGCCACTCCGATTGTGGCTTCAGCATAGCAGAACAACCTTGTCTACAACAGAGACGCAGCGTGGGAGCGTCTGCCCAGTGCTGCACCACTGGCTCTCCAGTCCGCCCAGACGGGTTTCCCTTTGCACTCCCCTCCCAGCCCCTGGGGCCTTGCACTAACAATACAACAACTCAGAGCTTACCAGCTGCTGTCCTGTATACAGCTTGTATCTCCAGCAACTGACATTACGTTTTATGGCACGCACGGCCCGGCCCGACAAAATGACATTTATGTCATATCTGGCCTTCGTAACAAATGAGTTCGACATCTCTGTATTACATGATGCATTCCAAACTGCTGTCCAATCTTTGCCAGAGTGGTCTGGATATCTGATTGCCATTGTTTTTGGTGTAATATCATTATTCAGTTTTGTTGATAAATTTGCAACAGGCTGATATTAATCCCGGGGGTTGTTCTTTTGCATCATTCAAAAGCAGGCCTCTTTTTGTAGCAGGAACTCCTTTGCCTATTAGGCAACTCACCCCTAATGTAGCCAATCCTCCAAGAGCTTACAGAGCTCTTCTTACAGGGGCTACTGAAAACTCTTGGAGGATTGGCTACATTAGGGGTGTGTGGTCTAATAGGCAAAGGAGTTCCTGCTACAAAAAGTGCCCTGTTGTGTCATAGGTCTCTTTCTCATTTGCTGTAATAAAGGTGATTCCAGTGAGTGTTTTATATGCAGATACTTGAACCACTGCATTTTTTGTTTTATTTTTTGTTCTAATCTTGCTTCATCTAATATCTTGTTGTTATCTAGTAAGTGAGCTACTTGAGTGATTCCTGCATCTTGCCAAGTTTTAAATTCTTGTTCGTTTTGTCCAGGGACAAGCCGTTTTAGTAAGGTACATGTGGATTGTTTAGAAACTCCTGGGGCTAGTTTTCCTTTGCGTTTATACCATATATTACAGGAAGTAATTAAATATGGACTGCATTGTTTGTTTGAATTCTTAAGTGCATCCGTGTTCCACAAAGCTTCATATAGTGAATATGGAGTTATGGGATCTGTTTCAATCTGTGTCAAGCCTGGAGGTTGTTGTACTGTGGCAGCTCTTGTTAATGAAGCTATGTTGACTGCTTCATAGTACTGTCTTAAGTTTGGTAGGTTGATGCCTCCCCTATCCGCAAGTCTTACTAGCATTGAAATTTTTACCCTAGGTTTTCTATATGCCCATAGGTAAAAGTAAAGGTTTCCTTGCTCGAAAGCCAGTCAAATCCAACTCTAGGATTGCGGTGCTCATCTCCATTTCCAAGCCGAAGAGCCAGTGCTGTCCAAAGACGTTTCCATGGTCATGTGGCTGGCATGACTAAACACCAAGGCACACGGAACGCTGTTACCTTCCCACTGAAGTGGTACCTATTTATCTACTTGCAATTTCTTGCTTTCAGACTGCTAGGTTGGCAGGAGCTGGAACTAGAGACGGAAGTTCACTCCGTCATGCAGCACACGGGTCTCGAACTGCTGAACTACTGACCTTCCACAGCCTGCAGTTCAGCGTCTTAACCACTTGAGCCACTGTAGCTCCCCCTATATGCCTATACAAGTTTGTTAATATCACTTTTCCCAATTTTTAAAAGTTTATGTTGGTATTTGCATTGGGAGTGCCCTGAATAAAAATAAGTATTTAGGCAAAATAAAACATTTAATGAGATTTAAGTCTATCAGGCCAAGTTAGAGATTTTGTGTTCCATTGTTTCAATTGTCTTTCGAATTCAACTTAAAGTTTTAGAAAGCTATGGACAAATAGTTGCTCTGGATTTAGTGGGACAGTTATGCCTAAATATCTCCGTGGTTGCTGAGTACAATTAAAAGGAAATGTTGATGTTATTAATTCTATGTTGTTTTTAGAAACATTCATCGGATGTGTTAGAGATTTTGAATGGCTAAATTTCAGGCCTGAAATTTGGCTGAATTTATGCAACGTAGTTTGAATTTCATTTAGTGTTTCTACTGGTTTAGTTAAATACAAAATTAAATCATCAGCATATGAACCTGTTTTGAGGGTTTTTGATCCTACCTGTATGCCATGAATATTTGGGTTCTTTTGTATGTTTTCTGCTAGGGGTTCAATGGCTAATATAAATACCAGCGTGGATAATGGGCATCCTTGTTCCCCTTTCAAGGGATATAAAGTCTGATATAGGTTATTGTTGGCTTTGATTTTTGCCACAGGATTCAGATATAGCGTTTGGATAACTTTTTAAAAAATTTCCCCCCAGACCCATTAGATTTAGAATTTCATGTACATAATTTACTTCTGTGCTACCGAATGCTTTTTCAGCATCTAGTGATGAAATTAAAGCTTCTTGGATTGGTGCCATGTGAGTAGCCTGAGGAATAACAAATCTATTTATTTTAATAATAATAATTCTATTTATTTTATTTATTTAAAACTTTCATTATGTTTCCCTACGGAGCTGAAGGTGGGTTATGACAGAGAGAAAACATATAAAACAAAATACATTAGAAACATGAAAACCAAAACTTAAAATTGCTATGCTGGGCTGCTAGCTCCCAGATTAGAGTCTGCACTCCTAACCACTGCACCAAACCAGCTCTCTGCTGGTGATCACCAGCCCTAGGGATATCCAGCTGTCCTCAGCCAGGGCCTTTTTGGTCCTGGCCCCAACCTTGTGGAGCTGTCTGCCTAATGACATCAGGGCCCTGCAGAATCTTACACAATTCTTCAGGGCCTCTAAGGCAGAGATGTTCCGCCAGGTTTTTGGTTGAGGGCAGCAATGGTTTTTCCTCGGCTGGCACACTCCCCTCCCCTCCCTTCCCCCCAAATTGCTGCTATGAGATTCTTTCCCCCTGCCCAGAAATTGGCCTGGTAGTCCAGAGCTGGGGTAGAAATTTCCAGGACACCATCATCATAGACTCTATTTGGGCCTTTAGTTTTAGTCTTATTAAATTGTTCTGTAGGATTTTGATGTTTTGTATGGCATTATGCCTCCATGTACAAAGCCCAGCTTAAGCTGGGATAGAATGATTAACCAATTAAATAAATAAATAAATTCAAAGTTGTTCAAGGGCTGGGCTTAGGCTTCTTCCCAAAAGAGGCTGGCCTCTGGAAAATGGTCCTTCTGTCAGGGTGAATTCGAATACAGGGCCAGGAGAAAACTGTGATTCTTCTCTGGATGAAAGACTTGTTACCTCCACCCTGCTTCTTGAAGGGGAAAGAAGTTCCCAGGGATATTCTTTATTTAGGTTGGTTCCCCGTGGAAGAAGAAAGCCCTGGAGTCTTCTGGTGCCTTGGTACTCTTAGATTTAATGACTGATATCCTGGCAGAGCTAA
The DNA here is from genome assembly GCA_029375565.1 of Gekko gecko. Taxonomy (NCBI): domain Eukaryota; kingdom Metazoa; phylum Chordata; class Lepidosauria; order Squamata; family Gekkonidae; genus Gekko; species Gekko gecko. The sequence continues at coordinate 10,198,802 of JAPDNY010000002.1, forward strand.
GCAAGGGTGGAAGCCAGAGGAATTTCCCCAGAGTAGTAGGTCCACTACCCCACATTGGATGCCCGGAGGGAGCGTTTCTTCTCCTCAACATTCTTGAGCCAAATCTCAGCCTGACTTCCTTTCTCTCCCGATCTCCCCTGACGGTTCTTCACATAGACATATTCCTGCCCCTTTGTTACCCAAAATGTAGCATACCTCCTTTTAATTGAGGGAATTAGTGATGGAAAACAGAGCTTTATGAGAGGATGGTATCTACCAAAATCCCCACAAGACTGCATACCCATCCAGAAGAGCAGAGGTCCACGGAGAAGAGGCTGTGAAATGAACCAGTGCTTCATGCAGCGGAGAGGGAAGGAACCCAAATGTGCTTGGGGGTGTGATGCAAAGTGGGCGCTCGAGACACACACACATTGCATTGGACAGAGCGTGTCCAGTTATACGGCAGATTGCTACCTGAGGGCATGGTGGCGCAGCTGCCCCCGAAAACAAAACCTGATGAGATTAGCTAGAGGTAAAACAATGTGTCTGGGAAAGCCTGATCCCAGGAATAGGCAAAGACCTGGAGAAAGGTGTTAAGTGGTTTCATAATCATGGTAAACAGGCCAGGAGAGTAGATGGAGATGAGAAGCCAGTCTGAATGTTCTGAAGAAGTGAGCAGTGACTCATGAAAGCCCCTACCCTGCCACATATATTGTTAGTCTTTAAGGTGCTCCTGGACTCTTGCTCTTTTCGACTAGGTCATGGAAGGTCAGGCCAGATGGGGAAGTGATTAGTTTAAGGTGAAACAGTGTCTTTCCTGAGAGACACATTATTGCCATTCTGCATGGTTTCAAGGTTTCCTTCAGCAGGAGGAGGGGTCTGGGGGCTAACTCCTTCCCCTCAGCTGGGTGCTGGGACAGAGCTCTCGCCTAAGATTTCAGACCTCTTGAAGAGATGCGTACAATAGTAAAGGGGTCACCAGTCCATCTTCTCCTTTTTGGGTGTACCTTAAGAATTAGTCCCTATGACAGACTGAACCCATGTAGTGTTAGCATCAAAGAGGCAAACAGAGACACTTAACTTTCCCAAAGAACTATGGAGGCATATCTCAAATAGCCTGGTTTGTAATATAGAAAAATGATCTTAACCCTGGTCTACAAACCACGAGGCCCTTTTGTTCTGATCCACCTGGGCAATTCTTGTATGTCTCCTGAGCTTATGAAGGTTTGTGATGTTCAGTGGTGTATCTCCATTCTCTTTGATTTTCCATGTTCCTGTCTGCGTCTCTCCTTCCCCCCAGAGAGAAGCTTCTTTTCACAGCCAAGTGACTAAAGGCACCTTTCCACGGTCAGAGGTGACCCAAGACAAGGGGAAAGAGATGGGACAGCAGAACCCAGAAGGACCTGGAACGGGCAAGACAGCAAGGAAAGACCCCTGTCCTACCCAAGCTGGGAGTGGTGCTGAATTCTGGGAAAGTCTGGTGCCAGATCAGCTCAATGCAGTCTCAGATGTACATTGCCGACGCTTCCGGCAGTTCCGCTACCATGAGGCGGATGGGCCCCGAGAGGTTTGCAGCCATCTCCATGGACTTTGCAGCCAGTGGCTGAAGCCGGAAAGGCACTCCAAGATGCAGATTCTGGACCTGGTGATCCTGGAGCAGTTCCTGGCCATCCTGCCCCCGGAAATGCAGTGCTGGGTCAGAGGATGTGGGCCGGAGACCAGTTCCCAGGCGGTGGCCCTGGCCGAAGGTTTCCTCCTGAGTCAGGCAGAGAAGAGGCAGGCAGAGCAGGTGAGGGGATTTTCTCCAGATGTGTCCAATTCAAGCAATGATATCTGGCCTTATCCTAAAGGTTCCCTGCCGGACATCTGTCCAAGTGTTACTCATCCAAATGGGAGACTTCATGGCCTCCTTCAGCAGTCTCTTCTACAAGAGAATTTCTTCTCCCTCCAGGTAACTCACCAGATCTGCTGATGGAAGGTCTGGGAGTGGGGCAGGATCCATCCCTTTGGTATCTTTTCTATTCAGTCTCTTACCCAGTCTCCCTTGCTGCTGTTTCAGATGTTGGCACCATCCGTGAAGAAAGAAGTGACCTTCCCTGAGGCGGAAGGAGCTTCCTCGGAGCCAGGGCAGAGGGCGCAGGCCCAGGAGTGTGCCCCAAAAGACCTCTCTTGTGGTAAGGTACTCTTTGTCCCTTGATGTGTTTGGGGCATCCCGGTGGGCTTGATGGGGTGGAGAGTTCAGGTCAGTAAAAGAATTAAATACTTCTTCATCCAACACAGAGTTAATTTGTGGCACTCAGTGTCCACAAACTACGAGGCCTCTCAAAGGAGATTTAGACAAATTCATCGAAGGCAGTTCCTCCCATTAATTAAAATATTCATATCTCAGCTTCCTTCTAAAAAGGAACTCAAGGTGGCTCAAAAGAGAAAAGGTAGGGAAATCTGGGCAGAGCTATTCAGCCTGGTGAATAAAGGGAGCCTCCACCTTCTGGGGCAACAGACAACAGTTATGGAAAAAATTGTTTTTTGTGCCCATGCTTCTAGAGGCACCTGGCGGTCCACTGTGGGAAACAGGCTGCTGGAGTAGGGATGGCAGGCTGTGGACTGGCATCCCCAGGAGCTTTGGGAAGGGCCTTGGGGTTGGTCTTCGGGCAGATATGATGTCATGCTGATGTTGCGTCCAGGGCCGGCTCACCAGCTAGGCGCTCACCTAGGGCGCGCCGGCCCTCAAGGGCGCCAAACTGCCCCAGCCGGGGCGCTCCTGCGCCCTGCAGATCGCCCTCCCCCCTCGGCGGCATGGTGGTGGCCAGCTGGGACTCTGTCAGGCACTTTGGCTAGTCAGTCAAACACCAGGCCTCATGACAAAGGATAGTATTTATTAGACTGCAATACTAAAGGGCTAGAATAGAAGCATTGTTAAGAATGACCTATACAAAAGAACATCTAGGGTTATACTCAAAGGGGGGAGAGAAGCCCCATGCCTTCTACCAATAAGGTCAAAGCCCGCGCGCACGAAAGATCAAACAGATACTACATTGCTACATTCCCACAAAGCAATAATTTCCCATGCCTAGCTGTTGTCTTAAGAAACAGAAAGGAGACATTCAGCCTGGCGTTTCAAGGCCATTTGGCCTAGGCGAGATGAAGATTGCCCCGTCTCCCAGGCAACCCCGTCACCTCCCCACATACCAGAGAAAAGACAGATACAGACATTGACAGCTTCACACCTCCCCTCACCCCTATGGCAGGGACACCTGACAGACTCGCTGCAGCAGCCCACCGCCACCAGTAAAAGGAGGCCTCCTCCTCCTCTGCGGCCCACTTTGGGGTGCTCTGAGAGGACGCGCCGCCAGTCAGCAGCTCCTCTGGCGAAGCGGGGAACCCGGGAGGCACGGCTCCTCCTCCTTTGGCCTTGCCTGGCTGGGCAGGCTTAGCCTGGCTCAGGTACGCGAGGGATGGGCGCGGCGGCGGTTGGCCAGGCCCGGCGCTGAGCCAAGGCTGAGAGGTGGCGGGGCGGTCAGGTGAGTGCGGAGGCCAGTCGGTGGGAGGAGGAGAAGGGAGCTCATGGCGGAGTGAGGGGGCTGCGGCCGGGATGGCGGGTGCTGAGAGGGGCTCGCCTCGGCCATGGTGGGGGCCTGGCGTCAGCGAAGCAGGCGTAGAAAGGCAAGCGCGGTGGTGGTGGTGTGTGGGCGATGAGGAGGGAGGGAAGCCAGGCTGCCGTCTGGGTATATATCAGTTTTTCTTTTGCGGCGCTTGCGGGGGGATGTGGGGACTCACCACCGCCGGAGAATGCCCGGCCAGCCAACCGGGGCACAGGAGGTGGGGTGGTGATGGCGCAGCTCGTCCAGTGTGGGGACTCCAGGCCCTGCTAGGAAGTTGGCATCTGCGCCCACCTAGGGCGCGGACGCACCTCGAGCCGGCCCTGGTTGCGTCTGGCTGAACACCTAGTTGTAAAGTTAGCACGCCAAGAGACACTCTAAAAACTCATTCGTGTTACCTTTGAGTCTCCAGATGCATTGAAGTCACGCTTCTCTTCTGTCTCTCCCAGAATGTAGTAAATGGTGTTTAAAAACTTTTTGCGTGTGCACAGGGCAAGGTTTCACAACCCTGGGAAGGGGTTCGGTGAAGCTGGGAACAAACAAGCAAACACCTTTCCTTCCTCCTTTGTCTCGGTAACAGGCAGTGAAGAGATGTTGCTGAGCTGTCGTCTTTTCAGAGGTGTGGAAACGGCTGCTGCACCTCCAGTCCAGGTAGGAGAGATGAGCAGGGGATCGGCCTGGGTCCCTCCTCCTTTCTCAGGGGGGCTTCTGTTCCTGCAGGTTCTACAAGGTATCCAGGCCGTTCCCTTTACCCATCCCAAGCCTTCCATCCTGTACCTTCCCAGACGACTCCCTTCCAGTGTGCAATCTTTGCCTGGTGTGATCTCCGACGAGGGAATCTGCTTTTTCTTCCAGTGCCCCTTTTCCTTGGAGGAGGTGTCCGTCTCTTTCACTGAGGCAGAGTGGGCCCTGCTGGATCCGGGACAAAGAGCTCTGCACAGGGAAGTCATGCTGGAGAACTGTGGGAATGTGTCCTTTCTTGGTAAGGATCTTTCATTGGTGCCCAAGGTGTGAATTGCTGCCATTGGGGATGAGGCATGAATCAAGTATGTCCCAATACTTGAGAATGGGTTGGGGCTCACTGGGCTGAACATCTGCTCGGCGTGCAGGAGGTCCCAGGTTCAGTCCCCAGCATCTCCAGTTAAAAAGTATCAGGTAGGACGTGATGAGAGCCAGTTTGGTGTAGTGGTTAAGTGCGTGGACTCTAATCTGGGAGAACCGGGTTTGATTCCCCACTCCTTCACTTGCACTTGGCTGGATGACCTTGGGCAAGCCGTAGTTCTGATAAGAGCTGTTCTGGAAAAAGAGCAGTTTCTCTCAAGAGCTCTCTCAGCCCCACCTACCTCACAGGGTGTCTGTGGTGGGGAGGGGAAGGGAAAGGAGTTTGTAAGCCGCTCTGAGACACCTTTGGGTAGTGAAGGGTGGGGTATAAATCCAATCTCTTCTTCTTCTTCTTCTGATGTGATAGACCTCTGCCTGAGACCCTGGAAAGCACCTGTTAGATTGAGTAGACAAGATTGACTTCAATGTACAAAGGGTCTGATTCTGTATGACCTAGCTTCCTGTATTCATGTGTGTGTACTTGCCTGGGGGCCACTGTGGCCTGTGTTCTAGCCTTCACCCAAACCAGAGAAGGTGTCCCGGCCTGAGGCAAAGGGGTTGAGAAGCACCCAGAAAGTTTCTGGAAGGGGCCAGTCCTTATACCTCTGTTGCCAAAACTTTACAACACCCCCTTCACCCTGGATGGGATTACAAACATCGCTCTGCTTGTGATCTGGAAACCACCTTGTCAAAAAACCAAGCCTGGGTCTCCCTGGTCACTACGATTTGTACCTGAGCAGCACCCAGGTCAGTGGGTTCACGAGGAGAGGGCACGCTAGTAAAGCAGACCCCTTTTAAAATATACAGATCGAGGTTTATTAAGGATTTAAAAATAAGACATCACTAAACAGCACACTTTCTGCACCTCAGCAACAGGGAAACAAGAAAAGCTAACTGTTCTATCTAATACGTGAGATTCCACACAAAACTATTCATCGTGATGAAGCAAGAAAATTACAGGGTGTACTAGCATGGCCTGAGCATAAAGTTAGCATGGCTTCCCTCTGGTCTATACCCGTATTATTCTTTTTGCCTCTCTAGGGTCAGGTGGTCCTAACGACCCAATCCTAGAGGGAATTTTCCAGAGGCTGTCAGCACCCTCCTAATTTGGTGTCGTGGTGTAGTGGTTAAGATTGCAGACTCTGATCTGGGAGAACTGGGTTTCTTTCCTCACTCAAACATGTGCATCTGCTGGTGTGACCTTGGGCCAGTCACAAGTTCTTTCAGAGCTGTTCCCTCAAGAGCAGTTCTCAAAAGAGCTCTCTCAGCCCCACCTACCTCACAGTGTGTCTGTTATTATTGTTATTATTATTATTATTATTATTATTATTATTATTATTATTATTATTATTACTACTACTACTACTACTATTATTATTATTATTTAGATTTTTATCCCGCCCTCCCAGCCGTTGTAGGGAGGGAATGGGAAAGGAGACTGTAAACCACTCTGAGGCTCTTGAGTGAAAGGCAGGGTATAAATCCAATCTCTTCTTCTTCTTCTAATTCCCCCTCACTCATAGTTACACAACTGAATACAGGTTCTTACGATAAACCGATTCCCACCTTCTGGAGTCTGGCCTTGAAAAAGAGAAGGACGTTAGCTGCAGGGAGACCCAAATCACGAGCACCTGCAAGTCGGGCCAGGCTCCTTAATAATGACATGGCTTTAGGGTGCTCTGCCTCACAGATCCATTCCCCTCATATTGGGTGGGGTTGTGGGTTTTGATCTTGACCTTGGTTCCATCCTTCCAGAAGAACTGTCACTCTTGAATTCATTTCCTTCCCTCCCCTCTCCCTCCCCCCTCTGAAACAAGCCAGGAGTATAAGACAGAGTTTGGTGGAGACAGACAACAGCCTCGCAGCCGAAGAAAGGCTGGAGAGTTTCTCAAGAGGATCCCAAGAGGCTGTTTCCTTCCCAGATGAGCTGGCTGAGCGTGAGTATCCTTCAGGGTTTTGTCAAGGTAACAGGCACCGAATAGCCACGGGGGATTACTGATTCACTTCTGAGCAACATTTGGTTTGGTACAATCAATACAGCCCGCTGGATGGGAAGGAAGGGAGGTCTTCTGGGGGCCTGAAATCTGGAGGCTCAGAAATTCCTTCTGGGCAAGAGCTCATCTGTGGCTCTTGAGGGGTGAGGTATCCTTAAGTACTAGATATTCTGGGGAAAGGTGGAGGGGTGGTTATGAAGAGCCAAGCGGCACAAGAACGTAAGAGAAGCCAATGTTGGATCAGGCCAATGAACACTCTGTCACACAGTGGCCAAAAATACCAGGTGCCATCAGGAGGTCCATCAGTGGGGCCAGGACACTAGAAGCCCTCCCACTGTTGACCCCCCCCAAGCACCAAGAATACAGTGCATCACTTGCCCCAGACTGAGAATTCCTATCTATTCCTTGTGGTTAATAGCCACTGATGGACCTCTGCTCCATAGGTTTATCCATTTCCCTCTTGAAGCCATCCATGCTTGTAGCCACCGCCACCTCCTGCAGCAGTGAATTCCATGTGTTAATCATTCCTTGGGTGAAGAAGGACTTCCTTTTATCTGTTGTAACCCGACTGCTCAGCAATTTTATTGAGTGTCCACGAGATCTTGTATTGTGAGAAAGGGAGAAAAGTACTTCCTTCTGTACCTGCTTTATCCCATGTATAATCTTGTAATCTTGTAAACCTCCATCATGTCACCCCTCGGCCATTGTTTCTCCAAGCTAAAGAGCCCCAAGTGCTTTAACCTTTCTTCATAGGGAAAGTGTTCCAACCCTTTTATCATTCTAGTTGCCCTTTTCTGCACTTTTTCCAGTGCTATAATATCCTTTTTGAGGTGTGGTGACCAGAACTGTACACAGCATTCCAAATGAGGTCGCACCATTGGTTTATACAGGGGCATTATGATACTGGCTGATTTGTTTTCAATTCCCTTCCTAATAATCCCCAGCATAGCATTGGCCTTTTTCATTGCAGTCGCACACTGTTTTGACATTTTCAGTGAGTTATCTACTACGACTCCAGGATCTCTCTCTTTGTCAGTCTCTGCCAGTTCAGACCACATCAACATGTATTTATAGTTAGGTTTTGGCCCTAATGTTCATCACTTCGCACTTGGCCACATTGAATCCCATTTGCCATGTTGATGTCCACTCGCCCATCCTCAACAGATCCATTTGGAGTGATTCACAATCCTCCCTGGTTTTCACCACCCTGAACAAGACCAAAGGACTGTCAATCCTTTCCTTCTCCAGTCACATAGATGCCTTTGAACTATACCAGCTCTCCTAGGTGCTAACAAGATCTCTCTCTTTATTTCAGCAGAGGATGATCAGAGGAATGAGGAGGGTGAGGAACTTCACCAGCACATGCCAGATAGAGTTAAATATGAAGACTTGAAAGGAAACATTAGGAATCGAGGTAGAGCTAAGAGAAAGAATGGTAACCATATGGTTGAGAAGAGAGATGGAAGAAAGTGTAGCGTACATATTCCAAAGCACAGGATAGTGAAGGCAAATAAATCCATTCAGTGTGGAAAGTACTTCAGAAATGAATCAAAGCTCCTTGTGCATCAAACAGTACACAGAAATGAGAAACCTTTTGAAGGCTCAGATTGTGGAAGGACATTCGGTGAGAGGTGGAATCTTCAGCAGCACCAGGGAAACCACACAGGGGAGAAACCATTTGAATGTTCAGAGTGTGGAAAGAAATTCAGTCGGAGTGGCACTCTTCAACGGCACCAAAGAACCCACACAGGGGAGAAACCTTTTGAATGCTCGGTGTGTGGGAAGAGATTCAGTCTGAGTGGCACTCTTCAGCGGCATCAGCGAACGCACACGGGGGTAAAACCTTATGAATGCTCAATGTGTGGAAAGAGATTCAGTCTGAGTGGCACTCTTCAACGGCATCAGCGAACTCACACGGGGGTAAAACCTTATGAATGCTCAATGTGTGGAAGGAGATTCTGTCAGAGTGGTGCTCTTCAATACCATCAGAGAACCCACACAGGGGAGAAAGCTTATGAATGCTCAGTGTGTGGAAAGAGATTTGTTCAGAGTAGCACTCTTCAACAGCATCAGAGAACTCACACAGGGGAGAAACCTTTTGAATGCTCACTATGTGGAAAGAGATTCAGTGGGAGTGGCAGTCTTCAAAAGCATCGGAGAACCCACACAGGTGAGAAACCATTTGAACACTCAGAGTGTGGAAAGAGATTCAGTGAGAGTAGCCATCTTCAGCGCCATGAGAGAACTCACACTGGGGAGAAACCTTTTGAATGCTCAGAGTGTGGAAAGAGATTTAGTGAGAATGTGACTCTTGAATGGCATCAGAGAATCCACACAGGAGAGAAACCTTTTGAATGCTCACAGTGTGGAAAGAGATTTAGTGACTACACAATTCTTCAGAAACATGAGATAACCCACACAGGGGAGAAATCTTTTGGATGCTCAGAGTGTGGAAAGAGATTCAGTCGGAATGGCAGTCTTCAACTGCATCAGAGAATTCACACAGGGGAGAAACCTTTTGAATGCTCAGAGTGTGGAAAGAGATTCATTCAGAGTAGCCATGTTCAGCGGCATCAGAGAACTCACACAGGGGAGAAACCTTTTAAATGCTTAGAGTGTGGAAAGAGATTTAGTGAAAATTTTGCTCTTCAACGGCATCAGAGAACCCACTCAGGGGAGAAACCTTTTGAATGCTCAGTGTGGAAAGAGATTTAGTGACAACAGCAGTCTTCAGCAGCATCAGAGACCTCACACAGGGGAGAAACCTTCTGAATGCTCAAAGTGTGGAAAGAGTTTAAGTCACAGTAGCGCTCTTCAAAGGCATCAGAGAACCCACACAGGGGAGAAACCTTTTGAATGCTTAGGGTGGAAAGTGGTTTACTGTGAAGTGCAATCTTCAGTTTCACCTAAGAACTCACACAGGGGGAAACCTTTTGAGTTCTTAGAGTGTGGAAAGAGATTCAATTGGAGGGGCTATCTTCAGTGGCTTCACAGAACCCACACAGGGGAGACATCACTTGAATGCCGAGGGTATGGAAATAAATTCAGGTTGAGTGGCAGTCTTAGACAGCATCTGAGAACCCACACAGGGGAGAAACCTTTTGAATGCTCAGAGTGTGGATAAATTTATTTTTGAAAGGACAAATACATGGTCAAGATTTTACAGATGGATTGAAGAGTATATTAAATGAGCTGCGTATACAACCGAAGTAGAGCATAACAAGAAAAAAATAAGAATATTGTTAGTAATATGTAAGTTTTAAATTGTCATATTAAGGTGTAGAAATTCGCCTTTGTATAGAAAGGGAAAAATTAAGAGATATTCAATGGATGGTCTCTCCCAGTGTATGTTTGTGTTTAGATTTGTTGTGGTTTTCTCTTTGTTGGTCTCTTTGTTGTTGTTATAAAATAAAAAACGTTTTTCAAAAAAAAAATGTATGCGAGACCGCCTCTCCCACTAGGTGCTGTCATGACAGCTTCTCTCATCAGAGTGAGATCTGCAGATGCCAATCTGCAAATGGGTAAAATCAACAACTGCCTGTACATGTGCCTTCTTGCTGCCCCCACCTTAAGGAATGGCCTGCCTGAGGAAGCCAGGAAGGCTCCCACACTCCTGGCTTTCTGCAAACTTTTCTGTTTGCAGTTGAGTAGCTGTGTATTAAAGAATTCAAAACAATGCCTCAAACATCCATCCTGGGACCTGTTTTGTTCAACGTCTTTATCAATGATTTGGATGAAGGGATTGAGGGAATGCTTATTAAATTTGCAGGTGACACTAAATTGGGAGTAGACAGTAGAAGACAGAGTCAAGACACAAGCAGTGTTCCCTCTAAGCTGAGTTAGTGTGAGCTAGCTCACAGTTTTTTAGCCTTTGGCTCACACGTTTTTGTCTTCGCTCAGGAAGGATGGCTCCAGAGCAAACTTAATTTATGCAGTAACCGGATCACCTGCTCACAACTTTAATGCCAGTAGCTCAGAAAGTAGAATTTCTGCTCACAGGACTCCACAGCTTAGCGGGAACACTGGACACAGGAATACCTTGATAGGCTGGAAAACTGGGCTACAACAAATAAAATTAATTTTATTAGCTGCTGTAGATTTTCTGGGTCGTGTGGCCGTGGTCTTGGCATTGTAGGACCAGACGTTTCGCCAGTAGCTGTGACTGGCATTCTCAGAGGTATAACACAGAAAGATGGAGTACTCTCTGTGTCAAGGTGAGCAGGAAAATGGTAGACAGGTAATTTATATGTACCCTGGAAGTTGGGGTAGGGCTGAGTCATTGTCTTCTTGTAGTACTCCAGGCTATGAACATGCTAATAGAGGAGCTTTCCTGAGGAGGTTATTTTGTCTATGGATTGTTTCCTGAGGAGGTTCTTTTGTGTGTGGAATGAGCTATTAAAACTCTAATCTTATCTGTAGTGCTATTGTCAGCTGTAGAGCATTTTTTGTTTTTCAGGACAGGAAACCATGACCTGTTTATTTTTAAACTCTCTTCTTTTCTGTTGAAATTGTGTTTATGTTTATGAATTTCAATGCCACTACAGATAAGATTAAAGTTTCAATAGCCATTCCACACACAAAAGAACCTCCTCAGGAAACAGGAAACCTCCTCAGGAAACAATCCATAGACAAAAGGTGGAGAGGAGAATGATGTAAGCTGCTTTGGTCCCCATTGCAGAGAAAGACTATTTTTCCTCCTGGGGAACCAATGTTGCCAATCTCTAGGTGAGAGCTGGCGATCACTCAGAATTACAACTGCTTTCCAGATGGCAGAGATCAGTTCCCCTGGAGAACATGGTGGACTCTGTGTCTTTATACCCTGCTGAGATGCCCCCCGCATGATAGCCAATGCAATGTGGCAGTCAGGGTTTCAGAGCACCATAGAGGCTGTGGGTGGGTGGGTGGAGATGGAAAGCTAAGGACTGAGGGGGAAATAAAGGTAGGTTGATGCTCGGCTGGGAAGCAGATAGGGTTGCCAACTCCCGGTGGGATATTCCTGGAGATTTGAGGGGTGGAACCTGGAGAGGGTGAGGTTTGAGGAGGGGTGGGACCTCAGATAGGTACAATGCCATAGACTCCATCCTCCCAACCAGGCATTCCCTCCTGGGGAACTACTGTTGCCAATCTCCAGGTGAGGGGTGGCGATCACTCAGAATTACAACTGATCTCCAGGAGGGAGGGCAAAATTCAACTGCAATCAGAGGAGCAGATAACGGTAGGTTGATGGTTAGCTGGGAAGGAGATGGGATTTGAGCCTGGAGAGGGTAGGGTTTGAGAAGGGGTTGGACCTCAGACAGGTACAATGCCATAGACTCCACCCTCCAAACCAGCCATTTCCTCCTGAGTAACAATTCTTGCCAATCTCCAGGTGAGGGATGGAGATCACTAAAAATTACAACTGCTCTTCAGGTAGCAGAGATCAGTTCCTCTGGAGAAAATGGTGGACTCTCTGTCATTATACCCTGCTGAGGTCGCCACAGCAAATTGACGCTGTGTGTCCAAGGCCTTGGCACTCTCCCAGAGCCTCTTTCTAGAGCTCATTGTATTTATTTCCACAACGGGCTTTATTCCTAGTAAATAAATAAATGCAAATGCAGTTTGAGTGACTCAGAGACTGAGGTTGCAAGCAAAGTAAAGAAGGCAAGATTCCTCTCTCTATGTTAGCTGTATTCATAGAATCATAGAATGTTAGAGTTGGAAGGGACCTTGCAGGTCATCTAGTCCAACCCCCTGCACTCTGCAGGAGCATAGCCAAAAGATAGCCCTACATACCTACAACATACCTGAAAGATGGTTGTCCAGTCTCCGTTTGAAAACGTCAGGTGAAGCATCCACCACCTCCCAAGGCAGTCTGTTCCACTGCTCAACCACTCTTACAGTTAGGAAGTTTCTCCTGATATTTAGCCGGTAATGACTCCCTTGTAATTTCCACCCATTAGATCTACCTCTTTCTCTACCTGTTCTATCCCAAGCATAATCATGTCACCCCTCAGCCATCGTTTCTCCAAGCTAAAGAGCTCCAAGTGCCTCAACCTTTCCTCATAGGGAAAGTTCTCTAGCCCTTGTGTCATTCTACTTGCCCTTTTCTGCACTTTTTCCAAAGCTATAATATCCTTTTTAAGGTGTGATGACCATAACTGTACACAGCATTCCAAATGAGGCCGCACCATTGATTTATATAGGGGCATTATGATATTGAAAACAGATCAGCCAATACCCTTCCTAATAATCCCCAGCATAGCATTGGCCTTTTTTATTGCAGTCACACACTGTCTTGACATTTTCAGTGAGTTATCTACTATGACTCTAAGATCTCTCTCTTGGTCAGTCTCTGCCAGTTCAGACCCCATCAACATGTATTTATAGTTAGGATTTTTGACTCCAATGTGCATCACCTTGCACTTGGCCACACTGAACCCCATTTGCCACACTGACGCCCACTCGCCCATCCTCAACAGATCCCTTTGGAGTGCCTCACAATCCTCCCTGGTTTTTACCACCCTGAACAACTTTGTATCATCTGCAAATTTAGCCAATTCACTGCTTACTCCCAACTCCAAATCATTAATGAACAAGTTAAAAAGCATCGGACCGAGTACTGATCCCTGCGGTACCCCACTGCTTACCACCTTCCACTAAGAAAATTGCCCATTTGTACTCACTCTCTTGTTTCCTATTAGCCAATTTTTGATTCACAAAAGGACTTGTCCTTTTATTCCGTGATTTTTGAGCTTACTTAGGAGCCTTTGATGAGGAACTTTATCAAAAGCTTTCTGGAAGTCAATGTAAACAACATCTGTTGTGTCCCCCTTGACCACATGTTTGTTCACTCCCCCCAAAAACACTAACAGGTTAGTGGTGAGACAAGATCTTCCCTTACAGAACCCATGCTGAGTCTGCCTCAATAGTTTTTGTTCATCAATGACCCTACTAATTCTTTCCCTAATAACAGTTTCCACCAACTTAGCCAGTATCGACGTCATACTGACTGGCCTGTAATTTCCCAGATCTCCCCTGGAGTCCTTTTTAAAGATGGGAGTGACATTAGCTACCTTCCAGTCCTCAGGAACGGAGGCAGATTTTAATGAAATATTACATATTTTTGTCAGGAGATCCACAAGTTCACATTTGAGTTCTTTCAGAACTCTCCGATGTATACCATCCGGGCCTGGTGATTTATCAGTTTTTAAATTATCAGTTGTAGGATCTCCTCTCTCCTCACCTCAATCTGACTCAGGTCTTTCAACACCCCTCCAAAAATCAGCAGTTCTGGAATGGGCAAACACTTCTCATCCTCCACAGTGAAGACCGAGGCAAAAAATTACATTCAGCTTCTCAGCCATTTCCCTGTCATCCTTCAGTACTCCTTTTACCTCCTTGGTCATCCAAGGGCCCCACTGCCTCCCTGGCTGGTTTCCTGCTTCTAATGTATTTGAAGAAAGTTTTATTGTTGGATTAAGTTTGCCTGCCACTCTTAACAGAGCAGATTGGAGCTGACCAATGTCATAAATAAAAGCCTTATTATTGTTCATCGTCTCCTGCCTCTCAATACTTAAAATTGCCCTCTATTCGTCAGCTCGGCTACTCCATCTGGGAGGGCTTCCAGTCCTCTCTCCCTTTGCCCGAGGGCGCTGGGCCATTTCATCCAAGGAGAAGGGGTATGTCGTGTGTGGGCAGGGAACATGCGAGGCGCGCGGCACTGGCGGGTTAGACTTGCAAGGACATGCTAGAAAGCGATTTTCAAGAGTTAAAGCGACCGAGTCCAAAATCCTAGACTGGCGTGGGAGGGTGGGGGGAGAAGGGAAGCGGAGAAGGGCGGGAAGCTAGCCCCCAGGAGCTGTTTCCTGCTCCTCCTTCGCCTCCCCTGGACAAGCTGCGGCTTTTGTGTCAGCGGCTGGGAGGGAGCTGGTGAGTTGCAAGGAGTTCGGGGTGGGGAAAGGGGAGATATGGGTGGGGAGGGAGTTATTGCAGCGCCAGATCCAAGGGTGGGGCATATTCAGACCCAATGCAAGACTCCCCCCTCGAATGCACGCTTGAAGAACAGAGGGGGGGCTCTTTCGTCCCGTCCCCCCCAAGCTCTCCAGGGTGGGGAAGAGGCGGCGAGAGAAGCCCCCGACCCGAGCCTCGCCTGCACGACCCCGCTGGGAGATTTTAGGGGCGCCTGTCTTGGAAGGCAGAGTCAATAACGCCTAGGAGTGAACAGGAGAAATGGGAAGGTTCAGCGGGGGGGTGCACCCTAGAATCATAGAATGTTAGCTGGAAGGGGCCTTGGAGGTCATCTAGTCCATCCCCCTGCACTCTGCAGGAGCATAGCCGAAAGATAGCCCTACATACCTACAACATACCCGAAAGGTGGTCGTCCAGCCTCCTCTTGAAAACGTCCAGGGAAGGAGCATCCACCACCTCCCCAGGCGGACTGTTCCACTAAAAATTACAACTGCTCTTCAGGTAGCAGAGACCAGTTCCTCTGGAGAAAATGGACTCTCTGTCATTATACCCTGCTGAGGTCGCCGCAGCAAATGGACGCTGTGTGTCCAAGGCCTTGGCACTCTCCCAGAGCCTCTTTCTAGAACTCATTGTATTTATTTCCACAACAGGCTTTATTCCTAGTAAATAAATAAACGCAAATGCAGTTTGAGTGACTCAGAGACTGAGGTTGCAAGCAAAGTAAAGAAGGGAAGATTCCTCTCTCTATGTTAGCTGTATTCATAGAATCATAGAATGTTAGAGTTGGAAGGGACCTTGCAGGTCATCTAGTCCAACCCCTTGCACTCTGCAGGAGCATAGCCAAAAGATAGCCCTACATACCTACAACATACCCGAAAGATGGTCGTCCAGCCTCCGCTTGAAAACGTCCAGCGAAGGAGCATCCACGTACAAGCTGGAGCCCCAGCGATTCTCCTGAGCTGCTGAAATTGGGGTGGGGGGCTTGCTTAAAGAGCCGGCTACGGGCAGGGACGTGGGGGTGGGGAGGGCGCTCATTCCCCAATCAGGTCTTTTAAATTAATCCCAGTTCAATGTATTTCTGACTTGTCCGGATCCAATTCCAGGGGACGGATTCTCTGTTGGCAGTTATGTACTCCATTATCCCCTATTGGCACTTATGTATTCCCTTTGGGTAATCGCTGTCCTTAGTTTTAGTACATCCCAATTCCAGTTGGGGAACTCCGGGCTTGGACTGGTGTAACGTGCTAAATAGTTTCCCAGCGTCCAGTTAGGGCCTGGAGATCTACTGGAATTTCAGCTAATCTCCAGCATACAGAGATCAGTTCCCCTGGAGAAAATGGAGGCTTTGGGAGTTGAGCTTTATGGCGATATATCCTGTTGGGATTCCTCCTTTTCCTAATCCCACCCTCTC
Organism: Gekko gecko; assembly: GCA_029375565.1. Lineage (NCBI taxonomy): Eukaryota > Metazoa > Chordata > Lepidosauria > Squamata > Gekkonidae > Gekko > Gekko gecko. The sequence continues at coordinate 10,214,833 of JAPDNY010000002.1, forward strand.
CAGGCTCCATCCCCACATTTCCAGGAATTTTCCCACCCAGAGTTGGCAACCCTGCTCCCCCCTGGGGTTATGCAGACACTCTTCACTGCTAGCATTTGAATGCCAGCTGAAGACTTATTTTTTAAATCTTGGAAGGGCCCCTTCTTGCCCTGCCTTTGAACATCATTAAATAATTTTATCATGTTAATTTGCCTGTTGTTTGGTTTAGATTTCATATTATTTGTGAGCCACCTGGAGTGTTTTTTTATTTTGTTTTTAAAAAAACTTTCATAAAGTTTCCTTTGGAGCTCAAGGCGGATTGCGACAGAGAAGAGACACATAAAACAAAATGCATTAGAAACTTAAATGGAAAATTTAAAATCACCACGCTGGATGGCTAGTAAATGTAATCCAATGCAGTCCTAAAGAAAACCATCTTCAACTGCTTTCTAAAGATCGAAAGGGAGCAGGTCAGGCAATGGTGCCTCTAAGCTGTGGAGTCTTGCGAGCAAAAATTCTGCTTTGCAAGCTACTGGCATTAAAGCTGTGAGTGAGCGATTTGGCTACTGCATAACTTAGTTTGCTCTGGATTAATGCTCCCTCTAAGCTGTGGAGTCTTGTGAGCAAAAATTCTACTTTCTGAGCTACTGACATTAATGTTGTGAGCACGCGATTTGGCTGCTGCCTAAATTAGTTTGCTCTGGAGCCCTCCTTCCTATGCTAAGACAAAAAGGTGTGAGCTGGAGGCTAAAAAACTGTGAGCCAGCTCGCACTAACTCAGCTTAGAGGGAACACTGGGGCCAGGTGCCTCTCCCTGGGGGAACAAATAATAAATTGGTTCACCCTCATTCAGCCTGTCCCTGACTCAAAGCACAGCCCCAGGCTTTCTGTTGCCTTTGTAGAGTTAGATGGAAAATTAGGATCATCTGTATTCTGATGACAATTCAGCACTGATGGCCTTTCCTAGAGGGTTCATTCAGATGGGGTAGCTGGGTTGGTCTGAAGCAGCAGAACAAAGTTTAAGTCCAGCGGCACCTTGAAGACCAACCAAGTTTTAATTCTGGGTATCAGCTTTTGGGTGCATCTGTATCAGAAGAAGAAGAAGAGGAGGAGGAAGAGATTGGATTTATACCCTGCCGTTCCCTCAGAGTCTCAGAGCAGCTTACAAACTCCTTTCCTTTCCCCTCCCCACAACAGACACCCTGTGAGGTAGGTGGGGCTGAGAGAGCTCTGACAGAAACTGCTCTTTTTCAAGAACAGCCATGCCAGGACTGTGGCTTGCCCAAGGTCACCCAGCAGCTGCCAGTGGAGGAGTGGGGAATCAAACCCGGTGCTCTCAGATTAGAGTCCACGCACTTACCCACTACACCAAACCACTACACTGCACACAAAAGCTTGTACCCAGAACAAAATTTTGTTGGTCTTAAAGGTGCCTCCAGACTCACTTTTTGTCCACATCTTAGATAAGGGATGAGATTAGTAACAGCAGACGACACTCTGATCTTAAATCACTTTTTAGGTGTCCTGTTCAGTCATTATGGCCAAAAAAACAACATCACAGACACGAGTGTCTCTGAGCCAGCTTCAGCCGGGAGGGCAGGGTAAAAATCTGAAACATAAATAAATAAATAACGGGCTACCCACAAGATGCATGATTTCAAGGAACAAACCACTGGAAAGTTACTGAGAAAGATGTATATACATTTCACAGTTGCTTGCTTTGCTTATAACAAATGACACCCCCCCAACCCTTTTGACTTCGGAATTTCAACTTGGCGTGGTGGGCAGAGGCACAAAATGGCTGCCGCAGGAGGCAGAACTCACTGTAAAATAGCCCCAGCAGTTTACCTTCAGTCACACAGAGAAAACCCCTGCATTGTGATGCTGCGACAGAAATGATTTTTAAAAATCTGCCCAGGCAATCAGATCTCCAGTGGCCAATCAGAAGCCCACCTGGTCTTTCCGAATACATTTGGCAGGTACCAGGATAGGTATTGGCGATCGCCACGGTATAGTATTCATGGGTCTAAAATTACTTGAAAACACCACTGTCTTCCTCTTCCAGGGTCCAGTGCCGTTTGAGGGGGCCGACGTGTATTTCGCCAAAGCAGACTGGGTTCTGATGGATCCAGACCAAAAGGTTCTGCGCCGGGAAGCCATGCTGGAGCAGGATGGGAGCATGGCCTCTTTGGGTAGGGCTCCTGTTTTTTTTTCTTTGGTTGGTACATGCTCAAGGTGCCGGATCCTTTGTTTCCTCTTGTTTATCAGAGCAACATGCATCTATTGATCAGCAGCAAGGTGGTCTGATTTATCAAAGCCCCGTAAGAGTATCATGCAGCAGGAAGTTTGGGTCCAAGCTCTCTGCTGTACCTGTACTGGCTCACTCTTGAGAACATTAGTAGAGCACTGATGGATCAGACCAGTGGTCCAGCTGGTTGCTGGCCACGGCCTCAGTGGTGCTACCATCACGCCAGAGGAGCTGTCGGTGAGGGATGGAGGGGAAACCTGCTTTATGTCTGTTGGAGCCCCTAATGTGACCCCTCAGCAGTGGCCCCATAGCTTGTGGGAGCCTGCCCAGACAGACAGCAGCCTTGTTTCTGGTCAAAAAGCCATTTTTCCCTAGATAAAGGATAATTTGACTGCACGGGACGGGCATATTTAGGAAACAAATCACTGTTATTTAAGACGGACACCTAAAGAAGGAAACCCTGAAAGGGGCAGCACTTTCCCTCCAAAACTTTCCCTCAGAGCACGGAGGATGGGACTTAGAGCTCTCTGCTTCCTGATTGGCTCTCATTCCTCTCAGCAGCCTTCCCATTGGCTTTCTGCTGTGCTTGTTTGTTGCAATTGAAGAAGAAGAAGAAGAGTTGGATTTATACCCTGCCCTTCACTCGGAGTCTCAGAGGGGCTTACCATCCCCTTCCCATCCGCTCCCCACAACAGACAGCCTGTGAGGCAGGTGGGGCTGAGAGAGTTCTTTCGAGAACTGCTCTTGAGAGAATATCTCTGAGAACTGTGACTGACCCAGGGTCATCCAACTGGCTGCATGTAGAGGAGTGGGGAATCAAACCCAGTTCTCTAGATCAGAGTCCATTGCTCTTAACTATTATACCAAAGTGGCCCAAATTGCAGTGTGGTGGTGGTGGTGGGGAATTCATGGTACTCCAGGGTGTGGAGTACCAAACCCACAGACACTCCAGTGCATCGGATGAAGTATGGCCTGAGATGAATTCTGTTCGCCTTTAAGGTGACAAAGGGCTCTTTTTAAATACTTCTGCAAGGGACTAACATGGCTACCCCTCTAGGATTAGCATCTCCCTAAATCCATGTGTAACTCTCCCTAGAAGCTAAGATGACTAAACTGAGGCTATCGTACTTTGGTCATCTGATGAGAAGACAAAAGTCACTGGAAAGAACAAATAACACCAGGAAAAATGGAAGACAGCAGGAATAGAGGAAGGAGAGTGGGAGGGAGAAGAGGAGGAGGAGCTGTCGCTCTCTGCCCCACCCACACCCTCTGTCCCTTGGCTTTACGCTGCTTGGAGGGTGAGCTGAGGGGCAGTGGAGCTGCCAAGTGGGCATGTGGGAGTAGGGTTGGGTAAGAAGCCCTTGCCAGAGGAAGAGGGGAGGGAACTGCTTGGAAAACTTCTTGGCCCTCTTGGCCCCTATGAGGACCTGTGACAATAATGGTCCCCATAGGGTATAATAGAGAATTGATCTGGGGGTATCTGGGGCTCATGGGGGGCTGTTGTTTGAGATAGAGGCACCAAATTTTCAGCATAGCTGCTAATGCCTCTCCCCAAACCCCCTCCCAAGTTTCAAAAAGATTGACCAAGGGTGTGAATTCTGTGGGCCCCAGAAGAAGGTGCCCCCATCTTCCATTTTTTCCAATGGAGGGGGAAAAGATGTTGTCCCTTTAATTGCTGTTTGTGAGCCACGGCTCACCCAGAAGCCAGTGAACTCGCCTCTTTGGAGCTCCAGAGCGGCAGCGGCTTTTGCAAAAAGCATTTTAAAAGGGGGGTGTCAGAGTCCTTAATTAGTCAGCAAAATACCAGGCCTTGTTCATTGAAGCAAGAATAGTATTTATTTTAAGCTGCAAGATTAGGTTACTGGAACAGAAGCATTGTTAAGAATACTTTGGTTACATGAAGCAGACAGTTATACCATCAGGGGGGAATGAGACCCCCCTCCTCCGCCAATAGAAGCTCAGCGCGTGCGCGGGAACTAGAGACAGCAATAATTAATGTAGTTCCTGCCACCCCCATTTTCCCAGCCTAGCTGTTGCTTTTGAAAGCGATATGAAGCTAACAGCCTGGCTCTCCCAAGGTCGTTGTCTCTGGTCTGGGTAAGATACAGCCTGTACGCCCAGGCAGTCGAGGCAGCTCCCCACATTCCATTCGAACAGTCCAGGTGCATAAATCAACACCACCCAGTCCCATCCTCCCTCCCTTCACGAAACAATCCCATCCTCCCTCCCTTCTCCATCCATCATGGCAGGGCTACCTGACAGGGGGGCAGCCATGCGTCCACCTTTCCCCACTGATCTTCAAAAATCAAATGCATAGTTGTAGGATGGGGGAGACTTATCTTGGCAATATTATATGTGAAAAGGATCTAGGGGTCCTGGTAGACCATACCCTGAACATGAGTCAGCAGTGTGATGCGGTAGCTAAAAAGGCAAATGTGATTTTGGGCTGCATCAACAGAAGTATAGGGTCCAGATCATGCAAAGTGATGGTACTGCTTTACTCTGCTTTGGTTAGAACCTCACCTGGAGTACAGTTCTGGGCACCACAATTTAAGAAGGATATAGACAAGCTGGAATGTGTCCAGAGGAGGGCAACGAAGATGGTGAGGGATCTGGAGACCAAATCCTATGAGGCAAGGTTGAAAGAGCTGGGTATGTTTAGCCTGGAGAGGAGATGGCTGGGAGGTGATATGATAACCATCTTCAAGTCGTTGAAGGACTGCCATATAGAGGATGGTATGGAGTTTTCTTTCTGTTGCCCCAGAAGGTTGGACCAGAACCAACAGGTTGAAATTAAATCAGAAGAGTTTTCGGCTAAACATTAGTAAGAACTTCCTGACAGAACGGTTCCTCAGTGGAACAGGCTTCCTCGGGAGGTGGTGGGCCCTCTTAAAGGAGATGGCCATCTGACAGCAATGCTGATTCTGTGAACTTAGGCAGATCATGAGAGGGAGGGCAGGAAGGGTTGCCTCGGTGCTTAGTTCTCATGGACCTTTCTTACACACCCAGGGAAATGCTAGTCGCCACTTTGGTGTCAGGAAGCAATTTTTCTCCAGGCCAGTTTGGCCAGGGATCCTAGAACCTTTTTATTTTTTGCCATCTTCTGGGCATGGAGCAGGCGTCATTGGGGGTGTGGGGGCAGGTATTTGTGAATTTCCTGCATTGTGCAGGAGGTTGGACTAGATGACCCTGGAGGATCCCTTCCAATCATATGATTTTATGGAAACACCACCAACGTCCCACCCATCACAGCACAAGGCTCTGCCACTCCGACAGGCAGAGAGGGGCGGAGCATGTGATGTGGCCACACCTCCTGGTATCAGCCTCCCGCAGACAGAAGGCTGGGAGGATCAAATGGCACATGGGCATACATCCCTGTGAGGATTGTGGCGTGAGCGACAGGATCCCTGGAATAAACAAACCAGGGAGTGCCATAGATGTGGCTTGGGTACTTACCCACAGCAGTGTTTTGTAAAGTAGATGCACAGGGAAGAAACGCGGCCGTTCCAGCTGCATCGTCCCTGCCCCATCACTCTACAGCTCGCTTGGCAGAGACAGCCGTAGCACAATGCCAAATTCGCTCTCCTGCACTGGGGTTTGGGTCGGGGGAACATTCTTGGAGGCATATCTCAGATAGCCTGTTTTTTTGTTGTTTTTTTATTGTATTTATTTATGATTTAACATATTATACATATTCTTAGATTGTTACATTCATAAATGCGAGTCACTATTAACTCATAGCTTCCCTAACCATACATATAGTTTCTTCCATCTTTTCTTAAATACATCTTCTCCTTTCCCCTGTAGTCTTATGCTTAACCTGTCCATTTCTGCCACTGACAATAGTTTTTCTATTAGATCCTCCTTGGAGGGAATTTTTTCTTCTTTCCAACGCTTGGCTATCAACATTCTTCCCACAGTTAAAGAGTAAATTATTAAGTATTTATCATCCTTATTTACCCAATCCGGAAGCATATTTAATAAAGCTTCCTCTGGTAAGAAGGGTAGCTCAGCTGCACTAATCTCCTTTAGTAGTTTAAATATTTTACACCAGTACCTTTGAATCTTTTCACACTTCCACCAGGTATGTATAAATGTGCCGACATTATTCTTACATTTCCAACAGTTTTTGTTTATGTTTACATAACATTTCAATAGCCTGTCTGGTGTTCAGTGCCATCTATGGAACACCTTACATATATTTTCCTTGTATGGAACTGCTCTCATCAATTTGGTTGCACTCCACACTTTAGACCATTGTTCTATCTCTATTGTGCACAAAATAGCCTGGTTTGTAATATAGAAAAATGATCTTAAACCTGGTCTACAAACCACAAGAAGCCCTTTCGTTCTGATCCAGCTGGGCAATTCTCGTTATGACTCCTGAGCTTATAAAGATTTGTGATGTTCAGTAGTGTATCTCCATTCTTGTTGATTTTCAGTGTTAACTGTCTGTGTCTCTCCTTCCCCCCAGGGAGATGTCTCTCTTCACCAACAAGTGACTAAAGGCATCTTTCCACAGTCAGAGGTGACCCAAGAAAAGGGGAAAGAGATGGGAGAGCAGAACCCAGAAGGACCTGGAACTGGCAAGACAGCAAGGAAAGGCCCCCATCCCACCCAAGCTGGGAATGGTGCTGAATTCTGGGAAAGCTCAGTGCCAGATATCTGTGATCAGTTCACTCCATTCTCAGATGCACATTGCCAACGCTTCCGGCAGTTCCGCTACCATGAGGCCGATGGGCCCCGCGAGGTTTGCAGCCAGCTCCATGGACTTTGCAGCCAGTGGCTGAAGCCAGAGAGGAGCACCAAGAAGCAGATCCTGGACCTGGTGATCCTGGAGCATTTCCTGACTATCCTGCCCCCGGAAATGCAGTGCTGGGTCAGAGGATGCAGGCCGGAGACCAGTTCCCAGGCGGTGGCCCTGGCAGAAGGCTTCCTCTTGAGTCAGGCAGAGGAGAAGAGGCAGGCAGAACAGGTGAGGGGATTTCATCCAGATATGTCAAATTCAAGCAATGGTCTCTGGCCTTACCCTACAGGTTCCCTGCCAGACATCTGTCCAAGTGTTAATTATCCAAATGGGAGACTTCATGGCCTCCTTCAGCAGCCTCTACTACTAGAGAATTTCTTATCGCTCCAGATTACTGACCAGGTCTGCTGATGAAAGGGTGTAGAGTCTGGGGTTGGGGCAGGATCCATTCCTTGGTCTCTTTTCCATTCCATCTCTTACCCTCTTCTCTTGCTGTTGTTTCAGATGTGGGCACCATCCGTGAAGAAAGAAGCAACATTCCCTGAGGCGGAAGGAGCTTCCTTGGAGCAAGGGCACAGTATGCAGACCCGGGAGTGTGCCCAAGATGCCTTCTCTTGTGGTAAGGTGTCCTTGTGCCCGGATGTGTTTGGGGCATCCTGCTGGGTTTGATGGGGTAGAGAGTTCAGATCAGGGAAAGAATTAAATACTTCTTCATACAACACAGAGTTAATTTGCAGCACTCAGTGTCCACAAACTGTGATGCCTTTCGGAGGGGATTTAGACACATTCATTGAAGGCAGTTCCTCCCATTAATTAAAATATTAATATCTCCACTTCCTTCCATAAAAGGAACTCAAGGTGGCTCAAAAGAAAAAATGTAGACAGATCTGGGCAGAGCTATTCAACCTGCTGAGTAAAGGGAACCTCCACCTTCTGGGGCAGCAGAGCCCTGAGAACCACTTTCTAGGGGCCAATAATAATGGGAAAATTTGACTTCTGTGCCCGTGCTTATAGCGGCATCTGGCGGTCTGCTGTAAGAAACAGGCTGCTGGAGTAGGGATGGCAGGCTGTGGAGTGGCACCCCCAGGGACTTTGGGAAGGGCCTTGGGGTGAGTCTTGGGGCAGATGCGATGTCATGTTGATGTTGCATCTGGCAGAAAACCCAGTTGTAAAATTAGCATGCCAAGAGACACTCTGAAAACTCGTTCATATGACCCTCAGATCTCCAGATGCGTTGAAGTCACGTCTGGGCCGAATGTGACAGTGATGTGTCATGTGATATCATTTCCACCCCCTTCTTTCCCTTCCCCCAGGCCAGATACAGGAATCACAGAAGTCTGAAATATGTTGACACACTTTTATAACCCCTGGGGCATATAGGTACCTGGTGCTGTTAGCAGTCGGACCCCCTCCTCCTGCAGATGGGTAGTTTAGCGCCTCAAGAGAGATAAATACCCCTCTTTAATATCACCCAAAAATCATACGTGCAGGGCACTGCCTGGCTTAAAATATAACAAAAAGGGACCAAATGGGTCCCAGCCAGGTAAGAGAGAGAATTTTGGTAAGTGATTCAGAGCAGCTGACCCGCTAACGATTCTCTCTCCAACCTAGACGGATGCATCATTATTGAATAATGGGGGCTTCCAAGTCACATAGCCTCACCTTGTCCTACTCTCATCAGACACCCAGCCTCACTTCCCCATGGCCATGAAAACCTGGTAGCATTTCCTGTTTGGCGCTCACAGAGTCATCGAGAAATAATAACACCTATAGTCTAGGTCAGGTAAACTCATCAAGACTCTCCCAAATCATTGTTCACCTCCAAAAAAGTCATCACATTATTGTTTTGTGGGCAAACACATGAGCATAGCCTCATGGACTATTTCCCTAGAACTGTAGCACGCTGCTTCTGGGACCCGTACACCACCTCCACAAACTTGTGTGTGGGCCTTCTCCTCTTCTCCGTGAAATGCTGCCTGTTTCATGGCTGTGCTCACGGACCTCGCTCTTCTAGATCGATAATTATCACCTCCCTGAAATCGCTTTCTCTCCGCTCTTCCCTGACTTTCTCTTAGCTAGCTTGTGTGTTTTTAAGCATATATTTCTCTCTGTGTTTTACCCTTTTATTCTTATCTCAATGAAATTCTTTCCAGTTAACCTCTGACTGGTTTATTTTGAGAGTCCTCTAAGGGAAAAATCCTCATAAACATTGGTGGAGATCCCAGTTACCCAAGTCTCACTGTGCCTCTGTTAAAACTAATTTCCCCCAGACCCGTAGCCAGGATATTTAAATTCAGGGGCCTTTAAATAAGTCGGGGGGCACCCTGCACACACACCCAAGGGAGCGCCGCAAATAAAATAAGAAATTGGAAGTTGGGGGGGCTGGGCTGGATGGGAAGGGGGGTCCTTGGCAGTAAGTTGGGGAGCTAGGCCCCGAGCCCCGAGCTAGGCCCCAAGATGCCTCACTGTAGCTACGGGCCTGATTTCCCCCACTAATAAGGGGACAGCCAATTTGGGTGACAGTGTTTCTCTTTTGCCTCTCCCAAAATGGAGTGAAAGGAGTTTTAAAATTTCGTTGAGCGTACACAGGGTGAGGTTTCACAACCCTGGGAAGGGGGTGCATGAAGTAGGGAACAATCAAGTAAACGCCCTTCCTTCCTCCTTTGTCTCGGTAACAGGCAGTGAAGAGATGCTGTTGAGCCATCGTCTTTTCAGAGGTGTTGAAATGGCTGAGGGACCTCCAGTCCAGGTAGGAGAGATGAGCAAGGGATCAGCCTGGGTCCCTCCTCCATTCTCAGGGGGTGCTTTGGCTCCTGCAGTTTCTACAGGGTGTCCAGATGAGAGAGCCTGTGAACTCCATTCCCTTTAACCCAAACCAAGCCAGACATTCTTTACCTTCCTAGACTACTCCCTTTCAGTGTGCAATCTCTGCCTGGTGTGATCTCTGACGAGGGAATCTGCTTTTTCTTTCAGTGTCCCTTTTCCTATGAGGAGGTGTCCATCTATTTCACTGAGGCAGAATGGGCCCTGCTGGATCCGGGACAAAGAGCTCTGTATAGTGAAGTCATGCTGGAAAACTATGGGAATGTGGCCTTTCTGGGTAAGGATCTTTCATAGAAACCAAAGCTGTGAATTGCTGTCATAGGGATGAGGCATAAATCAAAATATTGAATAGCAATACATGGTTTTGAGGCCTACTCTGCTCATTGGGGAAGGGCTTTGGCTCAGTGGCAGAGCATTGGTTTGGCATGCAGAAGATCCCAAGATCAATCCCCAACATCTCCAGTTAGAAGGATCAGGCAGGAGGTGATGTGAAAGACTTCTGCCTGAGACCTTGGAGAGCGGCTTCCGGACTGAGTAGCCAAAACTGACTTTGATGGTTCACGGGTCTGATTAAGTATGAGTCAGCTTTCCGTGTTCAAGTGTGTGTACTTGCCCTGGGGCAACTGAGGCCAGAGTTGTAGCCATCACCCAAGCCAGAGAAGTTGTCCCAGCCTGAGGCAAAGGGGATGAGAGGCCCTCAGAAAGTGTCTGGAAGTGGCCAGGTCCTCAGTTCTCTGTTGCCAACCTTTAGAACACACCTACGAGGAGAGTGCACACTAATAAAGACCCATTTTAAAATATATAAGGGTTTTTAAAGGATTTTTTAAAACTGCATCACTAAACTTCACGGTTTGTGCAGCTCAGCAACAGAAAAACAAGAAAAGCCAACTTGAGAGCCAGTTTGGTGTAGTGGTTAAGTGCGCGGACTCTAATCTGGGAGAACCGGGCTTGATTCCCCACTCTTCCACTTGCAGCTGCTGGATGACCTTGAGCAAGCCATAGTTCTGACAAGAGCTGTCCTTGAAAGGGCAGTTCTTGAAAGAGCTCTCTTGGCCCCACCTACCTCACAAGTTATCTGTTGTGGGGAGGGGAAGGGAAAGGAGTTTGTAAGCCGCTCTGAGACTCCTGAGTGCAGGGCAAGGTATAAATCCAATCTCTTCCTCCTCCTCCTCCTCCTCCTCCTCCTCCTGTTCTATGTAATACATGAAATACTTGGTATTAGATGACAGCATAAGTATTCCAGTTATAGCGTGTGTTACTCTACAGAAAACTATTCATCATGTGCTCGCTTTGGCAGCACATATACTAAAACTATTCTTCATGATGAAGTAAGATAATATCAAGGTGTACTAGCATGGCATGAGCATAAAGTTAGCATGGCTTCTCTCTGGTCTATACCCATATTATACTTTCAAACGTTCTACAGTCAGGTGGTCCTAATGACCCAATCAAGGGTCTTCCTTGAGGGAATTTTCCAGAGGCTTTCAGCACCCTCCTAATCCCCCCTCCCTCCTGGCTCCACAATTGGATACAGGGTCTCATGATTAACCCATGGCAACATTCTGGATGTTAGCGGCAGGGAGACTTGAATCAGGAACATATGTGGGTCAGGTCAGGCCACTTAGCCAGTTCGCCCGGCAAGGCGGGATACAAATTGAAATAATAAATAAATAATCATGTTAACCCTGGGGGGAAATAGGGTGCTTTACTCTCACAGATCCATTCCCCTTATACTGGTTGGAATCATGGGCTTTGATTTTAACTCATGGTTCTGTCTCTTCCAGAAGAATTTTTACTCTTGAATTTCTTTTGTTCCCCATAGAAGAATGATATTCTCTCTCTCTCTCTCTCTCTCTGTCCAAAAGAAGCCAGAAGTATAGGAGAGACCTTGGTAGAGACAGGCAAAGGGCTCACATCTGAAGGAAGACTGGAGAGTTTCTCAAGAGAATCCCAAGAGCATATTTCCTTCCAATATGAGCTGGCTGAGAGTAAGTATCCTTCAAGGTTATGACAAGTTAAAAGGCACTGAATAGCCAATGGAGGATTTCTGATTAACTTCTGAGCAACATTTGGTTTGGTTCAGTCATACAGCCCGCTGGGTAAGGAGGGAGGGAGGCCTTCTGAGGGCCTGAAATCTGGAGGCTCAGAAACTCCTGGGCAAGAGGTACTTGAGGGGGTGAAGTATCCTTAAATACTAGATATTCTGGGGAAAGGTGGAGGGGTGGTTAAGACTGGCCAAGCTGGATGAAGCCAAAGGGCCATGAGTCCTTTCCTTCTGCAGTCCCGTAGATGCCTTTAGACCTTACCAGCGCTCTCAGATGCTAATGAGATCTCTCTCTTTATTCCAGCAGAGGATGATCAGAGGAACGAGGAGGGTGAGGAACTTCATCATCAAATTCCAGAGAGAGTGAAAAATGAAGATTTGAAAGAAAAAGTCAGGAATCAAGACAGACCTAAGAGAAAGAAAGGGGGGCGTATGGTTGAGAAGCAAGATGGTAGAAAGAGTAGTATGCATTTTCCAAAGCGCAGTATAATGAAGGCAACTAAACTCATTCAGTATGGAAAGTACTTCAGAAATAGATCATTGCTCCTTGTGCACCAAAGAATACACAGAAGCAAGAAAGCTTCTGAATGCTTAAATTGTGGATGGCGATTCAGTGAGAGGGGGAATCTTCAGCAGCATCAGAGAACCCACACACAGGAGAAACCCTTTGAATGCTCAGAGTGTGGAAAGAAATTCAGTCAGAGTGGTGTTCTTCAACTGCACCAAAGAAACCACACGGGGGAAAAACCTTTTGAATGCTCAATGTGTGGAAAAAGATTCAGTGAGAGGGGGAATCTTCAGCAGCATCAGAGAACCCACACAGGGGAGAAACCCTTTGAATGCTCAGAGTGTGGAAGGAAATTCAGATGGAGTGGCGCTTTTCAGCTGCACCGAAGACACCACACAGGGGAGAAACCTTTTGAATGCTCTGTGTGTGGAAAGAGATTCAGTCAGAGTGGCACTCTTCAACAGCATGAGAGAACCCACACAGGGGAGAAACCTTTTGAATGCTCAGAGTGTGGAAAGAGGTTCAGTCAGAGAAGCACTCTTCATCGGCATCAGAGAACCCACACACAGGAGAAACCTTTTGAATGCTTAGAGTGTGGAAAGAGATTCTTTCAGAGTGGCCATCTTCAAAAGCATCAGAGAACTCACACAGGGGAGAAACCTTTTGAATGCTCACAGTGTGGAAAGCGATTCAGCCAGAGGTTCACTCTTCAACGGCATCAGAGAACTCACACAGGGGAGAAACCTTTTGAATGCTCAGAGTGTGGAGAGAGATTCAGTTTGAGTGACACTCTTCAAAAGCACCTGACAGCCCACATAGGGGAGAAACCTTTTGAATGCTCAGAGTGTGGAAAGAGATTCAGTCAGAGTGGCACTCTTCAACACCATCAGAGAACTCACACAGGGGAGAAACCTTTCGAATGCTCAGAGTGTGGAAAGAGATTTAATGAGAACGGTAGTCTTAAAAAGCATCAGAGAACTCACACAGGGGAGAAACCTTTTGAATGCTCAGAATGTGGAAAGAGATTTGGCCAGAGGTTCACTCTTCAACGGCATCAGAGAACGCACACAGGGGAGAAACCTTTTGAATGCTTAGAGTGTGGAAAGAGATTCAGTCATAGTTGCACTCTTCAATACCATCAGAGAACTCACACAGGGGAGAAACCTTTTGAATGCTCTATGTGTGGGAAGAGATTCAGTCAACGTGGCCATCTTCAAAAGCATCAGAGAACTCACACTGGGGAGAAGCCTTTTGAATGCTCAGAGTGTGGAAACAGATTTAGTCAGAGTTGCACTGTTCAACAGCATCAGAGAGCTCACACGGGAGAAATCTTTTGCTCAGTGTGTGGAAATATATTTAGTGAGAACAGCAGTCTTCAACAGCATCAGAGAACGCACACATGGGAGAAACTTTTTAATTCTCAGAGTGTAGAAAGAGATTCGGAGAGAGTTGCACTCTTCAGTGGCATCAGAGAACCCACGCAGGAGAGAAACCTTTTGAATGTTCAGAGTCAGAGTTCTGTCTAAACTACGCTAGGGGGCACTGGTGCACCACTTTTTAGCTGGCAGCGCAGCCTACCAGTGAATAGAGGGGGCATTTTCCCCTCCATTGGAAACACTGGAGGATGGGGGCACTTCCTTCTGGATCTCAAAAGAATTGGACCCCCTTGTCCAATATTTTTGAAACTTTAGGGGTTTTTTTAGGAGTGCCACCAGTAGCTGTGCTGCAGGTTTTGTGCCTCTACCTGAAAAAACAGCACTTCCAGAGCCCCAGATTCTCCCAGATTTATTCTCCATTACAGCCTATCGGGCCTATTGATTATAATGGTTCCTACAGGCTATAATGGAGCTAGGGAAAATTGATTTATTTATTTTTTGCACACCCCTACTATGCTTTTCAGTATGATTTGTATGATGTCTTGAGTCACTGGGAAAAGTATTTCAATAGAAGTATTTCAATAAATAAGTAGTTTGGGCAGACTGATAACATATAAGCAACTTCCTGTTTGTTTGGTTAGGCAGGGTTCTGACAGTGATTGTTCCTCCTCTGTTATTCTTGACCTGTAATTCTGGTTGTCATATTTCACTAAAAACAAAGTAGACTTCAAGAGCCAGCCCACCCCCCCAAGTGCTGGTATGTTTTCTAAGGCTCAGCACAGGGCGATTGTCTGAGGCCAGGTCTACCAATATAATAGGAAGTGGTGGATAGAGCTGTTCTCCAGAGGTCAGGTCTACCAACAGAGTGCAAAGGGGTGGGTAGACCTGTTCTCTGGAGGCCAGGTCTACCGATATAGTGGAAAAGGATGGGTGAAATTTGACTTGATTCTGTTGTCTCTTATAATGTTTAAATTATTCTTCAAGTACAGTTTAAATATAATTTAAAAGAATTTATTCTGAGATTTTTCACAAGGTTCTAAAAAACTAATTTATGTGATAGTCCAGTGTAGACTTGCTACTATTTTAATGCTACTAACTTTTATGCTCAGAAGGTAGAATTTCTGCTCACAACACTGTGGATCTTAGAGGGAGCACTGATTACTACCATTCTGATTACCACCAACACTGTAGTAGTCTGACTCAATTTAAAGTATTGGCTATTATATACTATGCCCTTAATGGCCTTGGAACCTCGTATTTGCGAGACCGTCTCTCCCACTACGTGCCACTACAACACCTTTGCTCATCTGAGTGAAGTCTTCTGCAGGTGCCAAACTGCAAATGTGCAAAATCAACAACCGTCCATACACGTGCCTCCTCTTTTGCTGCCCCCACCTTAAGAGAAAAGAAGAGATTGAATTTATACCCCGCCCTTCACTACCCAAAGGTGTCTCAGAGCAGCTTACAAACTCCCTTCCCTTCCCCACAACAGACACCCTGTGAAGTAGGTGGGGCTGAGAGAGCTCTTAACAGAAACTGCTCTTTTTCAAGAACAGCTCTTATCAGAACTATGGCTTGCCCAAGGTCATCCAGCAGGTGCAAGTGGAGGAGTGGGGAATCAAACCCGGTTCTTCCAGATTAGAGTCCGTGCACTTAACCACTACACCAAACTGGCTCTCTTAAGGAATGGTCTGCCTGAGAAAGTCAGGAAGGCTTCCGCTCTCCTGGTTTTCTGCAAATTATCTAAAACAATCATTCAAGAGAGCTTTTCTGCGCATGCAAAAGGGTTGCACTGGACTAAATGATTCACAATATTACATACATAAATTGTTATGGACTGTGATCTATGTTTAGCTTGCTGAAACGACAATCCTACTATGTAATTTTCGTATCATTCAGCGTGTCATGTTAAGACTTATGCTTGACTTCAGTCCTGTTTTTAGATTTCTGATTGATTCTGCAACCCCCATCCTATTGTGTGGTTTATGGAATGTCCTATCTCGTTGATTATATTGACTTACTCTGTGTCATCTGCCTTAAGTCCATATGAGAAAGGAGGACTATAATTGTGGTAAATAAACAGTCACTGGGGGAAATCCATTTCTTAAAGCTATAGGCACCCCTTTTATAATGGGGGAGGGTTTAAACAATTCCCCCCCACCCCAACATATTTCACATTTTTCTGCAACTCTGGGAAATTTTCAGTTTGTAGAAAGTTCTGTCTTCCCGTTCACAGCCCCCAGATGTAGGTATGCTCAGATCTGGCCAATTTTCCCATTAGAATATGGGATTTATTTCATTACAAAGCCCTGGCAAACAAACAGGCCTTGCAGTGCCTCTCTGTAACATCTACAAAGAGAGGCCTCACCTCTTCGGGGAGCCCTGGTAAATGGTATGTCTTAAATTGGTTATATGCCGAAAGAATCAGCTTTTGGGTTATTGTGAGAATGCTTCTGAGTTCTTTGGTATAGGAGAGCTATAGAAAACTCACATGTGAAGCAAGATCTCAGAGAGAGAGGTGGCATCGATCCCTAGGTTTAAACAACTGGATGTTTCACGCCTGCTTTTGGAGTTGCAACTTCAGTGGCTGTGAGGGGAGACCCGTTCTGGGAAGGGATATAGGGTGGAGTGTGTCCCTGCTGACTCTCCATCACTACCATAGATAGTGGTATCCTCTGTCAGGTAGTCAAGATGGTAAATGGGGACAACAGTCTTTGGTGGCTCTGGTCCGGTCTGGCTGATCGGTCCCTAAAGTGGGCCTAGGAACGCCTGCTTGATATGTGTCACAGGGTCCCAGAGTTCTCTCTCTTGTGCTCCATGCTTTGGATTCTGGAATATTCTGGGGATTTTGAGAGGCTCCAAGGTATCTCTGCTAGAGTCTTTGTTTGGCCTTGGATGTGAGGCTCCTTGAGATATTGGACAGGATTGCTTTCCAGTTTGGTGTAGTGGTTAAGTGCACGGAGTCTAATCTGGGAGTAACGGGTTTGATTCCCCACTCCTCCACTTGCACCTGCTGGATGACCTTGGGCAAGCTGTAGTTCTGGCACTGCTGTTCTTGAAAAAGAGCAGTTTCTGTCAGAGCTCTCTCAGCCCCGCCTACCTCACAGAGTGTCTGTTGTGGGGAGGTGAAAGGAAAGGAGTTTGTAAGCCGGTCTGAGACGCCTTTGGGCAGTGAAGGGCAGGGTATAAATCCAATCTCCTCCTCCTCCTCCTCCTCCTCCTCCTCCTCTCTCTTCTTCTTCTTCTTCTTCTTCTTCTTCTTCTTCTGTCCTCTCCCTCATTCAAACAGGAGCTTGGCTTCATGGTTGACTCTGGAGCTGGAAAAATGACTAAGCAAAGCTGAGCATACTTTTCTAAGTTCTTCTGTGATGGACCCCTGTATCTCCCCAGCTGTCTGGCAGGTTTTTCCCACCAAATCTTTAGTTCACATCAGTGACTGAGTTGCCCTTCAGTAGCATGTATATATTCTTTGTCATAAAAGACTTAATTGTCCCACTCTGTGTTTAGATATTTAGTTTAGGCTTTTTCTCAGCTCAGGAACTCTACTGAAAATACAGGAGCAGTCCAGTTTCGTAAACCCTTGTGAAATGGTACTTGAGGCAAATTAACTTTCAAAAACAGAATAAAGATTTTATTAAACAGGCAGAGAATATATGTATAAATCGAACCGTCAAAGTTTTGAGATTGCTGAGGTAAAAAACTTTCCAGAATACAGAGCTGAATTCTTAGTTCTAATAATACATTCAAGAGAGTGTATTTGTAGCTTTGTTTCAAGGCTTTCTATTTCTTTCTTTAAGAGGTACTTATTAGTATATTTCAGCACTAACAGTTCTTATTGATGTTTCTAGATTAACAGGTAACATGATGATGTTTAAGTTATGAAAAGTGAAAAACTAAATAAGATTATAAGTTCAACTGTGGTAAATATGTCAAAATAGCAGATAAATGTCTAAAGGTGTTTTTTCTAATTGTGGGAAAAAACAGAATCTTAATTAACTCCTCTCAGGCGTCGAGAGCATTCTGTTACTTCCCACAGTTAGAAAAAACACCTTTAGACATTTATCCGCTATTTTGACATATTTATTGCTTAACCTTGTTATTTAGTTTTTCACTTTGCATAACTTAAACATCATCATGTTACATGTTAATTTGCTATTAAGTCCCTGTCTATAAGTTTAGAACCTCATCTACCATTCCAATGTATTTGAAAAAGTGTGACTTACACCATGGGAATGCAGTGGAAACGAACAAACTGTGAATTAAGTGCAAAATTTAAAGAAACAGTGCTATAATACTCGAAAAATTATACAAATCTTAACAGTGAATACAGTGTACAATATAAGTACAGAAAGTTAACGACGTGCTCCGGAATGTCATTTGTCATTTTGACTTTCCTTCTTCTAAACAAAGTTGTTCAGAAATGCATTTCACTTTTTGTATTCTGCCCGACAAGAACTTTATCTACTCGCAATTGCAAATATGATTTGATTACTCAAGAAAGAAGTATATAAGCGTCAAGCTTTATTTCTGCTCCCTACATATGATAAAAACCAGAGACTTTTTGTTTATCCGTTGACACGACTTTGTTCAGAAGAAGGAAGGTCAAAACGACAGAGTTTCTGTACTTATATTGTATACTGTATTCACTGTTAAGATTTATTTGTATAATTTTTGAGTATTATAGCACTGTTTGTTTCTTTAAATTTTGTGCTTAATTCACAGTTTGTTAGTTTCCACTGCATTCCAGTACTGTGAACTATCTCTTGTGTAGCTACACCATGGGAAGGCAGAAGGAGAAAATAATACTGTCTGTCTGTCTAACAAAGTTTGAGTCCAGTGGCACCTTTAAGAAAAACAAAATTTAAGTGAGCTGGAAATAGGACAGCAGGGGGCAACGAGGACGATGAGGGGGTTCGAGCACCTGCCCTGTGAGGAGAGGCTGAAGAGTCTGGGACTAGAGACGAGTCGACTTAAGGGAGGACATAATAAGAGGTTATGCGTGTGGTGGAGAGAGTTGACAAAGAATACTTTCTCTCCCAAAAAAACAAGCACTTGAGGGCATCTGATGAAGCTGATGGGCAGTAAGTTCAGGATGGACAAAAGGAAATACTCCTTTACACAGAGAGTGATTAAAATATGGAGTTCGCTGCCAGAGGATGTAGGGACAGCCACACGAATAAACAGCTTTAAAAGTAGATTGGATAGATTCATGGAGAATAAGTCTATCAATGGCGACGGAGAAGCACCTCCACATTCAGAGGCACTAATTCCTCTTGAGTCCCAGAGCCAGGATGCAAACTCGGGGGAAGGCCTCGGCCTCTCTGCCCTGTTGCTGGCCCTCCAGAGGAACTGATTGGCCACTGTGTGAGACTGGATGCTGGACTGGATGGACTATTGGTCTGACCCAGCAGGGCTCTCCTTATTTCTTTAAGCAACTTCTCCCTCTCCTTTCCACAAGAGCTGCCTCCACTGAACACTTTACCAGGTGTTATGATTTACCACCATACTACCAAAAGCTTCACCTGCCCAGTGTCCACATATTTATGCCTCTGTCAAAAGGACAAGACATTTTTCTCCAAGCTTGTGGGAAACCCTAGCCACCCGGATGGTAGCACCTAGGTTTGAATGCCTGCTCTGCTGTGAAAGCTCACTAGGTGACTGTGGGGCCTCCATTGGGGAGAAAGAGGGATATAAACACAGTAAATAAATAAGAGGTTTTCAAAATCATGCCTGGGAGAGAGAAGGTAGAGAAAGAAGCACTTTTCTGCCTTTCTCGTAATATTGGAACTTGTGGGTCCTCAATGAAATTAATGAGCAGCAAGGTCAGAATAGACCAAAGGAAATCCTTCACCCAAAGAGTCATTAACATGTGGAATTCACTGCTGCAGGAAGTGGTGGTGGCTAAAAGCATAGACAGCTGCAAGAGTGGATTAAATAAACAGGGGTTCCTGAGTGGCTATTAGCCACAAGGTCTATGGAAGATTCTGTCTGGGGCAGTGATGCCCTGTGTTTTTGATGCTTAGGGAGGGCAAGACTGGAAGGGTCCCACTGGTGAACCTCCTGATGGCTCATGGATGGGCCATTGGCTGATCCAACATGGCTTATGTTCTTATGTCTGGGGCAGTGATGCTCTGTATTCTGGGTGCTTGGGGGCGGGGAACAGTGGGAGGGCTTCTGGACTTCTGGCCCTACTGGTAGACCTCCTGATGGCCATAAGAACATAAGAGAAGCCAATGTTGAATCAGGCCAATGGCCCATCTAGTCCAACACTCTGTCACACAGCGGCCAAAATATACCAGGTGCCATCAGGAGGTCCAGCAGTGGGGCCAGGGCACCAGAAACCCTCCCACTGCTGCCCCCTCCAGCACCAAGAATAGAGTGCATCACCTGCCCCAGACGGAGAGTTCCCATCTATACCCTGTGGCTAATAGCCACTGATGGACTTCTGCTCCATATGTTTATCTAATTCCCTCTTGAAACTGTCCATGCTTGCAGCTGCCACCGCCTCCTGTGGCAGTGAATTCCATATGTTAATCACTCTTTGGGTGAAGAAGTATTTCCTTTTATCTGTTCTAACCCAACTGCTCAGCAATTTCATAGAGTGCCCACGAGTTCTGGTATTGTAAGAAAGGGAGAAAAGTACTTCTTTCTCAACCTGCTCAATCCCATTCATAATCCTATAAACCTCGATCATGTCACCTCTCAGCCGTCATTTCTCCAAGCTAAAGAGCCCCAAGCATTTTAACCTTTCTTCATAGGGAAGGTGTTCCAACCCTTTTATCATTCTAGTTGCCCTTCTCTGCACTTTTTCCAATGCTGTAATATCCTTTTTGAGATGTGGTGACCAGAACTGTACACAGTATTCCAAATGAGGTCGCACCAATGATTTATACAGGGGCATGATGATACTGGCTGATTTGTTATCAATTCCCTTCCTAATAATCCCCAGCATAGCGTTGGCCTTCTTTATTGCAGCTACACACTGTCTAGACATTTTCATCGAGTTATCCACTACGACTCCAAGATCTCTCTCTTGGTCCGTCTCTGCCAGTTCAGACCCCATCAACGTGTATTTATATTTAGGATTTTTGGCTCCAATGTGCATCACTTTGCACTTGGCCACATTGAACCCCATTTGCCACGTTGACACCCACTCACCCATCCTCGACAGATCCCTTTGGAGTGCCTCACACTCCTCCCTGGTTTTCACCACCCGGAACAACTTTGTGTCATCTGCAAATTTAGCCACATCACTGCTTACTCCCAATTCCAAATTGTTAATAAACAAGTTAAAAAGCATCGGACCAAGTACTGATCCCTGTGGTACCCCACTGCTTACCACCCTCCACTGAGAAAGTTTCCCATTTATACTCACTCTCTGTTTCCTATTTATAAGCCAGTTTTTGATCCACAAGAGGACTTGTCCTTTTATCCCATGACCATTGAGCTTACTTAGGAGCCTTTGATGAGGAACTGTATCAAAAGCTTTCCGGAAGTCAAGGTAAATAATATCTATTGGGTCCCCCTTGTCCACATGTTTGTTCACTCCCTCAAAAAACACTAACAGGTTAGTGAGACAAGATCTTCCCTTACAGAACCCACCCTGGGTTTCAGCCACTGTGCGACAGTGTTGGACTGGATGGGCCACCAGCCTGACTCAACATGGCTTCACTCAGGGCTCATTTCCTGCAGGAGCATACAGAAGCGAAGCCCCACCCCCTGCTCCCAGCAGCCCCCTCACCTTTTGCGACCTGCTGGCCAACTCAGCGTAGCGCTACCGCAAGCTGGCCCTCAAGTTGCTCCGCCACTGCCTGGGCTGTGGCACCCAGTCCACCCAGGTTCTGCCTGTCCTCATGCCAGCCCTGGCATGCCACCACCACCCTGGCCCCCTACCTGCTGGAGGCCATGTGCGTCCTCGACCCATGAGCAGCCATGCACTTTCCTGCGCTTGCCATCCATCCAAGAGTCCAATGGCGCCTTTAAGACCAAGGTTATTCAGGTACAAGCTCTCCCTCCTCTGTGAGGGCAGATCTGCGCACTTCACCCCATCATAGCTAGCAATCCAAACTAGTCCAGGGGGACCTGAGGAGTGGGTGTTGCCTTCTGACACACTTCTGGGGACGTCAAGGGGTGTGACCGATGCAAATGAGTTATGCTAATGAGCTCCTGCACCTCCTTTTCTACCAAATGATCCCTGGCTTCACTTATGTTCTTAAGGAAACGCTGCAGGTCATGAATCCTGGTTTGAGGCTAGGAAGGAAGGATAGTCGAAGTGCCTTGCCCCCTATTCGCCAGCTGAGCTCGGCTACTTCACCTGGGGGAGAGGGTGTTCCCAGTCCTCTCTCCCTTTGCTGAGGGCGCTGGGCCATTTCACCCAAGGAGAAGGGCAATGTGATGGTGGGGAACAATGCTCCCTCAAACCTGTGGAGTCTTGTGAGCAAAAATTCTACTTTTGTGAGCTGTTGGCATTAAAGTTGTGAGCGAGCGATTGGACTGCTGCATAAATTAGTTTGCTCTGGGGCCATCCTTCTTGAGCCAAGACAAAAATGTATGAGCTGGAGGCTAAAACACTGTGAGCTAGCTCACACTAACTCAGCTTAGAGGGAACACTGGTGGGGAAATATGCGAGGCCACATAACGCGCAGTAGCGGGTTAGACTGGCAAGGACAGGCTAGCTAGGAAGTGATTTTCAAGGGTGTAACCGACAGAGTCCGAAATCCTAGAAGGGCATGAGGGAGGGGAGAGAAGGGAAGCAGAGAAGGGCGGGAAGTTAGCCCTTGGAAGCTGTTTCCTGCTCCGCCGCTCCCCAGGACAAACGCGACTTTTGGTTCAGCGGCTGGTGAGTTGCAAGGAGCTCTGGGCGGGAAAGGGGGAGTTATTGCCGTGGCAGATTCAAGGGTGGGGCATATTCAGACCCAATGCAAGAATCCCCCCCCCCGAATGTATCCTTGCAAAGCAGAGGGGGCTCTTTCCTCCCCCGCCTGCACGACCCCGCTGGGAGATTCTAGGGACGCCTGCCTGCTTGGGAATGCAGAGTCAATACGCCTCGGACTGAACAGGGGAAAAGGGGGGGGGAGCCAGAACTCCAGGGATTCTCGTGGGCAGCTGAAATTGGGGGGGGGGGGTGCTTAAAGAGTCGGCTACGCGCAGGCACGTGCGAGTGCGGGGGCGCTCATTCCCGAATCAGGTCTTTTTCAATTAATCTCCGTTCAGTGTAGTTCTGTCTTGTCCGGATAAAGGTAAAGGTTCCCTTGCTCGAAAGCCAGTCGAATCCGACTCTAGGGTTGCGGTGCTCATCTCCGTTTCAAAGCCGAAGAGCCAGCGCTGTCCGAAGACATTTCCGTGGTCATGTGGCCGGCATGACTAAACACCAAAGTGCACGGAACGCTGTTACCTTCCCACCGAAGTGGTACCTATTTATCTACTTGCAATTTCTTGCTTTCGAACTGCTAGGTTGTCCGGATACACAATTCCAATTGGTGACATCCGAGTTGGGCTAGTGTAAAATACTTTGGGCCACAGGAGGCAGAGCTCACCATAAACTAGCCCCTGCAGTTTACCTTCAGTCACACATTATTATAGGATGGGGGAGACTTGTCTTGGCAGTAGTATGTGTGAAAAGAATCTAGGGGTCTTAGTAGACCATACACTGAACATGAGCCAGCAGTGTGATGCGGTAGCTAAAAAGGCAAATGCCATTTTGGGCTGTATCAACAGAAGTATAGGGTCCAGATTGCACAAAGTGATGGTATCGCTTTATTCTGCTCTGGTTAGACCTCACCTAGACAGGGTATAAAATTGAATAAAATAAATAAATAAATAACAAATTAACCACGACACCAAACTGGCTGGTGCTGTTAGCAGTCGGACCTCTCCTCCTGCAGATGGGCAGTTTAGCACTGAGAGCGAGATAAACACCCCTCTTTAATGTCACCCAGAAATCATGTGTGCAGGGCACTGCCTGGCCTAAAATATAGTGACAAAATGGGTCCCAACCAGGTAAGATCCTGGGAAAGAATTTTGGGAAGCGAATCAGAGTGGCTTACCTGCTAACGACCCTCTCCCAACCCTAGAAGGATGCACAGAACCATAAAGGGACCTCCAGGGTCATTTAGTCCAAGCCAATGCACAATGTAGGAAATTCCCCCAAACACACATTTTATACCCTGTCTAGGTGAGGTCTAATTAGAGCAGTGTAAAGTGGTACCGTCACTTTGTGCGATCTGGACATTATACTTCTGTTGATTCAGCCCAAAATGGCATTTGCCTTTTTAGCTACCGCATCACACTGCTGACTCATGTTCAGTGTATGGTCTACTAAGACCCCCTAGATCCTTTTCGCACATATTACTGCCAAGATAAGTCTCCCCCATCCTATAATTATGCAATTGTTCTTTCCTATCTAAATGCAGAGCTTTACATTTATCCCTGTTCAAATTCATTTTGTTTTAACCCAGTGTTCTATCCTGTCAAGATCATCCTGTATCCTGACTCTGTCTTCTACCATAATTGCTACCCCTCCCAATTTAGAATCATCTGCAAATTTAATCAGCATTCCCTCTATCCCTTTATATAAATCATTTATAAAGATGTTGATCAAAAATGGTCCCAGGACAGATCCCTGAGGCACTGTCACTGCTCTCCAAAAGAATGAGGAACCATCCACAAGTACTCTTTGGGTGCGATCTGTCAACCAGTTACAGATCCACCTAATAGTCATAGGATCCAAAGTATATTTTTCCAATTTGTCAATATTATGTGGAACCTTATCAAAAGCCTTACTGAAATCAAGATAAACTATGTCTACAGCATTCACCCGATCCAGCAAGGTAGTAACTTTCTTGAAAGAAGAGATAAGATTAGTCTGACATGACTTGTTCTTGAGAAACCCATCCTGGCTCTCAGTAATCACAGCCATCCATTCTAAATGCTCAAGGACTGTCTGTTTGATGATTTGTTCTAAAACGTTCCTAGATATACATGTTAAGCTGATGGGTCGGTAGTTACCTGGATCCTCCTTTTCCCCTTTCTTAAAGATGGGGACAACATTTGCCCGCCTCCAATCTTCTGGCACCTCACCTGCTCTCCAAGAATTCTCAGAACTAATAGACAGAAGCTCAGAATTTACATCCATGAGTTCTTTTAGTATCCTTGGATTCAATTAATCTGGCCCTGAGGACTTCGTTTAATTTAAAGAAACTAGGTGTTTATGCTGATCCTAGGCTGAAAATCCCCTCCCTCATCATGTGTTCTGTTTTTTCCATGTTGAGCACCTTTTTCCTCACAAGAGAAGACCGAAGAAAAGTAGGAACTGAGCAGTTCTGCCCTCTCTTCATCACCTTTTACAATTTCACTTTTCTATCCCCGCAATGGGTGTACCATCTCCTTGTTCTTTTTTTTACTTTAAACAGTACTTTACTTTTTAAACTTTTTCTTACTTTACTTACTTTAAATAATAATTGAATAATTAAAGGACAGTGGGGGCTCCCAAGACAGATGGCCTCACCTTGGTCATCAAACACCCAGCCTCACTTCCTCATGACCATTTATTCTAATTATGTAACACTTTACCCTATTCAGAAAACCTGGTAGCTTTTCCCGTCTGGTACTCAGTGTCATCAAGAAACATTAACACCTATAGTCTAGTTCAGGTAAACTCATCAAGCCTCTCCCAAATCGTTATTCACCTCCAGAAAAGTCATCACGTTATTGTTTTGGGGCAAACAAATCAGCATAGCCTCAGTGAACATTTTCCCTAGAACTGTAGCACGCTGCTCCATGGCAGTGTGTATGTGTTCTGTGACCAATACAAACACCCCCACTTGCATGTGGGTCCACTCTTCATCTCCGTTAAATGCTGGCTGTTTTGCGGCTGCCTCAATGGACCTCACTCTTCTAGACTGGTAACTTTTGCCTCCCTGAAATCACTTTCACCCCGCCCTTCCCTGACTTCCGATTAGCTAGCTTGTATTTTTTCAGTTTATGTTTGTGTGTGTGTGTTTTGCCCTTTTATTCTTATTTCAAGAAAATGTTTTCCAGTTAACCTCTGACTGATTTATTCCAAGAGTTCCCTGTTCACATTGGCGGAGATCCCTGTTACCCGCCTCTTGCTGTGTCTCCGTTAAAGCTAATTTCCCCCACTTATTAGGAGACTGCCAATTTGGGTTAAGAGTGCTTCTCTTCTGCCTCTCCCAGAATGTAGTAAAAAGTGTTTAAAAACTTCTTGAGTGTACACAGAGTGAGGTTTCACTACCCTGGGAAGGGGGTGCGTGAAGCAGGGAATGAACAAGCAAAGACCCTTCCTTCCTCCTTTGTCTCAGTAACAGGCAGTGAAGACATGCTATTGAGCCATCGTCTTTTCAGAGGAGTGGAAATGGTTGCTGCACTTCCAGTCCAGGTAGGAGAGACGAGCAGGGGATCAGCCTGGATCCCTC
The DNA here is from genome assembly GCA_029375565.1 of Gekko gecko. Lineage (NCBI taxonomy): Eukaryota > Metazoa > Chordata > Lepidosauria > Squamata > Gekkonidae > Gekko > Gekko gecko. The sequence goes on from JAPDNY010000002.1 coordinate 10,240,992, forward strand.
CTCCTTTCTCAGGTTTTTTTTTGCTCCTGCAGTTTCTACAAGGTGTCCAGATAAGAGATCCTGTGAACGCCATTCCCTTTACCCAAGCCAAGCATGAAATCCTATACCTTCCCAGACTATTCCCTTCCGGTGTGCAATCCCTGCCTGGTGTGATCTCTGATGAGGGGATTTGCTTTTTCTTCCAGTGCCCCTTTTCCTATGAGGAGGTGTCAGTCTATTTCTCTGAGGCAGAATGGGCCCTGCTGGATCCGGAACAAAGAGCTCTGTACAGGGAAGTCATGCTGGAAAACTGTGGGAATGTGTCATTTCTCGGTAAGGATGTTTCATAGTTGCCCAAATTGTGAATTGCTGTCATAGGGATGAGGCATGAATCAAAATATTGAATAGCAACACACCATTTTGAGGCCTTTCCCGCTACTTGGAGAGGGGCTGTGGCTCACTGGCAGAGCATCTGCTTGGCATGCAGACGGTCCCAAGGTCAGTGACCATTATCTCCAGTTAAAAGGATCAGGCATGTGAAAGGATGTTGTCCTGGAGGCGAGGCTCCTGGGACACCCGCGGGGCTCCCAACCGTTCCCCCGCCCGGGGAGGGCCAGAGGAATTGCCCCCCATACTCACCCAACACCGAGGGTTGTTACATTTAAGGATGTAAAAACAAGACATCACTGATGTCAAGTTCCCCAGATAGTCAGTCAAACACCAGGCTTCATAAGAAGATAGTATTTATTAAAGACCAGTCTTAGAGATGCATGAACAAGCTCTTTTTCAGTGATGCCAGGCAATCTACTGCATGATCAATTATAGCCCATTCAAACTAACACACACCCCCCCAGCTACAAGCCAATGAATACAATTCGCGCATGCGCCTAAAAGTGAAAGACAATACCTCGACCAGTATATCTCCAGCCGCCAAAGCAGTATGGGACCCAAGGTCAGGCGAAATGATAAGACACACTACAGAGACAGTAAATTAGTTAAACTGGCGACTCTGTGTTCCTCCCGCATTCCAGAACTGTGAAAGATGTCTCCTCATCACCCCCACTTCCAACTACGACAGGGTTACCTGACAACTAAACAGCACAGTCTCTACAGCTCAGCAACAGAAAAATAAGAAAAGCTATCTAATACATGAAAAACCTGGTATAAGATGGCACCTCTTGTTGCAGCATAATTATTCCAGCTATAGCCTATGTTACTTTACAGAAAACTATTCATCGTGATGAAGTAAGAGAATATCAAGGCCTGCTAGCATGGCATGAGCATAAAGTTAGCACGGCTTCCCTCTGGTTTATACCCGTATTATACTTTCTACCTTTCCAGGGTCAGGTGGTCCTAACAACCCAACCAAGGGTCCTCCTTGAGGGAATTTTCCAGAGGCTTTCAGCTAATCCCCCCTCCCTCTTGATTACGCAACCGAATACAGGTTCTCACGATTCACCTATTAGCAAATTCTGGAGTCTGGCCTTGAAATAGATAAGGATGTTAACTGCAGGGAGACTGGAATCACAAACCCCTGCAAGTCTGACCAGACCACTTAATAATCACATTAACCCTTGGGGGAACCAGGGTGCTTTGCCTCACGGATCCATTCCCCTTATACTGGTTGGGATTGTGGGCTTTGATCTTGACCAAGTTTCCATCCTTCCAGAAGAATTTTTACTCTTGAATTTCTTTCCTGCCCCATATAAAAACTCTCTCTCTCTCTCTCTCTCTCTCTCTCTCTCTCTCTCTCTCTCTCTCTCTCTCTCTCTCTCTCTCTCTCTCCCCGCCCCCCTCCCCTGAAAGAAGCCAGAAGTATAAGAGAGACTTTGGGGGAGACAGGAAACAACCTCACATTTGAAGAAAGTCTGGAGAGTTGCCAAAGAGGTTACCAAGAGCATATTTCCTTCCCATATGAGCTGGCCAAGAGTGAGTATCCTTCACGGTTATGTCAAGGGAACAGGCAAGGAATAGCCATGGGGGATTTCTGATTCGCATCTGAGCAACATTTGGTTTGGTACGATCATACAGCCCACCAGGTAAGGAAGGACAGAGGACCCTTCTGAGGGCCTGAAATCTTGAGGCTTAGAAACTCCTCCTGGGATAGATCTCAGTTTTGGCTCATGGGAAGGCGGTGAGATATCCTTAAATACTAGATATTCTGGGGAAAGGTGGAGGGGTGATTAAGGTCAGCAAAGCTGGATGAGCAAATCCTTTCCTCCTGCAGTCACATAGATGCCTTTGGACTTTACCCAGGTGCTAACAGGCTCTTTATTCCAGCAGAGGACGATCAGAGCAAGGAGGAGGGTGAGGAACTTCATCAGCACATGCCAGAGAGAGTTAAAAAGGAAGACTTGAAGGAAAACGTCAAGAATCAAGGCAGAACTAAGAGAAAGAAAGGAGGCCATATGGTTGAGAAGCGATATGGAAGAAATCGTCGTGTGCGTTTTCCAAAACACAGGAAAAAGAAGGCAAGTAAATCCATTCAGTGTGGAAACTACTTCAGAAATAGATCACAGCTCCTTGTGCACCAAAGAATACACCACAGAACTGAGAAACCTTTTGAATGCTCAGATTGTGGAAGGAGATTCAGTCAGAATGGCATTCTTCAACAAACTCACACAGGGGAGAAACCTTTTGAATGCTCCGAGTTCGGAATGAGATTTAGTGAGAACAGCACTCTTCAATGGCATTGGAGAACCCACACGGCGGAGAAACCTCTTCAATGCTCACAGTGTGGAAAGAGATTAAGTTGGAGTGGCAGTCTCCAACAGCATCAGAGAACTCACACAGTGGAGAAACATTTTGAATGCTCAGAGTGTGGAGAGAGATTCAGGTTGAGTGACACTCTTCAAAAGCACCTGACAACCCACACAGGGCAGAAACCTTTTGAATGCTCACAGTGTGGAAACAGATTCAGCAGGAGTGGCAGTCGTCTACAGCATCAGAGAATTCACACAGGGGAGAAACCTTTTGAATGCTTAGAGTGTGGAAAGAGATTCAGTCAAAGTAGTACAGTTCAACGGCATCAGAGAACTCACACAGGGGAGAAAACTTTTGAATGCTCAGAGTGTGGAAAGAGATTCAGTATAAGTTGTGCTCTTCGACGGCATCAGAGAACCCACACAGGGGAGAAATCTTTTGAATGCTCAGTGTGTGGAAGGAGATTCAGTGAGAGTGGTGCTCTTCAAAAACATCAGCGTACTCACACAGGGGAGAAACCTTTTAAATGCTTGGAGTGTGGAAAGAGATTTAGTGAGAATGGCACACTTCAACGGCATCAGAGTACTCACACAGGGGAGAAACCTTTTGAATGCTCAACAGTGTGGAAAAAGATTAAGTCGGAGTGGCATTCTTCAACAGCATCAGAGAACTCACACAGTGGAGAAACCTTCTGAATGCTCACAGTGTGGAGAGAGATTCAGGTTGAGTGACACTCTTCAAAAGCACCTGATAGCCCACACAGGGCAGAAACCTTTTGAATGCTTAGAGTGTGGAAAGAGATTCAGTGGGAGTGGCAGTCTTCATCAGCATCAGAGAATTCACACAGGGGAGAAACCTTTTGAATGCACGAAGTGTGGAAAAAGATTCCGTCAGAATGGCACTCTTCAACGGCATCACAGAACCCACACAGGGGAGAAACTGCTTGAATGCTGAGAGTGTGGAAATAGATTCTGGTTTAGTGGCAGTCTTCAACAGCATCTAACAACCTACACAGGGGATAAACTTTTTGAATGCTCAGAGTGTAGAAACAAATTCTGGAGTGGCAGTCTTCAACAGGATAAGAGAACCCACAAAGCGGAGAAAGCCTTTGTATGCTCAGTGTGTGGAAAGAGATTCTGTCAGAGTAGCTATCTTCAACGGGACCTAAGAACTCACAGGGAAGAAACCTTTTGAGTGCTCAGAGTGTGGAAAGACATTGAATAACAGTAGCAGTCTTCAGCCGTTTTAGAGAATGCCAGCACTGTGGAATTTCACACAGCATAGATATCTTCTACAGCATCTTAAAAATTCACATGAGAAGAGACCATGTATCTTACATGATCGAGGTTTATAAGATTATGAATGGGATTGAGCAGGTTGAGAAAGAAGTACTTTTCTCCCTTTCTCACAATACAAGAACTCGTGGGCACTCTATGAAATTGCTGAGCAGTCGGGTTAGAACAGATAAAAGGAAGTACTTCTTCACCCAGAAGAGTGATTAACACATGGAATTCACGGCCACAGGAGGTGGTGGCAGCTGCAAGCATGGACAGTTTCAAGAGGGAATTAGATAAACATATGGAGCAGAAGTCCATCAGTGGCTATTAGCCACAGGGTATAGAATGGGAACTCTCAGTCTGGGGCAGGTGATGCACTCTATTCTCGGTGCTGGAGGGGGCAGCAGTGGGAGGGCTTCTAGTGTCCTGGCCCCACTGCTGGACCTCCTGATGGCACCTGGTATATTTTGGCCGCTGTGTGACAGAGTGTTGGACTAGATGGGCCGTTGGCCTGATTCAACATTGGCTTCTCTTATGTTCTTATGTTCTTATGTTCTTCTTAGCCCATGAAAAGAGCTTTTCTCTTATTTCTCACCTAAAGGATGACAACAGACCACTGAAACTATATAAACACTTGTAGAAGGCTTGTATCTACCAGAAATCTTACCCTACTCGGGAAGAAACGTTTAAAATGCTTGGATTGTGAAAGGTGTATTAGTCATGTCTGAAGCCCTCAAATAGATCTCACAGGGAGGAAGGGAAGGATGAGCCCTGCCAGTTGAAGGAGATTCAAGATCAGGTCATGTCTCCATAAGCCTGGAGGAGTTCACATAAATGCTCAGTGTGCAGCAAGAGCTTGAGGCACAAATCTGATTTTCATGTTCTTCAGAGAATCCATAGGAGGGTGAAATATTCCAATAGCTGGTTCTGTAGACGGTCTTCTTGGTGCTGGAGGTTCAGAAAGGCTCAGAAAGTAATTACACAAAGCAGGGCCTTTTTAGTGGTATCCTTCTTCGGTGAAACCCGCTACTTCAGGCTATCTACCAATCTAACTCTTTCTGACCTCTACAAAACTGGCAAAAACCCCTTTCCTTTCCCCAATCCTGCGAGGAAATAGACAAGTTGAGGGTAACAGATACCTCCAGCCTCTCTGCTCCTGGCATAAACATAGCGTGACCAACCGGCATCCTTAATCCACAAAAGAAAATTTCTGACAAGCCGTTCTAGATAGGCATGTCGGCATCTGAACAGGTATGCCATCAAGATGACAGCTGGTCGAGATTCTCAGATGAAAGTAATCCAAGTTGACAGGTGTATGGTCACTTGATGTGTCATAGGACAACTAGATTGCATCAGCCTTGCACGGAGTGCATGGAGTCACTGTGACTCAGCAAGTGTATCCTGATTGGCTAGCTGCTGCCGATCTGCAGTGCCACTTCTGCAATGTCTTGTACATTGGTGTGCCCAACGAATTAACAAAAGTTTTGGAAGAGATATTGAAATACATGGTGACAGCAGCTAGAATAATCTGTGCCGCAGAATGGAAATCGGACATCTGTCCAAGCTTAGAAGAATGGGAAAACTTGCCAATTATAGAGTAATACGAAAACAACCAAGGACAACGGAGTGGGAGAGCTGCTGTAACCAAATATGCTAAACTCCAAAGATGGGCTGCATCTCAGAGGCTCCCAAATCATATAAACATTCCGCCAGTAAGAATCCACAAGTATTACTGTATTGAAAACAGTACAACCCTGTAGTCAAATACAACATCAGTACCAATGAACTCACAAAATTCACAAAAGTCCAGTTGTCAACTGACCGACATCCTGCCTTTGAATTGTCAGCAGGCTTTGCTGAATTTACTGTGGAGTGCATGTTCCTCCTTGATGAAAGTGTAAGCTTATTATCCCAGACGGGAGACCGGGAGACTATCACCAAGGTCATTCCTGTGGGAGGCTTGAAAAGTTTTGCTCACTGTTTCCTTCACCATAGATTCATTCTCACTGTAGTAGTCACTGAAGAAGGGAACTATACCGGGGCCTTGTATCGCTGTTAATGGTATCTCTGAATGTTACTGTTATTTTTGAATATTATTCCTAACTTTATAGGATGTTTCCGCTATTGGTTAGTTTGATTGCTTAATAACATTCTATTTGGTCAGTTGACAACTGGACTTTTGTGAATTTTGTGAGTTCATTGGTACTGATGTTGTATTTGACTACAGTGTTGTACTGTTTTCAATACAGTGATACTTGTGAATTTTTACTGGTGGAAAGTTTATATGATTTGGGAGCCTCTGAGATGCAGCCCATCTTCGAAGTTTAACATATTTGATTATAGAGTAATGGCAAAATTAACACACCCTTTGAGAAATTTGAAGTAGAGGTTGTGTGTTTATTATGCAAGCAGGAAACAAATTTAGAATGAGAAATAATTTTAAAATTGTATATAAATGTATTGCTATGCATATAAATGTACTACAGTGGAGGAATAGAATGAGAACAAGTTTTGAATATAAATGTATGAGGAAGTGGATTCTGAACAAAAATATCTGTTATTTTTTAATTTTTATATGAGATATATACTAGACTTCCCTTTAAGCTTTGGTATATTAAAAGTAATAGCTAGTATGTAGAAACGATGAAATAACACACCATAGAATATGCAATAATGACGGAATTAATAATATAATTGCAAAATAGATTAGTTATGAAATCTGAAATTCAAAATGTTTGCAGTAAGGACCACGATATCGTATAAAAATGAATTAAAAATTATAAAGAAGGGGAAGTTAGGGACAAATATTTACTTTTTCATTTCCATATATCCTGCAATGTATAATAATCTCAATATATATGATTTATTATATAATCCCTCTTTTCCATCCCGTGTATATTAGATGTTGCTTTAAAAAAAATGTGTATTGATGTCTTACATTTCATATCCATGCATAATCCTTTTCATCACGTTTACATAACCGAACACCAAATACATCAGTTTTCCCCTTTATTATTCCCTCCCCCCTTACACGAGCGACCAATTAAAAGAAAAAAACATTATTATTATATCTGCAACCACAAGCACACCCTATGGAGTTTTACAAATACATCATTATTGGGCCCCCCTTCTCTTACCCATCTTATATACCTAAACCATTTCTTCCTTATCTCCGATGCCTTATCTTCCCCTTTCCTGTTTTAATATCAATAAGATATCTGATTGATCCAGTTCCATCTTTCCAAAGTCCATTTTAATGCATCTTTCCATCCATACGCTATTACCACATGAGCTGCTATAAATAAATCCTTTTTAGGTTTATCTACTTTATTATTTCCCAGAATTCCCGTAAATAGCACTTTCTCATTCAACTCAGTCCTAACATTACACAATTATCCACCTTTTCCAGGATCAATTGGCAAAATTCCGTTACCTTAGAGCATTCCCACCAAAGATGTGCATAATATCCCCTTACCCTCTTACAATGCCAACACGCTTGATTTCATTCCCTTAATCATATAAGATAATTGAGCAGGGTGTCCTATACCATTTCAATCGAAACGGGAGAAAATGCAATCTAGATGGGAGAAAGAGGCGATCCTATCAGTACAGGAGGTAAATAGACTAATGAAGGGAATACTTGAAATAAAAATGAAGAAATTTAAAGAGTTGGAAATGAAACTAATTAGGCTTTGCTTTTATACACACAGACATACATAGTCATATGAAAGAAACAAACAAGGGAGTCTAGGACAGCACCTTCCTTCCCCCTTTGTCCCCCTCCCCAGAGGCAGTGGAGTTGAGTCGTCAATTCTGCAGAGATGTGGAAACGGCTGCTGCACCTCCAGTCCAGGTAGAGGAGATAAGCAAGGGGCATTCTGGGTCCCCCCTTCTTTCTCGGGGGGTCTTTTGCTCCTGCAGTTGCTGCTAAGGTGTTTGGGCAAAAGAGGCTCTTGAACGCCATTCCATTTTACCCATGTGTATTTCCAAGAGGCAAATGGTTCTTTTTCCTCTCCGGATTTCAAAAGCAATTAACACACCAGTGGTAGAAGGAAAACAGTTTTATTCTTCCCCAATTACAAAGAGAAACAGAGTATGATACAGTGCTATACCCAGGGCTATTTTGGGGCAGGAATGAACAGGAACGGAGTTCCGGCTGGCTCCTGAGTTGGCCACACCCAGCAGGAACTCGTTAGCATAATAGGCCACACCCAGCAGCAGAAACTCATTAGGATTGGCTACATTGGGGTTTGTGGCCTAACATGCAAAGGAGTTCCTGCTCCAAAAAAAGCCCTGGGTTTTGACAACAAACAAGCTAAACAGAATAAGAAGCAAAAGGTGGGTGTGGCTGGATCACCACACTTCTGGGAACATGGGAGTGTGGCCTAACAGGCTAATGAGCTGTGCTGTCAGGGGTGTGGCTTAATGTGCTAATGAGCCCCTGCTGTTGGGTGTGGCCTGTTATGCTAATGAGTTCCTGCTGAGCTTTTTCTACAAAAGCTATACCCACATCCCTTTCAGCTGCGGGAACCTCAAATAACAGCGGGTTGATCCACAGGTGTCATTCAAACGTGCTCAGCACCATGCCGCATCCTGGTCTGTGCTGAAGTTCTCAAGAGGGGAATAAACACTCTCTTAACTTATAGACCGTTACCAGGTGTGTGTGATTAAAATAATTTAGTGGCTGGCCTTGAGCTGGAGTGTGCGCCAAGGCCAAGAGATGAGGAGGAGAGTTGGATTTATACCCCACCCTTCACTCGGAGTCTCAGAGCGGCTTATGGTCTTCTTCGCTCCCCCTCCTCACAATAGACACCCTATGAGGTAGGTGGGGCTGAGAGAACTGCTCTTGAGAGAACTTGTGACTGACCCAAGGCCACCCAGCTCTCTGCACGTGGAGGAGTGGGGAATCAAACCCAGTTCTCCAGATTAGAATCTGCTGCTCTTAACCACTACACCAAACTGGCTCCCTCTGCTTTCCGACAGCAGGTGCGTGCTCCTAAAAGTCCATCTGCTAGAGAAAAAGATATATTTTAGAGAAAACCTTGGCACCATTAACCCCTTCCAGCCTGGTGTTGTCATAAAATTATCTAGGCACAGAGAAACTCGGGGCTCACCACTATCTCTTTGAATGGTAAATGTCTTCAGCAACATGCCACTATTGGTAGACGGTGGCATCCTTCCCTGCCGAGTGGCCAAGATGGTAATGATGGACATTGTGAGTCACCCCCTGGGTCTCCCTTGCTCCTTCGGACCTTGACACACCCTCATCTCCCTCGGCATTCTCCCTCCTCTCTTCCCCAGCTGATGAAGGAGATGGCTAAGTCACCTGTTTCCTCCTGTGTCTCCACATGCCTGTTCCCTAGTGTGGAACCTGCAGGCCCCTGTCTTCCCCAGCCCCTGGGAACCTCCCTCCTTTATAAGCCATCATCCCAACCCCTTTCAGCCCCCACCCACATCTTTACAGGGTGGGACTGGCTTCCTTCCTCCCCTCGATGCATCCCAGGGGATAGGAAGCCACATGAACCGCCCCCCAGCGCTCATCCCAGTATCTGGGACAATATCAGATCCCAATATGCGTAGAGAAAACAAAGGCTCAGACCAAGAGTGGAGTTTCAAAACAAGTTTTATCTGCAGAGAAAGCAGAACTTCTCTTAAAGCCAGAAGAAGTCCCCCAAACACAGAGTCATACAGCACTTTTAAGCACAAAGTGTTTCTCAAACTCAAAGTCCTGCCTTCACTTTTGATTGGTGACGTTCACAGTCTCTCACAACCTACCACAAATGTTCAAGCAAGTCACCTGGGTCTCCTCCCATGTTTATGTCCAACCCCTACCCAACACCCCCAGGCCCAATTTAAAGGAGGGGTCTTGTTGACATTCTTCCTAATTTGGGTAGAACACCTCATAGCCACACAGACTTGACACACACTTGGGTCTGGTTGTGACCTAGTTTCCTACCTCAAGCTTTGTTCTAAGTATTTTGTGTGCTCTTGTGAACGTCGGTTGGACCACAACACCCTTGTTCAGCTAAAGCTTCCTGTGTTGAACTGAAAATTCTGCAGGTGTTAGTACCTAACATCTAACCACATGCTTAGCTTTCAAATTAGCTACAGAGTTCATGTCTGGTTCAATAAGCAGAGGCTGTTCTAACAAGGAGATCTTTAATATAAAAGTCCACCAGGTTTCCCTATAGTGAGTTTCCCATGATGAGTTTCTCCCCAAAATCCCTTCTTCTCCCCCACACCAGCAAACAGAGAGGCTGTGTTCACTGCAATCCGGGGCCTGCCGGGAGCCCTCCCAGCAAGGCCTCCTGCGTGCCTTTTCTCCCAACCACTCCACCTGCCTAGGCCGCAAACAGCTGTTCGACAGTGGCAAACCCTACAGTGGTGAGTCCATTCATGGCAGCGGTGATCCTGTCAGCAATGGTATGGGCGGTGGTGTCGAGCTCAGCAGTGTCCCTGTCTTGGCTGGGTGGAGGTGAGGTGGCCTTCTCCCCACCCTGAAAGCCTCCCAACCGGCACTGGGACAGTGTGAGCCTTCCCCAGCCGAGCGGGCACCAGTGTTCCCTCTAAGCTGAGTTTGTGTGAGCCGGCTCATGGTTGTTTAGCCTCCAGGTCACACATTTTTGTCTTTGCTCATCCATATGTCCCTTCTCCCCTTCTTCTTCCTCCTCAAACCATTTTTCGCAGCCACAGATTATAGCTCGTTGTGAGCATCTCTAAATTAGGAGTACCGAATTTCATCTGATGAACGTTAGCTGACTAATGGCACTGATGTTTCGGGTCAGCTCCACATGAGGTGAGAGGGGGTGGCTTCCCAAGCATGTAATCAACCTGACTCCCCACAGTAGCCGTTCACCCTCGGAGGGCTTTTTTGAGGGTTTTTGTAATATTAATAATTACTGTTGCTTGCTATACTGGTCTGAGGAAACATGTGAATAAATCAGCAAGTGGAAACAAGGTTTGGGATCCAGTCCAATTTCATTTTGGATCCACATGGTCTATTGCATGTGAGGTAACTTATTCAGGAAGTAAGAGAGTGGACATGGCTGACGTGTACAAGAAAACAGCACTGAGAAATGTCCCCTTCCACTATCCAACAATCCACCATGAATCTGAGGCTACCACAGGAGATGAGAGGATGGAGTCTGAGGAGGAGGTGGATCTTGGGGGAAAATTTTCTTTGTAGTCTACAGATCAGTTGTAATTCCAGGAAAACTCCAGGCTTTACCTGGAGGTTGGCAACTCTGGAGTACCATGAATCCCCACACACATGCACACACTTCAATTGCAACAGATAAGCACAGTGGAAAGCCAATGGGAAGGCTGCTGAGAGGAGTGAGAGCCAATCGGGAAGCAGGGAGCTCCAAGTCCTGCCCTCTGTGCTACTTACTGGCGCCCCCCCCCCCATGCCTTAAGGTTTCCTGCCTGGCCCACAAGGCCATTTCATTTGCTAGAGCTTCAACTAGCGTACAGACGGTAGGCCTTTTATGAGGGGGTTATTTGAAGTTTGATTTTGTATGTTTTAAAACTGTAATTTGTTAGCCACCTTGAGCCATGAGGAAATTTTAATACAAATTAAGCAATGGAGAAAACATCAGTGAAATGCCGGGAAGGGGGGGGGAAGCAAAGCAGAATAAACTGCAAGCAGACTGAAGTTAACCCTTTAAGTTTCTGCCAGAAAAGCAAGAAAGGGGCTAGGGCATGCGGAAAAAGGTCCGACAGCAATTTACCATCTTGTTTCTGCGAAGCTGTTTGTGCCTTTTAGGTGTCTCTTTAAAAACTGGCTCCAACTTAACAAAAGAACAGAGCCTCAGCCTCCACCCCCCCAAGTGACAATGTTGTGTCCAAAACCCCATCACACTGTGTAAAACGCTGAGACCCAAGATGGAGTCCCTGTGGCTCAGTAGCTGAGGGCAAGGCCTCCTCTGTTTTGACACCCATATGAATCTAAAGTAGTAAATAATGAACAACTGAGACCCTAGAGAAAGGAGTTTGGGGGAAGTATATAGGGAAGGATGGCTTTTGGACAAGGAATAGGGTTGCTGTTAGCTCCCACAAGCTATGGGGCCACTGTTGAGGGGGTCACATTAGGGACCCCAAATGACATGAAGCAGGTTGCCCCTCCATCCCTCACTGTCAGCTCCTCTGGCATTATGGCAGCACCACTGAGGCCTTGGCCAGCAACCAGTTCTCTGGGAACCATCTAGAATGAGAAAGGGGCTATAATGACTCAGTAGCAGAGCCTCTGGCCCCAGGTTCAGTTCTCCGCATCTCCAGTTAAAAGGACCTGGTAGGAGGTGATGGGAAAGATCCCTGCCAGAGACCCCGGAGAGCAGCTGCCAGTTGGGACAGACAATACTGACCCTGAGGGACCGAGGGTCTGATTCACTAGAAGGCAGCTTCAAGTGTGTTTATATGTGGAAGGCAATTAAAGGGGCGGGGAGGGAATGGTCAAGCACCCATGCTGTTTTTAGATGCACCACACTTTTGACACAGATAATAGCTTATGTTATTCAAGAAGGCTTTTAAACAATGGTCATAGGGCTGTAGTGTAACCAAATGGTTCTGAAAGATACTTGGGTGAAGAGTAAGGGACTGTGGCCTACAATACAGGCTCACCTTGACATAGAGGGTACTCCATCTTTCTGTGTTATACCTCTGAGGATGCCAGTCACAGGTACTGGCGAAACGTCAGGTCCTACAATGTCAAGACCACGGCCACACAACCCGGGAAATCTACAGCAACTAATGTAGTGTATAGTTTGTCAGACTGCATGTTAACTGTGAGGAGGATCCTAGTATGAAATTTTTGTATTAACATGTCAATACATATGCTTTCCTTTCAGTTCTCTTTGCAGATTTCTGGTTGGTCCCAGATTTCTAGAATCCAAATGCTATGGCATTAATTTATTGAATGTCCCATCCTGTTGATTGCGTTGACTTACTCAATATAATCTGCCTTGGGTCCCAATAAATTATCTTATAATGGAATGGTTCAACAAGGTGTTTAGATAAGAGGTGCAGGACTGTAGAGGGTACCGCTGCGTATCATATTATTTCCTGTATTATCTGTTTCTCCCTGTTCCATAGAATCATAGAGTTGGAAGGGGCCATATAGACCATCTAGCCCAACCCCCTGCCCAATGCAGGACCAGCCTAAAGCATCAATATTCGTCCAGCCTCTTCTTGAAAGCTATCAGTGAAGGGGAGCTCACCACCTCCCTAGGCAGCTGATTCCACCTTTGAACCACTCTGACCGTGAAAAAGTTGTTCCTAATATCCAGCCAATAGCTTTCTGCATGTAATTTAAACCCATTGCTTTGGGTCCTATCCTCTGCTGCCAACTGGAACAGCTCCTTGCCCTCTTTCAAATGACAGCCTTTCACATATTTAAAGAGAGCAATCATGTCCCCCCTCAGTCTCCTCTTCTCCAAACTAAACATTCCCAAGGCCCTTAGCCTTTCCTTACAGGGCTCAGTCTCCAGACCCCTGATCATCCTCGTCGCTCTCCTCTGCGCCCTCTCGATTTTGTCCACATTCTTTTTGAAGTGAGGCCTCCAGAACTGCACACAGGACTCGAGGTGCAGCCTGACCAAGGCAGTACACAGAGGGGCTATGACCTCCTGCGATTTCGATGCTATGGCGCTTTTGATACAACCCAAGACTGAATTTGCCTTTTTTGCCACCGCATCACACTGACTGCTCATATTTCGTTTACAGTCCACTCTCTCCTACTTTTGTAATACTGCTTTCTGACATATCACATCTGATACTTTGTGCACTGTTTATAATCTTTGTAATCCTAGTATGATTGCATAGTTTATGTCTCATCTCTTTGATTCCCTCAGCTTACACTGAGTAATCCACTTGGAGTCCTAGTTAAAAGTCAGACTGCGAATGACATAAAGAAATATATCCATTTTCCTTAGCACCCACTCTCCTGAATTTTTTGGCTGCCTTCAGATTTTTTTTTGTCGGGAGGCGGCATCAAAATATTTTAAAATAAATACTATTGTTTTTCTCCCATCAGCCCAATTTCCTTAAGGCCTATTTCCATAATCAGCAGTTCCGTCTCTTCATCACCCGAGAACCCTGGCAGGCATTCGGATGTGTGAAGCCATACAGAGAACAGGAATTATTGAGAAACAAACCCACATCATTTGGAAACGACTTCTATTTATTCCATTATTTATATGTCCCCAACTTGCCAACACTGACTGTTGGGGGGAGTGGACAAGGGAAGATATGAAAATATATTAAAACAATTAAAAATATAATCCTGTAGTCTCTCCCCCCACACAGATAGTATTACTGACTAGCGAGCTAATGGAAATCACCCATGGAACACACTTAGCCACGGAATATCTTAGGAAGACCATCGCTATAGACACTTGAGAAGATTACGAACACTCCACAAAAACGAGATCAACCATTCATTTTATTTTAAAAACGACTGGCCCCCCAAAAAAATCACTTAAGAAAAAATAACGGGAGCTCACTGTAGCACAACCTAAGAAGGAAATACAGGCAGCGTTGTTTTAGTGGTTAAGAGCAGCAGCAGAAGGCAGGCTCTAATCTGGAGAACCGGGTTTGATTTCCGCCCTCCTCTTCCACATGACACCTGGGTGACTCTTTTAGCCCCACTTGCCTCACAAGGTGCCTGCTGCGGGGAGAGGAAGATGATTGTAAACTGCTTGGAGACTCCTTAGGGTACAGAAAAGTGGGATATAAAAAAAAATGGCTCTTCTAAGAAGGAAGCATTTTTGCCCTTTGACAAAGGGGCCCCTGTGTTAAAAGGGTGGGTGTTTGTGTGCCGTGAACTGGCCACATTCGGGAAGTGTAGAAAAGAGATGACTAAAGAGGGGATATGATAGAGGTTTATGAAATTACGCACAGGGCGGATAAACACTAGGATTCCATCTCTTCATCTAATGATGCTGATGGGCAGTATATTCAGGATGGACAAAGGTAAAGGTTTCTTTCAATGACTGATTAAAATGTGAAATTCACTGTCAGAGGATGTAGTGATGGCTGCAGGCATAGATGGCTTTAAAAGGGGATAAGACAGATTCATGGAGGACAGGTCTATCAGTGGCTACTAAGGCAGGGTGGCGAAAGGAAACCTCCACATTCAGGAGGAGGAAACCTCTGAATACCAGTTTGGTGTGAGAGACAGTTTGGTGTAGTGGTTAGGAGCGCAGACTCTAGTCTGGGAGAACCGGGTTTGATTCCTCACTCCTCCACATGCAGCTGCTGGTGTGACCTTGGGTCATTCACAAGTTCTCTCGGAGCTGTTGTCTCATGAGTAGTTTCTCTCAGAGCTCTCTCAGCCCTACCTACCTCACAGGGTGTCTGTTGTGGGGAGGGGAAGGGAAAGGAGTTTGTAAGTCGCTCTGAGACTCCGAGTGAAGGGTGGGGCATAAATCCAATCTCCTCTCCTCCTCCCAGTGCCAGGAGGCAACATCAGGGGAAGGCCTCGGCCTCTCTGCCCTGTAGTTGGACCTCTAGAGGAACTGGTTGGCCACTGTGTAAGACAAGATACTGGACTAGATGAACCACTGGTCTGATCCAGCAGGTGTAGGGGTTAGTTCCCAGACAGATGCATACAGTGGCGTGCAGTGTGTCCCCTCTAAGCTGAGTTAGTGTGAGCCAGCTCACAGTTTTTTAGCCTCCAGCTCACATTACTTCTTTCTACCCACCAGTGCTCCCTCTAAGCTGAGTTAAAGTGAGTTAGCTCACAGTTTTTTAGCCTCTGGCTCATACATTTTTGTCTTAGCTCAGGAAGGAGGGCTCCAAAGCAAACTAATTTATGCAGTAGCCAAATCATTCGCTCAAAACTTTAAGGTCAGTAGCTCACAAAGTAGAACTTTTGCTCATAAGACTCCGTAGCTTAGAGGGAACATTGGTGGTGTGCATGAAGGAGGCATGCAGCTTCCGGTACCAGACAACATAAAGCAGGCAGTGTACAGCCCTAGACATAAAGGTTCTGCTCAGGGAACACATGGTGGATTTATTTTCACACAATTTATTTTCATATGATCTACAGGTTGGTCCTGGATAGCAGTATGTTAAGATTTGTCAACCACAAACATTCTAAGAACTTATCCGACTACTTCTTTGCGTGAAAACGTTGATATCTATGAAGGGCAGGTTCATGAGAACGATTTTCAGCAGCTTCTCTGTGTATCTATGGTTTTCTGCACTTTGTGAATTTTTTCATGTTTAAAAATACGGCCTGCAATGAACCTACATTTGGTGTAGTGGTTAAGTGTGCGGACTCTAATCTGGGAGAACCAGGTTTGATTCCCCACTCCTCCACTTGCACCTGCTGATGTGACCTCGGGTCAGTCACAAGTTCTGGCACAGCTGTTCTTGAACAAGAGCAGTTTCTGTCAGAGTTCTCTCGGCCCCGCCTACCTCACAGGATGTCTGTTGTGGGGAGGGGAAGGGAAAGGAGTTTGTAAACCGCTCTGAGACTCGGAGTGAAGGGTGGGGTATAAATCCAATTTCTTCTTCTTCTTCTTCTACATTCTAGGTGTTCATACGTTTTCTCCCTATTTTTATGTTTATGTGTGTTTTTATGTTTTCTCCCAAATCATTTCCCCCTCCCCCATATGAATTCTTTGATGAATTATCTACTCTGAGTGAAGCAGTTTTCACGTTTGAGGAACTGAGTCGGTTTCACTCCTGT
This sequence comes from Gekko gecko, assembly GCA_029375565.1. Taxonomy (NCBI): domain Eukaryota; kingdom Metazoa; phylum Chordata; class Lepidosauria; order Squamata; family Gekkonidae; genus Gekko; species Gekko gecko. Next base: position 10,257,642 of record JAPDNY010000002.1, read on the forward strand.
GCAAATTCTTTTTATGTCTAATGAGACCTGCACTGTGACTGAAATCCTTTCCACATTCCAAACATGTATATGCTTTTTTTCCTGAGTGGATTTCTTGATGTATGATGAGATAGGTGCTCTGCGTGAAGCTTTTCCCACACTCCAGGCATTTAAATTCTTTTTCCTCTGCGTGGATTCTTTGATGGGATGCAAGGTTTGTGTTCTGACTGAATCGCTTTCCACATTCCAAGCACTGATAGGGTTTCTCTCCTGTGTGGATCCTTTGATGGAATATAAGTTTTGCGTTCCGACTGAAACTCTTTCCACACTCGGGGCATTTAAATGGTTTTTCTTGCGTGTGAATTTTCTCATGGGTCAGCAGATGAGACCTCTGAGTGAAGCTCTTTTCACACTCCAGGCATTTGTAGGGCTTCTCACCTGTATGTACTCTTTGATGCAAAGTAAGTGTCGTGCTGTGATTGAAACTCTTTCCACAGTCCAGGCATTTAAACGGTTTCTCCCCTGTGTGGATTCTTTGGTGTGCTTTAAGGTTTGAGTTCTGAGTGAAACTCTTTCCACAGTCAGAGCAAGTAAAAGGTTTTTCCCCGGTGTGAATACGCTGATGGACAGTAAGATGTGTACTTTGATGAAAGCTCTTTCCACATTCTAGGCATTTAAATGCTTTTTCCCCTATGGCGGTACTCTGATGGGATACAAGGTTCTGACTGAATCTCTTTCTGTCTTTGAAGACTTTATACAGTTTCTCTTCCCTGTGGGTTCTCTCATGGGAAGCAAGGGTTCTTTTTTGACAGAAACTCTTTCCACACTCGAGGCATTTAAATGGCTTCTCTCTCGTGTGGCTTCTTTTATGGCTAATAAGTTTTGCACCCTGATTGAAGGTCTTCCCGCACTCCAGGCATTTAAATGGCTTCTCTCCTGTATGTAGTCTTTGATGTGACGTAAGCGTCGAGCTGTGGTTGAAGCTTTTCCCGCATTCCGGGCATGTGAATGGTTTCTCCCCCGTGTGGATTCTTTGGTGGGTTGTAAGGTTCGACTTGTGGCGGAAACTTTTCCCACACTCTGAACAAGTATACGGTTTCTCCCCGGTGTGGATTCTTTGGTGGGAAATCAGGTATGTGCTTTGACTGTAACCTTTCCCGCATTCCACGCATTTATATGGTTTCTCTCCTGTGTGGGTTCTTTCGTGGGAAATAAGAGTCGAGCTTTGGCTGAACCGCCTTCCACACTGCGAGCAGGCAAATGGTTTCTCTCCGGTGTGGGTATTCCAGTGCACTTTCAGGCTGGACGTAGTCGCAAAGTTCTTCCCACATGCAGAACACTCATTCTTTGTCTCTCTCTTGTATATTGTGTGAAGATGTAGAATTTCGGGAAAGTCATCCTGAGACTTGTTCCTGCCTTTGTCCGTTTGGTTTTCCTCCTGACCTTCCTGTCCGTCTGCATCTCCAAAATTCTCTCTTAAGTCTGGAGACATTTCACTCTCCTCCTTCGATGGATGTGCTTCCTTTCCATTTTCTCTCTCCCACATGTTTCCTGCTGAAACAGAGAAACCAGAAGTGAGCACAAAGAGGGGTAGATATCAGTTATAGAAAGCAATTTAATAAATCTTTTGTGGAGATAAGAAGGAGAAGAAGAAGAAGAAGAAGAACAGAAGAGAAGAGATTGGATTTATACCCCGCCCTTCATTGCCCAAAGGCGTCTCAGAGCGGCTTACAAACTCCTCTCCCTTCCCCTCTCCACAACAGACACCCTGTGAGGTAGGTGGGGCTGAGAGAACTTCTGACAGAAACTGTCCTTGAGAGAACAGTTGTGCCAGAGCTTGTGACTGACCCAAGGTCACATCAGCAGGTGCAAGTGGAGGAGTGGGGAATAAAATCCAGTTCTCCCAGATAAGAGTCCACACACTTAACCACTGCACCAAACTGGCTCTCAAGAAGAGAAGAAGATGAAGAGAAGAAGAAAAGAAGAAGAGGAGGAGGTTGGATTTATACCTTGCCCTTCAATCAAGAGTCTCAGAGCACCTTACAAACTCCTTTCTCTTCCCCTCCCCACAACAGACACCCTGTGAGGTAGGCGGGGCTGAGAGAGCTCTGAGAGAAACTGCTCTTTCTCAAGAACAGCTCGGAGAGAACTTGTGACTGACCCAAGGTCACACCAGCGGTTGCATGTAGAGGAGTGGGGAATCAAACCTGGTTCTCCCAGATTAGAGTCCGCGCTCCTAACCAGTACATCAATCAGCTAGATTCAAGTCCAATAGCATCCTGAGACCAACAAGATTTTCAGGGTGTCAGCTTCTGAGAGCTGCATCCGTCAGGTCTCTTAGGTGTTCCTAGACTCAAACTCAGGTGTCCTACTGCAGGTGAATAGGGCTACCCTCCAGTGTTCCCCTCTAAGCTGAGTTAGTGTGAGCTAGCTCACCATTTTTTAGCCTCTGGCTCACATGTTTTTGCCTTAGCTCAGGAAGGAAGGGATGGCTCCAGAGCAAACTAATTTATGCGGCAGCCAAATTGCTCGCTCACCACTTGAATGCCAGTCGCTCACAAAGTAGAAGTTTTTGCTCCCAAGACTCCACAGCTTGGAGGGAGCATCGCTACCCTCTGAAAGGCTTGCGTGGAATTACACATTACAAAAGAAACCTCCCTCCAGATACCGTTCAAAGATTCCATAGGGAGACCCGTCCCACCACAAAAAAGGACTGCAGAGATGCCCTGATATTGACCACATGATCTGACAGATAATGCAGTCCTTCTGGGACAGTCATCGGCTGGCAATCTTTTCCCTCACCAGAACAGGAAGCCAAAAGGATTGTCGGAAGGTGAAAAGGGCAAGGAAGTCTGTTTCTTATACCTCAAAAGAGGAAACATTTTCACGGTGGTTTAGAAAAAGAACACCCGAGTCTTTACTGAATTATTATTATCATCATCATCATCCTGCCCTCCCTGCAGAAGCAGGCACGAAATATACAAAACGACATTGTTTTGTATATAAAACATATACAAAACTGTATATACAAAGTAAAAATATACAACCAGCATTGCTTAGTTCTCTATCCCGTCGTTTTTTTGGGGGGGGGAAAGACGTTTAAGGCTCCCCCAACAATTTCCCTCATTTCATTTTCTGTATTCTTGTAGGGGGAAATCAAGGCACCCATAACCAATCTCGGTTTATAATGACTATACAATATATATAAGAACATAAGAGAAGCCAATGTTGAATCAGGCCAATGGCCCATCTAGTCCAACACTCTGTCACACAGCGGGCAAAAATACCAGGTGCCATCAGGAGGGCCAGCAGTGGGGCCAGGACACCAGAAGCCCTCCCACTGCTGCCCCTCCAGCATCAAGAATAGAGGGCATCACCTGCCCCAGACTGAGAGTTCCCATCTGTACCCTGTGGCTAATAGCCACTGATGGACTTCTGCTCCATATGTTTATCTAATTCCCTCTTGAAACTGTCCATGCTTGCAGCTGCCACCACCTCCTGTGGCAGGGAATTCCATCTGTTAATCACTCTTTGGGTGAAGAAGTATTTCCTTTTATCTGTTCTCTAACCTGACTGCTCAGCAATTTCATGGAGTGCCCACGAGTTCTTGTATTGTGAGAAAGGGAGAAAAGTACTTCTTTCTCAACTTGCTCAATCCCATTCATAATCTTATAAACCTCGATCATGTCACCCCTCAGCCGTCGTTTCTCCAAGCTAAAGAGCCCCAAGCATTTTAACCTTTCTTCATAGGGAAGGTATTCCAACCCTTTTATCATTCTAGTTGCCCTTAATATAATATTAAGTGAACAATAGCTCAGAATCACATGAATTGATCAATTCCCATTCGGCCCAGCTTCTTTTCAATCTATGAAATAAAAGCCCAGAGATTTATTTTATTGTTTACTTATAATGTTTATACCCCTCCTTTCTGCCCTTAAAACAACCACCGAGGCAGCTAACAATTTAAAACACACATGATAAAAATCACATCATAAAATCATTAAAATCAGCCCCCCCCCTTCTCCCAAACACCCATAATTAAAACAACTGAAAAACAAGAGTTAAAACACATAGAAAACAGAGTCGAACCATAAAAACATTGGTCAGGAAGGAGGGATCATTGAGGAAAGCCAAATAAAACAAAGAGGACTTCTTCTGCTGGCAGAAGAGGACGACAGAAGGGGACAGGGGAGTGTCCCTGGGGAGGGAGTTCCAGAGCTTCGGTGCCACGACCAAGAAGACCCTCTCCTGGGTTGCCATCCGCCTAATCTCAGAACCTGGGGGACTTGAAGCAAGGCCTCTGAAGCTGACCACAGTAGCTGGGAGGGTTCGTAAGGGATTAGGTGATCCCCTTCAGGTATGTGACTCCCAAACCATATAGGGCTTTGAAGGTCAAGACCAGCACCTTGAATCATGTCTAGAAACAGATTGGAAGCCAGTGTAGATGGGCCAAGACTGGGGTGATACGGTCTCTATAACTCACTCCAAGGACAAGCCCATGTAGAGTGTGTTGCAGTGATCTAATCTAGATGTAGCCAGGGCAGGCACCACGGTGGACCACACCTTTTCCACCTTGAAAATGCAGTTAAGTGTCAAACTGTTTGATTTATACTGCCCTTTGGACAGAGGAGGTGAACTGTCTGATATCTCTATTTCTCACCTTTCATTTTTGATTCCTGTATTGTGGCTCATCCATGAATATCTCAGTTTGTTAAATACTGGGTTCCAAACACACCCCACTCCCAGTGATAGGCTATTTACATAAAATTACTACTTTCAGAATCCTGGCAGGCTATTGTTCTTGTGCTCCAAGCTCAGCCAATCTCTGGGCTGATTCAATCCGGAATGATTCAATCCCAATACATAACACAGTTGTTCATGTTTCTTGTGGGTACCGGTGTTAGACCATCGTGGCAGAACAAAATCCAAATCCAGTAGGCAATCCAGCAAAATATTCCGGGATATAAACTTTCGCAAATCAACAGTTATCTTCGTCAGATATATTTCGTATTTGACAAAAGTGAAGTTTTGTCTCACAAAAATTATACCCCGGAAAATGTTTTTCGTCTCTGAAGAGGCTACTGAATTCGAATTTTGTGCTCACATTTTAAAAGCTGCTTTCATTTTATATGTCTAAAAATAGTCCATATGCTTCCGAGAACAACTGGCAACTCAAACCTGGCAAAATCTGCAGTCAAGCACAAGTGACCATCTGTAATTTTTGCCACTCTTCTATCACCTTTGGGAACACCAAAGAACATGATAAGAATGTAAAAGAAGCCATGTTGGATCAGGCCAATGGCCCATCTAGTCCAACACTCTGTCACACAGTGGCCAAAACCCAGGTGCCATCAGGAGGTCCACCAGAGGGAGCCAGAACTCCAGAAACCCTCCCACTGTAGCTCCACCCCCAAAGCACAAAGAAGACAGAGCATCACTTGCCCCAGACAGAGTGTTCCATCTATACCTTGTGGCTAATAACCACCAATAGAGCAGATGTTGTTGTTGTTCAGTCGCACAGTCGAGTCCGACCCCATGGACCAGATTACGCCAGGCCCTCTTGTCTTCCGCTGTCCGCTGAAGTTTGCTCAATTTCATGTTCGTTGCATCGATGACACTGTCTAACCATCGCATCCTTTGCCGTCCCCTTCTTCTTTGACCTTCAATCTTTCCCAGCATCAGGGTCTTCTCCAGTGAATGCTCCCTTCTCATTTGGTGGCCAAAGTATTTGAGCTTCAGCTTCAGGATCTGGCCTTCCAGGGAACACTCAGGGTTGATTTCTTTTAGGACTGAATGATTTGATCTCCTTGCAGTCCAAGGGACTCTCAAGAGTCTTCTCCAGTACCATAGTTCAAAAGAATCTATTCTTCGGCGCTCAGCCTTCCTTATAGTCCAACTCTCGCAGCCATACATTACTACGGGGAATACCATTGCTTTGACCATGCGGACTTTTGTTGGCAAGGTGATGTCTCTGCTTTTTATCATGCTGTTTAAGTTTGCCATCGCTTTCCTCCCAAGGAGCAGGTGTCTTTTAATTTCATGGCTGCAGTCACCATCTGCAGTGATCTGGGATCTCAGGAACGTGAAGTCTGTCACTACTTCTACGACTTCCCCTTCTATTTGCCAAGGAGTGATGGGGCCAGATGCCATAATCTTAGTTTTTTTGATGTTGAGCTTCAAGCCCACTTTTGCGAATATAGCAGATAAGAACCCTGAAATATTCCGTCTGAGTTCCAGCTAGGCAGGAGACCCCAGGGGGGATCAGAATGAAGCACACAGAAACGGCTGAAACATAAAGATGTGCATGGACCAGAAACCAGAACTCTGAGGAAGGAACTGGTGAGGAACCGAGTGTATAACGTGAAGCCACTGGAGATGTTAGCAAGAGAATTCAGAGCCTCAGAGATCATTCAGTCATATCCTCTGGGTGGAAAAGCACATTGTCTGGCAAAGGAGCGGGGAACAAAAAAAACCTGATTCTCCCTCACACCGCAGGCCCTCCACATTGTGACCAGACCTGTTCTGGAGAGGGTATACCTGAACCTTTGCGCGCAGCATCTCAAGGTGGGCTAGAGTGGGCAGGAGTGGCAGGAAAATCCTGTTCCGCCAGCTCCACTCTCCTTCACAAGTTCTTTGCTAGACCCATGCTAATATATTCTAGAATTAGGTAAAGAGAGGACCCCTGAAACCCACCCACCCTGTGAGGGAACGCCATGGCTCTCACAGACAACCCCAACCCACATCTAAGGGTCAGACTGTTCTCTCCAACAGACTTCTGGATAATCTGCCTTTCCTCTTCTTCCAGCTAAAAGATAAAGTCAGGTCTGAGACTGTGACGGGTTCCTGCTTGTCCCCAAGCGCTTCCCCACCTGTGGCCGTGGCTTCAGCTGCCGGGGTGAGGGCGTGGTGCTGGGAGTGGGGGGGGACCTCCAAGGGTTGAGGAGACGGCGAGGCCTCAGTTTGACAGGGGACGGGGTTAACGTCACCCCTCTTGTCCCACTGCCTCGTGCCCGGTAATCTGCCTAGCCCTCGGTCACTTCTCTCTCGCTCCAGGCGTACTCCTCCCCGGCCTCTCCATCCCCGCCACCTTATATCCTTCCCCCTCCTTCCCAGCACCACCCAGGCTCCTCTCTGACTCCCCCTCCCTCAGGCCCCGCCCCCCTTGATAAGGCTGGACGCTCTCCTCGTGTCCAGGGCGTGAGTGCTTCTGTGCCGGCGGTGGCCTTGCCGGCCCTCGGGCCGTGCCGCCAGTGCCGTCGATGCGGACCTTCAGAAGCAGGGTGACGGCTCCGACGCCCCTCTCCACCGCTTCCCAGGGGCCGCGGCTGCGGGGTCTGGCTCTCCCTGGTCTCCCCTCTTTCCCCGGGCTGCCCGCGGCCACGTCTCTCACTGCTGGGGGTGGGGTTGGGGTCTCTGCTGGCGAGCGGAGCTGGCCCGCCCCTTCCAAGGGTCTGCTTCGGGACTCCGGTGAGTGCTCCGTTTCTGATGCGGCAGGGGGGGGGCGTTGCCCGGCCCGGGACTCCAGGACCGGGACAGAGACTCCCTATTCAGTTAAAGACAAAAAGAAGCACAAGGACCAGATCTGGCGCTTTGGACTGCAGAAATACTTGAGGATTCTGAAGGAAACTACTGAGAGCGCGATGTGGTAGAAAGAGCTGTCAAGTGACAGCTGGCATGTTGACCCCGTGGGGTTTTCATGGGAAGAGATGTTCAGACTGCCTCTGGGACTTCCTCAGTGGACTCCCATCCAAGTGTTAACCAGGGCCGACCCTGCTTAGCTTAGAGGAGATTGGCCCAGCCTGACCCATTCGGGTCAGGGCAAACTGCCTGCTATCAAGCCACAACTGATCCAGCAGGGCTCTTCTGATGTTCTAATGAAGGCCTTGGCCTCTATGCCCTGTTGCTGGCTCTCCAGAGGAACTGGTTGGCCACTCTGTGAGACAGGATGCTGGGCTAGATGGACCACTGGTCTGATCCATCAGTGCTCTACTAATGTTCTCAAGACTGAGCAGAGAGCCTGGACCCAAACTTCCTGCTGCGTGATACTCTTACGGGGCTTTGATAAATCAGACCACCTTGCTGCTGATCAATAGATACATGTTGCTCTGATAAACAAGAGGAAACAAAGGATCCGGCACCTTGAGCACGTACCAACCAAAGGAAAAAAAACAGGAGCCCTACCCAAAGAGGCCACGTTCCCATCCTGCTCCAGCATGACTTCCCGGCATAGAACCTTTTGGTCTGGATCCATCAGAACCCAGTCTGCTTTGGCGAAATACGCAGCGATCCCTTCAAACAGCACTGGATCCTGGAAGAGGAAGACTGTGGTGATTTCAAATCATTTAGACACATGGATACTGTAAGCCAGGGCTCTCCAATGGGATGCCCGTGGGTACCACGGCAATCGCCAACACTGATCCTGGTGCCTGCCAAGTGTATTCAGAAAGTGGGGAAGACCAGGTGGGCTTCTGATCGGCCACCGGAGATCTGATTGCCTGTGCAGATTTTTTTAAAAATCGGAGCCATAAGGATCTTCACTGTGTGACTGAAGGTAAGCTGCAGGGGCTATTTGGTGTCTGGTGTAGTGGTTAGGAGCGTGGACTTGAATCTGAGAGAATTGAGTTTGATTCCCCACGCCTCCACATGCAGCTGCTGGGTGACCTTGGCCAAGCCACAGTTCTCCCAGAGCCGTTCTCTCAAGAGCAGTCCTTGAAAGAGCTCTTTCAGCCCCACCTACCTCACAGGGTGTCTGCTGTGGGGAGAGAAAGGGAAGGAGATTGTAAGCTGCTCTGAGACTCCAAATAAAGGGCGGGGTATAAATCCAATCTCTTCTTCTATTTTACAGTGAGTTCTGCCTCCTGTGGCAGCCATTTTGCGCCTGTGCCCACCACACCAGGTCAGAATTCCAAAGTCAGAAAGGTTGGAAGTGGGTGGATTCCCACCTGCTATAAGCAAAGCCAGCACCCGTGAAATGTATGTCTTTCTCAGTAATTTGCTCCTTGAAAACATGCATCGTGGGTAGCCCTGTTAGAGACACTCATGTCCGTGACGCTGTATTTTTGGCCGTAAAGACTGAACAGGACATCTAAAAAGCTATTTAAGATCCGAGTGTCATCTGCTGTTACTAATCTCATCCCTTATCTAAGATGTGGACAGAGGGTGAGTCCAGGTGCACCTTTAAGACCAACAAAGTCTTATTCTGGGTATGAGCTTTTGTGTGCACGCACGCTCCTTCAGGTACAGATGCACCCAGTGTTCCCTCTAAGCTGAGTTAGTGTGAGCTAGCTCACCGTTTTTTAGCCTCCGGCTCACACATTTTTGTCTTAAGCTCAGGAAGGGAGGGCTCCAGAGCAAACTGATTTATGCTGTAGCCAGATCACTCGCTCACAACTTTAATGCCAGTAGCTCACAAAGTAGAATTTTTTGCTCACGAGACTCCACAGCTTAGAGGGAACACTGGATGCACCCAAAAGCTTATACACAGAATTAAACTTTGTTGGTCTTAAAGGGGCCACCGGACTCAAACTTTGTTCGGCTGCTTCAGACCAACACGGCTACCCTACCTGAGCCTAATATGTGGACATTATTATCCCTTGACATATTTATATGCTGCCCTTTCCATCCAAATAGGGTCCCCAAGGTGTCCCCATATATCATAATACTGAGTGGCTGGAACCCCCTCCACCCCATCTTTATTGTGGCGATTACCACGGTGTGCTATGCCCAGCCCATAAATGGGGCATGATCTAACTCAGCCTAGAATCATAGAATGTTAGAGCTGGAAGGGACCTTGCAGGTCACCTAGTCCAACCCCCTGCCCTCTGCAGGAGCATAGCCGAAAGATAGCCTGACATACCTACAGCATACCCGAAAGGTGGTCATCCAGCCTCCGCTTGAAAACGTCCAGGGAAGGAGCATCCACCACCTCCCGAGGCAGACTGTTCCACTGTTCAACCACTCTTACAGTTAGGAACTTTCTCCTGATATCTAGCCGGTAACGACTCCCTCGTAATTTCCACCCATTAGATCTAGTCTTGCAATCCGGAGCAAGAGAGAATAGATCCGCTCCATCTTCTACATGACAGCCCTTCAAATACTTGAACACTGCAATCATGTCCCCTCTAAGCCTTCTCTTTCCCAGGCTAAACATACCCATAGAATCACAGAAGCCTGCCTCATACCCTTCTGTTGAGAATTATGGCTGTGGTGGAGTGCAGATTTCAGTTAGCTTATTGGTCTCTTGACATTATGGTAAGCCTTTGCAACATACTATTTATTTATTTAAGACATTTATCAGCTGCCTTTCGACCTTGCTGTACTCAAGGTGGGCTTGCATATAACATAAACGAAAAGCAGCTGTTATAATAAACACACAAACGGCCATAACGGTGCCAGAAACGGTGGCATTAGGGGAACAGCTCTCCCAAAGGTACCCACTGGAGTGTGGAATGCCTCAAGGGGCAGTGCTTTCCCCGATGTTATTCAACATCTATATGCATCCCCTTGTCCAGATTGCCTGGAGGCATGGGCTGGGATGTCACCAGTATGCAGATGACACCCAGCTCTATCTGATGTTGGGTGGTCAGTCTGGCTCCAGACTCGAAGATCTGGACCGGGGGTTACAAGCCATGGCCGGTTGCCTTAGACCAGGTTGACTGAAATTGAATCCGATGAAGACGGAGGTCCGGTGCCTGAGCCGGGGCAGCCTGGGGGTAGGGGTCCCACTCCTGGCCTTTGATGGGGCACCATTGGTGCTAGCGCCAGAGGTTAAGAGTTTGGGAGTGCTCTTGGATTCCTCCTTAACAATGGAGGCCCAGGTAGCAGCCATGGCCAAGTCAGCCTTTTACCACATCCAGCTGATTAGGCAGTTGGTTCCCTTCCTTGACCGCAACGACTTGGCAACAGTGATCCATGCAATGGTCACCTCAAGATTAGACTACTGTAATATTTTCTACATGGGGCTGCCCTTGTCACAAATCCAGAAGCTACAGCTAGGGCAAAATGCTGCGGCCAGGCTTTTGATGCGCCTCCCCATGCGGGAGCACATCCAGCCTGTCCTGAAGACATTGCACTGGCTGCCAATAGCATACCGAATTCACTTCCAAGGTGCTGGTTCTTACCTTTAAAGCCCTTTAGGGGCAGGGTCCAACATACCTGAGGGACTGCCTTTCCCCATATATACCCCAGAGAGCACTACAGTCAGGGTCACAAAACCGACTAGCCCTCCCAGGCCCCAAGGATGCTAGACTGGCTATTACCAGGGCCAGGGCTTTCTCGGTGGTGGCTCCATACTGGTGGAATGAGCTCCCAGAAGAGACCACGGCCCTTGGGAGCTTTTACAGTTCTGCAGGGCCTGTAAGACGGAGCTCTTCCACCAGGCCTTCGATTAGGAGCCACTACCATTATTGACAACAACTGAAATTTACAGAGCCTGGGCCCTTGGTTTTCCATTGACAGCCTGCACCTGCCAATTATATCTGGGAAAGATCAGCGAGCTGAACATCTATATAATTTATTGCTTGCACTCATACGGTAACGCCATCATTATGAGGAATTTCACATTACCCTTTTAAAACTGTTATTGTATCACCATGGAATAAACCAGTACAGGGATGACTGTTTCACACAGCCCTTCCCTTCTGGTAAGGAGCTGACTCTGAAGCGGTTTGTCATTTCAAACTGTGCCATTTCCCCACCGCGCCATTCCCCCCTGTGCGCACGATCTCCCTAACAGGTGTTTTTGTCTTAAACATTCTATTGGGAGTGCTGTGGTGCTGTATCAGGACTACGAAGCAGCGCCATAGCGACTCCATTGAGATGCCTGGACTCCATTTAGATACACTGACATTCGCTTCTGCTGTCCCCTGGAAACAAGGAACTCACTGGATACAGAGTTCAAGCAAGGGACGGACGGACTGAAACCCAGATAGCTGGCTATTCTGGTGCTTTTTAATTCATCAAAGCCCAAACTAGTAAAGCCCCTCCTCCTCCTCCTCCTCTTTTCATGCTGTGCTGGTACGTTTGTGCTTATTGCTATTATCAGTGATTTAATCTTTCAATAGACATGATAAATATGTCTGCCCCAAAATAACCTTTTAAAATCCATGCTGAGATGCGGTAGCAAACGTCAGTGTATCTAAATGGAGTCCAGGCATCTCAATGGGGTCGCTATGGCGCTGCTTTGTAGTCCTGCTGCAGCGCGCCATAGCGCTCCCAACAGAACATTTTAAAAAAAAAAGGACGATCACATGTGGGGAGGAAAGGGGCACGAAAAGAACTGTCATCGCAGGAAGTGCTACGGGGCATTTTATACGGCACCCCATAGCGCTTCAGAAGCGGTAGAAAGGATTGAAGACTGGAGTTTGAGTGGACAGTGCTTCGGGTGCCCTTCCGAAATGGGACAGAAGCGTTTTTGTGTGAACAGGTAAACATATTCCGTCAGGGAACAGTTACTAAAATGGTTCTGCCTGAAATGACAGAAACAAACCATTAGCGAACAGTTCCTGAAACGGCTGTCTGAAATTCCTCAATGAGATTAAAACAACACTGCTAGCACTTTGATACTGCATTGTTTTGTAATGAACTGTTTTTAGATGTTCTTATGGTAATTTAATTGTCGTTTATGTATTTACCCTAGATAAGCCGCCCTGAACCTGCCTCGGTGGGGAGGGCAGGGTATAAATTGGAAAAATAATAAATAATTTTCAAACATTAGGTTTTTTTCCAAATGCAAATAGGACATGATGGCAAAATACCTTTTCTTCTAGGAAAGGAAAGGGAAGATGACGTGTGGCCACGCCCCCCACACATACCCACTGCCAAGTCACAGTGGAACTGGCCTTGGATTTCTCCTTTGCCTCCTGTGAACACCTGTCGATTTTAATTATCCAGCAAGAAAAATACATGGTTTCAAAGCAAAGTAGGAAGTCCAGGTAAAGGACATAAGAAGCGCATTCCCTCTCTCTCTTTAATAACATCATCATCATCCTCATCTACTGAATTTCTGAATCACCCAATCCTTGAGTACACAGGGTCCTGGGCAATTTCCAGTAGGTTAAAAACATACAGAAAATACAGATTAAAACTGACAGATCAATTATTCCTAATTTGATAATCTCCAGATGGCATCCATAATAGAAGAAGAAGAGGAGGAGGAGATTGGATTTATACCCCGCCCTTCACTCGGAGTCTCAAAGCGGCCTACAAGCTCCTTTTCCTTTCCCTCCCCACAACAGACACCCAGTGAGGTAGGCGGGGCTGAGAGAGCTGACAGAAAGTGCTCTTTTTCAGGAACGGCTGTGCCAGAGCTTGTGACTGACCCAAGGTCACATCAGCAGGTGCAGGTGGAGGAGTGGGGAATCAAACCCGGTTCTCCCAGATTAGAGTGGTTGTTGTTGTTGTTGTTGTTCAGTTGCACAGTCGAGTCCGACTCTTCACGACCCCATGGACCAGATTACGCCAGGCCCTCCTGTCTTCTGCTGTCTGCTGAAGTTTGCTCAGTTTCATGTTCGTTGCATCGATGACACTGTCTAACCGTCCCAGATTAGAGGCCGCACGTTTAACCACTACACCAAACTGGCTCTCAATCTAAAGCCTACTCTGGGCCGTTCTTCTGTCCTTGTGGGCAGGTTGAGGAGGAGGCCGAAGCGGGTAGGGATGGAAGAAAAGAAGAGGGCGCCAGCTACGATGGGAAAGCCGTTGCTCTCCTCAACCGGAAGCCCTGGCGGAACATCTCTGCTTTACGAGCCCTGCGGAACTGCATTAAATCCTGCAGGGCCCCGATGGAAGTCGGCAGAGAGGTCGGAGCCAGGGCCAAGAAAGCTCTGGCTCTGGTCAAGGACAGCTAGATATCCTTGGGGCCAGGGATACCCCAAAACGGCAAACCACCTCTGCTCCTCTCTTGCCTTGAAAACCCTACGTGGTCTGCCATGAATTGGTTGTGACCAACGCTCCCTCTAAGCTGCGGAGCCTCGTGAGCAAAAAATTCTACTTTGTGAGCTACTGGCATTAAAGTTGTGAGCCAGCAATTTGGCTGCTGCATAAATTTAGCTTGCTCTGGAGCCCTCCTTCCTGAGCTAAGACAAAAATGGGTGAGCTGGAGGCTAAAATATCATGAGCTAGATCACACAGGGCAAGCCCAAGGGTCTTTTGTGCCCTAGACAGGGCTACCTTCTGGTGCCCCCCACCACCACCAGGGTTTCTGCCCCAGGATGAGGGAGGGCTCCCTCCTCCTCCTGCCCCCTGTCATGCCTGTCCTTGACTCAGCCCTGAACCAGCTCCCTGACAGCCCAAACAGGGAGGCCGGTACCTTCTAAGGGCTGACGAGGCACCAGGACCAGCAACCGATGTAAGTGCTGTGGACAGGATACACAGCATCCTGATGCCAACTGTGCGACGCATTGCACCTGGAGCATTGTGCCTGAAGACAGGCACTTCACCATCTGTGCCTCTCCCCCACCTGTGCACCGGCCAGGGATTGTTGTGCGCCAAGACCTGGCCAGCCTAAGCTAAGAGTCACGCTCCAGAGGGTAAAGAATTTCTGAGCCCTGAGTACTAGCAGCAGTCAGGACCTCGCTCACAGGTGCCCCTGGGCCACGGAGCCAGAGCACTATTCTAGTAAAGCCTCTGGCCATGGGCTACACTTGTGCTAGCAACGTCGCTGCCAGGACCTGAATCTCTGTATCTCAGCCTCAATTCTTGTGAAACTCTAGACAGGGCTTTGACCCTTGGCTTCGTGGACCCTGCGCTTCTCGCTGACTCACTCAGGCATCGTTGTGCCTTATGGACTTGGCTACTCTGGTATGTCTGACCCTACTACCGACTAGTGGTTTAAACTTTGTGCCCTAGACAGGGCTACCTTCTGATGCCCCCGCTTTACCACCTTGGACTGTTCCTGGACTGAGGTAGGGCTCCTCTCCGTGCTGCCCCTTCGGGTCCTGCCCCTGGGACACGCCAGCCAGGGAAGGGGTGGGGCTCAAACCTCGTCCCCTCCATGGGCACACCAGCAAGCCAGGGAAGGGGTGGGGGTTTAAACCCCCATCCCTTTTGTCTGAGCGCTGGTTTGCTGGCACGCCCCGCAGCTGTGGGGCGCGCCGGCAAGCCAGGGGAAGGGACAGGGGCTTTTGGCGGAGCACGGGGGCCTTTTGGAGCCCCTAAGGGCCGGCATGCTCTAGGCGAACGCCTAGTTCACCTAGTGAGTGAGCCGGCCCTGAGCTCACACTATCTCAGCTTAGAGAGAACACTGGTTGCGATTTGATTGCATGTTCTGCCACCATCTTTCTCCAAGACCACTGGGGCTGCATATACCTAGAGGCTGCAGTTTTGTAGCGGCTTCTGTCTTTTCTGACCCATGGGACCCTGCAGGTGGGTCTTGGGGGACCCGCATTTCGCCCCTTGGCCACTGGTTTATGGATCAACGGCAGGACCCGTATCATATCATCCCAGCTGTTTAAACATGAACATGAAAACTCTAGGAAAAGGTTTGAGTCCAGTGGCACCTTTAAAACCAAGTTTAATTCTGGGTATAAGCTTTTGTGGCACACACACTTCAGTGAGCAAAAGAAAGCTGATCCCCAGAATTAAACCTGGTTGGTCTTCAAGGTGCCACTGGACTCAAATTTTGTTCTGTTGCTGCAGACCAGACCAGCTACCCCACCTGAATGAACCCGTTAAGGAAAGGCTACTAGTGCTGAATTGTCATCAGGATACAGATGATCCCAAATTTCCATCTAACTCTAAGAAGGCAACAGAAAGCTTGGGGCTGTGCATGGAGTCAGCGACAGACTGAATTAAGGTGAACCAATTTATTATTTGTTCCCCAGGGAGAGACACCTGGCCCCGCTCACTTTACACCTTTAGGAGGCAGCTGAAGATGGTTTTCTTTAGGAGCGCACAGGATTACATTTACTAGCAGCCCAGCGCTGTGATTTTAAATTTGGGCTGTTAGGTTTCTAACACATTTTGTTTTCCGTGTTTTATCTCTGCCGCAATCTGCCTCCAGCTCCATAAGGAAATTTAATGAAAGTATTAAATAAATAAATATTCTTATTATTCCTAAGGCTACTCAGAGGCCACCCTTCCACTTTCTTAAAAAAGCACTCCAGGTGGCTCACAAATAGTATAAAATCTAAACCAAACAACAGGGACTTTTAACATTAAAAAATTATTAAACCATTTTCCGAAGCAGGGCAAGAAGGGGCCCTCCCAAGATTTAAAAAATAGGTCTTCAGCTGGCCTTCGAATGCTAACAGCGAAGGGCGACTGCCTAACTCCAGGGGAAGCAGGGTTGCCAACTCATGGTGGGGAAATTCCTGGAAATGTGGGGATGGAGGGATTATGAAGAGGAGGAATCCCCACCGAATATGTTGCCATAGAGTCCAAATTCCAGTTCTGCAGGGGAACTGATCTGTCTAGTCTGGAGAACAGCTGGAATTCCAGGAGATCTCCGGGCCCAGCCTGGTGGCTGGCAAGGGACCCTTTAGGCCCAACCTGGATGTCACCAACTGGCATTGTATCCAGACAAGACAGAAATGCATTGAAGTGGGATTAAAAAGACCTGACCGGGGGAACCAGCGCCCTCCCCATCCCCCTGCACCTGCATAGCCGACTCTTTAAGCAACCCCCCCCTTCCCAATTCCAGCTGCCCACGAGAATCCCTGGAGCTCTGGCTTGCAACCCCCCTTCCCCTCTTGAACCCTCCCGTTCCCACTGTTCACTTCTAGGCATTATTGACTCTGCTTTCCCAAGCAGGCGTCCCTAGAATCTCCCAGCGGGGTCGTGTAGGGGAGTCTCGGGTCGTGGTCGGGGGCTTCTCTCGCTGCCTCTTCCCCACCCTCGGGAGCTGGGGGGAGGAAAGAGCCCCCCTCTGCTGTGCAAGGATATATTCGGCGGGGGGGTTCTTGCATTGGGTCTCAATACGCCCCACCCTCGGATCTGGCGCTGCAAACTCCCCCCCCCCCCATATCTCCCCCTTCCCCACCCGGAGCTCCTTGCAACTCACCAGCTCCCTCCCAGCCGCTGACACAAAAGCCGCGTTTGTCCTGGGGAGGGGAGGAGGAGCAGGAAACAGCTCCTGGGGGCTAGCTTCCCGCCGCCCCCCCCCCCGCTTCCCCTCCCCTGCCTAGGATTTCGGACTCTGTCGCTTTAACCCTTGGAAATCGCTTCCCAGCCTGTATTGTGGTCGCTCGAAACGGTTTTTATTGGAAGCTTAAAGTGGTTTACAAGCGCTCCCCCCCACCCTTGGCGTCAAGTTAGACCTTTCGCAGACTTTTCAACACCGGTAAAATAAAAGGGGACGTGAAGTTACTACTCAGGTCAATTGTTAGCAGAGAGACAAGAAAGCCTATTGCAATGATTACCGGTAAGCTGAAAGTGGAAAGCAGATTTTTTAAAAAATGCAAATAAATGAGATGACTAAAGATTATCTCCCATATTGTCAAGGAAGAAGAGAAGCAGCCTTCACTAAAATAACTCGGTTTTGGCAGTAGAAAAGAGCCAAGAGCCCAGGAGCACTTTATTTTTTTCCCCATTAATATTTATATTGGGTATATAATTCATATTACATAAGAATAATTCATATCCTTGTACATTATACTCCTTTTCATAATTTAAACATGTGAAAAGCAATATTGAGGTTATACTTTCCACCCAGGAGCACTTTAAAGACTAACAACATTTAGGGACAGGGTCGGAGTTTTCACGAGTCACTGCTCCCTTCTTCAGATGCAGCTAGAATGGGAGTCCCTCTGTCCTTATACATGAAATCACCCCACTCTCCAGTATATAATTCTAGCTGTATCTGAAGACCTGAGCAGCGTGACTCACATGAAAGCTCCTAGGTAAAGGTTTCCCTTGCTCGAAAGCCAGTCGAAATCGACTCTAGGGTTGCGGCGCTCGTCTCTGTTTCCAAGCCGAAGAGCCAGCGCTGTCCGAAGACGTCTCCGTGGTCACGTGGCCGGCATGACTAAACGCCGAGGCGCACAGAAGGCTGTTACTTTCCCACCGAAGCGGTACCTACTTGCAGTTTCCTGCTTTCGAACTGCTAGGTTGGCAGGAGAAAGCTCCTACCCTGCCACAAATGTGGTTAGTCTTTAAGGTGCCCCTGGACGCTTGCTCTTTGGGGGGCAATTACGCTCTTCAGTGAGAGTCAGGCTCAAGGAGAGAGTGCAACGCAAATCAACAAATAAATGGCAAATAAATAAACTTCCACAACCCCCCCGTATTATTCAGGAGCAAGAGAAGTCGCCTTCACTAAAATAAGAAGCGTTTTCCATTTGTCTGCAGTACTGAATGGGTTAAACCCACAAAGCCGTTTTCTAGAGAAGCCGAGCAAGGACTGGGGGGGTCGGTAAAGAGGAAAGGCTCTTTTCCTGGGGAGGGGGGGACACGGTTTCCTCTGAAAGGGGAAAGAGAACCGGAGGGGCTTCTGATCAGAACCAGCCGGGAAAAGCCTCGCAGCGGCCGGATCGCGAGAAGGTGGAGGTTTCCTTAGAGAAGAACAAGGTCGGAGTCCAGGCAGGGGCACCTTTAAGACCAACAAGGTTTGATTCAAGGTTGGAGCTTTCCTGGGCACGCCCACTTGCTTTGAGATCTTGGGAGGGAGAGAGGGAGGCTGCGATCGGTCGCGGGCACGGTTGTCAGAGGGATGCCAACTCCCGGGTGGCAAATTCCTGGACCTTTGGGGGAGGTGCATTCTGGGAAAGGCCGATTTTGGGGACTGGGGAGGGAAACCTGAACTGGGAGCAGTGCCCTAGAGTCCTCCCTCCAGTGTGACGATTTCCTCCAGGGGAACTGAGCTCTGTCCACGGGAGGTCCGTTGTAATTCTGGGAGAAGTTCAGTCCCCACTGGGAGGTTGACAACCCAGTTAGGCACCAGTTTTGCACTGCTCTGTAAGTGGGATTTGTGGGGAGGGCGATAATGCCTTTCAGTACAGAAAGGTGAAATGTATGAACCTAGATCAAGATGGGCACCCATGTTCATCTTGTAAAGGTAAAGGTTCCCTTGCTCGAAAGCCAGTCGAATCCGACTCTAGGGTTGCGGTGCTCAACTCCGTTTCAAAGCCGAAGAGCCAGCGCTGTCCGAAGACGTTTCCGTGGTCACGTAGCAGCACCTCAAAGACTAACAAAATTTGTGGCAGGGGAGCTTTCATTACTCTCTGCTCACTTCTTCAAATAGGGCCAGAATGTGAGTCCACCTCCCCCTTAGATATGATGAAATCACTCCACTCTGCAAGATACAATTCTCGCTGTATCTGAAGAAGTGAGCAGTGATTCAGGAAAGCTCCTGCCCTACCAGGGATATTGTTAGTCTTTGAGGTGCTGCGGGACTCTTTCCTAATGGATGAATCCGACATTCTGTTGCTGGTCATTTTAATCTGCAGACCAACCAACAAAAGCAGGCCTTTTTCCCCCTGTTGGATGAGTAAAAGGGTGTGGGGGAAAGGAAACGCCTGCCTGCATTTGGAATAAACCAAAGCCCACCCATCACAGCATGAAGGGACTCTGGCAGGCGGAGAGGGGTGGAGCATGCAGATATGGCCACGCCCCCTGGTATCGGCCTCCCACAGAAACAAGGCCAGGAGGAAGAAATGGCACACAGGGCACCCATCGCTGTGGGGATTGTGGCGTGAGCGACAGGGCCCCTGGAATAAACAAACTGGGGAGTGCCTCAGATGTGGGATCGTGCACCCACCTGCCGCAGTGTTTGCAAAGTGGAGGCACAGGGAAGGGACACGGCTGTTCCAACCGCATGGCCCCTGCCCCATCACTCTACCACTTGCTTGGTAGAAGACGCCGTAACACAATGGCAAATTCTCCCCCCGGGCCTTGCACTGGGGTTTGGGTGGGAGAAATGGCATCCCTTTGCCCCTGGGCAACACAACAGAGAGAAACTCAAAGGAGGTGTCGGTTCAGGTTCCGCTAAGGAAGAAGAAGAAGAGATTGGATTTGTACCCCGCCCTTGACTTGGGAGTCTCAGAGCGGCTGACAAACTCCTTTCCCTTCCCCTCCCCACAACAGACACCCTGTGAGGTAGGTGGGGCTGAGAGAGCTCTGACAGAAACCGCTCTTTTTCAAGAACAGCTGTGCCAGAGCTTGTGACTGACCCAAGGTCACACCAGCAGGTGCAAGTGGAGGAGTGGGGAATCAAACCCGGTTCTCCCAGATTAGAGTCCGCAGACCTAACCACTACACCACACTGGCTGCAAGGTGTAGTGGCACCAAGGTGCCAGCAAGAGTGCAAAGCTCGCCTTTTGGTGGTTGGGAGGCCCGGAAAGGAGTCCCAGATGGGATCAAACGTGATGATTTGTTCATGCTGACTGGAGGGCCTGAATGCCAAGCATTTTAGCTAGCCCCTCCCTGATCTACCATCTCCCTGATGCAGGGATGCCAGGGTCGAGGAAGAGCCTGGAGATGGTCTCAAATTGCAACTGGTCTCCAGAATGCAGAGCTCTGTTTGTGTGTCCAGGAAATGGCTGCTTTGGAGGGTGGACTCCCCAGGCCTCCCCTGGGCTCCAGCCCCAAATCCCCAGGAATTTCCCAACCCAGAGTTGGCAACCTTGTGCATTCGGCAGAGTTTGCTGTCTCCTCTGGCTCCTCTTCATCCCGGCAGCCCTTGGGTGGGCATATCTCCTGGCACACAATAATTTACAGAGGTGCCACTTGTCTTGCCTGGGAGTACAGAAAAAAACAGCACCTTGTGGCTTTAAATTTTGTTGCGTGCCTGTGTGCACTGTTTTGTGCGTCTGAGTTGTTACCACCGGCGTTTCGATGTTACACTGATATATGTTTACGGATGTAAGAAGTGACACGAATAAACTATAAATATAACTTTGTGACTGATTGTCTCAGCCTTGTTCCCAAAAGAGGCTGGCCTCTGGAAAATGGTGCTTCTGTCAGGGTGAGTTCAAATATGGGGCCAGGAGAGAGATGTGATTCTTCTCTGGAGGAAAGACTTGTTACCTCCACCCTGCTTCTTGAAGGGGAAAGAAGTTCCAAGGAATACTGTTTACTTGGGTTGGTTCCCCTTGGAAGAAGAGAGCCCCGGAGCCTTCTGGTGTCTTGGTACTCTTTGCTTTAATGACAAAATATACTGGCAGAGCTGAGCAAGGGTGGAAGCCAGAGGAATTTCCCCGGAGTAGCAGGCCCACTACCCCACATCAGATGCCCAGAGGGAGCCTTTCTGTGCTTCAGCATTCTGGAGCCAAATCTCAGCCTGTCTCCTTTTCTCTCCCGATCTCAGCTGCTCCCTCTTCACACAGACACATACTTGCCCCTTCCCCTCAGCTGGGTGCTTGGACAGAACTCTTGCCCAGGACGTAGCCAGGATCTTGTAGCTTGTGGGACATATCTTTTTCTTGTGGGGCAGCCATTATGTATGTAAAATATTACGTAAAATAATTCAATTTATTCCAGTTACATCAGTTACACAAGAAGCAGCATATTCAGAATTATAAAAACACAAGAAAGCTCACAATAGCTGCGACAGTCTGTGTAAATGCCCGTATCACTAAGCTATGCAAAACCTCCATGTTCAGGGGGAGTCTGCCTTAAATGTGGGGACGCTAACAACAGGTGACATCCTGTGGCTCCCTGGCAGAGCCTTTGCTTTGCACCCAAGAGATCCCGGGGGTTAATCCCCAGTTTAAGGTTGCCAGCTTCAGGCTGGGAAAACTCCCAGTGATTTGGGGGCGGAGCCTGGAGAGAAGAGGGACTGTTTGGGAGCCTCTCTAGGAATAGAGCTCAGGGCATTTAACCGGGAGACCAAGCCATATGAGGAAAGGCTGAGGGACTTGGGAGTGAACATAAGAGAAGCCAATGTTGAATCGGGCCAATGGCCCATCTAGTCCAACACTCTGTGTCACACAGCAGCCAAAATATACCAGGTGCCATCAGGAGGTCCAGCAGTGGGGCCAGGACACTAGAAGCCCTCCCACTGCTGCCCCCTCCAGCAACAAGAATAGAGTGCATCACCTGCCCCAGACTGAGAGTTCCCATCTATACCCTGTGGCTAATAGCCACTGATGGACTTCTGCTCCATATGTTTATCTAATTCCCTCTTGAAACTGTCCATGCTTGTAGCTGCCACCACCTCCTGTAGCAGTGAATTCCATATGTTAATCACTCTTTGGGTGAAGAAGTATTTCCTTTTATCTGTTCTAACCCGACTGCTCAGCAATTTCATTGAGTGTCCACCCAATGGATTCATACCCCGCCCTTCACTCGAAGTCTCAGAGCGGCTTACAAACTCCTTTCCCTTCCCGTCCCCACAACAGACACCCTGTGAAGTAGGTGGGGCTGAGAGTGTTGTGGGAGTGTTCATTCTAGAGAAGAGGAAGATGGGGGGGGAAGGACATGATTGCTCTCTCTAAGTCTTTGAAGGGCTGTCACTTGGAGGAGGGCAGGGAGCTGTTCCTCTTGGCAGCAGGGGATAGGACTCGCAAGAATGGGTTTAAATTAAGGGCGGGAAGGTACCGGCTGGATCTTAGGGGAAACTTTTGACAGCAAGAATTGCACAACAAGTGGAATCAGCTGCCGAGGGAGGTGGTGAGCTCGCCTTCACTGCCAGTCTTTAAGCAGCGGCTGGACAAACACTTGTTGTCAGAGATGCTCTAGGGCTGATCCTGCACTGAGCAGGGGGTTGGACTAGATGGCCTGTCTGGCCCCTTCCGACTCTTGTGATTCTATGATTCTAACCCCTTCTGACCTCTCCTGGGAAAGCCGCTTTTCTCTGGGGCAGGACAAGAAAACTTTCTGCCTGCCATGATGCAGGGTCTTGCTAAGTGTGGGGGAATTTTAGGGGTCCAGGCCTCTTCCAGGGATCCCCAATCCCATTAGGGTTCTTTCCTATGGGTGGGTGGCTGGGGAACTCAGGCCTCCAGAGGGAGAGAGAAACACAGCAAGAACAGTTGCCTTAAGCTGAAAGCATTTATTAACTCTACAACCATACACAAGTAAAACTCAGTAGGATATATTCAATATTAACACCCAATAGCATATAGAAAAATTTTCAGTGCCCAATACAGTGTACACTTTAGAAAGAACAAGGAATTCCTAGAGAAGAAGAAGAAGAGATTGGATTCATACCCTACCCGTCACTCGAAGTCTCAGAGCGGCTTACAAACTCCTTTCCCTTCCCCTCCCCAGAACAGGCATCCTGTGAGGTAGGTGGGGCTGAGAGAGCTCTTTTGAGAACTGCCCTTTCAAGGACAGCTCTGACAGAACTACGGCTTGCCCAAGGTCATCCAGCAGCTGCAAGCGGTCCACTACACCACTGTGGACCAAGATCTCACTCAAGCCTAGGTGGGGTGTTGGCCAAGCAGCCCTGAACAAAGCCCAAAGCCTCCTTTTTAAACTCCTTTCAGCCAACAGGAATCAAGGGAGGAGTTAATTAAAATATACCATACTTGCCAAATAACCAGCCCATCTTAAGATAAACTTATGCTAGTATGAACTTTCACCTAGATATATTTTATTAACTGTGATGGCAAAAAAAACTGGACAGCTATGTTTAGGCTTGGAAGGCCATGAAATGTGAATTCAGGCAAAGATACATCTACAGGGCCAGCAAGGCTTTAGTTTTTTATGCCTAGGCTGCCAGCAAAAGAGCAAAGGCTTATGGGACCTCTGAACCAAGAAACCAAAGTCAGTTATAACAAAACTTACATAGTATAGGCCCAGGCACATTGAACCCCACATTCTGCCACACTAAGAAGCATGCACACCCCTCCAAACACTTCAGAAACCCTCACAGCTGCTCTGGTCACTAGGTAATCTTTTATTCAACTTGAAGTGCAGACCGTCACCTTCAGGCAGGCTGAAGGCAGGGCACCATGCAATTTCCCAGAGTTAAAAAAATACCAACATACTTTTAAAGGGGAGTTTTCAGCACTGTGACTTGTGGGCGTGACTGATTAATGAGGGGGCATGGCCCCCCCAAATACCCCACTGTAGCTATGTGTGGGGATGGGCCTTCTGGAGGCATGCCCAGAGGTTGACCTGTCTTCACAGAGAGATAAGAGGATGGTTCTCACAGGTACTTGTATCAGGTGGGACGGTTTGGGGGAGATGGGAGGGTGAGCTGCTGTTGGCAAAAACCTCATCTTGTTATTCTAAGTTCTAGTATGCTTATGATCTCATGTATATGCTGCAAGGGGGAGAAAAGGGGAGAAGAGATAATAAAAACGCTGCGAAGCCCGTTTGGGGTGAGACAGTTTTCTGCAGATCTGCGTCCCGTGTCGTTCTTAAACTTCATTCCTACAGCTATGGGCCCACTCCTGCCTAACACTTCAGGCCTGTCAAAGAGATGCATACAATGGTTAAGGGGTCACCAGTTCCTCTGGTCCTTTTTTAAAATAACTTTTAAATTGCTTTTTTCACTACACAAACAACGAAGGATAAGGGAAAATGGAAAATTAAACTAAAATACAAAGATAAAGCAAGGGTCATAATACATTGATTATACCGATATCTTGATAGTCTTCCAACAATTAGAAAATTAAAAAGGAATGTTACTGATTATTATTTCGAACCAGTTCCTCTGGTCCTTTTGGGGCTCCACTTTACCTTAAGAATTAGTCCCTAGGACGGAGGCTAAGCTTGTTAATAGCCTTAAAGAGCCAAACAGAGACACTTAACTTTCCCAAAGAACCATGGAGGCATCTCTCAAATAGCTTGGTTTGTAGAATAGAAAAATGATCTTAAGCCTGGTCTACAAACCACAAGAAGCCCTTTTGTCCTGATCCACCAGGGCAATTCTCATATGGCTCCTGAGCTTATGAAGGTTTGTGATGTTCAGTGCTGTATCTCCATTCTCTTTGATTTTCCAGGTAACTGTCTGTGTCTCTCCTTCCCCCCCAGGGAGAAACCTCTCTTCATAGCCAAGTGACTAAAGACACCTTTCCACAGTCAGAGGTGACCCAAGAGAAGGGGAAAGAGATGGAAGAGCAGAACTCAGAAGGACCTGGAACTGGCAAGACAGCAAGGAAAGGCCCCCATCCTATCCAAGCTGGGGGTGGTGTTGAGTTCTGGGAAAGCCCAGTACACAATAGCCATTATCAGTTCACTCCAATCTCAGATGCACATCGCCAACGCTTCCGGCAGTTCTGCTACCATGAGGTCGATGGGCCCCAGAGAGGTTTGCAGCCGGCTCCATGGACTTTGCAGCCAGTGGCTGAAGCCAGAGAGGCACTCCAAGAAGCAGATCCTGGACCTGGTGATCCTGGAGCAGTTCCTGGCCATCCTGCCCCAGGAAATGCAGTGCTGGGTCGGAGGATGTGGGCCGGAGACCAGTTCCCAGGCGGTGGCCCTGGCCGAAGGCTTCCTCCTGAGTCAGGCAGAGGAGAAGAGGCAGGCAGAACAGGTGAGAGGATTTCCTCCAGATGTGTCAAATTCAAGCAATGATCTCTGGCCTTATCCTAAAGGTTCCCTGCCAGACATCTGTCCAAGTGTTAATCATCCAAACAGGAGACTTCATGGCCTCCTTCAGCAGCCTCTTGTATTATAGAATTTCTTATCCCTCCAGATAACTCACCGGGTCTGCTGATGGAAGGGTGCAGAGTCTGGGAGTGGGGCAGGATCCATTCCTTGGTCTTTTTTCCATTGCATCTCTTACCAGTCTCCCTCGCTGCTGTTTCAGATGTGGGCATCATCCGTGAAGACAGAAGCGACATTCCCTGAGGCGGAAGGAGCTTCCTTGGAGCAAAGGCAGAGTGTGCAGGCCCAGGAGTGTGCCCAAGATGCCCTCTCCTGTGGTAAGGTCTCTCTGTGCCTGGATGTGTGTGGGGCACCCCTGTGAATTTGATAGGCGGAGAATTCAGGTCAGGAAAATACTTAAATACTTCTTCACACAGCACAGAGTTAATTTGTGGCACTGAACGTCCACTAACTGTGATGCTTCTAAAAGGAGATTAGACAAATTCATGGAGGGCAATTCCTTTACTTAATTAAAATATTCACATCTCACCTTACTTCCATAAGATAAACTCAAGGTGGCTCTTGTCACAATATTGGGGTGTGCCCCCAATGTTTATCGGCCAAGCTGACAAAAAATAAATTGAAGTTGGTATGTTCAATGGGAATTAACCACTTTGTTTGCATAGTTCTGTGGCACTGGAATAAATAAGAGCCCTGGGTTCTGGGCCAGTAACTTACTCTGGTTGTATAAAAACAGAATTTGGAAATTTTATTTACAAAAGGCAACATGTACAAAAACACATAAGTAGGGGAAAAGGCGTGTATGCTGAAACAAAGACAGAATAAGAAACCTAACTGACTAGCCTCTGAACACTCACTCTGAGCACTAGTCTTCCCAGCAGCACTGACGCAGAGGTGCCAAAAAAGTGAAAAAGCTCTTCTTCCAGGTTTATGAGCTCTTCATGACAAGATGTAGGCAGTTCTTCTCTGGTGTCTTTCCTCGTACTCTTGTCTATGTCTTTCTTGTTCCTCACTCCTGCCTTTATACAAGCACAGCTGTCAGTTCCCTAACTGACTGACCAATCAAGGTGATCAGGCAATTGATCTAACTGATCTAGGTCCTTCAGCTGTCAAGATGGTCTGCTGTCAAGCAGTTACTTTGACAGTTCACAGCCAGCAGCTGTCCTGCTGAAAGGTAAACTACCTGGAGGTTCTCGTTAGGTCAGGTACATCATGGCTTGTAAAACAATCCAGACAATACTTACAGAACGACAATTCTAAAGACAATGCAAGTACTTAGAAGAAGAAGAGATTGGATTTATACCCCGCCCTTCACTACCCAAGGGAGTCTCAGAGCGGCTTACAAACTCCTTTTCCTTTCCCTCCCCACAACAGACACCCTGTGAGGTAGGTGCGGCTGAGAGAAACTCTGACAGAAACTGCTCTTTTTCAAGAACAGCTGTGCCAGAACTTGTGACTGACCCAAGGTCACATCAGCAGGTGCAAGTGGAGGAGTGGGGAATCAAACCCGGTTCTCCCAGGCTCTGGGGTACTCGGGACCCACTTTCATGATAGGCTCAAAAGTGAAAAGACAGAGAAACCTGGGCGGAGCTATGCAGCCTGGTGAATAAAGGGAGCTTCCACCTTCTGGGGTAGGAGCAGAGTTCTGAAAAGCAGTTCCTAGGGCCCAATAATCATGGGGAAATTTGGCTTCTTTGCCTGTGCTTATAGAGGGATCTGGGGGGCTGCTGTGGGTAACAGAATGCTGGAGTAGGGATGACGGGCTATGGACCGGCACCCCCGGGAGCTCTAGGGAGGGTCTTGGGACAGATGTGGTGTCATGTTGATACTGTGTCTGGCTGGAAATATGGTTGTGATGTTAGCATGACAGGTAAAGGTAAAGGTTCCCTTGCTCGAAAGCCAGTCGAATCCGACTCTAGCGGTGCTCATCTCCGTTTCAAAGCCGAAGAGCCAGCGCTGTCCGAAGACGTTTCTGTGGTCATGTGGCCGGCATGACTAAACACCAAGGTGCACGGAACGCTGTTACCTTCCCACCGAAGTGGTACCTATTTATCTACTTGCAATTTCTTGCTTTCGAACTGCTAGGTTGGCAGGAGCTGGAACTAGAGACAGGAGCTCACCCCGTCATGCGGCACCCGGGTCTCGAACTGCTGAACTACTGACCTTCCACAGCCTGCAGTTCAGCGTCTTAACCACTTGAGCCACCGCAGCTCCATAGCAAGAGACGCTCTAAAAACTCATTCCCATTACCCTAGAGGTTCCAGATGTGCTCCAGTCGCACCTGGGTTTTGGGTCAAAATGTGATGGTGTCATGTCATGTGACGTCATTTCTATACACACATACCCCTTTTCCCCCTGCCGGCCCAGACAGAAGTCTCACAGAAATCTGGGATATGTTGGCAGCATCTATTACTCCTGAAGCTCATAGGTACTGAGAGCCAGTTTGGTGTAGTGGTTAGGAACACACACTCTAACCTGGGAGAGCCGGGTTTGATTCCCCACTCCTCCACATGCAGCTGCTGCTGTGACCTTGGGTCGGTCATAAGTTCTTTCAGAGCTGTTCTCTCAGGAGCAGTTCTTGAAAGAGCTCTCTCAGTCACACTTACCTCAGAGCATGTCTGTTGGGGGGGGAGGAAAAGGTGATTGAAAACTGCTCTGAGTGTCCTTCGGGTAGTGAAGGGTGGGGTATAAATCCAATCTCCTCCTTCGCCTCCAGAATTCAGTAAAAAGTATTAAAGGATTTGTTGAGTGTACACAGAGCAGGGTTTCAAACCCATTGCAAAGGAGTTCATGGAAGCAAGGAAGAAACAAGCAAATGGGACACAGAGTCATGGAAAACACCCTTCCTTCCTCCTTTGTCTCAGGAACAGGCAGTGAAGAGATGCTGTTGAGCTGTCGTCTTTTCAGAGGTGTGGAAACGGCTGCTGCACCTCCAGTCCAGGTAGGAGAGATGAGTGGGGGGGTGGACAGCCGGGGTTCTGCCTCCTTTCTCAGGGGAGCTTTTGCTCCTGCAGTTTCTACAAGGGGTTCATATAAGCAATATGGAGCAGAGGTCCATCAGTGGCTATTAGCCACAACGTATAGATAGGAAGCAAGAAATTGCAAGTAGATAAATAGGTACCACTTCGGTGGGAAGGTAACAGCGTTCCGTGCGCCTTGGTGTTTAGTCATGCCGGCCACATGACCACAGAAACATCTTCGGACAGCGCTGGCTCTTCGGCTTTGAAACGGAAATGAGCACCGCAACCCTACAGTCGGATTCGACTGGCTTTCGAGCAAGGGAACCTTTACCTTTACTTTATAGATAGGAACTCTCAGGCTGGGGCAAGTGATGCTCTCTGTATTCTTGGTGCTTGGGGGGGCAAGAGTGGGAGGGCTTCTAGTGTCCTGGCCCCACTGCTGGACCTCCTGATGGCACCTGGTATTTTTGGCCGCTGTGTGACAGAGTGTTGGACTGAATGGGCCATTGGCCTGATCCAACATGGCCTTCTCTTATGTTCTTATGAGAGATCCTCTGAATGCTGTCCCCTTTACCCATACCGTGCCTTCCATCCTGTACCATCCCAGACGACTGCCTTCCAGTCTGCAATCCCTGCCTGGCGTGATCTCTGACGAGGGAATCTGCTTTTCCTTTCAGTGTCCCTTTTCTTTTGAGGAGGTGGCCGTGCGTTTCACTGAGGAGGAATGGGCCCTGCTGGATCCGGGACAAAGAGCTCTCTACAGGGAGGTCATGCTGGAGAACTATGGGAGTGTGGTCTCTCTGGGTAAGGATCTTTCTTAGGTGCCCAGTGTGCAAATTGCTGCCATTGGGATGAGCCACGAAACAAAATATTGAACAATACACTATTTTGATGCCTGTCCTGCTACTTGCCCGGGGGCAACTGAGACCCGTGTTGTGGCCATCACCCAAGCCTGAGGCAAAGGTGGGGATGAGAGGCCCTCAGAAAGACTCTGGAAGGGGCCAGATCCTCATTCTGTGTTTCCAGCCTTTACCACGCACCCTCCCACCTGGATTACCAACATCCACTCTGCCTGTGATCTGGAAACAATCCTCTCAAGAACCCAAGCCTGGGGACCCCCCCCCCCACCTGGGTCACCACTCTTTGTACCTGAGCAGCACTCAGTTCAGTGGGTTCACAAGGGAGAGTGCACACAAGTAAAGCACGCCCCTTTTAAAATATG
Source organism: Gekko gecko (assembly GCA_029375565.1). Classification (NCBI taxonomy): domain Eukaryota; kingdom Metazoa; phylum Chordata; class Lepidosauria; order Squamata; family Gekkonidae; genus Gekko; species Gekko gecko. The sequence goes on from JAPDNY010000002.1 coordinate 10,287,234, forward strand.
TAGCAAGGTTTATTAAGGATGTAAAAACAAGACATCACTACACAGCACAGTCTCTACAGCTCAGCAGCGGAAAAATTAGAAAAGCCAGGGCTGTTTTTGGGCAGGAACGCACAGAAACAGAGTCCCGGCTGGCTTCAGAGCTGGCCACGCCCACTACAGCCAAAACCTCTGCGTACGTGGCTACAGAGGGAAGGCCTGGAGAGTGACCCCTCCCAGTGACTCTGAGGCGGGCAGGCCAGGGGGGCCCCCGGAAGGATCGGGGAGGCATTTAAATGCCTCCCAGTGCCTTCCCTGGCCTATCCAAGGGCTGGCTTGGCTGGGCTCCCCGCAGCCACAGGATGCCCAGGCAAGCCAAGGAGGTATGGCCTAATATGCTAATGAGCAATGCTGTCGGGTGTGGCCTAATATGCTAATGAGTTCCTGCTGTTGGGCATGGCCTATTATGCTGATAAGTTCCTGCTGGGCTTTTTCTAAGGACAACCCCACCATACAGCAACTTACAGTAATCGGGGCTATTTTGGGGCAGGAACGCACAGGAACGGCGTTCCGGCTGGCTTCAGAGTTGGCCATGACCACTACACTCAAGACCTCTGTTTGCGTGGCTACAGAGGGAAGGCATGGAGAGCGACCCCCCCCGCCGCCAAGGTGGGTGGGCCGGGGAGGAGCCCTGGAAGGATCGGGGAGGAATTTAAATGCCTCCCCATGCCTTCCCCAGCCTGTCCAAGGGCCGGCTTGCAGCCATGGGATGCCCGGGTAAGCCAAGGGAAGGCATGGGGATGTAGCCTAATATGCTAATGATTTTATGTTGATGGGTGTGACCTATTATGCTAATGAGTTCCTGCTGGGCTTTTTCTACAATAAAAGCCCTGACAGTAATCAAGCCTAGAGGTGACCGTTGCATGGATTACTGTGGCTAGGTCGGGGTGAGACAGGCAGGGGGCCAGTCGCCTGACCCGGCGTAGCTGGAAAAACAAGGAGGCATCCAGGACCACACCGAGACTCTTGACCAGGGGTGTCGAACTCATTTGTTATGAGGGCTGGGTCTGACATAAACGAGACCTTGTTGGGCCGGGCCATGTGTGTGTCACAAAATGTAACGCCGGGTAGCGGAGATATAAATTTTATAAAGGACGCAAAACACAAAGATTTTTTTTTTTAACTTAAAATAAAAACACGCTTAAAACGTTCGCTCTGTCAGCTGCAAACCTACTTTTGATTTGTTGACCTTCCCCACAGAAATCTCCTGCTCAGAGTTCTGAGTCTAGGACCCGGGGGGAAACACGAAATGGCGGAGTGATTAAGAGAGTCTGGCGAAGCAAGCTGTGATGCGGCAGCAGCAGCAGAACTGGGAGCGGGAGATGGCCAGTTCCACTGTGGGCCTGACGGAAGCCCTCTGGGGGCCTAATCTGACCCCCGGGGCCGCGTGTTTGACACCCCTGCTCTTGACTGTCGATGCCAGCATTAAAGGCACATGGTCAAGAACCAGAAGTTGGCCCCCCAGACCTGAGTCTCCCCACCCAGCCAGAGAACCTCTGTCTCTGATGGAATCAGTCTCAGTCAGCTCTGTTCCAACCCACCTCACCATGGCTTCCAAACCCTCAGCCAGGTTTTCTGGGGTGGTGTCCAGCCGGCTGTCCATCAGCAGATACGGCTGAGTGTCATCAGTGTACTCATGGCAACGCAGCCCAAAACACCACACCAGCTGGGCAAGGGGGCGCATGTAGAAGTTAAACAACAGTGGGGAGAGAACAGCCCTGTAGTGACCGGACGTGTCACGGAGTATCGAGAAGACCCCCTCTCACCCATTTCTTTGGTGTAGTGGTTAAGTACGCGGACTCTAATCTGGAGAACCGGGTTTGATTCCCCACTCCTCCACTTGCACCTGCTGATGTGACCTTGGGTCAGTCACAAGTTCTGGCACAGCTGTTCTTGAAAAAGAGCAGTTTCTGTCAGAGTTTCTCTCAGCCCCACCTCCCTCACAGGGTGTCTGTTGTGGGGAGGGGAAGGGAGTTTGTAAGCCGCTCTGAGACTCCAAGCGAAGGGCGGGGTATAAATCCCATCTCTTCTTCTTCTTCCCCAAATAAGAACAATCTCTCTCTCTCTCTCTGTGTATGTAAAAGAAGCCAGACGTATAACAGAGACTTTGGTGAAGACAGGCAATGACCTTGCATCCGAAGAAGGGCTGGAAAGTTCCTCGAGAGGGTCCCAAGAGCATGTTTCCTTCCCAGATGATCTGGCTGAGAGTAAGGCTCTACCTGATGTAAGGGCTGCGTAAAGAGGAGGGGCTACTATGCGGGGTTGGAAGGAGGGGAAACTGTTGGCGGAGTTTCCTGCCCATACAGGTATCTGGGGAGGGAGGGGCTTACTGAATTTCTGTCAGAGTTTCGCTGTGTTCCTGCAGAGTGCAGGTGGCTGGACTAGATGGCCTGCAAGGTCCCTTCCAAGTCTAACATTCTATGATTCTATGATTAATTTAGCTGTTGCGCCACCTCCTATCTGGGCAGTTCTTTTGGAATCGGCCCACCTGCCCTCTATCGACAAAGTGAGCTTTGGCTGGTCTCCTTTAAGGGGCTGGGTAGGAATTTTTCGCCTTCCTTTCTGATTGGCTGTGAGAGGAGGGTGATTTTGCCCACCTCACTGTCTTTGGGGTTGGGGAATTGGTTCCGGGTGGTGTCATTAAATAGGTTGGCGGAAATCTGGCCTGTTTCTTCTATTATGGGGAACACCAAGTGACAACCCCCCCCTTTGCGGGGGGTTGGCGCACCACGCACAAACCATTCCTTGGGATAGACCTCAGATGGGGACTGTGGGTGGCCTTTAAGACGCCTCGGGCGGAGGCCTCCCTTCATGCTCTGCAGCTGAAGGTGGGCTCAAGGCAGGGTGCTGACATGTCTGCCGTCCAGCAAAGGCCATGTTACGGGTGGCTTGCGCCAGGGGCTATGGTGGTTCACCCTTGTTTAGTCCGGAGAGGGATCATGGGATCCTCTGCTGGTCTGTGCTGCAGCCCTTCCCAGTTACAGTTCTTTACCTTAAAAGTTACATAGAGCTGCCCTTAGTTTATACCATATACCTGTGTTAGTCTCTTTCTTCTGACTAAGTCTGCAATGACTATCCTTCACGGTTATGCTAAGGGAACAGGCAAGTCATAGCCATGGGGGATTCTGATTCTCTTCTGAGCAATGTTTGGTTTCGTACAATCATACAGCCCACAGAGTAAGGAGGGAGGGAGGCCTTCCTGGGGCTTGAAATCTGGAAGCTCAGAAACTCCTTCTGGAAAAGAGCTCAGCTGTGGCTCTTGGTGGGGGGGTGAAGTATCCTTAAATACTGGATATTCTGGGGGAAAGTGGAGAGGTGGTTAAGATCAGCCGAGCTGGATGACGACAAAGGGCCGTCAGTCCTTTCCTACGGCGGTCACATAGATGCCTTTGGACCTTACCAGCTCTCCCAGGTGCTAACAGGATCTCTCTCTTTATTCCAGCAGACAATGATCAGAGGAATGAGGAGGGTGAGGAACTTCATCAGCACATGCTAGATAGAGTGAAAAATGAAGACTTGGAAGAAAATGTCAGGTATCGAGACAGACCTAAGAGAAAGAACGGCAGCCATATGGTTGAGAAGAATGATGGAAAAAAGCATAGTGTGCATTTTCCAAATCACAGGAGAATGAAGGAAAATGAATCCATTCAGTGTGGGAAGTTCATCAGAAATACATCACAGCTCCTTGTACACCAAAGAATACACAGAGGTGAGAAACCTTTTGAATGCTTAGAGTGTAGAAAGCGATTCAGTCAGAGTGGCCATCTTCAACGGCATAAAAGAACCCACACAGGGGAGAAACCTTTTGAATGCTCAGAGTGTGGAAAGAGATTCAGTCAAAGTGGCACACTTCAACTGCACCAAAGAACCCACACAGGGGAGAAACCTTTTGAATGCTCAGAGTGTGGAAGGAAATTCAGTAGGAGTGGCAATCTTCAACGGCATCAGAGAACTCACTCTGTAGAGAAACCCTTTGAATGCTCATTGTGTGGAAAGAGATTCACTCAGAGCGGCACTCTTCAGCTGCACCAAAGTACCCACACAGGGGAGAAACCTTTTGAGTGCTCAGAGTGTGGAAGGAGCTTCAGGTTGAATAACACTTTTCAAAAGCATCTGACAACCCACACAGGGGAAAAACCTTTTGAATGCTCAGAGTGTGGAAAGAGTTTCAGTCAGAGTGGCAATCTTCAACAGCATCTGACAACCCATACAGGGGAGAAACCTTTTGAATGCTCAGAATGTGGAAAGAGATTCAGTCAGAGTTTCCATCTGCAAAAGCATCTAAGAACCCACACAGGGGAGAAACCTTTTCTATGCTCAGTGTGCGGAAAGAAATTCAGTCAGAGTGGCACTCTTCAACTGCACCGAAGAACCCACACAGGGGAGAAACCTTTTGAATGCTCAGTGTGTGGAAAGAAATTCAGTCACAATGGCACTCTTCAACTGCACCAAAGAACCCACACAGGGGAGAAACCTTTTGAATGCTCATTGTGTGGAAAGAAATTCAGTCACAGTGGCAATCTTCAACGGCATCTAAGAACCCACACAGGGGAGAAACCTTTTGAATGCTCAGTGTGTGGAAAAAGATTCAGTCAGAGTGGCACTCTTCAACTGCACGGAAGTATCCACACAGGGGAGAAACCTTTTGAATGTTCACAGTGTGGAAAGAGATTTACCTGGAGAGAACAACTTCAACAGCATCAAATAACCCACACAGGCCAGAAACCTTTTGAATGCTCCGACTGTGGAAAGAGATTCTGTTGGAGTAGTGCTCTTCGAAATCATCAAAGAACCCACACAGGGGAGAAACCTTTTGAATGCTCACAGTGTGAAAAGAGATTTACCTGGATAGACCAACTTGAACGCCATCAAATAACCCACACAGGGCAGAAACCTTTTGAATGCTCAGACTGCGGAAAGAGATTCTGTTGGAGTAGCGGTCTTCGAAAGCATCTAAGAACCCACACGGGGAGAAACTTTTTGAATGGTCAGAGTGTGGAAAGAGATTCAGTCAGAGTGGCCATTTTCAACGGCATTGAAGAACCCATACAAGGAGAAACCATGTAACTGCTTAGCCCATGAAAACAGGTTTTCTCCTAGTTCACACCTAAAAGACAACCACAGACCATACAAAGCACTGAAAAGATGTAAACTGTTGTAAAAACTTGAATCCACACAGAAACCTTACCTTAACTAGGAAGAAATGTCATAAATGCTCAGGCTATGAAAAGAGCTTTTGCCATGTCCAAAACCTCAAAAAGATCCCAAAGGGAAGAAAGTAAGGATGGGCAATGTGCTCTGCTGGTTGAAGGGTCAACTGATCTCTCCTTTGATATCAAGGAGTCCACCTCAGGGAGGACGCTTTTGAGTGCTCAGAGTGTGGAAACAAATTTAGTCAGAGCAGCAATCTTCAACGGCATCAAAGAACCCACACAAACCTTTGGAATGCTCAGAATGTGGAAAGAGATTCAAGTCTGCATGCCAGTCTTTGACAGCATCTAAGAACCCACACAAGGAGAAACCATGCAACCGCTCAGCCTGTGAAACGAGCTTTACTCTTACTTCACATCTAAAAGACAACCACAGACCATATAAAGCATTGAAACTATATAAACTTCTGTAGAAAGCTTGAATCTACACAGAAATCTTACTCTAACCAGGAAGAAATGTTCAAAATGCTCAGACTGTAGAAAGATCTTTGGCTATGTTTGAAACTTCCTGACAGAGCAGTTCCTCAGTGGAACAGGCTTCCTCGGGAGGTGGTGGGCTCTCCTTTGGAGGTTTTCAAACAGAGGCTAGATGGCCAACTGACAGCAATGCTGATTCTATAGACTTAGGCAGATCATGAAAGGGAGGTAGGGTTCCGAAGTACTTACTGTCTGGGGGCGGGGGACGAATGCTCCCCGGCCAGACCAGTCTTCCTGGTAACGCACCATGCCGTCGCCAGGAAGTGATACCAGGTGACGTTCTGGCAATGGGGCTGAAAACTCGATGGTACCATCGAGTTTCCAGCCCCATTGCCAGAGCATCGCCACCGTCCCTTCCTGGCGACGGCATGGTGCTCCGCGCCTCCTTCCCCTGGGGATGGTCCTGCGAGGACGTATCCATCCCCCGCCGGCACGCGGTAAGTTCTTGGGAAGCCTAGAGGGAGGGCAGGAAGGGCTGCATCAGTGCTTAGTTCTTGTGGTGCTTTCTTATACGTCCAAGAAAAATGCTGATTGCCTCTTTAGGGTCAGGAAGCAATTCTCTCCAGGCCAGTTTGGCCAGGGATCCTGGAGGGTGGTTTGTTGTTTTTTGCCATCTCCTGGGCATGGAGCAGGGGTCACTGGGGGTGTGAGAGAAGGTAGTTGTGAATTTCCTGCATTGTGCAGAAGGTTGGATTAGATGACCGTGGAGGTCCCTTCCAACTCTATGATTCCATGACCAACAAAGTTTTATTCTGGGTTTGTTTTCATGCACACTTCTTCAGATAGAACTACACGAAAGTTTATGCCCAGGATAAAACTTTGTTGGTCTTAAAGGTGCCACGGGACTCCAACCTTGTTGCACTGTCCATTGGTCTTCCCTCAAAATCAATTCAGAAACTCCAGTTGGTGCACAATGCCATGGCTCAGCTATTATCAGGAGCTAGATGGAGCATGCAGATTATTCCCATCCTACAGTCACTCCACTGTCTGCCCGTCACTGGGCTCAATTTAAAGCATGGACTATTACACAAAAAGTCCTTTATTGTCTTGGACCCTCCGATTTGGAAGACTGCCCCTCCCACTATGCACTGCCACAACAGCTTCACTCATCCAAAAAAGATCTTCTGCAGGTGCCAACCTGCAAACGGGCAAGGCCAACACCTGCCCATACCTGTGCCTTCTCTGTTGCAGCACCCACCGTAAGGAATGGCCTACCTGGGGAGGCGAGGAAGTCTCCCCCTCTCCTGGCTTTCTGCAAATGATGCCAAACTGAATTATTCAAGAGAGCTTTTCTACACAGGCAAGAGAGTTGGACTGTACTAAATGACCCACAAAGTTACTTACATAAATTATTAAGGTCTATGCTACTGTGTTTAGCTTACCGACACTAGAATCCTATTGTGTAATTTTTGTATCATTTATTGCGTTGTGTCAAGGATTATGCCCTGCTACAGTCCTGCTTTTAGAGGAAATGGGTGACTTAACCATCTCCTTAATACGTTGAGAGGCTGGGGAAGAGAGGAGGGAGGTACTTTTCTCCCTTTTTCACAATGCAAGAACTCGTGGGCACTCAATGAAATTGCTGAGTGGTTGGATTAGAAAGGATAAAAGGAAGTCCTTCTTCACCCAAAGAGTGATTAACACATGGAATTCACTGCCACAGGATGGCTTCAAGCGGGAATTAGATAAGCATATGGAGCAGAGGTCCATGAGTGGCTATTAGCCACAAAGTATGGATGGGAACTCTCGGTCTGGGGCAGGTGATGCTCAGTATTCTTGGTGCCAGGGGGGGCAACAGTGGGAGGGCTTCTAGTGTCCTGGCCCCACTGGTGGACCTCCTGATGGCACCTGGTATTTTTGGCCACTGTGTTGGACTGGATGGGCCATTGACCTGATCCAGCATTGGCTTCTCTTATGTTCTTATGATGCCGAGGGAGTTGAGGGTATGTCGTTGTGGAGGAGCAACAGCGAAGGGGCCTGCTGACGGGATCCCCAGGGGGCGCCTCACAGTGCCCATAATTACCATCTTGGCTACTTGGCAGAGAAGGATACCACCACCTATGCCAGGGGTGGCCAAACTGCAACCCGGGAGCCACATGCGGCTCGTTCACACCGTCTAAATTAATGTTCATAAAAAGCGAATTTGCATATTTTTTAATAAAAACAGTGTAATATTTTTTCATGTCTTGCGGTTCTCAAACATCTGATGTTTATTCTATGTGGCTGTGTTAAGGGAGTTTGGCCACCCCTGGCCTTATGGTGGAGGCTACAACAGAGAAGTTTGGTGTAGTGGTTAGGTGCGTGGACTCTAATCTGGGAGAACTGGGTTTGGTTCCCCACTCCTCCACCTGCACCTGCTGGCTGTGTTCCCTCTAAGCTGAGTTAGTGTGAGCTAGCTCACAGCTTTTTAGCCTCCAGCTCACACATTTTTGTCTCAGCTCAGGAAGGATGGCTCCAGAGCAAACTAATTTATGCAGGAGCCAAATCTCTTGCTCACAGCTTTAATGCCAGTTGCTCACGAAGTAGAAGTTTTCCTCACAAGACTCCACAGCTTAGAGGGAACATTGCGGCTGCTGGATGACCTTGGGCAAGCCATAGTTCTGATAAGAGCTGTTCTTGAAAAAGAGCAATTTCTGTCAGAGCTCTCTCAGCCCCACCTACCTCACAGGGTGTCTGTTGTGGGGAGGGGAAGGGAAAGGAGATTGTAAGCTGCTTTGAGACTCCTTTGGAGTGGGGTATAAATCCAATCTCTTCTTCTTCTATGCCATAGTCTCTATGGTATCAATGGGGAGTCAAGCAGGGACACACTCCACCCCCTCCCCCTTTCCCAGAACTGGTCTTCCCAACACCGTCACTGAAGCACTCGCAGCTCCAAAACCCTGCCTGAAACACAGACTGAGAAGGAACCCACAACCAGATGCTTAAACCAAAGGACTGAGGCCACTTCTCTCTTTACTCAATTTGTTTCCCCTCCTACAAATAGGATATTTTTACACCTCTCCTACACAGACAAAGAACTCAGAAACATTTGCACAATAGTCCAAATGCTGACATTTTGGCACACAACCAGTCTTAAGAGTTGCCAGTTATCAAGGCCCGGGGCTTTTCTGTCGTGGTTCTGGCTGGGCTCCCTGAAGAGGTTGGGGGGGCCCCCTCTCCTCAGAGATCTTCCAGTGGGGCTGCAAGGCCAGCCTGTTTTATCAGGGCTTTTATAGGGGTTTGAATGGCAGGCTTCTCTTAAAGGGAGCGAGGTTTACTATTGTATTTTGGGTCTTAACTGAAAACGTTTAACTATTACTGCAAGCTGCCTTGAACGACAACGAAGAGTCTTGACTACTGCGGGCTCTGTGTAGCAGGAACCCTTGCATATTGGCGACAGACCTATGTAGCCAATCCTGGCCCCGAGCTTGCAGGAACCTCCTGTATGAGCAGCTCTGTAAACTCTTGGCCGATTGTGCTGACATTAGAGTGTCTGGACTAGATGCACAAATGAGTTCCTGACTACAACGAGCTCTGACTATCGCTACTGCGGATCAGTGTGTAGTGGGCAAGACTCATCGGCTCATGATCCACTGTGAGGGGATGGAGCCAGGCATTGCAGCAGCCAGTGAAAAGCTGCATCTGCCACGCAGGAGGAGGGCTGACCATCCACAGCGATCATCTCACCAATGAGATGAGTGGCTGCTTCTCAGGTCCTCCGCATAGCCCTTCAGGATGGCACTGTCAGCGTCCCTGGAGGAATGGCCCCTCGGAGGGTGGCCTGCCTTGACATTCCACACAGAGCCTTTCTTGGAGGCGCCTCCTGCTCCCCCTCCGCTTCTCCCTGCTGAGAGGACGTGGGCCTCTTCTTCCTCTCGCTGTCCATCACTCTTTTGCACAGTAGAAATGTAGTTAGGCACACCCTTTGCAGGCGCCTACAGAGGACAGAAGTGGACACCTGGCACTCTGTCACATGGGTCACTGGGGAGGGTGTGGAAATGTTTCCAAATGGTGGGTTGGAAACTGCGTCCCAGGAATGGAGCAGGTGGGATATTTTCCCTGGAATGGATTCTTTGGTTAGTGTGAAGGCCTCTGTTCCTTCTTTTTTTTTTTTAATTCGCCTTCCTTCTTGGACTGGGATTCCACGGAAAGCTCTCGGACTGGGACTTCACAGATCAAGCCCTCCTCTTGTCTGCATGGCTTCCCTCCTGCCTCTGTGGTCCATCTCCAAAGTTTCCTTTGGCATCTTCATTCTAGGCTTTTTCCAAAGAGAACCCCTGGAATTACCCAACCCTCTCCTCTATGTCTGTTACTGGAATGAGGAAAGAGGGCCAATCAGCAGCCACGCAAGAAGCCAAGCCACCAATCAGGCCCTACTCTTTCATGGGTGTGCAGTTCCTTTAGCAGAACCCCCCCCCCGAGTAGCTGGTCACACCTTGCCCCAACCAGGCCCTCCTGTAGAGCTCTTTTTAATATTCTATCTAACACCACACTCCCTATATGTACTTTAAGGGGGGAAAGTGGCAAAGAATAGTTCCTTTAATATTCCCATTTGACTTGCCATATAGCTCTTTTGATTCTCTGCTCTCAATTATTAAATACAGGAAGTTACCATGATATCCAATCCTGCAGCTGCTGAGAGTTTTGTTCTCATAGAATCATAGAATGTTAGAGTTGGAAGGGACCTTGCAGGTCATCTAGTCCAACCCCCTGCACTCTGCAGGAGCATAGCCGAAACTCATTGTGTCAAGAGCCACGATGAGCTGTTTTTCAGCCTCCCAAAAAATACAGGGCGGGGGAGGAGAGGGAGAAGCTAGGATCTAACCAAGCGAGCCCCACTGTTCAAAGGAGACCAACATGTTTTTTGGAAGAGGTGCTCATTTTGGGGGTGCTGACAAGACCCGAAAGCATCCAGGTGAAGGCTGTGGAAAGGTTTGATAGCCCTTTGACCTCATCCAGCTTGACTGTTCTAAAGCAACCCCCCCACCTTTCTCTGGAATATCCAGTATTTAAAGATACCTCAGTCCCTCAAAAAACTGCAGCGGAGCTCAGCCCCAGAAGGACCTTCTGAACCTCCCAGATTTCAGGCCCCAGAAGGCCTCCCTCCCTTCCTCCTTTCCCAGTGGGCTTTATAACTCTACCAAACCAAAAGTTGCTAAGAAGAGAAGGCGAAATCCTCTATGCTTATTCCTTGCCTGTTCCCTTGACATAACAGTGAAGGATACTCACTCGCAGCCTGCTCATCTAGGAAGGAGATAACTCTCTTGAGAAACTATCCAGCCTTTCTTCAGATGCAAGGCTTTTGTCGGTTTCTGTTGTAGTCTAACATAAGAACAGAAGAGAAGCCAATGTTGGCTCAGGCCAATGGCCCATCCAGTCCAACACCCTGTCACACAGTGGCCAAAAATACCAGGTGCCATCAGGAGGTCCAGCAGTAGGGCCAGGACACTAGAAGCTCTCCCACTGTTGCTCCCCCCCAAAGCACCAAGAATACAGAGCATCACTTGCCCCAGACTGAGAGTTCCTATCTATACCTCGTGGCTAATAGGGGCCACTGATGGACCTGTGCTCCATAGGTTTATCCAATTCCCTCTCGAAGCCTCCCCAAGCACCCAGAATACAGAGCATCACTTGCCCCAGACTGAGAGTTCCTATCTATACCTTGTGGCTAATAGCCACTGATGGACCTCTGCTATCTTTTACATTCCTTGGTTCTTTGGAAGAGAGAGAGGGGAAACGATTTATATGTGAAACGAAAGAAATTCAAGGAAGAGAATGGAATCTCAGTCAAGATCAAAACCCACACTCCAAACCAGAATGAGGGGGGACTAGTGTTCCCTCTAAAGCTGAGTTAGTGTGAGCTAGCTCACAGTTTTTTAGCCTCCAGCTCACACATTTTTGTCTCGGCTCAGGAAGGGTGGATGGTGGCTTCAGAGCAAACTAATTTATGCAGTAGCCAAATCACCTGCTCACAACTTTTATGCCAGTAGCTCACAAAGTAGAATTTTTGCTCACAAGACTCCACAGCTTAGAGGGAGCGTTGAGGGGGGTGGATCCCTTCCAGATCACAATCAGAGCGGATGATAATGGGGAAGGGTGGTATATAAGTTGAACAAATAAAATAAATCCCATCTGTGGGAAGGGCATGTTGTAAAGACTGGCAACAGGGAAATTAGGTTCTTCTGGCCCCTTCCAGAGTCTTTCTGAGGGCCGCTCAGCTTTGCCTTGGTCTCAGGCTAGGGTGATGGCCACAACACTGGCCTCAGTTGCCCCTCGGCCAGCCAGGCAGCTGCTGGTGTGACCTTGGATCAGTTACAAGTTCTTTCAGAGCTGTTCTCTCACGAGCAGTTCTCAAAAGAGCTTTCTCAGCTCCACCTACCGCACAGGATGTCTGTTGTGGGCAGGGAAAGGAGACTGTAAGCCGCTCTGAGACTCTGAGTGATGGGTGGGGTATAAATCCAATCTCCTTCTTCTTCTTCTTCCCCATAGAGTGCTCTTTGCCCCAGATCCAGCAGGTCCCACTAGGCCTTGGTGAAATGCAGAGCCACCTCCTTGAAGGAAAAGGGACACTGAAAGAAAAGAAGCAGATTCCCCTGTCAGGGATCATGCCAGGCAGAGAATGCACACCGGAAAGGGGCAGTCCCAGAGGGCGTAAGATCTAGAGCTTGGCAGGGGTAAAGGGAGGGGCGTTCAGAGCCTCTTTTGCCCAAACACCGTAACAGGGAGGACTCAGGCTGTCCCTTGCTCATCTCTCCTACCTGTAGTGGAGGTTCAGCCGCTGTTTCCAAATCTTTGCAAAATCGATAGCTCAGCAGCATCTCTCCACTGTCTGAGAGGGAGACAAAGGAGGAAAGAATGGTGTCAGCCTAAATTCCCTTGTTTGTTAGCTTGTTTGAATCCTGCACCCCCTTCATGCACCCGCTCGAAGGGTTATGAAACCTTGCCCTGTATACTCTCAAAAAACCCAAAAAAAACCTTGTAATGACTTTCGGGAAATTGTGGAAGAGGCCCATGAGCACCGAGGGGCTTATAAATTCTAGCAACATGCTTCAGATTTCTGTGAGAATTGAAATGTTTCCTGTGAACTCTGGAGCTCAAATACGTGGCAGCATCCCTGCTGGATCAGACCAAAGGCCCAGATACGCCATTCTCCTGCCAGCAGGGCTCTCCCACAAACCCTTGGGACCGGTCTGCTGAGAGAACAAGATGGGAGGAAATAACGTCACATGAGACGTCACTGTTACATCCATCTGAAAACCCAGAAGTGGCTAGCATGTCTGAATCTTGAGGGTAATATCAGAGGGTTTCTGCTGGAGGAGACATCAGCACAACACCGTGTCATAAGAACGTAAGAGAAGCCAATGTCGAATCAGGCCAATAGCCCATCTAGTTCAACACTCTGTCACACAGCGGCCAAAATATACCAGGTGCCATCAGGAGGTCCAGCAGTGGGGCCAGGACACTAGAAGCCCTCCCACTGCTGCCCCCTCCAGCACCAAGCATAGAGTGCATCACCTGCCCCAGACCGAGTTCCCATCTATACCCTGTGGCTAATAGTCACTGATGGACTTCTGCTCCATACGTTTATCTAATTCCCTCTTGAAACTGTCCATGCTTGTAGCTGCCACCACCTCCTGTGGCAGTGTCCATCCCATGTCCCATTCTGGGTGCTGCTACACCAACCACCTGCCTCTTAGACCCAAGCCCCTCTTGGCTGGTGTTGTGGGCAGCGGCTGGAAAAGCTCTCTAATGGCTGCCCCCACCCTACTATGAGTCTCCTCGGGAGGGCCCAGAGCACCCACCCCACCACTGTATATTCCTTTTCCAGCAGGCTTCCTCTTATACGTGACCAAATGAGGTGTGAGGACCCAGGCAGAGTGACAAACTATTCTTATTAAAGAGATTTAACAAGAATTGTGATTCAATAACTTGTAGGGAAAATGAGCACAGTAAAGGTAGGTGCACCAGCAAAATAAGAAATCCTAACGTGCCTGACTATACTGTCCTAGCCTCCTCTAGGTACTTGGCCTCAGACTGACTCACCCTGTTTGGATGAGGGATCCCCTTCAATTGCAGCAGCTTCACACCAGCCCTGCTCCCTGGGAATGAACCACCTCCCACTTTGGGCAAGGCCTTTTATACCTTCTTCCCACGCAACACCCTCTACTATTCTAGTGGTGTAAGTTTTCCCTCCAGATCCCCTGTTAGCCAATCACAGGGCCCAAAGGGGACCTGGGAAATGGAGGCCCTGATATCTACTCTAGTACAGGCTTCCCTGGAGCCACTAGGCCTACCTAGGGCCTGTAGGCCACACCACTAGAGGCCTAGCATCTTGACGGCTGGTGAAAGCCAGCGGTGAGGGACAGTGTTCCCTCTAAGCTGAGTTAGTGTGAGCTAGCTCACAGTTTTTTAACCCCCAGCTCACACATTTTTGCCTTAGCTCAGGAAGGAGGGCTCCAGAGCAAACTAATTTGTGCAGCAAACTAATTTGTGCAGCAGCAAAAACTTGCTCACAGCTTTCATGCCGGTAGCTCACAAAGTAGGATTTTTGCTCACAAGACTCCACAGCGTAGAGGGAACATTGGCGAGTGAATATAGGGTTTATCAATCTGTTCCTAGATTTAGGGATCTACCCCGGAAGGATTAAAAGAGGCTGTGGTAACACTGCTCTTAAATAAGCCATCTCTGGATCCTATGGATCCTTCCAGTTCCTGCCCAGTCTCGAATCTTTCGTTTCTGGGTAAGGAAATTGAGAGAGTGGTGGCAGAGCAGCTGTAGGATTTCCTGGAAGACACATCAATGCTGGACCCGTTCCAGCCTGGCTTCCTTCCACCCCGGGGACAGAGACGGCATTGGTCGGCCTCACAGATGACCACTGCAGACAGCTGGATCAAGGCAGGTCGGTGCTGCTGCTACCGTTTGACCTTGCAGCAGTGCTCCATACGGTTGGACCACCTCGCAGATGTAGGAGTTTGTGGGGTGGTCTTGAAGTGGCTTACCTCATTTCTCCAAGGTCAGGGACAGAGGGTAGCGCTGGGAGAGAGGGTATCAACTAGATACCCCTTAGTATGCGGGGTCCCTCAGGGAGCAATCCTCTCTCCGATGTTGTTTAACATCTATATGCGCCCCCTTGCCCGGCTGGTGCGGAGTTACATAAGAACATAAGAGAAGCCAATGTTGGATCAGGCCAATGGCCCATCTAGTCCAACACTCTGTCACACAGCGGCCAAAATATACCAGGAGCCATCAGGAGGTCCAGCAGTGGGGCCAGGGCACTAGTAGCCCTCCCACTGTTGGGAGTATGCTGATGACACCCAGCTATATCTGCTGATGGGCGGCTGGCTGGATACAACCCCAGTAAATTTAGCTGAGAGGCTGGAGGCCGTGATGGGATGGTTGAAGAGCCAGTTTGGTGTAGTGGTTAAGTGCGCAGACTCTTATCTGGGAGAACCGGGTTTGATTCCCCACTCCTCCACTTGCACCTGCTGATGTGACCTTGGGTCAGTCACAAGCTCTGGCACAGCTGTTCTCTCAAGGACAGTTTGTGTTAGAGCTCTCTCAGGCCCACCTACCTCACAGGGTGTCTGTTGTGGGGAGGGGAAGGGAAAGGAGTTTGTAAGCCGCTCTGAGACGCCTTTGGGCAATGAAGGGCGGGGTATAAATCCAATCTCTTCTCTTCTTCTTGAAACACAGTCGGCTGTGGCTGAGTGAAGGGGACTCAGGGGACTGGGGCACCAACTCCTTGCTCTTGACGATGTGCCCTTAATACCAGCACCGACTTGTCAGGAGCTTGGGTGTGGTTCTGGGTGCCTCCCTATCAGTGGAGGCCCAGATCACGAATGCTGCCAAACTGGCATTTTTCCAGCTACACCAGGTTAAGCAACTGGCCCCCTACCCATCTTGCCCTGACCTAGGCACAGTAATACATGCAATGGTTGCATCCAGATTGGATTACTGTAACTTGCTTTATGCAGGGCTACCCTTGAGACTGATCCGGAAACTGCAGCTGGTCCAGAATGCACTGGCGCGGGTCCTTTCTGGAACACCACAGACAGCACATATCCAACCAGTGTTCAAGGTTCTGGTATTAACCTTTAAGGCCCTAAACAGCCTGGGATCCACGTATCTTCGGGACCACCTCCTCTGGCACACCCCAAAAGAGTACTACGCTCTGCAGGGAAGAACTATTGGCGATCCCCAGCCTGAAAGACATCCAGCTGCCCTCGACCAGCACCGGGGCCTTTCTGCTAGAACTCGATGCCAAATAACATCTGTGCCCTGTGGGGCCTGATGCCTTTCCGGAGGGCTTGCAAGGCAAAGATGTTCTGCCAGGCTTTCGGTTGAGGACAACGATGGCTTCCACCTCGCCTAGCGCTCCCCTCCCCCCGTTCTCCGCCTCCCCCATGAGGTAGTGGTACAATCTGACTTTTTAGTGCCATCTGGTAATGCTTTAACTGTGTATTTGTTTTG
The DNA here is from genome assembly GCA_029375565.1 of Gekko gecko. Taxonomy (NCBI): domain Eukaryota; kingdom Metazoa; phylum Chordata; class Lepidosauria; order Squamata; family Gekkonidae; genus Gekko; species Gekko gecko. The sequence goes on from JAPDNY010000002.1 coordinate 10,303,406, forward strand.
TTATATGATTGTAATAGACTGTTTTATCTTGTTTTCCACTGTTTTAAGTACTGGCATACGTGCCCAGTTTGTTAGCCGCCCTGAGCCCGCTCGCAGGGAGGGCGGTCTAGAAATCTAATGAAATAAATAAATAAATAAACATTGTTTCACCATTTTGAACAGTTTTTATTAATTTATGAATGTGTTCTATTGTTGTTCACTGCCCTGAGCACAGGGGAGGGTGGTCGAAAATAATTTATAAATTCCCAAAGCTCATGAGGAGCCAGGCATCCCTAATCCAGTTTCTTTTTTGTAGCTGGCCAGCCAGATGTCCCTGGAAAACCTTTAATCAGGGCCACAGAAGCCCGATTATTTGTTCCTTGCAAACTTCATGCTGTCCCAGAACACGGAGGTTCCATTTATTCACCATAGCTAGTAGCTGCACTGCGATTTGTCTTAATTTGCTTTTTGAGCCACATGAAGTCCCTCTAATGGAAGGTAAGGTATAAATATCCTAATTAATAAAAATAAGAATGGAATTGCCTTCCACGAATTTGACTTTAAGTGAGTGGCCATCACCACACCCTATGGCACTGAGTCCCAGAAGTCCACTCTGTGTAGTGCGCAGAAATGCTACCTTTTTCTCTTGTCTTAAACCTTCTATCCAAAAACTTGACTAGGTGCCCCAATCCCATCAAGGCAGGAGACACCCTTACCACTTGACAGGGCATCTTGGGCACGCTCCTGGGCCTGGGCCCTCTGATTTTCCTCTACCTCAGACAACTTTCCTCTGCCTCAGACAATTTTGTATCCATCTTCACAGATGGTCCCCACATCTGAAACAACAGTAAGAGAGACTGCTAAGAGAATTAAAATAACAGGCCGAGGAGACGGATCCTGCCCCACTCCCAGACTCCTCATCTCTTCTTCAACCAGCAGAGCTGCTTCAACCAGCAGAGCTGCTTCAACCCAGGGTCAAGAATCATGGCTGGGTTTTCCTCTCAGCCTAGTGAATTCTCTAGAGGTAGAAATATCTGGCAGGGAAGCCTTAGGATAAGGTCATTGCTTGAACTGAGGAAACCCCCTCACATGCCCTGCCTGCCTCTTCTTCTCTGCCTGACTCAGGAGGAAGCCTTCAGCCAGGGCCACCGCCTGGAAACTGGTCTCCAGCCCACATCCTCTCACCCAGTGTTGCACTTCCTGGGGCAGGATGGTCAGGAAATGCTCCAGGGTCACCAGATCCAGGAACTGCTTCTTGGAGTGCCTCTCTGGCTTCAGGTATGGTTGCAAAGTCGGTGCAGCTGGCTGCAAACCTCTCAGGGCCCATCGGTCTCATGGTAGCAGAACAGCCGGAAGCACTGGCTGTCTACTTCTGCATTCACAGTGTTATACAAATAAGTTTCCAGTCAAGAAATGGAGTTAAAAATGAGGAGGAAGATCTTAGTGTTTTAATTGTAATCAAAACATCCGAAAACAGTTAGGCCAGGCAGCCCATTCAAAATTCACTGCTTTCTGAGCACAACCAGGAAATACATGAAATTTTATATTCCAAATGACATCATCACACCATCGTCATGAAAATAATATTCAAAAAGCATAATTGGTTACAAAAAATTAAACATCATCTGAATAAAAATTCCCTTATTGGTCAAATGTAAAGAAAGGCATGTCTATGCAACAGCATCAATTGCTTATGTAATCTAACCTAAACACTATCAAGATTTCTATGCACCCAAACAAAGGTGTTTTTCTCTGATACGGTGCTAAAAATCCTTTTTGACCCAGACACTGCGAAATTGTAACTTAAACAATTAAAAACCATGAACTTTATATCTAACTTTCTCGTCTGCTAGCACCAGCTAGAAAAAGTAATCCAACCTAGAAGAGAAAGGCCTACTGCTTAATAGACCTATATTACATCCTAAGAAAATCTTGCTTAGGAAGAAAACCTTATAAAACCAGAAGAATATGAATAATCAAAAGGAAATACATGTTATAATCAGATCTATACTACAACTGTGTCCTGAGTCGCAATCTCTGGCACAGCTCTTTCCCAAAATTCAACACTCCCAGCCTGGGTGGAATGGGGACTTTCCCTTGATCTCTTGCCCATTCCAGGCCCCGCTGGGTCCTCCTCTTCCATCTCCTTCCCCTTTCTCTTAGGTCGCCTCTGGCTGTGGAAGGATACCCTTACTCACTTGGCTACAGAGAGGGAGAGGAAGAAAATCAAAAAGGCAAAAAAAGAAACCAAAAGGGAGAGAGTGCAACACAGATAAAAAGAAATGCAAATAAATAGAACAAGTACAGACAGCCCCCATATTATTAAGGAGAAAGAGAAGCAGCCCACTGAATTAATTTTTGGGGGCAATTACGCTTTCCAGTGAGAGTCACACTCAAGGAGAGAGAGTGCAACGCAAATAATAAGAAATGCAAATAAATAAAACTACTAAAAATATTCCCCGTATTATTAAGGAGAAAGAGAAGCAGCCTTCACTAAAATAACTCTCTTTGGGGGCAATTACAGTTTCCATTGAGAGTCATGCTAAGGGAAAGAGTGCAATGCAAGTAAAAATAAATGTAAATAAATAAAACTACTAAAAACTAACCCACGCCCCATATTATTAAGGAGGAAGAGAAGCAGCCTTCAGTGAATTAACTTTCTTGGGCAATTACGCTTTCCAGTGAGAGTCACGCTCAAGGAGAGAGCGCAATGCAAATAATAAGAAATGCAAATAAATAAAACTACTAAAAATTTCCCCCGTATTATTAAGGAGAAAGAGAAACAGCCTTCACTAAAATAACTCTCTTTGGGGGCAATTATGTTTTCCATTGAGAGTCATGCTAAGGGAGAGAGTGCAATGCAAATAAAAATAAATGTAAATAAATAAAACTACTATAAACTCCCACCCCCATATTATTAAGGAGGAAGAGAAGCAGCCTTCACTAAAATAACTCTTTTGGGGGGCACTTAAGCTTTCCAGTAAGAATCACATTCAGGTAGAGAGTACAATGCAAATACAAGAACACAAGAGAAGCCAATGTCGAATCAGGCCAATGGCCCATCTAGTCCAACACTCTGTCACACAGCGGCCAAAAATACCACGTGCTATCAGGAGGTCCAGCAGTGGGGCCAGGACACCAGAAGCCCTCCCACTGCTGCCCCCTCCAGCACCAAGAATAGAGTGCATCACCTGCCCCAGACTGAGAGTTCCCATCTATAGCCTGTGGCTAATAGCCACTGATGGACTTCTGTGACCACGAGTTCTTGTATTGTATAAAAATAAACGCAAATAAATAAAGAACTGCCCATCAATCTCCAATTTGACATACTTATTTCCTTCCTATCTTTTCCCTTGGAATTAAACCCAAAACAAATATTAAACCATATAAGCAAAGCTTGAGATTCCTGTTTGGTCCTTGAATCTGTTAAACATCTTCATTATGTTGTCTGCTAATCTACTGCTCACCCTCTAGCTATAGGTAAAGGTAAAGGTTTCCCTTGCTCGAAAGCCAGTCAGATCCAACTTTAGGGATGCGGTGCTAATCTCCGTTTCCAAGCCAAAGAGCCAGCGCTGTCCAAAGACGTTTCCGTGGTCATGTGGCCGGCATGACTAGATGCCGAAGTGCACAGAACACTGTCTGTAGGGACTGGTAATTTCCATTTCACTGTATCTGAAGAAGTGTGCCTGCTCACAAAAGCTTATCCCCTCCCCTGAATAAAATGTTGTTGGTCTTAAAAGTGCCACTGGACTTTGTTCTGCTGCCTCAGGCTACCCACCTGAATCTATCTTTTTTGAGCAACTGTGCTCCCCAGTGAGAGTCACGCTCAGGGAGAGAGTGCAACGCCAATGAAAATAAATCCAAATAAAATAAAACGACTACAGACAGCCGCCCCCATGTTATCAAGGAGGAAGAGAAGCAACCTTCACTTAAATAACTCTTTTTGCGGCAATTGCGCTTTCCAGTGGCTTCTAGTGTCCAGGGCTTCTAGTGTCCTGGCCCCACTGCTGGACCTCCTGATGGCACCTGGTATATTTTGGCCGCTGTGTGACAGAGTGTTGGACTGGATGGGCCATTGGCCTGATCCAACATTGGCTTCTCTTATGTTCTTATGAATCACGCTCAGGGAAAGAGCGCAACGCAAATAACGATAAATGCAAATAAATAAAATGACCAAAAACATCCCCCATATATATTATTAAGGAGGAAGAGATGCAGCCTTCACTAAAACAACTCCTTTGGGGGGGTAATCACGCTTTCCAGCGAAAGTCAGGCTCAGGAAGAGAGTGCAACGCAAATAAAAAATAGATGCAAATAAAATAAAACGGCTTTCAAAATCGCCCGTCTTATTAAGGAGGAAGAGAAGCGGCCTCCGCTAAAACAGCTCGTTCCCCGCGCCGCTTCCCCCGCCAGTCGCGTTTTGCTTTCTGGCGACAATCACGCTAAGGGTTAAGGGAGCGAGTGCGCCTTCCTAGCAAGGCATCTAGGAAGAGAGGAAGAGGGAGGTCACTTCCTGTCCCTTTCCTTCTCCCCCCCTCCTTCCGTGGGAAAGTGACCTTTGACTTTCCCCCTCGCCGCATCAGCGGACCAGGCGCGGTCTGGTGAGTTGGAAACGCGCTCGGGGCCCCGTGCAAGGCGGCGCGGGTGGGCTGGGGGGCAATGCAAGGCAGGCAAGTGGGGGGGGCAGAGGGACCCCCCACCCCCCGCACACGCCTTGCCACCCTGACTTAACTCGGTGGAGGGCGGCGAGGAGATGTCATGTCTGTGCGCTTTAACCCACACCCACTTCCACCCACCCACGCTCCGCCACATCTGTAGAGGGGAATCTTTGAAAAGTTAAACACAAAGCAAGGAGGCACTTGATGATTTGGGACGGATGCCAAGACAAAGCCATTGTTTCTCTCCCCCCCCCCTCCCCGCCACGTTGCTGACAGATCTGGAGTTTTTTCCTGCAGCCTCTTCCGCTAGATCGAGATGGGGGAGCCGTGTCAGTCTGTCCGTCCGTCCGTAGCAGTAGAAAAAGAGCAAGCGAGTCCAGCAGCATCTTAAAGACTAACAAACATTTGTGGCAGGGGAAGGGCTTTTGCGAGAAAAGAGCCAGAGCCCAGTAGCGCCTTAAAGACTAACAAACATTTGTGGCAGGGGCTTTTGCGAGAAAAGAGCCAGAGCCCAGTAGTGCCTTAAAGACAAACATTTGTGACAGGGGAGGGGCTTTTGCGAGAAAAGAGCCAGAGCCCAGGCGCGCCTTAAAGACTAGCAACATTTGTGGCAGGGTTAGGGGTGGCTCAAGTTGTTAAGACTCTGAACTGCAGGCTGTGGAAGGTCAGTAGTTCAGCAGTTCGACACCCGAGAGTGCCGCATGACGGAGTCTCTAGTTCCAGCTCCTGCCAACCTAGCAGTTCGAAAGCAAGAAACTGCAAGTAGATAAATAGGTACCACTTCGGTGGGAAGGAAACAGCGTTCCATGCGCCTTGGTGTTTAGTCATGCCGGCCACGTGACCACGGAAACGTCTTCGGACAGCGCTGGCTCTTTGGCTCTGAAATGGAGATGAGCACCGCAACCCTAGAGTCGGATTCGACTGGCTTTCGTGCAAGGGAACGTTTACTTTTACATTAGGGGTTTTTGTGAGAAAAGAGCCAGAGTTCAGTATCGCCCTAAAGACATACAACATTTGTGGCAGGGTAGGCACTTTTGGGAATCACTGCTCACTTCTTCAGATTGATCAAGATGGCTAAGTCTGTTGGTAGCGTTAGTCTGTAGCAGTAGAAAAGAGCAAGAGTCCAGCAGCACTTTAAATTTGTAGCGGGGGATGAGCTGTCAGGAGTCACCACTCACTTCTTCAGATATCTGTTCATCTTTCTTCAGATGTGAAGAAGTGAGCAGTGGCTCCCAAAAGCTCATTCCCTGCCACGAACTTTGGTAGTCTTTAAGGCGCTGCTGGAGTCTTGCTCTTCCGCTAGGAAACTTCTTCTAGTTCTATCCAAAGTCTGAAGGAGCTAGTAAATTATTCTTGGGGACATTGTTTTGCAGTCATGCCATTTGGGTTTGACTGGGGGGGGAGGCAGAGCAGCACCCCACAGACACAAAAATACACACACACACACACCGTTCTCTGAGTCCTGACCCAGCTGGGCCTTCTTGGCAAAGATGTATTTATAGAGAAGGGTAGCTATGTTAGTCTGTCTGTAGCAGTAGGAAAAAGCAGGAGTCCAGTGGCACCTTAAAGACTAACAGAATTTGTGGTAGGGGATGAGCTTCATGAGCAGTGGCTCACGAAATCTCATACCCCTGCCATTTATTGAGAATATTTGTAGTCTGCCTCACTTGCTGAGGCTCGAGGTGGGTACGCTTCCGACAGTGTAGTTTCTAGAACACTTCAGCAGATCACGGTTTGAAAGCTCGTGCTTTGGTTAAGCTCTGTTGGAGATTTCTGTTTCAGACTTCTGAGGTCCAACTCCTGTTGTATTGTGCATTAGAGAATTCCTGTAGTCCAGCTCCTATTTGTGTTGCTCTGTGAGAAAAGTGGATTATTTATAACTAACCAAATATCTAGAATAAATAAATTTTGTAGTGTAAAATTTTCAGTGCCTTTTTAATGGTGGCCCCACAATTACTGAATAACCTCCCCGGGGCGGTGCACCTGACCCTCTTGCCTTCCATCTTCTGGAGGGAGTAGAACAAGTAGCTTAGAGTCCAGTAACAATTTAGAGATCAGCAAGATTTGCGGGGGCATAAGCTTTTGAGACTCAAAGCTCCTTCATCAGGAGGCAGTTGAAGAAAGTTTTATTCAGGACTGCATTGGGCTAGGCAAGGCGGGATATAAATCGAAACTAATAAATAATAGGTTAGTTTTTATTTTTTTGTCAGCCTAGTGGTTAAGACTAATGGGGAGAACTGGGTTTGATTCCGCATGCCTCCAAATGAAACCAGCTGGGTGACCTTGGGTTAGTCACAGTTCTCTCAGAGCTGTTCTCTCAAGAGCTCTCTCAGTCCCACCTACCTCACAGGATGTCTGTTGTGGGGAGAGGAAAGGAAGGAGATTGTAAGCCGCTCTGAGACTCCTTTGGGTAGTGAAGAGCAGGATATAAAAACCAGCTCTTCTTCTTTTAATTCAGATTATCGATTGTGGTATTTTATTTTATTTTTTAATTGTTTCATTTGCATTGTAAGCCCTCCCACGTTCTTCAGGGTAGAGAGGCAGCTAATAAATGTTTTAAATAAAAACAAATCAATACAATCATATTATCCATCAGGAACTTCTGTGGAAAGACTGGGGATCCATAAAATGTATTCCTTTGTTTGTGGTGTAGTGGTTAAGAGCGGCAAAATCTAATCTGGAGAACCAGGTTTGATTCTTCCACGTCTCCACATGGAGCCTGCTGGGTGACCGTGGGTCAGTCACAGTTCTCTCAGAGCTCTCTCAGCCCCATCTACCTCACAGGTTGCCTGTTGTGGGGAGAGGAAGGGAAGGTGATTGTAAGCCGTTTTGAGACTCTTTAGGGCAGAAAAAAGCGGGGTATAAAAACCAACTCTTCTTCTTTTTTACAATTTTATTATTTTTCAAGAACAATAACAAAAAGGAACAATGAAGAACAATAATAGTTCCGAGTTTCACATCTGGTACAATAAAAGAAGTGTTTTCCAGAATCAAAAAATAGAACATTTAGATCATACTATAACCTCATAAATTCGTAACTGCTGTGTGAGTTAAAAGAACTCTTACCAGTCCAGTCGTTCTAATACAGGCCACCACTTGCCAATAAAGTCTTGATATGCCAAATAAGGGTCTAATTGTGAATTGCTAGTTGAAATTTTGCCCATTATAAAATGGTCCCAAAACCTTGCATACCGTTGATCAGTCAGTGGGGTTCCTGTGTCCTTCCAGTTATGCGGTATTGTCGTTTTAGCAGCAAATATGGGTGAGGAAATCAGTGCTTTCCTAGAGGGTAAAATATTAATATCTTTAGTTGCTGTAGATGTTCCGAGTTGTGGGGCCGTGGTCTTGGCATTGTAGGACTTGACGTTTCGCCAGTAACTGTGACTGGCATCCTCAGAGGTATAACACAGAAAGATGGAGTACTCTCTGTGTCAAGGTGAGCAGAAAAATGGTAGGCAGGTAATTTATATCTACCCTGGAAGGTCAGGTAGGGCTGAGTCATTATCTTGTAGTAGTTCTCCAGGCTATGAACATGCTGGAGAACTGGAGAACTACTACAAGCTAACGACTCAGCCCTACCCCACCTTCCAGGGTAGATATAAATTACCTGCCTACCATTTTTCTGCTCACCTCGACACAGAGAGAACTCCATCTTTCTGTGTTAAACCTCTGAGGATGCCAGTCACAGCTACTGGCGAAATGTCAGGTCCTACAATGCCAAGACCACGGCCATGCAACCCGGAAAATCTACAGCAACTAATGAACTCCAACCATGAAAACCTTCAACAACATATTAATATCTTGTCGGTGATTTAACAATATGACCTCCAGCATCTCAGGTACTCTTCTTCTTCTTCAGGACATAACATAAGAACATAAGAGAAGCCAACGGTAGATCAGGCCAATGGCCCATCCAGTCCAACACTCTGTCACACAGTGGCCAAAAATACCAGGTGCCATCAGGAGGTCTATCAGTGGGGCCAGGACACTAGAAGCCCTCCCACTGTTGCCCCCAACCACCAAGAATACAGAGCATCACTTGCCCCAGACCGAGAGCTCCCATCTATACCTTGTGGCGAATAGCCACTGATGGACTTCTGCTCCATATGTTTATCTAATTCCCTCTTGAAGCCGTCCATGCTTGTAGCTGCCACCACCTCCTGCGGCAGTGAATTCCATGTGTTAATCACTCTTTGGGTGAAGAAGTACTTCCTTTTATCTGTTCTAACCCGACTGCTCAGCAATTTCGTTGAGTGCCCACGAGTCCTTGTATTGTGAACTTCAAACTGCACCCATGGGTTTTTCGGCTGGGCTTCTGACTTGTTCTTAGAGAGAGCTGTGGGGTCTCACTGCGTAGATGTGGTGTTGGGAGGAAGCGCATTGGGGCACCAGCGGAGAACCTGTGTGAATGAGGCAGGCTCTGCTTGAACTTTGGCTGAATTGGATTGCTGGGGCTTAACGCCAAAAAAAGCTATGGAGTCGCCTGTAAACAGAGAGGTACCAAACAAGACAGGAACTAGGGAGCTTCTGGGCACAGAGAATCGAAGGGGATATAGCAGCAAAAAGGCAAAGGACGTATTTGCTGATGCCAGGAAAGAGACGCCAAGATGAGGAGAAAGGCTTTGCTTGGTACTAAAAGAGAACATAGAGCTACTGTCTCTTATCAGCTCGTGGGTGGCAGAATGGCACGTGGTTGTCCCTGGACAGAAAATGCATAGAAAGGGCCAGGAAAGACCTATTGGGCTGTTGTATTCCATTGCCAGTAGGGGAAAAAATCAGAAGAAGAAATTTCTCTCCCAGGTCACTTGTGGAGGACTGGAGCCATGCCTCTCCCTCAGAACTCTTGAGCATGAGAATCTAGACAGACGACTGAAAGAGAGAATGTAGGAATGGTCAAATCCAGGTATTTTCACACTGACAGGGAAAACATCTCTTAAAATCATGATGGAGTCAGTATTTCTTGGTACAAACAAAGGGACTTTGTCTCGATACAGTTAGTCACGGAAACAACTAGAGGGGAAATCTCGGGGTTTCTCTTACAGGGCCAATTGTTACTCAGAAAGGCTGTTTTGGGGGGAGTTGGGAAGAAAAGAGACTGGATTTTTACCGCGCCCTTCACTCGGAGTTTTAGAGCGTCTTACAATCCTCTTCCATTCCTGTCTTCACAACAGACACCCTGTTAGATAGTTGGGGCTGAGAGAACTCTGAGAGAACTGCTCTTGAGAGAACTGTGACTGATCCAAGGTCACCCAGCCGGCTGCTTGTGGAAGAATAGGGAATCAAACCCAGTTCTCCAAATTAGAGTCTGCCGCTCTTAAGCTCTACACCAAACTGGCTTAACCTGTCCCCCCACCTTTCCTTTATACCGCAGTCTTCATCCAAACTAGACTGGCTTTGTAATGGGGGAAGGGAGAACCCACAGAGATTTATTTCGATTCACGGACCTCCTAATAGGGTCATGTCTGGTTTTGCCCTTCATTCAAAGTGGCACGTGAGATCTAAGCACCTTGGTGACTTTCTCTGGGTAAGATATAAAATTTTGTAACTAAATAAAAGTGGCACTGTGGTCATGGTGTGTGGAAATTCAAGGATGCGATAAACACCTGAATCCCAGAGCCAGGAGGCAACATCAGGGGAAGGCCTCGGCCTCTAGGCCCTGTTGTTGGCCTTCCAGAAGAACTGGTTGGCCACTGTGTGATACAGGATGCTGGACTAGATGGACCACTGGTCTGATCCAGCAGGGCTCTTCTGATGTACTTATGAAGGCCTTGGCCTCTATGCTCTGTTGTTGGCTGTCCAGAGGAACTGGTTGGCCACTGTGTGAGACAGGAGGCTGGACTAGATGGACCACAAGTCTGATCCAGCAGGGCTCTTCTGATGTACTTATGAAGGCCTTGGCCTCTATGCTCTGTTGTTGGCTGTCCAGAGGAACTGGTTGGCCACTGTGTGAGACAGGAGGCTGGACTAGATGGACCACTGGACTGATCCAACAGGGCTCTTCTGATGTACTTACGAAGGCCTTGGCCTCTATGCCCTGTTGTTGGCTGTCCAGAGGAACTGGTTGGCCACTGTCTGAGACAGGAGGCTGGACTAGATGGACCACTGGACTGATCCAACAGGGCTCTTCTGATGTACTTATGAAGGCCTTGGCCTCTATGCTCTGTTGTTGGCTGTCCAGAGGAACTGGTTGGCCACTGTGTGAGACAGGAGGCTGGACTAGATGGACCGCTGGACTGATCCAACAGGACTCTTCTTATGTTCTTTACATATTTATTAAAATCTTTTTGTTAGGATCAACGAGAATATCAGAAGAGTGTTGAAGAAGCTTTTGAATTCTTCAGGCTGAAAGTCCGGTAAAAAAAAGGGGGGGGGAGTCAGAGGGCAAAAGCAAATCCGAAATGGTCATATTAGACTTAGGAAGAGAAAAGTCTTTAAAACCTGAGGCTGGGAAGGATCAGATTTCTCCAGGAAGTTTGTAGATTGTTTAAAATGACTGCAATGTAGACGAGGCCGGCTGCGTAGGCCAGTAGCTGTGCAGACCCGCAGAGAAAGTCCAAGAAGAAATAAATCTAGATCCGGGGAAGGGATGGGGATTGTGTTTCTGGGCCAGATGGAAGAGCTCCTTGACAGAGTTCAGAATTCAAGATACGGTTGCAAATTTAAATGTGAGGTGCAAAATACGACAGGTTTCAGAATGTGACAAAGGTTATTGGGACAGAGGAGCTTCCTCGCCATGACCAGCATTCCCTCTAAGCTGAGTTAGTGTGAGCTAGCTCACAGTTTTTTGGCCTCCAGCTCACACATTTTTGTCTTCGCTCAGGAAGGGATGGCTCCAGAGCAACTATTATGCAGTAGCCAAATCGCTCGCTCACAAGACTCGACAGCTTACCGAGAGCATCGCCCACGACTCTTTGAGAAATAAACATCAGTAGTTAATGTGACGATAACGTGATTTCAAAAATCATGTACTTGGTAGATTTTAGGTGGGTGCAAGCCACTTTGTAGAATTCAACCTTCGTTGGCCTTTGGGGCATATTGTTGAATTCAGTTTGCACCTTTTCTAATTTGGCTGGGCCAGAAGGAGAATATACCAATGGACTTGAGCAGAAAAGAAGGCTTTAGACCAGGGGTGTCAAACATGTGGCTCAGCAGCCGGATCAGGCTCCCAGAGGGCTTCTGTCAGGCCCACTGTTAAGTATCAACTCAACAACGATTTCAGCTTCAAAAGCGATTCAGCTTTATTTGAACAGCAAACTGTAAGTCAGGGACACACGACAAACAAGTGGAGCACAGCTCCCTTTGTAAACTCTCCCGGGCTGTCAAAGCCACACCCACAGTTAGCTAAAGGCCAATCACAAGACAGAGATAAAGGCCAATCATAACACAGGGATAAAGGCCAATCAGGACCGTTCCCTCTTTGCAACATTCTCACACAGTGATGGGGTATTTACAATGGTTTCCTGGAAACCAGCCAATGGTAATGTGACAGCTGAAGAGCCACATTCAAACTCAAGCTTAACATGGAAATGTATAGCAAGGATTCACATCCCAATGCATAACACCCACAGTGGAACTGGCTGTCTTCTGCTTCTTCTCCCAGTTCTGCTGCTGCTGCGTCATCGTAGGTGTGCAGCTTACAGATACACACCTGAACAGCATATTGAAGATTGCAGCAGCACAGACATTTTGATGCAATAATTCAGAGCAAGAGACGCTGTTAAATAAACAAAATATTGGAAGAGCGCTAATGTTTTAAGCATGATTTTATTTTAAGTTTAAAAAAAACACCCTTTGTGTTTGTGTCCTTTATAGAGTTTATATCTCCGCTACCTGGCATTACATTTTATGACACACATGGCCCGGCCCAACAAGGTCTCATTTATGTCAGATCCAGCCCTCATAACAAATGGGTTCGACCCCCCTGCCTTAGACTGTAAGCGCAATCTTAAGAAAGTCTACCCAGAATCCTACTCAGGTCTATGCAACGGGGCTAGCTGCCGGGAAAGAGTTCTTAGGATAGCACTGAGTGAGCTTCAAATAAAGGGACATTTTCCCTGCACCCACTTTGTTTCCATATGAACCTGCCCATACACTCTGGTCATCTTCGGAGGCCCTACTCCGGTTGCCCTTGCCATCTGAAGCTAGATAGGTGGCAACCCGAGGAAGGGCTCTGTTGGTTAAGAACATAAGAGAAGCCAATGTTGAATCAGGCCAATGGCCCATCCAGTCCAACACTCTGTCACACAGCGGCCAAAATATACCAGGTGCCATCAGGAGGTCCAGCAGTGGGGCCAGGACACTAGAAGCCCTCCCACTGCTGCCCCCTCCAGCACCAAGAATAGAGTGCATCACCTGCCCCAGACTGAGAGTTCCCATCTATACCCTGTGGCTAATAGCCACTGATGGACTTCTGCTCCATATGTTTATCTAATTCCCTCTTGAAACTGTCCATGCTTGTAGCTGCCACCACCTCCTGTGGCAGTGAATTCCATATTCTGGTTATGGCACCAGAACTTTGGAACTCCCTCACTGGGGAGATTTGTCTGTCTCCCTCTTTCAATATCTTTCACCAGACTTTTCTGTTTCGTCTGGCATACCTTCAGTAACAATTACCAGCTCTCCTTCTAGCGTGTTTATGTGTTTTTACTTGGATTACTTTATAATTTTAAGTCCGCTTTTAATTGCTCAAATGTTTTAATGTTTTTTTTTAACGTTTGCCACCTTGTGGACTCTGATTGGGTGGGAAGATGGCATTAAGATGTTTTAAATAAATAATGTTTTGCTTTCTTTCCAGTAGGGAGGGGACTCATCACTTGCTGGAACCATCCACATCACCTTGGTGTTTTGTTTTGTTTTAAACCCAACCACCTGACAGAAATCTGCACACAGAATGAAGTTTTGGCCTCTCAGGACCTAGGCCACTTCTGTCAAGTGAGTTCTGGACTTAGGAAAGAAGGCAAGTGAGATTATTTTAGGGTACTATTGGAGGACATCTTGGCATATGGAGATGGCCGGAAACGCAGCAGGCCTCGAAGGGGTGCAAGGCCCTCATGCTGTTGACATTGGGAGCAGAGGGGAATTCTGGGAAAGGACGGTGCAGAAGATACTGGGGGAAGAAACCACCAGTGTAGAAGTCCGGTGCCAGCACTTCAGGCAGTTCCACTATCAAGGGGCCGAGGGCCCCCGAGAGGTTCGCCGCCAACTCCATGATCTTTGCCACCAGTGGCTGAAGCCGGAAAAGCACAGCAAGAAGGAGATGCTGGACCTGGTGATCCTGGAGCAGTTCCTGGCCGTCCTGCCCGCGGAGATGGAGAGCTGGGTCAGAGGATGTGGACCGGAGACCAGTTTCCAAGCAGTGGCCCTGGCAGAAGTCTTTCTCCTGAGTCAGGCAGAGGATGAGAAGCAGGAAAGGCAGGTGAGAGCATTTCAGGTACGATGGCTTGATTCAAATCAGCATTTTTCTCTGTGCAATCCTCCGCATGTTTATTATGCATTCCTAAGCAGGTGTACATAGGACTGATAAAGAACAAAGCATGAATCCAGGGGCGCCTTTAAGACCAATGAAGTTTTTATTCTGGGTATAAGCTTTCGTGCGCATGCATACTTCTTCAAATACTTCTTCACAGGGCTTTTTTTGTGGAAAAAGCCCAGCAGGAACTCATTAGCATAATAGGCCACACCCAACAGCAGAAACCCATTCACGTATTAGGCCACACCCTGACAGCACAGCTCATTAGCATATTAGGCCACACACCCCATGTTGCCAGAAGTGTGGTCATCCAGCCACACCCACCTTTTGCTTCTTATTCTGTTTACCTTGTTTGTTGTCAAAACCCATGGCTTTTTTGGTAGCAGGAACTCTTTTGCATGTTAGGCCGCACGCCCCTAATGTAGCCAATCCTAATGAGTTTCTGCTGTTGGGTGTGGCCTGTTATGCTAATGAGTTCCTGCTGGGTGTGGCCAACTTGGGAGCCAGCCGGAACTCCGTTCCTGTGCGTTCCTGCCCAAAATTAACCCTGCTTCTTCAGTATCTGAAGAAGTTTCTGTGCTTATTATACCCAGAATAAAACTTAGTTGGTCTTAAAGGCGCCCCTGGATTCACGCTTTGTTTTGCTGCTTCAGAACAACACGGAAATCCACCTGAATCTTATAGAATGGACACCTAACAGTGCAATCGTAGGTGGCGTTTCACCCTCCTAAGTCCATTGAAATCAGTTGGGCTTTGAAGGGTGTAACTCCAGGTAGGATTGCATTGTGGACCACCCAGACAAAACCAATCCTTAATTCCAAATAGAAATTTTTCCATTTAATATTTAGACCCTTCCTAAATGAAGAGCTTGCTTTAACCGTACAACATAATTGATTTCAATACTGAATTAGAGCCTTGGAAAGGGCGCTGTGTCTTAGATATTTAAAGTGCTGTTTTAACTCTTTTAGATGGTGAAATGGACCTTATTTTTTAGCACATGAAGCTGGTGAGCTCCTACTGGGCCTATTTTGAGGGCTGCATTTGGAATAGATTTTTATAGATAATGTATTGGTCGGAATTAGCATTATAAGGTGCTTCCGTATGTACGTGTGAAGCTGCCTTCTACTGGATCAGACCATTGGTCCATCAAGATTGGTACTGTCGACTCAGACTGGGGATGGCTCTCCAGAGTCTCAGGTAGAGGTCTTCCAAATGAGGTATTACCTGATCCTTCTAAGCAGAGGTGCCAGGGATTAAGAACATCAGAAGAGCCCTGCTGGCTCAGACCAGTGGTCCAGCTAGTCCAGCATCCTGTCACACACAACGGCCAACAAGTTCCTCTGAGTGGCAAACAACAAGGCATAGAGGCAGAGGCCTTCATAAGAACATATTAGGCCACACCCCCATGTTACCAGAAGTGTGGTCATCCAGCCACACCCACCTTTTGCTTCTTATTCTACTTACCTTGTTTGTTGTCAAAACCCAGGGCTTTTTTTGGAGCAGGAACTCCTTTGCATGTTAGGCCACACAGCCCTAATGTAGCCAGTCCTAATGAGTTTCTGCTTTTGGGTGTGGCCTGTTATGCTAATGAGTTCCTGCTGGGCGTGGTCAGCTCGGGAGCCAGCCGGAACTCTGTTCCTGTGCGTTCCTGCCCCAAAATAGCCCTGGTTCTCTCTCAGAACTCTCTCAGACCCACCTGCCTCACAAGGTGCCTGTTGTAGGGAGAGGAGTGGAAGGCAATTGTAAGCTGCTTCGAGACTCCTTTGGGTAGAGAAAAGCAGAGTATAAAAACCAGCTCTTCTTGTCTGGAGAGCCGGGTATGATTCCCCACTCCTCTATATGAAACCAGCTAGGTAACCTTGGGTCAGTCACAGGTCTCTCAGAGCTCTCTCAGCCCCACCTTACCTCACAGGGTGTCTGTCATGGGAAGAATAAGGGAAAGGAGATTGTGAGCCCCTTGGAGACTCCTTTGGGTAGTGAAGGCTGGGGTATAAAACCATCTCTTCTCTTCTCTTCTCTTCTCTTCTCTTCTCTTCTCTTCTCTTCTCTTCTCTTCTCTTCTCTTCTCTTCTCTTCTCTTCTCTTCTCTTCTCTTCTCTTCTCTTCTCTTCTTCTCTTCTTCTCTTCTTCTCTTCTCTTCTCTTCTCTTCTCTTCTCTTCTTCTCTTCTGTTTATACCTGGATTTTATCCAGCTGACCGGAATGTTCCCAGAATTCCCCATCCCTTGGTTTTTGTTGCAGATGAGTTAGTCATGTGTGTATTTTTTTGTCATTGTTGTTTTATAGGCCTACTGTTTTAATGTCGTATTTTATCTCTCCTCTGAGGGAGCTCCCTTCGACAGGTATTTGACAGAGGCAGCGTACAAAAACCTGAAATCGGCAGCCTCTGCCGGTCGATTCCTCCCCACCCTGCCCTTTCCTTCCCTAACTCTTCTCCCCACTGCTTTGGTGGGACTTTCCCTTCCGCTCCAGATGCGAGGCCTGTCGGGAGAAGCAGCTGCCAATTTCTGCGTGGCACACAATTCTCCATCTGACGGTGGACAGAGGCTGCCGTCCAGGGGGGCTTTGCAGGTTGGAGACCAAAGTCCCATTTCCGTGGGTAAGGATTAATGAAGCACGTTTAGCGTATTTCAAATCTCTCTTTGTATGTGCCTCTCTGCCTCTCTCTCTCTCTGTCTCTCTCATTTTCCATAGGAACATAAGAAGAGAGCGTCCGGTGGGCTCTCCTTCTTTGGAGGTTTTCAAACAGAGGCTAGATGGCCATCTGACAGCAGTGCCGATTTTGTGAACTTAGGCAGATCATGAGAAGGGAGGGCAGGAAGGGTTGCTTCAGTGCATTGTTCTCGTGGCCCTTTCTTAAACCCCCAGGAAAATGCCGATAGCCCCTTAGCGGTCAGGAAGCGATTACCTCCAGCCCAGTTTGGTCAGAGATCCTGGAGGGCTATTTGGGGGGGGGCATCTTCTGGGCATGGAGCAAGGTGTCACTGGGGGTGTGGGGGGAGGTAGTTGTGAATTTCCTGCATTGTGAGGGGGGCTGGACTGGATGACCTTGGAGGTCCCTTCCAACTCTATGATTCTAAGAGGGGCATAAAGGCTGAGGCCTTCATAAGAAGAGCCCTGCTGGGTCAGACCAATAGTCCATCTAGACCAGCATCCTGTCTGACACAGTGGCCAACCAGTTCCTCCAGACACCCAACAGCAAGGCGTAGAGGCTTAGGCATTTATAAGAACATCAGAAGAGCCCTGCTGGGTCAGACCAGTGGTCCATCTAGACCAGCATCCTGTCTGACACAATGGTCAACCAGTTCCTCTGGAGGGCCAATAACAGGGCACAGAGGCGGAGGCCTTCCCCTGATGTGGCCTCCTGGCTCTGGGATTCAGAGGATTAGTGCCTCTGAATGTGGCAGTTCCCCTCAGTCACCATGGCTGGTAGCCATTAATAAACCTATCCTCCGTGAATCTATCTAATCTCAGTTTATCCCCGTGGCCATCACTACATCCTCTGGCAGCAAATTCCACATTTTAATCACTCCGTATATTTCCTTGTGTCCATCCTGAACCTACTGCCCATCAGCTTCATTGGTTGCCCTCAAATTCTAGTATTTTGGAGACAAAGAAAAGTCCTTTTTGTTAACTCTCTCATAAGAACAGAAGAGAAGCCAATGTTGAATCAGGCCAATGGCCCATCCAGTCCCACACTCTGTCACACAGTGGCGAAAAATACCAGGTGCCATCAGGAGGTCCGCCAGTGGGGCCAGGACACTAGAAGCCCCCTCCCACTGCTGCCCCCCCCCCCAAGCACCAAGAATACAGAGCATCACTTGCCCCAGACTGAGAGTTCCTATCTATGCCTTGTGGCTAATAGCCACTGATGGACCTCTGCTCCATATGTCCATCTCCAGCCCATGCATTATTTTATAAATCTCTATCATGTCCGCCCTCAGTCATCTCTTTTCTGAACTGAAAAGTCCCAGACAGTTCAGCCATTCCTCCCAGGGAAAATGCCCCAATCCCCTCATCATCTGGGTTGCCCTCCTCTGTCCTTTCCCCAGGCTCTGCAATGTCCTTTTGGCGTTTCGGTGACCAGAACTGCACCCAGAATTCCAAATGAAGCCACCACACCATAGATCTATACAGGGGCATTACAATATCCAGATTTCCTTGGGTGGTTTCTCTCTTCTCTGGGCGTTCATAGAATCCGAGAGTTGGAAGGGACCCTAGAGGCCATCTAGTCCACCCCCCTGCTCAGTGCAGGATTGGCCTAGAGCATACCTGCTAAGTGTTTGTCCAGCCGCCGCTTAAAGATCGCCAATGAGGGGGAGCTCACCACCTCCCTAGGCAGCTGATTCCACTGTTGAACAGCTCTTACTGTTTTTCCCTAATATCCAGCGGGTACCTTCCCGCCCTTAATTTAAACCCATTCTTGTGAGTCCTCTCCTCTGCTGCCAACAGGAACGGCTCCCTGCCCTCCTCTAAGTGACAGCCCTTCAGATACTTGAGCAATCATGTCCCCCCTCAACCTCCTCTCCTCCAGAGTGAATATTTTAGAAGTTTTA
Organism: Gekko gecko; assembly: GCA_029375565.1. Lineage (NCBI taxonomy): Eukaryota > Metazoa > Chordata > Lepidosauria > Squamata > Gekkonidae > Gekko > Gekko gecko. Next base: position 10,322,067 of record JAPDNY010000002.1, read on the forward strand.
GACCCAAATGTATGTAGTTAATTTTTGGTATTTGGAAACCATTTATAGAAACTGATGTGTAGATCCGCAACCATTGTTCTGTTTTTGTCTTTACTTTACATCTTTTTCCCCCCTTTATTAAAAATCTTATTTCGTTGCTGGCTTTTATGTCTCTCCCCCTCCCCATTCTTTTTCCCCTGTTTCCTCAAAAGAAATAGTAATAATAATAATAATAAAAAAGATCCAAAGCAGTACTCTGAATTATGCCCAAGTGCCAATAGGAGAAGGGGATTTTCTTTTTCTCTTTTCACATGGGGTACTGAAATTTAAAGTGTATGTTAACAAAGTACAAAATGTTTATAAAGGTTACAGTCTTTCTCCGTCACGGTGGTTTCCCTCACAGATGGAGGAACGTCCCCAGAAACGTCTACAAGGTCAACCCCGGGTTATGCTGGAGGCGAAACGGTTCCTGTGCAGCCAGATCACGTAAGAGAGGGGTCCAGCCCTCAACCCCCCCCCGGGCATCTCTTTCCCCTGCACCTTGCCTTGAGCTTGAATGAAACTTTCTTCCCTTCCCTGTGAGCAAAATTCCTGTCTCAAAGGTTTGCATCCTGCAAGAGAGGCCCAGAGACGCTTCAACTAACTTCTCGGGTTGTACTTGGGATGGGGGACGAATGATGATCTCATCTTTGAGTAGAAATATACTTTTTGAATTCCCTTTTAGGGTCTATTGACCTTGGAGGAGGTGTCCGTGCATTTCACCGAGGAGGAGTGGGCTCTGCTGGACGCAGGCCAAAGAGCTCTGCACAGGGAAGTCATGCTAGAGAATTATGGGATGGTGGCCTCTCTGGGTAAGGCTTCCTTTTGGACCCTAAGCGACAGATCTTTGTTTTAAGCTTTGAAAGCCGGTGTCATGTAGCGGTGGTTTCCCATCCAATTACTAACCGGGGCTGACCATGCTTAGCTTCCAAGAACTGATGAGATAAGGCTAGCATGGGCCATGTTGATGCTGGTGGAAAGTGTCGCCAAGTCATAAGAACGTAAGAGAAGCCAAATGTTGGATCAGGCCAGTGGCCCATCCAGTCCTACACTCTGGGTCACACAGTGGCCAAAAATACCAGGTGCCATCAGGAGGTCCACCAGTGGGGCCAGGACACCAGAAGCCCTCCCACTGTTGACCCCCCCCCAAGCACCAAGAATACAGAGAGACTCACTTGCCCCAGACTGAGAGTTCCTACCTATACCTTGTGGCTAATAGCCACTGATGGAACTCTGCTCCATATGTTTATCCGATTCCCTCTTGAAGCTTTCCATGCTTGTAGCCACCGCCACCTTCTGTGGCAGTGAATTCCATGTGTTCATCACTCTTTGGGTGAAGGAGTACTTCCTTTTATCCGTTCTAACCGGACTGCTCAGCAATTTCGTAGAGTGCCCACCAGTTCTTGTATTGTGAGAAAGGGAGAAAAGTTCTTCTTTCTCTACCTGCTCTATCCCATACATAATCTTACAAACCTCGATCATGTCACCCCTCAGCCGTCGTGTCTCCAAGCTAAAGAGCCCCAAGCGCCTCAATCTTTCTTCATAGGGAAAGCATTCCAACCCTTTTATCATTCTAGCTGCCCTTCTCTGCACTTTTTCCAATGCTATAATATCCTTTCTGAGGTGCGGTGACCAAAACTGTACACAGTACTCCAAATGAGGTTGCACCATTGATTTATACAGGGGCATGATGATACTGGCTGACCTGTTTTCAGTTCCCTTCCTAATAATCCCCAGCATAGCGTTGGCCTTTTTTATTGCAGTCGCACACTGTTGTGACATTTTCAGCGAGTTATCTAGTACGACTCCAAGATCTCTCTCTTGGTCAGTCTCCGCCAGTTCGCAGCCGATTTATGGCCACCCTATAGGATCTTCCAGGCCAGAGAAAAAGTGGCTCGCCATTGCCTGTGCCTACACAGCGACCATTCAAACACCAAACAGGGTTGACTGGGGTTGCTATGCAGAGGCAGGCCATGGTAACCCACCTCGGTTTGTGTCTGCCCTGACTTGGATGGCCCAGGCTACCCTGATCTCGTCAGGTCTCAGAAGCTAAGCAAGGGCAGCTTTGGTTAGAACTTGGATGGGAGACCACCAAGAAAACCCAGGACTGCTACGTAGAGGCAGGCAGTGGCAAACCGCCTCTTCAACACTATGGAAGTTGCCACCTGGGCAGATCCGTTTGTCCCCAGCTTTGTTCCGTCTCCCAGGAAGCCCCCCTGAGCAATTCCATTCTGCTCATTTTGTGAAACAATAGAAGCAGGCTTGGGGGGGGAGGCCTCCCGATAGACTCAGGCAGACCGTTCTGCAATGTAGGAGCCACCAGAGAGAACGTGCGATGGAGGTCTCTCGGACTCTGTGTTCCAAATACATGGTCCCGATTTTATAATTGATATAATACTTATGTTTAGGTGGATATAATTGAAAGATAAGCTATAAGATAAAATGTACTTAACCAGGGCTTTTTTTGTAGAGAAAGCCCAGCAGGAACTCATTAGCATAATTGGCCACACCCATCAGCAGAAACTCATTGGCATGTTAGGCCGCACCCCCTGACAACATAACTCATTAGCATATTAGGCCACACACCCCATGTTACCAGAAGTGTGGTCATCCAGCCACACCCACCTTTTGCTTCTTATTCTGTTGACCTTGTTTGTTGTCAAAACCCAGGGCTTTTTTGGTAGCAGGGACTCCTTTGCATGTTAGGCCACACACCCCTCATGTAGCCAATCCTAATGAGTTTCTGCTGATGGGTGTGGCCTGTTATGGTAATGAGTTCCTGCTGGGCATGGCCGACTCAGGAGCCAGCCGGAACTCCGTTCCTGTGCGTTCCTACCCCAAAATAGCCCTGTACTTAACACATTAAGAGAGAAAATGAAATGAGATATACTCACTTATTATGAAACTTATAAATATTGATTACTTGTTGGGCACCTCTAATGTATGAATCATGAGAATATACTACCCCCGTTTGTGTCACATGTGGATGTCTTATGTTTGTTAAGTTTGTATTGTGTTGTGTTTAAAAATTTAATAAAATTCTGTCCCTAGGGACAGTTATTAAAAAAAGAGAGAGAGAGAGAGAATGTGCAATTGAAAGGTATGTCAGCCTGCAGTCACTGAGCTACGGGGAGCCAGAAGGGAAGCATCAGAGGCAGTGTTCCCTCTAAGCTGTGTTAGTGTGAGCTAGCGCAGATTTTTAGCCTCCGGCTCACACATTTTTTGTCTCAGCCCAGGGAGGACGGCTCCAGAGCAAACTAATTGATGCAGCAGCCAAATCGCTCGCTCACAACTTTAATGCCGGCAGCTCACAGAGTGGAATTTTTGCTCACAAGACTCCAGAGCTTAGAGGGAGCACTGGTCAGAGGCGTGCAACTGCGCATGGAGGCGTTGCCGTATAGAATTCCCAGTATGGGTTTTCTTTCAGAGGTTACAAGATGGTGGATCCAGAGGAGTTAAGACGTGTTCGTCTGTAGCGGCAAAATAGTAAAAAGCTCAGTAGCACCTTTAAGACTTGACAAGCGTTATCGTAGCATGAGATTTCGAGAAACATAGCTGTCTTTGTCATCTGTGTTCCTCAAAAGCTTATGCTGTTTAAATTGTATGAACATGAAAATATATCCAATAATAAAATGTATTTACCAAAAAAAAAAAAAAAGCTTATGTTGCAATACAGTTTGTTAAGTCTTAAAGGTGCTACTGGGCTTTTTACTAAGATGATGGGTGGGAGGTATGGACTAAGGCGGGACAAAGCCCTCTGACGCAGAAGTGTTGAACTCATTTCTGACGAGGGCCAGATCAGGCCTGTAGCCAGGATTTTTTCATTCGGGGGGGCTTTAAATAAGTCAGGGGGCACCCTGCACCCACCCACCCCAGAGTGGCACAAATAAAATAAAAAATTGGAAATCGGAGGGGGGGGCTGGGCTGGATGGGAAGTCAGGGGGCCTTAGCAGTGAGTCAAGGGGCCAGGCCCCAAGATGCCCCACGGTAGCTACGGGCCTGGGCCAGATATGACATAAATGTCATTTTGTTGGGCTGGGCCGGGCCATGCGTGCCATAACACGTAATGGAATTCACTGCCACAGGAGGTGGTGGCAGCTACAAGCATGGACAGTTTCAAGAGGGAATTAGATAAACATATGGAGCAGAAGTCCATCAGTGGCTATTAGCCACAGGGTGTAGATGGGAACTCTCAGTCTGGGGCAGGTGATGCACTCTATTCTTGGTGCTGGAGGGGGCAGCAGTGGGAGGGCTGCTAGTGTCCTGGCCCCACTGCTGGACCTCCTGATGGCATCTGGTATATTTTGGCCGCTATGTGACAGAGTGTTGGACTGGATGGGCCATTGGCCTGATTCAACATTGGCTTCTCTTATGTTTTTATGTAATGCCAGTTGCTGGAGATACAAGCTGTATAAAGGACGGAAGCGGGTAAGCTCCAAGTTGTTGTATTGTTAGTGCAAGGCCCCATAGGCTGGGAGTGGGGTGCAAAGGGAAACCCATCTGGGAGGACTGGAGAGCCAGTGGTGCAGCCCTGGGCAGACGCTCCCACGCTGCTTCTCTGTTGTAGAGAAGGTTGTTCCGCCAAGCTGAAGCCACAATCGGAGTGGCTCCGCCCACTTCCCCCTGAGCAGTCTCCTGTTCCCTCCCTCGCACGGGTTGCTCGCGGTTCGCATAAGAGCCCTGGATGGGCCAGTTCCGGCCCCCGAGCCTTATGTTTGACGCCCCTGCTCTAATGCTTTTTGGAAAATGAGTGTGGGCCATAACTATTTCTGAACATGGTGGGCTGCTTGGGTGAATAGAGGGTTCATTGATGATGAAATATGTGCTAAACATCTAATGCACTGAAATATAGGTCACGTCGGGGTTGTCAGTGTTCTAATAAATAAATGTAAGACTTTTTTAAAAAAAATCTATCCATGTGATTAAGCCGTTGCCTAGTTTTGTCCACCGATAAGAAGCTCTGCTCCTCTCCCGGGGCTTCATTGGTTTATTCCAGAAGGCGACATGCAGGAGAGCAAGAAGGAGGGAAGGCCGAATGCGATTTTGTTGGACAGAGTCAAGCTGAACGGGGGAGATCAGCAGAGGAGGAAAACAGAAGTGAAGCGGAAGAGGGAGAATAAACCCTTTGCCTTGCAGGATGCCAATTTTCAGAAACTCCCAATCCAGGAAAAAACAGATGAAGGAAAGGAAAAGAGTAAGTGCCGTGTGTGTGTGTATGGCGTAAATTCAGTTTTAATGCTCGTTGTAGAGCACTGGTTCCCAAAGTGGGCAATACTGCCCCTGGGGGGGCGCTGGAATGATCCGGGGGGGCGGTAGAAGCCTTGGGTGCAATTGGGGCAGGTGTTAAATAAAAATAAGGTGACGGTAGAAGCATAAAGAAAGAAGAGTCCGGGACCTATCTAAAGCAGCTTTTTCCTGCCTTCTCATGGTCTTCCCTGGGATCCGGGAGGGAGGTGGAGAGGAGTCCCCACAGCCAATCACAGCCATGTATTTGCAAAATGCAGATGTATGTGCACCCTTGTAAGGCTGGTGTTGCTGCTGGGCTATTGTGTGGTGGTTGCTGCTGGCCCTTGGCTTCAGGCCAACATCATCTTTCTTTGCTGTTTGCAAATTTGTCATTGAAGGTAGATTTCCAGGGGGGGCGCTGAGTAATTTTTTTTTCTCTGAAAAGAGAGTGGTAGGCCAAAGACGTTTGGGAACCTCCATTGTAGAATGTAAATAAGGGCTCTTTTAAATGCGCACTGTCCAAAAGGAGTATTAGTTTCAGGAACAGCCTCGCTGCCCACAAGAGAATCCACACAGGACAGAAATCAATGCTATTTAACGCCCTGTGTTCATTCTTAACAGCACTCGAGTGGTTTTGTTCCCAGGTAAGAAGAGGCTTTGGGGCCTTACCAGTTTTCTCTCTTTATTCCAGAGGGGGATATTTGGGAAAGCAAGAATGAAGGAGAATCACGTGAAATGGCAGTAGAAGGAGCGGGATATACAACCGAGGAGCCGATGTGGAAGATTGAAATTAAACAGGAAATAGGGAGTGACTCCTCTGCTCTTCAGGGTGGAAGCTTCCAGGAGATCCAAGAAAAAATGGGAAAAGGAAAAGAAAGGAGTAAGTGGCAGTGGGTGTGGGAGATGTCTTGAGTTCTAAATCCAGCTTCTGTGCTTACGGGAGAATGCACATTTGAGAGCGAGTATCTAAATGCTTTAGTTGTTGTAGATTTTCCAGGCTGTATGGCTGGGCTCTTGGCATTGTAGGACCTGACGTTTCGCCAGCAGCTGTGACTGGCATCCTCAGAGGTATAACACAGGAAGATGGAGTACTCTCTGTGTCAAGATGAGAAGAAAAATGGTAGGCAGGTAATTTATCTCTACTCAGGAAGGTGGGGTAGGGCTGAGTCAGGTAATTTATCTCTACTCAGGAAGGCGGGGTAGGGCTGAGTCATTGTCTCCCACCTGCCAGGGGATGAAGACTTTATTGTTTCGTTCGGCGTTCCATTACTAATTTGTATTAGCCCTCCTCCTCCTTTGCACATTTATGTTTTGTTTAATTGTTTTAAATATTATATATATCTTTACCTGTATTTTAAATGATGTTTTAATCTTTTGGTGATGTACCACCTTGGGGGCCTCAAATCAGGTGGAAAGGTGGTATAGAAATGTTTTAAAGAAAGAAAGAACCCACCTGTCTCACTGAGATGCAAGGCAGATCACAACATCAAAAAACAATGCAGTTTAAAAAAGGCATATTTATTTACTTAAAATATTTCTGTGCTCCCTTTTCATCCAAATAGGGTCTCCAAGGTGGCAAACATCAAGGCCTCAAAACATTGAAACAGCATCTAAATGTGCATGTAAATATTTAACAATACAATAAAAACACATAGACATAGAAAAACACAAACATACAATGAACAGTGCAATATATTTTTTCCGTGGACCTTAAAAAGAAAGAGAGTATCTTTTCTGCTCATTCTAAGCCTCAGTCGATTGGGTTTGTTCCCCCATTTAAAGTCTTAAAGTTAGGGTCTGCCCTGTGTGTGTGTGTGCGCTTACTTTTCTTGTGGGATTCTCGGACCTCTGGACTGTTTCCCTGGGACCCTCCCATTCCCCTTTAGTTCTTCTGTTGGTTCCGTGGAGACTGGCCAAGGGACTGAATCAATAGAGACCATAGTTCTTAAACAAAACCAGTTTATTACAACATAAGCTTCATAAGGACAAAAAGCACTTTAGCACTTATAAATCTTTTAGGATAAAAACATAACATCTCCATATTCAGCACAGAATACTTCAACACATAGTGCACTAGTATGAAATACAGAGCGCCCTGGCTTAGTCAACACGGAGTCACAGAGAGCTGATTGATGACTAGCCAAGAGCAAAGAAGTCTCTAACAATTTATCTTCAACAATTCAGTACCCATAGTTTCAGCTCACACGGATGATGTAAGGTTAACACCAGGGGTCTTTTCGTAGAAAAACAGCTGCAGGAGCTCATTAGCATATGGTATGCTAATGAGCTATTAGGCTATTAGCATATGCCACGCCCCTGACATCACCGGAAGTGATGTCAGAAGGGGAAGCAAAAGGGGGAGGCATCTTCAAAAGCCTCCCCTTCCCTTCCCCAGCTGGCCTGGGTGGAGGAGCTAAGAGAGAAGGGGTTTAAAGTTTAAACTCCTTCTCATGAGAGTTGGGCCACAGAAGGAGGAAAGAGGGAAGGAAAGAGAGAGAGTAGAGAGAAGGAAGGAAGAGGGAAAGAAAGAGAGGGAAGAAGGAGGGAAACAGGGAAAGGAGGAAAAAGAGAAGAGAAGAAGGTGGGAAAGAAAGAAAGAGAGAAGAGAAGAAGGAGGGAAAGAGGAAAAAGAGAGAAGGAATGAAAGAAATTTGGCGGCAGTTCAGCCCCATTATATCCTATGGGCCATTGAAGTCAATGGTGAAAACATAGGGTATATTCTGGGGGCTGGAGGGAAGGGGGTTTGAGGGAGAGGCTCCAAACTCACAGGGTAGCTGACGGTGCCTCTCCCCAAGATACCCACCAAGTTTCAAGAACATTGGACCAGGGACCAAGTTATTTTTTCCCACCATAGAGAACAATGGAGGGAATAGGGGCAACCTGTTTGGGGGCCCATAGAATTGGACCCCCTGATCCAATGTTCTTGAAACTTGGTGGGTATCTTGGGGAGAGGCTCCATCAGCTACCCAGTGAGTTTGGAGCCTCTCCCTCAAACCCCCTCCCCTCCAGCCCCCAGAATATACCCTATGTTTTCACCATTGACTTCAATGGCCCACAGGTTATAATGGAGCTGAAATTGACATTCGGCGGCCTGAAAGACTCCCCCGGACGCCGGCTGGGGGCGGGGCTTGGCTCCTGAGCTCCCGGAGCTGTGCTCCGGTGCACTCCCCCCAAAAGACCCCTGGTTAACACACTGTTAGCAGAAGAATATCAAAATAAAGAGGACAATTTTCACCCTGAACTCATACCCTCGTTACCCAAGGATGTTATGTGTAAACGTTATTGTGACTTTATTGGAAGCGCAGACACCTGCTTCAGCAAGTACGTTGCAGGTCAGAAGCTACAAACCTTCCCACTGGGAGTCTTTGACACAGTATGCGGTTGAAATGATAGACCCAGAGAAATGTAAACTATTCGTTTTAGAGCGGAGTGCATTGTCAGAGGCTAGAGAGAGGCTTGAGGGAGGACAATAGCTAAACCTGCAAAGCCTCATGGGAGAGGAACCAAACAGAGAGGCCGCAGCTACTCCAGGCTGCTATCCAAAAATGCCTCAGGCTTGCTTATTTTTCTGCCACAGGTTTGTGTTTAAAGTTAGGGTCTTAACCAGTTTTCTTTTTTATTCCTGCAGGCTGGGAGAGTCGGGCTGAGGGAGAACCACAGCAAGCTTCACTGGAAGGACTCGGAAGTACAGAAGAAGACCATCTGTGGAAAATTGAAATAAAAGAAGAAACAGAGAACGAATCCTCCACTTCTCAGGGGGGCGACTTTCCCGAAATCCCGATCCAAGTCAAAATAGGGAAGGGAAAGGAAAGAAGTAAGTGTCCCGTTTGTGGGAAAAGCTATAGCTGTAAATCGAGTTTTAACGCTCACTGGAGGATCCACACAGGGGAGAATCTGTACGAATGCTTGGTCTGTGGGAAGAATTTCATTCAGAGTTCACACCTCACTTCCCATTTAAGAATCCACACAGGGGAGAAGCCATTTCAGTGCCTGGAGTGCGGCATGAGCTTCAAGTGGAACGAGCAGCTCCGTTCGCATAAAATAGTCCACACGGGGAAGAAGCCGTACCAGTGCATGGAGTGCGGGAAGAGCTTCATTCGCAGCACGCATCTCACTTCGCATCAGCTAATCCACACGGGAGAGAAACCGTACAAATGCAACGAGTGCGGAAAGAGCTTCATCCGGAGTACCGAGCTCACGATCCATCAGAGGATCCACACGGGAGAGAAGCCGTATCAGTGCTTAGAGTGTGGGAAGAGTTTCTCTCAGAGCACCAACCTCACCTCGCACAAAAGAATCCACACTGGGGAGAAACCACACAAATGCCTGGAGTGCGGGAAGAGCTTCACTCAGAGGTCCTACCTCAGCAGGCACCACCGAATTCACATGAAGCCCTACAAATGCTCAGAATGCAGCATGAGCTTTTGTGACGAATCGGACCTTAAAGCACACCAGGTCGTCCACACGGGAGCGAATCCCTCAAACCCTCGATACGTTTGGAGCGTGGAAAGGACTTCGGGTTCCTCACAGATCTTACTTCACATTGAAGGATTGACGCCCGTTTGGAAGCACGTGGACAATCAGAATAAAACTTTCCCAGCTGATCAGCCTTTAATAACTGTTACGAACCCTAATTTTTATTAGCTTAGGGGGGTTTTTACACTTTCTGCGCAGGAAAAAGCCCTTTCTGCCTTCTCCTTGCCAGAAACCTGCATGGAGCAAGGAGATTCTTTTACATCTACCACCTTATAGTGGGAACCCCAGGTCCTTCCTTGCTTAATGGTTTTAGTAATGAAAGGTCCCTCTTTCCTGCTTACAGGAAGGGCAAAAGAGTCCCAGGACACCTGCCATTCACCAGGGGTTCTCAGGTGCTTTACTTCAGAGTTACCTGCTGGTTACATCAGGTTTCACTCCTGGATTAGGAGCTCTTCATCTGATGGACAAGCTGGTTTCTTGCATAGGAAGCCTTCTACTCCAGCCAAGGAGGCTTTTTGTTTCCTATCAAGTATATTTGGGGAGGCGTGTCGGAACTGTCCTTGAGCTTTTCCACTAACATGGCGGAGTTTCAGTTTCCGGCTTCTCCATCCAAGAGAGAGCGTGTGCCTGGCGCCGTCTTAAAATATCTCGAACAAAGAGACTGCGATTATCCATACGCACTTGAGCCCCATCTGGCTTTAGATAGCCATTTGTATTTTTCTATTTTGATACCCTTTTTTGCCATTTTTGAACTTTTTTCTGCTTTCTATAAATGCTGTCTAGATTCCGATTTCCTCCTACATGAAATGCTATTTAAAAAAAAAGAAGTACCCTTTTTACCGTATGTCCATGTTCAGGATTTTCAGAGAGCACTTGCCTGCCCCCACGTTAACGTATTTAACCCTGCTAACAGGTTGTTTCCCCCCCTTAGTACTACAATTTTAGACCCCTTTTTTAAAAAAAGAGAGTAGATATCTTCATTGACTGAGTGGATGGCAGAAGTCATAGCAATCACTTGGTTTTAAACGGTTGACTCTTGGTAGAATTAAGTTGGGCGTAGCGAGGTGGACATTGTGTGGCAGAAGTCTGGGCAGGAAGGAACTCTGCACATACTCAAGTGTTCTGGGTCTCTGTGACCACTGAAAGTATTTGCACAGAGAGGAAAAAAAACTGTGTTAAGAGATGCCCAAGCTTTAGCCACGATTCCTTTTCCACGTATAAAGCAAGCAAAAGCAACAAAACTTCACTCGAAGCCTTTATCTTACGAGAGGTCAAAGTAAACCTCTGTGATGCAGCAGTCCTCTGATCGCTTGTGGGGAGTTTTTGTGAGTAAAATCTCAAAAAGGATGTCACGGGCTAAGAAAACTCCAAATGTCTGAATAATCACGGAGAGTCTAGCATGAGCCAGTGTGTCATGCTGTTGGACTATGACTAGGGAGGCCTGGATTCGAATCCCTACTCAGCCAAGAAGCTCGCTGGTGATCTTCGGGCCAACCCCTCTTTCTCAGCCTAACCTCCTTCACGGGGTTGCTGCGAGGGTAAAGAGGAAAGGGGTCAGATGTATGCCAAGCTGAGCTCCTCGGAAGAAGATTTTTTTTTTTTAAAAAAAGAAAGAAATGTAATAGAGTTTTTGCGCTTTTTAGTTTAGAAATGAGATGTGGTCGAGGTTTTTATGAAGCCACGAGCAGTGTTTAGAGAGCGAAAATTTCAATAAACGTTTCCTTCCCATCTCACAACACTGAGGCCCGTGTTTCTTCAATGGCATTGATGGGAGGTGGAGAGGTGACACTCCTTTCTGCGACACATAATTAACTTACTGAGTTCACTACTCCAAGGCGGAGTAGCGGCTTTAAAAAAGGGGAGCTGTTCAGGTTCCAGAACTGGCCTCACTGGTGGTTCATAGCCATGATTGCGAAATGGAGCCTCCATGTTCAAGAGCAGTATACCTGTGGTGGGATTCAGGTGGGTTGGGCTGAAGCAACAGAACAAAGTTTGAGTCCAGTGGCACCTTTAACACCAAGAACGTTTTATTCAAGGTACAAGCTTTTGAGTGCATGGACACTGCTTCACAGCCACTGGACGCAAACATTATACCTGGGGCTATTGGATGTTGAGGATGAATGGGGGGGATGTTGGGGGGGGATGTTGAGGATGAATGGGGGGGATGTTGGGGGGGGATGTTGAGGATGAATGGGGGGGTTTTACTATCTTCCCTTGTAATCTTCAAAGGGTTCAGCCGATCAGCTACTGTTAATTGGTAAAATAAAGCAAGGCCGTTCTGATGCAGAGTCTCCCATTTTATTTTTGGTGCTTTTATTTGGTTACTAGATGAATTATGTCGGTATGTTAGCAAACTGTATCTGCTTTGCTTGGTACTAAAGCTTCGTAGAGAAAGTATTTTAGCTAACAGTTTGCTCCGAAGGGGGAACAGGATTTTCCCTGTGCAACACTGGCACCGTGTGGATCTCTGCCTTATAAATTTACCTGGCCAGATATTGAGGTTTTTACATAATAAAATATCAAAAACGCTTTTCCAAAATACAGAAGAGTCTTGTTTCATTTTTCCAAGAAAGAAGACTAGGCTCGTCAATTAAGAAGTTTAAGGAGGATATAGGCAAGCTGGAATGTGTCCAGAGGAGGGCAACGAAGACGGTGAGGGGGTCTGGAGACCACGTCCTATGAGGAGAGGTTGAAGGAGCTGGGTATGTTTAGACTGGAGAGGAGACGACCGAGAGGTGATATGATGGCTGTCTTGAAGGGTTGTCATTATAGAGGATGGTACAGAGTTGTTTTCTGTTGCCCCAGGTGGTCAGACCAGAACCAACAGGTTGAAATTAAATCGGAAGAGTTTTCGGCTAAACATTAGGAAGAACTTCCTGACAGAGCGGTTCCTCAGTGGAACAGGCTTCCTCGGGAGGTGGTGGGCTCTCCTTCTTCGGAGGTTTTCAAACAGAGGCTGGATGGCCATCTGACAGCAATGGTGATTCTGTGAACTTGGGCAGATCATGAGAAGGAGAGAAGGAAGGGTCGCAGCAGTGCTTAGTTCTTGTGGTCCTTTCTTACATGACCAGGGGAATGCTGATTGCCACTTTGGGGTCAGGAAGCAATTTCTCTCCAGGCCAGTTTGGCCAGGGATTGTGAAGGTTGGGGGGGGCATCTTCTGGGCATGGAACAGGGGTCAATGGGGTGTGGGGGGAGGTATTTGTGAATTTTCTGCCTTGTGCAGGGGGTTGGACTAGATGACCCTGGAGATCCGTTCCAGCTCTATGATTCTAAGTGTGTTAACCCATGTCTCCAAGTTAGGGGTGGTGGTAATGGGGGGGGGTATCCATGCATGTCCACACAAACTGTGTCTCTATATTGAAGACCATTTGCTGGCTTTCTTGGCATCTTTCATTGATGATAACTTTCAGCCTCTCTCACACTCCCAGCTCTTGTATGAGAATGTGAAAATATATATTCGAATTCACATAATCGAATTGAAAAGTGAGGGCAGAGAGTCTCTTTTTTAATTTAATAATCAAAAATTTCAAAAGCATTACAAAATTTCATAGACATTCTCTTTTTTGAAAAAAAGGCCTAAAGGCCACTTTTATTTATTTTAAACACACAGAATATACAATACAATACACACAGTACAGTACACCCACAAAACACAACTCAAAACAACAACCAACACCCTAATCTAACATTAAACATTCATAGGGGGGTTTTAAACACCTCGATTAATTCTTTTCTCTATTTCTACAAACCTCCAAAAGTTTTCTTAATACCAAATATATCTTTCTTTTTAACTCAAAACTATCTTATTATCTCTAACATCATTCAGCTCCCTCTACAGAGTTGTCTTATACCAATCATAAAAACGACCCCATGTATTTAGGAAAGTGTCTTCTGGTTGACCTCTTAGGATTAGCGTCAGTTTATCCATCTCGGCCACCTCGAATATCTTTGCAATATATTCTTCCCTCCTCGGTGTTTCATGAGATCTCCAATAGCGCGCATACACAATCCTGGCCACCGTAGTTAGATATATGAGCAAATATCAATAGACATTCTCAAGGAAAACCAAACATCAAAAAAAAAATTAATCAATCGAAGTTAACATTATGTTAAAACTAAAATTACAGGGGAAAAAGGATACCCTAAATCTAAACTAGTAACAATAAAAAATCAAATATAACTCTTTAAAAAAGGATCCTGTCCTTATAAACCGAGTTATCTGGAAGGATATTTTTTGTTATTAAAAACTGAACAATTGGAAACCGTATTGTGACAAAATTATCATATGCTCTTTCAGAATATGGTGGCTTAGAACAGACTGCTATTTTGGCCATGCAATCTCTTTTAATTTTGGGGAACTGGGTTGGTTTTGAACTGTAAACCTTTCCCCTCAGTTACAAGACGTTCTTAGAGTAGCAAACATAAAGGCTTTGTGTTCACTGCTGTGAGGTTATTTTTTGGGTCAGCAAGAAGAACAGGGGAAGGCAGGAGCTGTATGTAAACAACGAAGCTGGTGTATTTGTTTACAGGATGTAATTTTTAAAACAACCAATCAGCATCACAGGTCTCCAGACAGTCAAAGGGAGAAACCTGGCTGAGGCTCCCAAATTTAAGCTGGTTATGGCTTCAGGGTATGGCTTGAGTTCTCTTGAACGCTTGCTGGTACAAGCAGGCTTTCGCTGACTACGTTGGATCCTTTCACAGAAGGAGAAGAGGAGAGGATAAGAGAAGAGAAGAGGAGGAAGAAGAAGCTTTTCAGACTGTCTAATAGCTGGTTATTAACTGTTTTCTGTCATTTCAGACAGACCCGTTTTAGTAACTGGCTGCTAGCGGAATTTATTTACCTTTTCATACAATCCTGGTTGTCTTCCATTGGTGAAGTGTGCCTGAGGCGTTGTTGGCGAAAACTACTTTCTTCCCGTTTTTCAACCCCTTCTTGCATTTCTGAATCGCTACGGTGCAGTGTATGAAATGCTTCCTGCTTTGCCGCTTTTACCCCGCCCTTTTTCACCACACGCATGATCTTCCTCAGAGGGTTTTTTTTAAAACAATGTTTATTATCTGCAAGTTTTAATTAGCACAGGAGACAACATTAACATAAAAGGCTCCAGTAAAAGTCATCGTAGAGAAGTAAAGCCAAACATGTAGGCAATTCGAGCTACTCATACACACCATCGGGTACACAACTTAGAAACCAAGAGCTAAGGGCATAGTTTATACAATTCTTTGCAAAACATCTCATCTGCCATAAAAAGGGAAAATAGATTAAATTGGATAAATAATGTGTAAATATTCAAATGCAGTAATCTAAACTGATGGCAAGCACATTTTAGGGTGTGGGCTCTAATCTTTGTTGCAGTCAAAATCCCATGAGTCTATAGGGGTTGTGATGGGTTCACAAGCCCGTGGATGTAGATGACTCCCCACGCCCAGCAAAGAAAACTAGATAGCAGCACATGTGAAATGGATCTGGGTGTTCTGGTTGATCACATGCTAAACATGAGCCTGCAGTGTGATGTGACTGCAAAGAAAGCTAATGCAATCTTAGGAATGGATGCATTAACAGAAGGATTGTGTCCGGATCATGGGAGGTGGTAGTTCTGCTCTGTTCTGCCATGGTCAGGCCTCACCTGGAGTACTGTGTCCAGTTTTGGGCAACACACTTTAGGAAGGATGTTGACAAGCTCAAGCGGGTCCAGAAGAGGGCAACCAGGATGGTGAGAGGGTTGGAATCCAAGTCTTAGGAGGAAAGGCTGAAGGAGTAGGGTATGTTTAGCCTGGGAAAGAGAAGGCTTAGAGGGGACATGATTGCAGTCTTCAAATATCTGAAGGGCTGTCATGTAGAAGAGGGAGCAGATCTATTCTCTCTTGCTCCGGACTGCAAGACAATCTAATGGGTGGAAATTACAAGGGAGTCGTTACTGGCTAAATATCAGGAGAAACTTCCTAACTGTAAGAGTGGTTGAGCAGTGGAACAGACTGCCTTGGGAGGTGGTGGATGCTCCTTTGCTGGACGTTTTCAAGCGGAGGCTGGACGACCATCTTTTGGGTATGTCATAGGGCTATCTTTCAGCTATGCTCCTGCAGAGTGCAGGGGGTTGGACTAGATGACCTGCAAGGTCCCTTCCAACTCTAACATTCTATGATTCTAGTTGTAGGACATTGTGTAGTAGTGGCCAGTTGTGAGGCATATAGCAATAGTTCAGGGGTGGCCAAACTGTGGCTCTTTCACACATACTGTGCGGCTCCCGGCAGAGTGGCTGGGGAGCTGAATATCATCAGCAAACAAATATCATTGGACAAAGAAATATTATCAATATCTGCTTTTACCACTTTTGTGATTATTTTGGCAGTCTCGTTTAATGGGTTAATAAAAAGCAAATTTGCATATTTCCCAGTAAAAACGTGTCGTATCTGTTCATGCCTTGCAGCTCTCAAGCATCTGACGTTTATTCTATGTGGCCCTTACATTAAGCAAGTTTGGCCAGCCCTGCTGTAGTTTCTGAGGAGTTGTGCCTGCCACAGATAGACGGACGGATGGAGCTCTTTTTGTAGCAGGAACTCCTTTGCATATTAGGCCACCCCCCCCAATGTAGCCAATCCTCCAAAAGCTTACAGTAGTCCCTGTAAGAAGAGCTCTGTAAGCTCTTGGAGGATTGGCTACATTAGGGGTGTGTCACCTAATATGCAAAGGAGTTCCTGCTACAAAAAGAGCCCTGGAGTCTTTTATTAATATAGAAGACATTCTAAAGTCACCAATGAGAATAGGGATGAAAAGAAGTTGAGGCCAAGAATGAAAAGTAAAGCAGGGGACACAGAAAAATTAGAAGGCTGGGGGAGAGAATATAAGCTTGCCAACTCTGGGTCGGGAAATTCCTGGAGATTTTGGGGTGAGCCTGGGGAGAGAAGAGTTTGGGGACAGGAGAGAACTCAGCAGAGATGTGATGCCATAGGTCAGGGGTGTCAAACATGCAGGGAGGGAAAGGAGTTTGTAAACCCCTCTGACCAGGGCTTTTTTAATAGAAAAAGCCAAGCAGGAACTCATTAGTGTAATAGGCCGCACCCAACAGCAGAGACTCATTAGCATATTAGGCCACACCCCTGATAGCACAGCATATTAGTGTATTAGGCCACACCCCCATTTTACCAGAAGTGTGGTCATCCAGCCACACCCACCTTTTGCTGCTTATTCTGTTGACCTTGTTTGTTGTCAAAGCCCAGGACTTTTTTTGTAGAGGGAACTCCTTTGCATGTTAGGCCACACACACCTAATGTAGCCAATCCTAATGAGTTTCTGCTGTTGGGTGTGGCCTGGTATGCTAATGAGTTCCTGCTGGGCGTGGCCAACTTGGGAGCCAGCCAGAACTCCCTTCCTGTGTGTTCCTGCCCAAAAATAGCCCTGGCTCTGACACTTCCTTGGGTATAAATCCAATCTCCTCCTCCTTCTCTAAGAGCTGTTAACAGTGCTTGATGACAGCAGCCTCTAAAAAAACTGTTCCTGTGCATAAAACTTACATTTGTCCTCTGTAATCCCCCCTTCTTCTAGTATTTCCAGAGCCAAAGCATGCAGGCAATTTAGATATGCCAAGAGGGGTTCATTAATGTGCTGATATGTCTCATAAAACTTAACTTTCATCTCAGAAACGATTGCCATATGCAGTTTCTCAAATAGCAAAGCACTCACCTGCAGACGCTTTTCTCCCTGCACCTAAAGCTACCTGCAATGCAGGTGGCAGGAAGTTTTCTGACAATCAGAGATCTGTAAGGTCAGAGTGCTGATGTCTGATGGAACCAATAATCTTGTTTCATTTGTGTGCATCATCTTGAGTACAAAATCCTATGTCACCCTTTGTAACACTCAAAAAGTCCGTTGGGCATCCGGGGGTCCCAACCTTGATATGCGTACTCTTCCTTTATGAATTAAGAAATTCCTGCCTGAATTCTTCTCCACAGGACTGTGTTGTGTGTTTCTCAAATTGGTTGGGCAAACACAACCAGAGGTACCATTTGTGTCTCACAGTTGTGCTGGCAGTTTGCAAAACTCCTGCCAACAATTGTTGCAGCTCAGGAGAAAAGTTTGCAGCGGGGCGTAGGGGTTGGAACGGGAGTCTTTCCCTCCACATAACTGCTACCCAGCCTTCTTTCTTCTCCCTGTGCAAAATTATCTGCTTCTTTCTCAATCATTGTTGCAAGCTCTGCCTCGATAGGAATTACAGCCCACTTTCCATGCAAGTTGTGCTCCCAGCTCTGCTTTCCTGGTCTCCAGACAGAACCAAGTCTCTGGAATTCACATAGCGACATCTCTTTCCCTCCTCCCTTCTTTTGCACCCGTAGCAATTGCATCAGGCAGCTCTACAGCATTCTGAATATCTTCATTTACAGCTTTTGAACTGATACCACATCATAAAACAGCTTTATGAGGATCAAATCCCCAACTTTGTGCACACTTCCATTGCAAGTAGTTTATATTTGCAAGCTCTGTGCAGGACAGAACTTGGAAGGAACCTTGCAATAATGCAAAAAGAAGAGAACAATTTTACTTTTCGCCTTAGCGTCATCTCACGTAACAAAGGCATAGAACTTAGTAACACAACAGAACAGGGATCTTCTTAGGGTTGCCTGGTCCGGGTTGGAAAATACTTAAGAGACTTTGGGGGTGGATCCAGGAGAGTGCAGGGTTTGGGGAGAGGAGGGGCCTCAGCATGGTACCATGCCATAGAGTCCGCCCTTCAAAGCAGCTGTTTTCTCCAGGGGAGCTGATCTCTGTCAGCTGGAGATCAGTTGTAAAAGCAGAAGATCCCCAGGCCCCGCCTGAAGGTTGGCAACCCTAGATCTTCTAAAGTCCAAACAATTAACTTTTCCTTCTTGCACAGCTTGCCATGCCCAAAGTCCATTACTTTCCTCTTGTGGGTAGCCCAGGAAGTCTCCAGCCCAACACACTGTGCACTTGCTTCAAAGATGGAGAAAAAGAGATTGGATTCATGCCCCACCCTTCACTTGGCTGTCAAAGCCGCTTACAAACTCGTTTCCCCTCCCCTCCCCACAACAGACACCCTGTGAGCAATGCTCCCTCTAAACTGGGGAGTCTCGTGAGCAAAAATTCTACTTTGTGAGCTACTGGCAATAAAGTTGTGAGCAAGCAATTTGGCTATTGCATAAATCAGTTTGCTCTGGAGCCATCCCTTCCCGAGCAAAGACAAAAATGTGTGAGCTGGAGGCCAAAAAACTGTGAGCTAGCTCATACTAACTCAGCTTAGAGGGAACACTGCCTGTGAGGTAGGTGGGGCTGAGAGAGCTCTTTCGAGGACTGCTCTTGAGAGAAAAGCTCTGAAAGATCTTGTGACTGGCCCAAGATCGTCCAGCAGCTGCAAGTGGAGGCGTGGAAGATCAAACCCGGCTCTCCCAAAATAGAGTCCACGCACTTAACCTCTCACCACCAGAATTGCAGAGGTCCCAAATGAACCCCCTTAAACAAGGTGTTAAGAGCCTGGGATTAAGGTCCAAGCTCCCCAAACAGGGCCACCTAGTTTCCCGGTTCTGCTGTCCACACCCTGCTGCATCTAAAGGAGGCGGTGGCAGCTGCAAGCATTGACAGTTTCAAGAGGGAATTAGATAAGCATATGGAGCAGAAGTCCATCAGTGGCTATTAGCCACAAGGTATAGATAGGGGCTCTCAGTCTGGGGCAGGTGATGCACTCTAGTCTTGGTGCTGGAGGGGCAGCAGTGAGAGGACTTCTAGTGTCCTGGCCCTACTGCTGGACCTCCTGATGGCACGTGGTATATTTTGGCCCCTGTGTGACAGAGTGTTGGACTAGATGGGCCACTGGCCTGATCCAACACTGGCTTCTCTTAGGTTCTTATGTAAAGGCTGGGCCACCCCCTCCCCCGGCTCATTCCATTCCTAGTTAGGGGTTCCATGTGCACACAAAGACTACCTGGAATACAACCCGGTTGGTCTTAAAGGTGCCCCTGCACTCAAACTTCCTTCTGCTCCTCCAGACCCCTCGGGGCTACCCACCCCGAAGTTGGGAAGTTCCAGAAGATTGGGGGTGGAGCCTGGGAAGTGCAGGGTTTGGGGAGGGGGCGGGACGTCGGTGGCGTCCAATACCCTCCCCCCTCCAAAGCAGCCCGTCTGATCCTCCAGGTCGGCAAAGGCATCGGTCGAGGGTGTGGCCACGGGCCCCTCCGTGCACGTGGGCCGTGTGGCTGATCTGCCTGGCCCGCCGCTTCCATCCCGTCGCATCCTCCGGTCAACCATGGCCCCAAACAGGCTGGGGGTTTATTGGGGGGACGAGGAGGTCGACCTCCTCCTGGAGATCATGCTGGATATGGGGGCCGGGGAGGTGGTCATGCCCAGCGGGCGCCTCCAAAACGCGGAGCTTTTCTCCGGGGTGGCGAGGAGACTGACGGCGGGCGGCTTCCCCAGGTCGTGGGAGCAGTGCCGGGCCAAGTTCAAGCGGCTGAAGGCCTCTTTCTTTGAGGTCCTGGAGAAATGGGACGGCGTCCCGCCGAGGAAGAGGAGGCCCCCGTTTTTCCAGCCCCTGTTTCGCTTATGGGAGCAGGCCAAGCGCCCCAGCTGGTTGGATCGACGGGCGGCAGGTAAGCCTCTCTCCTCCCTGTTTCCCTGTAGATTAATAGGGCGTAAGGACGGCAGGTAAGTCTCTCTCCTCCCTATTTCCCTGTAGATTAATAAGAGTTCTGCAAACTGAAATGCAGGAGTTTTGTTTGTTCGTTTGTTTAAATCATCTTAGGAGGGGAAGGGCAGGTGATGGAGGTTTATAAAGCGGTGCAGGTGATGGAGAGAGCGGACAAAGAGGAGTTTTTCTCCCTCTCCCAAAAGACTAGAACTGGAGGGCATCCAGTGAAGCGGATGGGCAGTAGGTTCAGGGCGGACAAAAGGGAATACCACTTTAGGTAGAGAGCGATGACAATGTGGGATTCCTTGCCAGAGGATGGAGAGATGGCCACAGAAATAAACAGCTTTCCAAGGGGGATTAGATAGATTCATGGAGACCAGCCATGGTGACTGAGGGGAACCGCCATATTCAGGACTAATCCTCTGTGTGCTTATGAAGGCCTCAGCCTCTGTGACCTGCTATTGACCAGGCCACCCAGAGGAACTGGTTGACCACTGTGTGAGACAGGAGGCTGGACTAGATGGACCATTGGTTTGATCCAGCAGGGCCCTTATGTTCTTATGAGGTGGAGGTCACTCAGGGCCGGATCGCCCACTGGGCGAACTAGGCGCTCGCCTAGGGTGCCCCCGACCTCAGGGGCACCAAATGGCACCCCACTCCCCCCCAAAAGCGCCCCCCGCCGCCCTAACCGGGCGCCCGCTATCGCCACCGCCGCTAGACCCCCGCCCCCTTCCCGGCTTTCCTGGGGGCCCCGCAGCCGCAGAGGCCCCAGGAAAGCCGGCTCTGGGAGGGAGGGGCGGCGGCGGTGGCTAGACCCCCCACCCCTTCCCACTTTCCCGGGGACCCCGCAGCCGCGGAGGCCCTGGGAAAGCCAGCTCTGGGAGGTAGAGGGCGGCGGCGGCTAGACCCCCTGCCCCTTCCCACTTTCCTGGGGACCCCGCAGCTGTGGAGGCCCCGGGAAAGCTGGCTCTGGGAGGTAGGGGGTGGCGGCGGTGGCTAGACTCCCCCGCCCCCTTCCCGCTTTCCCGGGGACCCCGCAGCCGTGGAGGCCCCGGGAAAGCCGGCTCTGGGAGGGAGGGGGCGGCGGCTAGACCCCCCCGCCCCTTCCCGCTTTCCCGGGGACCCCGCAGCCACGGAGGCCCCGGGAAAGCCAGCGCTCCACCCCCGGTCTCCAGGTCCCACCGGGAGGTTGGCATCCCCAGTGGGGGGCACCCCAGGCTGTCCTGCCTAGGGCGCCCAGACACCTGGAGCCGGCCCTGAGGTCACTGGTAAGGGGAGCGAGTGAAGTGGATGGAGGTCACTCCACCAGCAAAATCAGTTCTGGGGGCAATATGTTGTCGAAGGCTTTCACGGCCAAAGTTCATTCATTGCTGTAGATTTTCCGGGTTATGTGGCCGTGGTCTTGGCATTGTAGGACCTGACCTTTTGCCAGTAGGTGTGACTGGCATCCTCAGAGGTATAACACAGAAAGATGGAGTACTCTCTGTGTCAGTTCCCACAACCTTGACACAGAGAGTACTCCATCTTTCTGTGTTATACCTCTGAGGATGCCAGTCACACCTACTGGCGGAACGTCAGGTCCTACAATGCCAAGACCACGGCCACACATCCCGGAAGATCTACAGCAACTAATCCAGGGGGCTTTTGCAGTTTTCCCATTGTTGGTGTGCTTGCAGATTAAGCACAGAAGCAAAGGGGCTTCTATAGGGCAGTTTCCCCTACGTTGCCAACTCCATGTTGTGAGCTTTTGTGAGTCACTGCTCACTTTTCCGGATAGTCTTTGGGGTGCTACTGGACTCTGGCTTTTTTCTACTGCTATAGACAGACTAACAGGGCTAAGCATCTTGATCTAACTCCAGGTTGGGAAGTTCCAGAAGATGGTGGGGGTAGAATCCCAGTGGTGCAAAATACCCTTTTTGTTGTTGTTCAGTTGCACAGTCAAGTCCGACATTTCGCGAGCCCATGTACCACATCCCGCCAGGCCCTCCTGCCTTCCGTCATCCTTAGATGCACAACATTTCCACAACCAACCTCTCTCCCCTTCCCCACCCACGTTTTCTTTACCTAGAAATAGTCACAGATAAACACTACTTGCCTTTCATCGTCTTTGAATTTTACTCTTTACCGGTGTTCCCTCTAAACTGAGTTAGTGTGAGCTAGCTCGCAGCTTTTTAGCCTCCGGCTCACACGTTTTCCTCTTAGCTCAGGAGAAGGGATGGCTCCAGAGCAAACTAAATTTAGAAGAAGAAGAGACTGGATTTATACCCCGCCTTTCGCTACCCAAAGGTGTCTCAGAGCGGCTTACAAACTCCTTTCCTTACCTCTCCCCACAACAGGCACCCTGCGAGGTAGGTGGGGCTGAGAGAGCTCTTGACAGAAACTGCTCTTTTTCAAGAACAGCTCTTATCAGAACTACGGCTTGCCCAAAGTCATCCAGCCAGGTGCAAGTGGAGGAGTGGGGAATCCAGCCTGGTTCTCCCAGATTAGAGTCTGCGCAATTAACCACTACACCAAACTGGTGTAGTCGCCAAATCGCTCGCTCGCAACTTTAATGCCAGCAGCTCACAAAGTACAATGTTTTGCTCACAAAACTCTACAGCTTAGTGTCGAGGTAAGGCGAAAGTGGCTGGCACAAAGGGGGGTCAGGAGGGAGTGCGAGTATCCAATAAATACTGGAGGCTTCTGGCTATGTGCAAACTATATACATTTATTTACACACCACAGCCATCATCAAACAGAGTGTCAAAGTGCTCTGCTGCAATCATACATAAGAGAAAGGGGAACTGTACATCACACACTGTACATTTATACAAACACCAGCCAATCAGGCTTCAGTGCTGAGTCACTGTGATGGCAGTGGCAAGACTGCCCTGAACCCAGGGCTCTTTCTGTAGCAGGAACTCCTTTGCATATTAAGCGTCACACCCCTAATGTAGCCAATCCTCCAAGAGCTTACAGTAGCCCCTGTAAGAAGAGCTCTGTAAGCTCTCGGAGGATTGGCTACATTAGGAGTGTGTCACCTACTATGCAAAGAAGTTCCTGCCACAAAAAGAGGCCTGCCTGAACCAGTTGTAGCCAGCTCTTACCGAGGTTCCTGGCTGACAGCTTCATGTCACTAGATCAAACACGTCTAGACAGACTTATATGAACATGTGGATCACAACACTTAGAGGGAGCATTGCTCTTTACAGGTTTTCTGCTACGATTGCAGGCCTATAGGGGGATCCACTTTGGCCACGATCCACACAGCCCTTCCGTTCTCCATGGATGCTTTTCAAGACCGAATAACGCAGCTGGATTTCCCATTCTCAGAATCCTTGTTTAGTCTCAACTTTGTTGAAGTCCAAGTCTGAAGCCATTTTGAATGCCTTCTGGAGATGATAATTACACTGTCTTGTGTAAGCTTCCTTAAGCAGGGTTGCCAACCTCCAGGTGAGGCCTGAAGGTCTCCCAGAATGACACCTGCTTTCCAGGCCACAGGGATCGGTCCCCCCAAAGAAAATGGCTGCTTTGGAAATACGGTTCAGCTGCAGAAGACAGAGGTCTGGTCCCCTGGGGAAAAGAGATGGGGAACTCCTACGAAGAAAGGTTAAAATGCTTGGGGCTCTTTAGCTTGGAGAAACGACGGCTGAGGGGTGACATGATCGAGGTTTATAAGATTATGAATGGGATTGAGCAGGTTAAGGAAGAAGTACTTTTCTCCCTTTCTCACAATACAAGAACTCGTGGGCACTCCAGGAAATTGCTGAGCAGTCGGGTTAGAACAGATAAAAGGAAGTACTTCTTCACCCAAAGAGTGATTAACACATGGAATTCACTGCCACAGGAGGTGGTGGCAGCTACAAGCATGGACAGTTTCAAGAGGGAATTAGATAAACATATGGAGCAGAAGCCCACCAGTGGCTATTAGCCACAGGGTATAGATGGGAACTCTCAGTCTGGGGCAGGTGATGCACTCTATCCTTGGTGCTGGAGGGGGCAGCAGTGGGAGGGCTTCTGGTGTCCTGGCCCCACTGCTGGACCTCCTGATGGCACCTGGTATATTGTGGCCGCTGTGTGACAGAGTGTTGGACTAGATGGGCCACTGGCCTGATTCAACATTGCCTTCTCTTATGTTCTTATGTTAACTCTGTGGCATGATGCCCTGCCGAGGTCTGTCTCTTCCCCAAACTCGCCTTCCCCCGGTTCTACCCCGAAATCCCCAGGCATTTCCCAACCTAGAGTTGGCAACTGTACCCAGCCTATCTCCTTGGTTGGCCTTTTTCTCTCCTCTCTTTTTCCAGCTTGGCTTAGTGGGTTAAGAGTGGCCGACTCTAACCTGGAGAACTGGGTTTGATTCCCCACTCCTTCACATGCAGCCAGCTGGGTGACCTTGGGCCAGTCACAGTCAATGCTCCCTCTAAGCTGTGGAGTCTTGTGAGTGAAAACTCTATTTTGGGAGCGACTGGTATTAAAGTTGTGGGCCAGCAATTTGGCTGCTGCATGAATTAGTTTGCTTCGGAGCCATCCTTCCTGAGCTAAGACAAAAATGTGTGAGCTGGAGGCTAAAGAACTGTGAGCTAGCTCACACTAACTCAGCTTAGAGGGAACACTGGTCACTGTTCTCTTAGAGCTCCCTCAGACCCACCCACCTCACAGGGTGCCTGTTGTGGGGAGAGGAAGGGACTCCTTTGGGTAGTGCTTCGAGACTCCTTTGGGTAGTGAAGAGTGGGGTTTGAAATCTCCTCCTTGTAAATGTTTCTGCTTGGCGGCCTTGGCCCTGGGCTCCAGCCATCCAGGTGAGAGTTACCCAGTGAAAGTATCCAGCCAGTCTACCCCTGCTGATGAAGGATTTCCCCTAGAATCCATGGTATACCATAGAGCTTGCCCTCTGAAGTGGCCGTTTTCTCCAGGGGAGACGATCTGTGTCGTCTGCAAATTCAAGAGATCTCCAGGCGCCACCTGGAGCCTGGCCACCTTGCAAACAGGGAACGCACCTGTGTTATGCAAAACCCCCTAATGAAGGGAAATGAATTTTCCAGTCCATTTTCCAGTCTTCCGGTGGCGTCAAGAGGAGCGAGAGCGGGCTATGAAAGAGGCAGAAAGCGAACACAGAGTCTCCTCAACGAACAGCCAGCAAGGTAAGGGATCTCAGAGAGACAAACGGTAGAAATTATCTAGTCTTGGTTACGGTATGTGATGTACTTTTGTTAATACTGGGGTTTTGTGTGTTCACACGACCACAGGTGAGAAAAACACTGACGGGGAGGCAGGGGCAGAAGAAAACATTGAAGAGTCCAGCCCAGGGAGTGGGAATGTGGGAAACAATGGAGGTAATGGGGGTAAACCTGTTTGGGTGCCCATAGAATTAGGCCCATTGGTCCAATTGCTTTGAGATGTGGGGGTGTATGTGGGGAGAGGCTCCCGGAGCTACCCTGAAAGTTTGGAGCCTCTTCCTCTAACCCCCTCTCCCCCAGAGCTACTAACAGCACCATGGGAAAACAGTAACTTTTTTCCCACCATAGAAAACAATGGAGGGAATGGGAGCAACCTGTTTGGGGGCCCATAGAATTGGACCCCCTGGTCCAATGTTCTTGAAACTTGGTGGGTATCTTGGGGAGAGGCTCCATCAGCTACCCTGTGAGTTTGGAGTCTCTCCCTCAAACCCCCTTCCCTCCAGCCCCCAGAATAAACCCTATGTTTTCACCATTGACTTTCCTTCTCTCCTTTTCCTCTTTCCCTCCTTCTTTCCTTCTTTCTTTCTTTCTTTCTTTCTTCCCTCTTTCTTTCTTTCTTTCTTTCTTTCTTTCTTTCTTTCTTTCTTTCTTTCTTTCTTTCTTTCTTTCCTACCTTCTTTCTCTTCTCTTTTCTCTTCCTTTCCCTGTTTCCCTCCTTTCTTCCCTCTCTTTCTTTCCCTTTTTCTTTCCCTCCTTCTTTCCTTCTCTTTCTTTCCCTCTTCCCTTCCTTCTTTCTACTCTCTCTCTTTCCTTCCCTCTTTCCTCCTTCTGTGGCCCAACTCTAGTGAGAAGGAGTTTAAACTTTAAACCCCTTCTTTCTTAGCTCCCTCACCCAGGCCAGCTGGGGAAGGGAAGGGGAGGCTTTTGAAGATGCCTCCCCCCTTTTGCTTCCCCTTCTGACATCACTTTCGGTGATGTCAGGGGGCATGGCATGGCTAATGAGCTCCTGCAGCTCTTTTTCTACGAAAAGACCCCTGCTGGTAGGCATGTCTCACCTTGACACAGAGAGTACTTCATCTTCCTGTGTTATACCTCTAAGAATGCCAGTCACAGCTGCTGGTGAAATGTCAGGTCCTACAGTGCCAAGACCGCGGCCACACAGCCCGGAAAATCCACAACAATTAATAAACCTTTTACACTTTTCCTTGAAAGATAAGGATGGCATTGACCTTTGACTGAGATGTTCTTGCTTAGAGAACGGGAGGTCAAAGAACCGATTTACAGTAGCAAGCCGACATAGGCTCACAGTTTAGGGATCATTATTTGACAGTGCAACTTTGAAGATACATGTAAAATTCAAAAATACATGTGACCCACAGACATTCAGACAAAGTGTAAGCTTTCCTGGGCAAGCTGCAAGCACGCTTCCTACCTTCCTTTTTCTGTGTGTGCATGCACGCGTGTGGGAAAAGCAACAAAGCCAGTCTCCACGTGCAGCCCTCTCCAGCTCCTCTCCAGGCTGAACTGAGGGCTGCTGGGAGCTGGGGGTGGAGCTTAGGTTCCAGAAGGAAGCAAGCCCCCACCGCCCTGACTTGTTCCCTCCCACCCAATCCAGCCGAACAGTCCCTTTGCATTACCACAATACCTGTGCGCACATTGGGTGGTCTGTCCCCTTCAGTCTTGAATGGCAGACAGCCCTTCTGGCCTTGGAAAAGAAGGTCTTGGAAGGTAGAGTGATGGCCACAAACAATGTGCAGGCTTTTGGATCCCCTGCATGTTTAAAAATGACTGCATGTTTAAAAATGTGTCCTGTGCTTAAAAGTTCCTTTTAAATTTTAGCTCAGTAGGGCTTTTTTGTAGAAAAGACACCCACGCAGAAACTCATTAGCATATTAGGCCACACCCCTATATTACCAGAAGTGTGGTTATCCAGCCACACCTACCTTTTGCTTCTCATTCTGTTTACCTTGTTTGTTGTCAAAACCCTGGGCTTTTTTTGGAGCAGGAACTCCTTTGCATGTTAGGCCACACACCCCTAATGTAGCCATTCCTAATAAGTTTCTGCTGTTGGGTGTGGCCTATTATGCTAATGAGTTCCTGCTGGGCGTGGGCAACTCGGGAGCCAGCCGGAACACCATTCCTGTGCGTTCCTGCCCCAAAAAAGCTCTGTTTTACTGGAAAACAAAGCTTGAACCCAGCAGCACATTTAAGATCAACAAAGTTTTATTTTGGGCATAAGTTTTCATGAGAGCCAGTTTGGTGTAGTGGTTAGGAGTGCGGACTTTAATCTGGGAGAACCAGGTTTGATTCTCCCTAGCAGTGCTGTGTCCTTTCAGAGCTGTTCTCTCAACAGCAGTTCTCAAAAGAGCTCTCTCAGCCCCACCTCCCTCCCAGCATGTCTGTTGTGGGGAGGGGAAGGGAAAGGAGTTTGTAAGCCACTCTGAGACTCCCTCAGGTAGTGAAGGGTGGGGTATAAATCCAATCTCTTCTCTTCTTCATGTGCATGCCCACTTCTTCCAAAAGCTTATCCCCAGGATGAAACTTTGTGGGTCTTAAAGGTGCCTGACTGGACTCCAACTTTGTTCTGCTGCTTCAGACTCTCAGGGCGACCCCACCTGAATCTATTTACATTCTACTGTAACTGTTCTGCACAAGGGGGGATGTTCAGAAATTCTTTTTTCTGTTTGGTGTAGCCAATTTGATGTAGTGGTTAAGTGCACGGACTCTAATCTGGGAGAACCAGGTTTGATTCCCCACTCCTCCACTTGCAGCTGCTGGATGACCTTGGGCAAGCCGTAGTTCTGATAAGAGCTGTTCTTGAAAAAGAGCAGTTTCTGTCAGAGCTCTCTCAGCCTCACCTACCTCACAGGGTGTCTGTTGTGGGGAGGGGAAGGGAAGGGAGGTTGTAAGCCGCTCTGAGACTCCCTCGGGTAGTGAAGTTGTTGTTGTTAAGTCGCACAGTCGAGTCCGACTCTTTGCGACCCCATGGACCAGATTACGCCAGGCCCTCCTGTCTTCCGCTGTCCACTGAAGTTTGCTCAATTTCATGTTCGTTGCATCGATGACGCTATCTAACCATCTCATCCTTTGCCGTCCCCTTCTTCTTTGACCTTCCATCTTTCCCAGCATCAGGGTCTTCTCCAGTGAGTGCTCCCTTCTCATTTGGTGGCCAAAGTATTTGAGCTTCAGCTTCAGGATCTGGCCTTCAGGGGAACAGTCAGGGTTGATTTCTTTTAGGATTGACTGATTTGATCTCCTTGCAGTCCAAGGGACTCTCAAGAGTCTTCTCCAGCACCATAGTTCAAAAGAATCTATTCTTCGGCGCTTGGCCTTCCTTATAGTCCAACTCTCGCAGCCATACATTACTACAGGGAATACCATTGATTTGACCATGCAAACTTTTGTTGGCAGGGTGATGTCTCTGCTTTTTATCATGCTGTTTAGGTTTGCCATCGCTTTCCTCCCAAGGAGCAGGTGTCTTTTAATTTCATGGCTGCAGTCACCATCTGCAGTGATCTGGGATCCCAGGAACGTGAAGTCTGTCACTACTTCTACGACTTCCCCTTCTATTTGCCAAGGAGTGATGGGGCCAGATGCCATGATCTTAGTTTTTTGATGTTGAGCTTCAAGCCCACTTTTGCGCTCTCCTCTTTCACCCTGAGCAAGAGGCTCTTGAGGTCCTCTTCACTTTCTGCCATCAGAGTGGTATCGTCTGCATATCTGAGGTTATTGATCTTTTCCCCAGCAATCTTAACTCCGGCTTGTGATTCATCCAGGCCAGCATTTCGCATGATGTACTCGGCATATAAATTAAATAAGCAAGGTAGTGAAGGGCGGGGTATAAATCCAGCCTCTTTTTCTTTTTCTTTAATTACATGACTTCATTTGTGCTACAATGTTAGATCAGCAGAGTGCTCAAGACGTGGTTGTGTGTTGCTGTAAACGATACACAGAGTCTATTTATTTTGGCAGGGGTGGTAAAAAATGTTGTCAAACTGCCACCACCTTATAGCTGCACGTGGTGACCCAGACTCATGCACAATTTTATCATGAACCCACAGTATTATTATTTATTTATTATTATGTATTAATTTCGATTTATATTCTGCCTTGCCTGCACAGGCAGGCTCAAGGCGGCGTACAACAATTTAAAATACGATAAAGCACAATAAATGCAATATTATAAAATTCCAGATTGCCAATAAATTACATAAAATACAATAGAGGGCAGATGGCAGATTTCAATGAGGTGGTCGGCTAAAGGTAGGGCGGTGTCCGAAGTTGGTTGTTCTGGATGCCAGCAGCACGGCAGCTATGATGGTCCAGTAGTTGTTAGTAGCTCATTCAACAGTGGCGGCTCCCAATCGAAGGCCTGGTGGAAGAGCTCCGTTTTACAGGCCCTGCGGATGGAATTACCATGATAGATAGCTTATTGCTGGTTGTTGTGTGTCTTTTCCTGCCAGATAACACACAAGTGGAAGCCACGTTCAGGAGGGAAGATGACCACCCTTCAAATCCAGGTACGTATCTTTCATTCGTCTGTGCAGCTGAACAATGTTCTCCTTCTCCAAAAATTTTCCACTTAGAGTACAGGGGCCCCAAAGCAATATTACAGTTCACTGCCATGCAGTACCCATGAAGTTACAAAGAACAGAACCCTCTCGTTCCAAGGTGCAGTGATATCATCTTTGTCTCAGAGTGCAACAGGGTTAATGATGTGGTTTAATGACTTCACAGACAACAGCTTCACTGTCAGCCTCGAGAAGGGGGAAGATGAGGCTCCACAGATGGAGATGGTGAGCCCCTCACCTCCTCAAGGTACAGAATGATGTTGACACCAGTGTTAGATCCTTTTATTGGCTGTATTTTCAATCCTTTCCTTAATAATCCCCTACATAAGCATATGAGAAGAGCCCTGCTGGATCAGACCAGCGGTCCATTTAGTCCAGCATCCTGTCTCACACAGTGGTCAACCAGTTCCTCTGGATGGCCAACAACAGGGCCTAGAGGCTGAGGCCTTCATGAGAACATAAGAAGAGCCTGCTGGATCAGACCAGTGGTCCATCTAGTCCAGCACCCTCTCCACAGCAACTGACCAGTTCCTCTGGATGGCCAACAACAGGGCCTAGAGGCTGAGGCCTTCATGAGAACATAAGAAGAGCCCTGCTGAATCAGACCAGTGGTCCATCTAGTCCAGTATCCTGTCTCACACAGCGGCCGACCAGTTCCTCTGGATGGCCAACAACGGGGCATAGAAGCTGAGACCTTCTTAAGAACAGAAGAAAGCCCTGCTGGATCAGACCAATGGCCCATCTAGTCCAGCATCCTGTCTCATGCTGTGGCCCACCAGTTCCTCTAGAGATCTGACTACAGGGCATCGATGTTTCCTCCTGGCTCTGGGATTCAGAGGCTTAGTGCCTCTGAACGTGGAGGCTCCCCTCAGTCACCAGGGCTAGTAGCCATTGATAGAATCATCATCCAGGAATCTATCTTCTAATCCCCTTTTAAAGCTGATTAGTCCTGTGGCCATCACTACCTCCGTCTGGCAGAAAATTTCATATATTTTTAATCACTCTCTGTGTAAAGTAGTATTTCCTTTTGCCTGCCCCGAACCTACTGCCCATCAGCTTCATTGGATGTCCTCGAGTTCTAGTATTCTGGGAGAGGGAGACAAAGTTCTCATCTTTTGCCCTCCTCTGTCCTTTCTCCAGCTCTGCAGTGTCCTTTTTGGGATATGGTGACCAGAACTGCATGCATTGTTCCAAATGACGCTGCGCCATAGATTTAGTACAGGGGGATTATAATGTCTCAGAATGTTACATGTTTAACAATATGGTTTAATGCCTTTTACAGAAAACAGCTCTATTGACAACCTCATGACTGTTAAGGAGGAAGATGAGGCTCCACAGGTGGAGATGGCGTTGCCCACGGAGTCGGCCGCCCCCTTTGGGCAAGGTACAGAACGACATCGACACCAATGTTTTATTTTTTCTCACGCCCCTGTACCTAAGCATTGTCCATAGGAGATTCTTATTTTACCCTCTATTGTCTGCTTTGTCCTGCGGGCAAATATATTTTAGTTTTAATATGTTGTCGAAGGCTTTCACGGCCGGCGTTCATTAGTTGCTGTAGATTTTCCAGGTCGTGTGGCCGTGGTGTTGGCATTGTGGGACCTGATGTTTTGCCAGTAGCTGTGACTGGCATCCTCAGAGGTATAACACAGAAAGAAGGAGGACTCTCTGTGTCAAGGTCACAAAACCTGGCCACACAACCCGGAAAATCTATGGCAACTAATATTTTAGTTTTATTTGGCATTGTGTCACTGACTGTTTGTGGCCCTCCGTCCTGATCCTATGCCAATGAGTTTGTGTTTTGCTCTGCTTTTTAATTGTGGAAATGATATACGTAAAGTTAAAGGTTTCCCTTGCTCGAAAGCCAGTCGAATCTGACTCTAGGGGGCGGTGCTCATCTCCGTTTCCAAGCCGAAGGGCCAGCGCTGTCCGAAGACGTTTCCGTGGTCATGTGGCTGGCATGACTAGATGCCGAGGCACACGGAACGCTGTTACCTTCCCACCAAAACAGTAGCTATTTATCTACTTGCACTTTCTTGCTTTGGAACTGCTAGGTGGGCAGGAGCTGGGACCAGAGACGGGAGCTCACTCCGTCACGCAGCACTCGGGGCTCGAACTGCCGAACTACCGACCTTCCAGTCTGGAGTTCAATGTCTTAACCACTGAGCCACTGCAGCCCCTTAACTGTACATAAGTGCCCTCAAATCACTACTGACTTATGGCGATCCCACTGAGGGCCATTCAAGGCATGTGAGAAGCAGCGGTGGCTTGCCATTGCCTTCCTCTGAAAAGTCTTCCGTGATGGAGTCCCATCCAGGTACCAACCCTGCTTAGTTTTTGAGATCTGACGGAGGCTCTGATCTGAGAAGGCAGGGACACCCAAAGCAGGGCTCGAGAAGATGGCCGTAGTGGGTAGGTAGGTTCATAAGGGAGCAGGCCATCCTAAATAGTAAGAACATAAGACAAGCCATGTTGGGTCAGGCCAATGGCCCGTCCAGTCCAACGCTCTGTGTTACACAGGGGCCAAAACCCAGATGCCACCAGGAGGTCCAGCAGCAGGGCCGGAACTCCAAAAGCCCTCCCACTGTTGCCTCCCTCAAGCACCAAGAAGACACAGCATCACTGCTCCAGACATAAGAGCATAAGAGAAGCCATGTTAGATCAGGCCAATGGCCCGTCCAGTCCAACACTCTGTGTTACACAGGGGCCGAAACTCAGATGCCATCCGGAGGTCCACCAGCAGGGCCAGAACTCCAGAAGCCCTCCCACTGTTGATTCTCCCCCCCCACCCCACCCTGAGCATCCCACAAAGCATCACTGCCCCAGACTTAAGAACGTAGGAGAAGCCATGTTGGATCAGGCCAGTGGCCCATCTGGTCCAACATTCTGTGTCACACCAGTGGCCAAAACTCAGGTGCCGTCAGGAGGTCCACCAGCGGAGCCAGATATGTGTCAATGAACAGACGGCGCTGGTATACAAAAATGGGAGAAATGTAGTCCTTTGTAGATTCTGATAGATCCCTGGTTCTACTTGGGAAAGACATTGACAGTAGTATTCACGGACAGTTCTTGTTCCTTCCAGGCCCCGTAATGTTTGTGAACATTCCATGCACGGCAACTGTTGTTAGCAGCAGTGCACACGTGGAGCAGTCAAATCGGGCCACGCAGACGCTTCCTGCCGAGGACATGTACTGCAAGGTGGAAAAGCTGGAATCTTCCCTCCATCAGACCAGTAAGTGATTGCATTCTTATTTGAACACCCGCAAGGATCCCTGGGCAAGCTTCTGCCCATGAGCATTTCAGTTCCTTTTTGCCCATCCCTTGCTGTGCCATTATGTCTCCCTGCTGTGCTGTTTTTCATAACTGAAACAGTTTCAGGGTGCTGTTTGACTCAAGGAGGAAAATGACGTGTCTCCCTTGCACAATGTGAAGGGTGATGTGGAGGCTGAAACCATGTGCAGTGGGTGAATTATCCAAATGGGACACCAAGCATGCAGGAATTTAGAGGAAATGACAACTCTTATCTGACAGTTACACAGACTGGGAACCCCTCCCCAACCCAACTTGTGTGCTAAGTAGGGTTGCCATAAGAACATAAGAGAAGCCATGTTGGGTCAGGCCAGTGGCCCATCCAGTCCAACATTCTGTGTCACACAGTGGCCAAAAATACCAGGTGCCATCAGGAGGTCCACCAGTGGGGCCAGAATTCCAGAAGGGCCTCCCCCTCCACTATCAGCCCCCAAGCACCAGGAAGATAGAGCATCACTGCCCTAGATATATGAACCTAAGAGAAGCTGTGGTGGATCAGGCCAATGGCCCATCCAGTCCAACGCTCTGTGTCACACAGTAGCCAAAAATACCAGGTGCCATCAGGAGGTCCACCAGTGGGGCCAGAACTCCAGAAGCCCTCCCACTGTTGGCCCCCCCCCCCAAGAAGACAGAGGATCACTGCCGCAGACATAATTACATAAGAGAAGCCATGTTAGGTCAGGCCAATGGCCCATCCAGTCCAACACTCCATGTCACACAGTGGCCAAAACCCAGGTGCCATCAGGAGGTCCACCAGCGGGACCAGAAATCCAGAAGCCCTCCCAATGTTGCCCTCCCCATCACCATGAAGACAGAGCATCACTGCCCCACACATAAGAGAAGCCATGTTGGATCAGGCCAATGGTCCATCCAGTCCAACACTCCACGTCACACAGTGGCCAAAACCCAGGTGCCCTCAGGAGGTCCAACAGTGAGGCCAGAATTCCAAAAGCCCTCCCACTGTTGCCCCCCAAGCACCAAGCATACAGAGCATCACTGCCCCAGACAGACTGCCAGTTCTGTGTTGGGAAATAACTGGAGGTTTTGGGGACAGAACCCGGGGAGGGCAGCCAGGGTTTAAGAATAGGCGGGACCTCAGGAGGGTATGACTGTATAGAGTCCGCCAAACAAAACAGCCATTTTTCTTCAGGGCAACCGATTTATACAATACCTTGTCTTATTTCTCTGAAGGATGCGTTCCTTACATTGGTCTCCTTTTTCAGCAACCCAGATCACTCGGCTGGAGCAAGAAATGGCTCAGAGGGAGAATAGTCATCATGCACGTCTTGATCGACTGGAGAAGGAGAGTGAAAAAATGCATCGGGAAATAAGGAGTCTTCAGCAATGCCTACAGAAGTTCTCTCGTCCATCCAAAGAGAGGAGACAACTGTGAACGTTTGGGAATATATTTTATTTCGTTTTGGTAACCCCACAGCTAGGTTACTGTTCTGTTGTTCACTTGCTAGTTGCAGTGGAATTTTTGTGTGTGTTTGTTCTCGTTGGGCACGGTTCCATCACTTTCAAAGATCTGCACCAGTAATTTTTTTTCCCCCCGGTAATGTGTTTCTGGCCGCTCACTCCTGCTGCCGTGAAAATTTTGACCTTGGGGGGAAAAAATGGTTGCAAGCTTGAAAGCTTGACACGGTCCGTTCTTTTATCCCGATGATTACATCATCTTGTTCTTTTGCATTTTTAAGAAATAAATGTGCAAATATTTGAAATCCCTTTTTTATATTTTAGTTCGTTAGTGCGACACACCGCCTCATTTTCAAAAAGCCACACCGGGCAGGGCAGAACACATGCTTCTCGGGACTGCTGGTGGGCAAGCAGACAAAATGGCAAAGAAGGGAAATCCCAGTTAAGTGTCATCTTGCCAGGCGCTCCATTTCGTCATATAAACCAGGGGTCCCCAACCTGCTGCCCGCGGGCACCATGGTGACCGGTGACATCTTTCCTGTCTCTTGCCAAAGCAACCCCATAGCCAGTTTTTCGGGGGAGGCACTAAGGGGCATGGCGTCACTTCTGATGTCACAACACTGTACAGCGCTTCCGAGTGAACAGACTCTTTTCATTCACTGACTCAGCCCTGACTGGTCTAAACCATTTAGTTCTTGGGGGTTACGTAGACAGATGGAAGAGGACGGAAACAGTACAAGGCTGTGATTATATGTAGAATTAGACCCAGCATAGGCGCGAATGCCAGGCAGATTTAAAGGTAAGTATGCAAGGACTTCCAGTGAAAAACAACAGTCATTCACTTAACGCTGGAGAAAAAATGCCGTTTCTCTGCCAGACCGTTCTTAAAGGTAAACACTCTCAGTCCGGCCGTCTGAATCCCTCTGCTTCCAAGCAAAATATCAACACACGATTCTTGCTGGTAGAAATATTTATAGTCCAAAATACCACAAAGCAATTGAAGGTGTACCGGTTACACAAACCTTTCAGTAATCCTTTCTCAAGACTGGACTTATATGGAAGCTATCAGAAAACAAAACAGTCAGTCAATCATCATTAATCGACGCTGTGCCAGAGTTGTGAGCTTTCAGTGCTGGAAATTGCGTTTGTAGGCGTGGGTGAGCATACTAAAATGATCTAGTGTACAGATTTTCTACCATTCTTTGAGGAACTATTGTCTCTTGTGTGACCTTGTTTTGTATGTTTTCTGATAGCTTCCATATAAGTCCAGACTTGAGAAAGGATTACCGAAAAGTCTGTGTAACCCGTACATCTTCGACCGCTTTGTTGTATTTTGGACTATAAATATTTCTACCAGCAAGAATAATGTGTTGATATTTTACTTGGAAGCAGAGGGAGTCAGACGGCCGGACTGAGAGTGCTTATCTTTAAGAACGGCCTGGCAGAGAAGCGGCATTTTTTCTCCAGTGGGCAGATTTAAAGGGCACGATCAGACAACAGCCTCTGGGAAGTGCCCTGAAGCCGTCAGCAACCTGTTCTGCTCCGTCGCAGAAGTGGAGTTAAAAGACACTGGGAAAATCCAATAGTAAATGGGTTGCGATGGACCACGGATGGACTTTCCCGTGTCCGATTGCTGCAGCGCGCTGTTATGCCGTGGGCATGGTCTG
This sequence comes from Gekko gecko, assembly GCA_029375565.1. Classification (NCBI taxonomy): domain Eukaryota; kingdom Metazoa; phylum Chordata; class Lepidosauria; order Squamata; family Gekkonidae; genus Gekko; species Gekko gecko. Next base: position 10,358,546 of record JAPDNY010000002.1, read on the forward strand.
ATCAGGCCATCCTGACTCCGTGCCGTTGTTTTTTCTCTCCCTTCTTCAGTATGCGCATCGTCGCAAACTCCAAAGGGCGTTTGCACCATCACAAACTCAGTGCAGAGGTGCGATTCAGCGATTCCCCGTTTAAGCGCACGGGAAACAAACGGCACCAAAAAATCCCTCGACTCATCCGCGGTGGCGTCTGATCACACAGCTTCAAAGGGAGGTGTGATCATGCAACTACGGCTCTGTTTCCTCCAGAGGAAATAGCCTCGCTTTCCCCCTGTTTTGTCTGGCGCATGTGACTGCAACCAAAGAGAGAAGGATGGAGAGAGAAGGATGGAGAAAGAAAAGCTGATAAGCTGAGATGGGAAGGGCATCTAAGCCATTTGTTGTTGTTGTTCAGTCGCACAGTCGAGTCCGACTCTTCGCGACCCCATGGACCAGAACACGCCAGGCTGTCCGCTGAAGTTTGCTCAATTTCATGTTCGTTGCATCGATGACACTGTCTAACCATCTCATCCTTTGCCGTCCCCTTCTTCTTTGACCTTCAATCTTTCCCAGCATCAGGGTCTTCTCCAGTGAGTGCTCCCTTCTCATTTGGTGGCCAAAGTATTTGAGCTTCAGCTTCAGGATCTGGCCTTCCAGGGAACAGTCAGGGTTGATTTCTTTTAGGATTGACTGATTCGATCTCCTTGCAGTCCAAGGGACTCTCAAGAGTCTTCTCCAGCACCACAGTTCAAAAGAATCTATTCTTCGGCGCTCGGCCTTCCTTATAGTCCAACTCTCACAGCCATACATTACTACAGGGAATACCATTGCTTTGACCATGCGGACTTTTGTTGGCAAGGTGATGTCTCTGCTTTTTATCATGCTGTTGAGGTTTGCCATCGCTTTCCTCCCAAGGAGCAGGCGTCTTTTAATTTCATGGCTGCAATCACCATCTGCAGTGATCTGGGATCCTAGGAATGTGAAGTCTGTCACTACTTCTACGACTTCCCCTTCTATTTGCCAAGGAATGATGGGGCCAGATGCCATGATCTTAGTTTTTTTGATGTTGAGCTTCAAGCCCACTTTTGCACTCTCCTCTTTCACCCTGAGCAAGAGGCTCTTTAGGTCCTCTTCACTTTCTGCCACCAGAGTGGTATCGTCTGCATATCTGAGGTTATTGATCTTTTCCCCAGCAATCTTAACTCCAGCTTGTGATTCATCCAGGCCAGCATTTCGCATGATGTACTCTGCATATAAATTAAATAAGCAAGGTGACAATATACATCCTTGTCGTACTCCTTTTCCTATGCTAAACCAATCAGTTGTTCCATATCCGGTTCTAACTGTTGCTTCTTGACCCTTATACAGGTTTCTCAGGAGACATGTGAGGTGGTCCGGTACTCCCATCTCTTTAAGAACCTGCCATAATTTATTGTGATCCACACAATCAAAGGCTTTAGCATAGTCAATGAAGCAGAAGTAGATGTTTTTCTGGTACTCTCTTGCTTTCTCCATAATCCAGCGAATGTTGGCAATTTGATCTCTAGTTCCTCTACCTCTTCGAAACCCAGCTTGTACTTCTGGCAATTCTCTATCCACGTACTGTTGGAGCCTAGCTTGTAGGATTTTGAGCATGACCTTGCTAGCGTGTGAAATGAGTGCAATTGTGCGATAGTTTGAACATTCCTTGACGTTGCCCTTCTTTGGGATTGGAATGTAAACTGACCGTTTCCAATCCTGTGGCCACTGTTGTGTTTTCCAAATTTGTTGGCAAATTGAGTGCAGCACTTTAACAGCATCTTCTTTTAAGACTTTGAATAACTCAGCTGGGATACCATCACCTCCACTAGCTTTGTTGTTAGTAATGCTTTCTAAGGCCCATTTAACTTCGCTTTCCAGGATGTCTGGCTCGAGGTCAGTGATTATACCATCGTGGTTGTCAAGGACATCGAGGTCCTTCTTGTATAGTTCTTCTGTGTATTCTTGCCATAGGGAACCACAAAAAAAATCTTAAGAACATAAGAGAAGCCAATGTTGGATCAGGCCAATGGCCCATCCAGTCCAACACTCTGTGTCACACAGTGGCCAAAAATACCAGGTGCCATCAGGAGGTCCAGCAGTGGGGCCAGGACACCAGAAGCCCTCTCACTGTTGAACCCCCTCCACAAGCACCAAGAATACAGAGCATCACTTGCCCCAGACCGAGAGTTCCTAAGAACATAAGAGAAGCCAGTGTCGGATCAGGCCAATGGCCCATCCAGTCCAACACTCTGTGTCACACAGTGGCCAAAAATACCAGGTGCCATCAGGAGGTCCAGCATTGGGCCAGGACACCAGAAGCCCTCCCACTGTTGACCCCCTCCCAAGCACCAAGAATACAGAGCATCACTTGCCCCAGTGGGTTGCAGAACTTCCAACGAGGAAGACATTTATTCTGGCACTGCTTCTCATGAGCGTAAGCCCACTTCGGCAGATGCATGAAATGTTACGCTCTGTTTGCACATATAGATAACATGCAAATCAATGAACATCAGAAAGGCAGAGGTAAAAGCAGGTACAGGGAGAGGACCACACACAAAGAGGTATCACTTTACAGAACACTGAGAAAACGGATCTGGACAAAAGAAGGAACGATCTAATGGGCAGCTGTGTTCCTCTCCCAACTGTTGAGGAAGCAGCAAAGGAGGATGAATGAGAATAGCACACAAAGCCCACCAAGAGGAACGCCTGCTTTCTTAACAAGCTAGCCAGCCACAATCTCTGTCGACTCCAAGTCTGATAGTGTTCAATCCCAACAGCACCAACTCAGCAGGACGAAGAATGACCTTCTTTAACGCTATCCAAGAATGCCGAAGGAGGCTAAAACACCCCTCCTCATTGGTTTCCATTTTTAAGTGGGATTTGTGTCCATAGGTAAAGGTAAAGGTTCCCTTGCTTGAAAGCCAGTCAAATCCGACTCTAGTGTCGCGATGCTCATCTCCATTTCAAAGCCGAAGAGCCAGCGCTGTCCAGAGACGTTTCCGTGGTCATGTGGCCAGCATGGCTAAACACCAAGGCGCACGGAACGCTGTTACCTTCCCACCGAAGTGGTGCCTATTTATCTACTTGCAATTTCTTGCTTTCGAACTGCTAGGTTGGCACAGGAGCTGGAACTAGAGACGGGAGCTCACTCCGTCATGCGGCACTCTCGGGTCTCGAACTGCTGAACTACTGACCTCCCACAGCCTGCAGTTCAGCGTCTTAACCACCTGAGCCACCGCAGCTCCTCTTTGTGTCCTTACAGCAGCCCAAATATCACAGCTTAGTGGTAGCTAATCAGGGCTTGAGTTGGGCATGGCCAGTACTTGAATGGGAGGCCGCCAGTGAAGTCTGGGGTCGCTACACAGAGACGGGTAATGGAAAAAAGTCAACTGCAACTCGATGGCACATTCACATGTAGGAGAAACGGAAGTCCTAGAGTGGCACAAGAGGGTGGATGTTCTAGGACTTCAGTTTTCCCTATTGCAGTAACTTCCCAGCTGAGCTCCCTCTCTTCCCCAGACTCTGCCCCCCTTAAGACCTCATCCCCAAATCTCCAGTAATGTTACAAGGCAGAGTTGGGAACCCTATCCACAAGATTTACCTCACAGAAGCCACCTTTTCTAGCCCCCGCCACTTCCCTCTACCCCCCATAACAATGGACCACCAGATTAATACACAGAAGCAGAGCCTAGATGCGAGCCCACAACCAACTGCCGTGCAAGTTCTGTTCCTGGGTCATATCATTTTTCTCCCCAGTATCTGCCTTTGGGATCACATCTAATATTCTGCACTTGTTTCAGCTTTCTGCCATCCCAGTCCTTTCTTACTCCCTTATTAGACGTCTCATCCTATTGACTGCATTGACAGCATCCAATAAAGCTGATGGGCAGTAGGTTCAGGACAGACAAAAAGGAAACACTACTTTACACAGAGTTATAAAAATGTGAAATTTGCTGCCAGAGGATGTAGTGATGGCCACAGGAATAAACAGCTTGAAATGAGGAGTAGACAGATTCATGGAGGAGAAGTCTATCAATGGCTACAAGCCTTGGTGACTGAAGGGAACTTTCACATTCAGAAGCACTAAGCCTCTACATCCGAGAGCTAGGAGGCAACCTCAGGGGAAGGCCTTGGCCTCTCTGCCCTGTTGCTGGCCATCCAGATGAACTGGTTGGCCACTGTGTGAGACAGGATGCTGGGCTAGATGGACCACTGGTCTCATCCAGCCAGGGCTCTTCTGATAGGGAACACTTTCCCTATGAAGAAAGGTTAAAACGCTTGGGGCTCTTTAGCTTGGAGAAACGATGGCTAAGGGGTGACATGATCGAGGTTTATAAGATTATGCATGGGATAGAGCAGGTTGAGAAAGAAGTACTTTTCTCCCTTTCTCACAATACAAGAACTCGTGGGCACTCTATGAAATTGCTGAGCAGTCGGGTTAGAACAGATAAAAGGAAGTACTTCTTCACCCAAAGAGTGATTAACACATGGAATTCACTGCCGCAGGAGGTGGTGGCAGCTACAAGCATGAACAGTTTCAAGAGGGAATTAGATAAACATATGGAGCAGAAGTTCACCAGTGGCAATTAACCACAAGGTATAGATAGGAACTCTCAGTCTAGGGCAGGTGATGCACTCTACTCTTGGTGCTGGGGGGGGAGTAGTGGGAGGGCTTCTGGTGTCCTGGCCCCACTGCTGGACCTCCTGATGGGACCTGGTATTTTTGGCCGCTGTGTGACAGAGTGTTGGACTAGATGGGCCATTGGCCTGATTCAACATTGGCTTCTCTTATGTTCTCATGAGAGCATCAATTGAGCAGATATTTATTTTATTTTACTGTTTTCCCAGTCTGCCTTTCTCACTGAGATGTGAGGCAGAGTACGCAGTCTAAGTCAATGCAATCAACAGGAACAGACATCTAATACGCAATGTAATACACAACTAAGACTGCAGAAATCTGAAACAAGCAGAGATTATGAGATGTGAGTCAGAAGGCAGATACTGTGAGTCAGAGGGTAGGACCACACAGCGTAGCATTCAGACAAGAATAAAAGAACATGAAAGAGATTGCAGACTTGGCCAACCTGAAAAATCAGCCGTGGCTGAACATAGCCTATCTCAAACAGGACACCGTATTTTGTTCCAAGACAAAAGGCTGGACAACACTTCCAGTTACCATGTCAGAGTACACAGAAAAGCCATTGAAATTTATAAACATAAACACAGTTTCAACAGGAAAGAAGAGAGTTTAAAAACAGGAAACCTCCTCAGGAAACTATCCATAGACAAAAGAACCTCCTCAGGAAAGCTCCTTCATTAGCATGTTCGTAGCCTGGGAAACTCCTACAAGATAATGACTCAGCCCTACTCCACCTTCCGCAGTAGATATAAATTACCTGCCTACCATTTTGCTTTTCACCTTGACCCAGAGAGTACTCCATCTTTCTGTTATACCTCTGAGGATGCCAGTCACAGCTGCTGGCGAAACGTCAGGTCCTACAATGCCAAGACCACGGCCACACAGTCCGGAAAATCTACAACAGCTACTGTGCAAAACGTTTGTATCCGTGAACAGAATTGGTACTGCAGTTTGTTGCAGGTTCACGCCTAGTCCCTGTGGCTCTATATGTGTGTGGTGGTTCATTGTTACAGAAAAGAAGGGTAGGGGGAATGGGAGCGGGGTAGAAAAGGTGGCGGGATGTCGATGTTGTAAAATAAAAATAAATAAAAGGGGTGCTGAGGATCCCTGGGACTAGTGTGGATGACTATGGCTGCAACCCTAAGAACACTCAATGTGGGCATAAACCTCACTGACAAAAATGGGGCTTACTCCTGAGTAGACCTGCTTACAATGCACACAGTGTGGCAGCCCGATATCTGTCGTTCCAAACCTTTGCCCCATCAGGTCCACTGTTCTACAAACCAGGAATCCACTTTTTTGCACAGATACGGCATGCATCGCTTTCCTTGAAGCAGCCATTCCCAAATATCCTGTGTCGCTTTTAGTGCAGTCTGTCAGCTCGCTGCCATGAATCTGAAGGCCTGGAGCAGTGGCTGTGGAAAGGGGAGGGGATCCTTGGAGTGTTACTTTCGTTTCCCTGCTGTCTCTGTCTTGCGAGCTTATCTGTAGGTCGAATCTGCATTTGCATTTGCATTTTTAAATCAATTTCGTGCTGCCGTGATGCCATCTTTCTCCGTGCTTGTTTGAAGAGTTGTTTGGAGAAGATTCATTTAAAGCGGTGTGGAGGCGCAATGACAGTGAAGCCGCCACGAAACATGCAGACCTGCAAAAGTATGCTAGCACTGTTGAAGTGTGAAAACGAAAGCAAATGAAGACAGCTTTTTTGAAGATGGTGTCAGAAGGCTGGGACACCGGTGGGAAAGACAAATGCAGATTCGACCGTAGTTTATGAGCTTGACCTTGGTAACATCGTCTCTGGGAATGCAGGGCCATTACTTTTCTGGCAGGTCCCGTTGGCTACCTTGATTGGCTCCCCGCCACCCCCTGACCTGCTTTTCCCCTTAGTTTCAACACAGAACCTGAAGTCTAGGTGTTCTGCCAGTACTGATCAATAAACTTCCTTTTGAAAAGAAGCAAGTTGTTGATTCTGATGGCTGCAGGAGTCTTACACGGTAGCCAAGTTCTGAAGTGCACAGAAGCATTCCTCTACAGGAAAGGAGATCTCTTTCCACCTTAGAATCATCGCAAACTTGAGCTACTGGGAAAAAATTCCTAACAACCTCAAAGTTATTTCCCCCAACAATATTTTCCAAATAGCCTAAGATATAGAGGAGTTTCAATAAAACTTGTAATTCATTCAGGTGGGTGGCCATGTTGATCTGAAAGAACAGAAGAAGAAGAAGAAGAGATTGGATTTATACCCCGCCCTTCACTTGGAGTCTCAGAGCGGCTTACAAACTCCTTTCCCTTCCCTCCCACAACAGACACCCTGTGAGGTAGGTGGGGCTGAGAGAACTCTTTCCAGAACTGCTCTTTCAGGAACAGCTGTGCCAGAGCTTGTGACTGACCCAAGGTCACATCAGCAGGTGCAAGTGGAGGAGTGGGGAATCAAACCCGGTTCTCCCAGATTAAAGTCCGCACACTTAACCACTACACCAAACTGGCTCTCATTCACTTAACACTGGAGAACAAAGTTTGAGTCCAGTGGAACCTTTAAGACCAACAAAATTTAATAATTCTGGGTATAAACTTTTGTGTGCATGCACACTTCTTCAGGGGAAGGTGCCACTGGACTCAAACCTGTACTTGATGTACGAGGACAGTTCAGCTGCAAAAAGTTTCCCCATCCTCTTCCCTTCAGCATCTTTCAGAGTTTGTAACAAGCTATTCCAGATGAGAGATTACTTCCTTCACATTAGACACTGGTGAAATTGTATGGAACACCTGATATGGCACCTTTGTCTCTAGTAAGAGCAGTTCCTCAGTGGAAAAGGCTTCCTCGGGAGGTGGGGGGCTCTCCTCCTTTCTTAGTTTTTGTGACCCTTTCTTACACGCCCAGGGAAATGCTGATCGCCACTTCGGGGTCAGGAAGCAATTTGTCTCCAAGCCAGTTTGCCCGGGGATTCTGGAGGGTTTTTGTCATCTTCTGGGCATGGAACAGGGGTCATTCGAGGTGTGGGGGGGAAGGTATTTGTGAATTTCCTGCATTGTGCAGGGGTTTGGACTAGGTGATCCTGGAGGTCCCTTCCAACTCTATGATTCTATGAAACAACAGTGCTATCCTAGGCAGAGTTATTCCACTTTAATCCCATTAAATTCATTGTGCTTAGAACTGAGTATCTGCATAATATTTTACTGGGACTGTTTGCAGGGTCTTCTTCCAACACTGAGGTCAGTCTTTAGTAATTAAACAAATCTCATTTCCCATCAGCGTTCCCTCCACACTCTGAGCACTAAACTTATTTCTCTCCTGGGTATATTCTTTGATAGGGCACAAGACTGCAGCTTCAGTTGTAGTTCTTCTCATATTATATAAATGGCTCCTCCTCTGATGGGAAGTAAGGCTTGATCTCCGACTGAAGGTCTTTCCACACTCCAGGCATTTATGTGGTTTCTCTCCTGTGTGGATTCTTTGATGTGACCTCAGGCCTGAGCTCTGGCTGAAACCCTTCCCACACTCCAGGCATTTATATGGTTTCTCCCCTGTGTGGATTCTTTGGTGTGCAGTCAGATTTGTCTTCTTGTGGAAGCTTTTCCCACAGTCTGAGCAGTGAAATGGCTTCTCCCCTGTGTGTATTTTTTTATGAGCAGCAAGGCAGTCGTTCCGAACGAAGCTTTTCCCACACTCTGAACATTTAAATGGTTTTTCCCCAGTGTGGATTCTTTGATGGCATGTTAGGTGAGAATTCTGATTGAAACTTTTCCCGCACTCCAAGCAAATATAGGGTTTCTCCCCAGTGTGGATTCTTTGATGGTTAATAAGGCTTGACTTCACTGTGAAGCCCTTTCCACACTCTTTGCAGACATGGGGCTTTTCTCCCCTGTGTCTTCTCTGATGGGAAATAAGGCATTCATTCCAACTGAAGCTCTTTCCACATTCAGAGCAAACATAGGGTTTCTCTCCTGTATGGATTCTTCGATGGCTGATCAGACTTGACTTCATTACGAAACGCTTCCCGCACTCTGAGCAAGTATGGGGTTTCTCTCCCGTGTGGATTTTTTGATGGTTAATAAGGCTTGACTTCAACATGAAGCTCTTCCCACATTCTGCGCAAGCGTAGGGTTTTTCCCCTGTGTGTGTTCTTTGATGGTTCATTAGATTTGACTTTGCCATGAAGCCCTTCCCACATTCTGAGCAAGTATAAGGTTTCTCCCCTGTGTGCATCCTTTGATGTATAACTAAGCCAATCCTCTGACAGAAGCTTTTTGCACAGTTGGTGCATTTAAATGGCTTCTCCCTCGCATGCGTGTGTTGGTGCGAAATGAGGTGGTGGCTCCAGCTGAAGCTCTTTTCACACCGCAAGCATTTGTGTGGTTTCTTACCAGTGTGTGTTTTCTGGTGGGAAGTCAGGTTAGAACTCTGGCTGAAGCTTTTCCCACATTCCAAGCATTTGTACGGCTTCTCCCCTGTGTGGGTTCTTTGATGGGAAGTGAGGTCAGTACTCTGATTGAAGCTCTTCCCACACTCCAGGCATTTGTATGGTTTCTCCCCTGTGTGGATTCTTTGATGGGAAATAAGGTTGTGACGCCATGTGAAGCTTTTCCCACAGACCATGCATTTGAAAGGCTTCTCCCCTGTGTGGATTCTTTGATGGGACATGAGATTGTGGCTCCATGCAAAGTTCTTTCCACACTGCAGACATTTAAAGGGCTTCTCCCCTGTGTGGATTCTTTGGTGGGAGATAAGGCTAGAGCTCTGACTGAATCTCTTTCCACACTGCAAGCATTTATAGGGTTTCTCCCCTGTGTGCGTCCTTTGGTGCATCATTAGATTCGACCTCTGGCGGTAGCTTTTCCCACACTGTGAGCATTTGTGTGGTTTTTCCTGTGTGTAGATTCTTTGATGGGAAGTAAGTATTGTATTCCTGTTGAAGCCCTTTCTAGACACCAAGCATTCGTATGGCTTCTCTCCCGCACCTCTTATCCTATAAGCATCTGTATTTAGTTTACCTCTGAAGTTTTCCCCACCAACAGTGCTCTTCCTCTTTTCTTGTCCTTTGTCTATTCCCACTTGGATTTGGATTTCATCAGCCTGGCTAACAGTAGATTCATTGTCTCTCTTCTCCTTTCCTTCACTTTTTTCCTCTTGTCCGTTCCCTTTTTGACATCTGGTTCTTTCCAACAACAGTCCTTGTGTTCCTTTCTGATTTTCACTCTCCCACTTGACATCTATTAAAATAAAGAACGAAAAAAGGTAGACAGAGGGTTTCAAATTGGGGAAAAGAATGATCAGGTTTTGTTTTGAATGACAGAACAGTTTAAGGGTAGGGAGAAGGAGGCGGAGGCGGAGGAAGAGGAGGCGGAGGCGGCGGAGGAGGAGGAGAAGGTTGGATTTATACCCTGCCCATCACTCGGAGTCGCAGAGTGGCTTACAAATTCCTTTCCCTTCCCCTCCCCACAACAGACACCCTGTGAGGCAGGCGGGACTGAGAGAGCTCTTTCCAGAACTGTCCTTGAAGGAACAGCTCTGACAGAACTATGGCTTGCCCAAGGTCATCCAGCAGCTGCAAGTGGAGGAGTGGGGAATCAAACCCGGTTCTCCCAGATTAGAGTCCGTGCACTTAACCACTACACCAACTGGCAGAAAGTTCCTGCCACTATTAAAAAGTTTCTATTGGTTATCCTTAACAGAAAGCCCATGGAGAAAAAAAATGGGGTTTGGCATAATCCTCTAGCTGAGGCATAAAGCCCAGCCACTCAGTGAAAGTCAGGCAGGCAGGCAGACACACAAGCAGAGAATCCACAAGGACTTGCAGGGGTCCCTTCATCCCCTTGTATGCTCTTCCCCCACAAGACTACTTCTTTCTGCTCTTCCCCCACAAGACTACTTCTTTCTCTCCTCCTGGCAGCTCCTGTGTCTTCTCCCCTTCCCCTGCTTCCTTCTCCCCTTGCTTCTCATCACAAATCTCACCATAAATCACAGTTCAGCTTCTGGTATCATTCTGCACATTGTGTAAGACAGAATTGTTTAGGAGGGCATTCTTATAAAGGGAAACAGTTGTCCCACTGTTTATTGTATGCATTATCTTACGGCATTTTCTTCTAATTTTTTTAATTCCATTCTCGGCACTGCTTATGGTACGCCATGTCTTATATAAATATTTACATTGCTTCTAACTTTTTTCCAGAAGGTAGCCATGTCAGTCTGCAGTAGAACAGCTGGATTCGAATCCAGGAGCACCTTAGATGATAACAAACTCTGAGCCCTGCTTGTCAAGTCCGATGCACTCTAAACCCAGTTCTGACAAAAGTTCAAAAGTCAAGTGAAATAAGAGGGGACCAGAGAAAGTCCAAAATCATGGGAGGACTATGAATTCATTTGGTCAGGCTATGAAAAGAGAAACCCTTACCTAGAAAAGCCACATTCCGGTAGATCTCTTCCATGACTTCCATATATAGCACCCTTTGGCCCGGATCCAGTAGCACCCACTCCTCCTCCGAGAAATATACAGCCACCTTCTCAAAGGAAATCGCACCCTGAAAGGATGAAGATGCATATCTGAAGAGGTGTGTTGCACACAAAAGCTTACACCCAGAATCAGGAACTCCTTTGCATATTAGGCGACACACCCCTGATGTAGCCAATCCTCCAAGAGCTTACAAAACCCTTCTTACAGGGGCTACTGGAAGCTCTTGGAGGATTGGCTACATCAGGGGTGTGTGGCCTAATATGCAAAGGAGTTCTTGCTACAAAAAGAGCCCTGCCCAGAATAAAATTTTGTTGCTCTTCTTTGTTCTACTGCTTCCAACCAACATGGTTGCCCACCTGACTCTGTCCTCATGGACAACCTAACAGTTGTCCCCTTTCCAAGAAGAACTCAAAAATATTGTTGAGGATTTAGCAGGAATGGCAAGCTCATATCATGGGCGTAGTTAAATTTCTTGAAAATTTTTGAATTGATCTGAATATTACATAAAAGGTGAGGGTGATATTGATTACAGTTTAAATCTCTTTATTTAATACTCCATTCAGTATTTAAGATATGTAGTAAAAATCAGACTTACGGTGTGATAAATGATTAAGATAACATCCAGGCTTTAAGGATGCTTTAGACGTAGAGATCTGTTAAATTGTTAAAGATGTAATCCCATTTATTTTTATTAGACCGTCGCTGAATACTCGGAAACGTTTTGTTTCTTGCGTCAAAGAGAGAACTGAACACTGTAATCATGATGTTTTATTTGCCGCTTCTATGTTTGAACAGTGTATTTTTATTAATACAGTTGATTCTACCCATTGTGCACAACTATTCATGGCAACTTTTCATGAATGTACCTTTTCCCCCTTTTGGATCCCACTTTTTTTTTTAATAAAAAATTTTAACCGGGGGGTGGGGGGAATATTGTTGAGTTGGAGACAGCCCCTGCAGCATTCAAACCTTCCCAGGTGGCATTCACGGCCTTCTTTGTGGGCACCTCTGATAAACTGAGGGGAAGAGACGACTAAGGAAAGAAGACCCCCCTTCCAGGCCCAGGAAAGGGCACAGGACTGAGGAGAGGCACCCTGTCGGCCTTGCTGAGTATCCCTCCCTTACCTGCTCTGACTGCACAAAAGAGGTTTTCTCTCCATCGTGAAGGAAATGCGACCTTGGACAGATCTCTGGTGTGTTTCCATCACCTGTGGGGAACACAAAAGACGTGGGAAGATCTTTCGACTCGTTACATAAAATGTTTTAGATTTCCTTAGGTGTAAAAAAACAGCCCCTCTTTGTGTCATTTCTCAGATGTAACTCGTCCTCAGAAAAGGATATTACAGCATTGGAAAAGGCGCAGAAAAGGGCAACTAAAATGATGAAAGGAATGGAACGCATTCCCTATGAAGAAAGGTTAAAGACGTTAGGGCTCTTGAGCCAGTTTGGTGTAGTGGTTAAGTGCGCGGACTCTTATCTGGGAGAACCGGGTTTGATTCCCCACTCCTCCACTTGCACCTGCTGGTGTGACCTTGGGTCAGTCACAAGCTCTGGCACAGCTGTTCTCTCAAGGACAGTTCCTGTCAGAAGTTCTCTCAGCCCCGCCTGCCTCAGAGGCAATGTTCCCTCTAAGCTGTGGAGTCTTATGAGCAAAAATTCTACTTTGGGAGCTGCTGGCATTAAAGTCGTGGGCGAGCAATTTGGCTACTGCATAAATTAGTTTGCTCTGGAGCCATCCTTCCTGAGCTAAGACAAAAACGTGTGAGCCAGAGGTTAAAAAACTGTGAGCTAGCTCACACTAACTCAGCTTAGAGGGAACACTGCTCGCAGGGCGTCTGTTGTGGGGAGGGGAAGGGAAAGGAGTTTGTAAGGCGCTCTGAGACGCCTTTGGGCAGTGAAGGGCGGGGTACAAATCCAATCTCTTCTCTTCTTGGAGAAAGGATGACTGAGGGGTGACATGACAGAGATTTACAAAGTTATGCATGGTACAGAGAAGGTGGAGAAAGAAGCACTTTTCTCCATTTCTCTCTATACAAGAACTTGTGAGCACTCAATGAAATTAAGGAGCAGTAGGCCTAGAACAGATCGAAGGAAGGCCTGCCTCTTGTTTCCTTTAAGCAAATTTTGCAAAGACAGTCACCAGGGTTTGCTTTTTCAAGGTGTACGAAACCATGCATGGGATAGAGCAGGTAGAGAAATAAGTACTTTTCTCCCTTTCTCGCAATACGAGAACTCGTGGCCACTCCATGAAATTGCTGAGCAGTCAGGTTAGAACAGATAAAAGGAAGTTGTTCTTCACCCACAGAGTGATTAACACATGGAATTCACTGCCACAGGAGGTGGTGGCGGCTACAAGCATGGACGGCTTCAGGAGGGAATTAGATTAGCATATGGAGCAGAGGTACCATCAGTGGCTATTAGCCACAAGGTATAGATAGGGACTCTCGGTCTGGGGCAAGTGATGCTCTGTATTCTTGGTGCTTTCCAACAGTGGAGGGCTTCTGGAGTTGCTGGACCTCCCGATGGCACCTGGGTTTTGGTCACTGAGTGACACGGAGTGTTGGACTGGATGGGCCACTGGCCTGATCCATTGGTTCGGTTGCTGACAGCCAGTATGGTGCAGCACAGTGCTGCGGTTGGAGTGTCAGACTAGGACCTTGGAGACCCAGGTTCAAATGCCACTCTGCCAGGGAAGGTTGCCGGCCGGCTTAGGCCCAGGCACACAATCTCAGACAGAACTACCATACAGGGTTGTTGTGAGGATAAAATGGAGAAGGGGAGGATGTTGTAACGGGGACAAAAGTGGAGCCCAAATATACAAGGACTGTCTTTTGAACTCCACCAACCCACCCAATTTTTCGTATAGTTTTCAAGCGGAGGCCGGAGGACCATCTTCCGGGTATGTTGTAGGGCCATCTTTCAGCTATGCTCCTGCAGAGTGCAGGGGGTTGGACTAGATGACCTGCAAGGTCCCTTCCAACTCTAACATTAACATAAGAACAACATAAGAACATAAGAGAAGCCAATGTTGAATCAGGCCAATGGCCCATCTAGTCCAACACTCTGTCACACAGCGGCCAAAATATACCAGGTGCCATCAGGAGGTCCAGCAGTGGGGCATTCTATGATAGTTCAAGTTCAAGTCAGATTTTGTTTCGATACAAAGTCAGCTCCGGAGAGTCAGCAACAATAAAGAATAAGAAGAGGCATGAAAGAAAGAAAAGCCAGCTGAACGGCAGCCCTTTCCTCTGTACCTATTGTTATGACACCTGAGTCATCCTCCTGCCCGATCCCCTTCGACAGCAATCTGGCGTCCTTCTCCGCCTCGAGGAAATCACTGGCCTTTTCCGATGGCCCCGGCGCCTGAAACGGAAGCAGGCATCCAAGGCACAGATTAGAAAACGAATGGGCTTAACCAGTGTACTGTCGCGGTTAGATTGTCAGACTAGGGACTGGTGGTTCCAGAGGGGCAACCGTTGTTAGTCTGTCCTGGCAAAACAAAGCAGGCCCCACTGGGAGGTTGGCATCCCCGGTGGGGGGCACCCCAGGCTGTCCTGCCTAGGGCACCCAGACACCTGGAGCCGGTCCTGGGTGAGTAGTTGCGTTGGTCTGAAGCAGTAGTAGAACCAAGTCTGAGTTTGTCTGTTTAAGACAAACAAAAGTTTAATTCTGGGTATAAGTGTGCATGCACATGGAAGTTTGGTGTAGTGGTTAGGAGCGCGGACTTTAATCTGGGAGAACCGGGTTTGATTCCCCACTTCTCCACATGCAGCTGCTGGTGTGACCTTGGGTCAGTTACAAGTTCTTTCACAGCTGTTCTCTCACGAGCAGTTCTCGAAAGGGCTCTCTCAGCCCCACCTTACCTCACAGGGTGTCTGTTGTGAGGAGGGGAAGGGAAAGGAGATTGTAAGCCACTCTGCGACTCCTTCGGGTAGTGAAAGGCAGGGTATAAATCCAATCTCTTCTTCTTCTCTTCTTCTTAAAGGAGCCACTGCAACTCAAACTCTGTTCTAACATTTATTCCATTTATTTCACGAGATGGAAACCCATGCCAAGCCCCCACTCTGCCATTTGGAGTGTGAACCGGGGAGAAGAAGAAGAGATTGGATTTATACCCCACCCTTCACTACCCAAAGGAGTCTCAGAACGGCTTACAGACTCCTTTCCCTTCCCCTCCCCACAACAGACACCCTGTGCGGTAGGCAGGGCTGAGAGAGCCCTGTTGAGAACTGCTCATGAGAGAACAGCTGTGAAAGACTGTAGCTTGCCCAAGGTCATCCTGTAGCTTGCCCAAGGTCATCCAGCAGCTGCATGTGGAGGAGTGGGGAATCAAACCCAGTTCTTGCAGATTAGAGTACGCACATTTAATCACTACACCAAACTGGCACACTTAACCACTACACCAAAAGTGGGATATAGATAACTAAATGCAAACAAATGCACGGAAACTCAACGGGTGACCTTGGCCAATTGCATAGACTCAGCCTTGTACTCATAGACTCAGCATAGACTCAGAAGAGCTTCCCTTCCGCATCCAGTCAGAGAACCTGAACTTAACACTTCTAACGGCTTTGCCTTTACAAAATATGTTGAGCAACGGAGTTCCTTCTGGATGTATCTTATTAAAGGGTGATTTATACCCTTTAATTCTGATCATACAAGAGGATAAGGGAGTGAGTACAATTCTTTGGGTAATAACAGCAAAGTAGATAGAACGACTGCAGAAACTTTGATCTTTTATTGGGATGAGAAATTGTTTTCTTTAAGGAGCTAGACAGAATGAAACACAAGAATGAAACAAAAGTCGACCCTACAGTTACTGTGAAAGTAGATGTTAAAATTATTAAAGTACCCAGCAGTGCTTTTAGCAGGTTACAGTTTTAAAAGCCAATCAGATTTTAGCTGTCTGTCTCACTGGCTTTTAGGGAGAATCAAAAAGCCCAAGTTCCCCACCAAGAAATCTCATCTATTTTTCTTCTGAGACTTCTGTCTGGAGAAATCTGTTTTCCTTGTTCATATTTATAAAGAAATATCCCTTCTTTATCTTATCTCTAAATCTTGTCTATCATAACCATGCGATAGAACAAAGTTTGAATCCAGTGGCACCTTTAAGACCAACGAAGTCTTATTCTGAATATCAGCTTCCGTTATATTGTTTAGTGACAGATTGGTTTATAACTCAATGAGAGATAAGCACCATGAGTACTGATTAGCTAACATAATCATGTGATATTATCAAGATAACTGATTGGTTCTTAGCTAAACAAGAGATAAACACCATATGGGCTAATCGCTAGCTACATACGAGATACAACTGGTAAAGCAAAGTAAGAGAAGCAAAAAAAGGAGAAAATTTTAGCTTCTGTTAAAGAGCAATTAATCTACCTTTTCTTCTATAACTGGCTCAGCTAACTGCCCAAGATGAAAGTCACTTGAAACAGAGTTCACAGGCAGTTTAAAAAGTGCTGGAGCTCTCGACAAGTTTGCAAACTCAGGAAGAGAATGGTTAGTGATAGTGTAGTGACTGCTATGGCCTAACCAACCTCACAGGGCTGTTGTGAGGATAAAACGGAGCCCGGATTTGTGATGGTGTAAGCTGCTTTAGGTCTCCACTGGGACCAATAAGTGACGCTATAAAAACCTTAAGTAAAGTAAAGAAATAAGGGGTGAAAAATTTTAGGATGAACCGGTCTCACCTGCCCCTCCCACTTCTTGCTCTGTGCCCGGCTGAGGAGGAAGCCTTCTGCCAGGGCTACCGCCTGGGAACTGGTCTCCGGCCCGCATTCCCTCACCCAGCTCTCCATCTCCGGGGGCAGGACGGCCAGGAACTGCTCCAGGATCACCAGGTCCAGCATCTCCTTCTTGCTGCGCCTCTCCGGCTGCAGCCACTGGCGGCAAAGGTGGTGGAGCCGGCTGCAGACCTCCCGGGGCCCCTCCGCCTCCTGGTAGCTGAACTGCCTGAACTGTTGGTTCTGTGTGTCTGAACTGGTGGTATCTTCCCCCAGGATTTTTTGTGCAGCTCTTTCCCAGAATTCACCACTGCTCCCAGCCTGGATAACATGTGGTTTTTTTCCAGCTTTAGGGCCAGCCAATTCTGGCTCTTCCATGGTTGATCCAAGGACGTTTGGCTGATAAAGCGATCCCTTTGCTCTTCTGCCAAGCCTCTAATGGTACCAGTGATGGATCTCTGATTTCCTGAAAAGGCAGCCCCTGGTACTGAGCACAAATTACTATTTTTTCTCCTTCTCCAATGAAGCTGATGGGCAGTAGGTTCAGGATAGAAAAAAGGAAAGACTACTTTATACAGAGAGCGATTAAAATGTGGGATTCGCTGCCAGAGGAGGTAGTGATGGACACAGGAATAAACAGCTTGAAAAAGGGATTAGATTCATGGAGGATATGTCTATCAATGGCTACTAGCCATGTTGGCTAAGGAGAACTTCCACACTGAGAGGCTGTCAATCTCTGAATCCCAGAGCCAGGAGGCAACATCAGGGGAAGGCCACAGCCTCAATGCCCTGTTGTTGGCCGTCCACAGGAACTGGTTGGCCACTGTGAGAGACAGGATGCTGACAAGATGGAATATGGGTCTGATCCATCAGGCTCTTCTTATGTTCTTAAACATAAGCCTCAGCTTCTATGCCCTGTTACTGGACCTCCAGAGGAACTGGTTGGCCACCAGGGCCGGATTGCCCATAGGGCGCCCGCCGCCTCCACCGCCGCCAGACCCCCGCCCTCTTCCCGGCTTCCCTGGGGGTCCCGCAGCCACGGAGCCCCCAGAAAAGCCGGCGCCAGGAGGGAGGGGGCGGAGGCTGAACCCCCGCCCCCTTCCCGGCTTCCCTGGGGGTCCCGCAGCCACAGAGCCCCCAGAAAAGCCGGGAGGGAGGGGGCGGAGGCTAGACCCCCGCCCTCTTCCCTGGCTTTCCTGGGGACCCCGCAGCTGTGGAACCTCCAGGAAAGCCAGCGCCCCGCTGCCGCCCCCGGTCTCCAGGCCCCACCGGGAGGTTGGCATTCCCAGTGGGGGGCACCCCAGGCTGTCCTGCCTAAGGCGCCCAGACACCTGGAGACGGCCCTGGCCATTGGCCACTGTGTGAGACAGGAGGCTGGACTAGATGTTCCATTGGTCTGATCCAGTAGGGCTCCTCTTATGTTCTTAACCTCCACATTCAGAGGTGCTAATCCTCTGAGTCCAAGAGCCAAGAGGCAGCATCAGGGGAAGGCCTCGGCCTCTATGCCCTGTTGTTGGCCATCCAGGGGAGCTGGTTGGCCACTCTGTGAGATGTGATGCTGGACCAGATGAACTTTTGGTCTGATCCAGCAGGGTTCTTCTTATGTTCTTACCTTATGGAGGACAGGAGGTGTTTTTTCTCAAAGGTCAACCATTTTTTTCTACAATGAGAAGCGTTGGCCGTTAACAGGAGTCACATGCTTCTCCTTTTAGAAAATACTGTCCTGCCCCCATAAAGAGATCCAAAGAGAATCCAGGTTGCCAAACTCCAGTGGGGCCTGGAGTTCTCCTGGAATTGCAAATGATCTTCAGAGATCAGTTACCCTAGAGTAGGAGTGTCGAACTCATTTGTTACGAGGGCTGGATCTGACGTAAGTGAGACCTCGTTGGGCTGGGCGATGTGTGTCATAAAAGGTAATGCCAGGTAGCGGAGATATAAACTTTATAAAGGACACAAGCACAAATGTTTTTTTTAACTTAAAATAAAAACATGCTTAAAACATTCGCGCTCTTGCAATATCGTGTTTATTTAAGTGTCTGATAACTGACACCCCTTGCTCTGAATTTCTGCATCAAAATGTCTGTGCTGTTGCAATCCTGAGTCTGCTGTTCAGGTGTGTATCCGCAAGCTGCAAACCTGCAAGGACGTAGCAGCAGCAGCAGAAATGGAAGAAGAAGCACAAGACAGCCAGTTCCACTGTGGGCCTGATAGAAGCCCTCCAGGGGCCTGATCCGGCATCCAGGCTGCATGTTTGACACCCCTGCCCTAGAGGAAATGGCAGTTTTGGAAGGTGGACTCTATGGTATCACATCTCCGCTGAGCTCCTTCCCCCCACAAACTCTACTCCCCCCAGCACTGCTCCCAGGCCTCCAGGAATCTCCTAAGTCAGTGTTGGCAATTGTAGACTGGACAGAAATTCTTTGATGGGAGGGCAATAGCCATCCACTGGGAAGGGTAATACCATTCCTCTGAATGGGGCAACTCCCTGTCTAATTCCTGCCTTTGAGCTGATGCCTTGAACACATGGACATGCAAGAAGCTGCCTCACCATCGGTCCGGCAAGGTCAGTATTGTCTACTCTGACTGGCAGCAGCTCTCCAGGGTCTCGGGCAGAGGTCCTTCATGTCACCTCCTGCTTGGTCTTTTGAACTGGAGATGCTGGGGATTGAACCTGGGACCTTCTGCATGCCGAGCAGCTGCCCTACCACTGAATCAGACCCTTGGTCCGGCAAGGTCAGGATTGTCTACTCGGACTGGCAGTGGCTCTCCAGGGTCTCAGGCTGAGGTCTTTTGCATCGCCAATGACCTGGACCTTTTAGCTGGAGACGCCTGAGTTTGAACCTGGGTCCTTCAGCACGCCAAGCAAATGCTCTGCCACTGGATCAGACCATTTGGTCCAGCAAGGTCAGGATTGTCTACTCAAACTGGCAGTGTCTCTCTAGGGTCTCAGACAGAGGTCTTTCATATCACCTCCTACTTGATCGTTTTAGCAGGAGATGCTGGGGATTGAACCTGGGACCTTCCGCATACAAAGCCGATGTTCTGTCACTGAGCCACAGCCTCTCCCCCCCCATACCTCAGATGCCCCCCAATTCTCTTCCCCCACAAACTGCCGCTTTTCTTCTTAAGCCAAAGCAATTCCACAAAAAGTCACTTGGACGCTTTAAATCCTCCCCAACCGGAGGGGGATTTGCAGAAGGGAGGAAAGGGGGGGGTGTCTCTGACTAGGCAGGGTCATTTGTGGGGGAGATGGGGGGGCTTCTCTTTGCTCTTCCTCAGCACACACCCGCACCCAAGCCACACTCTCCCTCCCTGGCTTGGCTTAGCTCTCGGTTTACCGTCTCTCCTCCCTGGGGGATCCATCCCATCCTCCCCACCTCCCTCCCTGGCATTACCCACCAGGCGCCCCCCCAAATGCGTTTGGTACTCACCAGGTCCCAGTTGGGGACTAGAATCCTGCACATGCGCAGAAAAATTAAAGCCCCTCTCCATCAAAGAGGGGTGGTGGCGGCGTGTGGGACAGGAAGGGCTTTCCCCATTCATTCCCCATCCCTCCTTCCTCTGCGTCTCTCTAGGAATCCGACCTCTCTTGACTTTCCCAATTTGGCTGAAGCGCACCAGGCAGCGCAGGGCGGGAGCGTCTTTTTCTCTGCTCTGCGGCTCCCCGGGCGCTGCTAAGAAAGCGTCCACACGGCATTTCCCACTCCGGATTCACGAATCGGGATAGATTGTCCCTCCTTTTTCTTCCTTCCCGCCCGAGGCAGCTTTTGTGCCATCAGTGGCTGCGCGGGAGCTGGGAATTCGGCGCTCTGCAACGTGATGCGGTTGACCGGTTGGGTTCAGAACATAAGAACATAAGAGAAGCCAGTGTTGAATCAGGCCAATGGCCCATCTAGTCCAACGCTCTGTCACACAGCGGCCAAAATATACCAGGTGCCATCAGGAGGTCCAGCAGTGGGGCCAGGGCACCAGAAGCCCTCCCACTGCTGCCCCCTCCAGCACCAAGAATAGAGTGCATCACCTGCCCCAGACTGAGAGTTCCCATCTATACCCTGTGGCTAATAGCCACTGATGGACTTCTGCTCCATACGTTTATCTAATTCCCTCTTGAAACTGTCCATGCTTGTAGCTGCCACCACCTCCTGTGGCAGTGAATTCCATGTGTGAATCACTCTTTGGGTGAAGAAGTACTTCCTTTTATCTGTTCTAACCCGACCGCTCAGCAGTTTCATGGAGTGCCCACGAGCTCTTGTATTGTGAGAAAGGGAGAAAAGTACTTCTTTCTCAACCTGCTCAATCCCATTCATAATCTTATAAACCTCAATCATGTCACCCCTCAGCCATCATTTCTCCAAGCTAAAGAGCCCCAAGCATTTTAACCTTTCTTCATGGGGAAGGTGTTCCAACCCTTTTATCACTCTAGTTGCCCTTCTCTGCACTTTTTCCAATGCTATAATATCCTTTTTGAGATGTGGTGACCAGAACTGTACACAGTGTTCCCTCTAAGCTGAGTTAGTGTGAGCTGGCTCACAGTTTTTTAGCCTCCAGCTCACGCATTTTTGTCTTAGCTCAGGAAGGATGGCCCCAGAGCAAACTAATTTATGTGGTGGCCAGATCGCTCACTCACGACTTTAATGCCAGTAGCTCACCAGGTAGAATTTTTGCTCACAACAGCTTAGAGGGAGCCTTGGTTGGGTTTCTGCCTGTCTCTTGGATCTGGAAAGCTGGTGGAGACGCCTGCTGGAATAAGAAGGGGCAGTTTCTGGCTCTGCCCCTAGAATCCGTTGTCTCTCTCAGGCTCACTGGTTTATTGCCTTTAGCCATAGGCCGCTTACAATGGCAGAAGAACAATATAACAAGAACATCTGTGTAAACTTCTAAAACCAGAAGAATTAAAAACTAAGGTAGGACACAATCAAACATCATAATGATTCCATCTCTCCCATCCAGACTCCTGTTGGTAATCAGGCTATGGTACTGCTATTTTCTTCCCGTCAGGCTCACTGAATGAGGATTAGTGGGGGTCCCTTAATGCCAGGAGTGCAGAGGGAAAATAACCTAGATAAATTAATTCAAGCGGGTCATCGTGTTGGTCTGAAGCAGTAGAAAAGATTTAGAGTCCAGTGGCACCTACGTTTTATTCAAGGCATGAACTTTCGTGTGCAGTGCACACACACACCTCTTCAAATACAGATATCTGAAGAAGTGTGCACGTACACAAAAGCTTACACCGTGAATGCTCTGGTCTTAAAGCTAACAAAGTTTAATTCTGGTACAAGGTTTTGTGTGCATGCACAGTTATGCCCAGAATTAACCTTTGCTGGTCATAAAGGTTCCACTGGACTCAAAACTTGGTTCTAGATAAATAAAAATCCTCACCCCACTCTCGTGATCTCGCGGGCTAGGAAAATGTATGAAGGTCATTTGGTAGTGAGGTACATTGCCTCTCCCTATGGAGGTTCCATTTCTCTCTTATAGCTGGAAGCATTCTTCTTTTTTAGCTAGAAGCATTCACGAGCAATGTTCCCTCTAAGCTGTGGAGTCTTGTGAGCCAAAATTCTACTTTGGGAGCTACTGGCATTAAAGTTTGGGAGGAAGTGATTTGGCTACTGCATAGATTAGTTTGCTCTGGAGCCATCCCTCCCTGAGCTGAGACAAAAACGTGTGAGCTGGAGGCTACAAAACTGTGAGCTAGCTCGCATTAACTCAGCTTAGAGGGAACACTGTTCATGAGAGCCAGTGAGGTGTGGTGGATAGACTGGCAGACCAGGACCCCCTCACAACTTCTCAGTTTGGCCTACCTCACAAAGTTGTTGTGAAAAAATGGAGGAGAGAATGATGTTCTAAGCTGTTTTGAATCCCAGCTGCCTCAAGTCCCATTCAGAAGAGAGGGAGAGGGATATAAATTTGATAAATAAATAAATTGGGGAGAGAAGCAGGTTATAAATAAATAAATGCAAGCGCATGAAGATGCCCTCTTTGCATCTGTCTGCTCCCCCCTTCCAGAATTGCTCGCAGGCTCAAAAATGTTGGGGATCCCGACTCTGTAGTATTATATCTTGCCCTCCTCAGACTCTACTCCGAAAGCTCCAGGAATTTCCCAACCTGAAGTTGGAAATCCTAGCAGCTTCTCCTGTGCCATGTTATCTGTGTCATGTTATCTGTAGCATCTTCGTGCCAAGAAAGAACAACCAGCCAGTATATTAAAAGCAACAACTCTCCAAGGATTTATGTCAAGGATCGAGGATGCAGAATTTTCCTTCCACTCTCAATTAGTAAATGAGGCCTAGTTAGGGCTGAATGCATCCCTTGCTCCCCTCCCAAGAGTCCTGTGACTTTAAGTGAAGGTTCAACAAACTGAAGTTTCTCCCAACACTGAGATAATTGAGGCATGATGCAAAGTGAGACCGGTTTTACTTTCTTCCTCTACTTGTCTTGCTGACAACTTCATTTGCCAGAAGGTGGAGAAAGAAACAACTGACTTGCTATCTTGGACTTGATTCCCACCAACAGGGAGCAACTGAGGTGAATGACGTGGTGACCAAGTAATTTTGGAGGCGGAGACCCTGGGGAAGGGAAAATCTGTAAGCAGTCAGACATGTAGGTTGGACTTTCAAAAAGTTAATTTTATCAAACTCAAAGGCATGCTGGGTAGAATTCCATGGTCGGAAATCCCCCAGGAGAAGGTAGTTCAAGAGGGGTTTGTTGTTGTTGTTCAGTCGCACAGTCGAGTCCGACTCTTCGCGACCCCATGGACCAGATTACGCCAGGCCCTCCTGTCTTCCGCTGTCCGCTGAAGTTTGCTCAATTTCATGTTCGTTGCATCGATGACACTGTCTAACCATCTCATCCTTTGCCGTCCCCTTCTTCTTTGACCTTCAATCTTTCCCAGCATCAGGGTCTTCTCCAGTGAATGCTCCCTTCTCATTTGGTGGCCAAAGTATTTGAGCTTCAGCTTAAGGATCTGGCCTTCCATGGAACAGTCAGGGTTGATTTCTTTTAGGATTGACTGATTTGATCTCCTTGCAGTCCAAGGGACCCTCAAGAGTCTTCTCCAGCACCATAGTTCAAAAGAATCTATTCTTCGGCGCTCGGCCTTCCTTATAGTCCAACTCTCACAGCCATACATTACTAGAGGGGTGGGAGTTTCTTAAAAGCCAAACATTGAAGCCACATCACAAACTATTCCAATGAGAAGGAAAAATGGTTGGAACCTAAAGAAGCCAGGGTGGCTCCATAAAACAGCTTTCTAAAGACCTCAGAATTTTAAAAGACTTGCTTAGGAAATGGGCCATTATAAACAGGGATGAATATAACAAATAGCCAATGCTTGTAGAGAGAGAAACTAAAGCTCAGTATGGGCTTGGGCTTAGGCTAGGGAGAGATGCTGAACACAACAAAAAAGGGGTTCTTTGGTTATGCTTGGAGCAAGGAAAAGAACAAGTAAATGGTAGACCCCCTGTGGGGAGAGGGAAGCGAAATTGTAACAGGTGATGAAGAGAGGGCAGAATTACTCAGTTCCTAATTTTCCTCGGTCTTCTCTTGCAAGGGAAATGGTACTCAGCCTGGCACATGATGAGTGAAGGGAAATCCAGCCTAGGATGGGATGGTACATAAACACCTATCTTCTTTAAATAAATAAAGTCCTCAGAGCCAGATGTATCCAAGCGTACTAAAGGAATTTTGCAGATGTAATTTCTGAGCCTCTGTCCATCTTGAAGAACAGGTGCAGTGCCAGAAGACTGGAAGCGGGCAAACGTTGTCCCCATCTTCAAGGAGGATCCAGGTAACTACTGACCCGTCAGCTTGACATCTATACCTGGAAAGGTTTTAGAACAAATCATCAAACACTCAATGCTTGAGCATTTAGAAAGGATGGTTGCGGTTACTAAGAGCCAGCACGGGTTCCTCAGGAATATCTCACACAACAAGACTTTATCTCCTTTTTTGAGAGAGTTAACGCTTTGTTGGATCTTGATAAGGTTCCGTATGAAGAGCTCCGAGAGGACCTCCACAAACTGGGTGAGTGGGCAAAAATGTGGCAAATGAAGTTCAATGTTGGTAAGTATAGGCGATGTACAAAAAGAATTCCCAACTTCAAGTATAAGCTAATGGGGTCTGGACCTGCTGACAGTGAAAGGGAAAAAGATCTTGGGGTCATAGTGGCTACTTCAATTAAAGCCTTGACCCAGTGTGCTACAGTGGTGAAAAAGGCAAATATTATGTGAGCGATTATTAGGAAAGGGATTGAGAATAGAACGGCCAATATTGTAATGCCCCTGTATAGATCCATGGTGCGACCACATTTGGAATAGTGTGTACAGTTCTGGCCTCTGTATTTCTAAAAGGACACTGCAGAGCTGGGAAAAGTACAGAGAAGAAGGGGCAACCAAGATGAGGAGGGGGCCAGAACACCTTCCCTAGGAGGAAAGGCAGAAGAGTCTGGGACTTTTCAGTTGAGAAAAAAGACAACTAAGAGGAGATATGATAGAGTTTTATAAAATTAGGCATGAGGTGGAGAGTGTTGACAAAAAAACCCTTTTTCTCCTTCTCCCAAAACATGAGAACTCGAGGGCATACAATGGAACTGACGGGCAGTAGGTTCAAGACAGAAAAAAGGAAATACTACTTGACACAGAGAGTGATGACAATGTGGAACTTGCTGCCAGAGGATGTTGTGATGGTCACAGGCAATGCTCCCAGTAAACTGTGGAGTCCCGTGAGCACAAATTCTACTTTGTGAGCTACTGGCGTTAAAGTTGTGAGCGAGCGATTTGGCTACTGCATAGATTAGTTTGCTCTGGAGACATCCTTCCTGAGCTGAGAGAAAGATGTGAGCCAGAGGTTAAAAAACTGTGAGCTAACTCACACTAACTTGGCTTAGAGGAATAAACAGCTTTCAAAGGGGACTAGATAGATCCATGGAGGAGAGTCTATCAAGGGCTACCAGCCATGGTGGCTGAGGGGAAACCTCCACATTCAGAGGCGCTAATCCTCTGAATCCCAGAGCCAGGAGGCCACATCAGGGGAAGGCCTCGGCCTCTATGCCCTATTGTTGGCCATCCAGAAGACAGGATGCTGGACTAGATGGACCACTGGTGTGATCCGGCAGGGCTCCTCTTATGTTCTTAGGATATTCTTGTTGATGAGTTGGCAAAATGTGGTTTGGATCCAATTACTGTTAGATGGATTTGTAACCAGGTGACAGAATGCACCCAAAGAGGGCTTGTGAATGGTTCCTCAACCTCTTGGAGAGGAGTGGCGAGCAATGTTCCCTCTAAACTGTGGAGTCTTGTGAGCAAAAATTCTCCTTTGTGGGCTACTGGCATTCAAGTTGTGAGCGAGCGATTTGGCGGCTGCATAAATTAGCCAGCTCTGGAGCCATCCCTCCCTGAGCTGAGACAAAAATGTCTGAGCTGGAGCTAGCTCACACTAACTCAGCTTAGAGGGAACATTGGACTAGCGGCCTGCCGCAGGAAAGGCTTTGGGTCAGGCTGCAAAGCAGGGGAAGAGCCGCCTCCTTCTTGGCATCTCTGGAGAGACTCGAATCGAAGGGTTAAAGCCAAGCGAGTCTGGATTCCTAGAGAGGCCAATGACTTCTGTGAATGAATGGGGGGAGCCGCTTCCTGCCCTTCCCATCCCCACTCCGAGTGTGGGAAAGGGGCCTTTGGCTTTCCCAGGCGAGTGCGGGATCCGCAACTCCTTTTGGGTGCCGGTGAGTCTCAGGTGCCTTTGGGTGCCAGCGGGTTGTGGAAAAGGGCAAGCGGGCAAATTGGGGTGGAGAAGAAGCACAGCCGGTGACTCAAGATATCAAATGCAGGCGGATTTTGCTTAGGGGAGGGGCTGAGACGAGAACACCTCCCCCATTACTGCACTGAAACGGGAGAGGGGGTGTAGGGTTGCCAGCCTCCAGGTGGGACCTGGAGATCCCCCGGAATTACAGCTCATCTCCAGACCACTGTTCCCTCTAAGCTGAGTTAGTGTTGAGCCAGCTTACAGATTTGTCGCCTCCGACTCACACATTTTTGTCTTGGCTCAGGAAGGAGGGCTCCAGAGCAGACTAATTTTATGCAGCAGCCCAATCGCTCGCTCGCCACTTTAAGCTCACAAAGTTGAATTTTTGCTCACAAGACTCCACAGCTTAGAGGCAGCGTTGCTCCAGACTGTCGAGATCTGTTTCTCTGGAGAGAAATGGATATTTTGGAGGGTGGACTGTATGACATTGTACCCCATTGAGGTCCCTGTCCTCCCCAGGCTCCATCCCTAAATCTACAGGAGTTTCCTGTCCTGTATCTGTCAACCCAACTCCCCGTTGCATCTCCTGCCGGTGGTGAGGGCGGATCTGGGAACCCTCCGTGGTTCCTTCGAGAGACACCTCTAGACACCGATTCCGACTTGTCTTTCTAATCAGAAGGAGATGCCAAAGGAATTATATCATTGCTATGTTTGACATAGGTAAAGGTAAAGGTTCCCTTGCTCGAAAGCCAGTCGAATCCGACTCTAGGGTTGCGGTGCTCATCTCCGTTTCAAAGCCGAAGAGCCAGAGCTGTCCGAAGACGTTTCCGTGGTCATGTGACTGGCATGACTAAACACCAAGGTGCAGGGAACGTTGTTACCTTCCCACCGAAGTGGTACCTATTTATCTACTTGCAATTTCTTGCTTTCGAACTGCTAGGTTGGCAGGAGCTGGAACTAGAGACGGGAGCTCACCCCGTCATGCGGCACCCGGGTCTCGAACTGCTGAACTACTGACCTTCCACAGCCTGCAGTTCAGCATCTTAACCACTTGAGCCACCGCAGCTCCTTATGTTTGACATACGTTTGACATATGTCGATGTATATCCTATAATTAAATGATATATCTTTAAACTATTTTTATGTCCTTAAATCTTAGTAAGATCTGTATGAACCCTTTTATGGTTGATGAGGTATCGATTTTTTTTTCTTTTCAATTTTGTATTTTTTGTTAAAATTGAATAAGTTAAAAAAAAACTGAAAAAAGAGAGACCTCCAGAAGCCATCTCTCTTCTCCTCTGCAAATAGCTCAAGATGGGCAGCCTGTTAATCTGTCTGTAGCAGTAGAAAAGAGCAAGAATCCCGCAGCACCTGAAAGACTAACACAATTTGTGGCAGGGAAGGAGATTTCAGGAGTCAGTTACCTAAAGAAGTGAGCTGTGACTCTTGAAAGCTCCTACCTTGCCACGAATTTTGTTGGTCTTTCAGGTGCTGCTGGACTCTTGTTCTGTGTATAAAAAAGAATAAAAGAACATGAAAGAGACTGCAGACTTGGCCAGCCTGAAAGATCAGCAGTGGCTGAACATAGCCTAACCCAAACAGGACACAGCATTTTGTTCCAAGATACTGAAAGGCTGGACAACACTTCCAATTACCATGTCAGATTACACAGGGAAGCCATTGAAATTCATAAGCATAAACACAATTTCAACAGGGAAGAAGAGAGTTTAAAAATAAATAGGGCATGGTTTCCTGTCCTGAAAAACACAAAATGCTCTACAGCTGACAATAGCACTACAGATAAGATTAGAGTTTCAGTAGCCATTCCGCATACAAAAGAACCTCCTCAGGAAACTATCCATATACAAAAGAACCTCCTCAGGAAATCTCCTCCATTAGCGTGTTCATAGCATGGGGAACTCCTACAAGATAATGACTCAGCCCTACCCCACCTCCCAGGGTAGATATAAATTACCTGCCTACCATTTTTCTGCTCACCTTGACACAGAGAGTACTCCATCTTTCTTTGTTATACCTCTGAGTATGCCAGTCACAGCTACTGGCAAAATGTCAGGTCCTACAGTGCCAAGACCACAGCCACACAACCCGGAAAATCTACAGCAACTAATCTTGCTCTTTTGTTAGTCTTTAAGGGGTTATTGGAGTCTTGCTTTTTTCTACTCCTTGTGAATATAGAAAGATAATTGAAAACAGAGAGTTGCCCATCCACAAAGACATGGCTGATGCGGGCCTAGCCAGACTAAGATCCCAAACCCAGCAATAGGATCTGCACAAATCTTGCAATCCCGGCATTTCAATCCAGGGAATGAATGGTTGTGAACATGGATGCAATCCATTCCACCCGATATCTGTAACTTGATAAACACCTGCAGGATTTGACTTGCCATGTAAAATATGGAAGATGGATAATAGAATATGAACAGGCATTGGCACCTGTGCAGACTTGTTGTTTAAATGGGGCAAAATACCAGGACCCGCATGGAATTGTGGTGCAGCCCACTAAACGATTTCCCATCTGTCACAGGAATGTGAGCATCATGCTTTCCAGGGAGATGTGCTGGAGCTCTTTGCACTCTCCCCAGCTGCGATTGAGTGGATTGAAAATTTAGGTATTGGTCTGTTTTATATTATTATATGCTTCCTGTGTGTAACTCTGCCATGTGAAAAATAAATAAATCTAGTCCTCTTCAAAGATCGCTTCAATTCTGGATGATTTAAACATGTTCAAGCAGGCTGACTTTGGGGAAATTGCTTTGTTTCCCAGAGAAACTGGCAGCAGAGGGTATGTGCATGGGGGGGTGGAAGGTTTGGGGGCTAAAAAGAGGGGGACTCTAAGACAGCTTTTGTAGAAGAAGGACTTGTAGGAGAAGGACTCCATAGATAAACATATGGAGCAGAAGTCCATCAGTGGCTATTAGCCACAAGGTATAGATGGGAACTCTCAGTCTGGGGCAAGTGATGCTCTGTATTCTTGGTGCTGGGGGGGGCAGCAATGGGAGGGCTTCTCGTGTCCTGGCCCCACTGCTGGACCTCCTGATGGCACCTGGTATTTTTGGGCACTGTGTGACACAGAGTGTTGGACTAGATGGGCCATTGTCCTGATTCAGCATTGGCTTCTCTTATGTTCTCTCTCTTATGTTCCTGAGGACTGAGTGAGAGAGAGAGAAGTGTGTGTGTGGGGGGTCTGACCAACACTAAGGATGAAATATCCGGTAGCCCTGATCCAGTGAAGGATTTGCGCTCTACTTTCCAGTCTGATGCACTAGAATCAGAGAGACCTGGGTTCAGAACCTCACTCTGCCTTGGGCCAGTCACCCACTTTCACCCTAGCCTACCTCAGAAGGCTGTTGTGAGGAAAAAATGGAGGGAGGGAGAATAATGCTATAAGGCTTCATTATAAAGAAAAGCGGAGTACAAATATCAATATATTATTTTAAAAATTCTCTTTATTTATAATCTGCCTTTCTCACGGAGACTGAAGGCAGGTTACAAGGCCAGGCAATGTGGTAAATGGGTTGAGATGTCTAATAAGCACTGTAATAAGAGTAGGGTTACAAAAATTACAAAGTGTAAGTAAATATTATATAAATACAATATAGTAACATGGGAATGCTATTCCATTACTAGAAATACCGAGCAGTGGGAATAAGGTAATATACCTAGCAAATACATAATAGACGCAGCAGTGTAGTCTATAGTGGTTGAAGTTTGTGGTAGTGGTTAAGTGCGCAGACTCTAATCTGGGAGAACCGGGTTTGATTCGCCACTCCTCCGCTTGCACCTGCTGGATGACCTTGGGCAAGCCATAGTTCTGGCACAGCTGTTCCTTTTTTTTATTACTTTATTTTTTGTAACTTTTTAAATAATACAATAACCATATTAACAAAACGCAAATATAAAATACAAACATATGCTCAACATTAAATCCCTCTTCTTAATACAATGGCACAGCTGTTCTTGAAAAAGAGCAGTTTCTATCAGAGCTCTCTCAGCCTCCAACTACCTCACAGGGTGTCTGTTGTGGGGAAGGGAAGGGAAAGGAGTTTGTGAGCCGCTCTGAGACACCTTTGGGTAGTGAAGGGCGGGGTATAAATCCAATCTCCTCCTCCTCCTCCACGGTCCATTTCCCCCTCCTCCTCCTTGTTATTATTGTTATTTTGTTTCTCTACCACCTGTAGCTGAAGCACTCTGGGAGGTTTACAACAAGAATAAAAACAATAAAATACAATAGATAAAACCATTAAGAATTAAAAATTAATTTAACACAACATAAAAATATTAAAAAAACAATTTAAAACAATAAACCTAACCCAAAGGGAAAGAAAAGCACCTGGCTAATCATATCGGGGCCCTGTATGACCAGGGAGGTCTTAAAAGGCCTGTGCAAAGAAGGCTGTCTCAATCTGGCGCTGAAAAGATGGCAAACTTGACACCAGGTGGGCTGCAGCAGGGAGGTTGTTCCAAAAATGGGGGGCTACCGCTGAAAAGGCCCTCCCCCTAGCTGCCCATAATGCACTTTCCTGAACCATTCTTGTACAAGTTAGCGCTATTCTCTTTGTAAAAATGCCCTCCTGAACTTTTCTCCTGGGGTCTTGGCAGTCCAAGAGGGGAAAGTCCTGGCCATTTATAGGAGTCAACCACTTGCTGATGAAATACTTTCCTGCCCCAGTAATGTAGACACGGAGCTCTGTCTTCCTTTGGCAGGAAAAGGAGTCTCACCATATGGGGCAATTTTTGTCTTTGGAAAGAAATCAACATGACTTGAAATCAGCCCTTTTGTTCCCGTGTGCTCTGTTTTGGCTACGAGATGGAAGAGCAAGACACGGCCGACACCCAGTCGGGAAAAAGCCCTCATGCTGTCAACACTGGGAGAAGTGGAAAATTCTGGGGAAGAGGCCTGCAGAAATATCTGGGTGAGGAAACCACCGCTTCAGATGTCCAGTGCTGGCGTTTCAGGAACTTCTGCTATGAGAATGCCCAGGGGCCCCGGGAGGCCTGCAGCCGACTCCACCGTCTTTGCTGCCAGTGGCTGAAACCGGAGACGCACAGCAAGAAGGAGATGCTGGACCTGGTGATCCTGGAGCAGTTCCTGGCCGTCCTGCCCGCAGAGATGGAGAGCTGGGTGAGGGAGTGCGGGCCGGAGACCAGTTCCCAGGCGGTGGCCCTGGCCGAAGGCTTCCTCCTCAGCCAGGCAGAGAAAGAGAGTCAGGACCACCAGGTGAGAGGACTTCCCCTAATTTGATCCAATAGATGGAGGATGTGAGCAAAAGTTTGGTGCAGTGGTTAGGAGAGCCGGACTCTAATCTGGGAGAACCGGGTTTGATTCCCCACGCCTCCACTTGCAGCTGCTGGTGTGACCTTGGGTCAGTCACAAGTTCTCTCAGAGCTGTTCTCTCAAGGGCAGTTCTCGAGAGAGCTCTCTCGGCCCCACCTACCTCACAGGGTGTCTGTTGTGGGGAGGGGAAGGGAAAGGAGATTGTAAGCCGCTCTGAGGCTCCTTCGGGTAGTGAGGGGCAGGGTATAAATCCAATCTCTTCTTAAAAAACAAAAAAACACCAACCTTACTAGCTGTGCCTTGACAACTCCCAAGTTGGGATGTCCCACCCTATTTATTTTCTAATCCCTTTTCTTGTGATTCCCTGCCTGGGACTCCCCTTCTCTTTCAGGTACCAAAGACATCGGAAAAGGCAGAGGAGGCACTGTCCCACCCCAGACAGCAGCTGTTGTTCCAGGGGATTGTGCCGAAGGGTGACTCAGGAGCAACAGGGATGGGTATGGGTGAATGGTGGGGGAGAGGGGATTGCACATGGGTTTCCCTCTTGATCGCAGGCCTGAAATTTATGTGATCCCCTTTTATGCTCTGTGTGTGTTTTTTTGTGTTTCTCTCTTGGGATGGACCTTCGCCTCTAGCCTTTCCCCTAGTTCAGAAAGATATCAAGATTCAATAGCTAAAGACTTAATCCTAGGACCGCAATACCTTAAGAGCATAAGAAGAGTCCTGCTGTACCAGACTAGTGGGTCCGTTTAGTCCAGCATCCTGTCTCACACAGGGGCCAAAAAGTTCCTCTGGACAGCCAACAACAGGGCAGAGGGACTGAGGCCCTCATAAGAACATCAGAAGAGCCCTGCTGGATCAGACCAGTGGTCCGTCTAGTCCAGCATCCTGTCTCACACAGGGGCCACACAGTTCCTTTGGATGGCCAACAACAGGGCATAGCGGCTGAGGCCCTCATAAGGACATTGGAAGAGCCCTGCTGGATCAGACCAGTGGTCCATCTAGTCCAGCATCCTGTCTCACACAGGGGCCACACAGTTCCTCTGGACAGCCAACAACAGGGCATAGCGGCTGAGGCCCTCATAAGGACATCAGAAGAGCCCTGCTGGACCAGACCAGTGGTCCATCTAGTCCAGCATCCTGTCTCACACAGGGGCCACACAGTTCCTCTGAATGGCCAACAACAGGGCATAGCGGCTGAGGCCCTCATAAGGACATCAGAAGAGCCCTGCTGGATCAGACCAGTGGTCCATCTAGTCCAGCATCCTGTCTCACACAGGGGCCACACAGTTCCTTTGGATGGCCAACAACAGGGCATAGCGGCTGAGGCCCTCATAAGGACATCAGAAGAGCCCTGCTGGATCAGACCAGTGGTCCGTCTAGTCCAGCATCCTGTCTCACACAGGGGCCACATCAGTTCCTCTGGAGGGCCACAACAGGGCAGAGATGCTGAGGCCTTCCCCTGATGTTGCCTCCTGGCTCTAGGATTCAGAAGCTTAGTGCCTCGGAGTGTGGAGGTTCCCCTCAGTTTACAGATTAATTTTAGAGGGCATCCATGTTGGCCTACAGTAGAACACGTGGTATCTGATTAAGGGAGCTTTGAAACCTCGTCCCCTGAAAATTTTGTTGGTCTCTGAGGTACTACTGGTCTCCAATCTAGCTGTACAAATTTAATCGATGCACCAAAAGTAAGTCAGTTATCCCCATTTTTGCGTTGTGGAAGCCTGGCAGTCTAGCCTATCAGGTTTTCTGACCATCTTTTTTGCAAGCACCCACCAGTTTGGTGTAGTGGTTAAGTGCACAGACTCTAATCCGGGAGAACCAGGTTTGATTCCCCACTCCTCCACTTGCACCTGCTGGATGACCTTGGGCAAGACACAGTTCTGGCACAGCTGCTCTTGAAAAAAGAGCAGTTTCTGTCAGAGCTCTCTCAGCCCCACCTACCTCACAGGCTGTCTGTTGTGGGGAGGGGAAGGGAAAGGAGTTTGTAAGCCGCTCTGAGACTCCCTTGGGTAGTGAAGGGCGGGTTATAAACCCAATCTCCTCCTCCTCCTTCTCTTCTTCTTTTTCTTCTTGTTTCTTGCTTCTTCTTCTTTTCCCTCGGTCTTTTGGCCCTGATTCTTTTTCTCTGACATCGGAAGACCAAACTGAACCTGGGGCTGGGAAAATGTCCATGTCTCGTATGTGCTTTTAAAGTTCTACCGCTTTCACCAGTTTGGTGTAGTGGTTAGGAGCGTGGACTCTAATCTCGGAGAACCGGGTTTGATTCCCCACTCCTTCACATGCAGCCAGCTGGGTGACCTTGGGCAAGCCACAGTTCTCTCAGAGCTGTTTTCTCAAGACCAGTTCTTGAAGAGCTCTCAGCCCCACCTACCTCACAGGGTGTCTGTTGTGGGGAGGGGAAGAGAAAGAAGATTGTAAGCCACTCTGAGACTCCAAGTGAAGGGTGGACTATAAATCCATCTCTTCTTCTTCGTTGTCTTCTTCTAGCGCCGTGAGCCAAGTTGGAAGCCAGCCTTCTACCAAGTTTAAGTGGCTCTGCCGCTGAAGAAAGGCTTTTTGAAGGGTGGATGGATCCACCCTGTTGTGACACCCAGCATCTTGCAAAGCTTATCTGAAGCTTGCAGAGACCAGTTGTTCATGCGCCATTCTGTGATGCTTGATGTTTGAAATGACAAATAACTGTGACTGTAGTTTATTGATGTAGCCATAGGCCGTAATATCCAAGCATATACCCCAAAATGTCCTCCACAACATTTTTACATAACAGGATAAAATTAAAACTAAGATGGTAAGAAATAAATGCAACAGAAAAAATATCCATAAAATAACCTGGAATTACAGTTTAGCTAAAATCCTTGCAGGATTAGCAGATACGAATTTCTGCCTTACATTTATTGATAAAAAGACTTATTAACGAGGCCAACCCAAATCATGCAAAACATTGCGTGAGCTTTCAGGTTCCATACAGCTCTTCTTCAAGCAGATGTCACAACATTTAAAAAATGAGGGAATAGAAAAATCAAATTTTCCATGTTCAGATTTGAAGACGCCATCATAACAGCCTTCGATGTTGCATACTAGCAAGAATGCACTTTGCTGTTTGTAGTTTGTATTCCCCATCGTAATGTATGGCTGCGAGAGTT
Organism: Gekko gecko; assembly: GCA_029375565.1. Classification (NCBI taxonomy): domain Eukaryota; kingdom Metazoa; phylum Chordata; class Lepidosauria; order Squamata; family Gekkonidae; genus Gekko; species Gekko gecko. The sequence goes on from JAPDNY010000002.1 coordinate 10,393,540, forward strand.
GGACTATAAGGAAGGCCGAGCGCCAAAGAATAGATTCTTTTGAACTATGGTGCTGGAGAAGACTCTTGAGAGTCCCTTGGACTGCAAGGAGATCAAATCATTCAATCCTAAAAGAAATCAACCCTGATTGTTCCCTGGAAGGCCAGATCCTGAAGCTGGGAAAGATTGAACGTCAAAGAAGAAGGGGATGGCAAAGGATGAGATGGTTAGACAGTGTCATCGATGCAACGAACATGAAATTGAGCAAACTTCAGCGGACAGCGGAAGACAGGAGGGCCTGGCGTGATCTGGTCCATGGGGTCGCGAAGAGTCGGACTCGACTGTGCAACTGAACATCAACAAATTTGTAGAAGTACTTTTCCAGCACTTGTGTTCTGGGGAAAAGAAACTAAATCTTGTTTGGAAAAGCTAATCTTGTTTGAAACAAACATAACCCAGCAAGGCCTTTTTAAGGTTGCTAGCCACCTCAGGCTCTATGGTAATATATTAAAGAAACAATTCCAAAGTCAGCATTTTTTTAAACTGTGAATATTTTTATTGTTTTATATTTTTTAATATTTTTTACACACACAACAACAAATACCAAACAAGAAAATAAAACAGAACAAAATCATCCGATAACCCCATATCCAATATATAAACAATGCCATCATATTATGTAATAGTTACCAACCAAAATCACCATTTTGATTTCTCTCTGGGAGTCCACATGGACCGTTTCGCCCCCTCACACAGAGAACTGAAATCTGAACTGTGCATTCAGAGTATAAAAGGATAAAAGAGCTTCCCATCTTCTCTGACTCTCTTGCAGGTGATGGTGTGGGATTGGAGAGGCATTCTGGGACATCACTTCCTTGGGAGGGACTAGAAGCTGTTCCTGTGCTACCCAATCAGGTATGGAGGAAGCCCTGGGGAGGCAGGCAAAGGTGAATCTATTCCTGACATCTCTTCCTGGGAGGATCTGTCCCTTCTGCTTTATCAGCTGCCTTGGTGGCACTGACTGAGCATAAAGGCAGGATGTAAATTTTGTAAATAATATCAGTGCCAGGCTATGAATGCCTCTCATGGAAGTCTGAAGCCAGTTTGGTAGAGAGAGCCAGTTTGGTGTAGTGGTTAAGTGCGTGGACTCTTATCTGGGAGAACCGGGTTTGATTCCCCACTCCTCCACTTGGACCTGCTGGTGTGACCTTGGGTCAGTCACAAGCTCTGGCACAGCTGTTCTCTCAAGGACAGTTCTCAGTCAGAGTTCTCTCAGCCCCACCTACCTCACAGGGTGTCTGTTGCGGGGAGGGGAAGGGAAAGGAGTTTGTAAGCCGCTCTGAGACGCCTTTGGGCAGTGAAGGGCGGGGTATAAATCCAAACTCTTCTTCTTCTTCTTCTTCTTCTGAATCTGCAAGAGAACTCTTAAGAAGAGCTCTGCTGGATCAGGCCAGTGATCCATCTAGTCCAGAGTGCTGTCTCATTCATTGGCTAACCAGTTCTTCTGAAGGTCCAACAACAGGGTACAGAGGCCGAGGCTTTCCGCTGACGTTGCCCTCCAGCACTGGGATTCAAAGGTTGACTACCTCTGAAAATGGAGGTTCCCTTTACTCACCATAGTTTGGTATAGTGGTGAGGAGTGTGGACTCTAATCTGGGAGAACCGGGTTTGATTATCCACTCCTCCACGTGCAGCTGGCTGGTGTGACCTTGGGTCAGTCATAAGGTCTTTCAGAGCTGTTCTCTCAAGGGCAGTTCTCTCAGAGCTCTCTCAGCCCCACCTGCCTCACAGGGTGTCTGTTGCGGGGAGGGGAAGGGAAAGAAGATTGTAGAGCAGCTCTGAGACTCCTTCGGGTAGAGAAGGGCAGGGTATAAATCCAATCTGTTCTTCTTCTTTTCATAGCTAGGAGCCACTGATAGACCTCTGCTCCATGAATCTAGACCCTGTTTTCAAGTTATTTATGACACCCAGCCATCACTACCTTCACTGGTACTGAATCCCACAATTTGGTGTAGTGGTTAAGTGCGTGGACTCTAATCTGGGAGAACTGGGTTTGATTCCTCACGCCTCCACTTGCAGCTGCTGGATGACCTTGTGTCAGTCATAAGTTCTCTCAGAGCTGTTCTCTCAGGAGCACTTCTGGAAACAGCTCTCTCAGCCCCACCTACATCACAGGGTGTCTGTTGTGGGGAGGGGAAGGGAAAGGAGCTTGTAAGCCGCTCTGAGACTCCCGAGTGAAGGGCAGGGTAGAAATCCAATCTCCTCCTCCTCCTCCTCCTTCTTCTTCTTCCTCTTCCTCCTCCTCCTCCTCTTCTTCTGAATTACTCACCAAGTAAAGGAATGTTTCCTTTTTTCCGTCCTGAAAACTCTTGCCCTTCAACTTCATTGTGGCCCAGTGCATATGGGGGGAGCACCCTGTACCCACTTTCTCCATGCCAGGTATCATTTTAGAAAATCTCAGCTGCCACAACTGGGCGCTACTTTTGGACGGAGCTCACAAGAGAAGATGACATTATCCCAACTGGCAGAATGTTTCCTCCTCCTTTCAGGATCCGGTGACCTTGGAGGATGTGTCTGTGCACTTCACCGTGGAGGAATGGGCGCTGCTGGATCAGGGCCAGAGAGCCCTGCAAAGGGAAGTCATGGAGGAGAACTCTCGGATTGTGGCCTCTCTGGGTAAGACTTTCTCTTGCACGGGTTGATGAAAACCGGTTTCCACACAGTCAGCAAGCAAAAAACCTACCCAATGTGGCTGGGTAAATTAAGAGCCGTAGCATTATTAATTTTTATTATTATTAGAAGTGCATAAAATTAGGCACGGAATGGAGAGAGTTGACAAAGAGAACTTTTTCTTCCTCTCCCAAAAGACTAGAGGTCATCCGAGGAAGCTGATGGGCAGTAGGTTCAGGATGGACAAAAGGAAATACTACTTTATACAGCGAGTGATTAAAATCTGGGTAGCACGGAGCATCTTCTCCTTTCCTGGAGGAACCAGTTGGCTCCCTGGATAAAAGGAAATACTACTTTACAGAGAAACACTACTTTACAAAGAAAGTGATTAAAATGTGGAATCTGCTGCCAGAGGATGTAGTGATGGCCACAGGAATAAACAGCTTTAAAAGGGGATTCAATAGAGCCATGGAGGAGAAGCCTATCAGTGGCTACCAGCCATGGTGACTGAGGGGAACCTCCACATTCAGAGGCACTAATCTTCTGAATCCCAGAGCCAGGAGGTAACATCAGGGGAAGGCCTCGGCCTCTATGCCCTGTTGCTGGCCCTCCAGAGGAACTGGTTGGCCACTGTGTGAGACAGGATGCTGGACTGGATGGACTATTGGTCTGATCCAGCAGGGCTTATGTTCTTACATACTTATTTATGTGCAGAACAAATTTTGTTTCATTAAGAATCTTTGACATTGGACTGAATTATGATGTTTGCCCTCTGCTCTATGAGAAAGAGGGATGGGCCCAAGGATAGTCAATGCCCTCCGTGGCTGGCTGTGGAGCTGGGTTCAAATCCATTTCTCCACACAACCTACCTGTCCGATGAACAGGCATCTGCAGAGTCTATGAAATACCTGTCAGGATCTCTCCCCACCCCTTTCCAGTCATTTCACCGTCGCGCTTTTGGAACTACAGAAACAACAGCAAAATTTATCCCGGTGGCTCTTAGCTCTGGTTTCTATTGTTTTAATGATACATTTTTGTTGGTTTTAGTGGTTATTAAGATGTGTTTTTTGTGGTGAACATTTTAAGGTGGCCTTGGTGGCCCTGATGAGTGCACAAAGGTGGGGTACAATTATTTTAAATAAATAAATTAAAATCTGTGATGAAATCTTGAAGCCTATCTGATGGGCGTTTGTGTGGCATTTGATTTTAGTTTTTGTGTTAGGTAGATCGGTTATGATTTTTATCATGTGATGGCATTATAAAGCATAATTATATAGCTCTTTTAATTGTCTGCATCTTGCGGAGGCTTTTGATTTGCATTTGTAATGTGGTTGCCTCTATCTCTGAACAGGGTGAGCAGATTGGAAAAGCCACTGTGCTCAGATGATTTTTATGGTAGAAATGGACAAATTGAAAAAAAAACTTAATGGAAAAGAAGATGAAGAATTTTTAGCAGACTGGAGAGATTTTAAAGATTATTTGGAACGGAACTGGGATGTTAAAGATAAATTGCTTTGCTTTGATAACTATTAAGATTAGAAATATAATAAGAAATGGATAGTATCTATAATGTTGCCTGATAGAGAGAAATAGAAGAAGGAAATTGTTTTAAATGGTTTTGATTACCGTATAAGAATTGAATGTAAAAGCATGATAAGTGAAATATTAATAGGTGTGGAGCATCGTTGGAAGCCAGGGGAGTGGGGGAGAAAACAAGGGGGGGGAAGGGATATGTTAAGAATGGAATACTGATATAGAGCATGTTATAATATCCTCTTAATAAAAATTTGTTATAAAAAAAGGAAAAGCCACTGTGCTTTATGGACTATTTTAATGGGAATAAAGAAAGAATTGTTAGGGGTTAGTTCTTGGATCTGAGGCTTTACTTCTCCTTACCATTTCCCCGCTCTTTATTCCAGCAGCCCAGGAGGGAGAAAATAAGAGCGATCCTCACAAACTGTTATTTGAGAGAGCTGGATGTCAAGAAGAGGACAGAAGAGAAACCGGAGAAGGACAGAGGTTAGAGAGCCAATCTTTTGCTCCTTGGGATGGTGACTTTCAAGACGTTCCAGTCCATGAGGAAATAAATGAGGATCAGGACAAGAGGAAAGGAAGCATTGAATGGTTTGGCTGTAAACTAAGCCTGAACACAGGAGAGAAGCTATATGGATACTTCGAACCTGGAAGGACCTTCAGTCAAAACACAGCACTTAGCTCCCATCAAAGAATCTGCACCAGAGAGAAACCATATATTTGCTTTGAGTGTGGGAAACGTTTCTGTCACCGCCCGAGTCTATTTAGGCACCAAAGGATCCACAAAGGGGAGAAACCATATGTGTGCTTGGAGTGTGGGAAGAGCTTCAGTGAGAGGATCAACCTAGCAAGGCATCAAACAGTCCACAAGAGGGATACATCACAGAAAAGCACTGATGGCAAGACTGATCAGCTTCATGCATCAAGCCTTCAAGATCGCCGGAGGGCTGAGACGGAGGAGAAACCATATAAGTGTCCGGAGTGTGGAAAGAGTTTCAAACAGAAGATAAACCTCATTTCCCATGAACGAATCCACACAGGGGAGAAACCCTATGAATGTCTGGAGTGTGGAAAGCGCTTCAGACAAACGACACACCTTATATCACATGCAAGGATTCACACGGGTGAGAAACCATACCAGTGCTTAGAATGTGGGAAGAGTTTCAGTCAGAGCACAACCCTTAGTCTGCATCAGAGTATTCACACAGGGGAGAAACCATATAAATGCTCAGAGTGTGGGAAAAGCTTTCACCAGAGGACAAAACTAATTACACACCAAAGTGTTCACACAGGGGAAAAACCCTTTAAATGCCTGGAGTGTGGGAAAAGCTTCAGTCAGAGTGCGTATCTCATTAGACATCAAGGAATCCACACCGGGGAGAAGCCATACAGGTGCTTGGAACGTGGGAAAAGCTTCAGCCAGAGAGTAAAGCTTGCTTCACATCAAAGAACCCACACAGGGGAGAAGCCTTTTAAATGCTTGGAATGTGGGAAAAGCTTCACGCAGAGCACAGGTCTCATTAGACATCAAGGGATTCACACAGGGGAAAAGCCATTTAAATGCCTGGAATGTGGGAAAGGTTTCACTCAGAGTGCCGATCTGATTAGACATAAAAAAATTCACACGGGAGAGAAACCGTTTAAATGCTTAGAGTGTGGGAAGAGCTTCTCGCAGAATAGATATCTTAATTCCCATCAAAGAATCCATACAGGGGAGAAACCATACAAATGCTTGGAGTGTGGGAAGAGCTTCTATCACAGCAGAGATCTTACTTCACATCATAGAATCCACACAGGGGAGAAACCATATAAATGCTCACTGTGTGGGAAAAGCTTTTCTCAAAGTAGAGTTCTTAGTTCACATCAAAGAATTCACAGTGGAGAGAAACCATTTAAATGCTTGGAATGTGGGAAAAGCTTTTTTGCACAGGCAAAGCTAATTAATCACCAAAGAACCCATACAGGGGAAAAACCATATAAATGCTCAGAATGTGGGAAGAGCTTCAGTCAGAAGATAAACCTTACCTCACATGAAAGAATCCACACTGGGGAGAAACCGTATAAATGCTTGGAGTGTGGGAAAAGTTTCTGTCACAGCTCAGGCCTTAAATCCCATAAAAGAATCCATACAGGGGAGAAACCATTTCAGTGCTCAGAATGTGGAAAAAGTTTCAGTCACAAGATAAATCTCACATCACATGAAAAAATCCACACAGGGGAGAAACCATATAAGTGCCTGGCATGTGGGAAGAGCTTCTGCCAGAGCTCAGGCCTTAAGGTACATCAAAATATTCACACCAGAGAGAAATTGTTTCCATGCTCAGGGTGTGGGAAGAGCTTTAGTGCTAAGGGGAATCTCAATTCACATCAAAGAATAAACCCCAGGTGTTGGAAGAAGGACCCTGTGAGTCATCACTTGATTTCTCCTCCTCTCAGTTCAGAAGTTGTCCCTGTTTCCCAGGATGAAATCTGCTCACGGAATTCCGTGAACCAAGAATCCAGTCAAGCTGGAAGTTTTCCTTTTTTTCCTGGGTTTCTAAATGAGGAATTTATAGTTGTTCAGACGTGAAATGGTTCCTTGCAAATAACTAAAAACTGATGAAAAGGTAATGACACAGCTATTTCATGAACCTTGACTCTCAAAATCTCATACCCTGAATATCTTCTTGGTCTCTAAGCTGTGACTGGACTCAAATCTAGCTGTTATACTGCAGACTGACACTTCTGGCTTCACAATTATCTTTATGGCACCAGTTTGATGTAGTGGTTAATGCGTGGACTCTAACCTGGGAGAATTGGGTTTGATTCCCCACTCCTCCACTTGCACCTGCTGGATGACCTTGGGCAAGCCATAGTTCTCTTAGAGCTGTGTGGCGCCCCCTGCAGGGCGTGCACTTCTACCCCGCCTTGGTAATCCTCCCGGGACGCCCAGGGAGGCCGAGTAGGATTCCGGTGGGTGGGAACGCAGGGTCTGTGGTTCCCGGAGGCCTCAGATAGGGGAGTTCTGCCACCGTTCTGGTTGTCTCCAGTTTCAAGGCAAGGACCTCCCCTCGTTGACTCAGGGTCCCCGGCTAGCGTCTCCGCCCCTCTCTCTCTCTCTCTCTGGGCAACGGAGGTTCCGCTAACCTTCCCTCTGACAGTCAATCTCTCCTCCCCGGCCTCCATCCACCATCCCCCTTTTATTCCCTCACCACATCCTGCTCCACCTCCCACCACCACCCCGCGTCCTCCCATTAGCCATAGTGTTGCCACCCGTCCTTCTGCCCCTTCGATTCTCCATTGGCTCTCCCCGGGCTCAGGAGTGCGGGAGACCCGCCTCTGCTTCTCCGGCGTTCCGTGGCTCCCGGGTGGGGCCCGCTTCCGGCCCGCTGTCTCCCCGTCGCTCCCAAGCGCCCTGGTGCTGGCTGCCTCGCGCCCCGCGCCTCGCGGGGCGCAGCGTCTCGGCCTCGCTCGTCCCGGACCCGCCGGAGCCCCCTGCAAGCAGGCAAGTGTCAGGTCGGGCTTTTCCCGTGCGGCGGGACTTGCGGGGCTTGGCAGGCCTTGGGGCCGGTCTTGTTGGCTGCTCGGGGGCGTGGAATCTCTTCTGGCGCGGCCCCCGCCGTCCGGGGGCAGCTCTCCGAGTCCCGAGCCGGGACAAGCTGTTCTTGAAAAAGAGCAGTTTCTGTCAGCGCTCTCTCAGCCCGACTTACCTCACAGGGTGTCTGTTGTGAGGAGGGGGAGGGAAAGGAGTTTGTAAGCTGCTCTGAGACTCCCTTGGGTAGCGAAAGGCGGGGTATAAATCCAATCTCCTCTCTTCTTCTTTAAAGTACCATTGTAAAAAAAAAGTTAATCTATTAAAACAATTTAACAACGGAAAGTATTGACAGAATTATTTAAACTAATAGATTAGCATAGTTTCTTGCTTCATTTAACATTGATACAAATTTCTGCTACCTCTTCTCAGCACCCTGTCAGTTCTTTTCAGATTCACCAAGATTATTTCCTGTAGCTTGTATTAATGGTAACTAAACTTGGTGTGGTTGCTTGTGTCAAAAAGGAATATTTTGTTGTTACCGAATCCTCATTTTCCAGGAATAAAACCACATGGTAAGGATTTGATAGTTTGATTTCAGTGAAGACTTCCTCTCATTATTCCAAAATAGCATTAGGGGGCTTGCGTCCCTAAAACATTGACACCTTTTCTCCATGAGTAAAGATTTTGGTCTGCGTGTTTCTACTGTATGGCTGGCAAACCTTCTTTCTGGCGTTGAAGCCTTTGGCACAATCATATTTTCTGTCCGGCATCTGATATTTCAGAACACAAATGGAATATGGAAGTTCAAGCAACATGCCAGGTCTAGTGAACATCCAAAACTACTTCTTGCTCTGCGTACGAGCTGTTCGCGTTTTCAGAAATTAAACTACAAATAATCTTCCCTTATGCATCCACTCCTTTAGCTGTCATCTGGAGGCCTACAACAAAAGTACCAACAAAGACCGCAAGAGAGTCGTCTTGGAAATATGTGCCTCAGCTCAGATAGAGGGAGGTTATGTACATGAACTCCGGGAAAGCACACCATGATAATCACAGAGGACCTTTTAGGCACCTATTAAAACCCCCACAAACATTGATTTCGACACAAGATCTCCTGGGAAGTCTTTGAGGCAAAGGCTGAGTGCCATATTTTATGAAATATTCTTTGGAAAGTGGTAGTGGAAATATTTCCAAGATTGCAGACTTCAAGCATAAATTTTTAATTAAGTGAGTAGGGTGAAAACATTGGAGACACATTTCTGGAATGTAAATAACATGGCTAGTGAAATTGATCTTTGTCTTGGTAGGATATGGGGGCGCTGAAAAGAAGGGTGTTACATGCAGCTAATATTTCAGCTCTTCTACTGGAAAAAGCAGGATATCTGTACAGGAAAGCTGTACGGTTCTGTGCACTTTGGCTGTTTGAATGAAACCAACCATGGGCTGGAGGTTGGATTCCTGAACATTGCTCTGTGCAATAATGGGCTGTGTTGTCTTCAGATGTTGTGATGCAAGTCCGAACATGGTGGGCTCACGGCACTGATTAAAAATGGTGCATGCCACGCTCTGCCGTTTTCATTTTCAGCCTTTGGTTGATCTAGATTTCATTGTTTGGTGTCAGTGGTAAAGTGTGCGGACTCTAGTCTGGGAGAACCGGGTTTGATTCCCCACTCCTCCACTTGCACCTGGCCGGATGACCTTGGGCAAGCCGTAGTTCTGATAAGAGCTGTTTTTGAAAAAGAGCAGTTTCTGTCAGAGCTCTCTCAGCCCCACCTACCTCACAGGGTGTCCATTGTGGGGAGGAGAAAGGAGATTGTAAGCCGCTCTGAGACTCCTTCGGGTAGTGAAGGGTGACGTAGAAATCCAATCTCTTCTCTTCTTCTTCATGTAAAGAGAAGAGCGGCAAAGAGAAGTCATGGTGGAGGGAAGTTACCAGGCTGTACCTCAGGTAACCAGTTTGGTGCAGTGGTTAAAAGCACGGACTCTAATCGGGGAGAACCGGGTTTGATTCCCAACTCCTACATGCAGCTGCAGGGTGACCTTGGAGCTGTTCTCTCAAGAGCACTTCTCAGTCAGAGCTCTCTCAGCCCCACCCACCTGACAGGGTGTCTGTTGTGGGGAGAGGAAGGGAAGGAGATTGTAAGCTGCTCTGAGACTCCAAGGGAAGGGCAGGGTATAAATCCAACTCTCCTCCTCCTCCGTCTTCTTCTCCAGGTTTGTCGCTGGCCTTGTGTATCTGGTCTGATTGTTTCTCAGCCCTCTGACCTGAGCCGTTGACAATGATTTGACACAAATATACTGGAATAAATGTGGTGCAAAAAAAATACTGCCGTGTGTGTAGCTGTCTTTGTGGCCGCCTGTGGGTTCCCATCGGCTTGCTCAGAAGGTTCATCCCCCTAATTCTTCACTCTTTGGCAACAGTCACCTATGAAACCATTCCCCACCCCCCCACCCCCCAGATCACTTCCTCCCTTTAGGCTCTCCATTCATGTGGCTATGCAACTGAAGCCTATGGGGCTGTGCCCATGGCTACTTAAGTGACACAATTACATCTCCTGGATCCACACCAGCTCTGAGAGAGCCAGTCTGGTGTAGTGGTTAAGTGCACGGACTCTAATCTGGGAGAACCGGGTGGGATTCCCCACTCCTCCGCTTGCACCTGGCTGGATGACCTTGGGCAAATCGTAGTTCTGATAAGGGCTGTCCTTGAAAAAGAGCAGTTTCTGTCAGAAGTTCTCTCAGCCCCACCTACCTCACAGGGTGTCCGTTGTGGGGAGGAGAAAGGAGATTGTAAGCCGCTCTGAGACTCCTTTGGGTAGTGAAGGGCGACGTAGAAATCCAATCTCTTCTCTTCTTCTTCATGTAAAGAGAAGAGCGGCAAAGAGAAGTCATGGTGGAGGGAAGTTACCAGGCTGTACCTCAGGTAACCAGTTTTGTGTAGTGGTTAAGAGCATGGACTCTAATTGGGGAGAACCGGGTTTGATTCCCAAATCCTACATCCAGCTGCAGAGTGACCTTGGAGCTGTTCTCTCAAGAGCACTTCTCAGTCAGACCTTCCTCAGCCCCACCTACCTCACAGGGTATCTGTTGTGGGGAGAGGAAGGGAAGGAGTACAACGAACAGATGAGAACCTCAGAGGAGGATGTACTCCCTTACATTCCAAATACATGACAGGCTACCTGATGCAGGGATTGAACCTGGGACCTTCTGCATGACTCAAGGCTTCTCCTAAAAATATTGCAAATCCCCTGCCATTTTAAATGGAATAATTATCTCCACTGCTTAGCCCCTTTGTGTGTCCTTTTGACACTATCTTCCTTCAGGTTACCCCTCCTTCTCCTTTCTCCTTCCTCTCTGTCCACAAACTAATTTCCCATCTCCTCTGACTCCTTCCATTCAAACACACTATTGTTTCGCCCATTCTTAAGCAGCTATCCCTTGGTGCAGTCATTCCTCTGAAGCTATCACATGATGAGGCCTTCACTAAAATCACTGGGGTGCCAAATCCAGAGTTTACTCTCTTCCCTCCTACCTACCTCCTCTCTCCCCCTCATCTCTTTTCTACCCTCAATACAATTACAGTGCAACCTGAGATAGAGTTTACATCCTTCTAACCGCGGCGGCTCAAGTGGTTAAGACGTGACCACGGAAACATCTTCGGACAGCGCTGGCTCTTCGGCTTGGAAACGGAGATGAGCACCCTAGAGTCGGATTCAACTGGCTTTTGAGCAAGAGAACCTTTACCTTTACCTTAACTAATCCCAGTTCAGGTTCAGGTGGGGTAGCTGTGTTTGTCTGAAGCAGCAAAACCAAGTTTCAAGTCCAGTGGCACCTTTTAAGACCAACAGTTTTATTCAAGGGATAAGCTTTGGGGTGCATCGGAAGACGTGTGCATGCAGAGGAAAGCTTATAGCCAGAAAAAAACTTTGTTGGTCTTAAAGGTGCCACTGGACTCACACTTTAATCCCTGGGCTGGGAGAAGGATGTAACCCGTCTCAGGATGTTCGTCACCTCTACCCTGTTTTCCAAGGCTTTCCCTACCTTTCTTTTCTTTGATGACTCATTTTAAGCGTTTTAGTATGATTGATTTTAAGTGTCAAAGCCAGTGTAATGTCATGGTTAGAGTATTGCCTCTGGCAGTCCCAGGCTAGAATCCCTCACTTGGCCATGGAAGCTTGCTCTGGGTGAACTTGGGCAGACCTGCCTTGCAGGGCTGTGGTGAGATTAAAATGGAGGACATTTAACAGGAGAAGGACATAAGGTGCTTTGGGGAGAAAGGTAGGCAGTAAATGCAGGGTGTTTTTTTTTTTCCATTTAAAATTTAAGTGCCTCCATGCTGCTATTTTCTCATTTTTAGATTGTTTATTGGGATTCTGCTTTTCCAAAATTATTTGTTTATTTATTTTGATTTCTAGCCTGCCCTCCCCTGCAATGCAAGGCTCAGGGTGGGGCACAACAACATGGTACAATGCAGTACTACAATAACAGTGCCGTAAATTAATCTAATATCTAGTTATTAAAATCTAACCACAATGTCATTTACAGTATCATCTACAGAGCCACTTAAAATCAGTATTCCTGAGTCGGTGCCACGTATGTGCACTGTAGATGGCAACTAGTAATGTGGGTGGGGTGGGGGAGACGAGTAGACAGGATCAGATGGAAAACCGAGATTGTTAGGTCTCCACCGCCACCATGAATGTTAGAGATTTTTATTTTTTCGTTTTGATGCAGTAATGTGGCCGTGCGTCCTAACCTGGATGGCCCAGGCTAGCTCATCAGATCTCAGGAGCTAAGCAGATTAAATATTGTCCCACAAGAGTATACTGTACAAGATACATATATGATTGCACAAACTGTAACTACTGCTAGAATTTTGTATGCAAAATATTGGAAGAAAGAAGATGTACCAAGGAAGGAAAAATTGATATGTAAAATGTTGGATGCAGCAGAAATGGACAAATTAACGTTACAGCTTCAGGAAAAACCTGAAAGTGATTTTTTTTGGGGGGTAAAGGGGGAGCGTTTTTATAAATGGTTGCAAAAATACCAGGGTAGCATAAGAGATAGAGCATAATAATAATAATAATAATAATAATTCAGAAATGATATTAATGGAACTGGTCTGAATCAAGTGGTTGAAATCTGGAGAATGTAGAGTATAGATTCCAGCACCTGTTTGTTTTTTCTATTCTGTGTCTTATTGCTTTTTCTGTTCTACTGTTTTTTTTTAATTTTCATCTCTTTCTGTTCACTTTATAAAATCAATAAAATGTTTTGTTTTTTTAAAAAAAGAAACTAAGCAGGATCAGCCCCGGCTAGTCCTTGGATGTGAGATCACCAAGGAAGACCGGGGTTGCTATGCAGAGGCAGGGGACGGCAAAGCACCTCTGAACGTCTCTTGACTTGAAAACCTTATAGGGTTGAACACACGAAGACGTGAAACTGCCTTGTACTGAATCAAGGTTAGAATTGTCTACTCAGACTGGTAGCGGCATTCCAGGGTCTCAGGCTGAAGTCATTCACATCGCCTATTACCTAGTGTCCTTTCAACTGGAGATGACGGGGATTGAACCTTGGACCTTCTACATACCAAGCAGACACTCTACCACTGAGCCACGGGGCTGTCATAAGTCAGCTGCAACTAGGCAGCACATTTCCACTACGATGTGGCTTTGTGCTACACTAATAGCCTGGACCCTCCTTTGGGTATTTTTGTAGAGAAGGGGGACATAATTTCCAATCAATGAACTGAATTTGGCCCTGCGTGGCCTCGTCCGGTCTCAGGGCTCACGGTGCCACCAATAAACCGAAGCCTCTCAGCTCTGCCTCTTTGCCCCTGAATGGCCTCCCTCCAGTCCCGCTCCTCCAGGTGACTCTGCTAGGGTTGCCACCTGGCTGGAGGAAAATATTTCCTGTCCCTTTCATAGAAGCTTAATAGAACGTTATTGACCATGTGATGCAATTGACTTCGCCGAAAGCTTCAACTGCCTGTTTCCAGGTATCTAAGGACATTTTTCTCCAGGCCTGTTGGCACCCCTATACCTGTCTGAGAGCCAGTTTGGTGTAGTGGTTAAGTGCATGGACTCTGGGAGAACCGGGTTTGATTCCCCACTCCTCCACTTGCACCTGCTGGATGACCTTGGGCAAGCCATAGTTCTGTCAGAGGTGTTCTTGAAAAAGAGCAGTTTCTGTCAGAGCTCTCTCAGTCCCACCTACCTCACAGGGTGTCTGTTGTAGGGAGGGGAAGGGAAAGGAGTTTGTAAGCTGCTCTGAGACTCCGAGTGAAGGACGGGGTATAAATCCAATCTCTTCTTCTTCTGATTTTTCATTCTTTTTACTGTCTCCTTGAACTCAATGCAACTGAAATTCTCCTCTGTCGCTAAGCCATGGGGCATCTCCCTTTGCAATGTTGTGACTCTCTTTCCTTGGCAAAAACTCTGGTTCTCCATCCACCTTCCCGAATGGAACCTCCAGGTTCAGATGCAGTGTACCTCTACCAGGTACAGGAGCCAAATAACTGAGGAGAGATGCAGTCATGAATAGGTGGCACAGACGATTCCATCTGCAAAACCAAAGGGCGGGTGGAAGGGCTGCCTCCAACGTATTCCAGCAGATCTACGTGTCAGACAGAAATTCAACAGGTTGATCAAATGATGTCGTTTTTAACTGGGGGAAGTTGGCATCCCCGGTGATTCTGCTTCTGGTACACATACTAAAAGACCTGGGAACTTTTTTAAAAAAATGTATTTTTATTTTAGAAAGCAAGATATAATATAGAGGGGATACAAAGGGGAAAAAAGGATTATATAGCTAAGTTTATGAGTACCGCAACCCTAGAGTTGGATTCGACTGGCTTTGCAGCAAGGGAACCTTTACCTTTTATATATATATCCATGGCTATTTTGGGGCAGGAAAGCTGGCTGGCTCCAGAGTTGGCCAAGGCCAGCAGGAACTTATTAGCATAATAAGCCACACCCAACAGCAGGACTGGCTACATTCGGGCTGTGTGGCCTAACACGCAAAGGAGTTCCTGCTCCAAAAAAAGCCCTGGGTTTTGACAACAAACAAGGTAAACAGAATAAGAAGCAAAAGGTGGGTGTGGCTGGATGACCACACTTCTGGTAACATGGGGGTGTGGCCTAATATCCTAATAAGTTTCTGCTGTGGCCTGTTACGCGAATGAGCTCCTGCTGGGCTTTTCTACAAAAAAAGCCCTGTATATAATCAGGACTCTTTTTTTAAGAGGAGCTCCTTTGCATATTAGGCGACACACCCCTAATGTAGCCAATCCTCCAAGAGCTTACAGTAGCCCCTGTAAGAAGAGCTCTATAAGCTCTTGAAGGATTGGCTACATTAGGGGGGGTGTCACCTAATATGAAGGAGCTGCGGTGGCTCAAGTGGTTAAGACGCTGAACTGCAGGCTGTGGAAGGTCAGTAGTTCAGCAGTCCAAGACCTGAGAGTGCCGCATGATGGGGTGAGCTCCCGTCTCTAGTTCCAGCTCCTGCCAACCTAGCAGTTTGAAAGCAAGACATTGCAAGTAGATAAATAGGTATCTTCCCCTGGAGAAGGAAATGGCAACCCACTCCAGTATCTTTGCCAAGAAAACCCCATGGACAGTAACAAAAGGCTAAAAGATATGACGCCGGAAGATGAGCCCCTCAGGTCGGAAGGTGTCCAATATGCTACTGAGGAAGAGCAGAGGGCAAGTACGAGTAACCCCAGAAAGAGTGAAGCGGCTGGGCCAAAGCCGAAAGGACGCTCAGTTGTGGATGTGTCTGACGGTGAAAGGAAAGTTCGATGCTGCAAAGAACAATACTGCATAGGAACCTGGAATGTAAGATCTATGAATCAAGGTAAGCTTGACGTGGTCAAAAATGAGATGGCAAGAATGAACATCGACATCTTGGGAATCAGTGAACTAAAGTGGACAGGAATGGGCGAATTTAACTCAGAAGACCATTATATCTACTACTGTGGCCAGGAATCCCGTAGAAAAAATGGTGTGGCCTTTATAGTCAACAAGAGAGTGAGAAAGGCAGTATTGGGATACAATCTCAAAAATGACAGAATGATCTCGGTCCGAATCCAAGGCAAACCATTCAACATCACAGTAATCCAAGTCTATGCCCCAACCACTGCTGCAGAAGAGGCTGAAGTGGACCAGTTCTACGAAGACCTACAACAGCTCGTAGAACTAACACCAAAAAATGATGTCCTCATCATCATAGGGGACTGGAATGCTAAAGTAGGAAATCAAAAGGTAACCGGAATAACAGACAAGTTTGGCCTTGGAGAACAAAATGAAGCAGGGCAAAGGCTAACAGAGTTTTGTCAAGAGAACACGCTGGTCATAGCAAACACCCTTTTCCAACAACCTAAGAGGCGTCTCTACACATGGACATCACCAGATGGGTAACACCGAAATCAGATTGACTATATAATTTGCAGTCAAAGATGGAGAAGCTCTATCCAGTCAGTAAAAACAAGACCTGGAGCTGACTGTGGCTCAGATCATGAGCTACTCATTGCAAAATTCAGACTTAAATTGAAGAAAGTTGGGAAAACCACTCGGCCATTCAGATTTGACCTAGATCGCATCCCCGATGAATATACAGTAGAGGTGAAGAATAGGTTTAAGGGACTATATTTGATAGACAGAGTGCCTGAAGAACTATGGACAGAGGTCCGTGACATTGTAAAGGAGGCAGCACTCACCGCCATCCCAAAGAAAAAGAAATGCAAAAAAGAAAAGTGGCTGTCTGATGAGGCTTTACACATAGCAGAGGAAAGAAGGAAAGCTAAAGGCAATGGGGAAAAGGAAAGATTTGCCCAACTGAATGCAGATTTCCAGAGAACAGCAAGGAGAGATAAGGAGGCTTTCCTGAATGAACAATGCAAAGTAATAGAGGAAAACAATAGATTGGGAAGGACTAGAGATCTCTTCAAGAAAATTGGAGAAATCAAGGGAACGTTCCATGCAAAGCTGGCCATGATAAAGGACAAAAACGGTAGGGATCTAACAGAAGCAGAAGAGATTAGGAAAAGATGGCAAGAATACACAGAAGAACTATACAAGAGGGACCTTGATGTCCTTGACAACCACGATGGTATAATCACTGACCTCGAGCCAGACATCCTGGAAAGCGAAGTTAAATGGGCCTTAGAAAGCATTACTAACAACAAAGCTAGTGGAGGTGATGGTATCCCAGCTGAGTTATTCAAAGTCTTAAAAGAAGATGCTGTTAAAGTGCTGCACTCAATTTGCCAACAAATTTGGAAAACACAACAGTGGCCACAGGATTGGAAAAGGTCAGTTTACATTCCAATCCCAAAGAAGGGCAACGTCAAGGAATGTTCAAACTATCGCACAATTGCACTCATTTCACACGCTAGCAAGGTCATGCTCAAAATCCTACAAGCTAGGCTCCAACAGTACGTGGATAGAGAACTGCCAGAAGTACAAGCTGGGTTTAGAAGAGGTAGAGGAACTAGAGATCAAATTGCCAACATTCGCTGGATTATGGAGAAAGCAAGAGAATACCAGAAAAACATCTACTTCTGCTTCATTGACTATGCTAAAGCCTTTGATTGTGTGGATCACAATAAATTATGGCAGGTTCTTAAAGAGATGGGAGTACCAGACCACCTCATATGTCTCCTGAGAAACCTGTATAAGGGTCAAGAAGCAACAGTTAGAACCGGATATGGAACAACTGATTGGTTTAGCATAGGAAAAGGAGTACGACAAGGATGTATACTGTCACCTTGCTTATTTAATTTATATGCAGAGTACATCATGCGAAATGCTGGCCTGGATGAATCACAAGCTGGAGTTAAGATTGCTGGGGAAAAGATCAATAACCTCAGATATGCAGACGATACCACTCTGATGGCAGAAAGTGAAGAGGATCTAAAGAGCCTCTTGCTCAGGGTGAAAGAGGAGAGTGCAAAAGTGGGCTTGAAGCTCAACATCAAAAAAACTAAGATCATGGCATCTGGCCCCATCACTCCTTGGCAAATAGAAGGGGAAGTCTTAGAAGTAGTGACAGACTTCACGTTCCTAGGATCCCAGATCACTGCAGATGGTGATTGCAGCCATGAAATTAAAAGACGCCTGCTCCTTGGGAGGAAAGCGATGGCAAACCTAAACAGCATGATAAAAAGCAGAGACATCACCTTGCCAACAAAAGTCCGCATGGTCAAAGCAATGGTATTCCCCGTAGTAATGTATGGCTGTGAGAGTTGGACTATAAGGAAGGCCGAGCGCCGAAGAATAGATTCTTTTGAACTATGGTGCTGGAGAAGACTCTTGAGAGTCCCTTGGACTGCAAGGAGATCAAATCAGTCAATCCTAAAAGAAATCAACCCTGACTGTTCCCTGGAAGGCCAGATCCTGAAGCTGAAGCTCAAATACTTTGGCCACCAAATGAGAAGGGAGCATTCACTGGAGAAGACCCTGATGCTGGGAAAGATTGACGGTCAAAGAAGAAGGGGACGGCAAAGGATGAGATGGTTAGACAGTGTCATCGATGCAACGAACATGAAATTGAGCAAACTTCAGCGGACAGCGGAAGACAGGAGGGCCTGGCGTAATCTGGTCCATGGGGTCGCGAAGAGTCGGACTCGACTGTGCGACTGAACAACAACAACAAAAATAGGTACCACTTCGGTGGGAAGGTAACAGCGTTCCGTGCGCCTTGGTGTTTAGTCATGCCGGCCACATGACCACGGAAACGTCTTCGGACAGCGCTGGCTCTTCGGCTTTGAAACGGAGATGAGCACCGCAACCCTAGAGTCGGATTCGACTGGCTTTCGAGCAAGGGAACCTTTACCTTTACCTTACACCTATATAGATTATTATACACTGCAGGGTATCTAAAACAGAAAAAAACAGATATTTCTCCCCAACATTCCCTTCATTATAGTTTTTTAAGATATTTTCTATAGGATACAAGGGTCCTTAGTTCAGACATTTTGAACTTCAGATTTCATAACTATTCTATTTTGCGACTATATTAATTTCATCCTTATTTCATATTCTTTTGTCTATCTCGTCGTTTCTGCATAAAGACTCGGTCCACGGGAACTGGGCGCGACAGAGAAGCGCCCGCTGAATGCGTCGTGATGTCGGAATCTGGAGTGAATGGTCCCGGTGCAAATGCCTTAGCCGTATTCGCACTGCTTCTTGCAGGGGGGGGGCGGCTGGGAGAGGCACTTCCTTTCCGCTCCGATTCACTCTGAAGAGCTAAGAAACGAAGCGAGCCCGCTTTCCTAGACAGACCAAAGGGAAAGAGGGTTTGTGAATGGGGGAAAGGAGGGGGACGGACGGCCCGCTTCCTGCCCCGCCTCCCTCTGCGGGAAAGAGGCCTTTGTGGGTCCCTTGTGTGTAACCCGTGTCATTTGCACTGCAACATTTTATTTTTAAAAATTAGAATTCAGGGCCTGGGGAGCAAAAGGTCACAGAGTTGGGGGAGCAATTGGTGAAGTTGCTCCCAGATCACCGACTGCGGGAGGAGGAGGAGGAGCCTCAAGCCCTGGGCCAGCCTGGCCTGCAAAGGAGAGAGACGCCCCAGAGCTGAACTCTCTGGGGGGGGAACTGCGGATTCCTTTGCAGGTATGTGTGATGGGCCCAACATAAGGTTGCAGGGGTTGGGGTGTGTGGTTGCCAGCTCCAGGTCTGGAAACTCCAGGAGATTTGGGGGCGGAGCCTGGGGAGGACAAGGACCTCAGTGGGGTGCAATGCCACGGAGTCCACCCTCCAAAGCCTCCATTTTCTCCAGGGGAACTGAGCCTTGCACCCAAGCTGGGGTCCTGTGCAGTTGACCCACCCGGGGTTCCTAGATGAGACTTCGGTCGAATCTGCATTTGCATTTTTAAATTAGTTGCCTGCTGCTCTGACGCTGTCCTTCTCTATGCTTGTTTGAATGTTGTTTGGGGAAGATTCTTTTAAAGCAGTGCGGAGGTGCAATGACAGTGGAGCCGCCCCAAAAGGGGCGATAAACGTATGTGGAAGTGCGAAAGTATGCTAGCACTGTTGAGGCGTGAAAACCACACCAAATGTGGACTGCTTTTTTGAAGGCAGAGTCAAAAGGCGGGGACACTGGTGGGAAAGACAAATGCAGATTCGGCCTTCCCTCCCTGACATGAAGACACCCTCTCTGCTGCCCTGTGCAAAGACCTGTTCAATGACGCGAGATTTATACCAGATTCAAGCTGATTTCTGACTTATGTAGAACTGCTTTTCCTCAAAGGAGAATGGAGCAGATGGCGAATGGGAGGGAGGAGAGGTCTGGGGGAGAAAAATTGCAGTGTGTTTGTGTGTGTACACGTTTGTGTGAAGTGCCATAAAGAATAAGCGCCAAATTCTACATCAGGGTAACAAAAATGAGGGACACGCATACTGGATGGGCGTACACTTCTGAGTAGCAGGGTGTGTGAACAAGATCTTGAGGTACAGGTGGACCGAAAGTTAAATATGAGCAGCCAGTGTGCGACAAAAAAAGACTACTGTGATCTTGGGGTGTATCAACAGAGGCCTAACATCCAAATCGCAAGATGTCATAGGCCCACTGTACACTGCATTGGTCAGGGCGCACCTGGAGTATTGTGTGCAGTTCTGGGGGCCTCACTTCAAAAAGGATGCGGACAGAATGGAGCGGGTGCAGAGGAGAGCAATGAGGATGATCAGGGGCTTGGAGACAAGGCCCTACGAGGAAAGGCTGGGGGACTTGGGAATGTTTAGTCTGAAGAAGAGGAGGAGGAGAGGAAGAGATTGGATTTATACCCCACCCTTCACTACCCAAGGGAGTCTCAGAGCAGCCTACAAACTCCTTTCCCTTCCCCTCCCCACAACAGACACCCTGTGAGGTAGGTGGGGCTGAGAGAGCTCTTGACAGAAACTGCTCTTTTTCAAGGACAGCTCTTGTCAGAACTACAGTTTGCCCAAGGTCATCCAGCCAGGTGCAAGTGGAGGACTGGGGAATCAAACCCGGTTCTCCCAGATTAGAGTCTGCAGGCACTTAACCACTACGCCAAACTGGCTGAGGAGGGACATGATTGCTCTCTTGAAGGGCCGTCGCTTAGAGGAGGGCAGGGAGGTGTTCCTGTTGGCAGCAGAGGATAGGACTTGCAATCGTGGGTTTAAATGAAGGGTGGGAAGGTACTGGCTGGATCTTAGGAAAAACTTTTTCACAGTAAGAGTTGTTCAACAGTGGGGAATCAGCTACCTAGGGAGGTGGTGAGCTCCCCCTCACTGGCTGTCTGTAAGCAGCGGACAGACAAACACTTGCTCTAGGCTGATCCTGCATTGAGCAGGGGGTTGGACTAGATTTATTTATTTATTTAATCACATTTATACCCCGCCCTTCCAGCTTAGGCCGGCCCAGGGTGGCTTACATAAAATCAGCAAAACGTTTGGTATGTATGGCCCCCTTCCGACTCTGTGATTATGTGGTTTTCAAGACAGGTTCAGAGGTGGTTTGCCATTGCCTGCCTTTGCACAGCAGCCCTTGCAGAGGTGATTCTATGATTTTTTATGAGATGTTCAGAGGTGGTTTGCCATTGCCTGCCTTTGCACAGCAGCCCTTGCAGAGGTGATTCTGTGATTTTCTATGAGATGTTCAGAAGTGGTTTGCCACTGCCTGCTTTTGCACAGCAGCCCTTGCAGAGGTGATTCTATGATTTTCTATGAGATGTTTAGAGGTGATTTGCCATTGCCTGCCTTTGCACAGCAGCCCTTGCAGAGGTGATTCTATGATTTTTTATGAGATGTTCAGAGGTGGTTTGCCACTGCCTGCCTTTGCACAGCAGCCCTTGCAGAGGTGACTCTATGGTTTTCTATGAGAAGTTCAGAAGTGGTTTGCCACTGCCTGCCTTCGCACAGCAACCCTGGACTTTCATTGTGGCTCACTGGCTGAGCATCTGCCTGACATGCAGAAGGTCCCAGGTTCAATCTCCGGCATCTCCAGTTAAAAGGAATCGGGTAGGGGGTGATGTGAAAGACCTCTTCCTGAGACTCTGGAGAGACGCTGCTGGTCTGAGTGGACAGTACTGACTTTGATGGGCCAGTTGTCTGGTTCAGTATAAGGCCCCTTCATGGGTTCATGTGTTACACTGTGCTTCAGTTCTTCCGGGTGGTTCCAGACTTCTGAAATCCTAATGCACTGACTATTGGTTGTCCCATTTTGTTGACTGTGCTGACTCACTATGTAACCCACCTGGAGACCCTGTGAGAAAGGCTAACCGTAAATAATGTAAATAAATAACTACCCCCTGTCCGTCCCCTCCCCCTTACCTAAAATATGTTCTTTGACCTGCTGGTTGCTAAGCAACCATACCGGAGTCAGAGGTCTGTTCCGTCCTTTTATTTCCCATGAAAAACGTGTAAAGGGCTTATTTTCCTTTTCTCCCTAGAAGGAATGAAAAAGGTACTCAGGAGGAGGGTAAAGCGGATTGGTGGACTCTCTTGTGGAACTCTAGGCCCTGACCTTCTGTCTATTTTATCCTATAAAGGAAGAACTTTCAGTCTTGATCAGTACGCTAGCATGGCCTCTTCTTGCTTGCATCGGGATGATCATTCGTAATAAAGCTGCCTGCTTTGTTAGCAAAAGGCCTTGAGCCAATCTTTTTTCTCTCCCAGAGAGAACTCGGGAAAGAAGAAGAAGAGGAGGAGATTGGATTTATACCCCACCCTTCACTCGGAGCCTCAGAGCGGCTTCCAAACTCCTTTCCCTTCCCCTCCCCACAACAGACACCCTGTGAGGTAGGTGGGGCTGAGAGAACTTTTGACAGAAACTGCTCTTTTTCAAGAACACCTCTGAGAGAACCATGGCTTGTCCAAGGTCACATCAGCAGGTGCAAGTGGAGGGGTGGGGAATCAAACCCGGTTCTCCCAGATTAGAGTCTGTGCACTAAATCACTACACCAAACTGGCTCACTTAACCACACCAAACTGGCTTTTTGAAAACTCCGCCCACAATCTTATTGGTCTCCAGGACACCACTGGACTCCAGTCTTGCTCTCCTGCTGCAGACCAACATGGCTACCCCCTGAAACTATCACCTGAGTCGACAGCCAGTGTGGTGTAGTGGCTGAAAGCAGCAGACTCTAATCTGGAGAACTGTGTTCGATTCTGCACTCCTCCACCTGAAGCCAGCTAGCTGACTTCGGGTCAGTCACCGAGAACTCTTTCAGCCCCCTCAAAAAACAAGTCTAGCTCGCCACCTAGTGGTGCGTAACGCTAAAAGAGCTAGAACTGAAGGCTGCCCGGCAGTCCTAGGATCTCCTGGCTATACTACGGACAATGCCATACGATAATAATTATTATTGATTATTACCGGAGTGTAGTAAGTTGCATATGGAACAATGTGTGTTTGTCTTTGCAGAACTCGGTAGAAGAACAAATTCAGTCCTTCGGCCTGGTTGGGGATCCCTTGGAGCAAGGATAAAAAATGGAACAGAGGGACTCATCCGGCTCTGAACCGTGGAAAAGTCCTCCTGCCTTTCATGTTGAGAGAAGAGGGCAATTTGGGGAAAGAAGCATGCAGAAGATCTCCCAGGGTGAAGAAGCCACCAATTTGGATGTACAACAGTGGTGTTTCAGGCAGTCTGGCTACCGGGAGGCAGAGGGGCCCCGGGAGACCTGCAGCCGACTCCACCATCTTTGCCGCCAGTGGCTGCAGCCGGAGAGGCGCAGCAAGAGGGAGATGCTGGACTTGGTGATCCTGGAGCAGTTCCTGGCCGTCCTGCCCCCGGAGATGGAGAGCTGGGTGAGGGAGTGCGGGCCGGAGACCAGTTCCCAGGCGGTGGCCCTGGCAGAAGGCTTCCTCCTCAGCCAGGCGGAGGAGAAGAACCAGGACCAGCAGGTGAGAGGGATTCATCCTGGTAATGCCAAGAGGTGGAAGAAGAGAGAGAAAATATGTCAACAGTCTTCATCCATGGTGCAGATTGTTCTCAAAATCTTCCAAGATTGAGATGTCTTACCTTCCCACCCCAAAGCCTTTGCCTGCCCCATTCCGTATTTAATTCCTCTCTCCTTTCCTTGCTAGGAAACCTCACTATTTCTGTTTCAGGCACGGCAATCATCTGAAAAGGCCGGTGGTTTCCTAGGGGCAGAGAAGGAGCCGGGGGTTGCCAGACGGAAGCTGCTGAGGAAGGGGATCAAACAGGACGGGGATTCAGGAGATTCATCATTGGGTAAGGACTGACGGGGGGAATTCCAGCTCGGTCCCCTCCTTTTATATATGCCTGAAATCCATTCATTATGCTAGATTACAGCTGAGAGTCAGAAGACACATTATTTCTTTTTTTCCCCTCCTGTTTACTTTTAGCATCCTTTTGCAAGGACGGCCACTGGGGTTTGCTTTTTCGAGGTTTACAAAATTATGCATGTGATAAGAGAAGGTTGATAAATAAGTACTTTCCTGCCTTTCTCACAGTACAAGAACTTGTGGGCACTCCATGAAATTAATGAGCAGTAGGCTTCAAAGCTGCGGTGGCTCAAGTGGTTAAGATGCTGAACTGCAGGCTGGAAGGTCGGTAGTTCAGCAGTTCGAGACCTCAGTGCCGCATGACAAAGTGAGCTCCCGTCTCTGTTCCCAGCTCCTGCCAACCTAGCAGTTTAAAAGCAAGAAATTGCAAGTAGATAAATAGGCATCACTTCGGTGGGAAGGTAACAACGTTCCGTGTGCCTCAGTGTCTAGTCATGCCGGCCACATGACCACGGAGACGTCTTCAGACAGCGCTGGCTCTTCGGCTTGGAAACAGAGATGAGCACCACAACCTTAGAGTCGGATTCGACTGGCTTTCGAACAAGTGAAACCTTTACCTTTAGGCTTCGAACAGATCAAAGGTAGTCTTTCACCCAAAGAGTCATTAACACGTGGAATTCACTGCTGCTGGAAGTGGTGGCAGCTACAAGCATAGGCAGCTTCCATAGGCGATTGGATAAACATACGGAGCAGAGGTCCATCAGTGGCTATTAGTGACAAGGTATAGATAGGAACCCTCTGGGGCAGTGGTACTTGTGTTCTTGGTGCTTAGGGGGCAATGGTGGGAAGGCTCCTGGAGTTCTGGCCCCGCTGGTGGACCTCCTGATGGACCCTGGGTTTTGACCACTGTGTGACACAGAGTGTTGGACTGGATGGGCCATTGGCCTGGTCCAACATGGCTTCTCTGTTGTTCTTATGTTCTTCAGGAAGAGAACAGGGATTTAACCCTTTCTTCCCTTGGCAATTTCTCCCTGAATAAAAGCTGCCCCTGTACTTGGATGGCTTTTACTCTTGCAGGGGAGAACTTATTGGTACCGATGCATTTTTCCCCATGGGGTGGCACTGGCAGCTCAGGGGGAGCATATTTCTGTGAGGGAATGGCAGGAGAGGAAGAGGTTGACTCCCCCTCCCCCCGATGCAGTTCTGCTCCTTGAAAAAAATCATCTCCTCAGCTACATTTGTTAAAAAGCAACATGGAGAACACGTAATGCATAGTGTGACCATTCCTCTCCATGAACCCATGTTTTCCTTCTTATCCCCAAGCCTGTTCTCCCCCCTCAAGTTTTGGGGACAAAACTGAATTTGGGATCCGTGCATTTTCTGAATTTAGTTGCGGAGCATTCACACGTGACCAAGTAAAACCAGCACTGCTTCAGACTTTTTTTGGAAAAATAAAGACTAGGCGCCATCCCAAGCAGAGTTGTGCCCTTGTAAGACAACTGATAGGCTTAGAAAGATATAACTGCTGAAAATGGCACTGTTAGTCGGGGTGTGTGTGGAAAGTGCCGTCTTAGTCGCAGCAGGGTTCTGTAGGCAAGAGATGAACAGGGGTGGCTTGCCGTTTCCTGCCTCTCTCTAGCAACCCTGGACTTCCTTGGCCGTCTCCCATCCAAGTACTAACCAGGGCTGACCCTGCTTAGCTTCCAAGATCTGAAAAGATTGGGCTAGCTTAGGCCATCTAGGTGGGGGCACTGTCAACTTTTCAGTTGTAAATTCTAAACTCTGAATTAACTTTACTTCAAACAGAATCCGCCTCCTGTAATCCTGTGTGGATTTGTTGATACAGGTATCTCTGACTCGTCTCTGCCCTGTTGCTTCGTGACAATCCAAACAGTAGCTCCCAATGCTGGGCTGTCTCCAGTCTTTTCTAAATCAGGGACCTATCAAGTCTCTTTTCCTCTGTGTGCAGCTTGTTGATATACCATTCTCCCTACCCAAATGAAAGCATGGAGGGTAAAGAAAGGGGAAGTCACTGGGTAACTGCTGATAGGATGTCCTCAGCCTCTGAACCCGTTTAGGGCATACCCCGATCAGAACACTTGAAATAATTCTGACTTCCGAAAAGGTTGATTGGCTGGCAAAAAAGAAATAGTGGGAAACCCAAGATCCTCAAGCCATCATCTAATTCTCAATCTACAGGTACTTAAATTTGTGGACTGAGACCCTGTTTCCCGCCTGTTTAATAAAATGGAAGGGGGATATGGAGAATGATATGTCCTTTCTTGAATCCTCGCAAGTCCCCTGGTGGTTGATTTTTCCTCTGTACCCAATTCTTCAAGGAAATGTCTCTCCAAGAGGAATGGAACCTTCATGCTTTATAATGGCGGAATGTGAAAAATTTGTTCTCACAGCATCTTTGTGATCCGTTCAAATCAGTTCTTCGGCATAGTTCACACAGCCCGTGTAGGGCCATGTGTCATTTTCATTCCCTCCCCGCCATCCCCCCGCCCCGTCCCCTCACAATGTATTGAAATCTCAGCTGTATGTGAAACGATCTTTCCACTGTGTTTGTGTCCTTCACAGGTAATGAGATATTTTCGGCAGCATCTGTCAGATCTTCTTTTCTTTGTGGTGACGCGAAAAGCATTTCTACACATCCAGGTCAGGTAAGGGAGGATATCCTGAAAGCGGAATTCTGACTGTGTCTCCCCCCTGCCCCACATCTTCCTGGACCCAAAGGAACCGCTTGGAAGGTTCTGGATGCTTCTTGTGAAGGGCTAACTCCTGCGACCAGTCACCTTCCATGGGCTCTGCCCTCAGTTTGAGCTTCAGAGGGGGAAGGAATGTTATCTTATCCATGAAGGCCACATGGTCCTGCTTTCAGGGGCTGGTAACTTTTTTAAATATATGTTTTTAATTTTAGAAAACAAAAGGGATAAAAAGAGAGAAAAGGATTATATAACAAAGAAAGGGATTGTATAAAGGTAAAGGTAAAGGTTCCCTTGCTCGAAAGCCAGTCGAATCCGACTCTAGGGTTGCGGTGCTCATCTCCGTTTCAAAGCCGAAGAGCCAGCGCTGTCTGAAGACGTTTCCATGGTCATGTGGCCGGCATGACTAAACACCAAGGCGCACGGAACGCTGTTACCTTCCCTCTGAAGTGGTACCTATTTCTCTACTTGCAATTTCTTGCTTTCGAACTGCTAGGTTGGCAGGAGAAGGGATTGTATATCAAGCCATATATCTCAAAGATTATTACACATTGCACAGTATATCAGAAAATAAAAAGTATTTCTTCCCAACATAGCCTTCATCACAGTTTCTGGAACGTTTTCTATAAAGTACAATGATCCTTACTTCAGACCTTTTAAATTTCAAATTTTATAATTGATCTATTTTATAACTATGTTGCTGATTTCATCATCAGTGCATGTTCTATATTGCATATTTCAGCATTTCTACTTACTCTCCATAACTTTTAATGTAGCAAAATTTAGGGAGAAATCTAGTATATATCTTAAAAAAACCTATTTTGTTTCTTTATACATTTATAATCAGAACTTGTCCTCATTTAGCTTCATCTTACAATACCGTCATATGCTTTGTAATACACTTATGACCAATTTTTAATTTTTCCTCATTCTAATTTTTAAATTATTTCTCATTCCAAGTTTGTCTCCTGCTTGCATAATAACGCTTAATAAACACTCCATGAACACTCCCCAAATGTTGAAATTGATCTCCTTCTCAAATAAGTGGCTAATTTTGCCATTACTGCACAATCAGCAAGTTTATTGTCCCATTCTTCTACGCTTGGGTAAACATCTGCCAAATGTTCCTTCTTTCAGGGGCCAGTAACCTTTGAGGAGGTGGCCGTGTGTTTCTCCGAGAAGGAGTGGGCTTTGCTGGACCCGGCCCAAAGGACCCTGCACAAGGAAGTCATGGAGGAGAATTATGGGCTGGTGGCCTCTCTGGGTAAGTGTCTCTCTTTCTGTGGGTTGATCAAACCAAATTTCAAAATCTGAAGAGAGAGAAAGAGAAAGAGAGAGAGAAATCAATCTGCCATGTTTTCCCTCATGCATATTTCAACATCCTTCCCACTCCTTGCCTGTTTCTGCAATCCCATTTAGAGCAGGGTGCTACTGAACACAAATTTTATTCTACTATTCACCGAGGAAGTCCTGGGTTGCCGCTCAGAGGCAGGCAATGGGAAGCCATCTCCGTTCCTCTCTTGCCTTGAAAACCTTACAGAGTTGCCACAAGTCAGCTGCAACTTAATGGCATTTTCCACCACCATCGACTAACACAGTTATTCACCTGGAACTAAATAATAGCAGACAAGGTCTGCCTCTCCTCCAAGTCTCTTGGGTGGGGTTTGTTTCCTGTTGCGAGTCTACATTTCAGCCTCAAGACTCTACCTTTTCCCCTCTGTTTATTCCAGCAGGCCATGAAAGGGAGAATGGAAAGGAGACTGACCCAGAAGGGCTGCCCAGGAGAAAAGACACATGCAAAGAAGCGGACCAGCAAGAAAGAAAAACTGAAGCCCGAGGGTGGAAGAGGAGGAATAAATCCATAGCCTCTCAGGGTGTCAACGTCTATAAAATCCTAATTGAAGAAAAGATGGAGAAAGGCCAGAGGAAGAGGAAATGCCTTGTGTGTGGGAAAAGTTTGAGCTGGAAGTCTAGCCTCAAGGCTCACTGGAAAATCCACACGGGGGAGAAACCTTTTAAATGCCTGGAGTGCGGGAAGAGCTTCCGACAGAAGGCGAAACTAATTACCCATCAAAGAGTCCACACGGGAGAGAAGCCCTTCAAATGTTTGCAGTGTGGAAAGAGTTTCATTCAGAATGAGTGCCTGACTTCTCATTTAAAAACACACTCAGGGGAGAAGCCGTTTAAATGCTTGCAGTGCGGGAAAAGCTTCAGCTGGAGTCATAACCTGACATCGCATCAAAGAATCCACACAGGGGAGAAACCCTATCGTTGCTCTGAGTGTGGAAAGAGCTTTACTCAGAGAAAGGACCTTACTTTCCACGGAAGAACCCACACAGGGGAGAAGCCCTACACTTGTTCCGAATGCGGAAAGAGCTTCCACCAGAACGCACATCTGACTTCCCACCAAAGGATCCACACTGGGGAGAAGCCATACAAATGTCTGGAATGTGGGAAGAGCTTCACCCGGAGTTTGAACCTCACTTCACACCAGAGGATACACACGGGGGAGAAGCCATTCAAATGCTTGCAGTGTGGGAAAAGCTTCAGCTGGAGCCATAACCTTACTTCTCATCAAAAAGTCCACACTGAAGAGAGGCCCTTCAAATGCTTGCAGTGCGGAAAGGGCTTCATTCAGAAGGAATTCCTGACTTCCCATTTAAAAACACACTCAGGGGAGAAGCCGTTTAAATGCTTGCAGTGCGGGAAAAGCTTCAGCTGGAGCCACAACCTGACATCCCATCAAAGAATCCACACAGGGGAGAAACTTTATACTTGCTCTAAGTGTGGGAAGAGCTTTTCTCAGAGGAGAGACCTGCATTCCCATGAAAGAATCCACACGGGGGAGAAACCCTACTCCTGTTCCGAATGCGGAAGGAGCTTCCACCAGAAAGCACACCTGACATCTCACCAAAGGATCCACACCAGGGAGAAGCCGTACAAATGCCTGGAGTGTGGGAAGAGCTTCAGTCAGAGTTCGAACCTCACTTCACACCAGAGGACGCACACTGGGGAGAAGCCGTTCAAATGCTTGCAGTGCGGGAAAAGCTTCAGCTGGAGCCATAACCTGACATCCCATCAAAGAATCCACACAGAGGAGAAGTTATTCCAATGCTTGGAGTGTGGGCGGGACTTTAATAAGAAAACAAGCCTCATTTCGCATCAAAGGGTACACTCAGCATGGTTGGGGAAAGGATCCTGTGACTAACCGCTTGGTTCTGCCTGCTCTGGGTTCACAAGTTTCCCCCGTTTCCCAAAATGCAACCAGTTCACAGAATCCCCTGAATTACAAAGCAACCCAAGGGGAAAATTTCCAGTACTTTTCTTTTATATCTAAATGAGAAATTATAATCATTCAAATGTGAAATTAACGCTTGGCTATAGAGACTGAGATGCCTAAAAACGACACAGTGACCTTACCTATATATTGGACCTTAATGTAGTAGTAAAAAATAAAATATGAATAAATTAAAATGCCCATTTAACCTTAAATGAGCGATTAAGTAAATGTGAATAGACTAACCAAGTTTTTAGCTTTTAGAAATCAATTTGAATTTCTGACTGTCCTGTGAATTCTGTGGCCTGTCCTGTGGCCAACTGGACCCTCACCCAGCCCAGATACCACCAGTGGTCAGTGCTTGCTTCTCATGGCCACCTTCTTTTTCGCATGGTGGGAGTGAGGGGATTTCTCCTTGAGTTTCTTGCCGGTCTCTGCTTACTTTGTAAGGTCCACATGCTTCACAGTTATTGCTGCCTTCCATCCTGATCCCTGGGAATGATTCAGAGAGGGATAATCCTGAGCTACCAGGTCAAATAAAGGCCTTGGGGTGGGCAGTGCTCCATTCATCTGGGCAGCTCCAGAAGGGAAGCTGTTAGGCTCCCTCTCTTCCCTGCCAGATGCCTCCTTCCCGGATTGCTCCAGGTACGGGTCAGCCCTTTGACCCAGTGGATAATCATAGACGGGGAATGTTGCTTCCGGCCCTTGTGGTTCTCTCCCACCGGTTTTCCTCTGAAGCGGAACCCCCATCCATTCTGTCACTTCTCAGCCTCTGCAGCTGTCTAAATCAGGGATGTCAAACGTGCAGCCCGGAGGCTGAATCAAGCCCCCGGAGGGCTTCTGTCGGGCCCACAGTGGAACTGGCTGTCTTCTGCGGCTTCTTCCATTTCTGCTGCTGCGTCATTGTAGGATTGCAGCTTACAGATACACACCTGAACAGCACAGGCATTTTTGATGCAATAATTCAGAGCCAGAGGAGTCAGTTATCAGACACTGTTAAATAAACAAAATATTGCAAGAGTGTTAACGTTTTAAGCACGTTTTTATTTTAAGTAAAAAACAAACAAACGTGTTTGTGTCCTTTATGAAGTTTTTATCTCCGCTACCTGGTGCTACATTTTATGACACACATGGACGGCCCGGCCCAACGAGGTCTCATTTACGTCAGATCTGGCCCTTGTAACAAATGAGTTCGACACCCCTGGTCTAAATGTTAACTCCTCCGAGGCTTTCTCTTTTGGCTCACCCCCCCCTTCCAGTTAATTATTTCCCCATCCATTTGGTGCACTGGTTAATTCTCCCGTGTTGCTGAATTCCTCTGAAGCAGAAAGGAAGAGTTGTAGTATTGACCCCAATGCGTGACTAGGTTTTTCCCCAGGCGCACATGTGTGTGTGGAGGAGGAGAAATGCCTTCCATTTGCTCACAAGTTACAATTGTGTCCAATAATAAATAATTGTGTACAACATTTTTAAGGGGGTTGTCTTGCATTCCAGGTCATACATAGGGTAGCTGTTGCTGTCCACTGTCCATTGCTGCCCAGTACAACAATCGAGCCCCCAGGTCCGAGCCCAAAAGCGGTCTGTTTATGAACTGCCAGCATTCTCCCCCTTCCCAGTTGTTCAGTCTTCAGTGCCCAAAAGTCTGGTTTTTTGTTGCAAGGCAGGGGTCCTCAACATCCCCCAACCTCTTTCCTGGTACACACCTGGAAAGTGGTTTTTTTAGAAGTGGGTGGAGCCAGTAGAGCGTCTTTCTTTTTTTAAAGTGTGTGTGCACGCACAAACATACATTTGTGTGCCTGGAAGTCATGTTGACTTCTGGTGACCCCTGCTGGGGCTAGGATGTTTCCCAGAGAGACAGCTTGATATGCCAGCCTCTGCGTCCCGAGCCCTGGTATTCTTTGGAGGTCTCCCTTCCAATAACTTGCCAGGGGCGGCACTGCTTACCTTCCAAGATCTGATGAGATCAGCCTTCCCTTTTTGAGATATGGTGACCAGAACTGGACACAGTATTCCAAATCAGGCTGCACCATATATCTATTCAAGGGCACTACACTATCAGCCGTTTTATTCTCAGTCCCTTTCCTAATCATGCCCACCTGCCCTCCAGTCTTGCCCCTCTAGTTACCTCTACTGGGGTTGCCAACTGGCCAGAGAAAAAAGAAATCCTGTCCCTCTAATGGTACTCAATGTTCCCTCTAAGCGGTGGAGTTTTGTGAGCAAAAATTCTACTTTATGAGCTACTGGCACTAAAGTTATGAGGGAGCAGTTTGGCTCCTGCATGAATTGGTTTGCCTCTGGAGCCATCCTTCCTGAGCTAAGACAAAAATGTGTGAGCTAGAGGCTAAGAAACTGTGAGCTAGCTCACACTGATTCAGCTTAGAGGGAACACCGGTTGGGATGTTATTAACCTCCCTACCCAGGGGGGAAAAACACCAGCTGCCCATTTCTTTGTGTTAAGCCTCTGTTCCAGAGACAGGACTTTTCTTTCCAGACCTGCCGGCAGCTCTTTCTCTGTCTGATATTTCATAGTTTTACCACCATCTCGAACTCAGTATGGCTGAAACTTCTCTGTCACCGAGCTGTGGGGCATCTCCCTTCTTAATGCTGCCCCATTGTCCAAAGCGCTGGGTCATTCTCTGGCTCTCCATCGCTCTCCCTGAATAGAACCTCCATGTTCCAGCACAATGTACCTCTGAATACCAGCTACGGGAGCAAAAAAAACCCCAAACCTGGGCGGGGGCGTAATGCCTTAGAGTCCTCCCTCTGAAGCAGCCATTTTCTCCAGGAGAACCGATCTCTGTCGTCCGGGGGGGGGTCAGCTGTCATTCCGGGAGGTCTCCAGGCCCCGCCTGGAGCCTGGCACCCCTGCGATTTACTAAAAGACACAGGAAAGCTCCGTGCAAGAGGAAAGGGCCGCTCCACGTGGGATCCGCTTCCGATGACCGAATCTGGGGTGGACGTGGGCGATGTAAACGTTTTTAACTTTTTATCTGTTTTATTTTTTGGGATGCTTCGTTCCCTGCTCCGATTCACCCCTGGAGGGTTAAAAAACGACGCCAGCCCGCTTTCCTAGACAGCCCAAAAGGGAAGGGGAATTGTGGATGGGGAGGAGAAGGGGGACGGACGACCCGCTTCCTGCCCCGCCTGCCGCTGCGGGAAGGAGGCCTCGGTGGGTCCCTCGCCCGCCCGGGATCCGGCCCCTTCTGACAGCTGGTGAGTCCCGCTTGCATCCGAGCGAGAGGAGGCTGCAAGCGGCAGATGGGGCGCGGGGGTGTCCAGGCAGTGGATGCAAAGCTCGGGGGTGGGGGAAACAGAGCCCTCCCCTCGTTCCCAGATCCTGCACCAAAGCCGCCTAAAGAGACCCTTTCTGTTCCCCCCTATTGCAAAGGTTTCTACCAGGCCCGAGCCGATTTCTGACTTATAGTGCTCCCTCTAAGCCGAGCTAGTGTGAGCTAGCTCACAGTTCTTTAGCCTCCGGCGCACCCATTTTGGTCTTAGCTCGGGAAGGGAGGGCTCCAGAGCAAACTAATTGATGCAGCCGCCAAATCGCTCGCTCACCGCTTGAATGCCAGTAGCTCACACAAAGCAGAATTTTTGCTCACAGGACTCCACAGCTTAGAGGGAACATTGTTGTGTATCAGTGTTCCCCCTAAGCTGAGTTAGTGTGAGCTAGCTCAGTTTTTTAGCCTCCGGCGCACCCATTTTTGTCTTGGCTCGGGAAGGGAGGGCTCCAGAGCGAGCTAATTGATGCAGCAGCCAGATCATAAGAACATAAGAGAATCAGGCCAATGGCCCATCTAGTCCAACACTCTGTCACACAGTGGCCAAAATATACCAGGTGCCATCAGGAGGTCCAGCAGTGGGGCCAGGACACTAGAAGCCCCCTCCCACTGCTGCCCCCCTCCAGCACCAAGAATAGAGTGCATCACCTGCCCCAGACTGAGAGTTCCCATCTATACCCTGTGGCTAATAGCCACTGATGGACTTCTGCTCCATATGTTTATCTAATTCCCTCTTGAAACTGTCCATGCTTGTAGCTGCCACCACCTCCTGTGGCAGTGAGTTCCATCTGTTATGTTAGTGTGAGCTAGCTAGAGGGGCAAGACTGGAGGGCAGGTGGGCATGATTAGGAAAGGGACTGAGAATAAAACGGCTGATAAGTGTAGTGCCCTTGAATAGATATATAGTGCAGCCTGATTTGGAATACTGTGTCGCTCGCTCACAACTTTAATGCCAGTAGCTCACAAAAGCGGAATTTTTGCTCACGAGACTCCACAGCTTCGAGGGAACATTGTAAATCTGTATAATTGTTTTTCCTCAAAGGAGAACGGAGCGGATGGAAGGGGGAGGAGGGAGAGGCTTGAGCAGAATCCAAGGGCATTTGAGGAAGCCAGCTCTTTGAGGTGTCCACCTCCCCCCTTGCCTAAAATCACAGATTGCCACCAGGAGGTCTTTTAGGCTGGAGAGTCGTTCTTCTCTGAGAATACTGACTGAAGGTCTGTGGGTCTGTGCATTTGGAACTCACTCATGGGGACTGCTGAAGAAGGAATGGAAGCTGCTTTTACCGGAATGGCCGTCAGGTCTCCCAACAGTCTTCTTGCACTGCAGCATCCGGGGTCTGTGATCTTACTTGGACAGACTCCACTGTCCAAGAGAGCCAGTTTGGTGTAGTGGGTAAGTGCGCGGACTCTAATCTGGGAGAACCGGGTTTGATTCCCCACTCCTCCACTTGCACCTGGCTGGGTGACCTTGGGCAAGCCATAGCTCTGGCACAGCTGTTCTTGAAAAAAGAGCAGTTTCTGTCAAGAGCTCTCTCAGCCCCACCTACCTCACAGGGTGTCTGTTGTGGGGAGGGGAACGGAAAGGAGTTTGTAAGCCGCTCTGAGACTCCTTTGGGTAGTGAAGGGCGAGGTATAAATCCAATGTCCTTCTTCTTCTTCACCTCCAGAGCTGTGTCTTTTATCTTTCCGACTTGGCGTTGATTTCTTGTGATTTGTTTTTCGAGTTTGGTGTGTATGTGTTTCCTGAGGAGGTTTCCTGAGGCCTGATTCAGGTATAGGTGTGTACTTTAAGAAATCCTGGATAGCTAGTTAGCTTTGCTATACCAGATCATGAAACTCCAAGCCATTTTGTTCAGGGTAGACTGTATGAGTAAACGCTATGACAGAGTCTCTGCTTAGATTCTAAGCTTTTTACCTAAAGCATAATAATTGCTTTCTTAACATAAAATCAGCAAAGCATTCTACCGTGCACCCATCACTGTTACACAGATCATTAGATGAGAGCAATTACATTAATCCATAAAGGATTTCTATAATAAAGGATTAATATAGTACATTTCAAATAGTTCCCCTGTTCCCAGGATCTATCTGTGCGGAATAAAAATCACTTCTAAGCTTTTTGCTAGAAGAGCAGGCAGTTTGTTTCAGAATGACTAATTCTGATACCAGCCCGCTGGAGTCCCCAGAAAGCTGGCATGTTTTAGTATTAACTACAGCTACTGCAATCTTAGGATGCATCAACAGAATAATTGTGTCCGGATCATGGGAGGTGGTAGTTCCAATCTATTCTACTATGGTCAGGCCCCACCTGGAGTACTGTGTCCAGTTTTGGGCACCACATTTTAGGAAGGATGTCGACAAGCTTGAGTGTGTCCAGAAGAGGGCAACCAGGATGGTGAGAGGGTTGGAATCCAAGTCTTATGAGGAAAGGCTGAAAGAGTTGGGTATGTTTAGCCTGGGAAAGAGAAGGCTTAGAGGGGGCATGATTGCAGTCTTCAAGTATTTGAAGGGTTGTCATGTAGAAGATGGAGCAGACCTATTCTCTCTTGCTCCAGACTGCAAGACTAGATCTAATGGGTGGAAATTACAAGGGAGTCTTTACCAGCTAAATATCAGGAGAAACTTCCTAACTGTAAGAGTGGTTGAGCAGTGGAACAGACTGCTTTGGGAGGTGGTGGATGCTCCTTCACTGGACGTTTTTAAGTGGAGGCTGGACGACCATCTTTTGGGTATGTTGTAGGGCTATCTTTCAGCTACGCTCCTGCAGAGTGCAGGGGGTTGGACTAGATGACCTGCAAGGTCCCTTCCAACTCTAACATTCTGTGATTCCATAATGAACAGAAGACAAAAAGGAGAGGCTCTAAAAACTTGAAGGACAGTAAAGCCTTGCTCTTGTACAGAGTTCACACTACCCCTTGTTTAAAGTGCACTTAGAATGCCAGAGAGGAACACAGAAGAAAAACAATCCTTTTTCTAAACAAAAGATATCAGAGTCTTCACACTGCTGCCATGACCTAGCCTGTCCAGATGGGGGGCCCGGATTAGCAGATCTGGGATAAGAAGAGCAAGAGCAAAGGTAAATGGTTCTATATAGAGAACAAATTAAGAATAAGGATCCATCTGTCTCATGTTCAATAACGAAAAAAACTGGGAAGCATTTCTCTGAAATAGGGCATGGTTTCCTGTCCTGAAAAACACAAAATGCTCTGCAGCTGACAATAGCAGTACAGATAAGATTAGAGTTTCAATAGCCATTCCACACACAAAAGAACCTCCTCAGGAAACAATCCATAGACAAAAGAACCTCCTCAGGAAAGCTCTTCCATTAGCATGCTAATAGCCTGGAGAACTCCTACAAGATAATGACTCCGCCCTACCCCACCTTCCAGGGTAGATATAAATTACCTGCCTACCATTTTTCTGCTCACCTTGACACAGAGAGCACTCCATCTTTCTGTGTTATATCTCTGAGGATGCCAGTCACAGCTGCTGGCGAAATGTCAGGTCCTACAATGCCAAGACCACGGCCACACAACCTGGAAAATCTACAGCAACATTTCTCTAACATATTCAGCATTTCTCTAACATTTAGCATATCTTTAACAGTTTCTCACCTCAGAAGTAAGTAAGTCACAGGCAAGGAGCCTCTCATCTGGGAAGACGTTCTGGATCAGTACGAATTCCCATATCCATAGGAACTATAGGATCCGCCTTTCCTACCAGAAGGAGCATCAGTCTCTAATAAAATCACACTGTGCTTGTCCCAGAGTTGCAGACAGAACAACTTGTATGTTTGTCTTTTCAGGAAACCAGAGTTCTGCTACTTGAGGCTCCATTTTTGCCTTGAGAGAAAACTTGGAAGAAAAGAAGTTGATCCTTTGGCTGAGTTGGGGGTCCCTCGGGGCAAGGAACAGAAAATGGAAGAGAGGGACTCCTCCAGCTCTGAATCACGGAAAAGTTGTCTTGTCTTTCATGCTGGGAGTAGAGGGGAATTCAGGGAAGGACCAGCGCAAAAAACCCTGGCTGAAGACGCCACCAGTTCAGATGTGCAGCGCCAGAAATTCAGGCAGTCTGGCTACTGGGAGGCGGAGGGGCCCCGAGAGACCTGCAGCCGACTCCACCGCCTTTGCCGCCAGTGGCTGCAGCCGGAGAGGCGCAGCAAGAGGGAGATGCTGGACCTGGTGATCCTGGAGCAGTTCCTGGCTGTCCTGCCCGAAGAAATGGAGAGCTGGGTGAGGGAGTGTGGGCCGGAGACCAGTTCCCAGGCGGTGGCCCTGGCAGAAGGCTTCCTCCTCAGCCGGGCAGAGGAGAAGAATCAGGACCTGCAGGTGAGACTGACTCATTCACGTGATTTCAAGTGCTGGGGGAGGGGAAAATAATACCCCAACAATCTTCATAAACGGTGCAGATTGTTTTTGAACTCCTCCAAGTATGAGGTGTCCTCCCACCCAGTGTTTTTGCCTGCCCTGTTCCTTTTAAAATTCCTCTTCGCTTTCCCTGTTGGGGATCCCCTCTTCTGTTTCAGGCTCAGTGGCCGTCCGAAAAGGCCGGCGGCTTCCCAGAGGCAGAGAAGGACCCGGAGGTTGCCAGGCAGAAGCTGCTGCAGACGGGGATCAAACAGCCGGGGGACTCAGGCGAGGCATCGATGGGTAAGGGCTGACGGGAGAAATTCCAGCTTGTTCTCTGCCTTTCATATATGCCTGAGATCCATTTGTCCCCTTGAATGTTCCCCTGTGGTTTTTGCGTGGCTGAGATTCTGGTTTCCAAAGTCTCCTCTGATATCTGAATGTTTCTGCAATGGACCGCTTTCAGCTGCAAGATCATGATTTCGGGTGGAGTGCTGACAGATCTCACCAAGGCCCCCAAAGCGAAGGAAACTGGGAGCTAAAATTCCCCACTACAAATTCCACATCAAGTGAAAATGCTCTAGGGTGTTGTACGCTGTGCAAGATTACAGCAGAGGGTCGACAGACACATTACTTCTTTCTACCTACCAGTGCTCCCTTTAAGCTGAGTTAGTGCGAGTTAGCTCACAGTTTTTTAGCCTCTGGCTCATGCATTTTTGTCTTTGCTCAGGAAGGATGGCTCCAGACTAGCTAATTTATGCAGTAGCCAAATCGTTTGCTCACAACTTAGATGCCAGTAGCTCACAAAGTAGAATTTTTGCTCACAAGACTCCACAGCTTAGAGGGAGCATTGCTTCCCACCTGTTTAATATGAGGAAAGACTGAAGATTCTGGGACTTAACCATTTAAAAAAGAGATGACTAACAGGGGGCACGATAGAGAATTTTAAAATTAGGCATAGGTTGGAGAGAGTTGACGAAGAGAACTTTTTCTCCCTCTCCCAAAAGACTAGAACTCGAGGGCATCCAATGAAGCTGATGGGCAGTAGGTTCAGGACAGACAAAGGAAATACTACTTTACACCGAGAGGGATTAAAATGTGCAATTCGCTGCCAGAGGAGGTAGCGATGACCACAGGAATAAACAGCTGTCAAAGGGGATTAGATAGATTCGTAGAGGATAAGTTTATCAATGGCTACTAGCCATGGTGGCTGAGGGAAACCTCCACATTCAAAGGCAATAATCCTCTAGATCCCAGAACCAGGAGGCTACATCGGGGGAAGGCCTTGGCTTCTATGCCCTGTTGTTGGCCATCCAGAGGAACTGGTTGGCCACAGGGTGAGACAGGATGCTGGACAAGATGGACTATTGGTCTGATCCATCAGGGCTCTTCTTATGAAGGCCTTGGCCTCTCTGCCCTGTTGTCGGCCTTCCAGAGGAACTGTTTGGCCCCTGTGTGAGACAGGTTGCTGGACTAGATGGGCTATTGGTCTGATCCAGCAGGTCTCTTCTTATGTTCTAATGAAGGCCTCAGCCTCTCTGCCCTGTTGTCGGCCATTCAGAGGAACTGTTTGGCCCCTGTGTGAGACAGGATGCTGGACTAGATAGACTATTGGTCTGATCCATCAGGACTCCTCTTATGTTCTTATGAAGGCCTCAGCCTCTGTGCCCTGTTGTTGGCCACCCAGAGGAACTGGTTGGCCACGGTGTGAGACGGGATGCTGGACTCGATGGACTGTTGGTCTGTTCCAGCAGGGCTCATCTTATGTTCTTGTGAAGGGGGATACGGATGGAAAATGATATGCCTCCCATCTTGAATCTTCACAAGTCCTCTGCTTGTTGAATTTTTTCTGTACCCAGTTCTCAGTGGGAAGCGGCAAACTATATTGCTTCTGAGAGGAAGGCAGCGTTCATGCTTTTTAACGGTGGAACATGGAAAATTTTTCCAACAGTACTCCCTTTCTATCCAAATCAGTACTTGGGCAATAATTCATACAGCCCCTGTGCCATTTTCACACCCACACCCAATGTACTGAAATCTCAACTGTATGTGAAAAGTTCCTCCCAACATGCTTGTGTCATTCACAGGTGATGGTTCGTTTCCGACAGTAGCTTGTGGTGAAGCGGAAAGCATTTCTACGCATCCAGGTCAGGTAAGGGCGGATATCCTAAAAGATGATATTCTGACTGCGCTTTCCTCCTGCCCCACATCTCCCTGGACCCAAAGGAACCGCTTGGAAGGTTCTGGATGCTTCTTGTGAAGGGCAAAATCCTGTCATCATGGGCTCATGGGCTCTGCCCTCAGATTGAGCATTAGAGGGAGAAGGAATGTTATCTTATCTGTGAAGGCCAAATGTTCCTTCTTTCAGGGGCCAGTAACTTTTTTCAGTTTTAGAAAACAAGATAGTAGTAAAAGGGATACAAAAGAGAGAAAGGGAGTCTGTAACAAGAAAGGGATTATATATCAAGCCACATATCTCAAAGATTATTACACATTGCAAAGTATATCAGAAAATAAGAATTATTTCTCCCCAACCGACTGTCCATTTCAGTTTTTGTAACATTTTCTATAAAGTACAATGATCCTTACTTCAGACATTTTAAAGTTCAAATTTTATAAGTGATCTATTTTACAACTATGTTGCTGATTTCATCATTAGTGCCTATCATATATTGCATATTTCATCATCTCTGCTTCCTCTCCATAACTTTTAATATAACAAATTTTAGGGGGAAATCCACTATATATCTAAAAATATATTTTGTTTCCTTGTACCTTTATAACCAGAACTTGTTCTCATGCACCTTCATCCTATAATACCTTCATATGCTTCGTAATACACTTATATACAATTTTTAAGTTGTTCCTTTTAAAAAAAGTTATAATTTTTGAACTGTTCCTCATTCTAAATTTGTCTCCGGCTTGCATAATATGCATAATAAACACTCCATCTCTCCTCAGATTTTGAACTGGATCTGTTTCTCAAATAAGTTGTTGATTTTGCCATTACGGCGTAATCTGCGGAATTATTGTCCCATTCTTCTAAGCTTGGACAAACTTCTGCCAAATGTTCCTTTTTTCAGGGGCTGGTAACCTTTGAGGAGGTGGCTGTGTGTTTCTCTGAGGAGGAGTGGGCTCTGTTGGACCCGGCCCAAAGGACCCTGCACAAGGAAGTCATGGAGGAGAATTATGGGCTGGTGGCCTGTCTGAGTAAGACTAACACGGCGATCCATCTTGATCGACTTCTGACATGAGTTCTTAGCATGTGGCTCAATTATTTCTCATTTATTTATTATTTTATTTACTTCGAGTATTGATGTGCTGCCCTTTCTGAACGTCCTTTTCAAGATGCATGCAGGGAAAAGCAATACCATAAAATCACCCAAACCCCAGACATTATCAGTGTACAAGCCGTTAAAGGTAACAGGGTCCCTTGCTCAAAAGCCAGTCAAATCGACTCTAGGGCTGGGCTCAGCTCCGTTTCAAAGCCGAATAGCCAGCTGTCGAAGACGTTTCCGTGGTCATGTGGCGGCATGACTAAACACCAGGCGCACGGAACGCTGTTACCTTACCAAGTGGTACCATTTATCTACTTGCAATTTCTTGCTTTGAACTGCTAGGTTGGCAGGAGCTGGAACTAGGACGGAGCTCACTCGTCATCGGCACTCGGTCTTGAACTGCTGAACACGACCTGTCCACAGCCTGTAGTTCAGCGTCTTAACCGCAGCCATCGCAGCTCAGTGTACATAGCTGGATCCGTCATGTGGCACTCTCAGGTCTTGAACTGCTGAACTACTGACCTTCCAAGAGACTACAGTTCGGCGTCTAACAGCGAGCTTCTGTAGCTCAGTGTACAAGCTGTTTAATTGCTGCATCTCCTCTGGCTTCCATATTGTCTAAGTCTCCACCCCCTAGGCCATAATGTGGCCATTCTGTCCTCATCTCTGACATGGCCTTAATCTTTTAATTACTTTATTTTATTTATTGTATTTATAACCTGCCCTCCCCGCAAGTGGGCTCGGTAGGGTTGCCAAGTTGGAATTTACTTACGGTGGGGCAGTCCTGCGCTGTCCCAGGAGTGCGCGCGCCGCTATGATGCCACCCAGAAGTGACATCATCATGTCGGGACATTGGGGGCAGGGCCACTAGGATTCGAGGGGAAACCATAGAGTTTTCCCTCAAATCATAGAGCGTCCTGCCCCCAACGTGGCCAGCATGATGATGTCACCTCTGGGTGACATCATCACGCTGGGGACATTTGCCGGAAGGGGGTGGAGTTCCCCCTGGGGCCCGATTTGCTGGCGTTGGATAACGAGCCTCTCGGGCTGGGGTTTACCCGTCCCCCAGGGGGACTTGGCAAGCCTAGGGCTCAGGGCGGCTCACATTGCCTGGCACAAGTGCCAAGGTTCATATACAGTTAAAAACATTTAAAACATTAAGACATTTAACACTATTCAAACATTTAAAACATTCCAAACACTTCAACATTCAGCGATATCAATTCAAGTGCAATCAATAAAATAGCCGGGATGGCGTAACCTGTTTTGCAGGCCCAGGCAAGTACAGGCTCCTAGGCAGTTTGACTCAATCTCCTTGCAGGCCGCCTCTGCCACAGATGTTAATAGTGGTCGTTGGCGGTAGTGTGGGTGGCTCCTAATTAAAGGCCTGGTGGAAGAGCTCCGTCTTGCAGGCCCTGCAGAACTGCACAAGATCCCACAGGACCCCGATCTCCTCTGGGAGCTCGTCCCACCAGTAAGGAGCCGCCACTGAGAAGGCCCTAGCTCTAGTAGCCACAAGCCTGGCTTCCCTGGGACCTGGAATAGCTGTCATCTCAAACTTGGGGGCCTCTTGATTCAGCTACAAGTGTCCCATAGATCAGAACCGCCTTGAACTTCATAAGACTTGGATGGACACATGGAGACAGGAAGGCGCCATATACTGAATCAGACCATGGGTTCATCAAGGTCAGCATTGTCTGCTCTGACTGGCAGCAGTTCCCCAGGGTCTCAGGCATCACTTTCCCATCACTCAGGTCTTTGATATCACTTTCTACCTGATTCTTCTGAACTGGAGGTGGCAGGGATTGAACTTGAGACCTTCTGTATGCCAAGCAGATGCTCTACCACTGAGCTGTAGATCCTCCTGACCTACTGGAAAGTTCAGACATTCACTTCATCATGTATCCGAGCAAGGGAGCTTTGACTCACGAGAGCTTCTACTCTGAAAGGTCTTGTTGGTCTTTAAGGTGCTACTGAACTCAGATTTTATTTTAGTATTCACCAAGGAAGTCCCAGGTTGTTACTCAGAGGCAGACAATGGCAAGCCATCTCTGTTCCTCTCTTGCCTTGAAGACCTTACAGAGCTGCCACAAGTCAGCTGCAACTCAGTGGCATTTCCCACCACCACTAAGACAATTATTCACCTGAAATTAAGTAACAGCTGATGAGGCCTGCCTCACTTTCGATTCTCTTGGGTGGGGGTTTGGTTCCTGTTAGGTTTCCCAAGTACTTACCGCATGGGAGCGGGGGGCTCATGCTCCCCAGCTGGACCAGTCCTCCTTGTAACACACAATGCTGTCGCC
The DNA here is from genome assembly GCA_029375565.1 of Gekko gecko. NCBI lineage: Eukaryota > Metazoa > Chordata > Lepidosauria > Squamata > Gekkonidae > Gekko > Gekko gecko. Next base: position 10,436,641 of record JAPDNY010000002.1, read on the forward strand.
AGGAAGTGACGCCAGGCGACGCTCTGGCAATGGGGCTGAAAACTCGATGGTACCATCGAGTTTCCAGCTGCATTGCCAGAGTGTCGCCTAGCGTCGCTTCCTGGCAACGGCATGGTGCTCCGCGCCTGTCCGTCCCCTGGGGATGGTCCTGCGAGGACGTATCCATCCCCCGCCAGCACGCAGTAAGTTCTTGGCAAGCCTAGTTCCTGTTGCGAGTCTACATTTCTGCCTCCAGACTTTTCCTTTTTCCCTCTGTTCATTCCAGCAGGCCATGAAAGGGAGAATGGAAAGGAGACTGACCCAGAAGGGCTGCCCAGGAGAAAAGAGACGTACAAAGAAGCGGACCAGCCGAAAAGAAAAACTGAAGCCCGAGGGTGGAAGAGGAGGAATAAATCTGTAGCCTCTCACGGTGTCAACGTCTATAAAATCCTAATTGAAGAAAAGATGGAGAAAGGAAAGAGGAAGAGGAAATGCCTTGTGTGTGGGAAAAGTTTGAGCTGGAAGTCTAGCCTCAAGGATCACTGGAAAATCCACACTGGGGAGAAACCATTTAAGTGCTCCGAGTGTGGAAAGAGCTTCCGACAGAAGGCGAAACTAATTACCCATCAAAGAGTCCACACAGGAGAGAAGCCCTTCAAATGCTTGCAGTGTGGAAAGAGCTTCATTCAGAATGAATGCCTGAATTCCCATTTAAAAACACACTCAGGGGAGAAGCCATTTAAATGCTTGCAGTGCGGGAAAAGCTTCAGCTGGAGTCACAACCTGACATCTCATCAAAGAATCCACACAGGGGAGAAGCCATATCATTGCTCTAAGTGTGGAAAGAACTTTACTCAGAGAAAAGACCTCACCTCCCACGAAAGAATCCACACCGGGGAAAAGCCCTACACCTGTTCCGAATGCGGGAAGAGTTTCCACCAGAACGCACACCTGACTTCCCACCAAAGGATCCACACTGGGGAGAAGCCATATGAATGCCTGGAGTGTGGGAAGAGCTTCAGCCGGAGTTCGAGCCTCATTTTGCACCAAAGGACGCACACGGAGGAGAAGCCGTTCAAATGCTTGCAGTGCGGGAAAAGCTTCAGCTGGAGCCATAACCTGACATCCCATCAAAGAATCCACAGAGAGGAGAAGTCGTTCCAGTGCTTGGAGTGTGGGAGGGACTTTAATAAGAAAACAAGCCTCATTTCGCATCAAAGGGTACACTCAAAACGGTTGGGGAAAGGATCCTGTGACTAACCGCTTGGTTCTGCCTGCTCTGGGTTTAGAAGTTGTCCCTGTTTCCCGAAATACCACCAGTTTGCAGAATCCCCTGAATTACAGACCAACTCAAGGGGGAAATTTCCAGTACTTTTATTTTATATTTAAATGACCAAATTGTAATCATTCAAATATGGAATTAACATTCGACAGTAGAAACTGAGGTGTCTAAAAATGGCAGAAGGACCTTACAAATATATTGGACCTTAACACAGTAGTAACAAAATAAAATATCAATGAATTAAAATGCCCGTTTAACCTTAAATGAGAGATGGATTAAATCTGATCAGATTTACCAAGTTTCTAGCTCTTAGAAATTAATATGAAATTCTGGGTATCCTGTGAATTCTGCCAAACGGTCAGTGTTGTTCATAACCAGTGTTGCTGATACCCCAAACTCATAGCGTGTTTGGTGGTTCCAAGTGACTTCTTAGCTGCGCCTTTCTTTTCAGAAATCAAAACCCCGCATTAAGGGTTTAATGCTGAGAGAAGAGTTGCTGTAATTGGAAGGCGGAGTCCTAATTCTTCCAAAAGAATTTTGTGGGTCTGATATACGCTAGGACCTGCATCTGACACGGTTGACAGTGTTTGCCCACAAGCCAAGGTTTTGGTCCCATTTCTTTCTTTCCCCTCTCCTAGTCTTGTGGATTGCAGCAGAATACTGAGAAGGTGAAAGTATTGACTGCTGGGGAATTACACAATGAAGAAATTGAAATGGTTCAAGATGTTCTATTCCTCATCTCCGTTCTCAGCCTAGAAGGGAGCATGCATGCATCTAAGAAATCAGAAGGAGATTGAACCTGGGAAGGGCAGCCATGAAGGAGGTACAGAAGATGCTTAAGTGTCAGGAGGTGTTCTCCCTAGAAGCTAAAAATGATTAAACTGAGGCTATTGTACTTTGGTCACATTATGAGAAGATGAGAATCATTGGAAAAGACAATAATGCTAGGAAAAGCCGAAGGCAGCAAGAAGAAAAGACGATAATACTAGGAAAAGCCGAAGGCAGCAAGAAGAAGAGATGGATTGACTCAATCAAAGGAGCCACAGACCCCAGTTTGCAAGACCTGTTATTGATAGGATGTTGTGTAGGTCATTAATTGATAGGTTTGCTGTAAGGCAGAAGCAACTTGATGGCACTTCACACTCTCATGGGACTAGAGACTCTGTTCCTTGGTTTCTCAGCTGATGGTTTGCATAGAGGGGCTGGTGGTGAATCATATGGAGCAGAAGTCCATTAGTGGCTATTAGCCACAAGGTAGAGGTGGGAACTCTCAGTCTGGGGCAGGTGATGCACTCTATTCTTGGTGCTGGGGGGGCAGCAGTGGGAGGGCTTCTAGTGTCCTGGCCCCACTGCTGGACCTCCTGATGGCACCTGGTATATTTTGGCCACTGTGTGACAGAGTGTTGGACTAGATGGGCCATTGGCCTGATTCAGCATTGGCTTCTCTTATGTTCTCTTATGTTCTCATGTTACCCTGGGCAGCACTGTTCCCTCTAAGCTGAGTTAGTGTGAGCTAGTTTGCAGTTTTTTAGCCTCCGGCTCACACACATTTTTTGTCTTAGCTCAGGAAGGATGGCTTCAGAGCAAACTAATTTATGCAGCAGCCAGATCGCTTGCTCACAGCTTTAATGCCAATAACTCACAGAGCAGAATTCTTGCTCACAAGACTCCGCAGCTTAGAGGGAGCATTGCTGGGCAGTGAGGATTCACTCCTCCGCCTTTTTGTGTTTAGTTCACTTACCTTTAACAGACCTTTCCACCAGGAGCCGTTGCTGAGGGCCCGGAAGGATCACTTATCAAAATGTGTGTGTGTGGGAGGGAGAGAGAGAGATGGTTTTCCCATCCTGCAAAGGAGAGGGGCCGTCATCGTTACATTCTGGGAAAAGAACAGTTTTTGAGACAAAAGGCAGTGTTTTCTCTTTCACATTTATAATTTTAAAAAATGCTTGGCCTGACTGTGCAGTTTTCAACTTAGGTGATGGAGTCCTGGCACGACCGTGGGTTTTGTTTGTGTTTTAATTAAAAGCTTTAATTAAAAAAAAAAGGCAAAGGGCAGCACACCCCTTTTACAAACCTTTCGTTTGACATTATTTTTACAGATTCCTTGCCAGTTACAGCCCAGTGTTTTTTAAATCTTATTTGGAACAATGGATGTAATGTGTGGATGGGGGAAAAAATGAAATCAGGCCATGATCAGATGGGAAGAATATTGAATCCCCGGGTTTGCAGAAAAATCTAAAAATGGGGAAAGGTGGGAGGTGGACTTTAAACAAATCACAAAGCTTAAAAAAAAAAGATGACATGGTGTTATGTCACAAGATCTCAGCAACCATCTTGGGAGTTGCCAAGCCTCTTCAAAGATATTTTGGTGGAGGATTGGGTTGCCACCCTCCAGGTGGGGTTTGAAGGGCTGTCATGTAGAAGATGGAGCAGATCTATTCTCTCTTGCTCCGGACTGCAAGACTAGATCTAATGGGTGGAAATTACAAGGGAGTCGTTACCGGCTAAATATCAGGAGAAACTTCCTAACTGTAAGAGTGTTTGAGCAGTGGAACAGACTGCCTCGGGAGGTGGTGGATGCTCCTTCCCTGGACGTTTTTAAGTGGAGGCTGGACGGCCATCTTTTGGGTATGTTGTAGGGCTATCTTTTGGCTACGCTCCTGCAGAGTGCAGGAGGTTGGACTAGATGATCTGCAAGATCCCTTCCAACTCTTAACATTCTGTGATCTCCCAGAATGACAACTGATCTCCAGTTGTTTCCCCTGGAGAAAATGTCTCCTTTGGAAGGTGGACTGTGTGGTGTTACACCCCGCTGAAGCCCCTCCTCAAACTTCCGTGCTCCACTCCAAATCTCCAGGAATTTACCAACCCACAGTTTCCAATGCGGGGCGGGGGAGGAACCATGGGGCTAAAGAAGGACGCATTTGGGTTGGGAGGGAACCTATCGCCCCCTGGACCCCCACCCAGCCCAGATACCACCAGTAGTCAGTGCTTGCTTCTCATGGCCGCCTTCTTTTTCTCATGGTGGGAGTGAGGGGATTTCTCCTTGAGTTTCTTGCATGTCTCTGCTTGTTTCTTCTTAATTTGTAAGTCCCGCATGCCTCACAGTTATTCAGCAAAAGTTATTTTGCTGTCTTCAGTTATTTTGCTGTCTTCCATCCTGATCCTGGGAATGATTCAGAGACAGATAATCCTGAGCTACCAGGTCAGATAGAGGCCTCGGGGTGGGCAGTGCTCCATTCACCTGGGCAGCTCCTGAAGGGAAGCTGTTAGGCTCCCTCTCTTCCCTGCCAGATGCCTCCTTCCCAGAAGGCTCCAGGTACAGGTCAGCTCTTTGACCCAATCACAAATGGGGAATGTTGCTTCCGGCCCTTGTGGTTCTCTCCTACTGGTTTTCCTCTGAAGCAGGACTCCCATCCGTTTGATGTATTGGTTCATTCTCCTGTGTTGCTGAATTCCTCTGGAGGAGAAAGGAAGCGTTATAGTATTGACTCCAATAAATGACTAGGTTTTTCCCCCCAGGGATGTTGTCATAGTGTGGGGCGGGGGAAGAAGAGGTGTATTATGTTTGCTTACGAGTTACAATTGTGTCTGATAATAAAGAATGTACAGCATTTTCAAGGGGGTCGTCTTACGTACAGGGTTATAAATACGGTCGCTGATGCTGTCCATTGCTCTTTGGTCCAGTACAACAGCTGAGCCTCAGGATCCAAGCCCCAAAGCTATCTATTGATGAACTATCAGTATTTCCCATCTCTAAGCCTTCCCTTTCCCAGGCTAAACATACCCAACTCTTTCAGCCTTTCCTCGTAAGACTTGGATTCCAACCCTCTCACCATCCTGGTTGCCCTCCTCTGGACACGCTCGAGCTTGTCAACATCCTTCCTAAAATGTGGTGCCCAAAACTGGACGCAGTACTCCAGGTGAGGCCTGACCATAGCAGAATAGAGTGGAACTACCACCTCCCGTGATCTGGACACAATGCTTCTGTTAATGCATCCTAAGACTGCACTAGCGTTCTTCGTAGTCACATTGCACTGCAGGCTCATTTCTTACTATTTATTCTGAGAATTCATTCTCAAGAAGATTGGGTATAATTTAATAGAGAGCTACCACAGTGTATCAGAATACTGGATTATAATCCTCAAATATATGGTGAAAATCTGGGGAATTAGAATTGTTTAATGTAATATATGTATTGGACGCAGGTACAGCTTCTGGCAGAATACATTAAGGTTTTAGCCATTTATTCCAGGCAGGAATCCAACAGGTCAATTGCATTACAGCAGCTTCAAACTGGGGGAAATCAGCATTGCCCTGATCCCGCCTCTGGTGCATGGGTTGCCAGGTCCAGGTTGGGAAATCTCTGGAGATTTGGGGGTGGAGCCTGGAGAGGGTAGCGGGTGGGGGCTCAGCAGGCCGTAAGGCCGTAGAACCTGCTCTGCTGAGGCCGGTTCTGTGTTGTCTGAAGCTGTGTCGTCTGGAGCCGACCCGATCTGTGTATTCGGGAGGTCAGCTGACATTCCGGGAGATCTCCAGGCCTCGCCTGGAGGCTGGCAACCCGGCGATCTACTAAACGGCACAGGAGCTTCGTGCAAGAAGACAGGGCCGCTGCACGTGGGGATCCGCTTCCGATGAGCGAATCCGGAGTGAGTCCTGCGCTGTAAATGCGGTGCGCGAACGTTCTAACCGTGTCCGCGGTGGTCCTTTCCGCTCCCATTCACCCCGAAGGGTTAAAAAACGATGCGAGTCCGATTTCCTAGACAGACCGAAAGGGAAGCGGGTTTGTGAAAGGGGGGGGAGGACACACACGACCCGCTTCCTGCCCCGCCTCCCTCTGCGGGGAAAGACGCCTTTGTGGGTCCCTTGCACGGGCAGGAACCGGCCCCGTCGGGTAGCTGGTGAGTCCCGCTTGCTTCTGAGCGAAGGGAGGGTGCAAATCGGGCGGGGGGTGTCCAGCCAGTGGATGCAAAGCTTGGGGTGGGGGGGAACAGAGCGCCCCCTCGGTTCCCCGGCCCTGCGCCAAAGCCGGAGTCCTGCGCAGGTGACCCACCGGGGGTTCCTCCTGTTGGAAGGAGACCCTTCCCCACGTCTCTGCTGCTTCTACCAGGTCCAAGGCGATTGCAGACTTCTGTATAATTGCTTTTCCTCAAAGGAGAAGAGAGCAGATGAAGGGGTGGGGAGAGGCCGGGGGGGGGGGGAAACTGAGCACAATCCGAGCACCTTTGAGGAGGGCCAGTTTGCCGGATTATGCTGGAAGACAAGAATCTTAAGGGATCTGCTGGGCTCTTGCTAAATTTTGCTGCAACGGACTCCTGTCTATTCACCCCCCCCCCGATTCTTTGTAGTCTGCGTTTCTTAATGAGACTGACACAGAGTGAGTCAAGGCAGTCAACAGGATGGGACAGCCAGTAAAACGGTGGAATAAGGGTTGGACAGCAGAAACCTGAGACCAATCAGAAATCTGAAGACAGCGCTGAAGCAAAGCGTTAGTATTAACAGGACACATTAAACAGTGCAAAAGTTACTTAATAGAATTCTCCTGTTAAGAACATAAGAACATAAGAGAAGCCAATGTTGAATCAGGACAATGGCCCATCTAGTCCAACACTCTCACACACAAAAATACCAGGTGCCATCAGGAGGTCCAGCAGTGGGGCCAGGACACTAGCAGCCCTCCCACTGCTGCCCCCTCCAGCACCTGTTCTGGATGACTCTGGTTCAGGTATAGGTGTGTACTTGAGAAATTCGAGGTAGCTAGATTCTCCAGATGTTCCAGAGGCAGGTATTCCAGAGGTACCAGATCATGAAACTCCGAGCCAGAGTATACCTCGGTAATGCTATAGGTTTGTTCTGGGTATAGCGTACAAGTAAATACTATGACGGAGTCTCTGCTTAGATTCTAAGCTTTTTATTAAAGCATAATGTTCGTAATATACACAAAATCAACAACCTAATATACACAAAATCAATTACCTAGATAATTTAAGGAGAGCAATGACATGAATCCATAAAGGTTTCTGTCAGGGGAAATAATTTCAAATAGTTCCCCTCTTCCCAAGATCTGTCTGTCAGGAATAAAAAATCAGTTCAAGGCTTTTTGCTAGGAGAGCAGGCAGTTTATTTAAGAATGGCTCATTCTGACAGCAGCCCACTGAAGTACCCAATAAGTTGGCATGTTTTATCTGATACAGAATTCTTCGTTTAGAACAGAAAGAAGACAAAAAGGAGAGGCTCAAAAAACTTGAAGGACAGTAAAGCCTTGCTCTTGTACAGAGTTCGCACTACCCCTAGTATACACTACACCTAGAATCCCAGAGAGGAACATAGATAAAAACCATCCTTCCTTTTCCAAACAAATATACCAGAGTCTTAACACTGCAGCCACCTCTTGCTCTGAATTATTGCATCAGAATGTCTGTGCTGTTGCAGTCTTGAGTATGCTGTTCAGGTGTGTATCTGTAAGCTGCAAATCTACGTTGATGCAGCAGCAGCAGAACTGGAAGAAGCCGCAGAAGACAGCCAGTTCCACTGTGGGCCTGATAGAAGCCCTCCGGGGGCCTCCTCCGCCCCCTGGGCCGCATGTTTGACACCCCTATGTTAAAAGTTCAATATAGAAAATGAATTAAGAAGAAAGATCACTCTATCTCATGCTCAACAACAAAAGAATTTCAAACATTCAGCATACCTATAACAGTTTCTCACCTCAGAAGTAAGCAAGTCACCCAGGCAAGGAGCCTCTCATCTGGGAAGACGCTCTGGATCAATACAAATTCCCATATTCATAGGATCTATAGGATCCACCTCTCCTACCAGAAGGAGCATCAGTCTCTAATAAAATCGCACTGTGCTTATCCCAGAGTTGCACACGGAACAATGTTTATGTTTGTCTTTTCAGGAAACCAGAGTTCTGCTACTCGAGGCTCCATTTTTGCCTTGAGGAAAAACTTGGAAGAAGAAAAAAGAAGTTGATCCTTTGGCCCAGTTTGGGGTCCCTCGGGGCAAGGAACAGAAAATGGAAGAGAGGGACTCCTCCAGCTCTGAATCACGGAAAAGTTGTCTTGTCTTTCATGCTGGGAGTAGAGGGGAATTCTGGGAAGGACCGACGCAAAAAACCCTGGCTGAAGACACCACCAGTTCAGATGTGCAGCGCCAGCTCTTCAGGCAGTCCGGCTACCAGGAGGCAGAGGGGCCCCGAGAGACCTGCAGCCGACTCCACCATCTTTGCCGCCAGTGGCTGCAGCCGGAGAGGCGCAGCAAGAGGGAGATGCTGGACCTGGTGATCCTGGAGCAGTTCCTGGCCGTCCTGCCCGCGGAGATGGAGAGCTGGGTGAGGGAGTGCCGGCCGGAGACCAGTTCCCAGGCGGTGGCCCTGGCAGAAGGCTTCCTCCTCAGCCAGGCAGAGCACAGGAAGCAGGACCAGCAGGTGAGACTGGCTCATTCTAGTGATTTCAAGTGCTGGGGGAGGGGAAAATAATACACCAACAATCTTCATAAATGGTGCAGATTGTTTTTGAACTCCTCCAGGTATGAGGTGTCCTCCCACCCAGTGTTTTTGCCTGCCCTGTTCCTTTTTAAATTCCTCTTCGCTTTCCCTGTTGGGGATCCCCGCTTCTGTTTCAGGCTCAGTGGCCGTCCGAAAAGGCTGGCAGTTTCCCAGAGGCAGAGAAGGACCCGGAGGTTGCCAGGCAGAAGCTGCTGCAGACGGGGATCAAACAGCCTGGGGACTCAGGCGAGGCATCGATGGGTAAGGGCTGACAGGAGAAATTTCAACTTGTTCTCTGCCTTTCATATATACCTTTATTTATTTACTTGAGATCCATTTGTCCCCTTTGATGTTCCCCTGTGGCTTTTGCTTGGCTGAGATTCTGGTTTCCAGACTGTCCTCTGAATGTTTTGGCAATGGACCGCTTTCAGCTGCGAGACCTTTCTTTCAAGCAGAGAGCTTACAGATTTCACCAGTGCCCCCAAAGCAAAGGAAACTGGGAGAGCCAGTTTCGTGTAGTGGTTAAGTGCGCGGACTCTAATCTGGGAGAATCGGGTTTGATTCCCCGCTCCTCCACTTGTACCTGCTGATGTGGCCTTGGGTCAGTCACAAGCTCTGGCACAGCTCTTCTTGAACAAGAGCAGTTTCTGTCAGAGCTCTCTCAGCCCTACCTACCTCACAGGGTGTCTGTTGTGGGGAGGGGAAGGGAAAGGAGTTTGTAAGCCGCTCTGAGACTCCTTTGGGTAGTGAAGGGCAGGGTATAAATCCAATCTCTTCTCTTAAAATTCCCACTACAAATTCCACATCAAGTAAAAATGTTCTAGGGTGTTGTATGTTGTGCAGGATTACAGCAGAGGGTCGACAGATGCATAGTAATTCTTTTTTTCCCCACCTGTTTAATGTGAGGAAAGGCTGAAGACTCTGGGATGACTAAGGGGGGACGGAACACAATAGAGATTTATAAAATTAGGCATGGGCTGGAGAGAGTTCACAAAGAGAAGTTTTTCTCCCTTTCCTAAAAGGCTAGAACTTGAGGGAATCCAATTAAGTTGATGGGCAGTAGGTTCAGGACGGACAAAGGAAATTCCACTTTACACAGAGAGGGATTAAAATGTGGAATTCGCTGCCAGTGAAGGTAGTTATGGCCCCAGGAATAAACAGTTTGAAAAGGGGATCAGATAGATTCCTGGAGGATCATTCTATCAATGGCTACTAGCAATGGTGACTGAGGGGAACAGCCATATTTAGTGGCACTAATCCTCTGAATCCCAGAGCCAGGAGGCAATATCGGGAAGGCCTCGGCCTCTATGCCCTGTTGTTGGCCCTCCAGCGGAACTGGTTGGCCCCTGTGTGGGACAGGAGGCTGGACTAGATGGACTGTTGGTCCTATCCAGCAGGGTTCTTCTTATGTTCTTATGAAGGGGCATATGGAGAGGAAATAAGAACATAAGAGAAGTCAATGTTGAATCAGGCCAATGGCCCATTTAGTCCAACACTAGTCCAAATGATATGCCCCCCATCTTGAATTTTCACAAGTCCTCTGCTTGTTAAATTTTTTCTGTACCCAGTTCTCAGCAGGAAGGGGCAAAATATCTTACTTCTGTGAGGAGTGGAATGTTCATCCTTTTTAACACTGAAACTTGAAAGATGTGTTGTGACATAACATCAGCTCTCTGATCTATCCAAATCAGCCCTTGGACAATAATTCATACAGCCCATGTGTCATTTTCACACCCACACACACGCACTGTGCTGAAATCTCGACTGTATGTGAAAAGCTCCTCCTAACATTCTTGTGTCGTTCACAGGAGATGGATCGTTTCCGACAGTAACTGCGAGATCCTCTTTTCCTTGTGGTGAAGTGGAAAGTATTTCTACGCATCCAGATCAGGTAAGGGAGGATATTCTGAAAGTGACATTCTTACTGAGCCTCCCCCCTGCCCCACATCTCTCTGGACCCAAAGGAACCGCTTGGAAGGTTCTGGATGCTTCTTGTGAAGGGCTAAATCCTGCGACCAGTCACCTTCCCTGGGCTCTGCTCTCAGATTGAGCTTCACAGGGGAAAGGAATGTTATCCGTGAAGGCCAAATGTTCCTTCTTTCAGGGGCCAGTAACCTTTGAAGAGGTGGCCGTGTGTTTCACCGAGGAGGAGTGGGCTGTGCTGGATCCGGGCCAAAGGACCCTGCACAAGGAAGTCATGGAGGAGAATTATGGGCTGGTGGCTTCTCTAGGTAAGGTTCTCCCAGTCTGTGGGTCCATCAATGCAAACAGCAAAAGATGAAAAAGGAACAAATCAATACTGCTTTCCCTCTTGCAACTTATCTGAGAAACAGATCAATCACGAAATCTGAATAGAGATAGAAGTGTGTATTATGCAAGCAGGAGACAAATTTAGGAGAAGAAGTAGTTAAAAAAATGTGTACACAAATGTTTTGAAATCTAGAAGCAGAATGAGTGCAGCATCTTGAATATCCATGTATGAAGAAGTGGATCCCCTAACTCTAACCCTAACCCTGAACAGAAATATCCTCTACCTTCTTATTATGAGATACATAGCAGATTTTCTTTCTGTACTCTGATATCTATATATCTAATTCTCAACAGTCCCCTCTGCGTGCAGATACTTATTTCTGCAGATAGGGAGCACACTCTCCCCAAGCAGGTTTTTTTTACAGACTCAAGAAACTTCGTGGGTCTGCAGGGGGGGGGAACTCTCAGTGAGGGTTGAATCCCCCCCAATATAATTTAAAATGGCTGCTGCCGGGATCTAATCCAGGACCCATTGCATTGACAATGAGAGATAGACTGTCTGATAGATGGGTGGAGGGAAGCAAAAAAAGAACTGGATCTGGGATTGGGGAGGATTCTGCACTGTATATCGGGACTATTTTCACTAATCACACTGTACTTTTTGCACTTTTTGCACTGTATATATTAATATTTGGTTTGCACACCATCCAGTGCATCAGCCTTTTCTTTTGTGTGGCCCCTGGTACTCGATACCCTTTTTGGTTTCTCACAGAAGTCCTCCCTATACCTTGAATAAAACTGTGTTGGTCTTAAAGGTGCCATTAGACTTGAACTTTGTTGCAGTGCTTCAGACCAGCACAGTTACCCACCTGAATCTAGGAGCAGTGAAGGAAGAGACACAGGAGGATTCCCTTGAGAGGAGGGAAGGAGGATAGATGACCCTTGTGGTTGTGTCTGCTTTTAGACTGCTGTTGTGAGTCTACATTTCTATGTCAAGCCATTACTTCCCCCCCTTCCTCTTTATTCTAGCAGGCAATGAATGGGAGATTGAAAAGGAGACTGAATCAGAAGGGCTGCCTGGAGGAAAAGACCCGTACAAAGAGGCAAACCAACAGAAAAGGAAAACCGAAGCACAAATGCGGAGGAGAAGGAATAAATCCGTAACTTCTCAGGGTGTCGATGTCTATGAAATCCCCATTGAAGAAAAAATGGAGAAAGGGAAGAGGAAGAGAAAATGCCTTGTGTGTGGGAAGAGTTTGAGCTGGAAGTCTAGCCTCAAGGCTCACTGGAAGATCCACACTGGGGAGAAACCATTTAAATGCCTGGAGTGTGGGAAGAGCTTCCGACAAAGGGCAAAACTGATTACCCATCAAAGAGTCCACACAGGAGAGAAGCCCTTCAAATGCTTGCAGTGTGGAAAGAGTTTCATTCAGAATGAATGCCTGACTTCTCATTTAAAAACACACTCAGGGGAGAAGCCGTTTACATGCATGCAGTGTGGGAAGAGCTTCAGCTGGAGTCATAACCTGACATCTCATCAACGAATCCACACAGGGGAGAAACCATATAGTTGCTCCGTGTGTGGAAAGAGTTTTTCTCAGAGGAGAGACCTTAATTCCCATGAAAGAATCCACACCGGGGAGAAGCCCTACACCTGTTCCGAATGCGGGAAGAGCTTCCACCAGAACGCACACTTGACTTCTCACCAAAGGATCCACACTGGGGAGAAGCCATATAAATGCCTGGAGTGTGGGAAGAGCTTCAGTCGGAGTTCGAGTCTCACTTCTCACCAAAGGACGCACACTGGGGAGAAGCCATTCAAATGCTTGCAGTGCGGGAAAAGCTTCAGCTGGAGCCATAACCTGACATCCCATCAAAGGATCCACACAGGGGAGAAGTCATTCCAGTGCTTGGAGTGTGGGAAGAGCTTTAATAAGAAAACAAATCTCATTTCACATCAAAGGGTACACTCGGGGGGTTGGAAAAAGGAGCCTGTGACTAACCACTTGGTTCCGCCTGCTCTAGGTTCAGAAGTTGTCCCTGTCTCCCAGAATGCCACCTGTTCCCAGAATCCCCTGCATTATGAACCAACCCAAGAGGAAAATTTCCAGTACTTTACTATATATTTAAATGAGCAGATTATAATAGTTCAAACGTAAAACAAGTGCTTAACAATAAAAAAACAGAGATGCCTACAAATGGCACAATGACCTTACAGATAAATTGGAGCTTAATATGGTTATAACAAGGAAAACATAAATAAATTAGAAATGTCTATTTAAGCTTAAATGAAAAATGAATTAAATCTGACCGGACTAACCAAGTTTCTATCTCTTGGAAATTAACACAAAACTCTGACTTTCCTGTGAATTCTGCCCAGTGGCCAATGTAGTTCTTTTAACAAGAAAAACCACAGCCTATATCACCGAAAATTCCAAATGCGTAGCATGTTTGTTGGTTCAAAGTGACTTCTTGGCTGCTCTTTTTAGAGATCTAGTCCCACATTAAGGTTTTAATCCTAACACTTCGCTGTAGATTGAAGGTGAACAGTCCTTCTGAAACTTCCAAAAGAGTATTGCAGGTCTGACTTACGCCAGCAGCTCTGTCTGAAACAGTTGTCAGTCTTTGCCCACAAACCACGATTTTGATCTTGCTTATTTTTTCACGCCTAGTCCTGTGGATGACATAGATATCTTTGGCTTGATCCTGTTTCTTGCTTGGTGTTCCGTAACATATATGGAATATTGGTCTGGCCAAAGAAGTCAGTAAATCAACTCCCAGCACCGTGACCTCTGAAATTACTGCTCCTTTCTATGGAAGCTTTTTTGTTTTTCATCTTCTGAAGGTGGACTCACCTTTCTGACATTACTCTGCCGCGTCTGCTGACTTAAGTTTCCATCTGGTGGGCTACTGCAACACACTGTACCCCACGGCATACTGGCTGTCTTAATGGCTAAGGCGTTTGTCCGAGCCGAGAAGGAGCTGGAAGATGTAACTGAATTCTAAAAAATGTCATTTATTGCAGCATGAGAGTTCATGAGTTCTCTTTGAAGAAGAAGAGATTGGATTTATACCCCACCCTTTTACTACCCAAAGGAGTCTCAGAGCGGCTTACAAACTCCTTTCCCTCCCCCTCCCCACAACAGACACCCTGTCAGGTAGGTGGGACTGAGAGAGCTCTGACAGAAACTGCTCTTTTTCAAGAACAGCTGTGCCAGAACTGTGGCTTGCCCAAGGTCACACCAGTAGCTGCAGGTGGAGGAGTGGGGAATCAAACCCGGTTCGCCCACATTAGAGTCCGCGCACTTAACCACTACACCAAACTGGCTCTTTGAGGAAAGCTCATGCCACATTTTATGGGATAGCCCTGTGAAAGTGGTAGAAGACAATTCTTCAAAATAACTTTTATTCTCACTTTTTTCCAGTTCTGGAGAAATTGTAGGAAGCTGTTGAACCTGGGGCTCTTCTCCTTCCAGGCTGGTGGTTGTAACGATTGTCACGCATACACAGCAACTATTTGGGGTAGCATCTGATTTTGGGGACGCTGCTAAATGGGCAGAAGGAAGAGAAATGATGTGTAACACTGTTATTACTGATTCAGGCGGGTAGCTGTCTTGGTCTGAAGCAACAGAATAAAGGGTGAGTCCAGTGGCACCTTTAAGACCAGCAAAGTTTAATTCTGAGTATGAGCTTCGGTGTGCATCTGAAGGAAGTGTGCATGCCCACGAAAACTTATATCCAGAGTTACACCTTGTTGGTCTTAAAGGTGCCCCTGGACTCACGCTTTGCTCCACTGTTATTACTGCTCAGCCTAATGGTGATAATAATACTTACTGTATGGCAGTGTGTGTAGTATAGCCAGGAGATCCTAAGATTATCTGGCAGCCTGAAGTTCTATTTCTTTTAACATTATGCTCCACTAGGTGGCGAGCTAGACTTATTTTTGAGGCTGAGAGAGCTCTGAAAGAGCTGTGACTACTGACCCAAGATCACCCAGCGGGCTTCATGTGGAAGCGTGTGGGATCGTATACCCAGTTCTCCAGATTAGAGTGTGTCGCTCTTAACCACTACACCACACTCCCCTGTGGACTCTGATGGGTAATTCGTTTTGCCCTCTGTCGGAAGCCTAATAGTGCGGGTGGGGGTTGCGGATCTTCTACATCATCTTCGAAATGATTAAGTAAAAATTCTTTTGGCGTTTAGTAGTCCTAGTGCATTGATGCCTGAGTGCTGGTGGGACTGTCCTGTGTCTTGTTCGTCTGTTTGAAAATGGTTGTTGGGAAAGAAGGCTTAGAGCTTGTAACAAATTTATTTATCGCGGCTAGTATTAGAATCTCTCTCTCTTTTTTTTTTTGCTTTTTTAAAAAAGGATATTTCCTTGCTTTTAGAGGAATGCTTCTCTAGTGTGGTGTGGAATCTGGCTCTTTCAATAAACCTGAGCTGTTGCTGAAAACGTGGATGAAGCCCAGATTTCTAAATATTAAGCAGAATCTGTGTATCACTCAGAGGCCGTGGCTCGGTGGTAGAGTATCTGCTTGGTATGGAAAAGGTCCCAGGTGGAATCCCGTGAATTAAAAAAAATATCACGTAATAGGTGAGGTGGAAGACCTCCACCTTGAGGATCTGGAGAGCCAACGCCAGTCTGAGTAGGCAGTCCTGACTTCGATGGACCGGTGTTCTGATTCAGTGTATAAGACAGCCACTCTCCCAATCTGCAGACATTTCACTGGTTGCCAGTCAGGTACCAAGCTCAGTCCAAGGTGTCAGCTGTGACCAGGGCTCTTTTTGTAGCAGGAACTCCTTTGCATATGAGGACACCCCCCCCTAATGCAGCCAATCCTCCAAGAGTTTACAGAGCTCTTCTTCCAGGGGCTACTGTAAGCTCTTGGAGGACTGGCTACATCAGGGGTGTGTCGCCTAATATGCAAAGGAATTCCTGCTACAAAAAGAGCCTTGGCTGTCACCAACAAAGCTTTTAAAGCTGGGGTCCCTGGTGTGGCGCCCTTGGGTGCCCCAGTGTCCACTGACACCTTTCCTGGTGCCCCCCCCCGGAATTTTTAGAAAGTGGGCGGGGCTTCTGGTTGGCCATCGAAGATTTGATTGGCTGTGCGGATTTTTCAGAACATTGCCTCGGCAGCAGCTCCCACCTCTGCACAAGGATCTTCAACGTGGCAGCCATTTTGTGGCTGCACCCACCACGCCGTGTCAGAGTTCCAAAGGTGCCCACAGGCTTGAAAATGTTGGAGGCTCCTGCCTTAAAGGCACAGTGCCTGCGTACCAGCAGGGCCATCTCTCCTGCCGCATTCCGCCTTCACAGCTCCATTCCACGGCGCAAAACCTTCTGAAGGTGCCCACCCTGGAAATGGGTAAGACCTGCAGCGGCCCCGTTCTGACCTATTTTCTGTGGAGCCTCCCACTTTGTTTAATGGCCTGCTCGCCTGAGGCAATCGGGAAGCCCCTCCCCGTCACATCTGACATTTTGAAAAATGGGCAAAACAGAATTAAGAACATAAGAAATGTTGAATCAGGCCAGTGGCCCATCCAGTCCAACAGTCATTGAGAGCGTTCAGACGCTCCGTTTGAGCCACTTTCGGCGCGCCTCAGAAACGGCTTTTGTGTGCGCGTTCACACGCCCAACATCTGCGCACCGTCCCCAGCCGTCACTTTCCGGAGCAAACCCCCTTTAAACCGGGGTATTTTGACACCACTTACCAAGTGGTGTTTCCCAGATTCTCCGTTTCGAGCCTCACTTTCCGCTGTCTGATCGCTCCGTCAAGCCACTTCTGGGTGCTTCAACCCCCCTCCCCTCTGGGAAGCTGCCTCCGGCTTCCGCTTTTAGTCTGCCATTTTTTTTAATGCCTTGGCGGTGTGTGCTTGAGCGGAGCGCCGCGCCTAAGTTAAGTAAAGTAAAGGTAAAGGTTCCCTTGCTTGAAAGCCAGTCGAATCCGACTCTAGGGTTGTGGTGCTCATCTCCGTTTCAAAGCCGAAGAGCCAGCGCTGTCCGAAGACGTTTCCGTGGTCATGTGGCCAGCATGACTAAACACCAAGGCGCACGGAGCGCTGTTACCTTCCCACCGAAGTGGTACCTATTTATCTACTTGCAATTTCTTGCTTTCGAACTGCTAGGTTGGCAGGAGCTGGAACTAGAGACGGGAGCTCACTCCGTCTTGCGGCACCCGGGTCTTGAACTGCTGAACTTCTGACCTTCCACAGCCTGCAGTTCAGCGTCTTAACCACTTGAGCCACCACAGCTCCTAAGTTAAGTAAAGGAAAGCTTAAATGGTGCCTAGTTTAGGCATTTAGACAAGTCCGGGATCTCAGGGAGGCCAGTTTCGGGGTGAAAATTTAAAGAGAAGCCTTCATTTAAACTTTAAAGGGACGTGTTGAAATTGCTGTTCTGCGCATGCGCCATAGTTCTGGAGAGGGCTGCCTGTGCGCATGCTCAAACGAGAGGAAAAAAACCTCCACCTGCATGAGGACGGCGGGGAGCCCGGAACGAAGAGGTTAGTGTGATCGCGATTCTCCAGGTTAAAAAAAACAACGCATCGGACCGGAGCAATTTAAACCGCTCCAGCACGCTGTCTGAACGCATCCTGTGTCACACAGTGGCCAAAACCCAGGTGCCATCAGTAGGGCTGCGATCACACATACTCAATAATCCACTTTCAATCCACTTTCAATGCACTTTACAACTGGATTTTTACTGTGTGAACTGGCAAAATCCAATTTGAAAGTGGAATATTTAGTGTGGGTGATCACAGCCACTATCTGCCAGCGGGCCAGAAATCCAGAACCAGGGGGGGTTTCTTGGCAAGCACCAAGAAGACAGAGCATCACTGGCCCAGACATAAGAACATAAGAGAAGCCATGTTGGATCAGGCCAGTGGCCCATCCAATCCATCTCTGTGTCACATGGGCCATCAGGAGGTCCACCAATGGGGCCAGAACTCCGGAAGCCCTCCCACTGTTGCCCCCACCCCCCAAACACCAAAAAGACAGAGAGCATCCCTGCCACTACTGTTCAGGAAGCGTTCTTGTAGATGGAGCAAAGCTGTGACGTAACGGATCCGCTCAGTCGTAATGGTGACTTATTAGCGACACAGCTCTTGCTACACGGAGGGTCTTTTTTGCCTTCAGCAGGTTTACATGGATCGTTCTTTCCCTGTCCTACAATCCCAGCTCAACTGCTATATTTTGTTTTACTAGGAAGCTTTGCTGTTAGAGTCAGAATATTATCGTATCTTGTAATCTATCGACTGATTGACTGAGAAGTCTTTTTTTTTATCATACCTGTAATCTGCCTTGAGTCCCAGTGAGAAAGACGGATTATAAATTAAAACAATAACAGGTCGCAGCCCAGGCCTTTGCTGCTTTAGCTGAAAGAAACTCCCATTTTCCAGTGAGTAAAAAACACCCTGATTTGTTTCAGTCTCCAAGTCCTGCCATGTAACTGACCTGAGATGTAATCTGTGTTACGTTCTTTCGATGGAAAGGTCCCAGATGCTTTAGCCTTTCCTCGTAGGGAAGGTGTTGCAACCCTCCCTCATCATCTGGGTTGCCTTCCTCTGTACTTTGTCCAGCTCTGCAGTGTCCTTTTGGAGATACGATGACCAGAACTGTACACACTATTCCAAATGAGGCTGCACCATAGATCTCTACAGGAGCGTTACAGTATTGGCCGTTTGCTTCTCAATCCCTCTTCTAATAACCCTAACATAAGAGTCTGCCCTTTTCACCACTGTTGTGCACATCTTATATTTGCATACAAGTTACAATTAAATGTTTCTAACTGGTGTTGTCCCTTCCTGTTTGGTCCAGTGCAATGTTCCCTCTAAGTTGTAGAGTCCTGTGAGCAAAAATTCTACTTTGTGAGCTACTGGCATTAAAGTTGTGAGTGATAGATTTGGCCACTGCATATATTAGTTTGCTGTGGAGCCATCCTTCCTGAGCTAAGAGAAAAATCTGAGCTGGAGGCTAAAAAACTGTGAGCTAGCTCACACTAACTCAGCTTAGAGGGAACATGGATCCAGTGGAACATGTGACACCAAGGCCCAAACTTGTCTGTTCATGGAGTATCAGGATCTTGACCCCTTGACTGTTCAGTCTTTAGTGCCTAAAAGCTTACTTTTCGTTCAGGAGCAGGGTTCCCCAACATGACGCCCGTGGGTACCATATGGTGCTCAACAGCTTTCCTGGTGCCCAACAAATGTTTTTAGAATGTGGGTGTGACCATAAGAAGAAGAGGAGATTGGATTTATACCCTGTCCTTCACTCGGAGTCTTAGAGCGGCTTACAAACTCCTTCCCACAATAGACACCCTGTGAGGTAGGTGGAGCTGAGAGAGCTCTGACAGAAACTGGTCTTGAGAGAACAGCTCTGGGAGAACTTGTGACTGACTGTTAGATATGACAAGCGAGGCAGCAGATTGAACAGTGATTCAGCTTTTATTCAAAGGTAAGAATCACAACCAAACTGGAGAGCAAAAGGCTCCCTTTTAAACAGTCCGGGCTTGCAAAGCCACACCCATGTTTACATTAATAACCAATCAAAGTATGTACATAAAGTCCAATCACATCTTTTCCCTCCTGCACATATCTTATATCCTGATTGGACAGCTGCACAGAGCGTCCAATCGGTTGGCATTGTTTTGATACTGGACCTTCTATGGGAGCTGATATCAAGTTCCTACCTTTATTTATGGTAATACATAACACTGACCTAAGGTCACACCAGCAGCTGCATGTAGAGGAGTGGGGAGTCAAACCCGGTCCTCCCAGATTAGAGTCCCTGCTCCTAAAACCACTACACCAAGCTGGCTCTCACAGGTGGGGCTCTTGCCCAGGAGGGCTTCTGATTGGCCACTGGAGATCTGACTGGCTGTGCAGATCAAAATAACATTTCAGTGGCAGCGGCCAGTGTTGGTTTTATTTTCTCTTGCTCCTCTTCCTCCTCCACCCCCCAAAAAACAAGAAATGCTTTGCCCTGAGTGGGAGTTCCAGGGAGGTGCTTTGCTAAGGCATTTTTGACCACAGTTGCTTTTTCCTGGAAAGAAACTGGTTCCTTTGCTGGGGGGGGGAAGGTGCTGGCCCAACTTTTTTCTTTGTTTAGTCTGTTTTTATCCGGCTTTGCCTTCCGCAGATCTACGCCTTTTCATTTTAACACCTGGCTCCACCCGTGGTGCTAACCTTTAGCTTGATCTCATTTTGACAATTTCCCCCCCACTTTGAGCACAATTTGGAGGTCATTTCTTTTTCGCTCTCCAGTGCCAGCATTTTCCATCGTCGTTTAGCGGAGGGTGTTTTTGCGAATCCTGGGAATCATGTAGCAGTAGAAAAGAACAAGAGTCCAGCAGCACCTTAAAGACTAACAAAATTTGTGGCAGGGGGAGGAGCTGTCGGGAGTCACTGCACCGCGCCACGAACGTTAGCTTTTAGCTGCCACCACCTCCTGTGGCAGTGAATCCCCTGTGTTAATGTCAGACACAATAGCAAGTAAGTCCAGGCATTCTTCTATCAAGAGTAATGCTTTATTGGAATACAAGGATTCTGCCCACAGTAATACTTCTATTGTCAGGAATGGCCAAAGGGGGCCAGCTAGGCAGTAATATAGTATGATGCAAAGTGGGGCTAGCAAATGAACTCTTAGCACGCGCGCGGGAAAACTCCCGGCGGGAGGGATACTTAATACCCGGGAGAACTACCCCCCCCCCCACCTCCTAGTCACGTAGAGCTGGAAAATTCCTCAGACGGAGAAACGCTCTCAAGCCTTCTCTCCAAGGCCACGCGATAACGAAAGGCAGCAAAGAGGCATTCTCCCACAGTTGCAGCTGGCACACTAAGCGCAAGCGCAGAAGCAGGGGACAAGATAATAAACAATGAATACAGTGTGGCTTGCAACATGAATCATGACCGGATTCTGACAGTTAATCACTCTTTGGCTGGACTTCCTTTTTATTATTATTTATTCAATTTATATAACACCCCCCCCAAAGGGCTCAGGGAGGTTAAGAAGAGAAGAAGAGAAGAGATTGGATTTCTACCCCGCCCTTCACTCGGACTCTCAGAGTGGCTTACAAACTCTTTTCCCATCCCCTCCCCACAACAGACACCCTGTGAGGTAGGCGGGACTGAGAGAGCTCTTCCGAGAACCACTCTTTCAAGAACAGCTCTGACAGAACTATGGCTGGCCCAAGGTCATCCAACCAGGTGCAAGTGGAGGAGTGTGCAACCAAACCTGGTTCTCCCAGATTAGAGTCTGCACATTTAACCACTACACCAAACTGGCTCTCTCATGAATACAGTTCTAATAAATAAGATACACACACACACACTAAAATTTAAAACAATAAAACAGGAACAACAGCAATTCTATTTGTTCTAAACCTGTAGCTCATTAATTTCATTGAGTGCCCACAGGTTCTTGTATAGTGGCAAAGGGAGAAAATCACTTCCTTCTCTGCCTTCTCTAGCTCATTTATAATTCTGCGGTGACTCAAGTGGTTAAGACGCTGAACTGTAGGCTGTGGAAGGTCAGTAGTTCAACAGTTCGAGACCTGGGTGCCGCATGACGGAGTGAGCTCCCGTCTCTAGTTCCAGCTCCTGCCAACCTAGCAGTTCGAAAGCAAGAAATTGCAAGTAGATAAATAGGTACCACTTCGGTGGGAAGGTAACAGCATTCCATGCGCCTTGGTGTTTAGTCATGCCGGCCACATGACCACGGAAATGTCTTCGGACAGCGCTGGCTCTTTGGCTTTGAAACGGAGATGAGCAGGCAACCCTAGAATCGGATTCGACTGGCTTTCGAGCAAGGGAACCTTTACCTTTAAACCTCTATCATGTCACCCCTCCATTGTCCTTTCTCCAGGCTAAAGAGCCCCCTAACCTCTTTAACCTTTCTTCAAGGCGTTCCATCCCCTTAATCGTTTCAGTTCGCCCTTTGCTGCACCTTTTCCAATGCTATAGATTGAGTTTGCCTTTTTCTGCGCCTTTTCCACTCCTACAGATTCAGTTGCCCTTTTTGTGCGCCTCTTCCAATGCTGTAGATGCTGAGGAGGGCAGATGGGGAGCTGAAATCCAACAAAAGGGGGGCGGGGTCCGTCCTTGTGAGCTAAATAGATCAAACCGGAATAGAGAAGGGGAGCGAGGCCAAATTCCTAGAGAAGCAGAGTGGAAAGAAGGTGGTGGGATCTCCTCCTACCCGGACCCCGCCTCCCCTAAAAGTGGGCTTTCTTTCCCCCGCCCGTGCAGTCCCTTCAGCTCCACCCCTTCCCTGGTGAGTTAAGGGGGAATGCGAGGCTGGGCTATCTGGGGTGGGTGGAAAGGAGAAGTCGTCGGGGCGGGGAAGGGAGGTCAGAGGCTGGCCCCGATCCAGGAGGGGAAGAGGTGAAAGCCCCCCCCCCCCCCGTGCAAAACCTCAACCGTGGCCTCGCCTAGCTGGTCTCCTCTCCTCTCTGCAAGGCGATCCAGCCCCCCTCCCTTGCATTCTGGGGTGGTTTAGATTTTGCAGGGTGGATGGAAAGAAAGAGCGGAGGGGTCGGGATGGGAGGAAGGTTTCAGGGCGGGGGGCTCCAGGAGAGGCAAGAGAATCAGTGGCTGCTTTCTTGGGGGGTGGGGGTAGACGCAGACACCTCCCCCCAGCAGCATCGCGAGGGGCAGACTCAAGATCAGAAATCTGATGTTAGGAATATATGCCGAGTCCTCCCTAGGGACGGTGATAAGCAGTGCTTCCCCCCCCCCCAAGATTACTACTAAACTGAGAGCCAGTTTGGTGTAGTGGTTAAGTGCCCAGACTCTAATCTGGGAGAACCGGGTTTGATTCCCCACGCCTCCACTTGCAGCTGCTGGATGACCTTGGGCAAGCCATAGTTCTGTCAGAGCTGTTCTCTCAAGGACAGTTCTGGAAAGAGCTCTCTCAACCCCACCTGCCTCACAGGGTGTCTGTTGTGAGGAGGGGAAGGGAAAGGAGTCTGTAAACCGCTCTGAGACTCTGAGTGAAGGGCGGGGTGTAAATCCAGTCTCCTCCTCCTCCTCCCCTCTCCTACTAGGACCCCTGGAATTTAATGTGTTGGTAAATGGGGTGGAATGGTATAGTATAGCCTGATTTTGTCAGACCTCCTAAGCTAAGCAGGGTCAGTACTGGGGAGACCAGGAAGGAAGTCTCTGCAGGGACTGCTTCTCACTTGCCTTGAAAACGCCTTGCTGGGGTGTCCAGACTTGACTTTACACACACACACACATAAACAATGCTCCTTCTAAGCTGTGGAGTCTTGTGAGCCAAAATTCTACTTTGTGAGCGACCAGCATTAAAGTTGTGAGCCGAGCGAGTTTGCCCACTGCATAAATTAGTTTGCTCTGGAGCCCTCCTTCCTGAGAGCGAAGACAAAAATGGGTGAGCCGGAGGCTAAAAAACTGTGAGGTAACTCACACTAACTCAGCTTAGAGGGGACATTGCACACCTATGGTGTGGACTAGGTGGAGTCTGTGAGGGCATCCGGTCATTCAGGATAGCAGAGCCGAGAGCAAAGCCACCTTGAGCAAGAAGGAAGGAGGATATAATCTCTTTCTATAATAATAAAAGACTCCTCCCGTCTGTGGCAGGCATAACTCCCCCCAAAATGAGAACATCAGAAGAGCCCAGCTGGATCTGACCAATAGTCCATTTACTCCAGCCTCCTGTCTCACACAGTGGCCAATCAGTTTTTCTGTAGGGCCAACAACAGGGCACAGAGGCCAAGGCCTTTATAAGAACATCAGAAGAGCCCTGCTGGATCAGACCAATAGTCCATGTAGTCCAGTGTCCTGTCTCACACAGTGGGCACCCAGTTCTTCTGCAGGGCCAACAACAGGGCATAGAGGCTGGGGCCTTCCCCTGATGTTGCTTCCTGGCTCTGGGATTCAGTGGATTAGTTCCTCTGAATGTGGAGGTTCTTCTCAGCCACCATGGCTAGTAGTCATTGATAGATTTATCCTCCATGAATCTATCTAATCCCCTTTTAAACCTGTTTATTCCTGTGGCCATCACTACATCCTCTGGCAGCAAATTCCACATTTTAATCCCTCTGTGTAAAGTAGTATTTCCTTTTGCCCCTCATGAACTTACTCCCTTGTCATTTCCACCCATTAGCTCTAGTCTTGCAATCCGGAGCAAGAGAGAATAGATCTGCTCCATCTTCTACAGGACAGCCCTTCAAATATTTGAAGGCTGCAATCACGTCCCCTCTAAGCCTTCTCTTTCCCAGGCTAAACATACCCAACTCTTTCAGCCTTTCCTCCTAAGACTTGGATTCCAACCCTCTCACCATCCTGGTTGCCCTCTTCTGGACATGCTCCAGCTTGTCAACATCCTTCCTAAAATGTGGTGCCCAAAACTGGACACAGTTCTCCAGGTGAGGCCTGACCATAGCAGAATAGTGCAGAACTACCACCTCCCGTGATCTGGACACAATTCTTCTGTTAATGCATTCTGAGATTGCATTAGCTTTCTTCGCAGTCACATCGCACTGCTGGCTCATGTGTGTGAGCCTACTCTCTCTTGCTCTGCGAAACACTGTTCATTTTGCTGCTGCTTTCCGCTGCTGCTGCTTCAGGACTGCAATTGTTTTCTCCCCTCTCCTCCCCGATTTCCTCTTACTTAGCCTTATGTATGTGTTTCAGTGTGTATGTATGTCTGCTCATTTCTATTTCTTCTTAATAAAAACCTTACCAGTGGGACACCTGCCTGGTTTATTTCAAGAGTTCTCTCAAGGGAAAAATCCCCATAAACACTGGTGGAGAATCCCAGTTACCCCCTCTTGCTCTGTCTCCTTAAAGCTAATTCCCCCAACTAATTTGGAGACTGTCTCTCGGATAACAGGGCCATGCAGTAGGTAATGTGAAAGACCTTTGTCTGAGATCCTGGAGAGCTGCTGCCAGCCAGAGTCGACAATGTGGACCTTGATAGGCCAATGGACTGACTCAGCAGCTTCATTTCTGGAGGGGTCAGTGGCAGAGTATCTGCTTGCCCTGCAGAAGTTCCCAGGTTCAATCCCTGGTATCTCCAGTTAAAAAGATCAGATTGAAGGTGATGTGAAAGACCCGGGCCTGAGACCCTGGAGAGCTGCTGCCAGTCTAAGTAGACAAGACTGACCAAAGAGTGATTAACATATGGAACTCACTGCCACAGGAGGTGGTGGCAGCTACAAGTATGGACAGTTTCAAGAGGGAATTAGATAAACATATGGAGCAGAAGTCCATCAGTGGCTATTAGCCACGAGGTATAGATGGGAGCTGCGGTGGCTCAAGTGATTAAGACGCTGAACTGCAGGCTGTGGAAGGTCAGTAGTTCAGCAGTTCGAGACCTGGGTGCCGCATGACGGGGTGAGCTCCTGTCTCTAGTTCCAGCTCCTGCCAACCTAGCAGTTCGAAAGCAAGAAATTGCAAGTAGATAAATAGGTACCACTTCGGTGGGAAGGTAACAGCGTTCCGTGCACCTTGGTGTTTAGTCATGCCGGCCACATGACCACGGAAACGTCTCTGGACAGCGCTGGCTCTTTGGCTTTGAAACGGAGATGAGCACCGCAACCCTAGAGTCGGATTCGACTGGCTTTCGAACAAGGGAACCTTTACCTTTTATAGATAGGAACTCTCAGTCTGGGGCAGGTGATGCACTCTATTCTTGGTGCTGGAGGGGGCAGCAGTGGGAGGGCTTCTGGTGCCCTGGCCCCACTGCTGGACCTCCTGATGGCACCTGGTATATTTTGGCCGCTGTGTGACAGAGTGTTGGACTACATGGGCCATTGGCCTGATTCAACATTGGCTTCTCTTATGTTCTTATGTTCTTATGATGGACTGAAGGTCCGATTCAGGATAAGGCAGCTTCCAGTGTTCAGAGTCCCACTGTGGAATCACTCGGCTTTCCTAAGTGAAGTCCTCCCTGCATGTCTCCCGACGTTACAAGTAATCGGTTGTCCTCAAAAGTGCCTGAGCCCTGTCTCTTTGCTTCTACGGAGTAATCTAACTGTCTCTCTTAACGAGTCAATGAGCTAAGACGTTAACTTCACTAAGACTCGTTCTGTGCTTCTGGAGCATTTCAGAGGGTATCTACGTTGGTCTGGAGTCGAACAGCTCGATCCGAGTTCAGGTGCACCTCAGAGACCAACACGGTTTTCGGGGTGTGAGCTTTTGAGAGTCGAAGTATCTGACTCTCAAAGGCTGCGGTCGCGCACACCAAATAATCCACTTTCAATCCACTTTCCGACTGGATTTTACTGTGCGAACTGGCAAAAGCCAATTCAAAACTGCATCGAAAATGGATCGAAAGTGGATTATTTCGAACACATTTGTTAGGAGGGCTGGATCTGACATAGAATCATAGAATGTTAGAGTTGGAAGGGACCTTGCAGGTCATCTAGTCCAGCCCCCTGCAGGAGCATAGCTGAAAGATAGCCCTACAACATACCTGAAAGATGGTTGTCCAGTCTCCACTTGAAAACGTCCAGCGAAGGCGCATCCACCACCTCCCAAGGCAGTCTGTTCCACTGCTCAACCACTCTTACAGTTAGGAAGTTTCTCCTGATATTTAGCCAGCAACGACTCACATAAATGAGACCTTGTTGGGCAGGGCCATGGGTATCATAAAATGTAATGCCAGGTAGCGGAGGTATAAACTCCATAAAGGACACAAACACAAAGGGTCTTCTTTACTTGAAATAAAAACATGCTTAAAGCAGCACTCTTGCAATTTTTTGGTTATTTAGCAGTGTCTGATAACTGAGGCCTCTTGCTCTGAATTATTGCATCAAAATGTCTGTGCTGTTGCAATCTTGAGTATGCTGTTCAGGTGTGTATCTGTAAGCTGCGAACCTACGATGACGCAGCAGCAGCAGAACTGGAAGCAGCAGCAGAAGACAGCCAGTTCCACTGTGGGACTGATAGAAGCCCTCCGGGGGCCTCATCCAGCCCCTGGGCCACATGTTTGCCACCCCTGATTTACTGTGTCTGATCACAGTCTAAGGCTGCGGTCACACACACTAAATAATCCACTTTCAATCCACTTTTGGTGTACTTTCCAACTGGACTTTACTGTGTGAACTGGCAAAATCCAGTTGGAAGGTGCATTGAAAATGCATGGAAAGTGGATTATTTAGTGTGTGTGATCGCAGTTCTGGTCACACACTCAGACTCTGAGTAAAGGGCGGGGTATAAATCCAATCTCTTCTTCTAGTCCAACTGTTAAGTATGAGACTCAACAAAGGATTCAGCTTCAAGTGATTTCAGCTTTATTAAACAGCAACTGTAAGTCAAAAACACACAATAACAAGGGGAGCACAGCTCCTTCTTTTAAACTCTCCTGGGCTGACAAAGCCACACCCATAACAAGTTAAGGACCAATAATATTGCAGGGATAAAGTCCAATCAGAGACGTTCCCTCTTAGATACAGTATCACACAGTGATTGGCTACTTGCATAGGTTTCCAGAAACCGACCAATAGTAATGCCACAGTTGAGGAGCCACATTCAGAGTCAAGCTTAACATTGCAAAGTATAGGCTTGATTTACAGTTTAATACACAAGACCAACCTCCTGCACAATGCAGGAAATTCACAAACACCTCCCCCCCCACACACACACCCAGTGACCCCTGTTCCATGCCCAGAAGATGACAAAAGGCCACCAGGATCTCCAGCCAAACTGGCCTGGATAAAAATTGCTTCCTGACCCCAAAGGCATTTCCCTGGGCATATAAGGAAGGACCTTGATATTCCCAGCCTTCCATGTTTTTACATAAAAAACGTTTTCATCAGTCAAAGAACGGGCACACAATTTGTGTGACACAAAGAAGAGGGCTTGTCTTCCAAAAAGAGGACATACGGTTGGTTTGGTAACATCATAATTGTAACATTCCGCCTGACGAAGAGCTCCAGAGAAATGGGAAGCTTGCAAACTAACTCCTGTGCCTCTCATTGGGTTGGGAAGCGAAGAAAAGGGATTGCGTGGTTTGTGCTTGGGGTTTTCTGATCGCCACGGCCCCAACCCCTTTTCCGCATCGCCCAGGCCGGAATGGTTAAAGGGAGAGAACCCGAAATCCTAGAGAAGCCGCCGGGAAAGGGGGTGGAGAGGTCGCTTCCTTCCTGCCCGGAGTCCGCACGTGGGAAAGCGGCCTTTGTTTTTCTCACGGGTGCCAAGTGCAATCTGCTCCTCCCTCGCGGGTGAGTTAACGCGGATCCCGGGGCGGGGGTGAGAGGTGGCCCCGATCCGGGAGAGCTGCCCCATTGCAAAGCTTCGGGGGATGCTCCGTCCGGCGCTCCTGCTTTGGGGGCTCTTTTGCACACGGCTGCCGGGGGATCCAGCCCCTTTCCCTGCATTGCGGAGGCCTGGCGAGTGATTTGGGTTTGTGGGATGGGTGGAAGGAATAGTGGAGAGGCTGGGTGGGCGTTCTTGGGGGTGAGGAAATGAAGTTCGGGGCTGGTAATGGAGAGTGTGAGGTGATGCACCTTGGGACCAAAAGTCCCAGCTTCAAGTCTAGGCTAGTGGGGGGTCTGAACTTGCTGAGACTGAGAGGGGAAAAGATCTTGGGGTCGCGGCGGGGAGCTCAATGAAAGTGTCAGGCGTGCAGCAGCGGTGAAAAAGGCAAACTCTGTGGTAGGGATTTTTAGGAAAGGGGCTGAGTGTAAAACGCCCGGTATTGTAAAGCCAAAAGAGTAATGTTGGAATGCTATGTTGTATTGCAATGCAATATTAGAGTGCTAATATTGGAATGCCAAAGAGTTCTCAAAGAGAATTTTATTTTTCCCCTCTCTCAAAATACTAGAACTCAAAGACGTCCAATGAAGTCGATGGGCAGTACCTTCAGGAAATACTTCTTCATACAGATAGTGATTAAAATGGGGCAGTCACTGCCGGAGGATGTAGTGAGGGCCACAAGAATAAACAGCTTTAAAAGGGGATTAGGTAGCTTCATGGAGGAAAAGTCTATCAGCGGCTACTGAGGGGAACTTCCACATTCAGAGGCAGTCTCTGAATCCCAGTGCCAGGAGGCAACATCAGGGGAAGGTCTTCTATGCCGTGTTGTTGGCCATGCCGATGGACTGGTTGGCCACTTTGTGAGATAGGATGCTGGACAAGATGGACCACTGGTCTGATCCAGCAGGGCTCTTCTAATGTTCTTATGAAGGCCTCGGCCTCTGTGCCCTGTTGTTGGCCCTCCAGAGGAACTGGCTGGCCACTGTGTGAGACAGGATGCTGGACTAGATGGACCACTGGTCTGATCCAGCAGGGCTCTTCTAATGTTCTTATGAGGGCCGCGGCCTCTGTGCCCTGTTGTTGGCCATCCAGAAGAACTATTTGGCCATGGTATGAGACAGGATGCTGAAAAGTGGACCACTGGTCTGTTCCAGCAGGACTCTTCTTATGTTCTTATGAACACCTCGACCTCTATGTCCTGTTGTTGGCTGTCCAGAGGAGCTGGTTGGCCACTGTGTGAGACAGGATGCTGGACTAGATGGACTACTGGTCTGATCTAACAGGGCTCTTCTTATGTTGATATGAGAATGTGGGTCAAAGAAAGGTAGGGAGAAAAGGTGTGTGGATGGAGAAGGAGTGTTTAGAAACCCCTTGACAAATTCTTTCAGAGGCTGGAGAGAAGGAATCTGAGGGAGGCAGGGAATATATGCCAAGGGAAGGGAGTAAGCGGTTGGGGGTTCCAGTCCCAGGATCTGCTTTGGTACCCCTGACATTTAACCTGTTTGGAACTGATGGCCACTCAGAGTCTGCAGAGAAACCACAAGTCATTCAGGACGACCAAGCCCTGAGGAGAGAGCAAAGTGCTCCAAAATGAGGCCCTCCAGAAGTGGGAAGCCAGGCCTTAGGGGCCAAAAAAACTACCCATTTTATTTTTCTTTTAAATGCCTACATCTGTAAGAGAGACATAAAAGTTCCTGAAATTTTCTACCAGTGAAAAAAATGGTAGAAATTTTTCTCCCATCCCTCAACTTTTGGGGCGGGTATATGCAGAAGGTTTCTGGGAAAATTGAAATATAGGAAGTGTGCTTTGCACACAAAAGCTCATACCTTGAATAACTTTGTTGGTCTTAAAGGTGCCCCTGGACTCAAACTCTGATCTTCAGTTATGTTATTGCTTTAACACCATGCAAATCACAGTTGATAATTTTGCTTTTAAGACTGTACTTTTTGGCATACTTTTGGAATTAAAAGGCACGCCTTCATTTTCTACCAAGAATATTCAGAAAATACCCTTTACTTATATTTTACTTTTTCCTCCTGAGAGATAGAAGTTGGGAAAAGAGAATAGATTTCGTAGTACACAGAGAAGCAGAACAGAATATTATTTGGGACGGTCATGCATTCTTAATAGAACTTGCATCATCTATGGTTAAAGAGGAAATCTTGTAACACCAAAATACAAATTCATCAATAGCCACACAAATTCATTGCCACAGGAGGTGATGGTGGCTACAAGCATGGACAGCTTCAAGAGGGAATTAGATAAACATATGGAGCAGAGGTCCATCAGTGGCTATTAGCCACAAGGTATAGATAGGGACTCTGGGGCAAGTGATGCTCTGTATTCTTGGTGCTTGGGTGGGGTCAACAGTGGGAAGGCTTCTAGTGTCCAGGCCCCACTCCTCCTGATGGCACCTGGTATTTTTGGCCACTATGTGACAGAGTGTTGGACTGGATGGGTCATTGGCTTGATCCAACACTGGCTTCTCTTATGTTCTTAAGTTCTTAATAGGCTGAGGGAGCAAAGGCATTCAGTAATCACAATAATTTCAGGCAGCCGCCGCAACAGCAAAGGTTTTAAAGCTGCTATAAAAGATGCTAAGATGTTTGGGTTAGGGAAGACGGTGAAATAGTACAGGATTGAATGGATGGAGAATGTGGGCTGGAGACCAGTTCCCAGATAGTGGCCGCAGTAGAAGCTTTCCTCTTAAGCCAGGCAGATGATAAGAACATAAGAGAAGCCAATGTTGGATCAGGCCGATGGTCCATCCAGTCCAACGCTCTGTATCACACGGGGGCCAAAATCCAGGTGCCATCAGGAGATCCACCAGCAGGCAGGGCCGGCTCCAGGGTATTTTGTACTCTAGGCGAGGCTACCTTCTGGCGCCCCCCATGCGCACACCCACCAATTATGGGGTTGCCAACCTCCAGGCGGGGCCTGGAGAGAAGGAAGTCCAGCCCAATTGAGTGGGGAGGGTGTGTGTGCAAAATTTGCCTCCGTCTTATTAACCGGTGAAGGAAAGGTGTGTGGGGGCAGTATGTTGTCCCCTCTCTTTGCCTTCTTTTGGTCTCCCCCCCTTCCTTCCACTCATGCCCCACTTTTCTCTTTCTGACCCACAAAGAAATGTTTTGAAAATGAGGGGTCTGTTTCTCCTTGAGAAAAGAGGAGGCTTTTGATATGTAGAGAGCACTTTCTCTCTCTCTCTGTCTCCCTACTTTCCCCCAGGGAAAAAACCTCATTTACAGAGAAGAAAGAAACGCATGCTGGGGCGGCCGCATTCCTCTCCTCCAAGGTCTTATTCCCGGGGGGGGGGGGGGGGGGTGTGACTTGCTCACGAGTAAACCTTCCCCGGATCCGGCTGCGAGGCTTTTCCCGGCTGCTGCACGTCTGGAGCTCCCCCTCTCTTCGGTGGCTCAAAAACTTCTCTTCTCCCCCCACCCCATCCAGGTGGAAGAGCCTTTCTGTCTCCCCCCCCCCCGCCTTTGCTCGGCCTCTCAAGCAGATAGCCCCGTCCCTGTAACCCTCGCAGTGCTGGACAGGAATCAAAGCTGCTCCCTCCTCCTCTTCCCCGCTCCCAGACCCAGGCCGACAGACTGGGCTCCAGCCAGGCTCCCTCCAGCAACGGCCTTTGTGGCTCAGTGGGGCTCCTCAGGAGTAATCCTGCCCTGGGTGGCCCTCCCGGAGTCCCCCCTGCTGCCTTATTCATTGGCTCTCTCTCTCTCTCTGGCCCTGGACCCGCCCCAACAGCACACGCTCCGGAGCCGGAGGGGAATGGACTGGCCCACCCCCGGGCTGCCCTGCGCCCCTCCCAGCACTCTCCCGCCAGAGCGCAGGGCGCCCCTGTCTCTTCTCTCCACCAGCCGGGGAGGAGGGAGACGGTGGGCGAGCTGTGCACCCACCTCCTGCCCGGGAGGAGGGGAGGACGACTTGCTCCCGAGCCGGCGCTTTTGCGGGGGGGGCGCCATTTGGCGCCCCTGAGGCCGGCCCGCCCTAGGCAAGCGCCTAGTTCGCCCAATGGGCGATCCGGCCATGCCAGCAGGGCCAGAACTCTAGAAGCCCTCCCACTGTTCCCCCACCCCGCAAGCACCAAAAAGACAGAGCATCACTCCCCATGGCATAGTGTTCCATCTATACGTTGTGGCTAATAACCATAGAATCACAGAGTCACAGAGTTGAAAGGGGCCATACGGGCCATCTAGTCCAACCCTGACAAGCGTTTGTCCAGCCACTGCTTAAAGACTGCCAGTGAGGGGGAGCTCACCACCTCTCTAGGCAGCTGATTCTACTGTTGCACAACTCAGGCTGTAAAAAAGTTTTTCCCTATATCCAACCGGTACCTTCCTGCCCTTAATTTAAACCCATTATTGTGAGTCCTATCCTCTGCTGTCCACAGGAACAGCTCCCTGCCCTCCTCTAAGTGACAGCCCTTCAAATACTTCAAGAAAGCGATCATGTCCCCCCCTCAACCTCCTCTTCTCCAGACTGAACATTCCCAGGTTCCTCAGCCTTTCCTCACAGGGCTTGGCCTTCAGACTCCTGATCATCCTTGTCGCTCTCCTCTGCACCCGCTTTGTTCTGTCCACATCCTTTTTGAAGTGAGGCCTCCAGAACTGCACATGATACTCCAGATGCAGCCTGATCAATGCAGTGTGCAGCGGGACTATGACATCTTGCGATTTGGGTGCTATGCCTCTGTTGATACACCCCCAGATCGCAGTAGCCTTTTTTGTCACTGCTTGGCACTGGCTGCGAATATTTAACTTACGATCCACCCGTACTCCCAAGATCTTGTTCACACACACTGGTACGCAGAAGTGTATCGCCCATCCAGTATGCATGTTCCTCATTTTTGTTACTGAGATGCAGAACTCGGTACTTACTCTATAGGTTGTATTTTCTGCTGGATCTGGTGTGCCCAACTAGGTATAAAGGAATCAGGCAGCATCATAGACATAACTCACAGGTTTAGCTCTAAAATGAAGATGTAACCAAAATTTCAGAGTTGAGAGCCATGCCCTGGTTCCTAAAAGGTTCTGTCCAGTCCCCAAGCACATAGCTGCATAGCTAGCGCAATTAGGGACCCCCAGATTCTTCAGCCTTTCCTCGTAGGGAAGGTGCTGCAACCCTATAATCACCTTCGTTGCCCTCCTCTGTACTTTTCCCAGCCCTGCAACGTCCTTTTGGAGATACGGTGACCAGAACTGGTACACAGTATTCCAAATGAGGCCGCACCATAGATCTATACAGGGGCATTACAATACTGGCTGTTTTATTCTCAGTCTCTCTTTCCTAAAAATCCCTAACATAGAATTTTTCCTTTTCACCACTGGGTTGACACTTCCATTGAGCTCTTTGGACTGTCAAAGTCTGGAATCAACCAGACTTCCAAAAGATAGAACTGAAACGGAAGTATTAACAGGACACGTTAGGGTCTGGTTGGACTCATTAAATGAAGCCAAAATTGCACAGTTAGGAACATACTTACCATCACAGACAATACACAGTAGTGTAGTCCAGAGTTCCTATCCCTCTATCAAAGCATCTTTCTGAACCATTTCACTACAGCACAGCCCTATTACCTGTGTAATAGGTGATGTTTGTTTAGCTTTTTTATAGCCCAACCAGAGTACAGAGGAAGGGGGGGGAAATGTAATCATACAGGATAGGACTTCCAGAGAACTATAAAATAGGGACTAGGGGTCAGAAAATTAAATGAGGGTGTGAATCGCACCTTGCCCATTCTGGCATCGGGCAAGCAATGCAGGATTTGGGATTACAAAGTTAAAAGCCAATACAGTACCCACTCCCATAAGAAGGTGCCCGTGTGGACTGTACTGTCCCGCTACAGTTCTGATCCCGTTACAAGAGGCACCTCCAGCCCTGACCTGAATAGCCCAGGTAAGCCCGATCTCCTCAGATCTCAGAAGCTAAGCAGGATAGATAGAAATTGCTGAGCAGTCGGGTTAGAACAGATAAAAGGAAGTACTTCTTCACCCAAAGAGTGATTCACACATGGAATTCACTGCCACAGGAGGTGGTGGCAGCTGCAAGCATGGACAGTTTCAAGAGGGAATTAGATAAACATATGGAGCAGAAGTCCATCAGTGGCTATTAGCCACAGGGTATAGATGGGAACTCTCAGTCTGGGGCAGGTGATGCACTCTATTCTTGGTGCTGGGGGGGGGCAGCAGTGGGAGGGCTTCTGGTGTCCTGGCCCCACTGCTGGACCTCCTGATGGCACCTGGTATTTTTGGCCACTGTGTGACAGAGTGTTGGACTAGATGGGCCATTGGCCTGATTCAGCATTGGCTTCTCTTATGTTCTTATGTCTTCAGCATTACCTGATTTTCTAAGTAATTTAGAAATTTGGACCTTTATTTTTATGCCCCCCGTAGGGGATCTTTTATTGCATTTTCTAAAAACTACGACGGAAAAAGGGAAGGGTAACTACATACTATGGGAGAAAGTAAAGGAAACCTACTAAAAACCCAAGAGATGGTGGTCATACATATTGCTTAACCAAACAGAGTTTTGCTTCTTAGTTAAAGATTACACATATAAAACATTGAGTGTGGTCATCTAATAGTCTGTTTAAAAACCGTAAATTGAAACCTCCCCCATTTTGACCTTAACAAAGAGCTTAGTTAAAAAAAAGGAAACATTAAAAAACATTCAAGGGATTCAGAGCGTGACAACAAGCCATTTGCTAGAAATTTGGACCTTGACACACCCAGTGGTCAGAGTCAGCATAATAAACAGCTTTCAATACACAGCTGTCAAAGGGGATTCATGGAGAAGTCTAATCAATGGCTATTACCCATGGTGACTGAGGGGAACCTCCACATTCAGAGACGTTAATTCTCTGAATCCCAGAGCCAAGAGGCAACACCAGGGGGAGGCCTCAGCCTCTATTTCCTGTTGTTGGCTTTCTGGAGGCACAGGTGTGAGACAGGATGCTGAACTAGATGGGCTGTTGGTTTGATCCAACAGGGCTCTTCTTATGAAGGCCTCAGCCTCTATGCCCTGTTGTTGGCTATCCAGAAGAACTGTTTGGCCACTGAGTGATACAGGATGCTGGACTAGATGGACTATTGGTCTGATCGAGCAGGGCTCCTCTTATGTTCTTATGAAGGCCTCAGCCTCTATGCCCTCTTGTTGGCCATCCACAGGAACTGGTTGGCCCCTGTGTGAGACAGGATACTGGACTAGATGGGCTATTGGTCTGATCCAGCAGGGCTCCTCTTATGTTCTTATGAAGGCCTCAGCTTCTATGCCCTCTTGTTGGCCATCCACAGGATCTGTTTGGCCCCTGTGTGAGACAGGATACTGGACTAGATGGGCTATTGGTCTGATCCAGCAGGGCTCCTCTTATGTTCTTATGAAGGCCTCAGCCTCTATGCCGTCTTGTTGGCCATCCACAGGATCTGGTTGGCCCCTGTGTGAGACAGGATGCTGGACTAGATGGGCTATTGGTCTGATCCAATAGGGCTCTTCTTATGTTCTTATGAATTGGGGTGGTCTAAGAGAGACCTTCCCTCTGAGATTGTGCTGGACCAGGGGTGGATCATCTGCTTTGCATTCAGCAGGTTCCTGGTTCAGTCTCCAGTTAATAGCATCAGTTGAAAACTGATGTGAAAGGCCTCTGCCTGAGACCCTCAAGAACCATTGCCAGTCAGAGGAGAAGACTGACCTTGGACTCAGCAGAAAGGTAGCTTTGAGAGTGTGTTACCTTCCTTGTTCCATGGTCAAAAAATAACTTGCTTCTGTTCTCCTACTGACTTTCCTGGGAAATGTTGACAGAGAAGGCACAGGAAAAGACCACATTCTGGCATAAGAATGTTGCTTTCCTTTTACCCGGAGGTTCTGTTTCTCCCTCACCTGTTTTTCTTTGTTCATTCCAACAGGGCAGGAGAGGAGAAGAATGGAAAAGAGGAAATAAAGCAAAATCAAAGTGTACCAAGAAACCCACTGCTTCTGAAGGTGTCGATTTCCATGAAATTGCAGTCTAAGACCAAATTAATAAAGGAAACAAAAGGAGTAGCTTCACTCAATGTGCAAAATTCTCCGCTCGGGAATCAAGCCTTATCTCACATCAGAGAATGCAAAATCAGGAAAAGGCATTGGAAGAGTCAGAATGCATGACAAACCTTATCTTACAGGAAACTTTGCTCACACAGGAGAAGCCGCACACATGTTCACAGTGTGGAAAGAGCTTCAGAAGGCAAGGCAGCCTTGTACAACATCAAAGAAGCCACGCAGAGGAAAAACCATATCCATGCTCAGAGTGTGGGAAAAGCTTCAAGCAGAGTGCGGAACTCACTTCCCATCAGAGGATTCACACAGGAGAGAAGCCATACACATGCACAGACTGTGGAAAAAGCTTCAGTCAGAGTTCAGGCCTTACTTCCCATCAAAGAATCCACACAGGGGAGAAACCATATAAATGCCCAGAGTGCGGAAAGAACTTCACATGCAGTGGAAATCTTACAGCCCATCGAAGAATCCACACCGGGGAGAAACCATATAAATGCTCAGAGTGTGGAAAGAGCTTCCGGGTGAAATCAAGCTTAATTTACCACCAAAGAATCCACACAGGGAAGAAACCATATAAATGCTCAGAGTGTGGAAAGAGCTTCAGTCAGAGCGCTCACCTTACTGCCCATCACAGAATCCACACAGGAGAGAAACCATATAATTGCCCAGAGTGTGGAAAGAGCTTCAGTAACAGTTCTTACCTTGTATACCATCGAAAAATGCATACAGAGAAGAAACCATATACATGCTCAGATTGTGGAAAGAGCTTCCTATTGAGTGGAAAACATACAGCCCATCAAAGAATCCACACAAAGAAGAAGCAATATAGATGTTCAGATTGTGAAAAGAACTTCAGTGTGACCTCCAGCTTTACTAAGCAGCAAAAAATACACAGAACAGACAAACCCTATGCATGCACAGAGTGTGGGAAAACATTCAGGGAGAGTGGTAAACTTGCTTCCCATCAAGCAGTCCATGCAGGGGAGAAACCATATAAATGCTCAGAGTGTGGAAAGAGTTTTGTCTGCAGTGGAAATCTTACAGCTCATCAAAGAGTCCACACAGGAGAGAAACCATATAAATGTTCAGAGTGTGGAAAGAGCTTCAGACAGAGTGTGGATCTTACTGCCCATCAAAGAATTCACACAGGAGAGAAACCATATACATGCATAGAGTGTGGAAAAAGCTTCCGTCAGAGATCACACCTTATTTTCCATCAAAGAATTCACACAGGTGTGAAACCATATAAATGCTCAGAGTGTGGAAAGAGCTTCAGGGACAGCTCAAACTTTAAATACCATCAAAGAATCCACACAGGAGAGAAACCATATAAATGTTCAGTGTGTGGAAAGGACTTCAGGCAAAATCGAAAGCTTATCTCCCATCAAAGAATCCACACAGGGGAAAAACCATATAAATGCTTAGACTGTGAGAAAAGCTTCAGGCAGATTGCTGACCTTACCTTACATCAAAGAATGCACACGGGGGAGAAACCATATAAATGCTCAGACTGTGGAAAGAGCTTCAGTCGGAAGGGCACCCTCACTTGCCATCAAAGAATCCACATGGAAGAAACTAACCTTATAAATGCGTAGAATGTAGAAACAGCTTTTGTGTGAGCTTCTAACTTCCCATTGCAGAATTTCTGCAGGAGCACCCTTATAAATGTTCAGAGTGTGAAGTGTTCTGTGGTCAGTACACCAAGTAAAATTCCAGATTGCTGACAAACCATTTCTTTTCTTAGAAAACAAAGGTTGAGATGCCTAACTAGTCACACAAGGTTGAAAAAATATATAATGGCTAAGAGTGCGGTGAGATCTTCAGTAAGTTCTGAAGACTTTATTTCACATCTAAATCCCCCACACCTTCCCAGAGGTAAGAACCCCTAGAAAGGTCTAGTATCTGGAAATCTCTCTCCTTGGTATTCCTTGTCAAAATTGCCTGATGCTGATTTTGCCATGCTGAAACAGTACATGGCTGCTTTGGTCACAGTGAAAAAGCTGAAACAGAAGACTTCTTGCAAACACCATCTGGAACAGACCACTGTGATGCTGTAATAGGGAGAATTTGCATTTTAGACCTATTGGGCTCCTGATTAGTTTACAGGTACAATTCAAGTTGCTGGTTGTCCCCTATAAAGACTTTCCATAATTCATATCATGAATATCTGCAGGACAGCCTCTCTCTGCTCTGTCTGTCCACTTGATTTGCCTGTAATGGCTTTGCCTTTGCCTTTGTCATTTCTCAGAATACTTTGAAATGGCACTGTTCTGGAGGCTATTGTTATAAATTGAAAAAAGTTGTAGTGAATGTTGAATTTAAGGTTGTCTTCATGGTTAATATTGTACCTTTTTTTTTTTTTGCATCATCCTCTGATTTTGTAATCCAAACTTATTGAACACAATGAGAACGTAAGAAGAGCCCTGCTGGATCAGACCAATGGTCCATCTAGTCCAGCATCCTGTCTCACTCAGTCGCCAACCAGTTCCTCTAGATGGCCAATGTGCTGTCATGGCTGGTTGCCACAGAGACTGCACACTAGAAGCTGGAAACAGTCTGGAATCAAGGTAAGCAACAAAGCCAGAGGCCAGATAACTGGGAAGTCAATTCAAGGTTGCAGGTTTCAAGAACAAGCGCGCGCACACACACACACGCAGATCTGAGTATGCAGGGTTGGTACCACACTGAAGCAGGTGCACGGAGTGTTTTTGAGCAGGTCCTCCCTTCCCTGGGAGTTGAGTCTGCAAAGGCTTACAGTTTCTCCCATTGCCTTTGCAGGAGCTACAGTCTGGCACTCCTTCTTCGCTCCTGCATAATCAGCCTCTGGCATGCCCTATGTCTGGGGTACTCAGGAGAACTAGGCGGGGAGTCTGGCCTTGGGGTGGTTATGGGCCAGGCTCAGAGTCAGTCTCTTCTTCTGCTGTACCTCCTGTGCAGCTGCTGGTACTGGTACAGGTACTGTTGAGGATTCTTCTTCTGGGCTGACTCCAAAGGAGGCTGGGTTGCTCCCTGCCTCTTCCTCATCTGAGGAGTAGTCAGCCTCAGCAAGACCAGTACCCACGACAGCCAACAACAGGGCATAGATGCTGAGGCCTTCATAAAGAAGAACCCTGCTGGATCAGACCAGTGGTCCATCTAGTCCAGCATCCTGTCTCACACAGTGGCCAACCAGTTCCTCTGGAGATTCAGCAGTGGCATAGAGGCCAAGGCTTTCCCTCGACGTTGCCTTCTGGCTCTGGGCTTCAGAGGTTTACTGCTTCTGAACTTGAAGGTTCCCCTCAGTCACCATGGCTAGTGGCCACTGATAGACCTGTCCTATGTGAATCTTATCCAATCCCCTTTTAAAGCCATCTGTGGCTGTAGCCGTCACGATATCCTCTGACAGTGAATCCCACATTTTAATCACTTGTGGTGTAAAGGAATATCTTTTGTTTTGGTCTTGAACCTACTGCCCATCAGCTTCATTGGATGCCCTCGAGTTCTAGTGTTTTGGGAGAGTGGGGAAAAGTTCTCTTTATCAATGCCCATGCTGATGAGACTGTTGCCTCCATTCAGGCCTCAGGCCTCGTGTCTTCCATGGCAGCACTGGGGCTCACCCAATTTGTATCAGGCCCCACAGAACAAGCAGGCCACACTTTGGACTTGATCTTTGGTATGGGGGATAGATGCTGATCTTACTACAAAGGAGGAAGTCCCATGGTTGGACCACTTGGTTTTAAAGGCCCGGCTGGGTGTTCCTACCCCACCCCCTCGCCTGGGCAGGAAGCTGATTTATGCTCACCCAGCGCATCTAATACTTTGGCCACCAAATGAGAAGGGAGCATTCACTGGAGAAGACCCTGATGCTGGGAAAGATTGAAGGTCAAAGAAGAAGGGGACGGCAAAGGATGAGATGGTTAGACAGTGTCATCGATGCAACTAACATGAAATTGAGCAAACTTCAGAGGACAGCGGAAGACAGGAGGGCCTGGCATAATCTGGTCCATGGGGTCGCGAAGAGTCGGACTCGACTGTGCGACTGAACAACAAAAAGCGCATCTAATTGGATTCCAGAAGAAGAAGAGATTGGATTTATACCCTGTCCTTCACTTGGAGTCTCAGAGTGATTTACAAACTCCTTTCCCTTCCCCTCCCCACAACAGACACCCTGTGAGGTAGGCGGGGCTGAGAGAGCTCTGACAGAAACCGCTCTTTTTTCAAGAACACCTCTGACAGAACTATGGCTTGCCCAAGGTCACATCAGCAGGTGCAAGTGGAGGAGTGGGGAATCAAGCCCGGTTCTCCCAGATTAGAGTCCGCGCCCTTAATCACTACACCACACTGGCTCTGCCTGATCCGATGCCTTCTGGCATCTCATTAAGATGAGCCGATAGAGGACTCTGTGAAGCCATTGAGGAGGTTGCGCCCCGACGTCCTCTGCAATCTCGTTGTAGATCATCCCCCTGGCATAATGCAGAACTTGGGGATGAAACAAGAACTGAGACGACCGAAGCAAGTTTGGTGGCGGGATCGCGACAAGGCTGCAAGAGCATCTTAGAGAACGTTTATGAAATCCTATGAGG
The DNA here is from genome assembly GCA_029375565.1 of Gekko gecko. NCBI lineage: Eukaryota > Metazoa > Chordata > Lepidosauria > Squamata > Gekkonidae > Gekko > Gekko gecko. The sequence goes on from JAPDNY010000002.1 coordinate 10,477,454, forward strand.
TGGTGGTGAAGACGGCGAAGAAGGAGTTCTTCTCTGCCTCCACTGCGTCCGCTAGCTCACGTCTGGCACAATTGCTTAGGGTGATAGTAGAAATTTGGCTGCTAGCTGTGAAGCATTTGCGAGCTTTCTTGCTGATAAAAAGCCAGTTTGGTGTAGTGGTTAAGTGCCTGGACTCTAATCTGGGAGAACCGGGTTTGATTCCTTGCTCCTCCACTTGCAGCTGCTGGATGACCTCGGGCAAGCCATAGTTCTGTCAGAGCTGTTCTTGGAAGAGCTCCCTCAGCCCCACTTACCTCACAGGGTGTCTGTTGTGGGAGGGAAAGGGAAAGGAGTTTGTAAGCCGCTCTGAGACTCTGAGTGAAGAGCGGGGTATAAATCCAATCGCTTCTTCTTGTCGCTCCACCACAACCTACCCGCCGATATCGATACAGTATGTGACCTGGAGGCCCCTTGGCCACCTTTGGATTCAGTTTTTGACACCTTCAGCCTGCTTTCCTCTGCTGATGTCGACAGACTCCTGGGTGCTTTCAGACTAACCATGTGCCTCCTTGATTTGTGCCCCTCGTGGTTGGTGAAAGCTGGCGATGAGAGGATACAGGGCCCGTTGCTGGATATTGTCAAATCTGTCCCTGGAGACGGGCCTATCCAGAGGGTCTTGAGCAGAGTTCCCTCTAAGCTGAGTTAGTGTGAGCTAGCTCACAGTTTTTTCGCCTCCAGCTCACACACTTTTGTCTTAGCTCAGGATGGGCGGCTCCAGAGCAAACTGATTTATGCAGTAGCCAAGTAACTCGCTCACAACTTCAATGCCAGTAGCTTATAAAGTAGGATTTTTGCTCACAAGACTCCACGGCTTAGAGGGAACATTGAGGCCGTGGTTGTACTGCTCTTAAACAAAAACAGCTCTGGAACCTTCAGATCCTGCCAATTACCACCCAGTTTTGAATTTATCATTCCTGGGTAAGGTAATTGAGAGGGCGGTAGCTGAGCAGCTCCAGAGCTTCCTGGATGACACATCGGCATTGGACCCGTTCCAGTCCGGCTTCCGCCCTGGCCGTGGGTTGGAGATGGCGTTGGTCGCCCTGATGGACAATCTCCGTAGACAGCTGGATCGAGGTGGGTTGGCACTGCTATTGTTATTAGCTCTTATGGCAGCATTCAACGTGGTTGACTGCAGTCTTTTGACTCTTGCCGATGTCAGAGTTTGCGGGTTGGCCCCTCAGTGGCTTACTTCATTCCTTCATGGTCGGGGACAGAGGGTGGTGCTGGGATAGAATGTGTTCTTCAGATACCCCCCAGGGGGTGCTTCTCCCCCCCAGTGTTATGCAACATGCATACATGCATCCCATCACCCAGCTGATGTGGAGTTTTGGGCTTCGGGGTCCCAGTACGCTGATGACACCCAGCTAAATCTGTTATTGGACCACTGCCTGGATACCACCCCAAAGAATTTGGCTGCAGGTTTGGAGGCTGTGGTTGGGTGGTTGAAACAGAGCAGGTTGAGACTGAATCCGATTAAGATGGAGGTTCTGTGGTTGGGGGTGGGACATAGACATCTCGCTCTTGATGGGGCAGCACAGCACAGTTCATCAAGAGTTTGGGAGGGACCTTGGATGCCTCCTTGGATATGGAAGCCCAAGTCACACATATTGCCCAGCTGGCGTCTTTCCATCTGTGGCAGGCTCGGCAATTGGCCCCTTTCCTGTTGTGCCCGGCCATGGTAATCCATGCAACAGTTGCCTCCAGGCTAGACTACTGTAACTCAGTCTTTGCTGGCCTGCCCTTGAGACTGACCTGGAAGCTCCAGCTGATCCAGAATGTGGTGGTGCGAATCCTGATGGGAACGTCACTGAACAGCACACATACAAACAGTGTTTGCGCCAGCTTTCCTGGCTTCCAATGGAGTACCGAGTCAAGTTCAAGGTTCTGGTATTGACCTTCAAGGCCTTCAGCAGCCAGGGACCAATGTATCTACAGGGCCGTCTCCTCCGCTATGTCCCCGGAAGAGCGTTACACTCCTTGGGCGGCAATTTGCTGGTGGTCCCTGCCTGGCCCCAAGACATCTGGCTGTCCTCAACCAGGGTCATGGCCTTTTTGGTCCTGGCTCCAACCTGGTGGAACTCTGCTGAACACCTTCAGGGCCCTGAGGGATCTCATGCAATTCCGCAGGGCCTGTAAGGCGGAGACTGCCACCAGGCTTTTGGCTGAGGACGGCGATGGCTACCATCTTGGCTGGCACCAATGCTCCCTCTTAAGCTGTGGAGTCTTGTGAGCAAGAATTCTACTTTGTGAGCTGCTGGCATTAAAGTTGTGGGCCAGCAATTTGGCTACTGCATAAATTAGTCTGCTCTGGAGCCATCCCTTCCTGAGCTAAGACAAAAATGTGTGAGCTGGAGGCTAAAAAACTGTGAGCTAGCTCACACTAACTCAGCTTAGAGGGAACACTGGCTGGCACCCTCTTCTCTCTCTCTACTCGCCCTGCCCCTCTCCCCCCCCACTCATGAAGGGGTCGGCAGTCTGCAATCAGAAATAACGAACTCGCCATCCGAGTCTTTTAGATTTGTGGTATTAATGTTATTCAGATGTTTCATTCTATGTTTGATGTTTTTTATCGTCGCTGTACATCGGCCAGAGCCCTGCAGTAGCAGGGACTGGGCGATCCCCAAGTCCAATAAATAATAGTAATAATAACTCTTGTCACGTTTGTCGTGCCTCACACGTTTCACTGCATGGTTCACTTAACTTGGCTGGTTGAACAACCAGGTGCTGCTGTTTCGGTCATGAGCCAGTGCCTGGCAGCTGTGGTGGCGAACAGGCTGAAACGGAAGACTGCTCTGAAACCCCAGATGGTACTGAACGCCGCTGCTAGGCAGGTTATTCACATTGCCCCTGTTCTGAAGTCCCCTACTGCATACATTCCTCAGTCCACACAAGGTGCTGGGTATCCAGTGCTGAGAAAGCCAGTTTGGTATAGTGGTTAAGTGCACGGACTCTAATCTGGGAGAACCCAGGTTTGATTCCCCACTCCTCCACGTGCACCTGGCTGGACGACCTTGTGCAAGCCATAGCTCTGGCACAGATGTTCTTGAAAAAGAGCAGTTTCTGTCAGAGCTCTCTCAGCCCCACCTACCTCACAGGGTGTCTGTTGTGGGGAGGGGGAAGGGAAAGGAGTTTGTTACCTGCTCTGAGACTCCCTTGGGTAGTGAAGGGCGGGGTATAAATCCAATCTCTTCTCTTCTTCTGTGCAAGTTTTTCTCTGCACTCCCCTCCCAGTGCATGGGGCCTTGAAGCAGTGAGGATATACCATCTTGGAGCTTACCGGTTGCTGTCCTTTATACAGTTTCTATCCCTGGTACCTGGCATTATGTTTTATGGCACACATGGCCCAGCCCAACAAAGTGATGTGTACGTCAGAACCAGCCCTCAAGTAGTAAATGAGTTTGACACCGCTGGCTTAGCATAACAAAGCATGGAAATAACATAACGTGAAGATAACGTGGCACATAACCCTTACTGACATTTGACTCTCTGCCCTCTAGGTTCAGGTGGTTCCCCCCCAATCAAAGACCTTCCTTTCAGGAACCTTCCAGAAGGTTCTTGTTAAGTACAAGCCTTAACAAGGTAGTGATTTCAACAAGTGATTTCAGCTTTATTTAACAGCAAACAAGTCAATCAGACCACACAAAACAGTGGAGCACAGCTCCCTTTTTAAATAATCCGGGCTGTCAAAGCCACGCCCATAGTTATGTTAACAACCAATGATAACACAGGGATAAGGACCAATGAGGTCTGTTCCCTCCATAAACATATACGTAGTTCTGATTGGCTATTTACAAGAAACTAACCAATGGGAATGTCCACTCTTACAATCCCTTTTACTGACTCAAGCTTAACATGGTAAAACATAGGACTAATTCAGAGTCAGAACATAACAGTTCCGGCTTCTGCTCCTCATTTCCTCCCTCCTGTGATGTGACACAGTCACATATTAGTTCTCATGATGTACTCAATTAACACATTCCTCTGTCTGCATTGAAGGAGATAAAAGAGTGCTGAGGTCACTGACACCCGTAAACTCAGCTAGGCCCTATAATCTCTTTAACCCTTGAGAGGAAATTAAGGCGCTTAGCTTCCAACAGCCAGGTCGGCCTGCAGTAGGACCGCTGGATTTGAGTCCAGTAAAACCCTTGTTGATCTCTAAGCCGCTCCTGGTCTCTAATCTCGTTGTTTCTTAATTGTATGGATTGAACAAAGCAAGCCTGACGACTTGCTTTAGTTTTCAAATCTGCAAAAACATGTACGAGTCTTACTACTGTTCTTCCTGTTATGTCCTTGAAAGAGATGGCTTGGGATAGATTCCTGAAAGAAAAAAATATCACTGAACAGACAGCAGAAAAGAGGAAGAGTCCAGGAGCATCTCAGGCCCCACCTGGAGGTTGGCAACTCTACCTCCCACCTCATGTTTATAATTCTAGGAGACCTCTGGCCCCACCTGGAGGTTGGCAACCCTACGTCCCACGTCATTCTGTTCTGCACAAGGACTGAAGTAGGTTAGACTGAAAGATTTAAGCGACTGAGCCAGGAAGCTTCAGGGCAGAGTCAGAATTTGAACCTTAGTCTTCCAATCTAGGGGGTTATTGTGTGTGGGGGGAATAGATCCCTTTGGGATCAACTCACTTTGCACATTCGCAGAGGCACTGGACTATAGATTCTCTCCCCGCCCCCCAACGAATCTTCCTTTGTGCGTGCGTGCCTGGGGGAGAAGCACTCTGCCCATGCTCGGAGGAGGGCAGGCGCCAGACGTTTGGGCTTTTGTTGCAAGCGACGTCGGAGCGGCCAGCAGAGGGCCCCGGAGTGCGAAGGAGAAGCGGGTCGAGCTCGGTCTCTTCTGGAGCAGGAAAGGGTCGCGCTTCTCCCCCGGCGGCCGCGTTTGCATCCGGGAGAGGCGCAGGGAAAGAAAGGAGGGGGACCCCGCACGGATCCCGGTTGCAAAGAAACCCCACTCAGCGTTTCCCCACAGGCTGCATCAACCCGCCGAGCTGCTTCCTATCCGAGAATCTCCCTTCCCCCCGCCCGTTTGCAGTCACACAGACGTCCTTTTGTCCAGGTGGCCGGGGGGATGGATGCCGCACACCTGGAACAGGTAGGGGATTGGGAGGTGTAAGCGTGTGTGCAGCGTAGAGGGCAGGATCGGCCCTAGAGAGACCCCTTCCCCCGGCGGGAGAGACCTCGGGTCTTCACAGAATCTTTGAATCATAGGGTTGGAAGGGACCTTCAGGGTCATCTAGTCCAGCCCCCTACACAATGCAGGGTAAAGGTAAGGGTTCCCTTGCTCGAAAGCCAGTCGAATCCGACTCTAGGGTTGTGGTGCTCATCTCATTTCAAAGCCGAAGAGCCAGCGCTGTCCGAAGATGTTTCCGTGGTCATGTGGCCGGCATGACTAAACACCAAGGCCCACGGAACGCTGTTACCTTCCCACAATGCAGGACATTCACAAATACCTCCCCCCTCCTACACCCCCAGTGACTGCTGTTCCACGACCAAGGAAGGCATCACAACATAGCTAGGACTCCGGGGAGGGGGGTGGTATCCTAACATAAAGGTATAGGACAGGTTTTGTGTTTGAGTGCCTATGGGTGCAGGTAAGCTGAAGATTTATCCTCCCCGGATGTGTTTCTGTTTCCTTACCTGACCTGGGGGTCCCAAACATAAAAACATTAGAGAAGCCATGTTGGATTATGCCAATAACCTATCCAGTCCAATACTATGTGTCACACGTTGACCAAAACCCAAGTGACATCAGGAGGCCAGAACTCCAGAAGCCCTCCCACTGTTGCCCCCCACAAGGACCAGGAATACACAGCATCACTGCCCGAGACATAAAAACATTAGAGAAGCCATGATGGATCGGGCCAATGGCCCATCCAGTCCAACACACACTGACACAGACCTTTCCTGCCTCTCTCCAAAAGCCTGACCGAGCAACCAGGCCTGGCTTATATTATCCAAGAAGCCCCTTTTGGCCCTAGATTCTCCCTTTACTTGGGATTCCCTCCACTGAAGTTGTTACTCCTGGCTCCTGCTTGGGTGTATGTGGGTGAGAGAGAGACAGAGAGTGTGTGTAGGTCCTGGATTCAGAATCTTCCCCCCACTCCACCCCCTGCCTTCCACCTCCTCCTCTTCCTTACTGCGTGGAATACAGAAGCAGCCTGCTTACATCCCCAGAGCTATAAAAGGCTAGATCTCTTAATAACTAATCACAAACTATAAAGAATACACAACACAGAGTTCACCTCAAAAAAGATATTTGGGGATTTGGGGCTGCAGCCTAGGGAGGATGGGGATGGCGGACCACAACTGGGGACTTTCACCGTAGACTCCACACTCCAAAGGAGCCAGAGGCCCATCATTGGCTATTAGCTACAAGGCATACATAGGAACTCTCGGGCTGGGCCAAGTGATGCTCTGTATTCTTGGTGCTTGGGGGGGGGGCAACAGTGGGAGGGCTTAAGGTGTCCTGGCCCCACTGCTGGACCTCCTGATGGCACCTGGTATTTTTGGCCACTGTGTGACACAGAGTGTTGGACTGGATGGGCCACTGGCCTGATCCAACACTGGCTTCTCTTATGTTCTTATAGTATAGCATTGGAGAAGGTGCAGACAAGGGCAACTAAAATGATGAAGGGGATGGAACTCCAGGCCTGTATTCTTGGTGCTTGGGGGGGGGGCAACAGTGGGAAGGCTTCTGGAGTGCTGGCCCCACTGGTGGACCTCCTGAGAGCACCTGGGTTTTTGCCACTGTGTGACACAGAATGTTGGACTGGATGGGCAACTGGCCAGATTCAACATGGCTTCTCTTATGTTCTTATGTCTGGGGCAGTGGTGCTCTGTCATCTTGGTGTTTGGGGGGGCAACAGTGGGAGGGCTTCTAGAGTTCTGGCCCTGCTGGTGGACCTCCTGATGGCACCAGGGTTTTGGCCACTGTGTGACGCGAAGTGTTGGACTGGATGGGCCACTGGCCTGATCCAGCATGGCTTCTCTTATATTCTTGTGTCTGATACAATGATGCCCTGTATTTTAGGTGCTTGGGGGAAACCATGGGAGGGCTTTTGAAGCTGAAAGCCAGTTTGGTGTAGTGGTTAAGTGCACAGACTCTAATCTGGGAGAACCAGGTTTGATTCCCCACTCCTCCACTTGCACCTGCTGTTGTGACCTTGGGTCAGTCACAAACTCTGGCACAGCTGTTCCTGAAAGAGCAGTTTGTGTTAGAGTTCTCACAGCCCCAAGCGAAGGGCGGGGTATAAATCCAATCTCTTCTTCTTCTTCTGGCCCCACTGGTGGACCTCCTGATGGGACCTGGTTTTTGGCCACCGTGTAACACAGAGTTTGGGACTGGATGGGCATTGGCCTGATCCAGCATTGGCTTCTCTTCTTATGGCTTTGTGAACTTTCTCTGTCCCATACCCCAGCCTGAAGCCAGACTGAAAGGGGGCTAGTGCAATGGCCCAATGGTGGACATCAGGAGGTCCACCAGTGAGGCCAGAACTCCAGAAGCCCTCCCCTATTGCCCCCCCATGCACCAAGAAGACAGAGCATCATAACCCCAGACAGAGTGTTCTACCTAGACCTTGTGGCTAATAGCCACTGACGGACCTCTGCTCCACATGTTTATCCAATCCCCTCTTGAAGCCATCCATTCTTGTAGCTACCACCACTGCCTTAGGATTGAACAAGAACAGCCTCATAGATTCCTTCCCAGGTTTTCAGAATCCTGTTAATGACATTTTCTCATTCTTTCCAGGCTGTTGGAAGTCTCAGAAGCAGGTGAGATCTTGGCTCTTTTCTTGCTGTTTTCACTCTATGTTCGGCTATTTGGGGGGGGGGGGCGGATGTTGAATTATGGTGCTGGAGAAGACTCTTGAGAGTCCCTTGGACTGCAAGGAGATCAAATCAATCCTAAAGGAAATCAACCCTGACTGTTCTCTGGAAGCTGAAGCTCAAATACTTTGGCCACCCAATGAGAAGAGAGCACTCACTGGAGAAGACCCTGACACTGGGGAAGATTCAAGATCAAAGAAGAAGGGGACAGCAACGGAGGAGATGCTTAGACAGTGTTATCGATGCAATGAACATGAAATTAAGCAAACTCCGGAGCATGACGGAAGACAGGAGGACCTGGCGTGATGTGGTCCATGGGGGTCACGAAGAGTCAGACTTGACTGTGCGACTGAACAACAAAAATGTTTCTAGAAGCTCAGGCCTACGGACTCAACAACTCATTTTCTAAGGGAGGAGATCAGATTTGGGGAGGGAAAAAATCCATCCCATCAAGTCCACAGTAAGATGGGGGCTTGGACCTATCCTCCTGGACATGAATATCTGAACCAACTCCTGCCTCTGGCCACTGGCTTTTCTAGCCTAGAATTGTCTATACTGAGAGACCCAGACAGGCCTTCCCCAGCTCCAGTGCCTGAGTATCTTTACCTGGGGATGCCAGGGATTGAACCTGGGGCCTTCTGCATGCCCAACAGGTGCTCTGCTGCTGAGCCACAGGCCCCCTTTCAGGGTTGCCAGACCCCCCTGGTGAAGTTCCCCTGCCACCAGGCCCCGCTGCCCCACTGCCGATCAGCTGGCCAGCGGGGGGAACTTTCCCTGAAAAAGAGAGAGGCCCACCTGATATGCAGCAATGTGTCTACAACTTTGCTGAAGTGACCCGGAAGTGATGTCGTCGTGTCAGGGACATCAGGGTGGCGCTCTGGTATTTGGGTAAAAACTCCGTGTTAGAAGCCAAATTTAGTTTTTGCCCCAAATACCAGAGCCAAGAACAACAAAAGACAACAGTGAGCTGAATGCCTGCAAAAAATAGGTATCCAAAAGGAGACTTCAACAAAGTGACAAGCAAATATAGCCCGGAGGCATGTTTTGGTCCGACTACCTAGAAGCAGCCTTGAGAGGAGCTGGCTAAAGCTTTTGGGAGACCTTGCCCAATGTTAAAGAAACTGAGTCGCATTATCCTGTAAGGAAATGGGATGAAACTTCCAACAGTTGCTCTTTGTTCCTGAGGAAGGACCAGAAGTCTGAAACACTGAAAATTACCTAGGAAGAGTGTTGGATATTTACTCTGGACTCTTATGTTTTCCCACTGTGGATCTTGCTGGCTTCTGTAATTTCCCATGGTGGATTATATGAATAGATTCATTCCTGACTATATATTTGCTCTTCACTTTGTTGAAGTCTCCTTTGGGATACATATTTTTGGCGGGCATTCGGCTCACAGTTGTTCTTTTGTTGTTTCTTCTTGGCTATTTCTTATTGTGTCCAGATACCAGAGCGTTGCACAGGGCTATTTTTGGGCAGGAACGCACAGGAACGGAGTTCTGGCTGGCTCCCAAGTTGGCCACGCCCACCAGGAACTCATTAGTATAATAGGCCACACCCAGCAGCAGAAACTCATGAGGATTGGCTACATTTGGGGTGTGTGGCCTAACATGCAAAGGAGCTCCTGCTACACAAAAAAGCCCTGGGTTTTGACAACAAACAAGGTCAACAGAATAAGAAGCAAAAGGTGGGTGTGGCTGGATGACCACAGGTCTGGTAACATGGGGTGTGTGGCCTAATATGCTAATGAGCTCTGCTGGCAGGGGTGTGGCCTAATACGCTAATGAGTTCCTGCTGTTGGGTATGGCCTGTTATGCTAATGAGTTCCTGCTGGGCTTTTTCTACAAAAAAAGCCCTGGCGTCGCACAACGTCGCTGTGTGATGATGTCACTTCCAGGTCACATGGGCAGTGATGCAGGCACCTTGCTGCAGCGTCAGCGGGGCCGCCCTCCTACTCCCAGTAAGTCCCGCCCATCCCCCGGCGGTTGCCAGCGGGGCCTAGCCTCCCACCCCCTTCGCAGAGGCAGAGCCCCAGAAGAGCTCCCATTTTGCGTGCTTCTTCTTGATTCTCTGATTTCCCTGATTTCAACGACAAGTACTGAAACCCTGCTGAGCTCCAGCTGCGTGCTATAAAGGTAAAGGTTCCCCTGCTCGAAAGCCAGTCGAATCCGACTCTAGGGTTGCGGTGCTCATCCCCGTTTCCAAGCCGAAGAGCCAGCGCTGTCCGAAGACGTTTCCGTGGTCATGTGGCCGGCATGACTAAACACCAAGGTGCACGGAACGCTGTTACCTTCCCACCAAAGTGGTATCTATTTATCTACTTGCAATTTCTTGCTTTCGAACTGCTAGGTTGGCAGGAGCTGGAACTAGAGACGGGTGCTCACTCCATCATGCGGCACCCGGGTCTCGAACTGCTGAACTACCAACCTTCCACAGCCTGCAGTTCAGCGTCTTAACCACTTGAGCCACCGCAGCTAGGCGCTGGGCAAACCCTTGTGGTGGGACTGTATACTTAGGGTCGGGGTGAAGATGAGTAGTTCCTGCTGAGCGTCGCGGGGTTCCTGGGAGGCTTGGACGGAGAAGAAGATCTACACTGTGGTGGGACTGAATCAGACCTTTAGTCCGTCAAAGCTGGAGTTGTCTCCTCAGACTGGCAGCGGCTCTCCAGGGTCTCAGGCTGAGGTCTTCCACATTGCCTCCTGCCTGGTCCTTTAACTGGAGGTGCTGGAGAGTGAGCCTGGGAGCTTCCACGTGCTCTGCCACCGAGCCACAGCCCCTCCCAGATTGTGCTTATGTGTGAAAGAAGGCAAAGCAACCGAGCACTTAGGCCTGATCCTTGTTGAGGTCGTTTGGGGAGCAAAGAGGCATGGCGTCACCAGCAGAGGTAGAGAGAGGTCAGGATCAAGGCTCCCTCTAAGCTGCTCTTGTGAGCAAAAATTCTACTTTGTGAGCTACTGGCATTAAGGTTCTGAGCGAGCGATTTGGCTCCCGCATAAATTAGTTTCCTCTGGTGCCATCCCTTCCTGAGCCAAGACAAAAATGTGTGAGCCGGAAGCTAAAAAACTGTGAGTGAGCTCACCCTAACTCAGCTTCGAGGGATCACTGGTCAGGATGTGTCTCAGAGGCCGAGGAAATCAAGGCGTTAGAGGCTAAGCAGGGTCGGCCTCGGCTAGTATTTGGAAGGGTGACCTCCAAGGAACAACAGGGTCATGACACAGAGGCGGGTAATGGCAAACCACCTCTGAAACGTCTCTTGCCTTAAAAACAAGACTAGCTCGCCACCTAGTGGTGCATAATACTAAAAAGTTAGAACTTCTGGCTGCCAGACAATCTTAGGATCTCCTGGCTATACTACACACAGTGCCATACGATCATTATTAATTATTATTAATGTGAGTGATGATGGATGACTTGGTTTTCATGCTTCTGAATTTCTCTTCTCCAGCCCACGAGGCACTGTGGTCTCAAAGCCCGAACTGGGACAGGCAGAGGTGAAACAGAGATCTGGCATTCTCTCGGACAAAACCTCCACCCTTCAGGGTGCATTGCTGGGATACGACGGTGAGGCTCACCTTCTCCCTTCTCCCCTCTGCCAATTCGAACTGAGGCTTCTGTTCACTGCAGCTGCCATGGAATGTATAGTTTGCCCGTCAGCTGCCAAAATCTCAGGTTTACTCTCTTAAAAACATTTTACATAATACATGCCTCTGTATCACAGCCAGGGCTATTTTGGGGCAGGAACGCCCAGGAACGGAGTTCCGGCTGGCTCCCAAGTTGGCCACGCCCAGCAGGAACACATTAGCATAACAGGCCACACCCAACAGCAGAAACTCATTAGGATTGGCTACATGAGGGGTGTGTGGCCTAACATGCAAAGGAGTTCCTGCTACCAAAAAAAGCCCTGGGTTTTGACAACAAATGTAAACAGAATAAGCAGCAAAAGGTGGGTGTGGCTGGATGGCCACACTTCTGGCAACATGGGGTGTGTGTCCTAATATGCTAATGAGTTTCTGCTGTTGGATGTGGCCTATTATGTTAATGAGTTCCTGCTGGGCTTTTTCTACAAAAAAGCCCTGATCACAGCCAACTGATCTTACGGTAAGTGTGGGCCTAGTTCTTTTATAGCATTGGAGAAAGTGCAGAAAAGGGCAACTAAAGTGATTAGAGTTGGAAGACCTGCCCTATGAAGATTAAGTCGAAAGAGGTTGGGGCTCTTTAGCTTGGAAAAATGACAATTGAGGGGTGACGTGAAAGAGGTTTACCAAATTATGCATGGGATAGAGAAGGTAGAGAAAGGAGTACTTCCCCCTGTTCTTCACAGTACTTCTTCACCCGAAGAGACATTAACACATGGAATTCACTGCTGTCGGAAGTGGTGGCAGCTACAGACATAGACAGCTTCAAGAGAGGACTAGCTAAAAATATGGAACAGAGGCTATGAGTCACTAGGTATAGATGGAAGTCACTGTCTGGGGCAGTGATGCTCTGTCTTCTTGGTGCTTGTGGGGGCAACAGTGGGAGGGCTTCTGGAGTTCTGGCCCCGCTGGTGGACCTCCTGATGGCGCCTGGGTTTTGGCCACTGTGTGACACAGAGTGTTGGACTGGATGGGTCATTGGCCTGATCCAACATGGCTTCTCTTCTGTTCTTCGGTGTTCAGCTCATGACCAGGCAGTGCCACCTCAGACTGTAGTGGAGACTCATATGATCAAATGCTTCTCAAGTAGAAGAGTTCACTGGATGTAAAACGTTAGCATGCCATGGAGGAGGATTCCGGCCTAGCCTTTTTCTTGAGCGAGTAGTTTTCTGATTACAGGGAAGGTTATTCATTTCCCTTTATCTGCACGGCAGAGTGAAACTGAGACATGCAGTCTGAGGTGGCGTAGTCCAGAGATTGTTTACCGCTTCCTACAAATTTCTTCGAAAGTGGAAATGATCTAGATCTACCCCCTTTTGACTGTGTCAGCTGAATCCATCAGTGGACAAATCAGTGTGGTAATACTTTCAACCCACTGGAACTGATTTGTAGTAAATTCATTCCTCTGAGAGCCCGATAACTCAAATGGAGAATATGAGATTTGATTGTGTGTCTATCCATGGATGTCACGTGGATTCTCTCCTTGTTTTGGCAGGTCCAGTGTGGGTGGCCGGAAAGGAAGAAGACGGAAAAACTTTGAACGCAGAAGGTACTGAACTAGGCGAGTCATCTGAGGGTTTGTTAAGAAAAACAGACGGCGAGGTTCTCCAAATTTCTGAGCAGGATGGGTTTTCGGAAGATGTGATAACTGAAATACAGGAGAAAATTCCTGCAGGAAGGAATCAAAGTAAGGCCGTTCTTCATGCGCTGAATGACAAAAGCTCCGGGAAGAGGCAGGTGATGTGCGGCAGGTGCGGGAAACCCTTCAGCAACACCTCCGGCCTCATGGCTGATGAGAAAATCCACCCAGGAGAGAAGCCATACTGGTGCTTTGACTGCGGGAGCCGCTTCAACTCCAGTTCCATCCTTTTTAAGCACAATAGGACCCATGCAGGAGAGAAGCCATACAAATGCTTGGATTGTGGGAGAAGCTTCAGTGTGAGATCGAGCCTCCGCGCTCACGAGAGAACGCACACGGTTGAGAAACCTTACAGATATGTGGACTGTCCAAAGAGCATCTCCTTGAGACCTAGCCTCAAAGTGCACCAAAAATTCTACAAAGGAGAAACAGCCTACGGCTGTGCAGATTGCGGGAAGAGCTTCACGTGCCGCTCAAACCTCGTTCGACATCGGAGGATCCACATAGGGGAGAAGCCGTACAACTGCGCGGACTGTGGGAGGGGCTTCCCTTGCAGTTCGGACCTCCTTAGCCATCGGAGGATCCATACGGGTGAGAAGCCGTACAGCTGTGTGGACTGTGGGAAGAGCTTCCGTTTGAGTTCAATCCTGATTGCCCACCAGAGAACTCACACGGGAGAGAAGCCGTACTGGTGCTCAGAGTGCGGCAAATTCTTCAGTGCGAGTTCTCAGCTCAGTCTGCATCAGAGAATCCATAGGGGAGAGAAGCCCTATGAATGTTCGGACTGCGGCAAGAGCTTCTCTTGTAGTTCGCGTCTGCTTAGACATCAGAGGACTCACACGGGGGAGAAACCCTATCAGTGCTCGGAGTGCGGGCAGAGGTGTAACTTGAGGTCCAATCTCGTTAGACACCAGAAGACCCACAGAGGAGAGAAGCCCTACAAATGTGTGTACTGTGGGGCCAGTTTCTATACGAGACCAAATTTCGTTGAGCATCATAAAGCCAACCATGTGAATACTGGAAATGTGAAAACGCTGTGATCAGCCAGATCCTTAACATCGTCTGTGACATAGTTTCCTGATTGCCAAAGCCATTTTTCGAACAATCAAAAAGCTTCTTCATGTTTCAGTGTTTTGTCTGTCTATTCGTTATTCAGTTCTGTTTGGTGTAGTGGTTAAGAGTGCAAACTGTAATCTGGGAGAACTGGGTTTGATTCCCCACTTCTCCACATGCAGCTGCTGGTGTGACCTTGGGTCAGTCACAGTTCTCTCAGAGCTGTTCTCTCAAGAGCAGTCCTCAAAAGAAGTCTCTCGGCCCCACCTACCTCACAGGGTGTCTGTTGTGGGGAGGGGAAGGGAAAGGAATTTGTAAGCTGCTCTGAGACTCCAAGTGAAGGGCAGGGGGTGCTTGGGGGCAACAGTGGGAGGGCTTCTGGGGTTATGGCCCCACTGGTGGACCTCCTGATGGCACCTGGGTTTTGGCCACTGTGTGACATAGAGTGTTTGACTGGATGGGCCATTGGCCTGATCCAATGTGGCTTCTCTTATTTTCTTATGTCTGGGGCAGTGATGCTCTGTATTCTTGGTGTTTGGGGGGGCAACAGGGGGAGGGCTTCTGGAGTTCTGGCCCTGCTGGTGGACCTCCTGATGGCACCAGGGTTTTGGCCACTGTGTGACACAGCGTTTGACTGGATAGGCCATTAGTCTGATCCAACATGGCTTCTCTTACGTTTGGGGCAGTGATCCTTTGTCTTCTTGGTGCTTGAGGGGGTAACAGTGGGAGGACTTCTGGAGTTCTGGCCCCATTGGTGGCACCTTTTGGCCACCGCATGACACAGAATGTTGGACTAGATGAGCCATTGGCCCGATCCAACAAGGCTTCTCTTACGTTCTTATTTCTAGGGCAGTGATGCTGTGTCTTCTTGGTGCTTGGGGGGCAATAATGGGAGGGGTTCTGGCCCTGCTGGTGAACCTCCTGATGGCACCTTGGTTTTGGCCACTGTGTGACACAGAGTGTTGGACTGGATGAGCCATTGGCCCAATCCAACAAGGCTTCTCTTATATTCTTATGTGTGCCAGTCCAGGAGGCAGTGGAATGCTGTACTTTCCCATTCCCGGGAAGCATGGCTTGCAGGCAAGAAGAGTGAAACTACCCAGAGACCAGGAGTCACTGTTTCTTCAGGGATCTTGCCTCTGCCACACCCAAGTGCTGGCATGGTCAGTAAAGAGCCCCTCCCCAGAGGATACCCTGCACCCTAGTCTGGCCAGCAGTGGCATGTCCCGCCTTCCCATTTCTGGGAAGCGCGGCTGACAGGCAAGAGAGGGAGAATCGCCACCATCAATGCAGGAAGCTCACCTCCATTTCTAACTTAAGGGGGGGGGAATGCCTTAGTTATCAATGTTTTGGAATGCTGTATTAAGGTGATGCACATTGGGACAAAAAAACCCAATCCCATTTCCAAGTCTAGGCTAATGGGGGTCTGAACTTGCTGAGGCTGAAAGGGAAAAAGATCTTGGGGTCGTAGTGGAGAGCTCAAGGAAGGTGTCAACCCCATGTGCTGCAGTGGTGAAAAAGGCAAATGCCGTGTCAGGGACTATTAGGAAAGGCATTGAGACTAAGACAGCCGATATTGTAATGCCCTTGCATACATCTATGGTACGGCCTCATTAGGAAGACAGTGTACAGTTCCTGGACACCGTATCTCAAAAAGGACATTGCAGAGCTGGGGAAAGGACTGAGGAGGGCGACCAAGACCAGGAGGGGGTTGGAGCACTTTTCCCCTGAGGAAAGGCTGAAAAGTCTCTGGGAAGAGACGACTGAGGGAAGGGGAACATGCTAGAGGTTTATAAAAGTATGCATGGGGTGGAGAGAGTTGACAAAATGAAATTTGTCTTCCCCTCCCCAAATACTTGAGCTCGAGGGCATCCGATGAAGCTGAGGGGCAATCGCTTCAGGACGGACAAAAGGACACCTTACTTTACGCAGGTACAGGTAAAGGTTTCCCTTACTTGAAAGCCAGTCGAATCCGACTCTAGGGATGCAAGTGCTCATCTCCGTTTCCAAGACGAAGAGCCAGCGCTGTCCGAAGACATTTCCGTGGTCATGTGGCCGGCATGACTAGACGGCCAAGGCACATGGAACGCAGAGAGTGATTCAAATGTGGAATTTGCTGCCAGAGGATGTAGTGATGGCCACAGGAATAAAGAGCTCTAAAGGTGGATTAGATAGATTCCTGGAGGATAAGTCTATCAATGGCTAGTAGCCATGGTTACTGAGGGGAACCCTCCACATTCAGAGGCACTAATCCTCTGAATCGCAGAGCCAGGAGGCAACATCAGGGGAAGGAACTGACTGGCCACTGTGTGAGACAGGATGCTGGACTAGGTGGACCATTGGTCTGATCCAGCTGGGCTCGTTTATTCTTATGAAGGCCTCAGCCTCTCTGCCCTGTTGTTGGCCGTCCAGAGGAACTGGTTGGCCATTGTGTGAGACTGGATGCTAGACTAGATGGACCACTGGTCTGATCCAGCTGGGCTCGTTTATTCTTATGAAGGCCTCAGCCTCTCTGCCCTGTTGTTGGCCGTCCAGAGGAACTGGTTGGCCATTGTGTGAGACTGGATGCTAGACTAGATGGACCATTGGTCTGATCCAGCAGGGTTCGTTTATTCTTATGAAGGCCTCAGCCTCTCTGCCCTGTTGTTGGCTGTCCAGAGGAACTGGTTGGCCACTGTGTGAGACTGGATGCTAGACTAGATGGACCATTGGTCTGATCCAGCAGGGCTCTTACATTGTTAATGTTCCATTCATTTTTTTCACTGTAGTAAAAAATTACGGCCAAATGCCACTATTGGGATTAGCCTGTGGTTGTGCAGGGATGGAGGCCCTATATAAAAGTGAACAGAGGCTGGCCCCAGCAGAGAATCAATGAACCCACACAACACTGTCATTCTTGGCAAGAGGCTGCGTTCCTCCTTGACCAAAGGCTTTTCCAGACCCAAGACGGGATATTCTTCAAGAACAGGCTCCCGTTAACTTCTGCATTTCTTGAAAGCACAGTTCAGGAAGAAAACAAGTCACAAACATTTGACGAAACGTTGACTGCCTGTCTGCAAAACCAGCCATTGCTCAAGCCACATTTCCTGTTCGTTTCCTCTTTCCTTTTCTTTCTTGGGCAACCTCTACCGATAAGTTTTCCCTTCAGAAGAACTTGGATCAAAGAAAGCGAGAGGCGATTTACAGGATTTTATAGAGCCCCTGCTGGTTCAGACCAGGGGCCCATCTCGTCCGGCATCCCATCTGACACCAACCAGTTACTCTGGAGGGTCAACAAACTGGGCACAGAGGCCGAGGCCTTCCCCTGATGTTGCCTCCTGGGCCTGGGATTCAGGGAATAAACAGATGAATTTATCAGAACTGCGAATTCAGCAGCAGGACAAGGAAGCCAGGGCACTAGTCTTTCCACGTCCCTAATAGGGTAAGCACACATTTCAGAAACAAATCTACAGAAATAGGAGGTTTACAAAAAGGGAGATTTAAAAAGAGAGTGACAATTATGAAGGCAGAATGCCAGCAAGGGATTGGGGGCCATCCAGTGCCTTGCAATGAGTACAACATATATAAATATCTGCCAGATGGGCAGAAGGCGTGGCTGTGTGCTCGGTGCAAGGAACTCCTGGTTCTCAGGGAGCAAGTTTGAAGTAGAGGAGATTGGATTTATACCCTTCCCTTCGCTACCCAAGAGTCTCAGAGTGGCTTACAACCTCCTTTCCCTTCCCCTCCCCTCAACAGACACCCTGTGAGGAAGGTGGGGCTGAGAGAGCTCTCTCAAGAACTGCTCTTGAGAGAACTTGTGACTGACCCAAGGCCATGCCAGCAGCTGCATGTGGAGGAGTGGGGAATCAAACCCAATTCTCCCAGCTTAGACTACTGTAACTAGCCAGTACACCAAACTGGCTCTCTTGAGCCAAGGTGGCTGACCTGGAAAGGGAGAGAGAGTCAGGCACACAGATTTGTTAGATGTGTCCCACTCTGAGAATGGCAGCCCCGCCTCTGTCAGGGAGTGTGAGGGTCAAGGGGAAACAGGGCACTGTGCTGATGAAAGAGGGAATATTCCCTCAGAAGGGACCCCTTCTATAGTTAGTAAGCAGGTATCATTTCACACCAAGGAACCCTCCTTGGGCTGAGGGGCGGGAGGGGGGCTCTTGGTGCTTGGTGATTCGATCCTTAGGCATGTAGATAGATGGGTGGGGAACCCGTGTACTGACCACATGGTGACCTGTCTCAATGTGTGGCTGAGACAGTGGTGTAGGGAGGAAGGGTTTAAGTTTGTTAGGCACTGGGATGCTTTTTGGAACGAACAGGACCTGTACATGAGACAGCCTTCACTTGTCCTGAGAAGGAACCAGGTTGCTGGTGCTTAACAGAAAAAAGGTGGCAGAGCAGTTTTAAAAATAAATCTTGGAGGAAAGCCGACAGGAGCTGAACTATCTCTGGTTCAGGACGTTTCATCTCTAAGAAATGAAAGGCTAGTCCTATTTTAACATCTGATAGGGCATGTATAGAGAGAGGGTCAGAGGGTTTGCATTTTACCCATTTCTTTTGGAATCCCTTGCTTAGTCTGGTGCTGTGCTAAAAGTATGCTTGTAATTTTTTTCTTTTTAATAAATACTTTATAACTTTTGATGTGGGCAGTGTTCTCTGGAAGAGGAGGAGGAGGAAGAAGAAGAGGGGGAGGGGA
Organism: Gekko gecko; assembly: GCA_029375565.1. Classification (NCBI taxonomy): domain Eukaryota; kingdom Metazoa; phylum Chordata; class Lepidosauria; order Squamata; family Gekkonidae; genus Gekko; species Gekko gecko. The sequence continues at coordinate 10,496,340 of JAPDNY010000002.1, forward strand.
AGGGATTGGATTTATAGCCTGCCTTTCACTCAGAGTCTCAGAGCAGCTTACAAACTCCTTTCCCTTCCCCTCCCCACAACAGGCACCCTGTGAGGCAGGTGGAGCTGAGAGAGCTCTGACAGAAACTGCTCTTTTTCAAGAACACCTCTGACAGAACTACAGCTTGCCTAAGAACATAAGAACATAAGAGAAGCCAATGTTGAATCAGGCCAATGGCCCATCTAGTCCAACACTCTGTCACACAGCGGCCAAAATATACCAGTTGCCATCAGTGGGGCCAGGGCACCAGAAGCCCTCCCACTGCTGCCCCCTCCAGCACCAAGAATAGAGTGCATCACCTGCCCCAGACTGAGAGTTCCCATCTATACCCTGTGGCTAATAGCCACTGATGGACTTCTGCTCCATATGTTTATCTAATTCCCTCTTGAAACTGTCCATGCTTGCAGCTGCCACCACCTCCTGTGGCAGTGAATTCCATATGTTAATCACTCTTTGGGTGAAGAAGTATTTCCTTTTATCTGTTCTAACCCGACTGCTCAGCAATTTCATAGAGTGCCCACGAGTTCTTGTATTGTGAGAAAGGGAGAAAAGTACTTCTTTCTCAACCTGCTCAATCCCATTCATAATCTTATAAACCTCGATCATGTCACCTCTCAGCCGTCGTTTCTCCAAGATGAAGAGCCCCAAGCATTTTAACCTTTCTTCATAGGGAAGGTGTTCCAACCCTTTTATCATTCTAGTTGCCCTTCTCTGCACTTTTTCCAATGCTATAATATCCTTTTTGAGATGTGGCGACCAGAACTGTACACAGTATTCCAAATGAGGTCGCACCAATGATTTATACAGGGGCATGATGATACTGGCTGATTTGTTATCAATTCCCTTCCTAATAATCCCCAGCATAGCGTTGGCCTTCTTTATTGCAGCTACACACTATCTAGACATTTTCAGCGAGTTATCCACTACGACTCCAAGATCTCTCTCTTGGTCCGTCTCTGCCAGTTCAGACCCCATCAACGTGTATTTATATTTAGGATTTTTGGCTCCAATGTGCATCACTTTGCACTTGGCCACATTGAACCCCATTTGCCACATTGACGCCCACTCACCCATCCTCGACAGATCCCTTTGGAGTGCCTCACACTCCTCCCTGGTTTTCACCACCCTGAACTAGATGACTAGATGACCTCCAAGGTTCCTTCCAAATTCCTCTTTCCAACCCTGCCTCCGACTAAAGAATTGCCTTCTCAGGAGCTTGGTCAGCCATACAGGAAATGGAATCAAGCTCAGTTCTGCTCAATTTATTTGTTTGTTTGTTTCACTTTATATTTCGCTCTCCCCGTAAGCATGTTCAGGGCAGATCACAGAGCAAAATCTAGGACACCATAAAAATTTCAGTACATATCAAATATCCTTTACAAAACAATTAAAACAGTTTTAAACAGCATAGATTAAAACAGTTCGCACTATTCATATGCCTAGATTTCAAGCTGGTGCCATTTCCTTCTTGTTAATCTGGGCCACACAGAGATGGTAAACTTCAGGATTACAGCTGAGCCTGTGAGGGGTGTGTTTATAGGGAGACGTCATACACTGCTGCTTCGGAACAGCTTCATGGTATAATAACAAAGCTTGAACAGCGGCCTGCTGTTCACCGGCTGAGAACATGGAGCCAATTCACTGTCAGTTCACTGTTTGCAAGCAGATCAATCCTGTTGGTCAGGTGACTTTTCAAGTGCATTGTGGTGGAATAGGATTGTTATCACTCAACCGGTGTGTATGAGAGATCCAGATGGCAGTCCTACATTGGCCCCTCTCTCATAGAAATGGGTCCATGGCTTACTGATAGAACATCTGCATGGCATACAGAAGAAGAAGAAGAAGAGGAGGAGGAGGAGGAGGAGGAGACTGGATTTATACCCCGCTCTTCACTACCCAAAGGAGTCTCAGAGTGGCTTACAAACTTCTTTCCCTTCTCCTCCCCACAACAGACACCCTGTGAGGTAGGTGGGGCTGAGAGAGCTCTGACAGCAACTGCTCTTTTTCAAGAACAGCTGTGCCAGAACTATGGCTTGCCCAAGGTCATCCAGCAGGTTCAAGTGGAGAAGTGGGCAATCAAACCCGGTTCTTCCAGATTAGAGTCCGCGCACTTAACCCCTACACCAAACTGGTCAGTCTTCAGTATCTCCAGTTTAAGAAAAGAGACTTGGACAGAGAAACAGACCAGGTATTCAGCTCACAGGGAATTGCAGTTGTCAAAGGAGACATGTCCAGCCACTGAAAGCACTAGCTGTGAAGTTCTGTGTAGGATCGCCAAGGCCTTCTGGATCAGCTGGGAGTCTACCAAGGCACTACTGAGTCTGGAAGTCTGGGAACTGCTGCCAAGCCTTCTGGACCTACTGGATTGAGATCACTTCCCAGGCATATATTGAAAGCAATCCAGGAGGACGCTGTGGAATACTGCCCTGAATCATAGCAGCTGCATCACCGCTGGATTGGCCAAATGTAAATAAGGGGGATCTGGCAGTTATGGAGGCCCCGTCATACCTCCATATGGTGTACCACTGAGCCATGGCCCCTTTGCTGGCGCAGGGATCACCGTCCTGCTTTCCCCTGGAATAATCCCCTGGATTTTTTTGAAAAACCCACATCTATTTGACTGGGGGCAAGAGAAAGAAACCTGTGTGTTTCCACTCTCGGAAGGAAGAGGAAAACCTCTCGCAAACCACTTCTCGTAGCATTTTAAAAGGTTAGTCTTTCTCCCGCTTTAGGCACAAGTCTCACTCTGGATTAACCACTGCAGAATAACAGGCCAACCCTCCCTGTTTCTCTCTTGGCAACCTAATGCCTTGAAGAGAGAGGCTTCTTTTGACCCACGCTTATAACTGAAGGGCTCCATCTATGGTCTGGTCTTGGCCTGAGGACTGTGGATTTCTTGGGGGGCTGCCCAGTCCTTGCTTTATGCAGTTTTTCGCTCCTGGCTGGTTCATAACTGCCAGTTTGGTTTGATTCTTGCGTGGTGAGCTGCTTTGAGCAGGCCACCGGAGAAGTGGCGTATCGGTTCTCTAAATGAAGCCTCAAGTGACTTCCTAACCAATGGGGAAATCAGAGCATGACTACAGGAGGCTAAAAGTGACTGCGAGGTTCTTACCGATGGAAGGAAAAGGTAGACAGCTCAAGGGAAGCTCCAGGAAAGATCACAGAGGGGATATGGGTGGGAGGGGAAGACAGACATTAGCGGAAAAGGGTGAAATGAACCGAAATCATGGCCAAAGTGATCTTTGCAGTACTTTTTTTTAAAAAAATTAATATATATGAAATACATTACATACATCGTGAAACAATAAAGTAAAATAAAAATAAAAATAAAAAAACAAGAAGGGGAAAAGTACATCACTCTAAATCCATTTATAGTATTGGGACCACTCAGAGGAAACAAATTCATGCTTGGCCATATACTGCATAATGGGGAACCACTTTCCAATAAAGTCCTCCTGACGAGACATTTTGGAATTAACATCTAGTTTGTTTGTGACAGCTTCCATTAAGAAGTGATTCCAAAGTTTACGGAACCACATTTCAGTAGAAGGAATTGCAATGTCCTTCCATTTATTCGCAATCGTGATCTTTGCAGCATCTAGCATTATCTCGATGGTCTCTTTGTGTACCCTATCTGACAGGTCATCAGGCCAAATATTTAGAAATAAGGTTTCCAGTTGATTTGGGACCTGAACCGAAGTGACTTCCTTAATTATCGCAAGAATTTTAAGCCAGAAGGGTTGAATCAGGGGACATGACCACCAACAATGCTCATAGTCTGCAATTTGCCAACAACCTCTCCAACAATTGGGGGAATGTGTTGGAGAGATATACGAAAGTCTCAATGGTGTCATGTACCTGCAGTACTTATTTGTGTTTTTGTGCTCTTAATAAACACACACACATAGTCACCCACTCAGGCACTGATTGAAGGAACTTCATTTATGCTTGCTGTTTTTCATTATTATTTTATTGTAAAGTAATAAAACAACAGTATAAACAATACAGAGTTGAACAAGTATCAGTAAACAGTTAACAAAACTTCTGAGAACAAGTAAAAGGTATAACACCACAATCCTACATACAATATAAGCCTTTTCATATATAATGCAATACCTCGTAGCATAGGTGTCAACTTCAGGGGGCTTGAGGGCTGAGGCTACCTCCGAAATTTTCCAGGGGTGACTGAGCCCCCCGGGCAACCAGACTCACAAGCCTTGCCACTACCACCCCATGCCACCTCCAACCCATTTTGAAAGCGGAGAGGTTTTTCCCTCCACTTTCTGAGACTTCAGGTGGGGTGACAGGAAATTCAGGGCTTGCTTCCTGAAAGCTAAGCCCCACCCCCAGCTCCCAGAAATCCTCAGTTGGGCCTGGTGGAGCTGGGGGCTGCACATGTTTTCAGTGCTTTCAGCTTTCCCGCGCAGAAAGGTAAGCAGCTGTCCTGGGGCTCCAGTGAGGGTGGGGGGATGTTTTCAGGGGTGGTGGTCACTAGGCAGAGAGTGCCCATGGTTGGCTGGCTGAGGCCAGCCTCAGGGTGGCTGGGTGCCCGAGCACCTTTCCTGTGGCCTTGTGCCGCTGCTGTTGTTTTCCCGCACCCTTCAAGGCTTGCCTTGCAGAAAGCCATGTGAGGAGGTTGGGGGGAGAGGCTGGTATCCTTGGAGGATTGCCGGCCTTGGGGAGGCTGGGCACCCTGCGCATTGTTCTTCCAGGTTTTTTCCTCTCTCCCTGCAAGGCTTGCCTTGCAGAGCCATGCAGGGAGGTCAGGAGGTGGGGGAAGTGTGGAGGGAGGTCAGCATCTATGAAGGTTTGCCCGCCTTGGGGCGGCTGGACTCTTGGGCACCTTTCCTGCAGCCTCGTGCCGCTGCTGTTGTTCTATCACTCCCTGCAAGGTTTGCCTTGCAGAGAGCCATGAGAGGAGGTTGGGGGGAGGCCGGCATCCATGGAGGATTGCCAGCCTTGGGACGGCTGGGCGCCCTGCGCCCTTGTTTTTCTGTTTCCCCACATACACAAGGCTTGCCTTGCAGAGCCATGCAGGGAGGTCGGGAGGGGGGAGCCCAGCATCCATGGAGGATCGCTAGGCAGCTGGGTGCCCAGGCACCTTTCCTGCAGCCTTGTGCCGCTGCTGTTGTTTTCCCGCTCCCAAGTTCGCTACTTAACCAGAGCCCTTTATTTCCTCCAAGAGGAGACTCTTCTGAGTTCTTTGTTGAGCTCCACCCCTTCCCTTGACAGAGAGAGGATATTAGGAAAGCCAGGAATTAGCAGTTTACAATCACTGAAATCGCACACACAGCCCGTGCAGGGGGAGGGGGGAGGAGGCCAGGTGAAACCTCGAAGAGTTTATATGCATACATTCAAGACCAACTCTCCCCTGAACTCCTGGATAAATTATGGAGAGGGATTTCTATTTTCTTTCTTTTCATTTCTCCCCTCCCTCCACCCTTCTTTCCTTCCTTCCTTCTTTCCTCTATTCCCATCTATTTGCTTTCTTTCCACCTCTCGCCTCCCTTGTTAAAACATCCCTAGTTAGGGTTGCCAGGTTCCACCTGTCCACCTCTGGGGGATGGGAGGGAGGGGTGGCCCAATACAGGTTGGGTAACTCCTGGAGATTTGGGGATGGAGCCTGGGGAGGACTGGGACCTCAGTGGGGTACAATGCCATAGAGTTCACCCTCCAGAACATCCATTTTCTTCAGGGAAACTAATTTTTGTAGTCTGCAAATGAGCTGTAATTCCAGGGGATCCCCAGGTCGCACCTGGAGGCTGGCACCCCTAGTTCCAGTGCTGAAACTGGAAGCTCTGGTTCTTCTGTGTGAGATGGTGGATGCAGACCACTGACATTGGTTTACATCTGCTGAATCACCCTGCTTCATGTAGGATGCACAACAGCCAGGTGGTGGAGGAGAGGAATGTATTTTACTTAGGTCTATATATCCTTGATTGAGAACAATTGTTGTTTTTTTCATGGTAGTGGGGGTGGGCTGCTCTTCTTTCAATATCCGTTTCATTTTTAAATTGTAAGCCCATCTTCATGAACAAGATGGGGGGGGATGCAGATCAGAGGCCTTTTAAAATTTCCTTTTGATCTGTGTGGAGCCCAGAGAGAACATTAGTAAGGGATGTGCACTCTATGTTCATGCTCTTCATTTTGCTGTTACTTAAAATGGTGTGGTAGTTTCAAAGGGGCAACCAACTGGGATGTACTAAAAGGAATGACAGGATTGCCCATTGGAAATAATGGGAGAGGCTTGAAGGCCCATTGGAGATAATGGGAGCCAGGAATGCCAATTGACTTGCATGGGCTCTGTTGAAATACACTGCAGCCAAAAAAAAGTTGCAAAGAAAATGCAGAATGGTTTTTCCAATAAGGTTTTTGGGCCCAGATAGGCTATTCTAGGACTGTAATGACAGTTCCCAGAGTGGAAAAACAGTCCCTAGCAATAGAATCTGTGCTGCATTTTAAGGTGGAATTTCTAAACAGTGTGCTAAGAAGGCATCTGTTCCTGGGGTTAGCCCAACCCAGGGGCATTGCTAGGGGGGTTCCCAGGCCACCCTAATTTTCTGGGGAGCCCCTCCCTAAATGCCACATAGTTCCACCTCCATAGATAGTGACAATGGCCTGTGATGTCACTGGCTCCTCCCTATGATGTCATTGGGTCCCAGTTCTTTTAATGACTTAGCAATGCCTCTGGCCCAGCCCCAGCCCCCCTGGGAAATTGCAAAGTCTACGCCCTTGCCTCGTAGTATTCGTGAGGAACCGTTGTGGTTGGAGACAAGTCTCCCCTAAATACAAATTCTAGGAAAGGAAACCATTTTGCTTTGAAATCTGAACATTTGGATGAATTCTCAGAGTAAGAAACTTTATCAGATATTTTATCTAAGGCATAAAATTCCCAAAACTTTAAGTGCCAATGAGTTAGCGACAACCAGTTTGGTGTAGAGGTTAAGTGCGCGGACCGGGTTTGATTCCCCACTCCTCCACTTGTAAGCCGCTCTGAGACACCTTTGGGTAGTGAAGGGCGGGGTATAAATTCAATCTCTTCTTCTTCTTCTTGGAGCTCTTCTATTCACTAGCAATCACAGTTTTTGCTGCAGTTAAGAGAATGGAAATGAGCTCTTGGCAGATTTTTGGGATTTTGGAATCCCTCCGGAGATCCAAAAGAATGCGTTCAGGGTTTTATGGAATTAAATAGCCAGTGATGTCCTTAAGTGAAGAAATAATTTCAAACCAAAACATGTTAACAGTTGAACAAGCCCATCAACAGTGGATCTGCGTACCTTGTTCCCCACAAGATCTCCAACGAAGAGGTGTGAGTGTGAATGTGAGATTTTATGAAGCATAACAGGGGTAAGGAATCAATTCAACAATTTATAACTCTGCAATTGTATGTTTAAGGGGTGGGAAGAGACAGACGGAGATGACAAGATTTTATCCCAGTCTCTATTCGAAATAGTAATCTTACAGTCCTTCTGCCATAATTCTTGATACGTTAAAGGATTCTTCAGGTGAATTGAAACCAAATCCTTATAAATAAAAGAAATATAGCCTCAAAGTCTGTTCAAACGGAGTAAGCCGTCTCGACAAAATTGAACTCGACAAGAACGGCTTGCTGTTTTGTTTTTAACTGCTTATTGGGTTTTATTATCTAAGTTGTGTGGTATCTCGTGCAGCCTTCTGGAGAAGAGGCCTACTAGTTTTCTATTACAGGTGCGCAGGAGATACAGGGAGATTCTGAGCCAAGGAAAGACAGAAGAGTGAAGCTCCCAGAGGGAACCCAGGGATGAGGTGAGCGGGGAGGAAAGCAGGCTGGAATTCAGGAATGCAGACAGAACTAACAGCAAGCTGACCTCTGAAGTACATACTTGTGGTGGCAACTGCAAAGGAAGTTATAAGTGGAAGAGTTAAGAACATAAGAGAAGCCAATGTCGAATCAGGCCAATGGCCCATCTAGTCCAACACTCTGTCACACAGCGGCCAAAATATACCAGGTGCCATCAGGAGGTCCAGCAGTGGGGCCAGGACACCAGAAGCCCTCCCACTGCTGCCCCCTCCAGCACCAAGGATAGAGTGCATCACCTGCCCCAGACTGAGAGTTCCCGTCTATACCTTGTGGCTAATAGCCACTGATGGACTTCTGCTCCATATGTTTATCTAATTTCCTCTTGAAACTGTCCATGCTTGTAGCTGCCACCATCTTCTGTGGCAGTGAATTCCATGTGTTAATCACTCTTTGGGTGAAGAAGTTCTTCCTTTTATCTGTTCTAACCCGATTGCTCAGCAATTTCATTGAGTGCCCATGAGTTCTTGTACTGTGAGAAAGGGAGAAAAGTACTTCTTTCTCAACTTGCTCTATCCCATGCATAATCTTATAAACCTTGATCATGTCACCCCTCAGCCGTCGTTTCTCCAAGCTAAAGAGTTTGTTTGAAGCCAGAGCTGTACCCACTTGCAATATTTAATGCAAGTCTGAAAACTGGATGAGGAGCTCTGTGACCTAGGGTTGCCACCCTCCTGGTGGGGCCTGGAGAACTCCTGGAATAACTTTTCTCCATGCTACAGAAAACAGCCTCTATAGAGGGCGGACTTGATGGCATTAACCCCCTCCCCGATCTGTCCCCTCCACAATCCTGCCCTCCCTTAGCCTCCACCCCAAAATCTCCAAGATTTCCTGACCCTCAGTTAGTTCTGCCTCCTGACAGAAGAGTTGAAGCAATACCAGATGAAGCACAAGCCTCAGAGATCATCCTTTCCTGTCAAATGTAGGTGAAACTAGATTGGCAACAACAGTCAAACACTTCCTTTCTCCCCAAAGGGCTTACATGCTTCTCCAAGCTGTTGCTTCCTCACAACCCATTTTTTCACCACATCAACGCGGTGAGGAAGGTTAGTCTGAGAATGTGTCTGGCCCCAAAGTAAGACCCTAATCACATTTACTAATAAAGCACGCTTATTTACCTCAACATCGGCTTACCATAACCTCACAGTAACAGGTTGTCTCAAGCGGGCGAGATACTGCTAGTCACCTTATTTGTCACAACAGTGGCAAAATGAGGACTGGAAACTGGACCTCCTAGACAGACATTCTACCCACTAAACCACACTGGCTCCGATAGCAGAGGGAGGTCCTTAAATGCCCTTTGTTTCCTAAAGAGGGGGAGATGCAGCTTTCCCCCTGGGTAGACCATGTTATGCAAGACCAGGGAGTAATTCCAACTGAAGCCCTTCCACACTCGAACTCATATGGTTGCTCCTGTGTGGGTTCTTTCATGGTAAGGAAGGCATGAGTAGCTGCTGAAGCCCGTTTCACACTCACCAAACATCGGCCGAGTTCAGACTGGCGGTTTGGCCCGATATAGGCACGTTTCACAAACGGATTAAAGGGGCCGGTTCACACAGGCACAGCTGTCAGGCGTTCCCCAGCCGTCCTCAACCCGTCTTGTAACGCTTCCCTCCGGAGTTTAAAAAGTACCAGGTGAAAGTGGTAGCAAACCCTGGAGAGCGCGTTGATCCCGCTTCCCAGACATGTGGACACTAAAAGCCACGTGAACAAATTACATTGATAATTGCAGCTGCGCCTATGCGCCTAGGCGCATGTCACCAGAGTGAGAAAAAGCCGCTTACAGCCGCGCCTCCGCTAGGGGCGGACCAACAGTGCAAATGCTCCCTTGCGCCTCCTCCATGGTATGCTCCCGCATCAGTTGGTACAGTGTGACCGGGACTCCTTTGCGCTTCATACGGCCAGTCTGACCTCTGCCGTACAAAAGTAACCTCGAAGGATATGAACAAAATCTGTTTTTTTAACAAAAATATTTATGGTGATATAAGACAAGCTATCATGCAAAGTTCAAACAAAGTACAAAGTGCGCAACGACATTAAAAGGCATATAGTTACAAGCAGAACACAAACCCCGCTGCATACAATCTTACAGGGACCGAGCCAGCAGTCTTCTTTATGTTGTAAGAACAGAACAAACCCTCCTCTTTAACAGCTGAAGATAAGTCCCTCGGAACATGAAGACGTCAAGGTCAGTACTACACAACAGGCCTGTTTCAAAGCCTGTCATGAGGGACGCTTGGTGCCATGCTCTTGTGAATTCTTGGAAACTAGTGGAAGTCCCACAAGCCTTATGAAGGCTAACAGCTTGATTAAAGACATCGATTCGAAACAGGCCTGTCATGTAGTTCTGACCTCGACATTTTCATGCTTCGAGGGACTTATCTTCAGCTGTTAAAGAAAAAGGTTTGTTCCGTTCTTACAGCATAAAGAAGATTGTTGGCTTGGTCCCTTTAAAACTGTATGCAACAGGGTTTATGTTCTGCTTGTTATTGTATGTCTTTTAATGTCACTGTGCACTCTGGTACTTGCACTTTGCATGATAGTTTGTCTTGTATCACTAAAGATATTTTTGATAGACATTTTATTAGTTTTCAAAAAGAAATAAAAGAGTGAAAGAATTACATTGTCACTGTATCTTGTCAATTTTCTCATGCATAACATCACAACATTAACTTTCAATTTGGCATAGCAAAAATTTCCTAGCAACAACAATCTACTTAATTTATATCTATATAAGCTTTTAAAATTTCTGATACATACTTTCACACTATGCTTCAGCTCGCTATTCAGTCTTATTAATTATTTCTATCTATAAACCTATCTAAACAATCTAATATGTCTAAACAAACTACTATCATTTCTAATACTCTTACTGGCTGGCTTCATATTTATCATCCCTTAGGAAAAAAAATATTTTATAGATAAAAGCAAGGACATTTTCCAATCTGACTTCAAATTAAATTCTATACACTGCATATTACATTCTAACTATATTGTTAACTTTATACCTTCTTATTATAAAACCCCAAGTTTTTTCGATTTCATAATTCAATATCAGTATTATAAAAGTTAATGTTCATCCTCGTTCCTAGTATCAAAGATAGACAGTAAATAGTGAAGATAAAAAAGATACCAAAAATCAATCAATAATGATTTACTTATTTCACGCCAAGCTCCAAAATCCGTTATATTTTTTCTTAATGAGTTATAGCTATAAATTACATGTAATTAGTATACCCAAATTATCTATATCATCTTACACAATCTCCTTTTATATATCAAATATTCAAATTATATCATGTTTCTATTCCCCCCCTCATATTTTATCAGCAGATATTGACTTTATGTTTTTGTTCAATCCTTGACCAATATATTATACTTTCAGTTTCAGCTATAACTCATTTTAGTCAGTTACACATAGATTGGGATCTTCATATCATTCTAATTATGATACGATTCTTTTCTTCTCTTTCTGTGGCCTTTTTTTCATTACTGTCATAACTCTGTGTCTTTTCTCTTTGTATGTAAAAATATTTATTTTCAATTCTTCCCATCTATATTCCAGTTTTGAATTCAATGTGCATTCCTTTGGCTCTATTTTCATTTCTAGTAGAAGAGTCTTCTCACTTTCCATTTCACAAGTTATGAGATTTGCCACATTTTCAGTATCGCTGATAGCTTGTCCTGCCGCACTTCTTATTTCCTCTTTGAATTGTTCTGTATGGCCTGTTGCCTTTTCTTCAGCTGAAGAAGTCATTCCACTTACTGAATTTTCTTGACTGAAATCCTGTTCCCTTAGCATGAATCTGCAGTGTCTGTAAATTCTTCTTCTTCTTCTTCTATCTTTAAGTCCTGGTCTTGTTGCAGCTGCCAACAAAAGAAGGAGGGGGGGAATTCCTGTTTCCTCGTTTCCTTGGCTTTTTGGACAATTTAAAGAGGGGTAATCAAAAGATCAACAAATCTTGAGTGTTGCATTCACAGGTACATCACTATAAATATTTTTGTAAAACATCAGATTTTGTTTATATTCTTCAAGGTTGTTTTTTGTATGTTTGGTCGATTCTATTATTGGCAACCTCCTTGCTTGTTTGCATTTCACACTCACAGCATTTATGTGGTTTCTTCCCTATTAAATCACTGATGAGCAATGTCTTCTGCTGCAACTGCGAGTCTTTACACACACAGAGCATTTATGTCTCCTGGACGGGAATTAAGTGTTGGATTCACAGTAAAGCACATTGTACAAATCAAGCATTCATATGCTTTCTCCCACACAGATTCATCAATGAGTATTAAGGGTACAACTGAGCAAAGCTCTTTCCACTCTCCAAGAATTTATATCATTTTGATTGTGTGGATTGATTCTTTGTTGTTTCACAAGATGTTTCTTCTGTACCAAAGTTTTTCCATACTCCAAACTTTTATATGGTTTCTCCCAAGTATGTATATGTGAAATAATAGCAAGGGTGCAATTTTAAGCAAAGCTCTTTCCACGTTCCACACAGTTATAGGTCTTCCCTGTGCGGATTCTTTGATGGCCAGAAAGGTCTTCCTTCCAAGTAAAACTCCTGCCACACTCCTAGCATTTATATGGTTTCTCTCCTGTATGGATTCTTCGATGAGCAGTAAACTTGCCACTCCAAGCAAAACTCTTTCCACAGTCCAAGCATTTATATGGTTTCTCTCCTATGTGGATTCGTTGATGGGCAGTAAGGTTGTAACTCTGAGCAAAGCTCTTTCCACACTCCCAGCATTTATATGGTTTCTCTCCTGTGTGGATTTGTCGATGGGCAGTAAGGTGGTTGCCCTGAACAAAACTCTTTCCACACTCCAAGCATTTATATGGTTTCTCTCCTGTGTGAATTCGTTGATGGACAGTAAGTAGTGAACTCCAAAGAAAGCTTTTTCCACACTCCAAGCATGTATTTGGTTTCTCTCCTGTGTGGATTCGTCGATGGACAGTAAGGATGTCGCTCCGAGCAAAGCTCATTCCACACTCTAAACATTTATGTGGTTTCTCTTCTGTGTGGATCTGTTGATGGTCAGTAAGCTCTCTCTTCCAAGCAAAGCTCTTTCCACATTCCAAGCATTTATATGGTTTCTCATCTGTATGGATTTGATAATGACCAGTAAGTTGTCTATTCCAAGCAAAGCTCTTTCCACACGCCAAACATTTATATGGTTTCTCTCCTGTGTGGATTCGTTGATGGGCAGTAAGATATAAGCTCCAAAGAAAGCTCTTTCCACACTCCAAACATGTATGTGGTTTCTCTCCTGTGTGGATTCGTTGATGGGCAGTAAGGGTGTCTCTCCGAACAAAACTCTTTCCACACTCTAAACATTTATGTGGTTTCTCTTCTGTGTGGATTTGTTGATGGCCAGTAAGATCTCCCTTCCAAGCAAAGCTCTTTTCACCTTCTAAACATTTATATAGTTTCTCCCTTGTGTGGATTCTTTGATGGCCAGTAAGGTTTCCTTTCCAAGCAAAGCTCTTTCCACACTCCAAGCATTTATATGGTTTATCTCCTGTGTGAATTCGATGATGATAAGTAAGCTGTGAACTATGAGCAAAGCTCTTTCCACACTCCCAGCATTTATATGGTTTCTCTCCTGTGTGGATTCGTTGATGGGCAGTAAGGTTGTCGCTCTGAACAAAGCTCTTTCCACACTTCAAGCATTTATATGATTTCTCTCCTGTCTGGATTCATTAACGGCCACTAGTAAATTCTCACTTCCAAGCAAAGCTCTTTCCATACTGCAAGCATTTATATGGTTTCTCCCTAGTGTGAATTCAATGATAAGCATTAAGTGTGTGACTCTAAGTAAACCTCTTTCCACACTCCAAGCACTTACATAGTTTCTCCTCTCTGTGGTTTTGTTGGTGGCAAGCAAGGCCTTCTTTCCAAGCAAAGCTCCAAGCATTTATATGGTTTTTCCCGTGTGGATTCAATGAATAGTACGTGTGTCACTCCAAGCAAAGCTTTATCCATGCACTCTTAACCACTACACCAAACTGGATAGACACAAGTCAGAAAGACTGAGACTCTGGTCTGCTCAAATACAACAAGCCAGAATTGTTACATGTTGGTAGTTGTTGTATAGGCTTAATTATTGTTCCAAATATGATGTTGTTTGAAGTTGGTTTGTTGTTATTTTCATAAATGAAAGGGGTCACAAGGTTGGGATCACCCTGTCATTGACATAAACTCTCTCAGTTCTTTAATTAAAAAAAAATATATTTGATATTGCTTCTTGAAGTGCATAGGTTATACAAGCAGGTAGAATACTTAGGGCCTCAATTAAGTTCCCAACCTCCAGGTAGGGTCTGGAGTTCAGGCCGAATTACAACTGGCCTCCAGACTACAGAGATTTACAGAGCCAGGAGGAAGCATCAGAAGAAGGCCTTGGCCTCTGTGCCGTGTTGTTGGCCGTCCAGAAGAACTGTTTGGCCACTGCACTAGATGGACCAGTGTTCTGATCCAGCAGAGATCCTTATATGTTCTCTGTGCCCTGTTGTTGGCCCTTAAGAGGAAATGGTTGGCCACTTAGGGAGACAGGATGGTGGACCAGATGGACTATTGGACTGATCCAGCAGGGCTCTTCCTATGGTGCCAGCACCGAGGGTCAGGAGTTTGGGAGCGCTCCTGGATGCCGCCTTAATGATGGAGGCCCAGGTAGCAGTCACTGCCAAGGCAGCCTTTTACCATCTTCACCTGATTAGGCAGCTGGTTCCCTTCCTTGAACGCTCTTCCACAAGGCTTTCGACTAGGAGCCATCACTAATAACACCAACAACATCAGCAATACTAACTGAACTGAATAATATTAACTAACTATGCCAGACGCCGACCGGGGCCATTATTTGGAAACATCTGTCACGGCTACCAGGTTATTATTGCTACCAGCACTTTATTTTTATTGTATTTTATTTATTGTGAGCTATGACTTGGTATGTTTGTGGTTTATATTTTTAATCCTTAATGTAAGCTGCCCTGAGCCTGCCTGCAGCGGGGAGGGTGGGATAAAAATTAAATAAATAAATGTTTTCATGAAGGCCTCGGCCTCTATGCCCTGTCGTTGCCCCTCCAGAGGAACTGGTTGGCCACAATGTGAGACAGGATGCTGGGCTAGATGGACTGCTGGTCTGATTCAGCAGGTCTTTTCTTGAGTTCTTATGAAAGCCTCGGCCTCTATGCCCTGTTGTTGGCTGTTCAGAGGAACTGATTGCCCACTGTGTGAAACACGATACTGGACTAGAGGACTACTGGTTTGATCCAGTATGCCTCTTCTTATGTTCTTATGAAAGCCTCGGCCTCTATGCTGTGTTGTTGGCTGTCCAGAGGAACTTGTTGGTCACTGAGTGAGACAGGATGCTGGACTAGATGGACTATGGATCTGATCCAGCAGGGCTCTTCTGATGTTCTTATGAAGGTCTCGGCCTCTCTGCCCTGTTGTTGGCTGTCCAGAGGAACTGGTTGGCCACTATGTGAGACAGGATGCTGGATGGGATGAGATTGACTATTGTTCTGAGCCACCAGGGCTCTTCTTAGGTTCTTATGAGATTAATTCCCCTGGAGAAAGTGGCAGCCTTTGTAGGACAGGGCAGACGCTAATGTATGACATCCCTTCTGAGACCCTTCCCTAGCCGCTGTCCCCGGTCTCCAGTAACGCTTCAAGCCTCGGTGGGCAACCCTAGCCTCTATCATATCAGGAACTCAGGAATACCTCAATGTCCTTTTCTCAATGCACAGTGAAATGTGTAGGCCTCAGGCCAACGGTTTCACAAGACCATGAGAATTATGAGCTCATGTACACACAAATAACGTTTTGGTCTCCAATCAGTTACCCAGAAAGCTTTCGACATACTTTGTTACTTGGAAACCTGGTTCAGCAGAGTCCTGGCTGGTGTCATTTGATTTAGCTTTCCTGCTCCAGTTCTCTGTCAGTTCTCTTGCACAATCCACCATATGTTTCCTTTTCCTACTTCTTGTAAGAATGGGGCTGTGTGACCCAGTGGAAGGGACAGTAATGGGTCGGTTAAGTCCCTGGCATCTCCAGGTAAAGGATGAGGTAACAGGTGATTTGAAAGACCTCTACCTGAGACCCTGCCCTAGAGAGCCTCTGCCACTGCCAGTCTGAGTAGAAGATGTTCACCCTGATGGACCAAGGGTCTGAGTCAGTATAAGGCAGCTTTGTGGGTTCAAAACACCATATGAGTTCTGCACTGTGAGGAAGTTCTTCAAAATTATTTCCCAGAGTAAAGAAAACAATGCCCAAAGATTTGAACAGATCTGGTTAGAGAAGACGAGAAGGTGGGCAGGTTTGCTTGAGTGAGACACCCTGGGGCTGAAGCAGACTGATCGGGGGACCATTTCTGAGCACGAAACAGTATGGAGGCTTAAACCCCTCTTTCCCAGAGCCAATGGCCCATCCAGTCCAACACTGTGTCAGACAGTGGCCAAAACCCAGGTGCCAGCAGGGCCAGGACTCCAGAAGCCCTCCTGCTGTTGCCCCCCCCCCAAGCACCAAGAAGAGAGAGCATCACTTGCCCCAGACAGAGAATTCCATCTATACCTTGTGGCTAATGGCCACGGATGGACCTTTGCTCCATATGTTCATCCAGTCCCTTCTTGAAGCTATCTATGGTTGTAGCTGCCACCACTTCCTGTGGCAGTGAATTCCACATGTTAGTTAATCTTTGGGTAAAGAACGACTTCGTTATATTTGCTCTAAACCTACTGCTCATTAATTTCACTGAGTTCCCAGGAATTCTTGTCTTGTGAGAAACAGAGAGAAATACCTTCTAGAAGACATTCCCCACTTCCTGGACCCAGGCACCCTTCTGGCTTGTTGTAATCAGCCAGGAAGGGTCCAGATCAGGTGCTGAGGGAGGTGGGTCATCCCTAAGCCCTTATCTTCATCCTTGTGAAAAAATCACTGGAAATCATCCACAAAACTGCAAGGAGACCATCTTACACAGTGGCCAACCAGTTCCTCTGGAGGTCCAGTAACAGGGCATAGAGGTTGAGGCCTTCCTCTGAGGTTGCCTCCTGGCTCTGGGATTCAGAGGATTAGTGCCTCAATGTGGAGGTTCTCCTCAGTCACCATGGCTAGTAGTCATTAATAGATCTGAATCACTTTCTGCGTAAAGTAGTATTTCCTTTCGTCTGTCCTGAACCTACTGCCTATCGGCTTCATTGGATGCCCTCAAGTGCTAGTATTTTGGGAGAAGGAGAAAAAGTTCTCTTTGTCAACTCTCTCCATCCCATGCAAAATTTTATAAACCTGTATCATGTCCCCTCTTAGTTGTCTCTTCTCTAAACTGAAAAGTCCCAGACCCTTCCTGAAGATATATTTATTCTCATTTATTTATATACAAAATACGTACCTTCCCTTTCTATCCTCTTAAGGCCCACCAAGGTGGCTAACAAATCCAAAACATACTTAAGAAAATCACATCTGTGGCCATCATTACATCCTGTGGCAGCAAATCCCACATTTTAATCACTTTCTGTGTAAAGTACTATTTCTCCGTAAAGCAGTATTTCTGTGTAAAGTAGTATTTCCTTTTGTTCAGGGAGCCAATTGGTTCCTCCAGGAAAGGAGAAGATGCTCTGTGCCACCCTGCTGGCCAACTGGGACATCTCCAAGTCCCAGAGAAGGAACAGGATGTTCCCAGGAACACCAGGTATGTCAGCCACAAACTATTCCTGCTCCCCAACCGTCAGCTCTGCACTGGCAGGGTCGTTGTGTTGTTGCCTTTGACAAACAGAAACACAGCTTGTTGTTATGCTTGCATGGTTGCCTCCCTCCTCCAGGGCTTAGGGAACTTTGGCTCAAACCCCAGTTCATTTGGGGACATTCAAATGAGGGAATTCCTCCCTGCAAATAGGATCCTAGTTCCCCGATCCCCAATTTCAGTATTGCACAAAGTTTTATATAGGCATTCTAGCCCACGCCCATATATCACTTCAGCGGTGACCTCCACTCCTCCCCTAACTGAGGCAGGATTGCCTCCACTCCACCAATCATCATAGCTTACGTTCTGACTCCACCACGAAACAGGAATATTCTCCCAGTCAGGTTCCCCGACCGATACAGTCCTGAAAAAGCCTTCACACTCCATACTCCCTCTCATAATCTCACTGTCTCAAAGATTCTATGCTCTTTGAGGCAGAGACTTGAAGGTATTTATTTATTTACTTACTTAATTAATATCCCACCTTTCTCCCCAATGACAACCCAAAGCCCCTTGAATCAGTCTCCGCCCATTTTTACTCACGAGCAGGGGTCTTTTGAAGGGGGAGCGCACCGGAGCACAGCTCCGGCAGCTCAGGAGCCAAGCCCCGGCATCCCGGGAGTCTTTCAGGCAGCCGAATGTCAATTTCAGCTCGATTATATCCTATGGGCCATTGAAGTCAATGGTGAAAATGTAGGGTATATTCTGGGGGCTAGAGGAAGGGGTTCGAGGGAGAGGCTCCAAACTCACAGGGTAGCTGATGGAGCCTCTCCCAAGATACCCACTAAGTTTCAAGAACATTGGCCCAGGGGATCCAATTCTATGGGCCCCCAAACAGGTTGCCCCCATTCCCTCCATTGTTCTCTATGGTGGGGAAAACTTTTTCCCCACCATAGAGAACAATGGAGGGAATGGGAGCAACCTGTTTGGGGGCCCATAGAATTGAACCCCCTGGGCCAATGTTCTTGAAACTTAGTGGGTATCTTGGGGAGAGGCTCCATCAGCTACCCTGTGAGTTTGGAGCCTCTCCCTCAAACCCCGTCCCCTCCAGCCCCCAGAATATACCCTATGTTTTCACCATTGACTTCAATGGCCCATAGGATATAATGGGGCCGAATTGCCACCAAATTTCTTTTATTCCCTCCTTTCCTTCTCTCCTTTTCCTCTTTCCCTCCTTCTTTCCTTCTCTCTTTCTTTCTTTCCCACCTTCTTCTCTTCTCTTTTTCTCCTTTCCCTGTTCCCTCCTTCTTCCCTCTCTTTCTTTCCCTCCTTCTTTCCTTCTCTTTCTTTCCCTCTTCCCTTCCTTCTTCCCTTCTCTCTACTCTCTCTTTCCTTCCCTCTTTCCTCCTTCTGTGGCCCAACTCTAGTGAGAAGGAGTTTAAAATTTAAACCCCTTCTCTCTTAGCTCCCCCACCCAGGCCAGCTTTTGAAGATGCCTCCCCCCCCTTTTGCTTCCCCTTCTGACATCACTTCCGGTGATCTCAGGGGGCGTGGCATATGCTAATAGCCTAATAGCTCATTAGCATACCATATGCTAATGAGTTCCTGCAGCTCTTTTTCTACGAAAAGACCCCTGCTCACGAGGTAGGGTGGACTGAGACTGTAGCTACTGGCTCCAGGTGAATCAGTGAGCTCCCATGGCAGAGCAGGCATTCAAACTTAGTTCTCTCAGGTCCTTGCCCAACACTCTAACCAGTGTGCCCTCCAAGCTGAGTTAGTGTGAGCGAGCTCACAGTTTTTTAGCCCCTGGCTCACACAGTTTCATCTTAGCTCAGGAAAGATGGCTCCAGAGCAAACTAATTGATGCAGTAGCCAGATCACTCACTCACGACTTTGATGCCGGCAGCTCACAAAAGGCCAGTCTGCATTTAGCATTTTTACCAAACCCACACTGGAACAGAAAAAGATGCAGGCCCGATCTGCATCTAGCATTTGCTCCGCTGTCTTACCAAACCCACACTGGAACAGAAAGTCCCCGTCTACACTGGCATGCCACTTTCACTTTGACTGAGTGTCACATTTTATGGCCGTGTCCAGACTGCATGCTGCTTTCACTTTGTTTGATCTCTGGTATCATTGTGGTTGCCTGCATAGATTTATGGCCGTTTTATGGCCATTCAGGGGGGGAGGGGTGACTCTGCAGTCAGTACGGTGTTGGCTGGGGTCGTTGAATGTGGTTTTGAACTGCATCTTTTTCTGTTCCAGTGTGGGTTCGGTATAAATGCTAAATGCAGATCGGCCCGCAGTTCAAAACCACATTCGACTACCCCAGGCCAACGTCTAACCAGCCTTCGGCCTTCATTTGCATCCTGAAGTGGCAACTCAAAGGGGTGAATAGAGGTGGTTTGCCTCTACCTCTATGTAGCAACCCTGGACTTTCTTCGTGGTCTCCTACCGAAAGCCATGGTGGTGGAAAGAGCTATCAAGTCGTAGCTGACTTCTGGCGACCCGTCATGGGGTTTTTCAAGGCAAGAGATTAATAGAGGCCGTTGGCCATTGCCTGCCTCTGCGTAGCAACCCTGCACCTCCTTGGTGGTCTCCCATCCAGGTACTTACCAGGGCCAAACCTGCTTAGCTTCTGAGACCTGACAAGATCAGGCTGAGAAGCTCCAGGTCAGGGCCATATCCCACCACCATATTTTGACAACAAAGAGACCCCAACATCCAACCAGCCTTCAGGCTTCATGGCAAACTGAAGCGGCGACTCCAAAGGATTATTCCCCTTGGTGTTGCCCTTGGGGCGGGTCATTCCCCCTAGTGGCAACCCTGCGGAGTGTGAGGTCTCCTCTTGAGCACTGTGAACTCGTGGTGAAATCTGGTATTATGCTTTCCAACACAATCCTCTCTTCGACGAAGGAGCCAGTTTGGTGTGGTGGTGAAGTGCGCGGACTCTAATCTGGGAGAACCGGGTTTGATTCCCCACTCCTCCACTGGCAGCTGCTGGATGACCTTGGGCAAGCCGTAGTTTTGTCAGAGCTGTTCTCTCAAGGACAGTTCTGGAAAGAGCTCTCTCAGCCCCGCCTGCCTCACAGGGTGTCTGTTGTCGGGAGGGGAAGGGAAAGGAGATTGTAAGCCCCTCTGAGACTCTGAGTGAAGGTCAGGGTATAAATCCAATCTTCTCCTCTTCTTCTTTAACACCTGATTGGTCGCCACATCCATTTTAAAGCCTAAAAGAGGCAGAAATGAATTGTGACGTGATAGCTGCTGTGGGAACTGAGCTTCTGGTATCCCGAATCCATCCTGAGGATCACTGGGTGGCCGTGGGCCAGTCCCTCTCCTAGGCATCTACTGAGGCTGTGATACAGAAGTTGGGTTGGGGCAAACCAGTATGTTTGGGGGGGGATCCAAGATCATACCAAATAACATGCCTCAAAAGGATAGAGATCTGCTATCTTCAGTAGCATTAACATGTATGTGGAAACATCTGCATGAATCCCAAGATTCGTTGGAAAGGGGTATGTGTGCCAAGTCACTTCCACCCAACGTGACGTCCAAAAAGCCAAGCCCAGACCCCCCCCCATCTCTCCTCTGCCAGGGGTGTGGCTGAATTTTACGCAATCCTGGCAAGCTATTTAAGATGCGGCTGTCTGTAACACAAGAAGCCAGCAAGCAGAAGAGTTGGGTTTGAGAACCGCGCTTCTTCACTCGGACGTGGAAGAGACTCTTTCCCGATGGACAAGCCGGACAATGAACAGGGGTGAGGCAAACTCAGGGGTGGTGGGATCAAACAGCTGGAGGGGTGGAGGGCAGCCATCTGTCAGGGAAGCTCTGGCTTTGGATATCCTGCGTGGAACTGCGGGGGGGGGTGCTGGTGGAGGATAGATGGCCTCTCTGAGACCCTTGCAGTCTAGGACTGTAAGCAAGCTGGGAAATGCAAGGGGTGGAAGTGAATCTGTGTGTGTGTGTGTGTGTGTGTGTGTGTGTGGGAGAGAGAGAGAGAGAGAGAGAGAGAGAGAGAGAGAGAGAGAGAGAGAGAGGATGTAAGGGAATAATCATGTCGGCATAACTCTTCTGTCTCTATGTGCATAACAATATCTGTGAGATTCATAAGAACATAAGAGAAGCCAATGTTGGATCAGGCCAATGGCCCATCCAGTCCAACACTCTGTGTCACACAGTGGCCAAAAACACCAGGTGCCATCAGGAGGTCCAGCAGTGGGGCCAGGACACTAGAAGCACTCCCACTGCTGCCCCCTCCCCATAGCACCAAGAATACAGAGAGCATCACTTGCCTCAGACTGAGAGTTCCCATCTGTACCCTGTGGCTAATAGCCACTGATGGACTTCCGCTCCATATGTTTATCTAATTCCCTCTTGAAACTGTCCATGCTTGTAGCTGCCACCACCTCCTGTGGCAGTGAATTCCATGTGTTAATCACTCTTTGGGTGAAGAAGTACTTCCTTTTATCTGTTCTGACCGCTCAACAATCCCATGGAGTGCCCAGGAGTTCTTGTACTGTGAGAAAGGGAGAAAAGTTCTTCTTTCTCTACCTGCTCTATCCCATGCAATAATCTTGTAAACTTCGATCACATGACCCCCTTCTTCTAAGGACATCATTACCCCAATGCCTTTCTTGCTTACAAGAACCTGCATTGATTCCTCCCCAATTTCTTTGTTGGTTCCTCTGACACTCCCCTAACTTCCCATCCTTTCCCTCTACTAGTTGAACATCCCTCGTTCCCTCCATATTTTCCAAAAGTTTGGACTAACCCCAAATGCATATTTTGAGTCTGCATATATAGTTACTTCGTCTCCCTTCCCCATGAGCAAGGCCTGATTTAAAGCATACAGTTCACAGATTTGGAGCTGACCATCCTGGAGCGCAATTTCCCAGGCTTTTTAACTTCCCGGTTCTCTACTATTGCATAACCATTAAGAGGCTTCCCACAGCAGGGCTTGTGAGAGCCTAACGAATGGAGAACCTGTTACAGATTTTCTTATGGCCTTCAGAGTCTTGAGGCCTTAATTTTTCTTTCTACTTTATCTGCAAAACAGCTATGCGCCTAGAACAAAATGAAACGAACATTCTTTGAGTTCTTTGTATGACATTCCTATGACTGGGTTGCTATTCTCCCAGCGGGAGAGAGACTTAAATCTTGTCCCTTATTTCCCCGCATAAAGGTTTTCCAGAGACTTTTCCATATGTGATTAAATCCATTCTAACTAGACAAAATATATACACCAAAAACAAACTTTGAACTTTTATTTCCTCTTCCAAGAGTGCGTGTCCTTTCCTTTCTTACTCAATATAACTTAATATGTTGTCGAAGGCTTACTTAAGTTCACTTAGTAAAGGTAAAGGTTCCCTTGCTCGAAAGCCTGTCGAATCCGACTCTAGGGTTGCGGTGCTCATCTCTGTTTCAAAGCCGAAGAGCCAGCGCTTTCCGAAGACGTTTCCGTGGTCATGTGGCCGGCACGACTAAACACCAAGGCGCACAGAACGCTGTTACCTTCCCACCGAAGTGGTACCTATTTATCTACTTGCAATTTCTTGCTTTCGAATTGCTAGGTTGGCAGGAGCTGGAACTAGAGATGGGAGCTCATCCCGTCATGCAGCACTCTTGGGTCTTGAACTGCTGAACTACTGACCTTCCACAGCTTGCAATTCAGCATCTTAACCACTTGAGCCACCGCAGCTCCTATTAAGTTCACTTAGTACCATTCAAATATAACTTACTTAAATTCACTTAGTACCATTCAAAGTTACCAAATTTGATTTTCTCCTACCTCCTCTTTAACCATCTACCACTTTCTATTTTAATTCGAGGGAGGGGGACCTTACATCCTTTACCTTATTGCTCCCCCTCTTCCTTTAGCAATTACAGTCCAAATGCCTCTATGCCCTGTTGTTGGCCATCCAGAGGAACTGGTTGGCCACTGTGTGAGAGAAGAAGCTGGACTAGATGAACCACTGGTCCGATCCAGCATGGTTCTTCTCATGTTCTGAATGGAGATCTATCAGGATCCGGTGTGGTCCTTTCCAGTCTTAGACATTTAATACCTTTGCTTGTTTCCTCTTCCAGATCTTCCTCGTCCAGCTCTCCTTCCAATGGTAAGCCTCCCAAGGACCAGCCTTCTAGGGACCAGGATCAAAGTTCACTTTCCTCATGAAGTAAGAGTTTATAGTAAGCTTAACTCACTGTGTACCTGCTTGCCAGTGGGGATGAGGGATGGATTTTTGTGCCAGAGTCCAGACAAGAACTTGGCTTCTTTGAATATATTGAACCATCTTGGTTTTATACACATGCACAAACATCCCTTTGAGCTCTTTCTGTCTTGTTTGTGAACAATCCCCTATTGACTCTGGCTCTAGATGCTGGGCCTATGGAGGGAATCATTGACTTTCTGCAAAAACCCTAAGGACATTGCTTGTTTCTGCGTGGATTATTCCATGACATTTTAACTGTGGGATTTGCTGTCTTAAACCCTCCTTTTTCAGTGTTCAGTGGAATTATTGTGCAGCTTCAGTAAACAGGAGCAGTCTATGGCCCCGGTCATACGGGCCCAGGTGTCCGGAAATTAGTACTTCAACCCTAGTAGTTTTTTACTCCGTGTTTTCCACGGGAAGCTGCGGGTTGGCCATGGAGTGCTACGCCTCCCAGATGTGCTGGTATGATTGTGCACGGAAAGTCCACAGGGCTACCGTGCCTTCAGCGGGGCAAATGCTCTGTGTGAACGGGGCCTATCTGAATAATGAGGGTGTGGGGTTTCGGGAGCAGTGATTCCCTCAAAGTTTCACAGCCGTTCCCACATCTCATCCTATAACAGGGGTAACTGTGTGTGTTTGTGGGAGGGTCCCTTTCCCTGGCCACAGAAATGCCTCTGAAGAGCACTGCCAGCAAAGATGAAGTCAGGGTGGGTTTGAAGCCAAGAGGGAAATTTCCTGGCATGTAATGAAACCGCAAACCACAGTAACTGATTATCCTCTCGTTTTGTTTCTTTTTCAGGGATTCCTGGTCCACAGACCTAGTGGTAAGTGGATGGGGAAAGAGAACTTGACCAGGAAGGAA